>JAQMRL010000004.1:39823400-41283400 GCA_035578175.1 Catonia carolina
CCGGTGAAAACTCAATTTTGAAAAATCGACATGAAACAATACTATTTACTTCCTATATATTCATATAGGCAAGAGAAAGTAAAAATTATGTTTTTTTAACGAGAAAAAAATATATAAAACTAAACTTGACCAAAATTGTGGATAATATCTTTGATACAAGAAGTTGTTGAAGGTAAAGATAATGATGCCTACGATAAAAATTAGGTTATGGGTTTTAATTTACATTGGCAAGAGAAAGCGGTATGAGTGTTTCACATTAGATATCTTTTTTGAGGAATTTACAATTTCTTAATGACAAACGAACTAAAATGATTTTTCCGGTTTCATAATACTTCACCGACAAGATAAAAAAATTATCATTTTTTAAATAATAATTGTTACAATAATTGTGAGATGTGGAATTATAAATATCGCTAGAAACATCCGGTTTAAAACATTTATTTAAAATATAATTATCTTTGTCAGAATTCTAAACAAGCAATTTTTGGTTGTGCTAATGCATTATGCAATGTTTTCGTTGTTTTACTAACTCTCAGTTGGCTGTATCCATCTCCTATAACCAATATTGATAACTAGTTTCCTTTTTTCTATTTTCGAAAGTTTATCACTTTAAAATTTTATCTATTCAAACAGGAAATTATATACGACTTCCGGTATATGACAGTAATTGATGCTGCTGAAATTACTGCTACGTAATCTGTTCATTTTGGACGTCATTGGCGATATTTATTTATTTATTTTGTGTATTCAAAGTACATTACTGTTTTCTAGTAATTTATGAGTTAGATTTTGGTTAATACATTCGTTTTTTTATATTTATGTCGTTCAAAATGTTATCGGATGCGGTTAGGTTTCGTTTGTTGTCGTTGCCATGGCAATGCCTAAAGATGTTACCGCCGCTACACACATCCAAGGAGAAAATACCGTTGCCGTTGTTTTTTGTGAACTTAGAACCGAAACCCAACAATGGAAATATATTTAAACTCGATTTAGTGTTGCACAGCCGGGTAAAATTTGAAGAGCTGAGATGACGCCACCAGATTTCTCAATGTATTCGCAGTCATTCGTTTGGTCACACCAAGACATATTGTACTAGAATCCTGAAGTTTCTTCGTTCCTGTTCAAATCACTTCCCGATAGAAGGAGAGTGATAGACCACTTTCCTTGACGTTTTTATCCAAAACGTCAAGGGATACGCAGACCATTTGCGAAAATCGTGGTAAAACCCACCCGGAAAACTATCGTCGCTGCAGAAAATTTGTAGATCTTTTAATTTTCTATAACTTTTAGTATACACTTTTATCGTAAAATACATAGGGTACTAAAGCCGAAATCTTAAAAAATCCAGTTTTACAGATTTTCATGAAAAGAAAAACAGAAAATCACTAATTACCACTAAACTAAGCGTTATACAAAGATACGTTTCAAATAAAAGTTGTTGATTTTTATTGTTAACAACTTTTATTATATCATTTTTGCTCTAAAATTCATTTTAAGACCGCAATCTTAAAACAACCAGTTTTTTACGAGAAACAAACCTCAAGAATTTCAACAGACATGGCGCCTACCCTATCTTGTAGAGCATAAAAAATTTAGTTAATGAGTCGATTTTCAAAAAAATCGCACGAGCTGTTTTTGAGAAAATCGCAAAAAATTGAAAAATGACACGAATAAACTTCCGGTTGACCGATTGTGATGAAAATGTTCGTGTCGGGTTCTCTAGTAGGTCCTAACTTAAGTTTCAAGTTTCAACTTCGTGTAATGTTCCGTTCTTGAAATATTTTGTACACACACACACACACACACAGACCAATCGCTAAAAACATGTATTTTTGGTTCAGGGGGTCTGAAAACGTGTAGATCCCGGTGAAAACTCAATTTCGAAAAATCGACATGAAAACAATACTTTCCTTCCAATAGCCTATATTCATATGGGCAAGAGAAAGTAAAATATATATGAAAGAAAAGAAACAAAAGAGTGAAAAAAATAAACAAAAAATAATATTTATAAAATAAATAAATATGCAATAAAAATCTCATCCCCTCCTCACCCCTTTTTCTTCCCTTGAGTTACAAAAATTACCGGAAATCATGCCTGCGAAGGTTATTACTTTGACTTTTAAAAGTTAAGACTTTTAATTTTGTAATACCGATTTCTTTCTTAGATTGATGTTTACGTGCTGACAAAATATACTGTTTCCATACCAACCGCTAAAAACATGTTTTTTTGGGTTCAGGGGGTCTGGAAACGTGTAGATCTGGTGAAAACTCGATTTCGAAAAATCGACATGAAAACAATAGGTTACTTTCCTTCCAATTTATTCATATGGGCAAGAGAAAGTAAAATATATATGAAAGAAAAGAAACAAAAGAGTGAAAAAAATAAACAAAAAATAATATTTATAAAATAAATAAATATGTAATAAAAATCTCATCCCCTCCTCACCCCTTTTTCTTCCCTTGAGTTACAAAAATTACCGGAAATCATGCTTGCGAAGGTTATTACTTTGACTTTTAAAAGTTAAGGCTTTTAGTTTTGTAATACCGATTTCTTTCTTAGATTGATGTTTACGTGCTGACAAAAAATACTGTTTCTTTTGAAGCCATTAATATCTTTAAATGTGAAACATACATGATTATGCAACGTATCAAAGTGTGGTATATTCGGATTTTAGATGACCATTTATGATTAAACGCTACGTTGGAGTACGGCACACTTTAATATACAGTGTTGTTTGCTTGGTTTCCGGATTACAAAGCTACCAGTTAATAAAGGTAGAGAGTACGCTGTAAGTTTCAACAACCCATTTGACCGATAGGGTTACCTAAACAAAATTACTTTCAGCGTATGTAAATCATAGTTTGTCAAATTTGACTGACAGCTTACTGTACTGAAAGTTATACTGATGACTGTCATGAAAATGATTAATAACAAATTTATTATGGTACTTTAAACCGTAAATTTTTAGCTTAACCTTAAACTGTAATAGACATTTTTACTTTATTTATTTTATGACAGATTTTGACACTGTATCCTTCACAGCTACAATAATCGCACGCGGTAAATAATATAAAACAATCCAATATGGAATGGAACAATTTTAATCCTGTTGTTTTTATTTTACAGAAATTTTAGCATTTCAACCGAAATAAACGACGGATAAAATATACTATTTGTAAAGTTATTAAACTTTTAGTTCTCTTTGAATTTAACTACTGAAATTTTTGTCGTAAATTGCATTTTAAGCGTGCATTTAAGGTATTTTACATCTATTTATATGAATAAAATTGTGATTTTGTATGTTCAATTTTTCAAAATGCCCCAAATTTTGTTTCTACGCCAGATGTACCACGTAAACACAGAAAATAAGTTCAGCTGAATTTTTTTCTGTTTGTCTGTGTGTATTAAGCGCATCACGCTAGAACCGCTGAACCAAATTCAATGAATTTCGGTATCTAGGTTCTGGACATAATCGAAATGAAAATAGGCTATACATTTTTTTAAATATCCCAAAGGGATGGGGAGTTCAGAGGGAGGGGTGAACAAAATACTATGAATATCTCCTTTGAAAGTCAATATATCAAAAACTGTTATAAAATCGAAATTACGAAACATTTAAAGACGAATAAGTTTGATTATGTAAAGTTTTTAATTTTCATGCATAATAACGGAGATGTTACCAATTTAAAAAATCATAAACTAATATTTTTAAAAGAATATTAACATACAAAATAAACAACAATAAACACAAGCCTACGCGCCGGTAAAACCCATATTCATTCAGTCAGTTACCCACCTATCCATTCCATCAGTACTCTATACACTTTTTCTCGGCCTTAATGTGAGCTCTTCTACTAACTGGAACGTAGAGCTTAATTAAGCTTCAAAAGATCATCCACTTTCATTTTTTAATTAGAAGGAAACATTTTATATCCTTAAGGATAAGCCTTTTCTTAGTGTTGTATAAATATCACATAAGGAAAGCCAGCCTTATGTGATTTTTGTAGGGATGACGTGTTTACATTCAGTTAGTTCTGAAATGCACTAAAGAAAAAGTGTACAATTTTGAATTATGGGCTTACTGAAATGACTGATTCAAATGTTCGGGATTTGTTAATAAAAATACATTTATAGCTCGAATTTTGTAGGTTCGTTTTAAACGATATTTTTACAGAATTAATTATGGAAACAATTCTAAAAAATATTTGACTGGGCTAATGCCGAAAACAGTTTCGGTGATAAAATTAGAATCGTATCTATTCTAAGATTAGTCTACTTAAAATTTGAAATGTTTTTAAAAAAATCGTTAAATGTAATGAGTTATTTTTGTAACGAAAAAATTTTGAAAAATTTGTTATTGTCTAATTAGACGTGTTAGGAGGAGTTAACTTTATGGCGGTGAACTCTCGAAAATATACATGATGAAGGTGGAAAAATCATATCGTGAATGCAAAAAATAACAATATTTCCTTGTCAAAGGGTGTAGGCCATGACACATTTCATGATGAAGAAGAAGCACTACCCCAATTTTTTTGTTTGTTTTCATACAGTGAAAAATGGCTATTCTCAATTTCCTTTGCATAGGCCTATCGGTTGATATATTTCCTAAATGTTTTCATTTCCCTTTTTCCTTACAAAGAGAAATGTAAACATACTACATTCATATATCGTATATCGTTCTGTACATAATAAACAAAACAATGCGAAGTGAAAAAATGAAATAGATAATATAATAATTTAAACAAATACAGTCTTCATTACGCTGATTTAAAATATCCTATCGATATAATCTACATTAATATTATAAAGAAGTAACGCGTGTTTGTTTGTTTGTACGAGGTGATCTCAAAAACTACCAAAACGATTTCAAAAAATTATTTCACGGTTGGAAACTTACAGCTTCTTGAGTAATGGCATTACGTAAACTTTAAATTTTAGAAAAATTGTGGTTGGTAAAATTAAGTTAATTTAAAAACATATATTTGGGAAGCTGATAAATTTCAGAACGCGGCTCATATAGTGATACTGTTGCGTTAATAATACGTATAATTATATTACCGTATAGTATTAGTATAGTATTACCGTATTAATTTATTGAAACCCCACTGGATGTCTATTGATGGATAGTGAAATGTTTTCAGAGAAACAAGGATAAGTTTCATAAGTTTCATACATATCAGTTAAATAAAGACAAAACGTACTGGCTCATGATTAGAGGTCTTCGTCCGTCGAAAAGGGACGAAGCTATCTTGTCAGAACTTGGAAAGGTAGTGTAAAGTTCGTTCTGTAACGAATGTTTTGTGGCTAGAGAAAAAGAGTTTACTACTTTTTACTTTCTCCTGCCCAACGTGAATACAATAGGGAAGGAAAGTATTGATTTAATATCGATTTTTCACCATAAATTAACTTTTTCAGCCTCCTGAAAGTAAAACAAATGTAGCCTATTTAGCGATCGGTATGCGTGTTGTATGAGTGTGAGGGTGTGTGTGTGTGTGTGTGTGTGTGTGTGTGTGTGTGTGTATGTGTACAAAATATCCCAAAAAAGGAATAGCGTACAAAGTTGATGGAACTTAAGTTAGGACCTACTAGAGGACTCGGCACGAACATTTTTATCAAAATCGGTCAACCGAAAGTAATAGTTTATTCTTGTAATTTTTCATTTTTTTTCCATTTTCACAAAAACGGCTCGTACGATTTTTTTAAAAATCGCCTCATTTACTACATTTTTTATGCTCTACAAGATAGGGTAGGTGCCAAGACTGCTAAAATTCTAGGGGAGGCTGTGCTCTCGTAGAAAAAAAAGTTTTCTTAAGATTGCGGCCTTAATATACATTTTAGGGCAAAAGTTGTTATAATTAAAGTTGTAGAACATTTAAAAATCTACAACTTTTTTTTTAAAACATTTCTTTGTATAACGCTTAGTTTAGCGGTAATTTGTGATTTTCTGTTGTTGTTTTTTTTTCATAAAAATCTGTAAAAAATGGATTTTTTAAGATTTCAGCCTCAGTATGCATTTTACGACAAAAGTGTATACAATCAAATTTATACTAAATTAAAAGATATACAAGTTTTATTTTAAGAATTTTTCTCTACAGGGCCTAGTTTAGCGTGAAAGAGTGATTTTCCATATTATTAAGTCAAACTGAGGTTGGTTTTCATTTTGCATCATTCACTCAATATTAAAATAAGATTACATTTTTTAGGTTAGTTTTTTTGTTTATTTCCAATGTTTTATTACTAATGTCAGATTATATTGTGCGTTATTTGCATTAGCAAGAAAAAGTTTGTGAGTGTTTCACACGAGATTTTTTATTTTTTAAAGCTTTTTGTCGGGGTTTTTAAAACTTTTAATTTAATTTAATTATTATGAAAGTTAAGAGCGTGTATACGAACATTATGATTTAATAAGCTACAATGTAAACTTTGCCTCAGATGTGTTGTCATTGAAAATTAATATTCATTACGGTAAACTTTATAAAAATAAACCATTCCCCTACTACTAAAATAAATGGATAGTTGAATGACAAAAGCGAATACCAATTGACTTTTGCCTCCACTGTTTTATTAGTATCCTTTTAAAATCTTAATTTTACTGGCGTTCTTTCTATGGTTTTCATTCTTATCCAAGTAACCTTATTCTTTTCCAAATCAAATTTAATCGTTAAAAGTGAATTCGTTTATTTTTCCTAAATTATTATAACAGTCTAATTCGCTTAATACGATTTTTATGGGTCCGATACAAATTAGCGGCTTAGTTGGAAAATTGTCTTAGCCGAGAAGCGGCCAAGACAATCTTAAGAGAGTGCTTTTTAAAGAAATTAGTATTGAAGGCAAAAAAGTGTTAATGTTTTAACATTCTGCGATATGTGAGAAAATATTAATAACAGTAATTAAATATAGGTTATGTATAAATTAATAATATAGGTTATTTATATACTACATAAATGAACGTAAAGATACATACGTTTTTTTGGACGTCACGTTTAATTAAAAAAAGAAAACACAAACAAATAACACCACTAATTACACATATACATAAATACTGTAAGTACTAACGAAATTTCCATTACTAGTCCAGATGCCAGGAGGAATTTCGTTTGAAAAATATGAGGGACGCATTTTCTTTTAATGTACCTTTACTAGGCATGATTGTAACCCGGAAAACCAATGTTGCCAGGCGGGGACGTGGTCGAACCTGTCTGGAGGGAGGATTCTTCCCCCTACCAAGTCTGCGCTCTTTTTGTCAAATGGAAGAGATTAGTCCGTGGGCCAGATAGGATTACCGTGAACCCCCTCCCCACAACACAATTTGTCATACATCGACGTGTTCGTTTTAACCTCCTCACCAAGAATATCCAATGGTCCCAAAAAAAACTCCGGCAAAATCGACCAAAATGGCGGTTAAAGATGGCCGCCAAGCGTTCCTGTCATTAATTCGTTTATTTGATTATATCTTCCGTTCTAATTACCGTACAGTCTTTTTTTACTCACCAAATTAAAGATAAAGAGTTGCCAAATATTTTTAACATAAAACAATTTCTAAACTGCAAAACCTTGGAGAAAATTACGAACAAATTTGAATTTTTTGCAAAAAATTCCTCTAGAACTCGTTTGAAACTTAAATAACACCAAAACGGCTAAATATTTTGACAAAATAAGCAAAATAAAAGTTGTAGGTAATTCAATTTACTATTAAACCCACTACTAACATGTTATATTACTGCAACGTGTGATGGAACAGTCTTACTTGAAGTGTCAGCGGCACAGAATCTCGCGCGCTGTTCTCAAGTAGCTTTTTACACAACGTCGGACGAGGGCTATCAAGAAAATATCTTCCAAATCAACTTCCCGAACGTTTTTCCGTTCTCTGAGCTATTTGGGGGATTGCGTTGTCATGCAAGGCAATCAAACCTTTTAAGAGAGCACCATTATGTATTCACCTTATCGCGTGTTTTACTCTCTATTAGGGAATGGTAGTAATTCATTGTTCATGATAAGTTGTTCTTTTAAAAGTCAATTCCAAAAACCTATCTGGATAATTACCAGCTAGTTTTTAATGTTCAGTTGTACCGAAAATTTACAGGGTTTCAAAAGAAAGAAGACCTACATGCGGAATTAATTTGTAGTTTTGAAGTAGAAATAAGTCTCATATCTGAACCCCAACAACTGGATCAATTAGTTTATTTTTATGAATAATAATTTAGTGGAAAAATTGATAATTTTAAAAATATTTTTTCATGTAGACCTACAAATAAAATATTGGAGTAAGCGTACCGGGGAGTACCGTGGAAAGTTGAGTTAAAATTCTAAAGTAGTATTTTTGGTAAACTTCTTTTCGGATAATATTAAAGATTTTTCAAGGAAAATAATAAATAATATATAAATTCTTAAATTATAAAACCATTCAAAGAATAAGTTTGGCAATACTGTTTTTAAAGGGTTAAATAATGAAATACGGCAACTCTGTAAGCAATATCAAATAACCCTTGGTTGCGTTTGAAAGGCTTCACTTGTTTTTTTGTACGGGTAAATGTACTATATGATATTAGTATGTTGGTATCGTTATATATATGGTTTTTAGTGTTAGTTCATTGGACCAGACAAAGTTGTCGTTTTGGAATAATCAAAATAATAAAAAACCGCCTGCTTTATTATGTCATCTCTGGGACACAGAACATTATGTGCAGGGCAGGAGATGGTGCTGTTGAAATGCATGCTGTTTATTATAGTGTATGTGTGCAGCAGTTTGATGTCGTATAGTAGGGCCAGACGTCGCCATAATCATTCCCATTGCTGCCAACTTGATCGCTTCTTCAATTTCCGATTAAATTAAAATGTTAAACTATGTTTTCATCGTATTATCTTTATAACGGTAACATACTTATTATTTAGAATGAGATATTCTGTGAATGTTTTTTTGTACTTACTATAACATTGTCATTCGTTCATTTTATTTGAAAAATAAGTACCTTAAATGGGAAAGGGCTACAACAAAAATATTTCTGTTTCTTATCACATCATCAGCCAATTATATGACTGAATCGTTTAAGAACAGAAGACTATTAAGTTTTGCAATAACCACGTCTTTTAATAGTGTTTGCCGCGTCTTTTAATCGGTTGTGCTCTTTTCGCTTCCTGCCAAAGTCGCCTTCCGACGTAACATACAACTAGTAGTAGTTGTTGAATATTGTAAGTAAATGATGAATGGGTATTAACATTGCATTGTCATGTTTGCTATGTGTATGCTGAAAGGATAGGCCCCAGGTATGCTAATAAAATTAGGTAGTAGGCCTCCCGAGTTACACGTGTCAACATAGTAAGCTTCTTCCACCCCCCGCAGTATCAACCGTTATTTAAATAACTAAAAAATTCTACCGAATAACTGGTCAATCGCTGTTCCATAAGATTAATGAATCTGTAATAATTTTTTTATGCTGAATAAAATGATTGTTTTTAAATTGCCATATTTATGAGCGGTTACGGAGTTAACAGGGGTTCAGAATTTTACTAATAACTCAAAACATACATATGCTACATAACTGAAATTTTGTACGTAAAATAGCAACATACAAGTTTATATTCCGACGAAATCTCAAATAAATCTGTCAAGCGGTTTTTGAGTTATAAGCCTCTAAATGCATCCAATGTGTTGCCGAAACAAAAAACCGGCTCTTTTTTCTTCTCATCCTGATATCGGAATATAAAAAAAAAACTAAAAATATGAAACTTGCATGTAACAACGGAGATTGAAATTAGCTAAATTTTGGTGTATATTGCGTTAAAATTAAACAAGCGGTTTTGAAGAAACAATGCTCCAAACTCGGGTATCTATAATAAAGAAATCGACAGTAGTCAAAGTTATCTCCTCTGAAAGTAATGAATTAATTTAATTATTCAGCATACCCACCGGGTTGGTCTAGAGGTAAAGTCGTAGCCAGAATCAGCTGATTTTCGGAGACGAAGGTTCCTGGTTCAAATCCTAGTAAAGGTAGTTTACCTTTATACGGATTTGAATGCTAGATAGTGGTAGCCGGTGTACTTTGATGGTTGGGGTTCAATTAATTATACTCTCTCAAGAATGGTCGACCTGAGTCTGCACAGGACTACACCTCATTTACACGTCATACACATTATCCTCATCTCTGGGTCATCATTGGGTCATGGGGTTGCTTATTGTTCTGAATTGAACAGATTGCAATATACACACATTAGGGATTACAAAAAAAAAAGATTCAGCATGACCCTGTAGTTGACGTTAGTCAGCTGTTTCACAGTTGATGTACTGAGACGAAGGTTCCGTAGTTCAAATACTAGTAAAGGTAATTATTTTTTATACAGATTTTAATACTAGACAGTGGTTAGTGGTGTACTTTAATGGTTGGGATTCAATCAATCATACTTTCTCAGGAATGATCGGCCTGAGTCTATACAAGACTTTACATGTCATACCATCCTCATCTCATTCTGACATGAGGTTACTTATTGTTCTAGATTCAACAGATTGCAACAAACACATATTAGGGATAAAAAATTAGTTGAGGTTTCCACAAATGAATTTGTTGCTTGTGTATTAAGTTTTGTTCAACATTATATTTTTGATAGGAATTGTTCTCAATTTCGATTTTGGAATTTACAGAAATATCTTTAAGTTGTACTCCATAAGTCCAAATGGGTTATATAATTGATTTATACAGTTTATTTTGATTGATAATTATTCCTCAAAAGTCAATACAGTTTGCAAAAATTCAGATCTAGTTGTTTTCTTTGCAGAACAGTCGGACGTTAAACAAAAAAAAGTAGTCTTCTTTTGCTTGATATGTATAGTTTCCATATAATCTGTGATAGCGATTTCTGTAGCATACGACTATGCAATTTAGTTTTTCTTGAAAGAAAGAAGGCCAAATATACATTATAATATTATGAATCTCAAAACTCCAATACTTTTAATTAATTACAGTACAGCTGTACTGCTGTAAGTCAAATGAACCGCAAAAGAACCTAAGGTTTACAATTTTAATAGGCGGTGTCCATTTCAAACTCCTATACATAAAATAAACAAAAAAACCTCATTGTCATTATGTTAAGGAAAAATTTCATATAAGTACACACTAAAAGCTCAAAAATAATGAGATTATGTCCCAAGTAGCCATAATCAGTTAACCAGATTCTCATGCACCTATTGAATTTACAAAAAATGTAGTGTTTAAGACTCTGCAGTTCTCCAAAAATGTGATTCCGTAAGGAGCTAAACTTGAAGAATGCCACATAATCTACTCAGTTTTTCAAATTTATAGATTTAAGGATTTTAGGCATCGTCTGAACATTGCTCAGTACTTTTAAATTTTTTTTTTAAATTATTTAGTACAAGAATTTTCTAATTCTATTCCAGATTTGAGTTCATAAAAACATCACAGTAATAGTTTTTTTAATTTACGGTTCAATACAAAAAAGAAATTTAAAAAATCCTTAAGTTATAAACATGTTGCCTTATCGAGACAGCAACCAAAATGCTATAGAAAAACAAAACCAGTAAATGTGATAAGTTATTCAGCTTGTGAATGACCATTAGTTTTCTGTGCGATATATTAACCGTATCTTTGTTTCTTTCCATCATCTCAAATTCCCTCCGGGATTAAATTTTCTTGATTGAGCAGTGTTTTATAAAGAAAACGTAAAATATTTCTACATTTCAGTGCTCAGGATTGTTCAGGTCAGAAAGCTTTTTGTTATAAGTTTAATGTTTTACAGTCGATGTTAAATTGTCGATAGTTCAAGGTGAAGTATTAACTAGGTACAGAAGATAACGTTTTAGTAGAGACATCTAATGGAATACTTGGAAAGAATTATAATTAACATATTTTCAAAAAAATTTCCTTATCAGCACAAAAAATGTATCTTTCGGATTCATAAGTAAAGAAATTTGTTTACATTTTTAAACGGATGAAACCCAGGGACAATTATTAAGACTGTTTAATATTAATATTATAATGATATTACCAGCCCATAACAGGTACGTGGAGTAAATTATTTGCACTCAATCTGCTAAATTCAGGGCTTTAAAAAATTATTCTGTTTCTTATCACGTATTTTTCAGCCAACTATATGACTGAAGTATTAAGGAACAGAAAAGGTAGAGGTTTAAAAGACAATAATAAAAGTTATCTCCTCTGAGAGTAATGAAAATCATTATACAGCCAGACCTTTTGGTGAATGAAGTGAAGGTTAAATTTGCAAGGGTGTGGTACATTTCATATTTTATTTTGTTCGTTTTTCCATCATACTTATATATTCCATCATAATTATATAATAGTACACTATTTTAACAAAAATGTGTTAGTAATAAAACTAATAATTCCATCATAATTATATAATAGTACACTATTTTAACAAAAATGTCTTAGTAGTAAAATTAGTATTTAAGTAAATAATATGTAGTTATAATTACTAACACATTAATAGATTACCGTAGTAGTTGCAGTAGAATAATGAACAAAGAAGCACTGAATTGATCTTCCCTTGAACATGGGAAACCATAGTTGGGTGGATTAATTTTCCCACCACGAATTAATATAAATATGTTTAGATTTTCAAATTATAAAGAATGAAATAAACTTGTATTGTAATGATATTTTTGTAATGTAATGGGAAAGTAAATAAATTAATTCCTTCTTTTTCTTAAAGTCCCTCTCCTATCGGTGGTCGGAAATCATCATCATTATGCGGACCTTCTTCGCTGCTCCACGAAACAATTCAGTATTACTGCAGCTAAACCAATCTCTCAGGTTGTTTAGCCAGGATGCCCTACGTCTGCCAATATTCACCTTGCCCTTTATTTTCCCTTGCATGATTAACTATAAGATGTGATATTCAGGATCTCTAATCACATGGCCAAGATACTGAAGTTTTCAATAACAATTTAGAAATTGTTAAACCTTCTTTGTTAATTGTTTTACTTTTGTTTATTTCTTAGGTAAAACATGTTCTTTGTTTAAAATATGCGAGGAGGACCCAAAAATAACCGGATTGAGGCGCGCTGCCATTTGTAGATAGATCTCCAGCTACATGGGGTTAGTAGAGAACTTCAACAAACAACTGCCCAGACGCCGTTAGTTTGTAGTTAAACGTTTGATCGTAGTGTTGTTTTTCCTTACTGTTGTCATGTTCCGTCCGCGAAGTTATTAGCAGAAAGCCAATCTTCCACTGGCTTGACGCTTGCTTGGTTTCTGGGGTTTACCCATATCACCAACTCTCATCACCTGTTATGACTTTGATCAAAAAGTTTGGATCACTTTCAATCTCGTTTTTCAAGTCCTGACTCAAATTTAATCGAACATTTGATCTTCTTTGAGAAGGAGAGGAACAAATTTAGCGGTAACACGTCTCATTTTCAAATCCTTAGTAAAAATCCGCTGGCATGAGTTCAAATCCCGCCTGTCTCTTCAAAAATTTCGTCGATCGTGAAACGACAATCCTCGTTGATTTTCTGGCGGATTTTTTCAAGTTTTCATTGTTTGAAGATGTTGAAGGGCACCCAGAACGAACATGGTCTTTAACACTCATCTCACCACGTTCAAAGCGCCCAAACCACTTGAAAGCTTGTGTGCGGCTCATAGCAACCTCCTTGAAAGCCTGTTAAAGAATTTGGTAAGCTTCCGTGGTCGATTTTTCAAGCAGGAAACAAATGCACTCTTCGTTCTTTTAAATCTGCCTTAAGGAACTCGCAGATGGAACATGACTGAAGTAAGAGAAACACACCACTATGATCAAACGTTAACCTACAAACTGACGCCGTCTGGGTAGTTGTTTGTTGAAGGCCTCTACTAACCCCATGTAGCGGGAAAACTTTCTACTAAGTCTACGAATGGCAGCGCATTCTCAGCTCGGTTATTTTTGGGTCCCTCTTGTATTTGCAACTAGTACGAAGACTAAACCCCAACGAACTAAAGATTGCAGATGAGATCTGGCCAATAACAGCCAAGGTCGGGTTGCCCCTTCGCTAAGTCACACTCTGTTCCACCGAGCTCGAGCTGACTTTTTGTTAGGCTGTCATCCACAGCGGTACCACAACGTGACAGCGCAGGATACGATAAACGATAGTCAGTTGGCTCAGTGCTATGATCTAGGTCACGATGCTACGTCTTTATCTGAAGTCTCTAGTTCGTTAAGCTATATAAGTAAATGTTTAAAACTAATGAAAGATTTAGATTAGAGAGATTTAGTCAGTCACTAGTGACTGACTACCAGCAGTAACTCCATGCAGTTACCAGCACAGCACTTTTCCTTCAAATTAAATTCAGTTTTAGTTCAATCTGATCTGAGTTAAACATGAATTATTATATGTTTGTAGAACAATTTGATTTACTAAATTTTTACGTATTTTAAGTGACATGTGGGGAAAGATTGTTTTGTAAATTATTTCTGAAGTAAACCATATTAAGTTTTAATTTTACGAAATAGTAAAACAATTTTTTCTTTTTGTCACGCGCTGTAGACATTAGTATTTTGTTTTGTGTTAAAACACATTAAAATCACGAACGTGGCGTCTGAATTTCAATTCAATTTTTAAAATAACGTTGCATAAAAGCGTTCTACGTTTTATAGTCTTGGTTTCGAATGGTTGCCTTCTACAAATTATTATTAGTTTTAGTCGAACATTGTTATACTGTTGTATTGAGATTCATTGCCTTGACCCTTGGTCTTTTCTTAAAATAGTTCTACCAGCATACAACTACCACTTGACTTCAAGAAGCTGGGCTGAGTTATAACATGAATTTCTTAACTGTAGTAAATGTTTTCCTTGTATTGTAAATATAGCTCCTTTTTCATTATTATTCAATTTAGAAAAATCAGCGCGCGCACACGCACACACAGACACAAACAAACGCATGTCAGTAACACACGTTTATTCTTATGGGTACACAATTTTCCTGATAAAAGTACAACATATTAAAATTTATCCACAATTTTAAAAGAATTGTTTTCATAAAACTGAAATTTATAAAAATATTAATTTAAATTCGCTTCTGTGTGTACACATGAGTTCAAAAAATGATTTCATTATTTTGAAGCAAATAAATTAGCTTCAAAGATTTTGATGAATTTTCATGAAAATGTATTTGAAGTACAAGAATAAATTTTCGAAAATCTACTGTAAACTATAATTAAATTTACATCAAACTTTATTAAATGTACCAATAATTTTATATTTTATTGCGGTATTAATGGAAAATTTCATTCAATTTTGAAATTCCTTCATTTTCATACGGTGTTTGTAATAAAATTTAATTTCATCAACTATTTTTTGAATTCAATTGGCATAATTTACATGATACTTTTGAGAATAAAACCTTGTTTTCTACAAGTTTTGTTTTAAAATTGTGTTTGTCTATTACCTTTTAGTCGTATCAACATCCTGGTAATTAGCGACCTACTTTGGGTTAACGGTCGGTTTGAACGAGAAATAATTTTCTAGACGCCAGCGGGAAATCGAACCTGGACTTCCGCCTTGCAGCTCAGCTCACTAACTACCAAACTGATTAGCCGAAGAGGCGACCAAATTACTTTTTTTACTTTAAATTTTGAAATTAATGATGACTTCATAATCAAAACCCTAATTATCAGTATTATGTTGTGATTTCCTGTCGTTTTAATACTACATTTTTTATTTCAAAATTTGAAATTCTTAATACAAGAAATATTGACTTTAAAAATCATTATTAAATAATTTTTATACATAGGCCTATGTTCTTCAGTCCAGTTCTGAAAATGTTTTTCAACTTTATTTCTGTAAATCCAACAGAATTTATTGAAGTATTTATTTAATTGGGGGTAAGTGAAAAAGTTTAAAAGTTCGAACTTGTAATTCTAATTACTGAAAAAATATTGTTGTTATTTCTTTTATTTTTTAGAGTTATTCTTATAAAATTATCCCTAATTTTTTTACATACTATAATTTTCTTTCATACCAGGGAGATTGATATAGGAGGCTTCAAAAGTTTAAATAGGGAGTAGAAGGTTGTGTGTATTTTTACTAAATTAAAAAATATTAATAAATAAAAATAAAATAATTAAAAAATAAATAATAAAATTTAAATATAATATTTAAATAATAATAAATATTAATAAAAATATTAATATTTACTAAATGAAACTTTTTTTCTAAATTACTTTAGAAAAGTAATTTTCAAAACGTTTTTCATCCTTAATTAGTTTTTACAAATGAATTATAACTTGCAAACGAAATTTATTTGTTTCTCAAAGAAATTACACCAGTTTTTTTAACCTAGTGTGATAAAGCATAATTTAACATTATATTAATGATATTCATCAAAATAGTTATGGGAATAAATTTTTTATTGTATGAAGCGGAGTGTATTCAATAAGAATAACGGATTACATTGAATGATGTGTTTTTAAATAGGAATTCTCAGAAATCAAAACTAGCAAAACTGTTTGTTTATTTTTTGATTTCTTTTATATATTTATTTATTTTAAGGTCGCATCGACTCATCAGTATTTATATCTGTATTTCTGTATTTATATCAGTTATTTTTTTTTTATCAGTATTTATTTTAAGGTCGCATCGTCGTGGTCATTAGTGACCACGTTACATATAAATACATGTAGTACAAAATTTCCAAAGAAGACACAAACAAACAAATTAAGGTCATCAATAAAAACAGAATGAAAAATTAGTTAGGTTCAATGAAAATTTAGACAACATAAAAATAAAAAAAGTCGAATAACACAAGAAAAATAACATATGTGATTTTACAATTATATCATGAAATTATATTATAAAATTATATTCAAATTTTGTGAAATTTATTGTGTTTTGAATCGCTACTTTGTCAACCAAATTGAGTGCTAAATTGTTGTTAATTTTAAACAGTGTTCGTGTGGAATGCGTTGTTTGGCAGTCTGTGATGATGTGTTTCATTGAAAGTTTCTTCTTTTTTGGTTTAACGTCCGACTGTTCTGCAATTACTGCTAATTGATTGAAAGTGGCGTGTTGCAATGAGTACAATGTTGCGCTTCATCTTTCTTCAGTGAGATTTCTTGATTTCTTTTTACTAAGTTCCAATCAAGCAAATAAAGTGTTAAAAGGGTCTTGATTGTTTAAAAAAATCAATCATACCGCAGATATAAAACGAGTCAGCACCTTTTTAGTGAGTTAGTTAGTATTTGGACTATGAATGTAATTAACGTTGTTGATTCGTATCGAAATAGTGTCGATTTAATGAATTATAATATCCGAGTAGTCTAAGCTTAATAATTAATTGTGTCAATTAATAATTGTTTTAAGTTTAAAGGAAGTTTTTTATGAGTGATGATGCCTACATAAGCCTTGGGCTTGTGCGTAGGTAGTCTAATGATATGTGGTGATTTACAGTTGAAAAAAATGCCAGACCTGACCGGGAATCGAACCCGGGACCCCAGCATAGTAGCCAGTTGTGCTGACCACTACACCGCGGGTCTGTTTGTTTGTTATTTATTATAACCAGATCTCGAACGAACCTAGATTTAAGTGCTATAGAATATTATAATTTTTTTTTCAATGAATCACCAGATACTCTATTAAGCTGATGCAGCTTACTTTTTCGTAAGCTAGTAATTTTATTCAAGTTTCCAATATTGATTATTTAAATTAAGTTCTAATATTTTTTTTTGATAAAGATTATTTTAAAATTATAATATTGTTTGTTTATTATTTTAACTTAAAATAAAGGGGTTTTCTACTAAAAACAGTACTACTGTCATTCATGCAGAGTTGTAACATAATACGCAAATTCCAAATTGATAAAATTTACATATTTTAGTTGAATTTATTAAACTATATCAGATTTCCAGGACTAAAATCAATCCTGTACATATTGCCGGGACAATAATCACGTATTTAATATAATAAACAATTTTTTAACAACTTCTACCTTAAAAAATGTATTTTTCACACTAATATTTATTTTTCGGAGACGAAGGTTCCTGGTTCAAATCCTAGTAAAGGTAGTTACTTTTATACGGATTTGAATACTAGACAGTGGTTACCGGTGTACTTTGATGATTGGGGTTTAAATTACCATACTCTCTCAGGAATGGTCGGCCTAGGTATGTACAGGACTACACCTCATTTACACGTCATACACATCATCCTCATCTCATTCGGTCATGGGGTTGCTTATAGTTCTCAATTGAACAGATTGCAACGTACACAAATTAGGAATAAAAAAAAATTATTTACATCAAGAAATAAGTTACATATGATTCTAAAATTGCTTTTAAATTAAATATGAGCAATTGTATTGTGTGTCTATTAGAATTTAACATCACAAGATAGTACAAAATTAATTTTTTTTGAACAGGGAAACAGCAGGGGATCACTGAATTATTATTACTTATTATTTATTATTATTAGGTATTATTATATTTTTATTGATATTTATTTTATTTCCCTTTGTTTTGACCCAACGAATTGGTCTAAAGATAAAATCGTCGCTGCGAGTCAGCTGTTTAACAGCTGATTTTTGGAGACGAAGTTTCCTGATTCAAATCCTAGTAAAGGTAGTTACTTTCATATGGATTTAAATACTAGACAGTCGTTACGGTGTACATTGATGATTGGCGTTCAGTTAACCATATCCTTTCAGGAATGGTCGGCCTGTGTCTGTACAAGACTACACCTCATTTACAAATCATACACATTATTTTTATCTCATTGGGTCATGGAGTTGGTTATTGTTCCGAATTGAACTGATTGCAACGTACACACATTAGGAATTTTAACAAAAATATGATTATTTAAAAATTTTTGAAGTATCTTCCGGACAATTTGGAGAATTGTTAACTACTAAACCGTTTTTGTCAACGAAGTGTAATTTGTATTAAACTATTACTCGACCTTAGAAATTTGAGATAATATCAATACTGAAGTTAAGTTACAGCAAGCTTTTTAAACAAGAAACTCTCTTCATGCGTTAGAATTTTATTTTTAGATTAGGTCATATCTTTGGATTGCTCAAGCGCACAGAAACAGTTATTATAAACATGTTCCCCCTCCGTACATTGCCTCCTTTGTATCAAACAAATCAGTCGAAGCACTTGGGGTGATATAAGGCGTGAATTTTAGTAATACAGCACAGTAAGAGATCTCTTAGTAAAAGATATGTCTACGAAATTTCTATTCAAAAAATTCATGACAATAATAACGAAGATATCAGCCAATAAGTCTGTTCGAATTATCCCAATTTTACCTTTCTCTTGCTCTATATGAATTATAGGGAAGGAAAATATTACTTCCAAATCGATTCTTTGAAATCGATGTTTTAGCGGATATACGTTTTCAGATCACCTGAACCTCAAAAACACAAGTTTTTACCAATAGGTTGGTTGGTTGTGTGTGTGTGTGTGTGCGCGTGTGTGTGTAAGTGTGTGTGTGTGTATGTGTGTGTGTGTGTTTGTGTGTGTGTGTGTGTTTGTGTGTGTGTGTGTGTGTGTGTGTGTGTGTGAACGAAATATCTCAAAAACGGAATTTGTACATACTGAATATTTTAATGAAACTTAAAGGACTTGACACGCATATTTTTTCATATAACTTTTTATTCAATGCATAATCTGTTATAAATGACAATAATTGCAACTTATCAATTAGGCACAACTCATGAAAAAATTACAACCCACTGGTGTAATTAACAAATTATAACATGAAAACATTTCATACTGTTCTTAATTAATATTTACAATCAAAATTTTATAGTGATTTTTAAATAAATAAACAAAAATAAATAAATAAATATAAAATAAAAAATAACCAAAACTTTCTTTAAAACGAAAAACAAATAAGAAGTAATAAATAATAAGCACATGATTCCGAATATATGTACACTAACTTTTCCGAAAATAATTCGAAACGTTCATTCAGTAATTTACAACATTCACACTCAAACACGACAGTCATCTACAAAACACTAACATTATATTATTTACAACTTTAAAATCACATTATCAGAATCGCCCTGGGAGATCCAGTACTGTAGCACGTTTTAGCCTATTGATATCATTACTGTTGTCTAAGAGATTCAGTGCTAAGTGATTTACGTGGTTGTTTAGACGTTCGATGTATTTACAACTGAAACTTCGTATTTCTTCTCGTACCGTCTGCACATCCATATCACGATGTATATCGGCATTGGTAATATACCACGGTGCATTCAGTATGGTCCGTAGAATTTTTGATTGAAACCTTTGCAGAATTTCGATGTTTGAAGTTGATGCTGTCCCCCATAACTGAATTCCGTAGGTCCAAATCGGCTTCAGCATGGATTTGTACAAAAGTAGTTTGTTGTCAATCGAAAGCTGAGAACGCCTACCAACGAGCCAATACATCTTCCTAAATGTTAAATCCAGCTGTTTCCTTTTCATCTGAATGTGTTTGCGCCAAGTCAGACCTCTATCTAAGTACATTCCTAAATACTTTAAATCTTTTGCCTGTGGAATATTCTTGCCATTCAGTTGGACAGGAGGACAAGTTGCCCTTCTGGTAGTAAACGTTACATGCGTAGATTTGCCCTCGTTCACCTTGATCTTCCACTTTGTCAGCCAGACTTCCAGCTCACTTAGATACATCTGCACTCTGCGTGACGCAATAGTTGGGTCTGCATCACATGACATTATTGCTGTATCGTCAGCAAAGGTGGCAATGGTTACATTTTCAAGAACAGGCAAATCAGCTGTGAACAGAACATATAAAATTGGTCCCAGAACGCTTCCTTGCGGAACACCAGCCTTGATCTCTTTCAAACCCGTTAAGTAATTTCCAACCCGGACTTGAAATAACCGTTTGTCAAGATACGAAACCAGAACACTGTACAGATTCTCCGGAAACACAGCTTTTAATTTATGGAGTAGACCAGGATGCCAGACTCTATCAAATGCTTGAACAACGTCTAACAGCACAGCCGAACAGTACTTCTTTTCCTCTAAACATTCACGGATTACGCTTGTCAATCGATGCACCTGCTCTATTGTACTATGCTGCTGCCGAAATCCAAACTGATGATCCGGAATAAGATGTCGATCTTCTATAACTAGTTTCAACCGCTTTAGACATATTCTTTCAAAAACCTTTGACATCACCGGGAGTAGACTAATAGGACGATACGAGGAGACCTCATTTTCCGATTTACCTGGCTTCAATATCATAATAATCTTTGCTACTTTCCACTGGCTAGGAAAATATCCTAAGCGGAACACAGCATTAATTATCATAGTAAGCATTACCAGGGCTTTTCTCGGTAATTCCTGCAACATCCTCCCTGTAATGAGATCGTACCCTGGAGCTTTCTGAGGATGCAATTCAGAAATCGCACGCTTAACATCACGAACTGAAACACGTTCCAAACGGTGCTGTCGCTGCTGCGGATCCATTACTACCGATCTTAAAATTTCTGCTTCCTGTGCCGGGTCACATCGTACATCATGGGGCTGAAAACGCTGCTCCAAATGGTCTGCAAATAGAAGCGCCTTGTCACCATCACTTCTAGCCCAGTCATTGTTCTCCATCTTTAACGGTGGAATAGGCCGGCAAGGCTGTTTAAATCTTTTAGTCGCCTTCCACAGGGAGTAATCTGTATCAGCCGTGGGACTTAGATTCTGAATATAATCATTAAACGTTTCTTCTTTTACATTCAGGATCATCTCCTTTAGTTCACGTGCAGCTCTGTATATACACGCATATATTCATAAAAATTCATTAACCGGAAGTAATAGTTTATTCGCGCGTCTTTTCACTTTTTTGTAAATTTCTCAATAACAACTTTTGTGATTTTGTCTAAATTTACCTCATTTACTACATATTTTGGTGTTTTACAAGGTACAGGGTAAGCGGTATGTCTACTGATTTCAGTGGGGTTGTGCTTTAAATGTAGTTTTACATAGATATATTATTTTATTTTCTATTAGATATCGTAATATTATACATTTTTAACATTAATTAGTAATTTCGAGACTTATACTAATCTAGAAATGCCAAGATGATAAAAAATAAAAAATTAATGAATAATTTAATAGAATTTATATTTGAAAAACTTATAATTAAAATTGAATATATTAAATGCTAAATATAAAATATACAAATAATAATATTTGCAAATAAATTAAAATAAAAAGTACCTATAATATTTTAATATAGACTTCATTATTTGATTAAATTAATTTTGACATATAAATAATTATACTATTATTTAAGTCACAATTATAAACAGAAAAAATATATATAAATAAATTTGAAAATTGTTACACATTAGGCTATAATATCTATATCTACTACTTACTATATATTTTACACCTTGTGCAAATTTTAATTGTTCAATTTATTACCTTTTACAAAAAAAAAAATATTTTATTATATTTTTTTAGTTTATTTAAAATATACTATATATAATAGTTTTGTCTTTTAATAATTTACAACCAAACCTTATGGTGAATGAAGTGAAGGTGTCATTTGCAGGGTGGAAAATAGATGCTTTTTAGAGGGGTTGGCATGCTGACAAGCATACTTTTCCATTCAATGAGGAAGGAAATGGTAAACTATTTCACTCCTCGTTTGACTTAGCAAAGCTCCTAAAGGTTCAAACCAGCGTTTTGGGTGATGACCTAAATAACAGCAAATTCCAGACCCTAGCCGAACTGAACCCGGGACCTTCATGTTAGGTTAACGAGCTACCCCTATGCTATGGAGGCAGCTATCATACATTATATATTATTATTATTATTATTATTATTATTATTTATAATATTATTATACAACAGAAATGACCGGTTAAATTACAATAGTATTATTTTGTTAACACTTTTTTCTTTTATTTAAATTAATCATGAAATTTTTATCGAGTGAATTTTAAATAAAAAGGAAACAAATTACGTTTCAGTAAAAGAACAGTGCTGTGAAGTACAAAAAGGGTAAAACTACAGAAAAAAAGAACAGCACTGGAACTTCATGCAGAAAGAACATGAATGAAAGATACACTCCTCTGTTCATCCTCTTATACTTTCTTTCTCATTTTACTTTGCTCACTGAAATCTTTCCTTCTTATCATACAAGAAAAAACACTTTTTTTAAATGGGTCACATAACTACAATTTTTCGTCGAATGTGATCCGTCGTGTTTTCAAGGAAATCTCACGTTTTTTTATAGTTGGTTATATTTTGATAAAATGTGACATCTAGTAAATTATAAAGTTGACATATTTAATTGTCTCCTGTTAATTAAAACCTAAATTTTATTGAAAAATAGAAAATAAAAGTCGGTGCTTCTGTCTAGCTTTAATGTCAATAAAAATTCGATACGTTATTAACAAAAAAATCAACATATCCAGTACAGCATAAAAAATGTAGTAAACTAGGCGGTTTTTAAAATAAATCGTAGGAGCCATTTTTAAGAAACTACTATTCCGGTTGACCGATTTTGATGAATCATAGCTAAGAACACTCTTGATCAAGTCACCTCTCAAAGAAAAAAATCAAAATCGGTTCATCCATTTGATAGCTACGATGCCACAGATACAAATTAGTGATTTTCTGTTTTTTTCTTAAATTTTTTAAGATGGGTGGCCTTAATATGCATTTTAGAGGAAACGTGTATACGGATATAATAAAGTTGTAGAAACTTTAAAAATCCTAAAATTATTTTTTCAAAAATGTTTTGCACAGTTTAACGGCAATAAGTTTTTTTTGTTATCCCTAATTGGTGTACGTTGCAATCTGTTCAATTCAGAACAATAAGCAAAGTTTGAACCTCTATTCTAAGGGCTTTACTAAGTAAAACGAGGAGTGAGGTGGTTTACCTTTGTCTTCGTCACTGAATAGAAAAGTATGCTTATCAGCATCTCAGACCCTCTGAAAACACTTTCGACCCTGTAAATTACACTTTCACTATAGGGTCTGGCTGTATAATGAAATTCATTACTCTCAGAGGAGATAATTCTGACTAGTGTCTTTCACACATCTACTTCTTTTGTTCTTAAAAACTTCAGTCATATAATGGACATGTGATAAGAAATAGAACTATTATTTTAGCCTTGGAACTAGCAGATCGAGTAAAAGTAATTTAACACTCCATATTAGGCAAGAAAAAGTATGTAGAGTAAACACATAATCTGATAAAATTATTTTTAAACATACCTACTGTTTATTAATAATTTAATTTATGTTTAACATTTTTCTTTTGTTATGATAAGTCATGTAATGACGATTAAGTTTTCTTTAAAATGCCAGAACAAACAAGAAAATATTCATACTAGGTATTTGATGATTTTGCAAATTTAACACTAGGTTAAACTAACGTAAAATGAAAAAATATTACTGACATAGCATTATCGCATAACATAGATAACAATATGCGTACTGTAGCATATTTATAGCTGGTTGTTTGTTGTGTTGAAAAGAAGAGTAGAATGGAGATGTGGTATGAAGACTTCTTTTGTGTTCACTATCTTTCTTCTTTTTCTTCTCCTCGATCGTAGATTGTAGACTTATGATATAATCCAATCGCTCACTCAAGGAGGTTGTGATGGGCTGATACAGAAACATCACGCCCAGATTGAGTGAGTGATCTGAATTAATCTGCCTCTCTCCCGCTTCAATTCATCATTCCGTTTTGAAGTCCTTCTTCTTTCGTTTTAATGAAGTCTTTTTTTAATTTTACGTAAAAAATCACAGTTTTGTGTAAACGGTTAGTAAATGTACTCGTGTAAACTCACAACCGTGTTCGTGTAAATTTTTATGGAAAATATTTTAATTTTAAGAATAGAATTTAACAAATTAATACCACTCTGTGAATTATGTATCATTTCTCTGCAGAAAATCGTTTTTAATACAGATTCTTAAAGGAATAAACATTATACAATATTTAAAGAATACAAAGACTGTTTTACACGATATCTCACGAAGAGGTATACGGATTTGATTTTCTATTTCTTGCTCATTCATCCATCGATCATTTTGATACTTTACACACTTTTTAATGAAGGTACCAAAAATGTTATGTGAAAATTACATTCTGCTTATGTTTGTAAGAACAAAATGGCAGTCGAAAGAAAGAAATACAATACTCATTCCTCTTCGTAGAATACTAATTACTCTTCATTATGTATACCATTAATATTACTGTAATGCCTATAAATATTATTATTATTATTATTATATTATTTATTGTTTTTTTTGTTTTTTTTTTTTTGTTTAACGTCCGACTGTTCTGCAATTACTGCTAATGCAGACGTTGAAGGATGAAATGATTTTTTGTAACGTATGAAAATATGCCTTGCCTGAATGGGATTCGAACCCAAGACCGCATGATGAGAGGCGAGCACGTTACCAACTGCGCCAATGCGGCCGGCAGTTATTATTTATTGTGATACAAACAAAAATTATAGCATAAACTGTAATGAATCATTAAATTAAAACCAGTAAAATTTTCATTTCCACAATAAAAGTATAAAAAACTTTTGTAAATAGCACAAATGTGTAAAATACGTGCGATGTTTTGACACCATGTGTTGGTACTTTTTTACGAGTTTCATGTATTTTTCGGTGAGTAGTTTACATGCTAATATGACATGCCTATGAGGCTTAAAACTCTTTCCGCACTTCACACGTTTTGTTACAAAAATTTAACTTCTAAGTAATATTCATATTAAAATACAGTAGTTCTCTTCTCTTTAAACCGACGTCTGTTTAACCATTTTTACTTACTAAGTAACCAAATTAGTATAATATTAAGTATTAGGTACTTAAATATTATAACACCTAAGCTTAGGTTCGTCCGGGATCTTGATATGATAAACAATAAACAAACTAACTTTAAAATTAAAACATTAATGATTTATTTCTACAATTAATGATTGAACTTCGCTTACTAACAAATCAGATTAGATAAAAATAAATTAAATCAATTACAAAACTTCTGTTTTAACTAAACTTGACTATAATTAAGACACTGTAACAACAAACGATCAAAGCAATCGATTTACCTGTTCACAACCACTTACTTTGCACATAACGGGCAGGAGGAGTGTTAAATTAAGTACACTCGCTCTGTTGGTTCCAGGGCCACAAAAAATAGTTTTGTTTATCATCACATAGTTAGCCATTTATATGACTGAAAATTTTAAGAACAGAAGAGGTAGAGGTGTAAAAGACACTGGTCAGAGTTATTTCCTCTGAGTAGTGAATTTCACTATACAGCCAGACCCTGTGGGAATGAAGTGAAGGTGTCATTTGCAGGGCAGTAATTGGGTAATTTTCGGAGAGGCTGGCATGCTGATAAGCATACTTTTTCAACTCAGAGAGGAAAGCAAGAGTAAACCACCTCACTCTTTGTTTTTACTTAGTAAACCTCTAGAGGTTCAAACCAGCCTTTTGACTGTTGACCTAAACAACAACAACCACTTACTACTACCCGTACGAACAACCACTATTAACGCAGATCAGAACTGGTCCCATAACGACACTATTTTGAAAGGCTGGACACACACTTTCCACTCACAAATTCAGGTATTGACTGGCTCACTACAAATACACTAACTCTTTTTTTACTAAATTTATATTAAAAGTTATAAATTTATTTCAAAATTCACGTGAAACACTTAGTTTTATATCTTTTCATTAACAAAATTTAATTATTACGTTGTAGTAAATACATAATATATTTTCAATTCACGTTTATTGCGTTACAAATATATTTTTGTAATAAAGCGACATATTATTTAAGTTTTATTTCAAATAGAATAAATTTAATGTGAGTGCAATATACTTAAGAAAATGTTATATTAACAAAATAACTTACATGTACTATAAAATTTTATAGCACTGTTAATAAGTAAATGTTTATTTATTTTGTAACGCTACATAAAAATAAATAAAAATATTTATTTGACCTATATTATATTATATAAATACTTTGGTACCTACTATAAAATTTATATTATAAAATAACCTTCAAAATATTGTAAAAAGAGGTCAACTAGTGGTGTATGTAATTTCTTTATTCTGGTATTTCTATGGGAAGCAAACTCCATGTAACAACATATTATATCAATATTATCCGTTTTATTGATATAAAACATATTTGTACAACGATATAAAAATACTTCTTAAAAAAATTTAAAAAATATCTAGTAAGTTATTAGTGTACGTAAAATGTGTTGCCTATTACGTATATCCAATTACGTATATTGCCTATTTTTATATCCAAAACCGCCAGGTTTTGGACTACCTCGTAGAAAATGGTCAGCTCTAGATAGAATAAGAACAAAACACGGTAGGTGTGCTGATTTATTGTTTAAATGGGGCAAAATACCATCGCCTTTATGTGAGTGTGGTCAAAGACAAACTATTGATCACATAGTGAAAGAGTGCAGAATAACTGCCTTTAGAGGAGGGACAAGAGCGGATTTCCTGATGGCAACTCCAGAATCAATAGCCTACTTGGACAGACTGGATGTCTGTATATAGACTTAAGCATGTTTTTAGAATTACGTACTGTATGTACATATTTAGACAGATAGATTAGACAGAGGGTCATATTTGATCCCAATATATAACAATTATGATGCTGATTTTTTAAATGTCTTGAAAAGCCATACGCTAAATAAATAAATAAATAAATATTCATAAATAGTTTATGTACGAAATTAATTTGCCCAAAACAGGCAGGTGGAGTGTTAAATTGTTTCAACTCGATCCGCTAGTTCCAGGCTACCAAAATAGTTTTAATTTTTATCACATGGTTAGCCCAATTGTATGACTGAAGCATTTAAGAACAGAAGAGGGAGAGGTGTAAAAGACACTATAGTACGTAAAATGAAAGTTGAAACCTGTGTTTGGAACCACTTATCTCACCAAGTAAAAGACATAAACATTTCAAGTACGGCTCGTTTTAAAGTTTGGGTTTTTGTTATTTTATTCGTATAAATTACGAAACACGGAAGTGTATAAGGTATTTTCTACCAGTTTGAAAACAAAATATGTACCCGATTTTTAGCGCATTTTTCACTTAGACTAGTCCATGTTTCAGAACATGTAGCACGATCAATTTAAAGAGAAAAAAATATGGCGTTTTAGAATAGTGTTCCTGCATATTTTCTAATTATTTCAGCTAAAATTCAACCTTTTAGTACAACAGCTAAAGGAATTACAGCGTTTTGAAAATAAATTATTATTTTCGGTCCCAATGGACGTAACGAGTAAGAACCAACGCTGTATACCTTAAATTAATAAGGGAATGAAATTACACTTTAAATAATTAATTATCATAAATTTAACGAATTTTCTGATGAAAAGGTAAATTTTTAGAAGGATTTTATTAATTCAAAGCGAGCAGTGCAGTGGTGTCGCATTGTGAGCTCCGTTTCGTGTCGAACATGAGCCAGATACTATGTAAACATAAAAATGAAAGATTCTCGTGTGAGTACTTTTATTTAAAACCAGATAAAAAATAAAAACCTTCCTATAAAGCCAGACTAGGGTATAGGGTTTCTCTGCAGCTTAACATGAACGTTTAACAACTTACTGGCAAACGCACATTTTAATGCACTTTTTTTCTATATTTCCTATGCAACTGAAAACCCCTTCATTTAAGTTTATTTGTAGTGAAATTGCATTCGCTTATTAATTGAAGGGATATGGCGTTGATTCTAACTCGTTACGTCCATCGGGAACGAAAATGATACTTAAAAAAACAACGCTGTAATTCCTCTACCCTTAGTACTAAAAGACTGAATTTTAGCTGACATTAATTACAAAGGATCCAGGAACACTCCACTAAAACGCCATATTTTCCTCGTAAAATTGTTCGTGTAACATGATCTGAAACATAGACTACGTGAAAAATGCGCTAAAAAAACAGGTACATATTTTGTTTCCAAATCGCTAGAAAATGCTTAATATACTTCAGTGTTTCGTAATTTATACAAATAAAATAACAAAAAACCAACCTAAAAAAGTAAAAAATTACACAAATAAACTACTTCTTCCGGTTGACCTAACTTAAATTTCTAATTTCAAGTTCATACGATGTTCCATTCTTGAAATATTTTGTTCACACACACTCACACACACAGACAAATATCGTTAAAAACATGTTTTTTGGGTTCAGGAAATCTGAAAACGTGTAGATCCGGTGACAATTCGATTTTGAAAAATCCACATGAAAAAAATACTTTTCTTTCTAATATTTCTTTCTTATATAATCATATTGGCAAAAGAAAGTAAAAAGTTTTAATTCAGTATTTAGTGATATGTCCACTAATAATGGAAAACAAAATTATCTCCTGTAGAATTTAACTCATAACTGTTTTAAGTAGAGTGTATGTTAGTCGGACAGAATAGCTTCGTGTAAAGAAATAGTTGTTGATGACGGCATAAATAGTGAACTGGAGCTAACGGAGGAGCTAAAGAGGGTTAATGATGATTGAGTGAACGAATAAGATCGAAGAAATATTATCTTGAGTATTAGTGAATCTGCAGCTGACACCGATGTTAGAAAAACTGTTTATTATTATCGCGTTCTTTATTCATGCCAATAGAACTGTCATTTATCAAACAACGTTACTTGTCCTAAAGAAAATGTACACAATTAGTTTTCTTTTAGAGTAAGTAATCATCACTTTTAAAACTTAGCAAAAAATCTGGTGTGAAACACTAATATACGACTTTCTCGTTTCTTTGCAAATAAAGAATATATAAGATATTTAATCATAAGTAAACAATGTGAAATGAAAAACATAACCTAAATTTTTTAAATTTATTTATGTAAGGTCGCATCGACTACCTGTAGATTAGCGACCACATTATATAAATAAGGTCATTCATAAAATCATAATCAAAAATTTGGTGTGAAACACTCACACGACCTTCTCTTGCCAGTGTAAATAATAACATATATAACCCAACATTAGTAATAAAACATTTGAAATAAACAGAAAAATTAACCTCATAAACATAACATTATTTTAATCATGAGTGAATGATGCAAAATGAAAACCTACCTTCGTTTGGCTTAATAAAACGGAAAATCACTTTTCGACGCTAAATTAGACTCTGTAAGGAAAAATGTTAAAATAAAATTGTAGATCTTTTAATTTCCTATAAATTTGTTTATATGCATTTGTGTCGTTAAATGGATACTGCGGCCAAAATCTTTAAAAATCGAGTTCTTTTTCAGAAATCTTCATGGAAAAAACAGAAAATCATCAATTCTTGCTAAACTAAGCGTTATATAAAGAAATTTTAAATAAAAATTGTACATTTTAAAATTGTTTACAACTTTTATTATGTATACTTTTGCGCTAACTTGCATATTAAGGCTGCAATCTTAAGGAATAATTTTTTCTACGAGGGAACAACCTCCCCATGAATTTCAGCAGACATGGCGCCTACCCTACCTTGTAGAGCGTAATAAATGTAGTGAATGACGCGATTTTAAAAAAAATCGTAGTAGCTGTTTTTGAGAAAATCTCAAAAAAGTGAAAAATGACACGAATAAAATACTACTTCCGGTTGACCGATTTTGATGAATTTTCGTGTCGCGTCCTCTAGTAGTATCTAATTTAAGTTTCAAGTTTATACGATGTTCCCTCATGAGATATTCTGTTCACAAACACACACACACCAATCGCTAAAAACATGTTTTTTGGGTTCAGGAGGTCTGAAAACGTGTATATCCGGTAAAAACTCGATTTCGAAAAATCGACATGAAAACTATACTTTCCTTCCTATATGTTATGCATGTAGGCAAGAGAAACTAAAAATTAGTGAATTTATGGTTTTTTGTACATATTCTGACACATGGTTTTTTAACCACAGTTGAATATGTCAATTTCCACCGTTTCGATTACTGAAATGAATGTGGTAATAGGGATGGATGTAAGTACAAAATTTATATAAAATGTTAAGATTAAAATAGTATTTTTTGAAATAAAGTATTATTATTATTATTATTATAACCTATGGCCCCTGTTGTCTAAGACAAAGAAAGAACTTGAGGATATCTTTAATGGAATGGATGAGATCATGAGAAAGGATTACTTCATGAAAATTAATAAGAACAAAACGAAAGTGTTGTCCAGCACCAAGAGTGGTTTAGAAGAGATGGGAAATATAAAAGCAGGCAAAGAAAACATACAGGAAGTTGGGGAATTCTGCTATCTAGGGAGTAAAATAACAAAGGATGGTAGAAGCACAAGTGATATCAAAAGTAGTACGCCTATTGCTCAATATAGAAAAGCCTTTGAAATGAAAAACAACTTACTGACTACAAACATTGATTTACAGATTAGGAAAAATTTCTTAAAAGACTATGTTTGGATTGTAGCATTATACGGGGGTGAAACGTGGGTGATAGGGGCTGTAGAAAGGAAGAGGATAGAAGCTTTCGAAATGTGGTGTTATAGGAAAATGTTTAAGATTAGGCAGGTGGACAAAATAAGTAATTTAGAGGTTCTTAGGCGAGTGGATGAAAAAAGAAGTATATGGAAGCATCTTACCAGAAGAAGGGATAGGCTAGTGGGGCATATCTTTAGACATCCAGGTATTGGTCTATCAATAATGGAGGGTACTATTGAGGGATACATTGTAGGGGGAGGCAAAGGTTAGAATATATAAAGCAAATTTCAAAAGATATAAGGTGTATAGGTATATGAAACGACTTGCGCAAGATAGAACTTGCGCTTGGAGAACTGCATCAAACCAGTCGAGAGACTGATAACAAAAAAGGTCTCAATTGGTTCGAATTTTCGACTCTCCTATTATAGATTTGGTCTAATTTCTTAAGGATGTAACAACATGTGTGGATAAACTATGAGAAATGCATGCTGGTATGAGTCATATGCGTTAGTTAATGTAACTAACCTTAATTTCACTTCGTTCTGGTCTTGTATTCTACTATTCACGCTGTGAAGCTAAACTAAAACTACAAAGTACCGTACCCTAAATAAATTGAAGATCCATTTGTTATTAGCCTTCCTCGCCAATCTAAATCACCCCCCGCTAACGTACTTTATACCCTAAAAGAAAGAGTTACTTTGTGTTCTAATCTAATAGGTAGTGAGAGAAGATAATGGTGACGTTGTTTCTCGTTTTAATTTAATTAAGTCGTGAAAACTTTCCGTATTTTTACCATATCGGGCGGCTTAAGAGAAGAAAGGTCGATTTTAATGAACTTCACACTCGCTTAGCGAAATTAAATAAAACGTGTTCTAAATATACCCTACATAGTACGTATTTTTACTTTCTCTTGCCCTATGTCTATACTTATATTATTAAGACAAAGTGTGTTTTTTTGTGCAGGCTGATTTCCAAAACTACTCAACGGATTTTCATGAAATTTCGACTGAATTCGTATTTATATTCACAAAAACATATTATTTTTAAATTTTCAAAAATGATAACCCTAAGGGCTCTAAAGAAGATTTTCATAGGTATGTCTGTGTGTGTGTACATGTGAGTACGTATTGCTCTTGAAGTAGATGAAGGGGTTTGATGGCGAGAAATGTACCGGGGGTATTTTTTCAAAACGTTGTCGTGTGTGTGTGTGTGTGTTAACAATAGAGTATACAGCAACTAGCAGCTACACAATTTTTGTTGGATATTTATTTTAAAAAATTGATCAGGCCTACACATGTTTCGCGTGCGAAGCCTCGCGAGGTATGCTAGTGAATATAATAAGAAGAAAAGTATTGTTTTCATGACGTTTTTTGAAATCGAGTTTTCACCTGATATACATGTTTCCAGACCCCCCTGAACCCAAAAAACATGTTTTTAGCGATTGGTTTTTATATGAAAAAAATATTTTAACAACGGAACATCGTACGAAGTTGAAATTTGAAATTTAAATTAAGTACCACAAGAAGACGCGACAAGAACATTTTCATCAAATTCTGTCAACCGGAAGTAGTAGTTTATTCGTGAAATTTTTCATTCTTTTGTGATTTTCTCAAAAATGGCTCGTAGATTTTTTAAAAAATCGCCTAATTTCCTACATTTTTTTGCTTTACAAAAAGCGCCATGTCTGCTGAAAATCTTGATTTTCCGTATGTTTTAGTTTTACAGAGATTGATCTGCATTTTGCGTCATTCACTCATGAAATTAGGTTGTTTTTATTTTATATTGTTTAATCATGATTAAACACATTAAACATGTTACGCTGCATTTGGTTCAATTCAGAATAATAAGCAACTCCATGACCTAATGAGATGAGGATGATGTGTATGACGTGTAAATGAGGTGTAGTCTTGTACATACCCAGGCCGACCTTCCTGAGAGAACAGTTAATTGAAAACATCATTGGTAAACAGCTGATTTGTGGCGACGACTTTATCTCTAGACCAACCCGGTGGATCAAACATAAGTTATAACCTAATGGTCATAATTTACATTGGCAAGAGAAAGTCGTGTGAGTGTTTCACATTAGAGATTTTTTATATCTTTGAGGATTGTCAGTCGGACGAAAAGTAGCAGTGTTTCCATTCGTATAACTACTATACGTTGTCTTTATATCTATTAAATATTCAGCGAGATCTTCCCTTGTATTGTTTGCTAGTATTAATAATGCAAAAGTTTTAAACTTATTTAAAATTCCATTTTATGTACAGTGGAATGATATTTTGAAGTATTTTTAAATGAATTTTTTATTGGTGATATAAATTGATAAAAGCAGAGGTTTATAAAAAAATAATGTCCAAATTATTTCATCGTGTATAACTAAAGTTCATATTTGAGTATTAGATGAGATTAATGAAATTTAAATCGTTTTAGTATATAAGGGTAGAAATTTAACGTTTGTTTTGGTAAAGCGTTCTGAATTAATTGTGTAAAGGTATACTCCAGGTAAGGGAAATAAAATTATTTCTCGTTCCAAACCCTTTTTTTCAAACAATCCGTTGAAATTTATTCATAATATTAAAATAACAAAGGGTTTATATGAATAAATTTTTCATATCAAAGAATTATTAATTATATATGTTATTATACGAATCATCACATAATTTATTTACGTCTTTGGTTTACATTGTCATCGTTTTCTATTCGTGGTAGTTTTGTTTCTGATGTACAGAGTTTGATATCCTTTAATTAAAACTGATAATAAAATATATGTACTTCCAGTAACAAAAAGTAATGAAAAATTTTGTTTTTTACTTAAAACGTTGTTAGCAAAGATTGCTATTTCAATTGTTCCCTTTTACAAAGCTCTGCGGTGGATTAAAAATAAGAGAGACGGTAAAAAAAGGAGAAGAAGAAATAAAGGACTCGGTTTGGTGGGCACACTTGAGACCTTCCTGACGCGGCTTCCTGCAAGGACTCTTGTATGTACTTTCGAGTTTGTGTCCTACTCACACTCAATTTTTTCCCCTCTTTTACCTAACCTTTCTTTTTCCCCTTTGAATCCTTTTTCCCCCTATTCTTTGCAATGGGTGACGTAACTAACCTATGTTCCCTTTAACCCAACCCCTATCTTTTCCCCTTACCCCTTTCGTCTTTCTCATATATCTACCGTAGTACAAATCTCAATCTTATCAACTAAGTACCGCTACTTTCTTGATGTAGCCTACCTTGAGTTAGTTCATCCCCCTAATTAAAGGACAAAGTTTCTAAACTAAAAATACCTACATGAAATAAAACTCAGCTGTATTGAAAAAATTCATTAAAAATCCAATTAAAATTCCTCATTTAATTTAATTAGCAAAATAATACAATTATTATAGCTTTTTATCCTTAAGTACTGTAAAAACATTTTGGTATTTAAAAAACATTCAAAAATACCGTAAAATACAATACGATAAACATGTAAACGTCGATGTGAAAGAAATTGAAAACAAAAGAAAGCTAAAATAGGTTAGTAAAATCTGAGAATTAATAAACTAACGGTTTTTGTTTAAATCATCTGCCGAAAGGCTGGTTTGAAACTCTAGAGAGGCTGTACTAAGTAAAACGAGGAGTGAGGTGGTTTACCTTTACCTTCCTTACTGAGTGGAAAAGTATGCTTATCAGCATGCCAGGCCCTCTGAATAGCATCTACTTTCCACTCTGTAAATGAGACCTTCTCTTCATTCACCACTGGGTCTGGCTGTATTGTGAAATTCATTACTCTCAGAGGCTATAACTCTGATTAGTGTCTTTTACACCTTTAGCTCTTGTGTTCATTAATAATTCAGTCATATAATTCGTTGACCATGTGATAAACAGAACTATTTTTTGTAGTCCTAGGACTATTGTAATAATAAATGGATGGAACAGTTTTAAAAAATAAAGAGAGATAAATTCCAAAACGGATTTTGGAGTACAGACTTAAGGAAAGTGAAACGGAAGACCTCTAGTACGCTCGGAGTAATTTATTTCATTTATAGCTTTCCCATAAAAAAATAAGACATTGGTGCTGAAACAGGCTGGTGACCTATACCGTGGCAAGAAGAAGAAGAAGAAGAAGAGAGATATTACGTGTTTAGAGCTTAACGATGAGATTTTTGAGAGCACGAAAAGGATGTGGTTTATGCGATAAAATGAAGCTTCGAGATAAGAACTGACTTAAATGTGTCTTCTCTTGGGATTTAAAAAAAGGAGATTTAAATGGTTTTCCCATATTAAACATACGGCAAACAGTGTCTTATAGATTGCTGAACAGTATATAAAATATATTAAGCTTGTAAAATGAAGGCGCTTAGGACGACCTCGGAAAAGATGGAGGAGCTTAAGACCGAAATAGTTTATTACCTAATCCTTGATGGGAAAAAGATTTTTATTCAACGAGTTATGTTGGTAAATCGAATTTTAAAATAACACCTCCGAGGATAGCTTTTATATGTGTTCGAACATGTCTAACAAAATTTAAAAATAAATCTAAACGTTTTATCCCTTACTTAATGTAATCTAAAATCTATTACAACACGTAGTAGTAAACAAAATTCAGTTAACACTTTCTCTATTGTGAAAAGATAAAAAGAACTTTAACAAGAAAGTTTAAGGTTATCGTAAAAGAAGCTGACAACTATTTTACATCCTTTTTTGATTGTATTGGTGATTTTTATTGAATGTACATGGAACATCCAAATGTTTCAATTTTTCTAAGCGAAGCAATTCGGGAAAGAGCGTGTAAAATAGTAGCATCTTAAACTTTAAGGTGTATAACCTATCCAACTTACTACGCTAACTTTAAAGATCCCTACAATTCCACATATGTTTCGGCTTTCAACTTTATTTTATCGTTCAAATATTTATAAAAAGTTTTCTAGTACACAAATTCTTGTACATTTATATTTTTATACGTAATAAAAATAATAGAAAAATAGACACAACGTTTTTTATCTATTTTTTATATTGTTATTGCAGTTAAAAAACTACCGATCGAGCCCGCGCATAGTGCAGAATTATTGCTGTTTCAAAGGGTTGAAAATATCCACAGGGGTTGATTATACCAATGTAGTTATTAAATAATTTTTTGTGAATATCACAATAGTAGGACTAGATTCAAAATAATAAGACCATAGGTACTAAAATATCATTAGTAATCTAAAGGACGCTTGTCAGTAACCGAAAAGGCAGATATAGACACTTCAGTCACGAGAATGCCTTTTGCGTATGGATGGGGTGTGAGATTAGAAGTAAAAATCTGGTGTGAAACACTCACACAACTTTCTCTTGCCAATGCAAATAATTAATAATAAACCTAACATTATTAATAAAATATTAGAAATAAACAAAAACTAACCTCAAAAACATAACCTAATTTTAATCATGAGTGAAAGACGCAAAATGAAAATCAACCTCAGTTTGGCTTAGAAATACGGAAAATCACTCTTTCTCTCTAAACTAGGCTCTGTAGAGAAAAATGCTCTAAATAAAAGCTGTAGATCTTTTAATTTTCTATAAATTTAATTATATACACTTTTGTCGTAAAATGCATTCTAAGGCCAAAATCTTAAAAAAATCAATTTTTCACACTTTTCGTGAGAAAAAAACAGAAAATCGCAAATTACCGCTAAACTAAGCGTTATACAAAAAAATGTTTGAAATAAAAGTTGTAGGTTTTTAAATTCTCTACAACTTTTATTATATAAGTTTTTGCGCTAAAATTTATATTAAAGCCGTAATCTTAAAAAAACAACGTTTTTACGTGAAAACAGCCTCACCGAGAATTTCAGCAAACATGGCGCCTACCCTATCTTGTAGAGAATAAAAAATTGAGTAAAATAGGCGATTTTAAAAAAAATCGTAGGACCAGTTTTTGAGAAAATCGCAAAAAACTGAAAAATTATACGAATAAACTACTACTTCCGGTTGACCGATTTTGATGAAAATGTTCGTGTCGCGTCCGGTAGTGGTGTGTAACTTAAGTTTCAAGTTTCAAGTTCGTACGATGTTCCGTTCTTGAGATATTCTGTTCACACACAGACACACACACACACACACAGACACACACACACACACACACACACACACACACACACAGACCAATCGCTAAAAACATGTTTTTTGGGTTCAGGGGGTCTGAAAACGTATAGATCCGGTGAAAACTCGATTTCGAAAAATCGACATGAAAACAATACTTTCCTTCCTATATATTTATATAGGCAAGAGAAAGTAAAAATCTGACAGTGTTGCAAACCTCAACAGTGAGACACTACATTTTACTACCATGCAGTTAGTACATACATTTTGTAAGCTGTGGTTTATTACCGAGAAAATATTTTCATCATAAACTTTATAAGAAAAAATCTGACCTTTAGAATTGCGAATAGCTTAATTACATGAGTAGAATGTTTAACTTTTTGAATAGTGAAAAGAGAAACATTACAGTAGCCTCGTGGCTTTTGTTAAGAGGCACGGAATGGCATTTTTCTTTAGCTTCAACTTCACAACATTTTATTACACTGTATAATAGATTTTGTTAGCACTGTGAATATTCCGATCTGCACGTTTTCGAGGAACTGAAATTTCTGTTTACGGTAACAAACAGTTATATTCGTACAGTTAACCTACAAAAGGTTCCGCGATATACGAACTTATGTGCTTTGGGTACAGTGGGAGTTGTATAGGTGAACTGATACCAAAGCAGTTGTGCATGCGCACTAATGCTATTCCTCCTTTATCCCTCGTTAAAACCAATGGCATTCTCGTGAGTCAAGTAACTATACCCACGTACTAAAAGACAAATAAAATATAAAAATCAAATGTCAATAACGAAGCGAACAAAAAACCGGCAATAAAAAATCATATTGTATAATTTCAGAAAAAACTACAAGAAAAAATTATAAAATACGGAAACATTTGAAAAATTAAATTGGAATAGGCCTACCATCTTAATCACGAAGCGATCAATCTCCTAGTTGATTAACTAGTTGATAACCTGAATATTTTAACTCTGTAGAATTTATAAAAGAAAATATTCAACTGAAAATTTGTGTAAATGATGTATTATATAATCTTTGGAAATATTGTATGGGGCATAAAGGGCTTTTATCATTAACTGTAAGGATACCCCTTAATTCCTTTTACAAAAGGCTTAAGGGAACCAGCCGGGATAGAAGGCTAGTGTCCTATCCAGACATTCATGTTGTATTTTTTTTGTATGTTCTGTTAGTAGCCGTGGATTGCTCATCAGCATGATAACCTTCTCATGGTAAACGGAACTGGACGGCCTGCTTATTCCACCCTGGCAGACGGTGGCTTGAGGCATTCAATCTGCCAATCAAAAAGTTGAAAGTAACATTAAACTACAGTTTTTTTCTCTGTCTGATTAGAATAAATCGTGGGGAAACTCCATCATGTATGATTCTGGTTAGGCTTATATGCATATATGCTTATAGCCTATGCGTATATGCAGATCTTCAAGAACTTCGAAATATGAAAAAAAATGATGGCGTCACCTTTGGTAAAACATGCTGGAGGTAAACTAGTTCTCCGGGCGAAAACTATCAGAAGGGACTTCATCAAAAAGAAACAATTTGCGTTAGGTAGAACAGTTGGAGAACTGCATCAAACAAGTCAAAAGACTGACTTTTTTTTGTAATCCCTAATTTCTGTACTTTTCAATCTGTTCAATTCAGAACAATAAGCAACCCCATGACGCAATGAGATGAGGATGATGTGTATGACGTGTAAATGAGGTGTAGTCTTGTACAGACTCAGGTCCACCATTCCTGAGAGAGTATGGTTAATTGAGCCCCAATTATCAAAGTACACCGGTAACCACTGTCTAGCATTCAAATTCGTATAAAAGTAACTTATTTTACTAGGATTTGAACCAGGAACCTTCGTCTCCAAAAATCAGCTGTTAAACAGCTGATTTTGGTTACGACTTTACCTCTAGACCAACCCGGTGGGTTCAAAAGACTGATGACAAAAAATGTTCTCTTAAAAAGACAATTATGGATTACCGCCGGAAATGGGCCGATCATCTTGAAAGAAGGTCTCCACAGAGGAATCCTAGACTCATCAAGAGGAATCCTAGACTCATCAGAAGTGACAGGCCGATTGGATGACGCGATCCGGGACGATCGGTGGATTCGTAAAGAAGAAAAACAGGAAGAGAAGACAATTCATAATAATCAAATAAATATCAGATTATGATACTAGAAAAATAAATCTGTGTATTTTAAGATTATCACAATATTACAATTTTCTTACCAATAAGCTGTGCTTGAGTTTTGGAAGAAATAAATTCCACTTACCTACAACAGACAAACACAAATCATATTTTATTACATTGTAAAGAAACGAAATAAAAATGAAATACTCGTATATATTTTTTCAATGAAAAATAATACTCTAATACTGTTATTCAGTGGAATATTGTGAGTTATTCATATACATCTTAGATTTTATCAGATTTTTCCTTTTCAGTTTTCCTTAATAATTTCCACCCGTAACCATAGCAATCTGTTTTTATACGCAAGTACGAGACATATCACCGTTAATAGAATGTGAACGTTCAGAGAAGTTTGTTCACCTGAAAATCCTCTTTTCCAATAAATAACATAATGCGATTTTATTTAACTAAATATACCAGTATACATAGATGCCATACCAATCGTACCTATAAGATTATTAACTAGAAATATGTTTCTGTCTAAAATCCGATATTCTTTGGCTACTAATGAAATCCTCTATTTTATTCTGTAGCTTTTAATATTTTTCTAAATAACAACATTATATATTAATTTAAATTTAAAATAATAACATTATATTTTAATTTAACATCATTTTTATTTAATGAATATGTTGTTGTTTACTTCAACAACCGAAAGGCTGGTTTGAACCTCTAGAGATTTTACTAAGTAAAAACGAGAGCGGTGGTTTGCTATGCCTTCCTCACTGAGTTGAAAGAGTACAATTATCGGCATGCCAGGCCCTCCGAAAAGACCCACTTTTCACCCTGACACCTTCACTTCATTCACCACAGGGTGTGGTTGTATAGTGAAATTCATTACTCTCAGAGGAGATAACACTAACTAGTGTCTTTTACACCTCTACCTCTTCTGTTCTTTAATAGCTCAGTCATATAATTGGCTGACTATGTGATAAGAAACAAAACTAATATATACGTAGCCCTGAATCCAACAGATCGAGTGCAATTAATGCACTCTACCTGCCCATTTTGGGCATTTGATGAATATACAGGGAAGGAAATTATTGTTTTAATACGGAATTTTCTCTGGAAATACACGTTTATTGAACCTAAAAAACATGTTTTAGCGATATCTCAAGAACAGAATATTGTACGAATTTGAAACTTCGAATTTAAGTTACGTACCACTAGAGAATTTGAACCAAACATTTTCATAAAAATCTGTCGGCCGGAAGTAGTAGTTTATTCGTGCGATTTTTCACTTTTTGCGATTTTCTTTTACAGAGTTTATACTATGATTCCTCTAAGGGAGATTTTTTTTGTCATCAGTCTCTCGACTGGTTTGATGCAGTTCTCCAAGCTATTCTATCTTGCGCAAGTCGTTTCATATCTACATACCTGTAACACCCTACATGTTTTGTAATTTGCTTTATAAATTCTAATCTTTGCCTCCCCCAACAATTTACTCCCTCAATATTACCCTCCATTATTGATAGACCAATACCTGGATGTCTTAAGATATGTCCCACTAACCTCTCCCTTCTTCTGGTTAGATGCTTCCATATACTTCTTTTTTCATCCACTCGCCTAACAACCTCTAAATTACTTATTTTGTCCACCCACCTAATCTTAAACATTTTCCTATAATACCACATTTCAAAAGCTTCTATCCTCTTTCTTTCTACAGTCCCTATCACCCACGTTTCACCCCCGTATAATGCTACACTCCAAACATAAACTTTTAAGAAATTTTTCCTAATCTGTAAATCAATGTTTGTAGTCAGTAAGCTGTTTTTCATTTCAAAAGCTTTTCTAGATTGAGCAATACTACTTTTGATATCACTTGTGCTTTTACCATCCTGTGTTATTTTACTCCCTAGACAGCAGAATTCCCCAACTTCCTGTATATTTTCGTTGCCTACTTTTACATTTCCATCTGTGAGGGAGATTATGAGGTAAAAATGGTATCTCCCTGATATCGTTTTCTTCTTTATTACACACCATTAATAACTTCAGATATCAAAAGGTCATAACGTAAGTGTGGCAACGTCGCCTTTTACTACCAAGCTTGCATTACTGTGATTTTTAATATAGTACAATAATTTTCACATAAGTTATAATTATCTTTAAATACTAAAAGTAACGAAGAGTATTTAAACATGTAGAAAAAATGTAGAAAATTTAAAATCCCAAAACTTTTCTTTTGAGCATTTTTTTTGTATAACGCTTAGTTTAGCGGTAATAAGCGATTTTCAGTTTTTTTCTCACGAAAACGTGTAAAAAATCAATTTACGATTTCAGCCTTATTTTACGACAAAAAAGTATACCTAATTAAATTTATAGGAAATTAAAAGAGCTACAACTTTTATTTAGAGCATTTTGCTCTACAGAGCCTAAATTAGCGTGAAAGAGTGATTTTCCGTATTTTTAAGCCAAACTGAGGTCGATTTTCATTTTACGTCTTTCACTTATGATTAAAATAAGGTTATGTTTTTTGAGGTTAGTTTATTTTTAATATTTTATTACTAATTTTAAGTTATATTGGTCATTATTTGCATTGGCAAGAGAAAGTTGTGTGAGTGTTTCACACCAGATTTTTTAAAATAAAACTAAGAAAAAACACACACAAATAATAATTATACATTACGTAGCTAGCTCAACAAAACGGGTACAGAGACAGACACATTAACTAATATTCTAAAAACATTCATTTGTTTTTAATGGATGGTATAAAATATTTAAGAGCGTTGTCTATGTTCATTCGTATTTATTCTAAATTAATGTAACTGGAAAGCAAGAAACGTTTGTATGGTAGTTTTTATATCTGTTAATATATTTTAATTGACTATGAGGGAGTATAATATTCGTTTTTTAACATCTGGAAACAACTGCGTTGAGATCAGTACACATCCACGCTTGGTATTCATCTCGTATAACCAAAGGGAAATACGCTTACTACTGTTATTCTGCATAATATTACTAAAAACGTTTCTACCTTCTTTTATACAAAAAAATCTGGTGTGAAACACTCACACAACTTTCTCTTGCTAATACAAATAATAAACAATATAACATAATATTAGTAATAAACATTAGAAATAACCAAAAAAAATTAATCTCAAAATACTTAACCTTATTTTAATCATGAGCAAATGATGCAAAATGAAAATCAACCTAAGTTTAGCTTTGTAATACGAAAAAACACTCTTTGACGCTCTGAAGAAAAAAAATGCTCTAAATAAAAGTTTTAGATCTTTTAATTTCCAATAAATCTGATTATATACACTTTTGTCGTAAAATATTTAGGCCTACTAAGACTGAAATCTTAAAAATCAATTTTTTTTACATTTTCACGAAAAAAAACACAAAATCACTAATTACAGCTAAACTGAGCAATACAAAGGAATGTTTGAACTATAAGTTGTAGGTTTTTAATTTTCTACAACTTTTATTATATTCACTTTTGCGCTAAAATGCATATTAAAGCCAAATCATAAAAAAAAAAAAATTTCTTCGAGAGAACAGCCTCCCCAAGAGTTTCAGCAGACATGGCACCTACCTTATCTTGTAGAGCAAAAAAATGTAGTAAATGAGGCGATTTTTATATAAATATTTTAGAGTAAAAAATATATTATTTTTTATTTCTCTTGATATGGTAATCCTAAAAATTAAAACTTAGTTTTTGATGTACAATAAACCCTCATTAATCCGGCTTTCGTTGATCGGATCATATTTGTACACTTTTTTACTTTCCTTGCCTATATGAATATTTAGAAAGGAAAGTATCGTTTTCATGTCGATTTTTCGAAATCGAGTTTTCACCGGATCTACACGTTTTCAGACCCCCTAAAAACCAAAAAACATGTTTTTAGCGATTGTTCTGTGTGTGTGAACAGAATATGTCAAGAACGGAACATCATACGAATTTGAAACTTAAGTTAGATACTACTACAGGACCCGACACGAACATTTTCATCAAAATCAGTCAACGAAAGTAGTAATTTATTCGGTTGATTTTCACTTTACGTCTTTCACTCATGATTAAAATAAGATTATGTTTTTTAAGGTTAGTTTTTTGTTTCTTTCTAATGTTTTATTACTAATGTTAGGTTATATTGTTAATTACCTATTTGAATTGGGAAGAGAAAGTTGTATGAGTGTTTCACACCAGATTTTGTTTTTACTTGGTGAGATACGTGGTTCCAAACAAAGGCTTTCATCTTTCATTTTACGTGCTATAGACCGAACGAGCTTTCCTATCTATTCGGTTAATTGGCAGAATAGAAGTCATCCTAAGATGAAGTGGGTACAGGAAATCGAAGATACTATAGTAGCGAGGAATTTCAGGGAGGGTGACTGAAAAGACAGAAATCAATGAGTTACAGGATGTAGGAATCAGAGAAATCTGTAGAACCCTACGAAATTACGATAGAGACAGAAATGCACGATAAGATTCGTTTCCATAATGTAAAAGACTTACCAGGGGAATGTACGACTTGAGTATTGAGTTTATACACTCGGTTAATTAGACTCAAATTAACTGGACTGGCATGCTTATACAGCATGATCGGCCTTCATTGAACAACTTTAAAACCTTTGAACTCCACAATTACCACTCACGATATTTAGAAGAGAATCTTTTAGCTTATTGTAGCTCAGTCAAAGAAGTTTTCAATATAAATCCTTGTAAACAATTTCATTTAGCTTACTCTTTTCTTCTTATTGAAATTAAAACAGATTAGTTTATATTGTTTAATTTTTATTCAACGGTTTACAAGTTGCAAAACTTTCCAATTTTGCACAAGATCAATATATCTGTTGTAGGCAAAAATTCTGTTTAATTCTGTTTCATATCACATGGTTAGCCAATTATTTATGACTGAAGCATTTAAGGAAGAGAGATTGCACGAAGGTTTCAACTCAAAATTTCGATATTTGGTTTTTTATATTTTTCAATAATTTAGGCATAGATCTATCAGTAAAACATTAAATTACGTCAAAAAAATTTTTTTACGAAAAAATTAAGTTTTTTATCCGGTTTACGTACACAGAAAAATTATCATGTTACGAAGAAGGAATATTTTTCATAATTTTATACAGCTCGTTTTAGTGCAAAGAGAATTTTAGTTTTTTAAATACCTGGATCACGGTTTTTAATATTCTCGGCTGTTGGTTCAGCTTTCTAAACAACTGTTGATGGGAAATTTACTTGTTTGTGTACATATTGTTTTTGATTTGTGCCTTCTTGTCTCTTACCTTTTCCTGTAAATTTGGATTTTTAACAGTATCTAAGGTACATTTTTTCTTAGAAACCAATGAACCTACCAGGCTGAAATTTTTACCAGTTAATTATATTGTACAGCCACATATACAAACATTTTTATGACTTCCTCAGATGCTCCAAACATTAAAATACGCAAAACACGTAGAAAACAATTTGTAAAAATTTTATGTTATTCGTAATTTAAAAAGAAAATGGTATGGTCCAAAGATTAAATTAAAAAATCTGGTGTGAAACACTCACACAACTTTCTCTTGCCAGTGAAAATAATTAACAATAAACCTAACATTAGTAATAAACCATAAGAAATAAACAAAAACTAACCTCAAAAACATAACCTTATTTTAATCATGAGTGAATGACGCAAAATGACAATCGAACTCAGTTTGGCTTAAAAATACGGAAAATCACGCTTTCACGCTAAACTAGGCTCTGTAGAGAAAAATGCTCAAAACAAAAGTTGTAGATCTTTTAATTTTCTATAAATTTAATTATATACACTTTTGTCGTAAAATGCATACTAAGACCGAAATGTTAAAAAAATCGATTTTTCTCACGTTTTCGTGAGAAAAAAAACAGAAAATCGCAAATTACCGCTAAACTAAGCGTTATACAAAAAAATGTTTGAAACAGAAGTTGTAGGTTTTTAAATTCTCTACAACTTTTATTATATAAGTTTTTGCGCTAAAATTTATATTAAAGCCGTAATCTTAAAAAAACAACGTTTTTACGTGAAAACAGCCTCACCGAGAATTTCAGCAAAAATGGCGCCTACCCTATCTTGTAGAGAATAAAAAATTGAGTAAAATAGGCGATTTTAAAAAAAATCGTAGGACCAGTTTTTGAGAAAATCGCAAAAAACTGAAAAATTATACGAATAAACTACTACTTCCGGTTGACCGATTTTGATGAAAATGTTCGTGTCGCGTCCGGTAGTGGTATGTAACTTAAGTTTCAAGTTTCAAGTTCGTACGATGTTTCATTCTTGAGATATTCTGTTCACACACAGACACACACACACACACACACACACACACACACACACACACACACAGACACACACAGAGACCAATCGCTAAAAACATGTTTTTTGGGTTCAGGGGGTCTGAAAACGTATAGATCCGGTGAAAACTCGATTTCGAAAAATCGACATGAAAACAATACTTTCCTTCCTATATATTCATATAGGCAAGAGAAAGTAAAAATAGTAAATTTAACATTGGAGGGATACAAATTACAGTCCCCCCCTAAGGACAGAAGAGATATAACGGTGTAAAAAAACAAGTCAGAGTTATCCCCTCCGAGAGTAATAAATTTAATTATACACCCAGACCCTCTGGTTAATGAAGTGAAGATGTCATTTGCAGGGTGGGAAATTAGATGCTTTTTAGAGGGCCAGGCATGCTGATAAGCTTAGTTTTCCACTCAGTGAGGAAGGCAATAGTAAACCACCTTACTCCTCGTTTTACTGAGTAAAGCCTCCAGAGATTCCAACAAGCCTTTCGGCTGATGATCTTAACAACATGACTAAATTGAGATGTTCCTTGATGATAAGTGAAAAAGTTAATGTGATTTTCCGGAAACGTATTATTTTTGCACAAAGGATAATGTAGTTAAACCTGTGACTATTCTCGGTTAACGTTTTACTGCAATTCCGTTCATAGTAAATGCAATGCTGTATTAGAATAGAAACGAATATAAAAATAACGCTGTAAAATCGCGGCCAGCTGCATTTCTGCTCTTTAAACAAACATTTGAAATAAATACGTATTACCTTTTACAATACTGTATTGTGTTCACAGTTCTGTAATAAACAGATGTTTACTAGCTTGAACGTGAGCTTTATAGTATTTATGTGGTTTGCTAAAACAATCTTGAATACATTTACACTGGCCAATCATTTCTTTGTTTGAAATTCCTTGCAGCTTGTACAAATAATTAAATAATATCAGTTCTTTATTTAAATTCAAAAGATGTTCTTAACAGGCTCAAATTTTTAGTATTTGTTTGTTAAATTTGATAACAATATCGTCGTTATTTAATATCAAATCTATTCAAATTTTAAGCGAAATACATTCTTTTTCAAAAGTTATGTATTTAAATGTTGGGTTTTGACTGATTCAATCACTCATCATTCATTCTATAACTTTCCAGTCACTTTAAAACTTTTTTCCCATACATAATTGATGCCGCGAAACAACTATACAAGACAGACTGACGTTTTCACCAAAGACGTTTAAAACGTTTCTGGCCAAGGGATCTTCGTGACCAGTTTGTAGGGCTGTGGTGATGACTACAGGGTCCGGCAAATAATTTAAGCTTTGGAACCTTAGCTTCGTATTTAGAAATAGTTATATTACTGTCATAACAGATAGCGTGAAACCCGGCCCTCAAAAAATTACACAATTTTTGTTACTTCCTTTTGCCTTTATGAATATTAGGAAGAAAAATATTGTTTTCATGTCGATTTTTCGAAATTGAGTTTCACCAGATTTACACGTTTTCAGACAACCTGAACCCAAAAAAACCTGTTTTTAGCGATTGGTCTGTGTGTGTGTGTGTGTGTGCGCGCGCGCACGTATCTGCGTTTCACACCAGATTTTTTTAATTTATTTAATTCTACTGGATTTTCTAAGTAAGCTGATATATAATAAGTGACCTGTTGATAAAGTTTTATATTTTTGTTAATTTTTAATTTAACACCATTACGATATTTTAAAGAGTACTTTTTCAGGGACTGTCAAAACTTTTAGTTGGATAACTTTTGATCCTTTTTGTTTAAAAAATTGTTTTATTATTTTAATAGAAAGGTAACTTTTCATACATATTATTGGCAGCTCTGTTGTTTGTCTTGCTTTCTTATTTATTTTACAACTGATTTTTTCTTATGAGTGAGGTTATCGTTTGTTCATTTCCTTCGTTTTCCGAAAATTCAGCTTTTCAAACAAAAGGAATATTTCCTCAAAAACCGTTAAAGATATTGACTTGAGATTTTCAGGGTACATTCTTTGAATAGGAAGGAATACACATTTTGGCATGGTATTTCAACTAAAAACTAGATAAAATAGATTTTAAAATTACAAATAGGTTAATTTTTGAAAATTATTGACATTACCAAAGAAGAAATGTTTTTCTGATGAACTAAAAGTTAATTTGAGAAACCTTCGTGTTAAAATTTAAATCAACGTTCAATAAATTTGTGGGAAAATTCAACCAATTATCTTCACCACAGCTGAGAAAATGTTTTTTATGTTAGTATGGAGAAAAACATGCGGAAAGGGTCTCCTTAAGAGGTGACAACCCTAAAGCAAAACATAATTATTTTTTTATCTTCTCAACAAACTGCAATCCTAAAAAATTGGTTCGCTTATAATCTAATTATATCTAGGTAAAATAATATTTTTAACTACGTGGACGTGCGCCTAAAGGTTAATGCAGTATAGCTTCCATACAGAAAGAAATACTATTTTTATCTTCGAAATACAATTTTAAAACTTTTCAAATCCAATTATAATGCAACCATTGTGACTAGTAATAAACCCGCTGGCAACTACTAAATATATATAAATATGAAAGACCGTATTAACTAACTAATTCACTCACTAATTTTTTAACTTCTCGACCAACTTGGCAGCTAAAATTCTGCATATTTTTTCTTTAGGGATTGAATAGAAAACCTAAAGCTTTTGTTAACCAGCAACTAGGAAAATAGTATAAAGTTACTTTAATTTACGGTAAATGTCCATCAGACAGCGTAGTTAATAAAATTATGGTAACGCTACTCGTGGAATTATAAATTTTAAAATTTTCCAAGTACTCATAATTTTATTAATTTATTTTATTTTTGTTTTTATTCAAAAGCTACTACCAGTTGTAAGTTAATACAACTAGCTGTATTTATATAAAAATATGGGTGAGTAACGCCCTGGTTTTATAGGTTTTTAGTGATGATGTTTACATAAGCCTGAACTTGTGCGTAGGTAAATAAATAAATAAACAGTTCCGAGGGAGGTGGAGGGTTATTTGCTGATGTCGGATCAAGTGGCCAGGCGGCGGGTTTTTGGTTGGTAAGGCGGTTACGGCCTCCTTGGGGCTGAATGAGGACGCCTCAATTGAGTCCAACATTACTTTCCCCATCGTGAGGGAGTGAACATGAGTTTTTCTCACCGCCTCGGATTAAAAAAAACTTGTGCGTAGGTAATGATTAGAGTTGATATAGATATGAAAGAATTCCAGACCTGACAGGGATTTGAACTTGGCGTCTTTGGTGCAAAAAATAAATACCCTCTCTTCTACACTAACGAGCCGTTCTTCATTGAGGAATCACCCATTGACAATCCATCACAGTATTTTATACAAGATCCCTAATGTAGTACCTATGTGTTTATTTTTTTATTTAAAAGATGTGGTTTGTGATGATATGTTTATGGATTTTTGTGATTGTTTAAAGGTTATGAATACCGTATTTATGTTGAGGTCTAAATGTATGACAAAATTTCGTACTTGGAAGTGACTACATTTGATTAAACGTAAGAATTAGTTCATAGACTACATTTTCCTTGTTGTATAATAACAGTTTCAAGGGAGTTGGAGGAGTTTTGCAATTGTCGGATAATGCGGCCATGCGGCGGATTTTTGGCTGGTAGGTGATTGCGGCCTCCTTGGGACTGGACGAGGACGCCTCAATTTAGTTCCTAACACTTAATGCACTTCCCCATTGTGGATGAGTGAACATAAGTTTTTCTCGCCACCTCGGATACAAAAAAATTATTAGTTTTGAAAAGTTTGTGTCTTGTTCCTTCTTCTTACAATCCAGGATTAGGCTTCCGACTCACAACAGCAAAAATGATTGAATTATTGCCATCTTTTGCGTGGCCTCCCAACATCACTTCTCTCCACCGGTCTAATTTGCAAAACACATAGGGGGGATTCCTTCTCTCAGGCATTATCTTTACGTGCTCCCTCCATCGATTTTGATATTCTGCAATCTTTCTATTCAGGTAGTATACTTCCTATTCAGGCAGTAAACATCCAGTTTCGTTCTTGTATCCACATTTCTTAGTTGGTCCCTACGACTGTAACCCTTTGTTCTTCGCAGGAATCACATCTCTGACACCTGTGGTCTGGTAATAATCCACGACTCACCTCCATAGAGTAGGACTGGGGCAACCATCACCTTGTAAAACTTTATCAGAGTTTCTTTTCTTGTTTTCCTGACTAGGGTTCTGCTAATATTGCCACACACTGCTTGGAATTTGCCAAATTTCTTCTCTATATCCAAATCTTGATCAAACCCGATGACACAACTTAAATAATTGCATTGTGATACTTTTTCGAGCACTACATCATCTACCACAATTTTAGACCCGGTAGGATATTTACTAGTAAATGCCATTACCTTTCACTTTTTTACGGAAACGTTGAAATTATATTTTTTGTTTTTATCTTGTTTGTTTGTACGCATCTTGTTTACATTTTCTTTATTTGTCAAACCATAGATCACGTAGGCCGAATTAGGTAATCATAAAAATACAGTTTTTGCCTAATTTCATGGTTTTTTTTGTACATTTCATGTATAGTTTAAAGGAAATTTCGATTTTTAGATTGTTCGTACACCGAAAGAATAATCAGTACTTAGGGAAGTTTCAAAAATATATTATTTAAAAACGGAAGACTATAATCGTTATTTTTGACTATAATGGTTTGAAAATTGATCCCATTATAAGGAAAATGTAAACTTTTTATTCATAACCCAACATCATTAAAATATTATGTTAAACATTCCTTTGAATTTTTTATAACATTACTGTATTCAGGTACACCTAATGTACCTCAGTGGTAAGCGGATAAATATTGATTTTTATCATGTATATAAAACAGAAATAAGTTCAACTGTAACAGAATTTCAAACAATGAGATCTTAGAGTGATTCCAGTCAAAGGTAGTACGCATTAAACACCGTGTGAAACATTTCCTGATGTAGCCTATAAAAACAAATTATTTATAGAGATCTTAACTTAAACACAGTGAAACAAAATATTTCAAAATGCAGTATTAATTATTTAGACGGACTTTACAAACATAACAACTTATTAGCAGTCAATTTATTAGGCAATAGTGTAAATCTGAATTTAAGGTTGATGGTATATGATTTTTTGGACTTGCCTTAATCGATATTTTAATCTAAGTTTAGTGTAATATTCTTCTGTATTTTATTTATTTATATTTATTTTATTATATATTATTTATTTTCTATTTATTTATTTTTTTAAATTTATTTATTTAAAGTCGCATCAACTGTTTGGTCATTTGCGACTACGGTGGATTATGTAACATTAACTGTGGGATTTGACACGTGAAAATTTCCAGACCCTGCCTGCAAATTGAACCCGGGAACTCCGCGTGGCAGGCCAATGCGCTAACCACTACGCTACCCTGTATTTTATTCATTTATTACTTTTTATCAGTTTTATTATTATTTATTAATATAAATTAATTCACCCCTCGTAAATAAATTTAGAAGTAGAAAAATATATCTGTAACTTTTTTTTTGGTTTAACGTCCGACGGTTCTGTAATTACTGCTAATGCAGACGGTGAAGGATGAAATGATTTTTTATAACGAATGAAAATATGCCGTGCCTGAATGGGATTCGAACCCAAGACCGCATGGTGAGAGGCGAGCACGTTACCAACTACGCCAATGCGGCCGGCATGTCTGCAACTTAAAATGTAAGTTCTGTGTAAGGTAAGAAAGTGTATTTTTTGAAATTTTATTTAAAGTCGCTTTAACTGATTGGTTATTAGCGCTATGGTAGCTTATGTATTAGGAGCAGTTGGCTTTTGACATGTGAAAATTTCCAGACCCTATCCGGAAATCGAACCCAAGACCTCCGCGTTGTAGGCTAGTGGACTAACTACTACGCTACGGTGGCGACCTGTAAAAATTTTAGGCAATTAAACTATTAATTGCAAGAAAACTTTCAAGAAATTTTCTTTTAATTCCGTATTAAATCCTTTCCCCCCTTATTTTGGGAAAAAGTGGCTAAACCCAAAAATTCCCGAGGTTAGTTGAGAAAAACATTTGATTTTGTAGCTCAATCGGAAATTAGGTATTATTTAAGAACGACAAAATGACGCAGTCCACAAAAAACCTTTTTTACTGATCAATTTATTATTGTTCCACGGGAAAACTGAATTGCAGAAAGAAATCTTTTAAAATAAACCACATTCGCTTGCAGAATAAACTACTACATATGCCAGCAAGTAACTTGTACGATAAAAATAAGCAATATTGCATTGAGTTAAAACCGCAGAGTTTTTAGTTTAGTTTACTAGTTAAAAATAGGAGGGTTTACCACAAGAATTATGAGAACGAGCTGTTTTGATACATAAATACTATACTATAGCCTTTGTTTAGTAATTACGGAATTACAAAGCGTAGGCCCAAACATTCCGGAGTCAAGTGGTCACATGACTTGACTCCCCACTCTTAAAACTTCATTTCAATTCTAATAACCAAATCGCAGTATTACGTCATATAAATTCTTGGAAATTTATTCTCATCTCAGTAAACAGAATTTAAAACTCAAATACCACTTTTGATGGTCCTAATTGAATTTTCTCCAAATTAGAGTTTTTTAAGTGTTTTAGAGCACAACGGGAAATTTATTTACGCATACATGTTTTAAACTTAATGTATAAAATAGATTTTCAGAAGTTTAAATGCACAATAGCATTTTTAATTAATTTTTAACTGTTAAAATTCTTTGACTTGTCACATACTTTTGAAGTGGCAATTCGCCCTTTAATTTAAAAAAAGAAAATCTGGTGTGAACACTCACATGACTTTCGCTTGCCAATACAAATAATGTTCATTACAACCCAACTAATACATTAAAAATAAACAAAAAAACGAATCTCAAAGAACATAACCTTATTTTAATCATGAGTGAATGATGCAAAATAGAAATAAACCTTTGTTTGGCTTAATAATACGGAAAATTACTCTTTCACGCTAAATTAGGCTCTGTAGAAAAATGCGTAGAAATTAAAGTTCTAGATGCTTTAATTTTCTGTAAATTTTATTATATGCACTTTTGTCGAAAAATGCATATTAAAGCCGAAATTTAATAAAACCATTTTTTACAGATTTTCATAAAAAGAAAAACAGAAAAATCGCTAAAACCATGTTTTTGGGTTCAGGGAGCATGAAAACGTGTATATCCGGTGAAAACTTGATTTCGAAAAATCAACATGAAACAATACTTTCATTCCTATATATTTATACAACAGGCAAGAGAAAGTAAAAGTTTCCCTCTAAAATATAGTTTCTCTTGTCTATCATTCCTTCAGTTGTATTTTTGTTTAGTTTATTTAAAGTCGTATCAACTTTTTATCATTATTTATCAAATTAGTCAATAAAATAAAATCGGTTCAAAATTTTGTGCCATTCTTATTAATAGTTAAACTATTTATACACAGGAGCGTCGATTATCCGAACGTCAGTCATCCGAACCATCAGTTATAGAGAAAAATACATTTATTTACTACCAAAATGCGGACATACAATTCAATGAAAGATTAATAGTCTACTACAGTTTAGTTTACTTGTTCAACTTGGCAACAGTGGAGACTTTTTATAGAAAAATTCAAGATTTTTTAAAAAATAACTGTATAGTATGATTGTACAAGTGCGTTAAAAAATAGCCGCCTTCGTAGTGTAATGGTTAGCGCGCTAGCCTACCATGCGGACGTCCCGAGTTCGATTCCCGGTCTGGTAATTTTCACAAGTCAAAACCCACTGTTGTCGTTGAATAACCCACCTTAGTCGCTAATAACTAAGCAGTTAATGCGACTTTAAATTAACAAAAATGGGTTAAAAATATTTCATAAAGGATTTTACCGTTCCATTAATTTATTCAGTTTTGAAATTCTGTATTTTTCGTTTGTTTTTATAATCTTTAGTATTATACATTTGCAATATATGCAATAAATTAGTATTTTTTAAAAAACTGAAGCTTATATCTTTAATAACCTATTAATATTCAAGTTATATATATATATATATATATATATATATATATTACATTGTTACGGTGCAGGGCATCAAATTACAGTATTTAGCTTATTTGATTATACGAAGTATTTGATTATCAGAACTGTTCTGGTCCCAATTAGTTCGGATAATTGACGCTTTACTGTAGTTTGGAATGATGTCAGCAGCTACAATCATTATTTTTGACTCCGCACCCCTCGTCTCATTAAAGCCACCCGACCATTTAGTTCCCAACAACAGGGGGAAAACTTAAGCTCATGAATTATAATAGTAATTAAATTGTAAATAATAGGTTAGGTTACAGTCAAATTATTCATTAGTCAAGACTAGGTTGTTGAAATATTAAACAAAAAGTCTTAACTTAGAGAATTCCATTTTGACTTTTCAGGAAACCTCGATTTTGATGCGGTTTTTCGCATAAAATTACAAACCGCTGCAATATGAGATGAAGATTTATAGTATAGATTAAGCACGAGAAGTAAAAATATAAACTGAATTTTTATATTCGTAACAAGAAATTTTAGAAATAATTCTCTACTCTATCCCCCTTTTACAACAACCTGTTATTCATGCTTAACGCAAAACCACCCCTTAAATTATCACATCGTTATTATAAAACTCAAAATAAAATACCTTCTCGACTTATTTTCAACCACTCTTTATATCAATACGGTGGGTGACTTAACCTCCAACCCCTCATCACCAAATTCACCCTTTCTAAATATTCTCATCAGTGAAATAGATTACTGTGCGACGCTCCTTTAAAATTTACACCACTTTTAAGAAATGATGTAGATGTTTCATTCAAGATTTCTCTACCCTCTTCTCTCGTAATTTAACACTAATTTCAAATTATCTCATGTAATTTAATGAATTATGTTTTATATTACTGTAATATTTTAAACTCGGTAATGTTTATAAGGGGAAATATAATGGACCGATGTAAGTAGAGATTACAGGTTTTCTGACTTTAAGGCATCCAGGAAAAACAGAAACAGTTCTCAACGTGATCTATAATGTCTATAAATTTGTGTGCCAAAAAATTATTTTAGAACGGTATCCTCGAGGTTATATTGTTCAGGAGTTAAGGGTTATTTCAGTTTTTTTTGTTTTGTTACTACAGTAAAATTCGGTTGTAACGAAAATCCGGTATTAACGTATGAAAATAGAAAATTTGGTTGGTTTTATATGTTAACACATTTTAAAGTCTGATATAACGAAAATGGAATCCGGTTATAACGAACGAATTACTTTCTTTGAGATGATAATAATAAACGAATATTTTCTCTAGGAAATGATTTTTTCATTTGCAACTAGATTTTTAGTTGCTGGTGTAAAAATCGATCGTCTTTTTTACACTAGCTGACGCGTTTCTTTTTTCACTGATTGCCTATTGTTTATTTTATTACATTTTGTCGTTACAACGTGTGGCTTTGAAATTCTATTTTTACAAGCTCTAGAAATTTAGTCAATTAAATTTTAAAGCAATATCTGTTAACCCTATTTTCGCCCATATTTTTGATAATTAAAGTTGCTTTGCTAAACTTCCGGCAAAATACCCATTTACAAAATATCATGCACACTGGGACTTTAAACGGCTTACATACTAAATGAAACATATTTACTTTGCTTGGTTTCTCTAAAATGTTAGCATTTTCTTCCCAAGCTAACTCATGCATGTTAGTGTCAATATATTCTAATCTTGAACATTCCTACAACTCGGGATGGTGTTCATTTGATTGATGAATTCTGACATCGCTTTTCCAATGCAACTGGAGCGTTCGCAGCGACAGACTTTTGTTGCAGCAGAAAGAAACCTGAACAGCTTTTGATAAACGCAGTGCGCATGCGTGAGCCAAGCTACGTTTTCGACGCTACGAATGAAGGCGTAGCCAGGAATTTGAGTATTACGTAGCTCGAGCGACGGGACGCGACACTACGGCAGTCTGAAATGCACCATTAGATTGCATTACTAGATACGTTAGCGACGCTACGCCAATGTGAAATGGCCTTAACTGTTTAAATTTTATTTTAATTAATAGGTCTTGGGTTCAAATCCCATTCAGGCACGGCATATTTTCATACGTTACAAAAAATCATTTCATTCTTGACCGTCTACATTAGCAGTAATTGCAGAACAGTCGAACGTTAAACAAAAAAAAAATAAATAAAAAATAGGCCTACGAATGTACATCGGGCAATTCTTAATATTTGTTATGAAATCCGTCTTGGAAAATATTTTTAGACTTTTTTCAGCTTGAACTATTAAACTTTCTAATCATTTTATTTTATAAATAAGGATCCCTTAAATTTTATTTATATTTTGAGGTTAACTCGTAATAAGTTTAGACTTAACAAATCCATAACGAGGGTCATAGTATTGAACATTTATGAGTACTATAAAAATAAATACAAATACACATAAAATTTGTTCTCCGTTTAAAACTGGTTCTATTCAATTAGTGTATTGTAATAAAAAGGTTACGTAGTGTATGTGTTGTGTATGTAAATGTGTTACCACACATTAAAAGTGCAACTTAAATATATTTTTATACTATTAATAAGTTATGTTACAAATTATTTTGTTTTTTCCTGAGTAGCTATTTACCGGGTATTACGAAAGCATAATAGTTATTTCATTAAGATTGTAGGGACTTTTAATGTGGAAAAAAATCTATCTTACTGTTAAATTGCTAACACTAAACCTTCCATCTCCTTGTACTTTACCTTAAGACATAGGTAATAAAAGGAAACCATACAAAAAAATAACGAAAAATCTTCTGAGAAACTGTAGAAAATACTTAAAAATAGATCATAAAAAATAGCGGATGGTTAAATTTTTTTTGACATCTTTAATCTAATATACTTCAGATTTCATCACATTTTACTTAAAGTGTTGTTGAAAGTAGCTTCCATTAAAGGATTCCCTATATTCGCATAGTTTGAATTTAGGTGTTCAAATTATTAAAAAATTAGTTTTCATTAATTCAAAATATGGTTACGAAATGAAAGTAGACTGTATAATTTACTACAGTTATTTTTTTACGGTTCATGGTTAAAATTCTAGTAAAGATAGTTGGTACTTTTATATCGATTTGAATATTAGACAGTAGTTACCGTTGTACTTTGATGGTTGGGGTTCAATTAAACATACTCTTTCAAGAATTGTCGGCCTGAGTCTGTACAAGACTACGCCTCATTTACACGTCATACATAACAAGAGAAACGCTTCAAAAATTGGGTTAAAAGGTGTTGTCACATTCCCCTTACACTCTAGACTTCACCTAAACCGATTTTCATTTTTTCAGTCCTCTCAACATTTTTTACGTACCTAGCAAATTTAACAATAACACAGTGATCGAAATAGTGGTACACGATGGTTCAAATAACAAGGTAAAAACTTCTGCACTGAGGGAATCAGAAATCTTACAGATCGGTGGGACAAAAGTATTTAAATATTACTGGAGGCTATGTTGGAGAGTAATAAAATTGTTATTGGATCGTCTTTTTACTTTCTCTTGACCTATATGAATACATAGGGAAGAAAAGTATTGTTTTCATGTCGATTTTTCAAAATCAAGTTTTCACCGGATATTGTACATGTGTGAACCCCAAAAAAACATGTTTTAGCGATTGGTGTGTGCGTGTGCATGTGTGAACAAAATATCTCAAATCGGAATATCATACGAATTTGAAACTTGGAACTTACGTTAGGTACTATTAGAGGACTCAACGCAAATATTTTCATAAAAATCAGTCAACCGGAAGTATCTAGTTGTTTATTCGTGTGATTTATAACTTTTTTGCGATTTTATCAAAAAAACGTCGATTTTTTTAAAAAGTCACCTCGTTTACTACATTTTTTATACTCTACAAGTTATGATAAACGCCATGTTTTGAAATGTAACAAATTTGTTTTTAAATTGTATCCTTAATATGCATTCTAAAGCAAATGTATATAATAAAAGTTATAGAACATTTAAAAACCTACAATTTTTATTTCCAACAATCGTTTTTGTACAACACATAGTTTAGCGAAAATTAGCAATTTTCTGTATTGCAATCATCGTAATCTGTAATAAATTTATGGAACATTTTATGACAAACATTTTATGACACAAATATATACAATTAAATTTAGAGAAGGTTAAAAAAATCTACAACTTTTAATTTAAGCATTTTGTTCTAAAGAGTTTAGTTTAGTGTCAATTTGTGATTTTCCATATTTTTATGTCGAACAAAGGTTGATTTTAATTTTTCATCATTCACTCATGATTAGAATTAGGTTATGTTTATAATTTAACATTGTTTACTCATGATTAAACATAGGTTATTTATATTTTATTATTTACATTGGCAAGAGAATTTGTTTACATCAATTTGTCTCGTTATGCCTAATTATATTGAACGTTCCTCGTATTCTAATTTTTATAGGATTGAAAATCAGTAAATAAAATATTTATAAATGCAAAATCGCCCGTAACAGACAGGTGGAGTATCAAATTTATTTACACTCAATCTGTTCGTTGCAGGACTGAAATAAATAGTTCTGTTTCTTATCACTTGGTCAGCCAATTAAATGACTGAATCACTTAAATCAGAAGGGGTAGAGGTGTGAAAGACTGTAATCAGCGTTATCTCTTCTGGAAGTAATGAATTTCAATATACACACAGACCTGAGGTGAATAAAGTGAAGGCGTCATTTATAGAGTGGAAAATATGTGCTTTTCAGAGGACGCGGCGTGCTGATAAGTATATTTTTCCACTCAGTGAAGAAGGCATTGAGAAAACGCCTCACTCCTTGTTTTACTTAGTAAAACTTTTACAAGTTCAAACCAGCCTTTCGGCTGATGACCTAAACAATAAATGTGAAATAAAGCGAGCGAAGATTAATAGTTAAAATAAAACTAAAGTTATCAAAAATTAATCTGTAAAACATTATTGTACTGAAAATTTTATGGTATATTACAATTACACAGGTAGGCAGTTGAGTGTAAAGTTACCCTCAAATGTAAGAGAATAAACCCTATAAATGTTTTGGCTAATTCAAAGCCAAGCCACTGAATTTGTAACCGTATACCGTTACTCATTTGCTCATATTGTGTAGTTCTCTCAACTATATAGTATAGTACAGTCACCACTTTCCTACAAACTGAAGTTTGTTGGCAATCTAAATACGTTTTAACATAGTACTAGTACAAACAATACATGTTTTACTCAAACACATTTTATACACTATATTTGTTTCATATACATGGGGGTTCAGGGTTACTAAGTCTCTCGACGTAGACGATTTATGTGTCTATTTAATTACCTTTTCAGCCATGTTCGTGTTATTAAAGGCTAGCAACCCCCCGCTCGCTACGATTCACGAAAACCTTAACTTAAATCTTTTAATTTTCCCACAACATGTTGAAAACAATATTACGATTGTATACATAAATTTTGCCCATAACAGACAGGTGGAGTGTCAAATTTTTTACACTCAATCTGTTAGTTGCAGGGCTGAAATAAATAGTTCTGTTTCTTATCACATGGTCAGCCAATTAAATGACTGAATCATTTAAGAACAGAAGAGGTAGAGGTGTAAAAGACACTAATCAGAGTTATCTCGTCTGAAAGTAATGGATTTCATTATACAGCCAGACCCTGTGGTGAATGAAGTGAAAGTGTCATTTGCAGAGTGGAAAATATATGCTTTTCAGAGGGCCTGGTATGCTGATAAGTGTAGTTTTCCACTCAATGAGGAAGGCAATGGTAAACCACCTCACTCCTCGTTTTACTTAGTAAAACCTCTACAGGTTCAAACCAGCCTTTTGGCTGATGACCTAAACAACATACATAAATTAAATGAATACTGGAAACAGGAATATTCTTAACATCAGTGGATGAGGAGATAAACGACCTGATAATAATTTTGTTGTTGTTTAGATCAACAGCCAAAAGGCTGGTTGGAACCTCTAGAGGTTGCACTAAGTAAAACGGGGAGTAAAGTGGTTTACTATTGCCTTCCTCACTGAGTTGAAAGAGTATGCTTATCAGCATGTCAGGCCCTCCGAAAAGCATCTACTCTGCACCCTGCAAATGACACCTTCACTCCATTCACCACAGGGTCTAGCTGTATAATGAAATTCATTACTTTCAGAATAGATAACTCTGATTAGTGTTTTTTACACCTCTATCTCTTCGGTTCTTAAATAATTTAGTCATATAATTGGCTGACCACATGATAAGAAACATAACTATTTTTTTTAGCCCTGGAACTAGCAGATAGAGTACAAATAATTTAACACTTCACCTGCCTGTTATGAGCGTATTACCAATACTATGTAATAAAAAATAATGATAAAAGAATATCATTGATTCGCTATTAAAATATTTGGAGCCAAATTATATCTACCGGTAATCATGAAGACCTGCCCCAAAAATAATTGTGTATATTTCTTATAAGAAGTTGGCAAAATCTTTGTTTTATTCGTAATGTATGTACGTAGCAATCTTTAGAACAAAAGGTAACACCATTATCCAATGAGATAAGGATGATTTTTTGTACGATGTGTAAATGAGTCTTGTACAGACTCAGCCATTTCTAAAACAGAATGGTTAATTGGACCCCGACCATTAAAGTACATTGGTAACCACTGTATAGTATTCAAATCCGTATAAAAGCTTATAATTTTACTAGGATTTGAACCATTCTTTGTCTCGGTAAATCAGTTGTTAAACAGCTGAATAGCGGGTACAACTTTATGCCAACCAGTGAGTTGGCCAAATGAATGTTAACAAACGTACGGTCTCTATTTTTTTGAAAGGTTTACATGACTTTCTACACAGAACGTTTTTTTATTATTCCGAATGTGTGTACGTTGCAATCTGTTTAAATCAGAACAATAAGCAACCCCATGACCCAATGAGATAAAGATGATATGTATGACTGTAAATGAGGTGTAGTCTTGGGTAAACCCAGGGCGACCCTTACTGAAAGATTATGGTTAATTGAACCCAGCCATCAATTTACACTCTTAACCACTGTCCAGTATTGAAATCCATATGACCTTTACTAGGTTTTGAACCAGAAACTTTTATCTCCGAAAATCAGCTGTTAAACAGCTGATTGGCGACGACAACTTTAAATCTAGAACAACCCAGTGGGTTGCACAGAAATTAGATGTGAAGTTATTTTTTATATATCGGTCTATTAATAATTTTCAAAAATTTTCTAAAAGGAATGAGTAGGCCTACAGGATAATGTATTTTAACGCGGAAGTGGACCGTACCTGATTCTTATATAATACTAATACATTGTGTACATTAAAATTGATCGATAAAATAACTAAAATTCATTACTTTCAGAGGAGGTAACTCTGACTAGAGACGTTTACAGCTCCACCTCTTATGTTACTAAACAATTTAGTTATATGATAGACTGACCATGTGATAAGAAACAAACTATATTTTTGCAGTTATTAAATAACTATTTTATATTTTTTAAAGTACAATTATTATCTATTCAGTGATTGGTGAAAATTCGGTGAAAATTCATTTATCATTAAAAACAATGTCTTAGTGGAGATAGCCCAACCGGGGTAACTTAGCAATTCAAAATGACGGTACAAAATTATTTTATTCTTGAAAGCGAAAATAATTTTAAACATTTACTCAGTAAATAACTTATAATGAGTCAACCAACCGTAATCATTAACCTAATTATTAAAACGACTATTACTATAAAACGATTGTCAAATAGAACATTAAAAATATATTTATAGCTTAATGCTAAAAAATTGTAATAAAAATAAAGGTTAACAATATCATTTTGTACAGTCATACACATGGATTTATGAGTATCGATTGCTAGTGTTTTGTATAAACGAACAGGAGGCCAAAGAGCAAGTGCGAAATAGCCTACTAGTGGTAAGCATGCTTAATAACCAGTTTGTCACGTAAAGTCAATAACACATGATATTCTATAGGTGGTACAATCTTAGCACGAAATAATAACAATTTGAGAATTTCGTTGTTTGCACATTGTTATAATTATTTTTATTGTTATTTTACTAATAATACTAATACAAATACTACAGTATGTGTTCCTACAACACTTACATTCAATTCGGGTTATAAAAATATTTTATTAATTTAATTATATTTCTACTTTCTACTTAATAAACCTTCGAAATTACCGGTGGCTGAAACATTGCTTTTATATTTTTTCTTTAAAAACTTGTATGGATTTATGGCTTCCAAATTTACGGTTCAAATAAACATTCTAATTTACAACACATTCGGGCATTCCTGTAAAACATATTTGGCTAGGTACTTCTTATATTATTTTAAAATTAAAAAATATCTGGTGTGACGCACTCACACGATTTTCTCTAACTAATGAAAATTATGAACAATATAAACGACTACTTCTGTTGACCGATTTTAACGAAAATATTCGTCTTCGGTCCTCTAGTGGTACCTAACAAGTTCCACGTTTCAACTCCGTCTGATGTTTCGTTCTTAGGATTTTTGTTCACATACACATGCACAGACAAGTCGCTAAAACATGTGTTTTTTTGGTTCAGGGGGTCTGAAAACTTGTATATCCGGTGAAAACTTGATTTCGAAAAATCGACATGAAAACAATATTTTCCTTCCTAAATATTCATAAAGGGCAAGAGAAAGTAAAAATTGAAGACATGACTTGTTCTACTACTTGTACTGTTTTTGCCTCTCCCACTCCTGTGCATCGATACTATTCCCCTACTGTCGATCCAGCTATTCTTCATCACTGATACTACTCCAACTATTACAAGGAAGCAGTTAGAGGGGGAACTCTTCCCCAGTCTTCACTTGGCGCATGCGCAAAGGAAGTTTTTTACTACGTTGTTTTGTAATAGTAAAAGTATCCCTTACGTTAATACCAAAACCTTACACACAAATTTAAAAATATATTTTCTGAAGTGGTGCAATGGTTTTCGTTCTACACTATAAAGTAAAGGTCATGCGGTTGATTCCGGGCTAGGGTCGTAAGTAATTTTGCAATCGGATGTGGAGAACTGAATTAGGAAAGAATGAGTACCAGCGAAGGAGGCTTATTTCCAGAGATGGACACTAAGGGTTTGATGATGAATAAATTCCTTTTAACATGATTTCACTGAAGAAATAATATAAACACTTAATTTGCTTTGAGAAACACGTTTATCTTAAAATATTTATACATTTTTCTACCGTCCATTTTGAAATACTATTCCGAGAGAGGAAACAAAATTTATAAAACATACATCGGCCTACAACTTTATTTCCATCACAGTATTGCACGTAAATGTTATAAAAACAATTACATAATCTTTATGTATCACGCCATTACAATTATTCTTTACATACACATACTGATATGTCACGTACATCTTCAAATAACACGTGACTGCATAATTGTTTTATCATCTCTGCAGATTTTATTTAAAGATTTTAACGTTTCATTTGATACTAATATTTAAAACTACTTATAAAGTAAAAAATAACATTCCAGAATTGTTAATCGTTACCGATTAAATATAGCGTATGATTTTATTGACATATTTTTTATAAAATCTGTAAATTAACTTAATATTTTTCTGGTGTTGAGTATACTAACCTTTTGTTTAAAGACTTTTGCTAATAATCAAACGTTTTTATTTCTGGTTCTATTTTTCCAAGAAATTTTGGGGAATTTATTTTTGTTGAAATTCGCAGAGAGTAAACCCTTGATTACTCGTGTTGATACAATCAATAGTTTTCAAGATATTTCAAAAAAACTGAATGAAGTAGGTACTTATCTATTGCAAAAATTTGCAAAAGTATTAGTTTTTTAGTTTTCTTCGGTGTTTCCCTCTAATCAGGTAGGTATTTTACAGGATAAGTAATCTACAGGTTTCATTTTTTTATAACCCTAATGTGTGTACATTACAATTCAGAACAATAAGCATTCTCATGACCTAATCAGATGAGGATGATGTGTCAATTAAGTGTATTCTTGTACATACCCAGGCCGATCATTCCTGAGAGAGTATTGTTAATTGCATCTCAACCATCAAAGTGCACCGGTAACCACTTTCTATCATTCAAATCCGTATAAAAGTACAGATATCAGATGAATTGATGTCCCATAGCCAAGCGAGTGATAGGGAGATATGTGGCGTAACTGCGCATGCGCCCAAAGGTCTTTACCGTTATAATCCAAATCTGAAAACATACTATAGTCGTTATCTTCCTTGTTAGTTCACTGCATGCATAAACGCTTGCTTACAACAAAAACAAAGAGTAAAATTATACAATGTTATTGGAATGGTGCGTATAGCTTGTGCGATCGAGAGCGTTATGCATTCTCTCACTCCCACGGCTAGGGGACTTTAATTCATCTGAATAGTGTAACTACCTTTACTAGGATTTGAAACATCAACCTTTGAAATCAGCTGTTAAACAGCTGACTCACGGCGACGACTTTACCTCAATTTTTTGTTTTTGTTTGGTTTAACGTCCGACTGTTTACCTCTAGACCAACCCGGTGGATTTAGGTTCAAAATGTAGTTTAAAAATTTGGTGTAAAACACTTACTCGACTTTCTCTTGCCAATATAACTAATCAATATTATAACCCATATTTAATCATTAGTAAACAATGTAAAATGAAAAGCACAATCTAATTTTAATCATGAGTGAATGATGCTAAATGAAAATTAACCTGTATAACTTAAAAATACGGAAAATCATCAACTGACGCTAAACTAAACTTAATAGAAAAAATATTTCAGATAAACGTTGTAGGTTTTTTATTTCTTATAACTTTGATTACATACACTTTTGTCGTAATGCATACTAAAGTCACAATCCTAGAAAACAATTTTTTATCACGAAACCACAGCTCTCCCAAGAATTTCAGCAGACTAGGGTCTTACCGTATTATGTAGGCATAAAAATTTAGTAAACGAGGGGATTTTTTAAAAAAAAACCCAAGAAGCCTTTTTGAAACAATCGTAAAAAAGTGAAAAGTCACTATAATGAACTATTACTTCCTGTTGGCCGATTATGATGAAAATGGTTGTGCCTAGAGTGCAAGTGGTACCTAACGTAACTTCAACTTTGTACGATAATTTGTTTTTTTAGATATTGTTTTTTGGGTTCAGGGGTTCTGAAAACGTGTACTTCCAGTGAAAACTCGTTTTCTATTAATTGATAAGAAAACAATTCTTTCTTTCCTGTATATTCATATTGTACAAGATAAAGTAAAAAACAAAAAAACTATTATTGAGATTATTCATTAGTCTAAGACAAATTTTAACGAAAATACGTAGAGAAAATCATTAACAAAATTATTCTTAAACCTCTATCTTAAAACGTTAATACATTTCTTATTCATTTACAATCATTATCCTACTATAACATTACAAAACTTGATAAATTGAACTAATGGCATTGATAGTAATTCTAACTTTAATCAATTACTCATGCAAACAGAGATGTGAAGTAGATATCAGGAAGAGAAGTAAATTTTATTCAGTATTTTTTTGCAAGATTGCATGACTCCATCGAAGATATGATTACATTTTCGACGAAATGAAAATGACAAAAATGAGTTATAGGTGACATAATAAATGAATGAATCGAATAATTGGTTCACATTGTCTGCGGTTTAAACACGAAACCAACGGTTGTTGTTACTTTATTTGACAAAATGTTAGTTTTCAAATAATTTACTTTTGTACCGCTGGGTATTGATTATTTCAATATAAGACTATTTAATAATCTGGTGTGAAACACTCACACAACTTTCTCTTGCCAATACAAAATATAATGAACAATACAACTTAATATTAGTAATAAAACATTAGAGATAAACAAAAAACTAACCTCAAAAAACCATAACCTTATTTTAATCATGAGTGAAGGATGCAAAATGAAAATCAAACTAAGTTTGGGTTAAAAATACGGAAAATCACTCTTTCACGCTAAACTGGGCTCTGTAGAGAAAAATGCTTAATTTAAAAGTTGTATATCTTTTCATTTCCTATAAATTTGATTATATACACTTTTGTCGTAAAATACATGCTAAGGCTGAAATCTTAAAAAATCGATTTTTTACAAGTTTTTGTGCGAAAAAAAACAGAAATTGCTGATTACCGCTAAACTAAGCGTTATACAAAAGAATGTTTGAAATAAAAGTTGTAGTATTTTAAATTATCTACAACTTTGATTATATACATTTTTGCGCTGGAATGCTTATAAAGTCGCAATCTTAAAAAACGTATTTTTTACGAGAAAACAGCCTCACAAAGAATTTCAGCAGACATGGCGCCTACCCTATCTTTTAGAGCATAGAAAGTGTAGTAAATGAGGCGATTTTTAAAAAAATCGTAGGAGCCGTTTTTGAGAAACTCGCAAAAAGTGAAAAATGACACAAATTTATAGGAAATTAAAAGATTTACATTTTTTATTTAAAGCATTTTTTTTTGTACAGAGTGAAGTTTTTTTTTTGTTTAGCGTGAAAGAGTGATTTTCCGTATTTTAAAGCGAAACTGAGGTTGATGTTCATTTTGCGTCATTAACTCATGATTAAAATTAGGTTATGTTTTATGAGGTTAGTTTTTTGTTTATTCCTAATATTAGGTAATATTCTTCATTATTTGTATCAGCAAGAGAAAGTCGTGTGAGTGTTTCACACCAGATTTTTATTGTTTGTTAACTTTGAAACTTCAATAAAACGAGTTAAATTTGTAAATCAACTTCGGTTTTGTAATGTCGGTGTTATTTCACATGTTAAATCTAACAATACTACACCGCTACTTTTGAATTATTCAATTTGAGTACTAGAAACACACAAACACAAACATGTATAGATTTCTTATAAATATATTCTTAGCTTAGAATAGATAAATTTACTATTGGTTGTACAAGTATTATGCGTTTTTCTACCACTATAATACCACACTGACAGATACGCGAGTGTGGTAGAAACAGTTTTCCTGTCACATACTACACATTATTTTTTCTAACCACAATAGAAACCAACCTTCTGATACTAGTATTACTATTTTGGCTGCGCAAAAATAAAACGTACAAAAATAACCATTGTTGTTTCGTACATTCAAATTGAGTTATTAGCCGAATGCTTAAGTTATACTGTACATAAAAAACATTACTGTCTTTTCCTTCCCATTTAAAAATATCAGTTGCAACACATTTGAAGTAATGCTATTCTTGATTAATGAAATCTATTATAAATCCATTACCGATTTTTACTCCATAACTAATATCCAATTTTATTTATTGTCAAATGAAATAAAAGCATTAAACCTTTCAGTACCAACGTTTGGAAAACAGTACGTCGATGTCTTTTACGTTGTGATAACATCCTGTTTACCGGACGTCCGTAAGGTGCCAAAGTACGGATAACCGAACATTTACAAAAATACTTATAAGGAAAATTAATGGAATAATGGAATATTTTGAAACCGCCTCCGTGGCGTAGTGACTAGCACGCTAGCCTACAAAGCGATAGGTCCCAGACTCGATTCCCGGCTGGGTTCTGAAAATTTTAACACGTTGAAACCATCGTTAAGGTACCAAAACCCACAGTAGTTGCTAATGACCAAGCTGTTGATACGACTTTAAATAAACTAAAAAAACTATTTTGAATATTTTTAGTGTTAAAACGATTTCTTTTTTTAACGAACACAATAAAAATTTTATTTTTCTCTAACGTTGAAATTTTGGTTGGTAATGGCAGGCTTACGCCTGCAAGTTTTCGATATAAAGGCTGGCACTTTTTTTGCATCCGTATTCAAATTAAATGGCACTTTAGATCAAACTTTTAAATATCGTTTTGGCACTAAAAGGGTTAATAAAATATTACAGTAATAATCAATATGCAATACTAAAGACAATCAAATTCTACAAATATTCTGTGTTGTGGTTGTTTTGGTCATGAACCGAAAGGCTGGTTCGAAACCTTTAGAGGTTTTACTAAGTAAACCGAAGAGTGAAATGGTTTACCATAGCCTTCCTTACTTAGTAGAAAAATATGCTTATCAGCATTCCAAGCTGCAGATGACACCTTCACTTGATTCACCAGATGGTCTGGCTGTATAATGGAATTCATAACTCTCAGAAGAGATAACTGTGTCTAGTGTCTTTTATACCTTTACCTCTTTTGTTTTAAATGTTTCAGTCAATTATTTGATCATGTGATGAGAAAAAGTACTATTTTTTGTGGCCCTGGAACTTGCAGATAGAGAACAAATAATTGAACTCTAACCTTTGCCTCCCTCTACAATTCACTCCCTCAACATAATTATATTGAGGGATAAAAATATTGTGTGTCGTTTGGATCAACCGAAACACTGGTTTGAACCTCTAGACTAGAGGCTTTACTAAAAAAAACGTAGTGTGAGATGGTTTTCTACGCCTTTCTCACTGAGTGGAAACTTATGCTTATCAGCATGCCAGGCTGAGAAATATAACTATTTTTGTAAGCATGGAACTAACAGATTGATAAGTTATAAAATAATATTGTGTTAAACATTCACATGACTTTCTCCGGCCAGTGTAAAAACGTATCAATTTTTATGAACAGAATTCGTAATATTGTTAACTCCCACAAAACGATGTGAAGTAGAAGACTAATGTTCGAACAATTGTACAGTTTACAATTTTCAAAAGTTTATTGTCTCTAACTTTACCGAATTCATAATATTATGTACTACCGATTCAAAATGATAACTCATAGTACCGGCAATTCTGGTTATAAGGAAGAGAAAAAAACTTTATAAGAAAAACGAGATGGTCAAAAAATTATATATATAAAAAAAAATGGTCAAGACTAAAATTCTGTGGATACTTTTATAGAATGGTTGCAAAAACAACAAACAAATATTGAAAACCTGAAGGCTGTAATTTTGACAGAAAAACAAATTTTCCTAACGAAACCATATGAATAACTATTATAAAAGCGTTCTCTAACAATACCACTTATCACTATAACTTCCAGGCATATCCAGAAGGGGCAAAGAGGCATTTGCCCCCACCAAAAAAAATATATATGTGTGTGTGTACAAGGAAAATGAACGATTAAAATAAGGCTAAAATTTTAAGAAAACTGTTTAGACTAGGTGAAAACCGGTTGACAAAACAAATTTTTAAGACACTAAACAATAGACTTATGGTGTCGGATAATTGGATTAAAGAAGTCAGAAAGGATATTGAGAAAATTTGGAATAAACCAAGACAACATAATGATACGAACCAAATTCAGACAACTACTGGCTTTAAGGGCTTAAATGAAAAGCAAAAACAGAACACACTGTAGACTGAAAAAAGAGAAAAGTCAACAGTGAGTAAATGTGGGCTGCAAAAGAGCTTCCAGAAATATCTGGAATTACCTCACCAAGTCTAAAATTGACCTTAAACGAGGAAAAATACATCTATATGTGTGAGTGTATGCGCGCGCTTTTGTATTCAATATTTATTATATTGCCCCCTTAAAAAAAATTAGATACGTGCCTGAATTCAAATTCATATCACTAGCAAATCAGGTAAATGAAGGAAATTTAATCGGAACGTTGTTTTTATCAAAGCACAAATATTAAGTCTTTGTTGTGTACTCAATATTATTTTAAACAATCATTTACTACTAACTTGATTTATATTTTATGATCTGTTCAATACATTAATATATTATATATATCGAAGTGTTAATAAAGCTCAGAAGGTTACATTTACGGTTGACTGTCTGGTTTTTCAAAACCTCAGTTTCCTTTCAGAAAGTACACGTAGAATACACCTGGCTGTCATTTAAATGTCTTTAATAATGCTTTTTCGTTTTATATTACATTAAGGACAACATCGTTTTTATTACTTTTACTGCATATTTTATTACTGAATGTCATTTTAAAATTCATTCACTACCTGTTATGGCACATATTTTTACTACTTTGGTGTAAATTTTATGTGGTAACATATAATAATTTAGTTTGAAAGCCATATTGAGTGCTATTCAAAAAGTATATTGTCTCGGTCTCCAATCAGGACCACACCATTACTTTTAAGAAGTATCTTAGGAATACCAAAGAAGACGAAATATCCAATGAAGAGTCATTTGGTATGTAATACAGATTAAACTTCATGGTACTTAAATATTATGTCGTAAAACAAACCTTCAAAAGGAAACAAGGTATTTAGTTTCCGATTTAAGTTCTAGTAAGTACTTCATAATAATTATATGAAAATAAAGCGAAAATAAAATCGGGCCTATGATCGATCCTGTAAAACTCTATAATACAGTATGTGTGTGCGCGCGTGCGCACACTTTACACACACACACACACACACATCGTACGAAGTTGAAACTTGAAACTAAGTTAGATACCACTAGAGGACCTGACTCAAAAATTTTCATCAAAATTGGTCAACCGGAAGTAATAAATTATTCGTATCATTTTCCACTTTTTGTGATTTTCTTAAAAACGGCTCGTACGATGTTTTTTTTTAAAAATCGCCTCATTTACTACATTTTTTATGCTTTATAAGATAGGGTAGACGCCATGTCTGCTGAAATTTTTGGTGAGGGTGTTCTCTCGTAGAAAAAAAGGGTTTCTTAAGATTACGGCCTTAATGTGCATTTTAGATTTTAGGGGAAAAGTATATAATAAAGGTTGTGGAATATTTAAAAATCTACAACTTTTATTTCAAAGATTTCTTTGTGTAACGCTTAGCTTAGTGGTAATTTGTGACTGGTGTTTTTCATGAAAAACTGTAAAAAAATGTATTTTTTAAGATTTCGGCCTTATTATGTATTTTACAACAGAAGTGTACATAATTAAATTTATAGGGAATTAAAAGATCTAAAACTTTTATTTTAAGCATTTTTCTTTACAGAGCCTAGTTTAGCGTCAAAGAGTGATTTTCCGAATTATTAAGCCAAACTAAAGTTGGTTTTCATCCTGCATCATTCACTCATAAATAAAATTAGGTTATGTTTTTTGAGGTTAGTTTTCTGTTTATTTCTAATGTTAGGTTATATTGTTCATTATTTGCATTGACAAGAGAAGATCGTGTGAGTGTTCATACCAGATTTTTATAAAATAAAAATCTAGTATATGGAATAAATAGAAAAGATCCTGACAAACGAACACAATAACTTATATTTATTATTTTGTAACAGGTAGGTACACTCAGTCCGTTATGTCTGTAAGAATTGACAAATTTTGACATTTATTTCCTTTGACTTATTCCTCTTCATGGTCTGACCACGTCTAGTATATCCCACTTCCATTATTTCTTTTTCTTACGTCATATTTCATGTTATCTCTCTTTTTAAGCTCATATAATATTTTTCCAACAATTCTTTGTCTTATTTCTCAATAGAAGTACTTGTTCTCAAGGGAACCTGTCACTACTAGTGTAATATTCTATTTTTAAGATGTTACCAAACCGATTTTGGTTTTTTAAACTTTTACTTTGGAAGTTGTCTATAAATAAGTAAACGGGAAAATTTATTGTTAAATCATTTTCCAAAATTATTAATACCTCAATTCTATTTTATTTTTCTAACTAAAATAGAATTGAAACGGAAAATTATAGAGCAGGTCAAACACTTTAATTACCTCCGCAAAGATATAACATATTATTATGATAAATATTTAATAAATAAAATAAATTTTTAGAGAATATGCGGCAATATTCATAGGAACTTGAAAAACAAGACAAGAGACGAGGATCAAATTCTACAATACCATTGCCGTTTCTACTCTCCTATATGGCAGCGAATCTTGGATACATACAAAAAACATTGATAGCAAGATCCAAGCTGCAAAGATGAGATTTTTGCGTAGTGTGTTGGGATGCTCTAGAACGGACAGAATAAAGAAAGATGAAATAAAAAGTTCTGACTGTTCCACCACTACGTGACAAGATCTTACAGAATCGAAGAAACTGGTGCAGTAACTTGATAAAAATGCCATATGGGAGGATACCAATAAAGGCTCAAAGTTATAGACCAACTGGTTCGAGAGATATGGGAAGACCGAGGAAGAGATAGGTACCGGAACAGGTTCACTAAACCTAGACCTTTAAGTTAAGAAGAAGAAGAATTAATACCTTAAGTGATAGGTTGTTTATAGCATCATAACCATTTCTCGTTGAATCCATCTTCAAAACTCATTGATTTCTACAACTTGGCATATTGTAGGACGTCAAGTTAAAAACCGTTTAGAGGTTTACCTATCAAGCATCTGAAATCAGTTTATACTCTAAATTTAACTTTCAGTATAAAAACAAGATCACAATTTTCGTTTTGAGAATTATTAAACCGCCACTGTACAAAATAACACGCATAGTAGCTACCTGAAGCAGACACCGCTAAATACCTTGGTATTCATTTTTACAAAGGTCTGAACTTTAAAACACTTATACAGAGCAAAGATTACAGGTAACGACGAAATTTAAATCATTTATTGAATTCTAGAAAAACTATCTACTTTCATTGAATAATAAATTGCTATTAGGCCTACACAAAACATTTTAAAACCAATTTGGACTTATGAGATTCAATTGGGGATACGTCAAGCCAATCCAACATAGAAAGGTTTCAGTCCAAATCGGTGCAAAAGTTGCAGTATAACTACTGAGAACAATCACAACGTCACCTTGGAACGTACCAAACAACATACTACACAGAAGTTTTAATATTCCTACAATTAAACAATAGGCTACATAAATCCAAAATTCAACTCAAAATACCAGAACTGACTTGAGTCACCCACAGGTCATTTCGCCATCTAACTTTAGATGATTCAAACGACACTTGCTGACTGAAACGAAGACACCCTTCTGAAACTAATGCCCAAAGCTGTGGATGCAACTTTAAATAAACTAAAAAAAAAACATTATGTAGTTAAAATTATAATTTATAATTATAAAGTTAGAATTATAACACACCTATTAAATATTTAAAATGTTTGTGGTAGGTATTTATATCTTGTTATTTGTTTTTGTTACAGTAGATACCGCCCCATCTTTATACTTTGTTCGTTGTGACAGAAAACTGAAGAATATTAACTTCATTTTGGTAAGTGTTTATAAAATTACTAACCGTCTAAATAATTACAATAGTTTTAAGGAGGTCTGTTTGTTATTTATCGTACCCAGATCCCGAATGAACCTATGCTTAGGTGTACAACACTATACAGACGATGAAGAGTAACTGATAGAAATAATTATGAGAAATGACTGGGGCTAACCGGGAATCGAATCCGTGGTCCCTAGCTAAGAACTCACTTGCGCTAACCACTTCTCCCAACGGCCCAGCCGTAAAATTTAAAAAAAAAACTATAACAGAAAAACACTAGACTGACAAATTCCATAAAAATTCTCGTGATGTGTAATGTTTTTAATTTAATGAGATTAATATAAGCTTTATTATAAATTATACTTAAAAATATATTTAGATAACATTTCTAATTACTATACACTTTTTTAATTAAACATGTGACGACAGTAATAAATAGAATTTTTAAGTATCTAAAATCTGCGATTTTATCATTTCCTGGTAAAATAAAAATAGAGTACTTTATAATAGTTTTCCTGAAAAATATTTGTAATCTGAAGTATCAAGTACTTAATAATATTCTCGTTCAGTTATTTTCAATACTGTATACAGCAATTGCGCTACTCAAAAACAACACAATGATTGTATTACAAACAATTCAGTTACCAAATTTCTGTGTAATTAGGTTGGTAGTGTTATCTAACTGTTAAGCCGAAAATTCCGGCTAAGATTCCAGTAATAGGTTAAAAATATTAATTTGTTTCTCACGAAAATGTGTAAAAATATCTGGTGTAAAACACTGATACAACTTTATCTTTCCAATGCAAATAATGAACAATATAATCTAACATTAGTAATAAAACATTAGATATAAACAAAAAACTAACCTCAATAAACATAACCTAATGTAAATCATGAGTAAAAGACGCAAAATGAAAATCAACATCAGTTTGGCTTAAAAATACGGAAAATCACTCTTTCACGCTAAACTAGGCTCTGTAGAGAAAAATGCTCTAAATAAAAGTTGTAGATCTTTTAATTTCCCATAAATTTGATTGTACACTTTTGTCGTAATACGCATCATGCTAAGGCTGAAATCTTAAAAAAATAGATGTTGTACACATACTGTTACAGATATTCTGTTTACACACACAGACCAATCGCTAAAAACATGTTTTTTGGTTCAGGGGGTCTGAACGTGTAGATCCGATGAAAACTCGATTTCGAAAAATCGAGGTGAAACAATTCTTTTTTCCCTATATAATTATTAATATTGGCAAGAGAAAGTAAAAAAAATAGTGTTATTCGATTTCTCTTAACATCTTGACGAAATAACACAACTTACACAATAACACAACAGCTTGATATCTTTCAACTATTTTGACGCCCAATTGCCACATAAATGTTGACAGAAACTTTTGTTAGTTGCACTGCTCTCTTGTTGACTTTTAAGCTGCTATTCATAAGTGCTGCCCACAACATGCAGTTGGAGAGTTAAATTATTTGCACTCGATATGCTAGTTCCAGGGCCACAAAAAATAGTTCTGTTTCTTATCACATGGTCAGCCAATTATATGACTGAAACATTTAGGAACAGAAGAGGTAGGGGTGTAAAAGACACTAGTCAAATTTATCTCTTCTGAGAGTAATGAATTTCGTTATACAGCCAGGCCTTGTGGTGAATAAAATAAAGGTGTATTTTGCAGGGGTGAAAGTAGATGTTTTTTCAAAGGGCCAACCTTTCCGGCTGGTGACCTAAACAACAACATTCATATTATAAGTGCGTGTTTTTCAGAGTGAGGTTATGGTTAATTTTCAAAATTAACTTGTCCCTCAAGAGGTTGAAGAGTAGATACTGAAATTACTAATAGTCTTTGCCTTAAGGGGACCCGGAATGCCTATCTCCGTAATTTTAATGTAAAAAACATTTTCTCAAAAACTGTTTGAGTTATCCTATCCAATTTTCTTGTGGTTTATTTTCAGGCTATTTTACACCTACTGAGTTAGTAGAATCCTGATAAATTGTCAGGAAGATAAGACTTTTTTTTGAAATTACCACTTTTTAAAATCATAACTTATGCATATGGAAGTGGAATAAATATTTAAACACATTATTTTATTATAATATTAACTCAGTATATTGAATATACTGTATATAAGATATATTTTTATAAGATATATACACTTTATAAGTAGATATATATACTTTTATAAGATATAAAAGGCTGTGCAAACATTTCATTAAACTCCACTCACAGTTGGCTGAGAAAATGTTCCTTATTCGTCAAAATTGCTATTTACGGAAAACAAGAAAAAACTAAAAGAAAACACATTATACGATAAATAATTCAATATGTTATTTTTTTTCAGTTCAGAGGTTAATATATTATACTCACAGGTGTACTGGTGCTAACTTAAAGTTTTAAAACAAAAAAATATCGCACAAAATAAGAAAAATTATGTATTTATCTGTTACCATTTTAAAAAGATAGAGATGTTATGCAAATGGTAACATTTGAAAAATTACGTAAGGATTCAACATATTTTTAATTAAAAAAACGGCAAAACCTCCAACAAATTATATTATATACATTATATTATACCTACATCGTTGGATGCAGAAAACTGTGAATTTTAATAATTTGAAAAAAACCGGAAATATGAAAATTTTCAATTTATTTCGTTCCAGTTACCCGTAAGTCAAAGGTAAGCCTTTTTAAAAATTGTCACCAGCCATGAGACGCGTCGTCTCGTGAAATGGATTTTTGAGTTTAAATTACTCGATTATCTAATGTAATTGCGTAATTTAGTTTACGCAATTTGTCTATTGACTGTTAAGCTACAAATGTGTGCCAGGTAATCTAAAATTAATTAATGACGTTGTTGGTGAATATTTGAAAACAATATATTATAATTACTGGAAGGTTCTAATTGTTGTTATTAATTAATTTGCTATCGTTTGCGGAATATCGACAGCAATAACTTATTTAATTGGGTGAAATATATCGAACTTGTATTAAATTATAAACGCGTTTATGTTTACTGCACAAAATTAGTTGATTTTGTTAATATTTAGGTAGACTATATTATACAGAGAAAAGCGGTTTCTATTCAATATTGTTATGGTTCCAATTTAATCTCGAATTCTCTGTTTGTTTAATAGAAAACAATGAAATTTGTCAAAGACTTTAATTATTCTTATGCAGCTATTTTACTGTGCATTTAATTTTTTGGTGGTATATAAATCGATACAAAATATTTTGGCACTCATTCCTAATTTGTTCGAAATTGTGTCAAAGTCACTAAAGAATTTCTTTAGCCAAAGAAAATTTAAATTCCTAAGAACTTTTTCAAGTATTTCCTGAATAATTGTACATTTGAATCCCCAAATTTTCATGACAATCAGATTTTTACTTATTTTTACTTATTGACCTTTATGAATATATTTTAGAGGGAAGGAAAGTATTGTTTTCATGTGGATTTTTCAAAATCGTGTTTTCACAGGGAATACATAACATATTTCGCGTCCAAACAGAAAACCTGTTTTTAGCGATCAGTCGTGTGTGAACAGAATATCTCAAGAACTAAATAGCATACGAAGTCGAAAACTGAAACTAGAAAACAAGGGGACCTAACATGAACATTTTCAACAAAATCTGTCAACCGGAAGTAATAGGTAGTTTATTTGTGCGATTTTTCATTTTTTTGAAATTTTCTCAAAACTACTACGATATTTTTAAAAAATCGCCTATATACTAGAACATTTTTTATGCTCTACAAGATAGGGTAAGCGCCCTAGGGTAGGTAGGGTCAGCCATGTCTGCTGAAATTCTAGGGGTGGTTGTGATTTCATGGTAAATTTTTTTTAAAGGTTGCGGCCTTTATATTTGTTTCAGGGGAAAAACGTAAATATATAATCAAAATTTTTGAAAATTAAAAACCTACAACTTTTATTTCTATCTTTTTCCGACAACTCTTAATTTACCGTTAATTAGACTAGTGACGCCCTGTATGTTTTTCATCAAAATCGGTAAAGAAATAGGATGTTTTAAGATTGGAGCCTTGGTATGCATTTTACGACAAAAGTGTAAACAATTTAAGTTATAGGGAATTTAAAAAAAATCTACAACCTGTTTTCAAGCATTTTTCCTACTGAGCCACATTTTGAACATATTATTTTGTTAACAAAAATATAAGTATGTTTTTTGTAATTACCGAAAACAATACTAGTAATAAAATTACAAAAATATTGTAAGAATTATGTTGAAGAATGAAACCTATATAAACTAAAATAAGTTAAATTATTTAACTTGAAAAAATATTCGTCTTAAGTTTTAAGCTTACACATAGTGGGTGGGGGATAACTGCGATAAAATACCATTAATATTTTACGCGGTTTTAAACAAAAATAACAGAGTGACGCTTCTGAAAATGTACTAAAATTAAAAAAAAATATTATTTCAAATAAAATGTATATAATTTTTGCATTAAAACTAACAATTATGCAAAATATGTGTGGCGTATATTTGCATAAAGTATGAACCATTCAACCAACAAATAAATATGTACTAGAAAATTTCGTAAAATAAGGCAAAAAACCGATAATAATTATTAAACAAAAATCGTTCAATTCCACAATTTAGACTGACAAACGCGTCTGTAATGCAAGGGCAGAATAAAACGAGCCGGTATAAAATTCTGAGTTTAATTCACATAGAAACACTGTGACTGTTGATAACAAAACGGTAGAAAGAATTTTTAGCACAAATTAATATCATTTTTAATATTTAAACTGAAACGCGAGTTTGATTCTCACTTACGGTTTGGGAATAATTTACTGTTAATATTTATGTTTTGGGAATATACTCAGCGGCTTACGTGACTATAAATTAACATATTATTAAGTAAGTTTAGGATTGCTATTTTGTTTCTCACAATACATTTTATGGTAGATGAATTCCAAAAAGCTCTTTATTTATCCAAACTATGTTCATTTCATTTTTGCGTATTTAGCTGGATTAACGTCTTACTCATTAGCGGCTACATTGATTTACGAAACGGTGGGTTAAAATATGTAATAAATTTCGTAATTTCTCGTAATAAATTTCCAGAACCTAACCAGGAGTTGAACCTGGACCTCCACTTTGCAGCGTATCACGATAACCACTAGCCCAAGGAGAGAGCTTATGTTAAAAGTTATTTCCTTATTATTATATTCAAATATAAGAGAAGTTAAAACAATTATATTTATTTTACTAAAGTAAAAACAAAGTTATACCTGATTGTAATTTTTAAAAACTTTTATAAAATGCATAAAAAGTTTTATAAATTATTATAAAGAACTGATAGATGTTCTTGAGCTGTAGTAAATGAACTACAGTTACAGTGAGCTACAGTTGTAGTAAATGAACATAGTTTATAATACATATAAAAAATTAAAAACCACTAGCCTAATTATTTTTTAATTCGTTTCCCGAATTTGGATATTATAATTATTAATTTTATGATAAAAAATGTAATTTTATTTTACTAATTACACAGGCTAATATTAGAGTTTAACAATTTAAAAAAAGGCAATTTTTAATTGGTATAACTTTTGGATATAATATACATGTTATATAACTAAAAAATTAAAAAATAGAAACGCGTAATTTTCGGTAAATCGTTATAACAATCAGGTTTTTGAAAATTTTATACATATTATTTAAATTACTTTGAAAAATAAAATGTTTTTTAATCCTTAATTATTTTCATTGATTCGTATAATTTTATTTAAATTATTAAAGTTAATTAAATTATGTAAAATGAAAACTTACCACCAACAAAAGCGTCACGAATTCATCAACTTTCGGTAAAACACTATTCACGGATAGACGCGTTTAAATGCGCTTAGGGAAGCAAAGCACTCAACCTATATGCACTGTTTCATGCGCAGTAAGTTCTACGCATGTTCTTCTCGTCGTCCTCTCAATTTCCCCCCAAAATTTTAATCCCCACTACTTTCTGTCACAGACTTGACATTTCCTCTCTGTTCTTTTACTACTTTATCCTTATTTCTTTTTTATGCTCTAACCTCTTTCTCCCCCTTAAAAAAATCTTAAATCCTGATCTACACCTCTTAAAACCAATACTGGCAACTAAAAAAATATTGTAATAATATTTACAAAAATATTTATATGAATATTTCGACAAATACAAATAATGGTGTGAGGCTAACGACATTTTCGTGAATGTCTTACGCCAAAACTGTTTTTTTTTTTGTTTCAAATGTAATTTATGATAATGCGTCACCTGCATAATTTAAAATCAGTTTGGCCGCCTCTGTGATTTAGTGACTTGTGCGTTAACCTACAAAGCGGAAGGTCCAGGGTTCGATTCCCGGCAGGGCATGGGATTTCTAACACGTTAAACTATAACACGTAACTGTACCGAAACCCACAGAGTCGTTAATGACTAAGCTGTAATGCAACTTTAAATAAACTAAAAAAATTATGTGTTTTAGAGAAAATGCATTTTAAAAATACATTTTTTTTGTGTCGTTTAAGGCAAGTATAAACTACGTCAATGAATTATAACATTTTTTAAAATTCGTTTTATTTAGTTAAATATAAATTACGATTTAATACTGAACTAAACTAAGCTGTACAAGTATAAAAATTATTTTAAAATAAATATACTTATATGCAAAATGCCCTGTCCGGGCATAGGAGTATACAGAAAAAAAGAATTAATCACTTAAATACTTAAAACTTCTCTAAAAATTACTAAGTTAAATTACCACAGTTAAATAGGTTACAAAAATTACGTTAAACAGAATTTAATAATAAAAAAAAAACAGAAAATAAATGATAAATTAAATTACATTTACACATAAAATATCAATAAGTAATATATTTTTATTTTAATAACAATAGAAATTGTTAAAAATCTTTCACATTATGTTCTTACATTTGTACTAAAGAGAAAAATATAAAAAAAACTTTTATAACTATAACAAACTACTTTACAATATATTTCAACTAACACAATGTAGATATTTTTACTTATGGAAAATTAATCCAATAAATGAGAATAAAGAAACAGGTAAACTATCGCCGGCTACATTGGCGCAGTTGGTAACGTGCTCGCCACTCATCATGCGGTCCTGGGTTCGAATCCCACTCAAGCATGGCATATTTTCATACGTTACAAAAAATCATTTCATCCTCCATTGTAAACAGTTACACCCCAACATCGTCGCTAATGACCGTTGTAGTTGATGCGTCGTTAAATAAATTTAAAAAAAAAACTATCGCAATTTTGTGGAAGCATTTTTTTAGTTGACATTCTAGTTTCACTATTCTTTTCTTCTTTCCTTCTTTGATCTAGTAATAATCTTTTGTCGAAGCCCTGAAATTCCGTAACCTTAATGTTATTCTTAGTTCGGTTCTGTCTATATTTCTCTCATCTGTAAACTAATTTCTTACAAATTGTCATTTAATATATTCAGGTATGCAATAAAAGGCTTTAAAAAAATCAACTCATTTTAATCCATTGATAAATAAGCAGTGCAAGGATTTGTAAATATATACAACAGTTCTAAGATTTAAGCATTTTCCCTAATATACAGAAGTACTGTTATAAAAAATAAGTCATGCTGTAATTTTGAAAAAACAAACAGCGTCAATAAGTGATTTTCTGTAGTTTTCTCATCAAAATCGGTAAAAACAAGAATTTTTAAAGATTGCGGCTCTAGTAACTGGTGTATTTACCGAAAAAAGTGTATGTAATCACAGTTGTTGTTTAAGTCATCAGATGAAAGTCTGGATTGTACCTCTACAGCCTCTACTAACTGAAGTGGTGAGTGAGGTGGTTTAATCGCCTTCCTCACTGAGTTGAAACGTATGCTTATCAGCACGCAAGGCCCACCGAAAAACATCTACTTCCACCCTGCAATTGACAACTTCATTTCATTCACCACAGGGTCTGGTTGTAAAATGAAATTCATTACTAGTGTCTTTTACACCTCTACATCTTCTGTTCTTTAATACTTCAGTCATATTGGCTGAGCATGTGATAAGAAACAGAACTATTTTTATAGCCCTGAAACTAGCAGATCGAGTACAAATAATTGAACACTCCACCTTCTTGTTACGGGCAAAATCAAAGTTATAGAAAATATCAAAATCTGGTGTGAAACACTCACTCAACTTTCTCTTGCCAATGTAAATTATGAACAATATAGCATAACATTAGTAATAAAACATTATATTTAAACAAAAAAACTAACCTCAATTAACATTACTTAATTTTAATCATGAGTAAAAGACGCAAAATAAAAATCAACCTTAGTTTGGCTTAAAAATACGGATAATCACTCTTCACGCTAAACGAGGCTTTGTAGAGAAAAATGCTTTAAATAAAAGTTGTAGATATGTTAATTTCCTATAAATTTTATTATACGAGGGGGTACCCAAAAGTATCCGGAATAGCTCTGCTGTGGGCGGAGCTTGTGCAGTACAAATTCCCGCCACTAGGCTGCTTGTAGCGCTACTCATTGCCAGTTCAATGCCATTTTGTTCGTTGATCTAGCTTGTTCTGTTCTCGTGCAGTGATTGTTCTCGCTAGTGCTGTTTTGTGCTCGTGTCGTTTTTCATGACGGCAAGTTTTAATGAACAACGTGCGGCTGTGAAATTTTGCTTCTTGCTCGGTAAAAACGCCGCGGAAACAGTTGTAATGTTGAACACAGCTTACAAAGACGACGCTATTGGAAAAACCCAAGTGTACGAGTGGTTTTTGCGCTTTAAAAATGGCGACATGTCGATTGAGAACAAACCTCGTTCTGGACGACCGTCGACTTCCCGAACAGACGAAAATGTTGTGAAAGTGAAAGAAATTGTACGAACAGACCGACGACAGACCATTGACCAAATATCACAGGTTAGTGGGTTATCTTGGAGCTCAGTCCAACGCATTTTAACAGAAGACTTGACAATGAAAAGAGTCGCTGCCAAGTTTGTGCCTCGGGTTCTGACAGACACTCAAAAGGAACATCGAATTGAAACGTGTAGTGATTTGAAACAACAGCTTGAAACTGATCCAGATTTCATGTCAAAGATCATTACGGGTGACGAGTCTTGGTGCTATGGGTACGACCCAGAAACCAAACAACAATCCAGTCAATGGAAGACTTCATTATCACCCCGACCAAAAAAAAGTCGTCAAGTCAGATCGAACATCAAAACAATGCTGATTTGTTTTTTTGATGTGAGGGGAATTGTCCATTCAGAGTTCGTTCCACCAGGCCAGACGGTAAATCAAGCTTTTTATCTTGAAGTGTTAAGAAGACTGCGAAACAGCATTCGTCGTAAAAGACCTAATTTGTGGCAGACAGGGGACTGGTTTTTCCACCACGACAACGCGCCTGCACACACGGCAATCTCGGTTACCCAGTTTTTGGCGAAAAACGGCATGGTTTTGCTACCACACGCACCGTACTCACCCGATCTGGCTCCGTGTGATTTTTTCTTGTACCCACGCATGAAAAGGGGCATGAAAGGTCTCCGATTTAACAACGTTGATGATGTCAAGAAAAAAACGACGGATGAGCTGGCAGCCATCACTGAAGAGGAGTACAAAAAATGTTTTGAACAGTGGAAGCACCGGTGGGACAAATGTATTAGTTGTAATGGAGAGTATTTTGAAGGGGATAAGGTTCTTTTGTAAAAAAATTAAAAATAAATAGTTTTAAAAAATAATTCCGGTTTCTTTTGGGTACCCCCTCGTATACACTTTTGTCGTAAAATTCATGCTAAGGCTGAAATTAAAAAAAATCGATTTTTTACACGTTTTCGTGAGAAAACACAGAAAATCGCTAATTACCGTTAAACTAAGCGTTATACAAAAATATGTTTGTAATAAAAGTTGTACGATTTTAAATACTCTACAACTTTTACTAGAAAAATTTTTGCACTAAAATGCATATTATAGTTGCAATCTTAAAAAAACAATTTTTTACGAGAAAACAGCCTCACCAAGAATTTCAGCAGACATAGCGCCTACCCTGTCTTGTAGAGCATAAAAAATGTAGTAAATGAGGCGATTTAAAAAAAAATCGTAGGACCCGTTTTTGAGAAACTCGCAAAAAAGTGAAAAATTACACGAATAAACTACTACTTCCGGTTGACCGATTTTGATTAAAATGTTCGTGTTGGGTTCTCTAGTGGTATCTAACTTAAGTTTCAAGTTCGTACGATGTTCCGTTCTTGAGATATTTTGTTCACAGACACACACACAGACCAATCACTAAAAACATTTTTTTTTGGGTTCAGGGGGTCTGAAAAAGTGTAGATCCGGTGAAAATTCGATTTCGAAAAATTGACATGAAAACAATATTTTCCTTCCTATATATTTATTAATAGGTAAGAGAAAGTAAAAATCTACAAGCTTTATTTCAAGCAATATTTTCTACAGGGCTTAGTTTAACAGTAGTTAGTTATTTTTAAGTTCTATAAAAGTAGGTTTTTATTTTGAGTAATACACTCATGATTAAAATAATTAGGTTATGTTTTTAATATTACAACGTGTATTCACACGTTTAAACATAGGTTATATCGTTGTGTATTTACATTGACAAGGAAACGTCGTGTGAGTGTTTCACATCAGATATTTTACTGTAGATAAAGCGCGGGAAAGTAACAAAATTTTTTATAAAAAATATGTATTTTGTCCAGGATGTTATTGAAGGGGCGTAAATGTTGCACTATCCATATAACTATAAAACAGAGCAGACTAGAACATTTCTACAGTTATCAGTTTGTAGGCGTTGTGTGCTGTAAAATATATTATAATAGGCCTGGTATCCGTTAAACGGAACACATGATGCATAGAGAGGGGTGGAGCCCCCTAGAGGTTACTGTTTAGTATCGCTCCTTATCACCATTTCCACGCCACTTCTGGTATTGATAATCTCGTGCAGTTTTATTATAATAATATATGTACAGTATTACATGCACATTAAATTTCTAGTGCATTATAATATAAACTTCCATATTGTATGAGTAAAAATTAATAGTTTTTTTTATTATGGGCGTATATTAAAAAAATTATATTAAATTAAATCTTAATTGCGTAATGGGAGTTATTTGATTTATAATTCTAAATCGATTTATAATTCTCAATTGCCCATAACAGGCAGAAGGAATGTTAAATTATTTCCATTCGATATGCTAGTTTCTGGCTTACAGAAAAATAGTTCTGTTTCTTATCACATGGTCAGCCAATTATATGATTGAAGCATTTAAGAACAGAAAAGGTAGAAGTGTAAAAGACACTAGTCAGAGTTATCTCCTCTGAAAGTAATGAATTTCATTGTAGGCCTACATCCATACCCTGTGGTGAATGAAGTGAAGGTGTCATTTGCAGAATCGAAAGTGGATGCTTTTCAGAGGGACGGTCATGCTGATAAGCCTACTCAATGAGGAAGGCATGGTAAACCACCTCACTCCTCGTTTTACTTAGTAAAGCCTCTAAAGGTTCAAATAAGCCTTTTACCTGATGACCTAAAAAAACAACAATAATTCTCAATTTAAGGCTTTCAAATGGATCAAAATTTTGAAAAAGTTTAAAAATTTTCTGCTCGATCTACTTTTGGAAAATTATTAATATATTCAAAAGACGTTTTTATGGTAGTCAGGCATGATCGTATATTGATCTGTTGGTAAATGCTTTAGTAGGCTTTTAAATACTACAGGTCTTTGTAAAGTTATTCTTTTAAGGGATGAAATATCATTGAATTAAAACTTTTTAAGAAACATCCGGAAAGAATTTTGGTTATATGACTGAAACCTATATAGGTTCTTAATTTAAACAAAATCAATGCAATCTTTGATTCTGTTTTGAAAACGAGTAATTGTGTATTGTTGATAATCTAGAAATTACTTTCCGGAATTGGAAACTTAAGATTTATTTTAAAAATCTCATATTGAAATTGTTTTCAGATTAGTCAAGTGGGCTCCATAATGTATCTTCCACAATATTAGCTTAGGTACACGTTTCTCAAGAACTGTAGAAACTAGAGCCTTAATTCTTTTTTTGTTTTAAAGAATAAAATTTTCTTGAAATATTGAGCGGAAGGGTTTTTAGTTTTTATGAAAACTACAGTTTGTTCATTTTTTAAACAAATTACCATTTTTGGTCGAAAAAATTGAACAAATTAATTTTTTAATTTAGTTCTAATTTTTAAAATTTGTGATCCTCTTATACTGTAGAGAAAAGTGAGATGTATAACTCGCATTTTTTTCATCTATAAAATTATCTTACATAGCATTTAAAAAAATGTACCTAAAATTTAAAAATAATACTTTTGAGGAAAACAACCTAAACTTGCAGTTATATTGCACTGGTGAACTAAAATACTCCCCACCACATGACAGCGTAGATTTATTTTTTAGTTTATTTAATGTTGCATCAACAGCTCGGTCATTAGCTACTACAATGGGATAGACCTATGTAACGGTGGGTTTTAACTTGGGAAATTTCCTGACCTTGGCCGGGAATCGAACCCGGGACCTCCGCGTGGTAGGCTAGCGCGCTACCACTACGCTACGGAGGTGGGCATATTTTGTTTTGTTTTTAATAAACTGTTTTTTCTTGTATAAAAGATTTCCTTCTAGGCATTTTGAGTTATTATTATAAAGATATTTCTAACTGAGGTAGTAAATTAAAAATTAAATTGAAGCCAACGACATGACTAACGAAAACAAAACACCAACACTTTGTAAACAACCTAAGGCTGAAATCTTAAAAGAAAAACTTTTTTTTACAGATTTTCATGAAAAATAACAGAAAATTACTAATTACCGCTTAACTAAGAGTTATATGAAAAATGTTTACAATAAAAGTTGTAGGTTTTTTAATTTTCTACAATTTTTATTATAGGTATACATTTTTGCGCTAAAATGCATATTAAGGCCGCAATCTTAAAAAAAAACATGTTTTCCTACGAGAGCTCAGCCTCCCCAAGAATTTCAGCAGAAATAACGCCTACCCTATCTTGTAGAAATAAAAAGTGTAAAAATGAGGCGATTTTTTAATAAAATATTAGAAGCCGTTTTTGAGAAAATTGCAAAAAAGTGAAAAATGACGTAAATAAACGACTACTTCCGGTTGACCGATTTTAATGAAAATTTTTGTGTCGGGTTCTTTAGTAGTACCTAACTTAAGTTTCAAGTTCATACGATGTTTCGTTCTTGAGATATTTTGTTCACACCCACACGCGCGCGCGCGCGCACACACACACACACACACACACACATATTAACCAATCGCTAAAAACGTGTTTTTTTGGGTTCAGGGGGTCTGTAAACATGTAGAACCGTTGAAAACTCGATTTTGAAAAATCGACTGAAAACAGTACTTTCCTTCCTATATATTCATATAGGCAAGAGAAAGTAAAAATCCCTTTTTTTCCATACAATAATTTTATTTGTATTCTTAGTATTGCAATGAGCGATAGGGTTTCTGTATGATTCGTAACGCTAAAGGGCCAACTGGCGCCTGGTATAGAAAGGGCAGTACCTAAAAGCTTTGTTTGACATTTTAGCTAAATATCAAATGCTCTCTTTATTTCAGCAAGTTCCCTCGGTTTTCCTTTACCCTCTTTAATAATATGTTTTATTATACCTAACGTAAAAGGGCAAAGCATACAACAACCGGACAAAGTTCATACTCTATCTCTTAACCTTTCTTATAGTCATTAGGTAATACACCTTCCCTTCATGATTCAAAACCCCCTCGTGTCCAGTTTATTAATTACTTGCTATTCTTAATATTAAAATGTCCCGTTTACATTTGCCATTTTAAATTAAATATTTAATTCAATGTTTCATAAAACTGAATATATTTTTATAAAGGTCTGTGTTACTGTAAAGGCTTCAATTTTGAATGAATATTTTAATTTGCGCCTCTGAATTAAAGCTGAACTACTTAAAATGCACAATTGTATTGATATTCAGATTGTTTTTGAAATTTTATGAATAGTCAGTTATATTGATTTTCCGTATATTTAAGTTTAAATGAGGTTGATTTTCATTCAGCGTCATTCAATCGTGATTAAAATTAGGTTAAGTTCTTCATTTTACATTGTTTATTCATAATTATATATAGGTTATATGTTTTTCATTATTTAGAATGGCAAGAGAAGGCGGTGTGAGTATTTTACACTTTATTTTTATTGTTTTGTTTAGGTCATCAGCCATAAAGCTGGTTTGAACCTCTTGAGGTTCTACCAAGTAAAACGAGGAGTAAGGTGGTTTACCTTCCTCACTGAGTTAAAAGTATGCTTATCAGCATGTCAGACCCCCTGAAAAGCACATATTTTTCGTCCTGAAAATGATACCTTTGCATCATACACCACAGGGTTTGTTTGTACAATGAACTCTGTCTGACTAGTGTCTTTTACACGTCTATCTCAACTGTTCTTAAACTTTTAAGTCATTTAACTGGTTGATCGTGTAATAAGAAACCGAACTATTTTTTTGTAGCCCTGGAACTAACAAATTGAATACAAATACTTTAACATTCCACCTGTCTGTTATGGGCAGAGTTTTATTAGTTCTGTTATATCATTTTGTACTTTCTCTTGCCTATATGAATATAAATAGGAAAGAAAGTATTGTTTACATGTCGATTTTCAAAATCGAGTTTTCACTGGATCTACACGTTTTCAGACCCCTGAACTCAAAAAACATGTTTTTAGCGTCTGGTCTGTGTGTGTGTGTGTGTGTGCGCGCGCGCGTGTGTGAACAGAATATTTGTAGAACGGAACATCGTACGAACTTGAAACTTGAAACTCAAGTAAGATATCACTAGAGGATCCGACACGAACACTTTCATCAAAATCGGTCAACCGGAAGTAGTAGTTTAATCATGTCATTTTTCACTTTTTGCGATTTTCTCCAAAACGGCTCCTACGATTTATTTTTTAAAATCGCCTCATTTACTAATTTTTTATGCTCTACGAGATAGAGTAGGCGCCTTGTCTGCTGAAACTCTTGGAAAGGTTGTTTTCTCATTAAAAAATTGTTTTTTTAAGAATGCGACTTTAATATTCATTTTAGCGAAAAAACGAATATAATAAAAGTTGTAGAGAATTAAGTATCCTACAACTTCTATTTTAACATTTTGTTTTGTATACTGCTTAGTTTAGTGGTAATTAGCAATTTTCTGTTTTTCTCTCACGAAAACGTGTAAAAAATCAATTTTTTAAGATTTCAGCCTTAGCGTCCATTTAACGACAAAAATATATTATAATATAATTTATAGAAAATTAAAAGATCTGCAACTTTTATTTGGAGCATTTTTCTTTACAGAACCTAGTTTAGCGTGAAAGAGTGATTTTGTATTTTTAAGCCAAACTGAGGTTGATTTTCATTTTACGTCTTTCACTTATGATTAAAATAAGATTGTTTTTTTGTTTATTTCTAATGTTTTATTACTAATGTTAAGTTATATTGTTAATTATTTGCATTGGCAAGAGAAAGTTGTGTGTTTCACACTAGATTTTTTTTTAATTGTAAACCCACAAATTTTTGTATAAAATGAAGTAAATAAATGCTTTATAAATCATAAAATAATGATAGATATTTTTGACCTAATATTTTAAAGTAAGTAGTTAATCTTAATTAAGTCCTGATTAAGTTATTATAAATTAATTAAGATACTTATCAGGAATGGTAATACAGGGCTTATAAACTTTATGTACTTACTCTAGTCTACATTTCTATAATATTGGGTCTGGGAGTGAATCAGCGGTACATATACCGGTGCCTTAATAACTAAATTCGGTCTAAAATTTACTTGTGCTGAACTGCACGTATATATATATCGAGGAAACAAGCGATTATCTTCCTAACTAACGTCGTAGGGGATCAGATATTTACGAGGTTAGACATCAAGCTAATCGGTTTTCCGATTTTCTCCTTGCGAACTCACTCGCTACTCATTTTCTCTCGCTCGTTTACATGGTAATTACACATAAGACTCATCAACAAGTTAAAACATGCGTTATTGACTTAAATCACCTATTCCTTTCCTCATCCACATTTAATCCTAACTTTAAATCGATTTCGTCTTCATTATGTAAATATCTACAAAAAATAATATGAATTTCATAATGATTCATGGAAACTATTAGAAAATTAAGATTAAAATTCTACATATATCTGTATAGAATGTATGGCAGGCGGTTGATAAAACATATTTTTAGGACATTAAAGAATAGAACTAAGAAATTATATCGAAAAATTGGAAAAATTGAAAAATTATAACGGTTGAACCACGTTTAGACTATTAATATATGACTTCAAGGGATTCCACGAATAATAATAGCAGGTCAAAAGATGAGTGGATGAAAATCAAACAGCCTTTATTCAAAAAATATGAGGAGTATGAATGCTTCTAGAAATGTATAAAGTTAAATGAAGAAAAAATGTCCAAAGAAGTGTTAGAGCTTCCAAAGGATCTTCAAATGGAATGGGTGAGATCATGAAAAAGGATTACTTGATGAAAATTAATACGAAAAAAACGAAGTGTTGTGCAGCAGCAAGAGTGGTTTAGTTGAGATAGGAAAATTAAAAGCAGGCAACGAAAACATACAGGAAGTTGAGGAATTCTACTATCTAGAGAGTAAAATAACAAAGGATGGTAGAAGCACCAGTGATATCAAAAGAAGGATTGCTGAAGCTAGAAAAGTCTTTGAAATGAAAAACAGCTTATTGACTACAAACATTGATTTACAGACTAGGAAAAATTTATTATATTACTATGTTTGGAGTGTAGCATTATACGGGAGTAAAACATGGGTGATAGGGGTTGCAGAAAGAAAAATAGTAGAAGCTTTTGAAATGTGGTGTTATAGGAAAAGGTTAAAGATTAGGTGGGTGAACAAAATAAGTTAATTTAGAGATTTTTAGACAAGTGGATAAAAAAAGAAATATATGGATACATCTTACCAGAAAAACGGATAGGCAAGTAGGGCATATCTTAAGAAAACTAGATATTGGTCTATCAATAATGGCGGGTAATATTGAGGGAGTGAATTGTAGGGGCAGGTAAATGTTAGAGAATATTACACATAAGTTAAATCTAACTATTTCTTGGAAAACCCTATTTATTAATTTTATTATGTACGTTAACATTTTTAAACTCTCGGTCTTCCTCAAACACTCTTTCTTCTTCGATATTGTCACATTATTATACCGCGCTAGAAAGTATTTAAATCTGATTTAAATATATTTTATTAACTGATTTTTTTTATAACAAAAGTTAAGAAAAATGGTTGACACTTTATAATGCACACTAAGTGTGATCAAGATTCCGTGTGATCTCCCGTACGTCACCTATCTTCTACCGTTCACCAACATTGACACACTAACACACATAGGCTTCCACAAGTAATAGAACCTTCTTTAATATAAAAGCTTGCTGCTTACTTTATTCTGTCTCATCTTTCAGGGAGTAAGTACAGCGAAGTTCAAGAGCTTTATCCCTATTGTTTTTAACCCATTGTTCCTGTGTACTTCATTTAAGTAAATTATCAAGTGCTTCTTTTCATTCGTCCTTCTTCACGCTTTTATCGTTTTTTTTTTACTTTATTTAGTACTGCCACGTACTTCATTGATACAGTAATAATCTGTGGTATCAAAAATTATCATCAATAAATTTAAAATACCGTAGGAAATGTAAAATTAAATGAAACCAATGTATTTAAATGATTTTATCAATGTATTAATGAAATTACAGCTGTAGCGTTTTTCAATTATTTATTTGAGAAAGAGTACAAGTTTAAAAGTTAACTTTCTTTTGTAGTGCTTGTTTAGCCAAAATGGACCACTTTAGTCATTTTGGAAGCTTTCAGCCTCTTTTTGGCGTGATATTCTTTCATGTTCTGAGCACGCTTCTGTTTGGCTGCTTCTGAAAATTCCCTCTTCTTATACTCTCTTTTCTGTGTCGTAAGCCGATGGTTGTGGTCCTTGATTTTTGTATTTGGGTGATTTTTCCGTTAGATATCGTAAGTTAGTCCAAGTTCTTGTAAATCCCTTTTCATTTCTTTGTGTCACATGTATGCGTTACCAGTGTCCGTTTTTCGTCTCATTACATGGTCAATTATTCTCCGTAAAAGTCTGGTGTTTGGTGTTCTTAGTATATGTCCAAAGTATGACAACCGTTTCTTGCGCATTAACTTTTTAGGAGAAGCAAAAAAATTTTCTAAGGAACAGATCAGTATTTTTCTAAAGTAAATTTCAAACTTCAAATAGAATAAAAATTGCTATAGGAAGAATAAGTTAATTTTTCTATAACAGAATAGATGAAACATTGATAGTATTTTGAAAAACCTGCGTGGGCAAAAGACAAGAACTCTTTCTATAATGAATGATATTTTTAAGTTTTAAAATTAAAATTTTAAGATTTACTCTTAGCAAAATTACAGCTATAGATTCTTCTGAAATTACCAGTTAACTGTGTGCCGTGTTGAATAGGCATTAGGAAATTTTAAAGACAATTGACAAAAAATTTCTATTAATTGATAAAGTTGACCCACCGGGTAGGTATAGTGGTAGAGTCGTCACCGCGAATCACCTGTTTAACAGCTAATTTTCGGAGACAAAGATTCCTGGTTCAAATCCTAGTAAAGGTAGTTCTTCTATACGGAGTTAAATACTAGGCAGTGGTTACCGGTGTACTTTGATGGTTGGGGTTCAAGTAACCATACTTTTCAAGGAATGATCGGTCTGAGTCTGTACAATACTACGTCTCAGTTACACGCCATACACATCATCCTCATCTTGTTGGGCCATGTGGTTGCTTATTGTTCCTAAATTGAACAGATTACAACGTACATACGTTAGGGATTAAAAACAAATTAATAAGCAACCGCGATTTTTTTTGTTTGACCAGCATTATCTTCTTTTGCAGTAAAAGGTTTATCAAAATATTTTTTTATCCATATATTAATAGCGAGCAGGTTTTTTCGACACGATTTTAACCTCCTAAACCTTCACCGATTTTCCCCCGAACTGGCGTCAAATGAATCGTCTGTTTGAGTAGATTTGCAGAAAACTAACCAAAATCGTATATTTTGGTTTATGACCGTAAATAGGAGGTCTAAAATATGATACGTGAAGTTAACAAGAACGAGAATACGGTAAGTGAAGCGTCTGAGTGCCGAATGCAGTACTACCCTATGCATATATATATATATATATATATATATATATATATACCTTTTACATCTCGCACAGCTATTTCAGGTTGGAGGGGGCGAGTTCAACGAACTAAAGTATACCAACGCATTGGCAGTGACACATCACTTTGAACTTTCCAACGTGGTTGTTGACACCTTGAGTAGTGTACAGTGAGTTATGCTACATTTTGCTTTTGTTTTTAACAGCTCTTTTTAGAGCTATTATATTTTTTCGATTCGTTTTAGTAACTATTGTCATTAATCAAGAAATTAATGGATGGTCGTCCATTAGGGGAAAGACAAAGAGGCAGGAGACGTTCTATAAAACAAATTTACAATTTAGTGCGAGTTTTCCCGCAGAGGTTCACCTAGTATATCTAAATTTGTGTACGTTGAAATCTGTTCATTTTAAGAACAATAAGCAACCCTAGGATCCAATGTGAAGAGAATGTCATTTTAATGAGATATGGAGGCCTAATAAGTGAAAGAATATGGTTAATTGAACTCCGACCATCAAAGTACACCGGTTACCACTAGTGTTCCTAATAAAAATAACTACCTTTACTATAATAGAACTACTGTAACATTGCGGATGAGATCTAGCCAATAACAGCCAAGATCGGGTGTAAGGTTGCTGCTTTGCTGTCACACTCCGTTCCATCGACTCTAGCTAACTTTGTAACTGTGTTTAGTACGTGAACAGCGGGACCACAACGTGACAACGCAGGATACGGTTGCCGAAAGTCAATTGGCTGTGTGCTGTGTTCTAGGCCACTATGCTCCGCCTTCATCTGCAGTCTTTCATTTGTCCGAATATAGAATTTGAACCACCGAACCTGGTGAGTTTAGCTATAGAATAAATAAATAAATAAAACAGTTTTTTTTGCAGTAAGATTTACAATCGTAAATAATGTGAATTTTGAAAAACGACTTTTTATGTATTTGTTTATGTTACATTTGTGCGGTTGTTCATAGTGAAATTTATTTGTTCTGTTCACGGGTATAAGAGAAACGGAACGATTCGTGGAAAATTTATTCCGTGATTACAATAATTTTTCTAACTAATAGTGCGAGAAAGTTTGAAACATATTACTTACATTTTCATCTTCATTTATTAACATTTTCCCGACCTTTTTCATCTTCAAAAAAGATCAAATATGATATATTAAAGTAACGGTGGGGAAACGTTTCTTTTGTAAAAAGTGGATGATGATGAACAAGGTGTATGAATGAAAAGGCGCCAATGCTAGGATACAGTGATTAAACTTATGTTAGAGCAGAGTATAAGGTATTGGGTTGGGGGTTTTAGGACTACTTGGAAAGGGCATAAGAAGAAGTAGGTGGTAATATAGAGTTGAGTGGATGTTTTATTCTGTTCCTGGCGCCATCTATGACGTGAAAGCCGTCTGATGACTCATAATCCAGTGTGTATACTTTACTAACCATGGAAAAACCTTCTTTCCACTTAGCAAAAATCCTTTATAAAATTTTCAACCATTTTCTAATATCTTGACTAAGTAACTTTACTCATTAATTTATTGATTAACTCACTAAATTATGCCAATAAAATTTCTTTTCTTTTTCACATTACCCGTTAATAAATCATTTCTTTTCCGAAGTTTTCTTTACATCGATGTAAAAAACTTTATCTACACATACTCTAACACTTCATTAAATTATTTAGAATATTTTTTTTGTCATTAGTCTTTCGAATGGTTTTATGCAGTTCTCCAAGCTGTTTTATCTTGCGCAAGTCGTTTCTTATCTATATACAAATTTCTATAACACGTTAAGCGCCAAAATATAGTAACATTGAAATAAAAGAAAGAAATTGGAAAATGAATTAATGCAATTTTTTAATGAAAGAAATCTTTGAATTAATTAAACAAAATTTGATGTTACATAAATTGAATTGATTTTGTTGAAAGTGTTTTTTATCTATTGATGACACTGTAAACATAATTCTTATTACGTTAATGAATTTACTGGTATAAAATATTGCAATATATGTTGATAAAAAAATATTTAAATTTTATTAATATTGTTTAATGAGTTCAATTAAAAATTAAGAGTTTATAGTTACGATTTATTCTTGACTTCTTGCAGTCTTCTGGTTTGCTTCACAGTACTACTGTGGGTTTTCGTACCTTAACGGTGCTTTTAACGTGTTAAAATTTCCAGGCCCTACCCGGTAATCAAACCCGGGACCTTTCGCTTTGTAGGCTAGCGTTCTAGTCATGCCAAGGAGGTGGTTTCAAAATTCCAAAATACATTATTCTATTAATTTTTGTTTAAAAGTTCTTTTGGAAATGTTCCGTTACCCGGACGTTGGCACTTTATGCATAACTTACGGACGTCCGGTAAATTGGATGTTATAACTACGTAAAAGACATCGAAGACCTATTTTACGGACGTTGGTACTGAAAGGGTTAATCACTAATTTGTTTACGTTTTGATCTGTTCAATATAAGAACAATAAGCAATCTCATGGCCCAACGAGATGAGGAAGATGTAACTGTTTTAATTTTTTTATTTTTTGCAATTTTTCTATTTTATTTTACGTCAGAAAAGGTCAAAACGTAAGTAAAATGTAGTACCACTAAAAGATTGTCGAAAAATTTAGTGCGGTTGACCAACCATTTATGGTATCGACAACACAAATTGTAACAATTGTAAACAATAATAAAAGTTTCATGATATTTTAATGGATATGCAGATTCGAGTGGAACAAAAGTCTTTTCGGAAGAATTATACACGGTATTTTTGTACTTCCATTTTTTACTGTACAGGAGTGTATTATTTCATTTTAAAAACGCGTTACAAAGAATTCCGTCCCCTTAAAACGCGTATTAATATATTTTTTTAATATTTACATTTATATATATTTTTATTTACAGATTCGTTATACTGCGGTAATAAAGTTACCTTTTAGGGTTTTTAATCAAGACCGTTCGTGTTGTTATGTTGCATAAACTGTTTGACCTAAGAGTAAAGTTTACAGTCCATAAAGTTATACAAACAGTGATAGAGCCGCAGTGTATGCCCTTGTAATATAATGACTTTGTGGCCCATGATGTTAATATTGTTGAATAGGGCTGGAACTTTGTTATTAGATGAATTTTAGCTGACTTTACTGCATTTTTCATAAAATTTATACTTGTGTAAGTTCTCTGAAATACATTATCACAGATCCATCAATAATGTTTCAAAAAATATAAACATATCTTTCAGATCTTACCAAGTTTCATCCGATCATGCATTTTTTTTTATTTTCAAATCACCAAATTAAAAAAGTACACCTAAAACCCTATTAAAATGGAAAAAGATAAAAAACTTCGATAGCTTAATATTAATAATTTGCCTCAAATAGAATATTTTTTGTTAAGTTGTAGCTACAATTAGAATTAAATGAAATAACCAAAACTTTTTTTTGTAATCTAGTAGACAACTTTTTACTTTCTCTTGCCTATATGAATATATAGAAAGGAAAGTATTGTTTTCTAATCGATTTTTTGAAATCGAGTTTTCACCAGATGTACACGTTTTCAGACCCCCTGAACCAAAAAAAAGTGTTTTTAGCGATTGGTCTGTGTAAGTGTGTGTGTGTGTGTGTGTGTGTGTTTGTGTGCGCGCGCGCGCGAGCGTGTGTGAACAAATATCTCAAGAATGGAACATCGTACAAAATTGAAACTAAAAAAATAAGTTAGAAACTACTACCGGACCCAACACGAACATTTTCATCAAAATCGGTCAACCGGAAGTAGTAGTTTGTTGGTGTAATTTTTCGCTTTTTTGAAATTTTCTCAAAATCGGCTACTACGATTTCTTTTTAAATCGCCTCATTTACTAAATTTTTTATGCACTACAAGATAGAGTAGGTGCCATGTCTGCTAAAATTCTTGAGGAGGCTTTTTTTGTTAAAAAATTGTTTTTTTTTAAGACTGCGGCTTTAATATGCATTTTAGCGTAAAAATGTATTATCAAAAGCTGTAGAGAATTTAAAATCCTACAACTTTTATTCATAACATTTTTTTGTATAACGCTTAGTTTAGCAGTAATTAGCGGTTTTCTGTTTTTCTCTCACGAAAACGTGTAAAAAATCGATTTTTTAAGATTTCAGCCTTAGCGTTTAACGACAAAAGCGTAGTAGTACCTATATAATAAAATTTATAGAAAATTAAAAGATCTACAATTTTTAATTAGAGCATTTTTCTCTACAGAGTCTACTTTAGCGTCAAAGAGTGATTTTCCGAGTTATTAAGCCGAACTAGGGTTGATTTTCGTTTTGCGTGTTTCACTCATGATGAAAATTAGGTTATGTTTTTTAAGGTTAATTTTTTTAATGTGTATTTCTAAAGTTTTATTACCAATATTAGGTTATATTGTTTATTATTTTCATTGGCAAGAGAAAGTCGTGTGAGTGTTTCCCATCAGATTTTTTATGAAAGGAATAAAAATTTTATTTCCATAAGTCATGATATTTTAAAAATAAGATAAACGTGTATTTATATTACGGTGATTTAAGATTGATATTAAAGATTGTTACACGAAAATAACCGATATTAGCAGTAGCTAATTACTACTTTTTAAGCTACACCAATATTACATAGGCTTTACTAAAATAGAAAATTCTTGCTTGTTTAGTATTACGATACACATCAGTCCTGGTCAGAATCACTGTCACTTAAAGATTTTGAGCAATTTTCAAACAAATAATCATATTCAGCTCCATCCAAAGAATTGCTGATACCGCACTTCTTTAAAGAATTCTTAATAATTTAGGAGTCAACATTATTTCGAGAAGTTTTCACAGCCCTGAGTTATAGAAGGACGTTTAAGCTTTCCCTCTGGTGTCCCGGTGACATCATTCATTTATTCCATTCCTGTAGAAGGCAAAACAGTTGGTAGACCTACCTATCTCAGACGCAGAAAGCGAATGCAATTTCCATTAAATGGTGTTTCAAAAAAAAAAATTACTAACCAGAAGGTGATAACACAGTCAACAATTTCGTATACCGTTCTTGATTGTTGTCTCATTATCAACAGACAAAATCATGTCCCCTGATACTGGATTATGATATTCTACGAATGTTTACAACGGAAACACTTTTTCCGAATAATGTTATTTAGATGAATAGCGTAACAATGGTAATAACGTACAGTTCAGTATTTTGATTTTTGTAATGCTACATACATTGTGAAGATGAAGAACTACTATATTTCCCGACTCTTTTGGACGAACATAAACGACAAAACGGAGAGGGAAGACGTAATTTTACATTATTTATTCCTAAACTGTGTACGTTGCAATCTGTTCAATTTAGAACAATAAACAACCCCGTAGCCCAATGAGATGAGGATGATGTGTAAGACGTGTAAATGAGGTGTAGTCTTGTGCAGACTCAGGCCGACCATTCCTGAGAGAGTATGGTTAATTGAATCCAACCATCATAGAACATCGGTAACCACTGTCTAGCATTCAAATCCGTATAAAAGTAACTACCGTTACTAGGATTTGAATCAGGAAAATCAGCTGTTAAACAGCTGACTCACGGCGACGACTTTACCTCTAGACCAACCCGATGGGTCTGACAGAGTTAATACAGAATTACAAAAATTCATTAAAAATTTATCGGTATTTCAGGATTCTTTTTTTTAATACTTTAATACTAGAAGTATTAATTAATTAACACCAAATCAAGAAAAGTTTTTAGTATTGTTTAAAATAAAAAAAAACCGAAGTGATTTTTCGAATAATGAACAATACGACAAAATTTTTAATGAGATATTTAAAGGTGTTTGCAAACGACCTTGTTTAAAATTGAAAGAGAAAGAGAAAGATAGGAGAAAGTAAAGTAAATACAATGGGAGAGAGGAAAATAGAGAGCAGAAAGGGGTGACTTCATTTCGTTTTAAATTAGTCAGCTATCTTACAAAACACTCTTAATTTTTCAATTACATCTGAGCTCATCCCATCGGAATTGCAAGGAAAAGTTTATTTTCAAGTTGATAAGTTGCGGAAAGTTAAAAAGATCTATAAGAGATTATTAAATGATTTTCTATCGTAATTTTAAGTATTTTATCCTTTTTCTTACTATTGTATAACATCTTTGTTTATCTTGTGCTTTCTTAGCAGGTACTTCGTTCCATATTCTATATTCTTTACATTGAAACTCTCCGTGCTTGTACGGATTTGATCGTGAAAAAGGAAAGCTTCGAACATAGTTAAACGAACTGTAAATTCATCTGTAAAAGGCTTATTCACCCTTTCCTTTTCCTCTCAAACCTTTTCAGTTTCTTCCTTTTTCATCTTGCTATTTTAAGATTTTTCGAAAATTGTATCCCTGAAATTTTGTATACAAAAGCGTATTACATTTTATACCGAATAAAGGAAATTTAATTTTGACGAAAATAACTCGAGTTAACACCGCAAAAGAATGCTGACTTTATCTGATACATTTTTTTCAGAAACTCAATAAAAGTTAATTTCAATGTTATTAAATTCATATCTCCTTTTATTTAACCTTACTTATTTATTAATCAAAACTGATTGTAGTTATTACATCTGGCTTCCGAATACATAAATGCAAAATTTGTTCTCACCAACTTACTTGTTTACTCACTCATCAATAAATATTATTTTAATTCCCGATCACTTAAAGACCTGAAATTCGGATATTTGTTCTGTAGAGGTTCAACAGAAATCTAAACATTTGAATTTCAGTTATTGGAACTTAAGGGATAAACATCGCTTTATAAAATGATTTTAATAAATTAAATTTTATTAAACACGGACGAGAACCCTAAATCAACACAACATAGGGACTAATTTATCTCTATACTTTCCCAAAGAGCTACAAGTCTAAAAAATGCCCAAGTGATAACTAGGGAGTATAAATCATTTCAATTTTGAGATACGTAGGCCTACAGTTCGAAAACTCATCGTGTATACGAGGAGTAGCTATTAAATAACGAGACTGACGTTGTAAAAAATATTATTTTTATTTTATGCATAATCACTTATTGTAACCTGCAATATATACTCTTTCTCTATCCCTACAACGCTTCATGCGAATTTTCCATTGTTGAATACAGTGCTGGAAGTCATCTTCTCTCAGCTCCTTCAGGACACGTGCCGCTTTCTCTTTTACACCTTCCACAGACTCAAATCTTGTCCCTTTTAATGCAGATTTCACCTTAGGGAACAGGTAGAAGTCACATGGTGCAAGATCTGGTAAATAAGGTGAATGTTCAAACACTGAGATGGTGTACTTGACTAGGAACCTCTTGACAGATAACGCGGAATGAGCTGGGCCATTGTCTTGGTGAAGAACCCATGATTTGTCCTTCCACATTTCGGGGCGTATTTTCCTTACTCTTTGACGTAGTTTAGAAAGTACCTCAAGGTAGTAATATTGATTAATTGTTTGACCTTTAGGAACCCAGTGAAGGTACACAATCTCTTGGATATAAAAAAAAAACAATCATCATTGCAAATTTTGACTTGCTCATTCGAGCTTTTTTGACTCTCTGTGACGTTCGGCTCTTCCAGTGCATGGATGGGCGCTTCGTTTCCGGATCATTATTAAAAATCCACGTTTTATTACATGTTATTATCGTTTCCAAAAAAATTGGGTCATTTTCAATCGCGTACAGAAGCTGGAGCTGACAAAAGATGACTTCCAGCACTGTTTCCAACAATGGAAAATTCGCATGGGGCGTTGTAGGGATAGAGAAGGAATGTATATTGAAGGTGACAATAAGTGATTATATATAAAATAAAAATTAAAATAAATTGTTTTACAACGTTAGTGTCGTTATTTTATAGCAACATCTTGTATATTTATATTTTAACTAAGTTTACTTAATTTTTATAATAAACAAATAAACATTTTTTTAATCATCCTTGTATATTAATTCATTTGTAAATAAATAATGAATATAATGTAATGATGTTAAATAAATTACTTTAAATGTATTCCCATAACATATTGCGTGAGTACACACTCGAGTACGTCAATGGGAAATCATAGTAGGCTACTGGGTTTAACCTACGATCTGTTACTATAGTGCTCGCCACGAGAAAAGTTCGTTGTGTTTAAAAAGCTCTATTTCAAAAACGACCAAACGGAAAATTTTTAACGTTACACCAAATTAAAGCATGTTCGTTCCTACGTTGGTTCTTTTGATTTAAGTTTTATATTTAAAGATATCTCGTAAATGCAGCAATTTATAAATAACATAGTACCCAGTTCTTAGCCGATTTTATGTATTTATTATAGGAGTCCTATGGTGATTGCTACCCCAACAAAACTTTTTAAATTTTTGGAATACAAATAATCTTTTAACGGCTTGTTATTTAGAGAAGAAACTTACATAAAAATTTGGTAATTCGAAAATTTTTAGGTAGCAACCGCAGATCACATGAGAAAACGGAAAACTCAAAGTATCAAACATTCTAAGTTGAAATTTTGAAACTTTAAATATTAACCTAAAACTTTAAAACCTTCAAATTTTGAAACTTCAAAATCCATCTTTAAACTTTCACATCTTCAAAATTCAAAATATTGTGATCCACCCAACCCCTTTGGCGGCCGAATTATACCTTGGGGGCAAAGTGCGGGCGCGCAGCTTACGCATTTCCATGGTTCTGATCCACTTATGAATTCTGATACACCTACTTCTCGGAGGCCGAGACACGTAAGCTGCGCCGCGCCGCTTGAGTGGCGAGTGTTGTATTTAAATATATCTCATAGATGCAGCAATTTATAAAAAGTACCCAGTTCTTAGCCGGTTTTCTGTTAGTGTGCATTTTAAATGTCTGTTAATTTATCCAGCTAATACATAAAAATCGTGCTTTCAGTTTGTTAAAGATCGCAATTTTCTTTTGTAATGTAATAATTAAAAAAGTAAAATCCGATGTTTCGTTTAATATGGTGGTCATTTAAAAAAGTGGTATTTTGGTTCCACGTAAAGATTGGGAAATAATGTTTTGCCTGCCATGCAATTTTACAACAGTATTGTGTCAAGTATAGACTTTTGTATTTAAAATTACATATAAAATAGAAATGGGACATGTGATCTAAATAGAAATGAAATTCTATTAAGGGAACCCGGTTCTCAAAAAAACAATTTTTCACCATTTATTTTATTTATTTATTTAATTCTATTAGATTTTCTGAGTAAGCTGATGTACATTAAGTAATCTTTTGATAAGGTGTTATATTTTTTATTAATTTTTTTCTAAATTAACACCATTACGATTTTTTGTACTGTTTTTCAGAGACCTGTAAAAACTTTTAGTTGGATAACTTTTGATCCCCTTTGTTTAGAAATTTGTTTAATTTTTCCAATAGAGGCCTTTGTGCTACCCAGTCAGTCAGCTGGTAGAAAGTCGCTATTGTTTGTTAAATAACTCTAGTTGGGCAGACGACTTTGTATTGTGATCAGCTGACAGCCATTCCTGAACAAAATCTACTGGGGGTCCCTGTTCAACAATTTATGTTGAATCACGTCAAACGAAAAATACAGCGAAAAGCAGCGATCAAATTGGGTGGTTGTCAATAAAGTACAGTTCCCGATAAAAAGTAAAAGCTAAATAAAAAAAATAAAAAACTTTTTAATAGAAATTTAACTTTTTATACATATTGTTGGCAACCCTGTTGTTCGCACTGCTATCTTATTCATTTTACAGCTGATTTTTTCTTACGATGAGGTAATTGTTTGTTTGTTTTCTTCGTTTCTTCGTTACCCGAATATTCAGTTTTTTTCATACAAAAGTAACATTTTCTCAAAAACGGTAAGAGATTTTGACTTGATACTATCAGGGTATTTTCATTGCATAGAAAGCCATATTTTGACAAGGAAGTCTAACAACAAACTAGCTAAAACAGATTTTGTAGTGACAAATATGTTAAATTTTTGGAAATTATTATTGACATTACCAAAGAAAAAATCTTTTTCTGGTGAACTAAACGTTAATTTGAGAAACCCTTATGTTAAAATGCGTATCACGGTCCAATAAATTTGTGGAAAAAATTGAGCTAATTATTTCTACCACAGGCTGAGAAAGTGTTTTTTTTGTTAGTATGGAGAAAGATACGAGGACCGGGTCTCCTTAAATTGGTTGAGGGCAACATGTCTTCACAATGGCCTTCTTTCGTGGCGTGCACTATAGTATTGTACAATTTACCTGTAATCAATGTACTATGGTGTATATAGGTTAGTAGCAAATTAAATGAATATTCCGCAGAGAATATGACGAGTCATTCCATTCATTAAATGAAATACAATACACAGACTGATCGGAAATATGAATTGTATTATAGTTTTAATTTCTTTGTAAAATAGAAAATGTTAGTTATCGTTCAGGACTAATATAACATTAAAATTAAAAAAAATTCAGGTGGACGTATTTCTCAAACTGCTTAGTTAACCATTTGTTTACTTCTTTGTTTTTTCTTATTAAAAATTTTATATTTCAAAATTTTCACAGAAAATTAGCTGGAGATAAAAACGAACTAATTACAGTTCAGCCGTCCTTACTTTGCTCCTACTGTCAACAAACCAAAGCCAGCGACTACAGGTTGTACGCTAGGGTCCACGACTTTAACTTCGTTTTTTTACATAATTCATACACTTAGTTACTTGCACAAACAGAAACGAAGAATCAAATACTATAACACAAATTCATAATAACCCATTGTTCATTTTTAATGAATTTAACTCATATTTTGTGAAATTACCAGAAGCTATTGTTAATTCTCAAACAAAAAAAAGGGCGCCGAAATTATTTTTCTCAAATAAGTGACGTTAAATCTGACATCGGTAAATCGAGAACCTACTGTATTCAAGTCATAATTTTGTTTTACAAACTCTTATTTTACAAACGATTTAGAAGTTAAAAAAAAAATCTGGTGTGAAATACCCACACGACTTTCTCTTGCCAATACAAATAATGAACCATATAACCTAACATTAGTAATAAACAAATAATAACCTAAAAATACATAACCAAATTTTAATCATGAGTGAATGATGCAAAATGAAAATCAACCGTAGCTTGGCTTAACTCTTTGATTCTACCACTGTCGATGCTAATGAGTTTTACTTCCGTACATCACTTGAGATCTAAGGACTGAATTGTAGTGTTTAAGTTTGATGTATATTGATAGAATTTTTTTGTTGTATGTATTCGGTGAGGTGTTGTCTTGTAGGGAGTTTTTCTCGTTCCAGCTGACTATTTCGTTGCTCTACAACTTTTATTACATACATTTTTGGGTTAAAATGCATATTAAAACAGCAATCTTAAAAAAACAATTTTTGTACAAGAAAACAGCCTTCCCAAGAATTTCAGCAGAGATGGCACCTACCCTATCTTGTAGAGCATAAAAAATTTAATAAATGAGGCGATTTAAAAAACAATCGTAACAGCCGTTTTTGAGAAAATCGCAAAAACGTGAAAAATGACACGAATGAACTACTACTTCCGGTTGACCGATTTTTATGAAAATTTTCGTGTTTGTTCTGTAGTAGCATCTAACTTAAGTTTAAAGTTCGTACGATTTTCCGTTCATGAGATATTCTGTTCACAAACACGTGCGCGCACTCACGCACGCTGACCAATCGCTAAAAACATGTTTTTTTTTGGGTTCAGAGGGTCTGAAAACGTGTATATCCAGTGAAAACTCAATTTCTAAAAATCAACATGAAAACAACAGGCCTACACTCCTTCCTATATATTCATATAGGCAAGAGAAAGTAATACTTAAAGTTTAAAATCATTAACAAACATTATTAGGCCTAACCATTTTTAATCCAGTTATTTATAGTCAATGAATTTCGGATAAAATATTTATTATGGTTTCCTCGTGAAACATATAAAATGAAACAAAAATGTACCATAAATTTCGTGTTTATAAACACTGAATTAATGGTAATAGGTTATAGAAGGAAGTTGTAACTGCGTAAACATAATCTGTTTTTGTTTAGGTTACCAACCCTTTTTCTCTTTGGAATTCTTTAACATTTTACTAAAGCTACCCAGCAACGCAGATCTTAACCGAGCTAATTACATAATCTCTCTAAAATAGAAATGTTAGTTCTATTTCTGAATGTATTTGTAATAGAATTCTACTTTCATAATGTTCACTTCGGAAAGCATACAACTAGTAACAAGTCGTGTTCGTTTTAATTTTAACGGTAGTGTACCAAGAGTAATAATCTTAGATCGTAATATCTAAGCTACCTTTTTTTAGAATTATTAGGAATATAAAAAATAAATCTGGTGTGAAACACTTACACGACTTTCTCTTGCCAATGCAAATAATGAACAATACAACCTAACATTAGTGATAAAACATTAGATATAAATTAAATTTTAATTTTATACATAATCACTTATTGTCACCTTCAATATACACTCCTTCTTTATCCCTACAACGCTCCATGCGAATTTTCCATTGTCGGAAACAGTGCTGGAAGTCATCTTCTGTCAGCTCCTTCAGGACACGTGCCGCTTTCGGTTTTACAGCTTCCACAGACTCAAATCTTGTCCCTTTTAATTCAGATTTCACCTTAGGGAACAGGTAGAAGGTAATAACATGTGATGAAACGTGGTTTTTTACTAATGATCCGGAAACGAAACGCCAATCCATGCACTGGAAGAGCCGAACTTCACCGAGACCCAAAGTAAAAAGCAAAGTAAAAAAGTGTAGTAAAAAGCTCGAATGAGCAAGTCAAAATTTAAAGCAATGATGATTGTTTTTTTTATATCCATGGGATTGTGTACCTTCACTGGATTCCCGAAGGTCAAACAATTAATCAATATTACTACCTTGAGGCAATTTCTAAACTACGTCAAAAAGTAAGGCAAAAACGCCCCGAAATGTGGAAGGACAAATCATGGGTTCTCCACCAAGACAATGCGCCAGCTCATTCCGCGTTATCTGTCAAGAGGTTCCTAGCCAAGTACAACATCTCAGTGTTAGAACATCCACCTTATTACCAAATCTTGCACCATGTGACTTCTACCTTTTCCCTAAGGTGAAATCTGCATTAAAAGGGACAAGATTTGAGTCTGTGGAAGCTGAAAAAGAGAAAGTGTCCTGAACGAGCTGACAGAAGTTGACTTCCAGCACTGTATTGAACAATGGAAAATTCGCATGAAGCGATGTAGGGATAGGGAAGGAGTGTATATTGAAGGTGACAATAATTGATTATGTATAAAATTAAAATAAATCTTTTTACAAGGTCAGTCTCGTTATTTAATAGCCACACCTCGTATAAATACTATCATCCTATCTTAGAGGAGATAGTGCACAATACAATTTTTTAATGTATGAAGACATTACAATCATAAGAAAATTATTTAAAAAAATTAAGAATTAAGTTGAAGATCTCAAATGCAATAATATATATTATTTTCATGAAGTAAAAATGATGGAAATCGAAAAAATGATGCGAAAAATGTTGAAAAAACGATCAGATAAATAAATTATTTTGTAAAAAATAAAGCTCACTAGTAAGGCGAGTGAAATGATTCCTTAAACTTTAAATTAGCTTTTCCGAAAATATGTTTTTGCATGATTGTACATTCTTGGGAACTGAATATTTTGGTTCGTATTGGAGATACATTTGGATGATTTTTTTTATAATGTTCATAATTTTTTGCTCTATATTATCTGTTGAATGATTATTACAAAAAAACTTGATAGGGATTTAGTTAAAAAATAATTTGTGCATACATAAAATAAATTTTTTTTAAAATATGGTTTTCTTCAAATTAATTTCTTGTAAGAAAAACTACATACAAGAGCATGCAACACATAATAGACAGCAATGTTTGTATTTTTTGACACAAGAATCATGTTGATATCTGTCTTGGTTTTTTAAATATTTGATTCCCCATAAAAGCCTGCTTTTCCACCCACACCCTTATATTAGGGGTTGTAATAAATTTTTTGGCTTGGTTTAAACGGTAGATCATTACAAATAAATTACTCTATCATTTAAAATATATAATGATAATTTATAGCCAGTAGTTTTGATTTTCATTTTCTGGGTTGACTACCCCTTAAGCCTTTTTTTTATTTTGTCCAGATAAAGGGAGTCCGGATAAAGGGGTTTCCACTGTACTTGCACATTAATGGGAGCCCTGATCTTGGCTTGCTGCACACAGTTTATTGTAGTTGGGCTTGAAAAAAGCCAAGTACACTCTCGTATCTGAGGTAGCATCCTACTTGTCTGTATTTGTTTTTTATAAAAGCGTAGGATGAAAAGCTCTTTCCTCGAATACGTTCACAAGCTACGTTGCTATGTTACGCCAATAAAATTCCGCTTATAAGCTGTTCTGACAATTGATCTGCGTAATTTTTGTATTTTATGAACTGCTTATTGAAAAGTTTTACTCATGTGGGTGCTTTTTGTTTAGTTAAAAGTTTTATAAATCCGCCACTACACATTTGGTTTTCATGAACCCACTTACCGACCCATTGCGAACCGCTAGGGGTTCGCACACCCCAGGTTGAGAAACACTGATTTATTGGAAATTTGCTCGGATTAGACATTGTTATTATATTCTAAGAATAAAACAATAGGTTTATAGAAACTGAGCTATGCTTAATACTTTAGAATCGAATTTATTTAAAAATTTAAAAAATCTCTGTTAAGCGTTGTTCGGAATTTAAATAAATATTACATTACGTACTTTATATATTATATTGATTAGGCTTTATGTACAATAATTAGTATTATTTATATTTTATCAAAAATCCTATGCAAGTATTATCAACAGTCGTATTATTTAAAATTGAAATATATTTCTAAACCACCAGATTATGGTAACAGTAAACTCTTACCAATGTTTATAGCGCTTTTTTGTATCTTGTAACACATCTTCAGTAATGTATTTTAAAAATTTACACAATAAAAATTTAAAACTTCCGACTCTTACCATGGCAGTTAAGGAATCGGCCGTAAATTATATTATATAGCCTACATATATTTATTTATGTATTAACTCACAAATAGCGTAACACGCAGCACAAAACGTACACTCGCGTGACGCGTAACAGTTCAGTTTGGTTCATTGTTCAGAAAGAGCGCAAGGTTTGTCTAAAGAAGTTACCCGATTCAGCCTCACTACTCGGTGACGCCTGACAGTTCAATTTCGTTCCTTTTTGAGAAAGCGCAAAGTTCGCTTAAAGAAGTTATTCAATAACGCGTAACACTACATTTTCGTTCATTGTCCAGAAAGAGTGCAAGGTTCGCCTAAAGAAGTTTTCACTTCAAAGATCTAAGGAATTTCATAATAGAAAAAAACTTAATATATCATATGAAGCTTATTAAAAAAAGAAATGGATACGGTTTGGACAGAAGAATGATATACAACGTTTTATTCGGTACAGATTGTTATTACGAGTGGAGGAAGGTTGATCCCATACAATCAGTAATCTCTCATAGAAATACGGTCCTCTCAGATTCCATTCATGAGCCCATAACAATTGTTCACTACATGTACTAAGTGTGAAATGTTAAATACTAAATAAATTATTTTAATTAAATTAGTAAAATAAATTTAAAGTAAAAATAGTTTTAATGTTGATAGTTTTCTCCAAGGAAACATTTAGAGAGAGAATGTAAAAACAAAAAAATATCGGAAAGCAACCTGCCAAAACACAGACACAAATAACATGCAATATCAAGGCACCTCTCCATACACCCTGGCTTCCGGCTAGCGGGGAGCTGTAGCATTTTATCCAGACTGATGGTGATTCCTGAAAGTTTAATGAATCTGTCATAATATCTTACTACAGAAATATTTATTTAACTTATTTATTAATTTTTAAATTTAATTTATTTCAACTTAAATTACTCCTACTTTTACTAGGATTTGAACCAGACCTTCGTCTCCGAAAATCAGCTGTTTTACTAACAAATGACTTAAGGCGGACATCTGTAACTCTAGACCAACCGGTGGGTCAAAAATATAGGTAATTAATTGTTAATGTTTCAATTGGCTGTTTTTTTTTGTCATACCCAGATCCCAAATGACTCTAGGTTTAGGTGTTAAAATATTTTTATTAATTATTATCACAACTCTGTAATATCAATCAGTGATAGTCTTTTAACTTTCTCTTCCCTATGTGAATATAGGAAGGAAAGTAATGTTTTCATGTCGATTTTTGAAATCGAGTTTTCACCGGATCTACACTTTTACAAACCCACTGAACCCAAAAACCATGTTTTTAGCGATTGGTGTCTGTGTGTGTGTGTGTGTGTGTGCGCGCGCGCGCGAACAAAATATCTCAAGAACGGAACATCGTACGAACTTGAAATTTTAAACTTAAGTTAGATAACACTAGAGGACCCGACATCAACATTTTCAGCAAAATCGGTGAACCGGAAGTAGTAGTTTATTCTACTAAAATCCTACAACTTTTATTTCTAACACGTTTTTGTATAACGCTTAGTTTAGAAGGTAATTACTGATTTTCTGTTTTTTTTTTCTCACGAAAACGTGTAAAAAAAATCGATTGTTTTAAGATTTTAGCCTTCATTTTACGACAAAAGAGTATATAATAAAATTTATAGGGAATTAAACGATCTACAACTTTTATTTGTAGTATTTTTCTGTACAGAACCTAGTTTAGCGTGAAAGAGTTATTTTCCGTATTTTTAAGCCAAACTGAGGTTGATTTTCTTTTTGCGTCTTTTACTCATGATTAAAATAAGTTTATGATTAAAATTTATTTCTAATGGTTTATTTGTAATATTAGGTTATATTGTTTATTATTTTCATTAGCAAGAGAAAGTCGTGTGAGTGTTTCACACCAGATTTTTATTTATGAAATAACCGGTTTTGTAAGTTATGGCCTCAAAAGGTTTTTTTACATAAAACTTCTGAGCATTTAACCATAGAAATGTAATACAAATAATTTTAAGAATGATATTTCTTTTTAATCACATGTATTTAACATTTAATATGTTACTGTACGATTAGGTAAATTAACTTGTATGCGAAAAATAAAATAAACGGTCAAGTAAAACGATGGAATAAACGTTTAGACCTTTTGAAAAGCACTTAAATGATAAGCGGTTTTCAGAACACGCCTCCCAATTTCATGTAATACTTCTTCTGTACGATATGTATAATATATCTATATATATATATATACATATATATATATATATATATATATATATATATATATATATAGGAATATGATAGGAGGAACCAAGCAGACAAGGTCAAAGTGTTGCGGCCTGTCACCACCCATACATGAACCGACCCTCCTTTTGAAAAGCAACCCTTAACTGTTAGGAAGGAAAATAAGGAAGGAAGGAAGGAAAAGGGTAGTTCACCACTAAAATGACATATTTGCCAAGCTCTTGCTTGATACACCCCTTCATCACCCATATTTTACTCCTTCCGCTAATGAGCACACACGCCCTGTTAAGCAGCTACGTCCATCAACCTTCCACACGTTCTTTCACTTCTCGTACCACCTCAACACTACTATTCTACTGCTAAGGTTTCTCTGTATGTACAATTCAGTAATTTTACTCGAAATATCTCAACTTTTTAGCAGTGTTTGCTTGTGTAATTTTCTACTAAAATTTAATTGTAATTCAAATGTATTCCTTTCTTATTATTTTCATGAAGCATGTGTAAGATATTATCATTAAACTGAAAAAAAAATTCTTTTTATTCTGAAACCGTACAATACAGTATAAATTATTAACAAATATTTTAAAAATACATACAGCTTGAAAATATGATTTTTCCAAAATAAATGTTTTTAACGAAGATACCCCAGTCGATAATTCAAAGATTGAACAAAAAAAAATAAACAGTAAAATTTGTGAAACATTCAAAGCGACAAGCATAATAAAAATTGAACAGTTATTCGTATAACAAGTAGGATGCGGTATTTAAAAATTCGAGAAAATTCTGAACGGTAAATAAATAAAATATTTTATAATATGAGTGACATTTTAAAATGTGAACGAGGGAAAATAAAACGAATTACAAAAGTTATACAATTTTAAAACTTGATAAAATCCTTCAAATGAAAAATAACTAATTTAGATTATAAATATTTTTAAAGATTAATTCTTTCTAAGTAACTGAAGTAACCGAAGAGGAAATCGCTCTTCGTCTTAATATTAGCCCACTAAAAACTAAGATGATGGACGTCAGTAAGGTTCCTCACACTCAATGCGACTTAATTATTAAAGATCAAAGTATTGAACAGGTTAAGAAATTTAAATAATTAGCTGGATTACAGTAGATTTGGGTAAAGACATTGTCACCGACCGGGGACAACGACATGTGGCCAAACCTTCGTCTTGCAGAATGGGTGGCCCTGAAAAGGGCCGTTTACTCTGTAAACGGTGTTGCTGTTGGTGGTGGCCCTGAAAAGGGCCGTTGTAGGTGGCCGGAAGCGTCGAGCTGGCGTGTGCAGGATGGTGTTCGAAGGGTGACGGCTACCGGGTTCAGGCCTAGCCTTTCCTCAGCGGCAGTTGGGTACCCACTTAAGCGTGGCAGTAGTGGCCCCAGGAGCCCCGCAGTGTCGGGCCGGAGTAGGCCGTCGGCCGAGGCGGTTCCCTCCGAGCCTGCGCTGGACTTACTCTTCACCATGGTGCCAGCGGTCACGCACGGGCTTCCTTCGGCTGACCGGTGCGGGAATGTTACGTCCGCTACCGGTAGCGTCGACCAGGAATGGCTGCGTCCAGTCTCGGCTGGGCTGTTCTTCTTCTTCTTCTTCTTCTTCTTCCGGTGTTCTTTCCTGGTCGGCGGTTGGATAGTGAGTGGCTCTCGCGGTTCAATGCAGCTGTTTTTATACCCCTCCGGTGATTTTTTTTGATTTTTTATTTTTTTGGTTTAACGTCTGACTGTTCTGCAATCACTGCTAATGCAGACGGTGAAGGATGAAATGATGTTTTGTAACGTATGAAAATATGCCGTGCCTGAATATGATTCGAACCCAAGACCGCATGATGATAGGCGAGCACGTTACCAACTACATCAATGCGACCGGCATAGTGGACCCCTCCGGTGGAGCCTAATCCTTGACAGATGATGATGATGAATTAATGTCTGATAAATATGAGGAAGAACACGAAACAATTATCAAAATATCTAATTTTTGGCTGAGCAACAAAAAATTAACATAAAACCTCAATGAAGTGACATTTAAGCGTGGCCTCTTTCATCCACAACTCCTTTTAAAATTGCGGCTCTTATGGTAAAGACGATTTTTTGTGTTAAATGGGTTAATTTTATAAAATATTACATAATGTTTATATTTCTGAACATTGTAGGAAAGTTATTTTACAGGTAGAACAAAGTACATGGAAGAAAATTTTCGATTAAAGAACAGGTCTACTTTTATTTAACTTTATAAAACTTATCTTCATCGACAAGTTTAATTAAAAACTAACAATACTTCAAATAATCAATAATGACTTCGTTTTTTTTTAATAAAAGAAGATGCACTAGTTTTTGTTGTGAAGTGTATGCATATATTTATAAGAACACTTTCTCCCCGAAAGGCTTCTCTCTACACGCGCAGGGTTTCTCTCAGTAATGAAGATGTGCCCTACTGTTATCAGACCCTTCCTCCATTTAACAACCCTCAAACTGAGTCATTCTTTTACTTTTTCTCTTATTTTCTCTCTGTCTCAATTGAGCTTCCCGATACCAAATTAAAGTTAACTGAAATTGTGCAATAACCAAGCAATTCAATAAAATGTAGAACAAACAACTGTTATTTCCTTAGTCACTTCCGTTTTGTATTATTACTCTAAATAGATTTTACACGTGATACTATTTTTATATTATTTAAGAATATATCCGTCCAAAAAATTATAAAAAATCCGATTTGAAACACTCAAACAACTTTCTCTTGCTAAAGCAAATAATTGACAATATAACCTAACATTAGCAATAAAACATTAGAAATAAACAAAAAAACTAACCTCATAAAACATAACCTAATTTTAATTATAAGTGAAAGACAAAAAATGAATATCAACCTCAGTTTGGATTAAAAATACGGTAAATCACCTTTCACGCTAAACTAGGCTCTGTTGAGAAAAATGTTCTAAATAAAAGTTGTAGATATTTTAATTTTCTATAAATTTGATTATACACTTTTGTCGTAAAATGCATGCTAAGGCTGAAATCTTTACAAAGTAGATGTTTTACTCGTTTTCGTGAGAAAAAAACAGAAAATCGCTAATTACCGCTAAACTAACCGTTATACAAAAAAATGTTTGAAATAAAAGTTGTAGGATTTGAAATTTTCTACAACTTTTATTATATAGTTTTGCGCTAAAATGCATATTAAAGCTGAAATATTAAAAAACAAAATTTTTTTACGAGGAAACAACCTTTCTAAGAATTTCAGCACCTACCCTATCTTGTAGAGCATAAAAATATGTAGTAAATGAGGCGATTTAAAAAAAAAATCGAAGAAGCAGTTTATGAGAAAATCGCGAAAAAGTGAAAAATGACACAAATCATTTACTACTACTTCCGGTTGACCGATTTTGATGAAAATGTTCGTGTCGGGTCCGGTAGAGTAGGTATCTAACTTAAGTTTCAAGTTTCGAGTTCGTATGATGTTCCGTTCTTGAGATATTCTGTTGACACACATACACACGCGCGAGCGCACACACACACATACCAAACGCTAAAAAATGTTTTTTCGGTTCAGGGGGTCTGAAAACGTGTGATCCGGTGAAAACTCGATTTCGAAAAATCGGCATGAAAACAATACTTTCCTTCCTATATTATATTCATATAGCAAGTACTTAGAAAGTACTTAGAAAGTAAAAATATCATTTATTTAATTAAGTTTATTCTGTTTTTGTTTAGGTGATCAGTTGAAAGGCTGGTTTTAACCTCTAGAGGCTTTACTAAGTAAACAAATGAATAAGATGATTTACCAAGCCTTCCTCACTGAGTGGAAAAGTATGCTTATCAACATGTCAGGCCTTCTGAAAAGCATCTACATACGTTGCACCATGCAAATGACACCTTCACTTCATTCACCACTGGCTGTATAATGAAATTTATTACTCTCAGAGGAGATATCTTCTTTTTAGTGTCTTTCAGATCTCTGTTTCTTCTGTTCTTAAATGTATCAGTTACATAATTGACTGGCCATGTGATAAGAAACAGAATAATTTTTGTAGCCCTGGAACTAGCAGATCGAGTATAAATAATTTAACCACCTGCCTGTTATGGGCAAAATATCATTCCAAAACTGTTTATATTGATACCACAATACTTTCTTTTAAACATTTTTCTAGTAGAAATTTTTCCGGACTGTCTCCTGATCTTTAATATTATTTGGCATACCTAACTTCTTGTTAATGTAAATAATATACAGATTGTCTTTCTTAGGTGAAGCCAAACTCTAGGAACTGATTGTTTCATATAAACATAGGTCTGGTAACGCTTCGTTAGCGAGTTACCGCTGGCGAAAGATTTTCCCCGGAATTTTTAATCCTTTAATTACGAGGCGAACTTGGTGGAGTCTTATGGGTTTTAACCTGAAAATTGAATGTCCCCAATCTCTGAAATATTTTGCATTCTGTTGAAAAATATAGTTTTTTCTAATTAAAAATTAGTTTGGTTTTGTTATTAATAAAAATAATTTGAATTTTTACCACCATCGTGGCGACATGATTAGCGCGATAAATGTTCATACTATTTTTTTCGCTTTACTCTTATTTTATTCATAATCGTTATTTACTTACAACACTTGTTAATGGGATGGAAACAAAAAATAAAGTAAAAAATTACGTTATGGCTTGGATAACAACTTTTTACAGTAGGACGCCGAACAGAATTTTAAATTAAACTTTTAATTTAAACAAAACACACCGGGTTGGTAGTGGAAAGTCGCCGCCGCGAATCAGCTGTTTAACAGCTGTTTTTTTGAGACGAAGGTTCCGTGGTTCAAATGCTAGCTTTTTTTTATCCCTAATGTGTGCGCGTTCCAATCTATTCAGTTCAGAACAATAAGCAACAATGACCCAATGAGATGATGATGATGTGTATGACGTGTAAATGAGGTGTAGTCTTGTACGAACCCAGGCCGATCATTCCTTACAGATTATGGTTAATTGAACCCCAACCATCAAAATACATCGATAACCACTGTCTAATATTCAGATCCATATAAATGGAACTTACCTTTACGGTAATCAGACGCCGAAATCAGAAACATGACTCTGCAGAATGATGATGATGACTATGACAAAAACTACCGGAAAATTAAATAAACCATGAAGTATCAGTTGCGAGTTTTAATAAGTGCGTAGAGTGGGCTAAGGGAACCGATTAGCCGTTTTATAAAATATATTATTGCTTATAGCCTACAGCTTTGAGACGAAGCATTCGAACAAAGTTTGGCTTCCAAAAAACATAAGAAAATAATTGCAACGTAAACAAATGTACATATTTTAATTAACTTATTGTACATAGGTATTTAAAAATTTCGGTTAATTAATTACTTTTAATGTGATTTTTTTGTGAAAAAAACAAGTAATGTCAGTTTATTCTATGTATATTATTATTAAATTAGTTTATTCCAACATAAACAAATTATATTTTACTAATTTTAAACATGAATATTGCCTTTCAAAAATTCGCTAATCCGAACAGTCGGTTTTTATTAGTTGGGATTAGCGAGCTTGTGCTGTACTCGAAAAAGTAATTAGTTTTAAAGATACTTAGTTACGACTAAGTAACTTTGGTATGAATTCAGTTTTTATATTACCCGTTGACTAAATTTAAGTTAAAATTTTAATTTTTAATGTATTTTATTATCACTTAAATTAAACATTAGTTTTAAAAAATTGGTGAATATTCTTTTTCCGGCAGGGTGAATTATGTTGTCTACGAAGAAGTGACTTAACAAAACGCGCCAGAAAAGTACGTTAGTTAGCAAACGATGTTCAGACTGCGGTGCTGCTGCCACCGTTAGATTCTTAGTGTAACTACAGTTCGAGTTGCGTAGGTAGTAGCGCTACCTACCGGATTTAATACAAACTATCAGCTCATAACAGTACATTGTATTTTACTCTATTTACTGGTTTGTTGCGATATTATTTAAAATATTAGTAACTCGCGAGACGAAGAGAAAAAATAATTATAAATAATATTTATTAATAATTTTGAACACAATTTTCTAAAGTAATAATTTTTTCTACAACAGGTTAATTAGATTTTAATTAATATTTTACTGATAAATTTATTTTATTATTTTATTCTTTAGTTTATTTTAAGTTTTATCATCATCTTGATTGTTAGCGACCACTCTGGATTTAGGAACAGTGGGTTTGAAATTGTAACAATTTTCCAGACCCTTGCTAGGAATCGAACCCCGGACCTCCGCTTTGCAGCGTAGCTCGCTAACCACTGGGCCACGGAGACGGCCGGTAATAATACATAATTTTATAATATCTGTATATGGAAAAATTAACCATTTAAAAAAATTGAAAATTAGTAGTTTAGGTACTTACCTCCAAGTTAGATTTGTGTAATGCCATTTCTGTCCGTGGATTGTATATCGCTTCTTTCTTTTTGCACGCTGGATTTGAATATCAGGTAATCCGCACCTAGGCCTTCTCAACAATTCTTTAGTCTCTGCGTCCAACCTCCCTGTCGGTTCAATATTAGCAAATGCCTGAAAATAATAATTTTTATATTCAATTAATGAATGAATAACCTGTACCGTGTTTTAATAAAATTTTTACGAGGATATATTCTTTGGAAAGTCTTTTTTTAATGTTACATAAGTAATAACTTATGTCCGTAATTTTGATGAATTCATTAAATCGATTTTTATTTAAACAATAATGTACAGTAGGCCTATTTAAACTGAAGAGGCCCGTGACTTTAGTCAGACAACCTATCCTTCTAAAATATTGAGGCAAATGGATTTGACAACAATAACTTTTGTATGGGTTTTGACAGATGTGCTTTGTTACTTTGCGACCGAATCAACTAGTACTAGTTGATTTATTAGTACTTAATGGGTATCAACATAATCCTTTTATGTTTTCTGTTATTTATTTCTGGGTTACTCAATTTTATTCTTTATTTTTTTTTTTTTATTCTTTATCTTTCTAGAAATTTGGTCGATTATATTTTAAAGGGAGTGTGGATCCCTACCCTAAGCAATGTTGATGTTTGTTCCTTTTTCTCAGCAACCACTACAGCTAGAGCTAAAGTTTTTGTTTGTATGAAAGGCCACTCTTTGGTACATAATTAGAATGTGTAGCATTTAATTCTGGTAAGAATTTTGATTTTCACAATTTGTTTAAAATGAGACCATTTATTTTCATTGATAAATTACTGAAAAAAAATTTTTTTCCCACAATTTTCAATATTTTTCAAAACGGTACATTCGATCAATAGAACTGGACGATTAACATACTCAATAAAAATTTCAGCCGTGTACCTTTTGTGGAAGCTGAGAAAAGGGTAAATAAAGTTCTAAAAATGACGTTTTGAGATATTTGCGTTTAAAGTTTGAGAAACAAAAACACCTGTGTAAACAGACAGACCACAACAAAAATAGTGCAGGTTATAAACTTTTAGGTTATACTGCGAACCTATGAATAAAGAAACAGGAATGTGAAAAAAATAGTATAATACATCACAGTAAAATATTAATCGAAAGGAAAAATTATTTTGTAAAATTTCGTGACAGCTTAAACATACAATCACAAAAAACTTAATAAAATATTTTCTAGTTGGCATAGCAACATGATTCTAACGCCATTTTAAAGCGCACATTTCAAATTATATTTTTAACGGGAAAACGAAAAATCGATAATTTTTTAAATTTTTTTCATTCCACACTCCCCTCACAGCGGCTGTTCTTTTAGTCAAGAGTCAGTGCTGTGTTCTAAAGTGAAATGGAGTGAGTCGTTGGAAACCAGTTTTATACTTCAACCGTGCGTATTGATTAGTTCACGTGTAACGAGGAAACGGTGTGCTATTATTAGAAGTGTACAATTTGTTGGTTTGTAACAGTTACGTAATTAATTATTTGATTAAAAATTGACTATATTTTCAATTTAGTTAAACAACATCTCGTAATAAATGCAATACTAAGTTAATCAGGTAGTAGTTATGACCGTAATAATTTATATATATATATATATATATATATATATATATATATATATATATATATATATTAATACTTGTTATTTATGAAGAAATGCAGATTTATTGAAAGATTTAAGGCACAAAACAGAAAAAACTAAAATACTAAAAGAAAAACTCACCATATAACAAGCTAGAACTAAAAAATACTCGGAAAGGGTGTTTTAGACGAGGAAAGAAAAGCAAGGTCCGATAAAATCAAAATCAAAATCTTCGAAAGAGATCCAAGAAGTAATTAACTAAAAAGATCCAATGTGGCCAAACGAAGAAAATTGTACTTGTTATAAGTTCTGTATTTATTAATACCCAGATCCCTAAAGAACCCGGACTTAATAACACAATATGAACATACATGCCCATAACAGGCAGGTGGAGTGTTAAATTAATTGCACTCGATCTGTTGGTTCCAGGGCTACAAAAATAGTTCTGTTTCTCATCACATAGTCAGTCAATTGACTGACTGAACTAACGGGTGTTTTATTAAGGACGCAACCCTGATTATAATAAGATAGAAGTAGTGTAATACATCGGTAAATTTTCTGTTCCCCAATCGGTATGTTGGCAACAGTGTACTCAAGGCCAACTACCTAAGACAGTTAAAACGTTCCAGTCAAGCATTAGTGTGGTGACAGCAGTCGTTTCGTTATATTGTGTCAGCAATGGTTCTTCCTTGGAAAAAACCATTGGTGACACAATATAACGAAACGACTGCTGTCACCACACTAATGCCTGGAAAATTTTAACTGTCTTAGATAGTTGGCCTTGAGTACACTGTTGCCAACATACCGATTGAGGGACAGAAAATTTACCGATGTATTACATCTATCTTCTTATAATCAGGGTTGCGTCTTTAATAAAACACCCGTTATTTAAGAACAGAAGTGGTAGAGGTGTAAAAGACACTAGTCAGAGTTGTCTTCTCTGAACTCTCCTCTGAGTAATGAATTTCACTATACAGCCAGACGCTGTGGTGAATGAAGTGAAGGTGTCATTTGCAGGGTGGAAAGTGGGTGCTTTTTGGAGGGCCTGGCATGCTGATTAGCATACTCTTTCAACTCAGTGAGGAAGGCATAGTAAACCACCTCACTCCTTGTTTTTACTTAGTAAAAACTTCTAGAGGTCAAACCAGCCCTTCGGCTGTTGACCTAAACAACAACATGAAGACCTACATATATAAAATAAAACTTATTTAGACCTTAATTATTTTAGTTTAAATTACCATTTGAGTAAAATTTATTAAAAACCTTCTACTCTGTGTCTGGTGATAAAAAATTTAGACTTTACTCTACAAATTATCGTCGATCGCTATTTTCGTGTGGACAAAATGTACAAGTGTCCTTTATCTGTCTAGAACTACTATTAAAATGACATTTCTTTTGATTAAACTAGGAAATTCCATTAAAGCACTTCATCATTCAAGGCATAATTGCAGTGAAATCATTTTATGTAGTAATGTTTTGTTATCAAGAAACTAATAACTATAGGTCAATGTCTCTTATTGTTGTTAAAGTATGTTTCTTTTTATACATTCCTTTTTGTCTGTGTGCTATAGGCCTGCATAGTTTCACTGAACGAAATAGTAACAGAAGAACCTATTGGTAATAAAGTTATATCAAACTTTTAGCCAAATTTTAGCCTAGATTGTTAATTCGGAAATAGATTGTTTTATTTTTAATAGTTAAAGCAACAAAATTAGCTAGTATTGTTAGGCCATATTGTGGTATTTTTCTCAAAATTTTGCTGAAGTACAACTTCAAATACGTTAACAAATCTGTAAATGGAAAAGAATACAGTGCAGCGTCAGTTATCCGATCTACTGTCGATTTCTTTATTATAGATACCCGAGTTTGGAGCCACCTTTCTTCAAAACCGCTTTTTCAATTTTAACGTACTATACACCAAAATTTAGCTAATTTCAATCTGCGTTGATACATGTCAGTTTCATATTTTTAGCGTTTATTAATATTCCGATATCAGAATGAGGAGAAAAATGAGCCAATTTTTTTGTTGCTGCAACACATTGGATGCATTTAGGGGCTTATAACTCAAATACCGCTCGACCGATTTATTTGAAATTGCGCCGGAATATAAACCTGTATGTTGTTATTGTACGTACGGAATTTCAGATTTGTAGCGCATTTAAATTTTGAGTTATTAGTGAAATTCTGAACCCCTGTTAACTCCGTAACCGCTCATTAATTCGGCAATTTCAAAAAATCATTGTATTCAGTATAAAAAATTAATACAAATTCATTAATATTATGGAACAACGATTGACTAGTTATTCGGTAAAATGTTTTAAATATTTAAATAATGGTAGATGCTTCCACTCATTCCACTTACTAGATAAATAGGTAGATGGTTGCTCATTTCCACTTACTATACAGTACGTCATTTAAAAAAAAATTAATTTTTTTTTGAACTAAGACTTAACTTCTTTTTGTAGCAGCACTAAATTCAGGCTGTTCTTCGCACCATAGTATTGCAATTTGTAGGGCAAAAAACGCTTCTGCATGAATATGCATTTTTTTCATCAATAGTAGTTCGGATAATTGACCCTCCTGTGTACTACAAATTTGTTCTAAATTTTCAACCAATCCTGTTAAATATTTTACCTGATATTTAAATTAATACAGTGTACCAAATTAGTTTAAAGTTTCATTACCAAAAATATTTAACTGATCAGCATACTTTCGTGAAAAATGGATTTTTTCGAAAAGGTCCAGACTCGTACTGGCCTATAAGGAGAATGATTCTACAAAAGTAGACAATTTAAGTAGAAAACTTTACTGATTTTTTCTAAAATCTCTGTAACGGTTAGTTGAATAAAATTAATGAACTTAAAATCAATTACCTGCATATTTTTAATTGCTTCTATTAATTGATCTTCACTACGTAAATTTCCAGTCTCTCTATCAGTTTCAGGTAGATATCCATAATTTTGTAAATAATTCATCTGAAAATAAAACAATAAAAGAATAAATTAAGCAAACCATTAATATTTTGTGCATTAAAATTAAAATACATATTAGCAATTCAATTAACAAAAACAACAGATACATCTTGTTATAAAATATAATCTGGTGTGAAACACTCACACAACTTTCTCTTGCTAATGCAAATAATTTACAATATAACCTAACATTAGTGATAAAACATTAGAAATAAACAAAAAACTAACGTCAATAAACATAACCTAATAATTTTAATCATGAGTGAAAGACGCAAAATGAAAATCCACCTCAGTTTGGCTTAAAAATACGGAAAATCACTCTTTCACGCTAAACTAGGCTCTGTAGAGAAAAATTCTATCTTGTAAAGCATTAAAAGTTTAGTAACCGAGGCGATTTTAAAAAATCGTAGGTCCCGTTTTTGAGATAATCGCAAAAAATTGAAAAATTACACGAATAAACTACTACTTTTGGGAGACCGATTTTGATGAAAATGTTCGTGTCGGGTCCGGTGTGGTGTCTAACTTAAGTTTCAAGTTCGTAAGATTTTCCGTTCTTGAGATATTCTGTTCACACACACACAGGCCAATATTGCTAAAAACGCTTTTTGGGTTCAGGGGGTTTGAAAACGTGTAGATCCGGTAAAAACTTGATTTCGAAAAATCGACATGAAAACAATACTTTTCTTCTTATATTTATATTCATATAGGCAAGAGAAAGTGAAAATTCACTTTTCCGTAAGGTCACTCGTAATAGCATTATACTTCCTTAAAAAACTGGTAAACAAGTAGTAAATGTTGGCAAAGAATAGAAATGACATATTTTTTCAGTAAACTTCAGACAGTGGCTAAAAAACTGCAGGACAACTTCAATAAAGGACTAATCATATTTTTATTAGAGAAAAATCATGTAGCTACAAAAATTTTTCAGTATTTGAGTGTTTATACTGCTACCGAAATATACTTTTATGAATTTTAAGTATAACTTAGTAATTTAACTTAAATCAAAATATTATTTCTTTTTATTGTATGCAACGTATGAAAATATTGTTAATTAACTTGCAACTCAAAAAATTGTTCATTTACACAGCAGCTGACGAAATGTTGCAACCTTCTCCTGGAAAAGAATTATGTTTATGTTAATGTAATTTCCATAATGTATATTTTCATCACAAACCGAAGTCCCGGATGTTTACTTTTCCCAAACAAGCAGTTCTAAACCCAGTAGGCCTACTCATATCCCCGGGGAAGCTAAAAAAATCAGGAATGTCCGGGAAAACACGTACGCACGGTAACGGGAGCCATGTATTTTTTTTGTACAAACTCAATTACGTGACAGATAAGGTGAAATGAAAACAGTAGCGTTCGGGTGGATCAAATTACTCTTTAAATGTAATTATAACGTTTTTAAAAAAATAACGCAAAGATTTATCACACACATTGTAATCACACATATTCTAAAATAAGTTGCGTGTGGAATAAAAGTGTAGTCTTGTTCGACCGTACCCAAGTTTACAGTATTATAGCATTGCATTTACCGTACTACAATAATCTAGTATTGTAACGAAGTTAAAGATTGTCCATAGACACGCAACTGTGTTAATTTCTGTTTTTTTCCATGAAACCAATTATTTTAAAAGTTTTACTATAACTTAATTATGTTTAATGTGTATTATATTCAATTTTTGACAGTATAATATATGGTTTTAGAACATAATATTATTTTTTTATGTTTAATTAAATATATTTTAAACATATTCGATTTATTTAAATTTTTTTCTGTATAGTCCTATGCCGCGGACAGAACCCTTTGTGAGGAAGAGTTTTTCCGTAAGGTATATTTAGTTAAAAATATTGTATACTTGTACAGTTAAGTTTAGTTTAGTAACAAATCGTAATGTATATTTAAGTAAATAAAAATATTAACTGTTATATTTAGGGAAATAATTATAGTAAATATATTTTGGTCTGGATCTAAATTGAATCACTTGTTTAAGAAACCATACGTGTCCATTTTTATCAAAATTAAGTTAGTGTTAAAAATCAAATTTTTCATTGCATTTCTATTATTATATAGAGAAAACAGCTCGTATAGTAGTTGATTTAACCAACAGAAAATTCTTTTTTGTTTGAGAAACATTAGAATTATTTTTATGGTCATCAGCAGAAACAGATTATAAGCCCGAAAAAATGTTGAATTAATTGTTTTTCTTGAAATTAAAATCAATAAAAATTTTATTTAACGCATTTTTCTCTATAGAGCCTAGTTTAGTGTGGAAGAGTGATTTCCGGTATTTTTAAGCTAAACTGAGGTTGATTGAATCTTAAACAAATATGTAGTAAATTAATGTTATAATATAAATAGACTGGAGTATTCTGAGTAAAATAAGTCGCATTAGGTTTATTTATTTACTCAATATGCATTTGAGAAAAATCATGCTGGAAAATTCCCTCGTCTAATAATATCCATTAAAATGAGATAAAATTTATAATACATTACTTTTAAAGAAGTACTTCAAATTCATGTCAAATAATTTTTAAAAATATGTATCAATAAAATTAGAAAAATAATTTTTTTATTTCCTGAAAAATCACTTGCGTTGGACTCGTGTTGTCTCTCTCACAAGCGATTCAATTACAGTAAAGCCTCGATTATCCGAGGTGGGGACTGAGGGAACCTTGAATAAACTATGACTCGGATAACACAGACTCTGTCAAAAATCAAGAAGGAAGCATATGGTAAACTAGTGAAATTTATGAAAATATCATCAAAGATATGAAAATGGCATCTATAGTATTATCGTATGAAAAAATGACGTACAAATAAAAATACAAAATGAAAAATCTGGTGTGAAACACTCAACAACTTTCTCTTGCCTATGCAAATAATGAACAATACAACCTAGTATTAGTAATAAAACATTAGAAATAAACAAAAAACTAACCTCAAAAAACATAACCTTATTTTAATCATGAGTGAATGATGCAAAATGAAAATCAACCTCAGTTTGGCTTAAAAATACAGGAAATCACTCTTTCACGCTAAACTAGGCTGTGAAGAGAAAAATGCGTTAAATAAAAGTTGTAGATCTTTTAATTTTCTATAAATTAGAATATATACTCTTTTGACGTAAAATCCATACTAAGACTGAAATCTTAAAAAATAAATTTTTTCACATTTTTGTGAAAAAACAGAAATCGCTAATTACCGCTAAACTAAGCGTTATACAAAAGAATGTTTGGCATAAAAGTTGTAGTATTTTAAATTCTCTACAACTTTTATTATATAAATTTTTGTGCTAAAATCCATATTAAAGCCGCAATCTTAAAAACACAATTTTTTCTACGAGAGCACAGCTTCCCCAAGAATTTCAATAGACATTGCTCCTACCCTATCATGTAGAGTAAAAAATTTAGTAAATGAGGCGATTTTTAAAAAATCGTCGCATTTACTAATATTTTTTGTGTCGATGATTATAGGCCTAATAAGAACGAATCAATTTAAGTTAGTAATTTCATATTTTGTTTCAATTTAATTTTCATTATTTCAAGTTTATTAAATTATTTTATTTATTTTCAAAAATCTCGTTTCATTTCAATTAATTAATTTTCATTTTCAATTTGTTAGTTCATGCAACCAATTGAGCGTTACAAGCCGAAAGGCTGGTTTGAACCTCTAGAGTCTAGAGGCTTTACTAAGTAAAACGTGGAGTGAGAATTTTGTTATCAATTGTATTTATAATTAGATTAAGTAGTTAGTTATAAAATACTAATATCCTAATAATAATTGTAAAAATTAATTAATGTATCAATTTGTTAATTAACGCTCGTTATAAGTTTAAACCAGATCCTGAAAGAACTTGGAATAAAATAACGATATCTTAATTTCGTTTTGTTATTATAAACTCATGTCTTTGGCAGAGGAAACAAAGCTAATGGAAGCGAAAGAAGTTTAGTTAATTCAAATAATTGACTAAATTGATCCAGTGAGTCAAACAAGAAAAAAAATGTCTTATTTTATCTAAATTTAGAACTATTTGCGGCAACTGAAAAATTATTTAGTAAAAAATTGAAACATTTATTAATACACTCGTAGTTAAATTTCTTAACATTAAAGTAATTTCTCATCGGATAAATTACGAATTATTTAAGCAGAGAAGCAATTTTTGCCTACGGTTCATGAATATTCCCGGAACACGATTGCACATTTGAACTGTGATCTCATTAATTGAAGTCCAGACGGATCAACATTGTCTATTTCCTTTTAGCAGCTTCCTAATGTGTTTGCAAACGCCCGCCGATTACATGACGCCACGCTGAGCAAAGTTAACCGTCAAACAATTTACATTTATCTAATATTAACTTGTTTGTTAGATTGACAACAAACCTTCCTTCAACTAAACTAATGCATGACTCAACTAGGTTACTAACCGCTTTGTACCGCTTTACTCCTCTTCGCTCGCCTGTTAATAATCTCCTTATTGCCTGTATCGATAAACTACTCTCTATCACTTCTAACAGCGGCTCAATTCTGCAAATTAGGCTTCTTCCTCTAATTTCAACAGAACTAATAAAGTTTTTCACTAAATAATAATTCGGCCGCCTCCATAGCGCAGTCGTTTACAGAATTGCTTACAAAACCAAAAACCCAAGGTTCAAATCCCGACTAAGGTTTGAAAATTGTTACAAGTCAAAACTTCCAACTCCATAATATACCCTAGTTGCTAATGACAAAGTTATTGATGTGACTTTAATAATAAATTTTAAAAAAGTATTTCAGTTAAAAGAAACTTTAGGTCACCTCCGTGGCCCAGTGGTTAGCGTGCTACGCTACAAAGCGGAAGTCCCGGGTTCGATTCCCGAGCAGGGTCTGGAAAATTATTACAAGTTCAAACCACTGATCCTCACCTCAACGTAGTCGCTAACAACCAAGATGTTGATGCGACTTAAAATATAAACTCATTTAGTTGGCTGACCATGTGGTAAGAAACAGAACTATTTATTTTAGCACTGCATTTAACAAATTGACTGCAAATAATTTGACACTCCACCTGTCTGTTATGAGCAGAATAATTTCTAAATTTTGTAATACACACATTGAAAATTAACTTGACCAACAAGTACAGTTTATATTTTAAATTGGAGTTATGACAATGGGGTAATTTTAATTAATCTCCATCAAGATATACGTTCTAATGTTTTAAAATTTACTTTTAGTTAAATAATTAAAATGATTGTAAATAGTATTCATAGGAAATACAAAAAACAATTCTTTTTACCAAAACAATCTATCAGCACGTTCAACATTGGTTATTATTTGCACTATTTCATTTTTATCAGCAAAATATTAGTATTACCAATGTTTTCTGTCATCTTAATGTTTTCCCTAAAGCAAACAAGATACTCGTATCTAACCAAATAAAGAAACAGTTACAACAGGTACAAAAATATAAAATATTATAATCTTTGAACTCATAATATTTATTTTTCTTTTAAAAACATAAGGTTTAATACATGAAATGCTCAGATAGAAGAGATATGATAAACAAGTGTCAAAAATCTTAGAATAGTGTATTTGGGAAGATGAATAATATCAAAAATAAGCAAAATCATTAAAGTAAACAACTTGAAGAATATATAAATTAAGAAAAAATGACATTTAATAAATGTATGTGACATTTAAAACCACTGGAACTGATAAAAGTTAGATAACACACGATGTATCAAAATCCTGGATTCGGCCAAAACAAGAGATTAATAAATGACATCCACGAACAAAAAGAAGAAGTAGAGAAACTGATGATTGATTATCTTATTACCTCAAGATACAAAGTTAGAAAGAAACTAATCACTCGACTTTACTCTTTTTCACTTAACCTACAAATTTAAGGAACTGCAAAGATTTTTAAAGAAAGAATTAGAGTCCTAGTAATAGAATGTCAGTGGTCTTGTAAAATATCAGGACCAAAAGTTATGAAGCACTTTAAAAAGTTCACTTTCCTTTTAGCAAATTGCATTAAATTTATAATGAAATATAGAAAGTTTTCACGAAAATGTCAAGTTTAATTTATCATCTTTGAAAATAATAATTGATTTATCACATTTTGTTGTTTTATTTATACTTAAGTTTCTATGAAAGTGTTGTTTCCTTAATTAATGAAAAAAAATAATGAGCTATGTCTATACCAAAATAAGTATCGTTTGCATTTCTGACCGTACCTTAAATTTTGCATATGATAAACTCTATTAAGAAATAAATGTTAAGTAGAGTATGCGAGGTGTGGCTATTAAACAACGAGACTGACGTTGTAAACATTTTTTTTATACATAATCACTTATTGTCACCTTCAATATACACTCCTTCTCTATTTCTACAACGCTCCATGCGAATTTTCCATTGTTGGAAACAGTGCTGGAAGTCATCTTCTGTCAGTTCCTTCAGGACACGTGCCGCTTTCTCTTTTACAGCTTCCACAGACTCAAATCTTGTCGCTTTTAATGTAGATTTCACCTTAGGGAAAAGGTAGAAGTCACATAGTGCAAGATCTGGTGAATAAGGTGGATATTCTAACACTGAGATGCTGTACTTGGCTAGAAACCTCTTGACAGATAACACGGAATGAGCTGGCGCATTTTCTTGGTGGAGAACCCTTGATTTGTCCTTCCACATTTCGGGGCGTTTTTTGTTACTCTTAGACGTAGTTTAGAAAGTACCTCAAGGTAGTAATATTGATTAATTGTTTGAACTTCAGGAACCCAGTGAAGGTACACAATCCCATGGATGAAAAAAACAATCATCATTGCTTTAAATTTTGACTTGCTAATTCGAGCTTTTTTGGGTCTCGGTGAAGTTCGGCTCTTCCAGTGCATGGATTGGCGCTTCGTTTCCGAATCATAAGTAAAATCTACGTTTCATCACATGTTATTGTCTTCTACCTGTTCCTTAAGGTGAAATCTGCATTAAAAGGGACAAGATTTGAGTCTGTGGAAGCTGTAAAAGAGAAAGCGGCACGTGTCCTGAAGGAGCTGACAGAAGATGACTCCAGCATTGTTTCCAAAAACGGAAAATTCGCATGGAGCGTTGTAGGGATAGAGAAGCAGTTTATATTCAAGGTGACAATAAGTGATTATGTATAAAATTAAAATTAAATTTTTTACAACGTCAGTCTCGTTATTTAATAGCTACACCTTGTATGAACGTGACATTTAAAACCACTGGAACTGATAAAAGTTAGATAACAAACGATGTATCAAAATCCTGGGTTCGGCCAACACAAGAGATTAATAAATGACACCCACTAACAAAAAGTAATAAAAGCAGAGAACGCACACACGCACATTAATGTAGTTTTGTGTAAAACTAAGTGAAAATGTAGCGGAAAATTGTGACTACAGTTCATAGAAAACTGAGAATTTCCTAAATGAGAACTATATATTTATAAAGTAAATTCTGTAGAATACCGTACTATTGTTTACATGGTAATTTAATGAAAATAGGGGTATAGCCACTTTGTACATTAAACAAAGCCAAGGGTTCGGGTTATATTGTAATTTAAGTAGTTGAATTGGTTCAATGCACGTGTAAGTTTGAGTTTTAATTCCTTTTCCATTGTATTCTGGGAAAAATAACTACTTGTAAGGATAGTTCTTAAAGGTAGTAAATGTGCGCTGGTAAACTTTCTAATGGCTACGAAACCAAATTCCTAATAACAAAACCTGGTTTACCACATAAAACAAGTTCTTTAGAATACCACACAGCTGGTTTCAACTCACTCATATTTACCTACATTTTCATAGTAAATTATGTAAAAGTAAAGGGGTGAGTAAATGATTGTACATTCTACATTCTCGTAGAATTCTGTAGTGTGGAAAGTAAAACAACAATCATGGAAATTTTTCGGTAAGATTTAACGTAAAATGTAGGATATGTTTATGTTAAATTTCCTTAATCTTCTGACCCTTTCTGGCTTGTCTTATTTTTATTTTGACTTTCTCTTGCCTATATGAATATTTGGGAAGGAAGTATTGTTTTCATGTAGATTTTTCGAAATCGAGTTTTCACCAGATCTACACGTTTTCATAACCCCTGAAAAAAAAATGTTTTTAGCGATTGGTCTGTGTGTCAGTGTGTGTGTATGCAGAATATCTCAAGAACGGAACATCGTACGAACTTGAAACTTGAAACTTAAGTTACATACCACTACCAGACCCGACATGAACATTTTCATCAAAATGGGTCAACCGGAAGTAGTAGTTTAGTCGTGTAATTTTTCACTTTTTTGCGATTTTCTCAAAAACTGGTCCTACGATTTTTTTTTTTAAATCGCCTGGTTTACAAAAACATTTTATGCTCTACAAGATAGGGTAAGCGCCATGTTTGCTGAAATTCTTGGTGAGGCTGTTTTCACGTAAAAGAATTGTTTTTAAGAATGCGACTTTAATATGCATTTTAGCGCAAAAATTTATATAATAAAAGTTGTAGAGAGTTTAAAAACCTACAACTTTTATTTCAAACTTTTTTTTTTGTATAACGCTTAGTTTAGTAGTAATTAGTAATTCCATGTTTTTTTTCTCACGGAAACGTGTAAATATAGATTTTTTAAAAGATTTTAGCCTTAACATGCATTTTACGATAAACGTGTATAATCAAATTTATAGAAAATTAAAATATCTACAACTTTTATTTAGAGCGTTTTTTTTTGCTTCAGATATTAGCGAAGAGTGATTTTCCGTATATTAAAATATCTACAACTTTTATTTAGAGCGTTTTTTTTTGCTTCAGATATTAGCGAAGAGTGATTTTCCGTATTTTTAAGCCAAACTGAGGTTGATTTTCACTCATGATCAAAATTAGGTTACGTTTATTGAGGTTAGTTCATTTGTTTATTGCTATTGTTTTATTACTTATGTTAGATTATATTGTTAATTATTTTCATTGGCAAAAAAAAGTTGTGTGAGTGTTTCACATCAGATTTTTTTGGTAAGATTTAGCGTAAAATGTAGGATACGCTTATGCCAAACTTCCCTTATCTTCTGCCTCTTTCTGGCTTGTCTTATGTTTTATTTTTCTATGTTTACAAAGGATATGTGGGAGGGCATCCTGAACAGAAGACTAGACTCATCTTTACGTTCATTGCTTAATTACATTATGAGGACAGTTTCTTATGTTATGTGTAATGTTGTGTGATGCAATACAAGGAACGCCCTTTGACAAGACAGAAACTCTGCCTGCACTTGACCCTACTTCCGGTATAAATGACCCACCCATTTTTACAGTGTCTTCGACCATCAAAAATAAAACGTTAATCTTCGTGGGAGTTCATTAATTTTGCAGTATAAATACGTACGTACATATTTATATGGCATATATACTTAGAAAGGTCAAGTTGAACTTTTTTTTACGTCACACGGCTTCGTTAGTTTAATCTTCTGTTGCATAATTTAATTTATGCATCAGAAAATTTATCTGCAGATTTAATGACAGTTGACAATATAACTGCAGTAACTAAACAGTAAAGTTGTTAAAAATAATTTTACTGTAATATAGTAGTCTCAAATAGTCATTTGTTGCTTTGAAATTAGTTTGAGTTCACAAAACTATTAACTTACAAGTATTTTTACCCACAACGTTTTTACACACATACGTTGACTATATACATTTATTCTAATAGAAGTTTTATGTGTTGGTATATTTATATCTATTGTCATTTTTTACTTTATCTTGCCTATATGAATATATAGAAAGGAAAGTAATAGTCTAATTGTTTTCATGTCGATTTTTTGAAATCGAGTTTTCACCGGATATACACGTTTTCAGACCCCCTGAACCCAAAAAACATGTCTTTAACGATTGGTGTGTGTGTGTGTGTGTGTGTGTTTGTGTGTGTGTGTGTGTGTATCTGAATAAAATATCTCAAGAACGGAACATCATACGAACTTGAAACTTGAAACTTAAGTTAGACCGGACCCGACACAAACATTTTCATCAAAATCGGTCAATCAGAAGTAGCAGTTTATTCGTGTTATTTTTCATTTTTTTGCGATTTTCAAAAACGGCTCCTATGATTTCTTTTAAAATCACCTAAATTTTTTATGCTCTACAAGATAGGGTAGGCCCCATGTCTGCCGAAATTCTTGGGGAGGCTGTTTTCTCGTAAAAATATTGTTTGTTTAAGATTGAGGTTTTAATATGCATTTTAGCGCAAAAATGTATATATAATAAAAGTTGTAGAAAATTAAAAATTTATAACTTTTATTTCAAACATTTTTTTTGTATAACGCTTAGTTTATCGGTATTAGTGATTTTCTGTTTTTTTTTCCACAAAAATCTGTAAAAAGTAGATTTTTTTTAAAGATTTCAACCTTAATATGCATTTACGACAATAGTGTATACAGTATAATAAAATTTATAGAAAATTAAAAGATCTACAACTTTTATTCACAGCATTTGCTCTACAGAGCCTAGTTTAGCGTGAAGGATTTTTTTTTTTTTTTGTTTAACGTCCGACTGTTTTGCAAATTGCTGCTAATGCAGACGGTGAAGGATGAAATAAATTTTCAGCGTGAAGAAGTGATTTTCCGTATTTTTAAGCCAAATTGAGGTTGGTTTTCATTGTAGATCTTCCACTAATGATTAAAATAAGGTTATGTTTATTGAGATTAGTTTTTTTGTTTATTTCTAATGTTTTTATTACTAATGGTAGGTTACGTAGTTAATTATTTGCATTGACAACAGAAAGTTGTGTAAGTATTTCATACCAGATTTTTTCCAAAAGTTCTATACATACTAATCTGGATGCGGATTTTTGCGTTAGGTATTGTTAAAGGGATAGTTCTTACTCGTAGATGTGTAAGATGTGTAAGTTCTATGCCGAACCGCATTTTTTAATCAATTTTTTTTTTTACTTTCTGCTACATAACTAACTGTTAATTTTATTTTAATAATGTTGTTGTTGTTGTTTTTGTTGTTGTTGTTTGGTCGTCAGCCGAAAGGCTGGTTTGAAACTCTAGAGGCTTTTCTAAGTAAAACGAGGAAGAAAGGTGGTTTACCAGCCTTCCTCACTGACAAGAAATGTAAGCTTATCAGCATATCAGACCCTCTGAAAATAATCTAGATTCCATTCTGTAAATGACACCTTCACTTCATTCACCACAGGGTCTGGCTGTAGGGGTAATGAAATGCATTAATCTTAGAGGAGACAACTGTGACTATTCACGTAAAATGAAAGATGAAACCTGTGTTTGAAACCCCGTATCTCACCAAGTAAAGAACATAAAAATTTCACGTACGGCTCAAAATTAAAGATGAAACCTGTGTTTGAAACCGCGTATCTCACCCAAGTAAAAAACATAAAAAATTTCACATACGGCTCGTTTTAAAGCTTGATTTTATTGTTATTTTATTTATATAAATTTTAATCAATTATTAATTATTATTTAATTATTTAGCATTTCAAAACAAAATGTGTAGGCCTACTCATTTTTTTTAGCGGATTTTTCACTTAGGTCATGTTTCAGAATATGGAGCACGATCAATAAAGAGAAAACATTGTGTTTTAGAAGAATTTTTCTGCATATTTTGTTATTATGACAGCTAAAACTCAAATCGTTGCGTTCACCGGGAACGAAAAAAACATTTATTTTGAAACGCTCTAATTCCTTTACCCTTTGTACTAAAAGGCTTAATTTTAGCTAACATTAATTAGGAAACATGTAGAAACACTACTGTAAAACGCAGTATGTTTCCTCTGAAAATTAATCGTGCTACATGTTCTGAAACATGGACTAAATGGAAAATGCACTAAAAAACCGGGAAAATATTTTGTTTCCAAATCGCTAAAAAATGCCTAATACACTTCCGTCTTTCGTAATTTATGTGAAGAAAATAACAAAACAACCAAGCTTTAAAACGAGCCATATCTGACATTTTATGTTTTTTACTTTACCTGGTGAGATACGCGGTTCCAATAATACAGCCAGGCTTCGTCTTTTATTTTACGTGTACTATATTGACTTTTACACCTTTACCTCTTCTGTTCTTAAATGCTTCGGTTATATAATTGGCTGACCATGAGGTAAGACACAGAACTATTTTTTGTAGCCCAGAAACTAGCAGAGAGAGTGAAAATAATTTAACACTCTTTCTGCCCGTTATCGGCAGATTTTAACAACAAAAACCTAAATAGCAAAGAAAATGAAAAACTAAAGAAAGTTAAATATGCATAGCTCTTTGACCACTGGATATTTACGAAAAGGTCAGAAAATACAAATGGTATTGATAAACATAATGTCATAAATGAAAGAGAAAAACCAAGAACATTCGGTAATAATATTAGGTGAAATATAGATAAAAACATGCCAAATCTGACCGGGAATCGAAACCGGGACTCTCAGTATAGAAGCCAGTTGCGCTGACCCCTACACCACGGGCAGACCAAAAATATCCAAATTTTTTATAATAAATTGAGAACTAATTTAACAGACCAAGAGGTAGCTACAAATATAAATCTAATTATTAAAAGGAATATCTTGTCAAGAACTATACCGACGGTAGGTTGTCAATGTTCGAATAATAAGAGGCGAAAGAGAAATCATATTGCAGGTTTAGAATAGAATTTGTTATTACCAAGGTTTTTAAAATTTATGTACGTTCTTTAACTGTAGTGGTCGTAGAGATTTTGTGGATTTATGATAAAAGGGTCGGTTAACGAAAAATGGTAAAAGGGAAAAATTATGGTTTGGTCAATTTCATTCCAATCCTTTTGCGCAATAAATTCGCATTATTATGCCTTTTACTTTCTTTGTAATCTAAAAGTGATGCGAATAATAATGTGTACCTTCATAAAAAAATGGTCTATTTTTCGTTGATTACATTTTTTTTTAAATTTAATTTTGGGTGTTTACCCATCAATATAAAAATATTTAAATTGCCTAAATACTTATTTTTTAAATTATTATTTTATTTAGTTTGTCTTAAATAAACTTTATTAAAAATTGTCTGGAATTTCCCCCACCTCACAGTTCTTTATCAGCAGTTCCTGTCACGATTTTTAATGAAACTCCGATAAAAGGTGAAATATTTGTACCTTTTAAACTGTCACTTTATGCAAATCGTTCCTATCCCTCAAAATTGTGTGATTAACAAAAAAATTATTTTGCATTTTATTTATTTTTTTTTTAAATCTGCAGAGTGATTCTAAAATTATAGTAAAATAATTTAGTACATGATTGTAGAGCTAAAAATAAGAAAAAGTTTATATAAACATATATTCGCAACAAGGGGCGGATCTAGAAGCCAAATTTGGGGGGGGCTATTGAGACTTGATCTCGCATTTTTCGACAGGCGCTCATATGCGCCTGTCGAAAAATAATCATAGTTAGATAACCTTACTTTTTAGATACATAAATATTACTAAAATATCACACGAAAAAAAGCATTAAATAATACCTTTTACTACGCTTAAATTTCAACAAAATTTAGTATACAAATTTTACGATTAGACAAAAAACAATTTAATTTCACTTTTAATCTCAACAAAGTGTCGTAAACAAAACTGAAATAATGTACCAACAATAACAAAGTTGTAAACTCTCGTATACTTCCAATCACAACAGCGCCTCTAGCGGGATGTACACTAAATTCATACGAACATGTGAACACACATTATATTAAAAAAACATTATATTACAAGTTATTATCCTGTATTTCATTGTTTTTTTTGTTCAAATAGAATTCTATAAGATTCTTAAGAATTAGTTTGAATAGAGGAGTAAATGAACCCAAGTTAGCAAATTCGAAACTTAAGTTTTTTAGTTTGTATCCGTAAAATCCATTTGACTCAATCGAGTAAAAAAAGTTGAAAAACTATATTATCGGTAATAATTATAAAAAATTTTTAGCAAAAAAAAAAAAAAAAGCCGGGCTTTGGGGGGGGGGCGATAGCCCCAATAGCCCCCCCCTAGATCCGCCTCTGATTCGCAAAGGGTTCATTAGCGGATTACAGCTAGCAAAATATTTCGCCTCGATTTCAGGTCCCCTGGCGAAATACAGTGATAATGATTTTTTTTTGGGGGCTACTTTTTGCGACAAATATTGTGGATTTATATGGAAAATCAACTACAAAATTGAATAAAACCAGTCTGGAAGCTGTAGTGTTTACAGTTTTTGAATAAAAGGATGAAATATGCAAAAAATTTACTAGAAAAACACAGTCTTCTACGTTTGATGCCCAATAACTTTGTTAAATGACCATATAATTTTCTCAATGAAAATTGTAGAGAATTTAATTCTGAAAGAAATTATGTAAACAATGTAAACTAAATGTAAATAAAAGTTTAAAAAAATAGACTCTTATGTAAGGCACTAACAGCAATACTTTGTCATTGTATGAGAAGGGAACGAATCACTAATTAACAAAAACATAATGTTTGTATGACATTATTTTTATATGAAATAAACATACCTAAATAACATGAAATAATACCTTTAGATTATATGACATTAAAATCGTACCAAAAGACTAAAGATGATGTTCAAAATTACCTCCGTTGTTCCCAATGCACGCGTTCAGGGGGACTGAAATCGGGGCGAAATTTCTCGCTAGCTTTAACTCGCTAATAAAGTTCATAAAGTATTGTGGTTCTATAGTTCACGGACAAATGTTTATATGAATTTTTTTACTTTCTCCTGCCTATGTGAATACATAGGAAGGAATGTAAATTATTTTCATGTCAATTTTTTGAAATTGAGTTTTCACCGGATCTACACGTTTTCAGACCCCCGAACTCAAAAAAACATGTTTTTAGCGATAAGTGTGTGTGTATGTTCGCGCGCGTGCGTGTGTGTGTGTGTGTGTGTGTAAGGGAGAGAGAGAGAGAATTTAGAATCTTACAACTTTTATTTCAAACACTTTTTATGTATAACGCTTATTTTAACGGTAATTAATAATGTTCTGTTTTTTTTCATGAAAATCTGTAAAAAAGTCAGTTTTTAAGATTTCGGCCGTAGTATCCATTTACGACAAAAATGCCTATAATCAAATTTAGTGAAAATTAAAAGACCTACAATTTTTATTTAGTGCATTTTTCTCTACAGAGCCTAGTTTGGCGTGAGAGTGATTTTCCGTATTTTTAAGCCAAACTGTGGTTGATTTTCATTTTGCATCATTCACTCATGATTGAAATAAGGTTATATTTGAGGTTAGTGTTTTTGTTTATTTCTAATATTTTATTACTAATGTTAGATTATATTTTTAATTATTTGCATTGGCAAGAGAAAGTTGTGTGAGTGGTTTATACCAGATTTTTTTCTTATTTTTAGCTCTACAATCATGCACTAAATTATTTTACCGCAATATAATAATATAATCAACCTATATTAAAGAGATCGTTATGCTACAGTTGGTAATGTTCTCGGCTACGTATTCGAATGTTCTAGGTTCTATTCCTTATGTTGAGAAAATGTACCATTAAATGTGAAGGTTAAGGCTTTTTATGGTTTTTGGCTATTTTTGGTTTTTTATGTTTTCAAAAGTTTAGGCCTAGATCTACCAGAGAAAAACATAAAATTTCGTCAAAAAAATAATTTTTTTATGAAAAAATTTAGTTTTTATCAAGTTTGCACAAAAAAATTATGATATTACCGAAAACGAATATTTTTCACAATTTTATGCTGCTCGTTTTAGTGCAGAGAATTTTATTTTTTAAAATATCTGCATCACTGTTTTTTGCATTCTCAGCTGTTGGTTCAGCTTTCTAAACAACTGTTGATGGGAAATTTACTTGTTTTTGTACATTTTGTTTTTGATTTGTGCCTTCTTAAATCTTGCGTTTTCCCGTAAATTTAGATTTTTAACACTAGGTACATTTTTCTCAGAAACCAATAAACCTACCAGGCTGAAATTTTTACCAGATAATTATCTTGTACATCCACATATACCGACATGACCATTTTTATGACTTCCTCAGGTGCTTCAAAAATTAGTAATACCCAAAAAACGTAGAAAACAATTTGAAAAATTTTATATTATTGGTGTTATTTTTAAAAAATGGTATGGTCCAAAGATTAAATATTGAAAACATGTCAGTAGCTCGAGAAGAAACCCGACACCTTTGGTGTGTAAAGTTTTACTTCCCTACGTTTTACCATTCCTATGAAAAATGTACCTAAAAATAGCAAATTTTACATTGGTGGGATACAAAGTACAGTCTCCCCTTAAAACTACATTCAGTGCGAGTGTGAAGGCCAATGTCCCTAGGAGGTTTGTGATGCATTCTCAGTAGTTTACTACTATTAGTATTGTGAACACTAGACAGCAACATAACAGCGGGGAGGTCATCGAAATACAGTCGCATTATTAGACAGGAGTGACCGCTTCTATTATACATTTTATAGTTACGTATACGGTACGTAACTTCAGCTTACCTTGTTATTCCCGCTATAGTAAAATGCAACAGAGAAAGAAGGAATACGAGAAAGATAAAGAAAAAAACGCAGAGAAATACTTGATTTCTGTCTTCATTGTCACCTAAGTCACGTTCTTAACTAGTTACTGGCTTCCTTCTCTTTCAGTTTTTGCATTGTAATCAGTAGTCTACTATCGACTAATGCCAATTTGCTGTATTACGTACGATTAGGTTCATGAGAATATATACGCGTTTGTCTTATTTACCTGTTGTTAGATTAATTCGTTCATCTACAGCGTTTTATATTCTGGAACATATAAATAAAATGCAGTAAATATATTTATCCCACATTTTTTATGTAAATCCTTCAATATAAATATATTAGTTAAGACAAAAAAAATTAATCTCATATTTATACTCGGGAACATCTGCTCAAATCAAATACTTTCGCAAATTTTTATACGAATAAATTGAAACAAAATATCATGGTTTTGAACAAATCCTTCAAAAGACTTATTCGTAGATTCGCATTTGAGGATTTAAATATAACAAAATACCCGATTCTTAATGAAAAATTGTATTACAATAATGTAAAAGTAAAAAAACAAATTATGATTGAGAAGTAATTGATAAAGAGTATTCATATGAAAAAACAGATGCTCTTAAAATCTTCTTCTTAAAATTCCCCATAACAGGCTGGTGGAGTGTTAAATTTTATCCACTTGATCTGCTACTTCCAGGGCTACAAAAATAGTTCTGTTTCTTAAAACATGGTCAGCCAATTATATGTCTGAAATAATTAAGAACAGAAGAGGTATAGGTGCAAAAGACATTAGTCAGAATTATCTCCACTTAGAGTAATGAATTTCATTAAACAGCTAGACCCTGTTTAATGAAATTAAATAAATTAATGAAGTTAAAACTAAAAAATTAAATAAATGAAGTAAAGGTGTAATTTGCAGGGTGGGAAGTAGATGCTTTTAGAGGGCTCTGCATGCTAATTAGCGTACCTTTTCACTTATTGAGGAAGTTAATGGCAAACCACCTCACTCCTCGTTTTACTTAATAAAGCCTCTAGAGAGGTGCAAACCAGCCTTTCGGCTGATGATCTAAACAGCAATATCACCTGAAACTTTTTTTGGAGCGTTTTCGTGGGTTAACAACATAGTAAACTAAATCTTAAATTAGCTAAGGACAGAAAATGTAGAAAGCACACAAGAAAAAATAATAATAAAGTACTAGGAAAATAGAAAAAAAACGAAAATTGAAGTAAATATAGCTTAAATGGCATTTATTCGGTAAAATCGGTAATGACTTGACACTTTTATTTCGCTGAATAGAAGTTGAAACCGTAGTATAAAATCGCTTTAATTTAAATAAATATAGCATAAATCATTTTTATAAATTATATCACTTAATTCAATAGAATTTATTAACTTAAGAGTTTACCTAAGTGATTTGTTTCAATTGAATTAATTGCTTTTGTTTTACGATTACAAAATTTCATTTGGGTATTATATGTTTTGAATCAAATGAAGAATCAAGTAATTTGGTTGGCTGTATCAGTGATTTAGCTGTATCAATGATTGTATTTGAATTACTGTACATAATTTAATTAAACAATAATAAATAAAGCCTAAAATAAATTAAATAAAAGTATATTAAACCTATTCGTTTAATTAAGAATAAAATAATACGTAAACAGATTATTTTATTAAATTAATAATTATTTTAAATTTATTCATTCAAATGTCATTACATTTAATCGATTTGGTAGCCCTACTTTAATTAACCTACTGGGTATTACAGTATTTTGATTGAACAGTTTTCATGTAGATATAAATATATAATATAGATTATCGATGTGGCTTCAAAATAAATAAATAAAATAAAAGTTGAATATTTTTTTAGCGTCGCGTCGTGGGACTGCTGAGTACAGAATAAAGCTTATAGCTTAACGAACTAAAGACTGCAGATTGTAGCATTACAAATATACAAGGTGATAAAAACCATGTGTTTATAACCTGACTCCTATTGATAATTATGTAAACATTTATAATTAAATTCTTACATTTATAAATTATTAAACTGGATAATTGTAATTAGAATCTTATTTCTAAACTATTAAGTTAAATAACCTAATAATCTCAGCTAATAATTAAAAATCAAGTGTTAATTTAGTGATGGAAGTTTTTATGTTTAAATGAATCAAAAGAGTGTTTAAAAGTTACAAAAAAACATTTATTAAAAATTTAATATAAAGAAATATCTACGTAGATCATCAAATAAGTTTAAAAGACATATTTACAATACTAATTTATATTTTATTTGAAAGTTTTAAAATTATCAAACAAAAAGTAATTAATATAAGTAAATGCATATTTAACAACATAGCTCATAGCACGAATAAACCCAACGGAGGGTCTCTTAAAATTTAAAAAGACTTAATAAAAGGTATATTGCATTTGGTTGGTTTTAAACTAAGATGAATGTTACATGAAAAGTACAGGTTTCTATATTTTTAATTAAGGTACAATTGGTACAGAATCTGTATACAAATGCAAATCTTCACTCATCGCTAATGTACGCGTCAAATATAGTAGGAATTTGAACTGAAAGCTTAATTGTTAAAAAAAATGTGGAATCGATTTTTACGTAGGACCTACTATATTTCAAATTAATGCCTGTTTAATTCTGCGTTGAACGGTAAAACTTTAAATTTTTATAATATTTTTTAAAAGTGATATTGACATTAGAACAAAAAAGTGACTATTTGAATTATGTTAAAATATTGGGCTATAACTTTTGAATACTCACCCGATTTTAGTAAAATTTCGTCAGAGTATAAGAAAGAGCGTTCTTATTGTGTACATTGAATCCCAGGACCGTATCTTTTCAGTTTTTTATTTCTTGCGCTTTTTGCGACCCCTTCTTATATCGCCAACCGGTAACTTTCTGGATTCGGGATCGAGAACGTTGGTATCTGAGTAGATTCAATAGCATAAATCAATAATTTATTTAATTCAGCGACAACTGAGTCTCTTGGAATTCATTTTTACTTTCTCTTGCCTATATGAATATATAGGACGAAAAGTATTATTTTCTATGTCGATTTTTTTGAAATAGATTTTTCACCGGATCTACACGTTTTCAAACCCCCTGAACCCAAAAAACATGTTTTTAGCGATTGGTCTGTGTTTGTGTATGTGTGTGAACAGAATATCTCAAGAAGCGAACATGGTACGAACTTGAAACTTAAAACTTAAGTTAGATTCTACTACCGGACTCGACACGAACATTTTCATCAAAATTGGTCAACCGGAAGTAGTAGTTTATTCGCGTAATTTTTCACTTTTTGCGATTTTCTCAAAAATAGCTCCTACGAATTTTTTTTTAAACCGCCTCATTTACTAAATTTTTTATGCTTTACAAGATAGGGTAGGTGCTATATCTGCTGAAATTTTATGGAGAGGCTGTTTTCACGTAAAAAGATTGTTTTTCTTTAAGACTGCGGCTTTAATATGCATTTTAGCGCAAAAACGTATGTAATAAAATTTGTAGAGAATTAAAAATCCTACAATTTTTATTTTAAACATTTTTTGTATAACGCTTAGTTTAGCGGTAATTAGCGATTTTCTGTTTTTTCTCACAAAAATGTGTAAAATATCCATTTTTTTAATATTTCAGCTTTAGTATGTATTTTACGACAAAAATTTATAATCTTATTTATAGGGAATCAAAAGATCTACAACTTTCATTTACAGCATTTTTCTCTACAGAGCCTAGTTTATTTTTGGATATTGACATAATCGAGAAATAGACCAGTATTTAAAAATACACAAGTATTTGAAATACAGACATTGAAAACACCTATGATACGCCGCAAGTACAAAATAACTAACGTACACGTACATAGAAGATGCAGGAGCAGTAGGCTGGTCGAACCGCCGCAATCTCTTCACTTTTCGACGATTGGTGAGGAGAGCTAGGCGTATACATTTGCCGCTGACCTCCGTTGTCATGGCAAACTGCTATGCGCTGGAAGAAAAGCGACGATGATTCGTTTAACTCTTCACTTGGACATTTATTACAAATATTATGGCCATTCCAAGGGCTATTTAAAACACTAGAAAGCAGATATAATAATTTTATGTAATTTTTACAAGACACTTCTTCATTTATTATAAAACAAAACATAATTATAATAGAATTTATACTTATTTTGTGAGAGTAATAAATCTTGATACTATCCAGAAAATAGGTGAAGAGGCTCTTCACCTACTTCACCTGAATAGCCTCCGCTGAAATAGACGAAATATTAAAAATAGGAATGTAAATACGGTGGATAAGTCACTTGGAGCGGAATAGATTGTAATTATTATTATTATTTTTTTCACACTGGTGTACTGTTACAATATTAAATTTATATTCAATTTAAGATTGAGAAATCTATTTTTAAATGTGATGTCAGAGTTATTTTTTTATTATTTTATGTTTATTACAATTTGTAATTAAAGTAAATGTACTTACAACAATATAATAGGCTTGTTTTGTAATTTATCATAATTATTAAAAAAAAAAAAAAAAACAAGTAGATAACTTACGATTTTATTTCTGATAACCTATGCAATAGAGCTCTATAAGGATTTTATGTTTCTAAGTATGTGACTTTCACCTCTTTGACTAAATAAAGAAAATACTACTTCTTGTTAACTGCATTATATCTATCAAAATGTAATTTCTATTATATTGCGTAAACAGTAATAATATTACATCTATTAATAGTGTTAATGAAAAAATATTTGTATTATAATCAATACAATTGTGTAGTTTTCTTGGGATCTTTAATTTTATTTTTATAAAATATTGTATTGTTTTATAGTGTTGTTGTTTAGGTCAACACCAAAAAGTTTGGTTTGAACCTCTAGAGGTTTTATTAAAAACGAGAAGTAGGGTGGTTTACCATTTGCCTTCTCCACTGAAATGAAAGAGTATGCTTATCAGCATGGCCCTCCGTAAAGCACCTTCTTTCCACCCGCAGTTAATTTACAGTTAAATTGTGTTGCTGTGCTGCACTCCACGCATACTTAAAAATCTTTTCAGAGTTCAGTGTTTAAGAAAATGCAAAAGTGTGAAAATATGGAAAATTTGAGGAATTCACTATTTTTAAACTTATTTAACTGTCAAACCAATCTCTTTTTCGATCAGATATGCCAGAAAATAATCTCTAATAAAAATTATTCAAACAGTACGAAAAATAATATTCATAACTGATATAGTTACCCATAACAGACAGGTGGAGTGTCAAATTATTTGCACTCAATCTGTTAGTTGCAGGGCTAAAATAAATAGTTCTGTTTCTTATCACATAGTCAGCCAACTAAATGACTGAATCATTTAAGAACAGAAGAGGTAGAGGTGTAAAAGACACTAATCAGAGTTATCTCCTCTGAAAGTAATGAATTTCATTATACAGCCAGACCCTGTGGTGAATGAAGTGAAGGTGTCATTTACAGAGTGGAAAATACGTGCTTTTCAGAGGGCCCGGCATGCTGATAAGCATACTTTTTAACTCAGTGAGGAAGGCAATTGTAAACCACTTCACTCCTCGATTTACTTAGTAAAACCTCTACAGGTTCAAACCAGCCTTTCGGCTGATGACCTAAGAAACAACAACTGATATAGACTCTATCAGATGTATTCTAAAACAGACTCAAGCTGTGTAATCTTAAAAAAGTAATTGTTAATTTAATACTGAAAGAATTTTGGTAACTTATTAGTTACAAACAGAAGTTATATTTTAAAGTATTTGTTCTGAATTTAAATCTACCAGAGGTTTTTCGTCTACAGTTAAATAAGACGATTATGAAAAGAAAGGAATATTTAAGAAGGGCTTCCTTTGAGTTGAAAAATGTAAAACTATGGAATTCTATTACACAACACCAGTAAATTAATATAATTTATACTTAATAATGTAACTCAATAAATATTGTTTAGCAACAAGCATAACTTTACCTTTTTTAGAAATACTAGTACATTAATTGCATAATAATATATTCAATGCGTTTAAGATGACATTTTAAGATCAAAGAACACCAAGAATTTGCTTGAACTTTTCTGAAACCTTTATATGCATTCATTATTTAATAATAAATGCAAAACTCTAATTATCAAAGTAATATAACTGCGTGTATGTGCAACTTGCAAAATAAATAACTTTCTATATTTTATTTACAAATAAGCCTATTTTATTTTTCATAAAATGAAGGTAATATATAATCGGTCAACTGTAGCCTTCTTAAGTTTTATTCTGTATACAATACATATTCTTTCATGCAAGAATGGTGGTAAAGGCGTTCTTATGAATTCTTGTACTTAATACTCCGAGAATCGTATGAATTTTCACAAGATATAACATCATTATGATCAAATTTTTTACAAAAATACAGACAGGGAAGACTAGCGTAGTGTCTCGGACGTTCATGCACACTAAGTGATTTTCCTTTTCCTATCACTGTTTCAGTTGTTTCCGATCGGTATAATCAGATCTAATTGCGGCTCAGTCAGTCGGCGTTCGTCGTACTATAATTGAAATTACGGGAATGCGAGGTTATCAGATTTATTCAATTCACCCGATTTATTAAACTTGTCAAGGTCATTTACTCTGGCCGAATCACAACTCAGTTTATAATTCGCCTCTTTAACAATCGATCATGTGTACAAGAAGTTAAGTTTAGTAAAGCTCTTTGATATTTTTCACCGCCATATTACTACAAATAATTTTTTTTGTTATTGGTCTCATAATTTTTAATTACGTTCAGCAAAAATAAATAAAGATAATACCTAACAAACATAACAATGTAATGAGAAAGTTTAGTCTGATCTCTGATTTGAAAAGTTTTATTTTTGACTAAACAAGATATTTTTATTTGCAACTGTACAAAATACACTACAAGCAAATTTGATAAAAAAGATACCATTAATCATTAAGTTAGTTCATTATTTTTCGTTGTTTACTTATTTTATTATCTTATTTTGTTTTTATTTAATTTTGACGTCTCATGATATCTGAACTTCAGAGTCGTTTCAATCTTCGTATAGGGGCACTTTGTAAGTCTGGTGTGTCTAAGTCAACAATAATCTGGTTCGAATTATAATGTAATTTCTTTTTAAATCGTGCATGTGCGTAGGAACACATAATTGATGTATGGGACGTTTAATGAATTTTTTAGGCTGAAAATATTTTTCTTGATTTTGATCATAATTTTTGCATCTACCCTCCTACAACCAATACACTGGTAAATAGTGAAATTTAAATGAAAAGCGACGATTATTGTTTCACCCTGACGGCAAAAAACGCAGAAATTCATGTAGTATTTTCTTAGGGTGAAAATATTTTTCTTGATTTTGATCACAATTTTTGCATTTGTATACTCTACTACAACAGATATACTTGTAAATAGTGAAATTTCAATAAAAAGCGACAATAATTTTTTTACCCTGACGGCTAAAAGAACGTGAACTTTCATGAATTTTTTAGACTGAAAATATATTTATTGATTTTGATCATAATTTTTGCATTTTTCTATTCTACTACAACAAATACACACGTAAATAGTGAAATTTCAATGAAAAGCAACAATAATTTTTTCACCCTGACGGCAAAAAAACGCATGAACGCATGATTCATGTGTTTTCTTAGGGTGAAAAGATTTTTCTTGATTTTGATCACAATTTTTTGCATTTATGTACTCTGCTACAATTACTGTTCAGGTCGAACTAATTACGCGCAGATGTGCCAAGCTTCTTGTTATCTCAGTATGTTCAGCAATAAAGAAACCAATCTATCTAATATTTTTATTTCCAACAGTCTCCAAATGTTTTAAAGTTTACAGAGAAACAACAAGTATTTTTATCCATTATCTGATGCATTTTCAGGAAATAACTGATAAAACCTTAGTATTCTAGGTCGTATTTTTTTGTAATATAATTTAAAAGTATTATAATTTTAAATACATCATCTAATCGTGTGATTACATTTTATGATTCGTTTCTGAGTTAATTATGTATAATAATTGACCCTTTACTAGAAATTTATTATATCGTAAAGAAATTATGAATGTTTGCTTGAATTGTTTTACAATATTTTTTTATTATAATCGTAATTTTAAATTTTACTGAATTAAATAACCGTGAATAATATCTTCCTGTAATTATTTGTAAATAAAATTGTTATTTGATAGTACATTTTAAGGAATGAAACCTTCAATAATAAAAAAATGTCTTTTACCGAAGGTTTGTCTCTGGTGAGCTGTAGTTTATAGTGTGCTAATCAGTAAAATAACTTCTTTTATTCGTCCTCCTCCTCCTTCTTTACGGATTAGACACATAGCCTGTTCCAGCTTATATCCATCTTCTTCGTGGTCTACCCAACGACCGTTCTCCTCGCGAACGGCATCGTAAGGCCAGTAGCGGATACCGATCCTCTGGCATGCGGCTTACATGTTGTAACCACCCCTCCTTATATCGTTTAATCCTCTGCCTCACAGTTTCCGTTCTACCCAAATCATACCGGATTGCCTCACTCTTGATGGGATCCCTAATTGTTACTTCTCTCACTGATCTCAAAAAAACGCAACTCAGCTGCTTTCAACTTCTTACTCTCAGATTTCCTCAAGATCCATCTTTCATTACCGTACAACAAAAGACTACCTTACATCATATAGCCTCAATTGCGTTTCTTTCCGGGGCCTAATCAATAACACTATCAATAACTTTCCGGGCCTGCAGTAAAATAACATTGGTCCAGTACGTTTGTGCCATTCTCATTAACAGTAACATTATTTTATTATAATCTGGAATGATGTCACCCATCTATTCTGTTCTCAAGGACAGAAGCAAAGCTTGAGCTCCTGGGTTTTATTCAGTTAGTGCAATACGAAGATCTTCCAGGCCCGAGAATCCTCTTCTCTTTCAGCCTGTCATCATCCAGTTTTGGAAAGATTTTCACTGTTGCCTCCACAGCTTTCTATTCTGCTCCTTTCCTTCCCAGTTAAATCCCGCCACCAGCAGGTTTATATTTACCAGGTTTGTGAACCAGCTCTATTTCTAAGGCCTCCATTCCTGAATCTATTTGTTCCAGATCCGAGATAATTATGAGTAATTTTATAGTTTAATAAATTTTTTTAAACTGCTCTACTCAGAACCATAAAGTTCCTTACGTATTCAATGCTGTGAAATAATTCTATTAACTTTTCTACAGAAAACGAACTCATCAAAACTATTAGTTCAGTATATTTTCCGAACAACTCTCCTTGAAGGCTCAAGCGAGCTAGGTACAAAAATTGAATGTTCCTTTGAAAATTTCTTTTGAAAATTCTTTTAAAGAAGAAAAGAAGTTTTTTTTTGAAAATTTGATTCAAATATAAACATAAACATAAATACTAAATTAATTTGTTTATTACGACAGAAAAAATTTAAAATCTGTTCACCATGGAACAAAATTGATAAAATGGATGAATAGTAATAACTGGTGTTCTGTTTTGAACGGAGGATTCACCCACCAAGGCACCTCCTCTTGATCTTGCGTTAGTTAATAATATGCTTTCTTATCTTCAAACAAAAGTCTGTTGGATGTTTCCGGCGTAGGTGTTTGCGTGTTATCTAGAAGGTTCACTGCCGAAAAGTCGGGGGTGATTTTCTAATTTCGTGTGATATATTGAGAAGTATTTTAATATTTCGTGTTTTGCTGTTGGTATGTTTAAATCCGTGCGTAAAATTTTGTTTGTGATGTACCTGGGTGTTTGTGTAAGCGTTCTGAAAATTTAAGATTAGTATCTTTGAATTATGTCAACGTTAGATTTACTGGCTGTTCCCCAAAGCTGAATTCTATAAGTTAATATGGGTTTCAGCGTAAAATTAAAGTACAAAAACATAAAAATAGAAATAGTTTTAGGGATTTTATTTTGAGTAGACAAAATTTTCTTTTTAATACGTTCTTTACGTAGGCCTATGCTTAATTGTTTGTTATAAGACAAGTGGAGTGTTAAATTAGTTGCACTCAAACTGTTAAAAAATAGTTTTGTTTCTTATCATTTGGTTAGCCAATTAAATGACAACCATTTAAGAACAGAAAAGGTATAGGTGTAAAAGACACTAATCAGCGTTATCTCTTTTGAAAGTAATGAATTTCCTTATACAGCCAGAATGAAGTGAAGGTGAGTGAAATGAAGTGAAGTGAATGAAGTGAAGGTGTCATTTACAGGGTGAAAAATGTATGCTTTTTAGCGGGCCCGGCATACTGATAAGCATACTTTTCAACTTAGTGAGGAAGGCAATTGTATCACCTCATTCCTCGTTTTACTTAGTATAACATCTAGAAGTTCAAACAGCCTTTCAGCCGATTACCTAAACAAAACAAAAACATATGTTTACCCCATAAATGTTCTCCATAAAATTTATCTTTACACCGATACACCACAAAGATAATTCGAATTCTTTTTAGCGGGTTAGTTAAGGAAACTTGGTTCAATTATTTCAATCCATTCAATTTAGTACGAATAAAACACACACTGAGATAAACATGTGAGAATTTAATAATGAGTACATTTGTATTCTAAGTAAATAAACTTTTTTTAAATTCTTTGTGGTTAAAAATAAATTAAAAAAGACGATATAGAGCAACCAATATACTCTAATTACATCGACTCTTTTTAATATTCCCAAAGCGTCGTTTCAGGTTTCTTTAACATCTGGGGTGCATCATATAAAATTACACACTGAAGTTTCTGATCGTAAATAAGCCAACTTGATCGTTAATTTTCAATATATATTTGATCATAATATACCAGTCTACACTAATAAACTGTGTAATATTAGAAATTTATTATGCAAACAGATTTATAAAATACTATTGTTTAATTATTCATGTATGTATACCTATATAGGCCGCTACATAAAATAATCAGTGTTAATTAACATATTCTGTCCGTTATGTCTTACGAAGAAGTTAAAATTTATACAGTTATGATTAATATTTTAACATTTTTTATTTATACATCGATAGTTGTACATTACTGGCAACCAACCAATGGTTCCCAGCTTTCCTTTTTTTTGAAAATGTTTTTACTTTCCTAAGTTCTATCTCGTACATTTGAGAGTTAACAAATATTCCTGTGATGCTAAATTTTCTATAACCGTTTCTTAAATGACTTCCACGTTTCACGAGGGTTTGAAGCCAAAAAGATTTCTGTATCTATATAAATAAACACAGAAAAACACTATTTGGTTACACAGTTAGACACTCTTAACTCTCTTTTTTTGTATCAGAGGCGGCGAGAAAAACTCATGTTCACTCCCTCACGATGCGGGGAAGTAGTGTTGAACTCAATCGAGGCGTACTCGTCCAGCCTCAAGGATGCCGCAACCGCCTACCAACCAAAAACCCGCCGCTTGGCCACTTGATCCGGCATCAGCAAAACCCTCCATCTCCCTCGAACTTTTAATATAATACTACAAGGGAAAAGTCGGGTTAAAACATTTACACACTGTCAGTGGGGCATAACACTCTTTGACACTCTTGTAACACTTCTTGGTATTAGTGCGTATGTGGGAATGATTTTGGAGTTAAAAATATTAATTCGGAATAGCGGTTTTTGAAATTAGATGCGTACCGTACTCATAAAACTTTTGGTAGTTCTAATTCACTCCGATACAAATAAATGTATTTATTTTTAAAACGCCTAAAACGATTTTCATAAAAATTCTCTCAATTGCAACAAATCCGTGTTAATCTGGTTTCTCCTTAATTCGGACTGTGAATAAATTTAACTTTTTCTTTCTCTTGCCTATATGATTATATAGGAAGGAACGTTATCTTTTCATGTCGATTATTATTCGAAATCGAGTTTTCACCGGATATACACGTAGGGCCTATAGACCCCCTGAACCCAAAAAACATGTTTTTAGCGATTGGTGTGTGTGTGTGTGTGCGTGCGTGCGTGTGTGTGTGTGTGTGTGTGCGCGCGCGCGCGTGTGTGTGTGACAGAATATCTCAAAAATGGAACATTTCATGGAGTTGAAATTTGAAACTTAAGTTAGATACTACAACCGAACCCGTCACGAACATTTTCATCAAATCGGTCAAACGAAAGTAGTTCATTCAAGTCATTTGTCACATTTTTGCGATTGTCTCAAAAACGGCTCCGACAATTTTTTTAAAAAATCACTTCATTTACTACATGTTGTATGCTCTACAAAATAGGGTAGGCGCCATTTCTGCTGAAATTCTTGGAAAGGCTGTTTTCTCGTAAAAAATGTTTTTTTAAAGATTGCAGTTTTGATATGCATGTTAGCGCAAAATGTAGTATCCAATAAAAGTTGTAGAGAATTTAAAATCCAACTACCTCTATTTCAATAATTCTTTTGAATAAGGCTTAGTTTAGCGGTAATTAGTAAATTTTCTGTTTTTATCATGAAAATTTGTAAAAAAATCGATGTTTTTAAAATTTCGACCTTAGTTTCATTTTACGACAAAATGCATACAATTAAATTTATTGGAAATTAAAAGATTTACAATTTTTATCTAAAGCATTTTTCTCTAGAGTTTAATTTTGCGTGAAAGAGTGATTTTCCATATTTTTAAGCCAAACTGAGGTTGATTTTCATTTTGCATCACTCACTCATGACTAAAATAAAGTTATGTTTTTTGAGGTTAGTGTTTTTGTTTATTTCTAATGTAAGGTTATATTGTTAATTATTTTTACTGGCAAGAGAAAGTTGTGTGAGTGTTTCACACCAGGTTTTTGAAATTAGATGCGTACTCATAAAACTGCGGGTAGTTCTACTTCACTCCGATACGAACAAATGTATTTTTTCAAAAGGCCTGAAAGAGTGGGGATGACAAGACCTATGAGAAAATCCTGCCGCCCGGAAAGTTCGATGCCAAACTGGGCTCCCAAAGGGCGTCCAGTGAAATCAAACACTCAGCCTGACGATTCAACCCCAACAAAGCTTGTGTAATTATCGGTCACACTGTGGCTGGCAACCACCTGAAGGGAACGCGGAAGCCTCTTGACGTATTTTATTGACCATGGGTGGCGATCAAAAAGTCTCCAAACATAACCCTAACAAACCTTGATTCCCCGTTGACCTAACAAGGTCTACTGATGGTCAAACGTGAAGTAACACATAAGAGCGCCACCACCCGTAATACTCGGCATCCTTCACAAACCGTCTGATTTGAATTCCTTGAGAGTACATAAGGTCAGGTTCCGACAGGAAACACCCTGAAAAAGATACCCGATTACTGGTGATAGAATTGGTAAACCGGATCTCACCTTTTTATTGCACTGCCGTGGAACATACATTTCAAACCTTCCTAAAAGTACTGTTGTGGTTAAAATTTTATAAAAAAGGGCCGCCAAAACCCTGCTACCCGTTCAATGAGCATCTTTTGTTAAGAGAGTATGAGTATCGGTATGAAAATAAAATATTTTATCAACTGTTTAAAGATTTGCAAGAAAAAAATGTACGTCTTTCCGTACTTTCCGAATTTAAAATTAAATTGAATATTTGAAGCAGATTTTAATTAATTTCAAAAAAATTGTGTACTTGACATAATCAAAAGTATAGATTGTTTAAAAGATTGTAAAATATAATTAAATACGAGAACAATTATTTATTACAAAGAAAGTTGATCGTTTTGAAAATTTTTGACCTAGAAAGCAGTAAAAATGGGATTAAACGATAATATCTAGTTAAATTTTTAGATTTTGTGGTCTGATACGAAAGAGAAAAATAATTTTCCTGTTTTATAAAGAACGTATTTTCACGTTTTCACCCCTACCGTTGTTTTTTCTCATTTTTTACCGGCAGGTCGGTCTATTCTCTCTGTTTCGTAACGCATAGGCATTCTATATTATTACTCTCACGGGTCACACTACCGTACCACAGACGCTTTACTATGTTGAAGCATACAAAATATAATTAATTTTGCTCTTTAGTTGTGAGATTCCATGCGTAAACCTGCTTTCATAGTTAAAAAAATAAAATAAAACAAAAAAAGAGGAAAAAATACGAGACTAATGGAGAATAATGCTTGCTTCATTCTAAAAAATAAAACCACCGCTAAGCCCACACCTTTGCTTCAACAATACACGTAGGCCTACATGAATCTTTAAATGCACACAAAAAATGAATAAGTTTGCTTGGTCAGCGATTTTGAATGTAGCACTACTTTGGTTTTCTGGCCCTCGTTTATCCGGGTGTCCAGCACAATCTGAATCGGAAAAATATTTTTCATTCATTACATCGCGATATCCGACGTACTGTACTTTAACAACACTGTCATCTTGATACTTAACATTATACGTTATACCCGTACGGTATTGTACATTTATTAACGTTTAAACATGCAAAGTGTACAGTACAATAAGTTTGTACTCTTAAAACATTAGTTCATCAAGCTGAAAATTACACGCACGAAAGGTTGCGACTTTAGTTACGATTGCGCGATTGTGCCATCGTTAAACGCCATACAGAAGTAAAGTAGACAAAAATAAATAATTTATTTTTAAAGAGTTATTTCTAGACCACCGGGATGGTCCAGAGGTAAGTCATCGCCGCAAGTTAGCTGTTTAACAGCTGATTTTCGGAGACGAAGGTTCCTGGTTCAAATCCTAATAAAGGTAGTTTTGTACGTATTTGAATACTAGACAGTGATTACCGGTGAACTTTGATGGATGGGGTTCAATTAACAATACTCTCTTACGAATGGTTGGCCTGAATCTGTACATGATTACACCTTATTTACACGACGTATGAATCGTTCTCATATCATTGGGTCTTAAGGTTTCTTATTGTTCATAATTATACAGATTGCAACAAACACACATTAGGGATAAAATTAAAATAAACATGTAATCTTGGAATTATCCGCCCTACAAATGACACCTTTACTTCATTCACCACAGGGTCTGTCTGTAAAATTCATTACTCTCAGAGGAGAACGTGAATAACAATATTATTGTATAATAATAATATTCTCTCAGGAGTGGTCGGCCTGAATCTGTACAGGATAACACCTTATTAATACGACATATGGTTGTTCTCATATCATTTGGTCTTCAGGTTTCTTATTGTTCAAAATTGAACAGATTGCAACGAACACCCATTATGGGTAATTTAAAAAGCAAGTAATCATGGAATTATTCACCCTACAAATGACACCTTCACTTCATTCGCCACAGGGTCTGGCTGTATAATAAAATTCATTACTTTCAGAGGAGAACTTGAATAATCGATTAATAATACTCTCTCAGGAATGGTCGGCCTGAATCTGTGCAAGGTTACAACCTTCTTTACACTACACATGAATCGTTCTCATATAATTTGGTCTTCAGGTTTCTTATTGTTCAAAATTGAACAGATTGCAACGTATACACATTAGGGACAAAAATAAAATAAAAAAACAAAGTAGTAAGGGAAGGTGAAACGTAGAGATAAAATCTCAATTCTGTCAAAAGAGTTAAGATGAAGTAAATTTTGTTCGTTTGTTTCTTTGTATAATGTTCAGCGGTTACCTTCTGATAAGTTGTTATGTTTTTATTGTAATGATGCTTATAACTACCGACTGAGTATGGGAATTACAAGTTCTTTTACTACATAAGATAGACTACTTGGCCTCATGTTTAAACTAAAACTAACGACAACGACGACCTCTTAGCAAGATTAAACTAAACGAAAAAGGAATAGATTGGTTTAGAATGAATACCGGCAATTCCTCACTGGGAAACTGGAATCCAGGAGAAAAAGCCAACCCTGGAATTCGTGTCCTTGACTCGAATGAACAATGACTATAGAAAATACTGCTTAAATAAAGTTCCATCTCTCTAGCGAAGTACCTACTATTCAACCTGTGCTATAACAGATAAGTCTCACGTACAACCAACCAGAGTTTTAATTTAAAAATGTTTTTTTTTTCATTAAAAAAAGCTTTTATATTTTATTTTAATTTAACATCTATTTACAACTTAAAAATGGGAAGTTTATTTTTCTTTCATAAAGAATATTCAGACATAATACACGGTTTTAATACAATTTGTCCGTTAAGGAATAGAAATTTGTTTTAATTTCCATCATTACGAATTCTAGTAATATACAAATGTGCAAAATATAAATCATATTAAATTTACTTTCCACAGACCCTCCAACAATGTATAATTTATTATCTAAACCGATTTTATTTTATATCTTTTTTAACTCCCCATAATAGGCAGGGGGAGTGTTAAATTATTTTTGCACTCGATCTGCTAGTTCCAAGGCTACAAAAAATAGTTCTGTTTCTTATCACATGGTCAGCTAATCATATGACTGAAGGATTGAAAAACAAAAGAGTTAGAGGTGTTTCAAAAATACTTTAGTCAACGTTATCTCTTCTGATAGTAATGAATTTCATTATACAGCCAGACCCTGTGGTGAATGAAGTAAAGGTACCATTTGCAGGGTGGAAAGTCGGTACCTTTCGGAGACCCCAGCATGCTATAAACTCACTTTTCAACTCAGTGAGGAAGGCAAACGTAAACCAACACACTCCACGTTTTTACTTAGTAAAACCTCTAGAGGTACAAACCAGCCTTTTAGGTGTTGACTAAAACAATAACACCTGTTTTAATAAAAATAATATTGTCAATGAAATACATAAAGTGCTTTTGAACAAAAAAAAACAGCACTTCTAATATGGGGACGGAAATTTTTTTTTTCTGCTCAATATAAGCAGTGTTTATATATCGTGTTACATTAGGATGTTTTTTCTTGTTCAGTTAGCAGTTTTTTGTACAGAAATAAAAAATATTTTCTTTTGATTTTTTACTACAGAAGTTAATTTTATCAAAATTTAAGAAACTAAGAAATAGTTATGAGTTTCTTTGATTTTGTAAGTATGGTACCAGATTTAAATATTTAGTTACATCTCCATTCACCTCCTTGTGCGGTTGCCGACATTGAAAATGAATGTATTTTAAAGAATAATATATTCTAGTCACTTGTAATTGTTTTTGTATTCATTTACATACATAAAAATGTGTTTCCTAAAATACATCTTAAATAAAAATAGATTTTGTAACAAAGTATCTGTATACTTTGTATCTGTATACTAATAAATAAAAAACCGAAATAAACAAATGTTAGAGATGAAAAGATAACACATTACGAAGACGGGTAATTTTTTTAATTTTCAGTCGGGGTCCTATAAAAGGGTTGTTATCCCAACCAAAAATTTTAAAATTTTCAGAATACAAACATATCTTTTAACGGAATGTTATTCAGCGTTAAAAATTACATAAAAATGTAGTAACCCAAAAATCGTGTTTGATCCGTTCTCCAAAGATGGGTGAAATTTCTTTTTTAACTCCTAAACGGTGCACAGTAATGAAAAAGTATATATAACATTGTTTGTGCCCCTTTCTAAAGTATTTCAAGACCATATTATAGCTAAAGTTGCCTTTGACCCGCCGGATCGCTGAGAAATCTAAAAAAAATTCCAACTTCATACCATCAAATCTCAAACCTTCAAACTTCAGATCTTTGAACTTCATACATCAACCTAAAACTTTCAAACCCTTAAACTTCAAAACTTTTAAAATATTGTCAGCTACACAACTTCTTAATAATAATAATAATAATAATAATAATACATTTTATTGACGTTAGGCCAAGTACATACATACAATAGTCAAAGTCAAGTTCATATAATTATAAAGAATTAACAATCATTAAGTCATTACACAATTTGCTCCTTCTCTACAAATAAAATAAATATTAACAAAAATAAATGAAATCTCTAATTCAACAACATTACATGTATTAAAAGGTAACCTGTGACAATTTATTAAATCGTTTAATCCTAAAACATCACAGCCTTTTAGCGATGGAAAAGTACATTAAAATGATCGCAATTTCTAGCGTTACAAGAATGAATGCCACTCCTCAGTCGCTGAACTGATAAACCGTTCATAGGATGTAGTAGGACATCTTTAGCGGCCAAACTTCACCTTATGACAAAGTGCAGGCGCGCATTGCACGCACTTCTATGTTTATGATCCACCAACGAATTCTGATCCACCTAACCCCATTGATAAGAGACACGAAAGCAGCGCTCAGCGCCGTTAGAGTGGCACGTGTTTTTTAAGGAAAAATTTATTCAAGTCACTGGTAATTTTTTTTTGTATCATTTACATACCTAAAGATGTGTTTCCTTAAATATATCTGAAATAAAATAGGTTTTTGTAACACAAACTGTCTGTTTAAAAAAAATAAAAAACTAAACAAACAAATGTTAGAGGAAGAAAGATAAACCGTTACTTAGACTTATATAAACGTATACGGTAGGCCTGTCTGTTCAGGTCTTGTATCTTTTACCATTGTATATACAACAGCTGACTTGTGAAATATCCTCAAAACCCAAACTTTACTCTATTGCTGTATAATTTTCTCCCTTAGACGAATTTAGTCTCCTCTTCCAAAACTACCCTATCTGAACGAAAATGTAATAGAGGGGAAGAAAGTTTCATGTATTTTTATCATGCGATGTATCGGGTTTATTCTTTTGAACGCCCTTTCTCGTGCAGTTTCTTTATTTGCAAACATAAATACAAGTATTAAGTCTCAGTTTTTTTTGGATGCGACAGATCAAGTTATCAGATTTTATAATATTTTATTTATTTTCTGTTAGCACAATTTTAATCCATAATTTATTGAAAAAATTAATGGAGATACCTTTTTGTAAAAACTGTTCACAAATCTGTATTCAAATAAAGCTGAACTTCGTTAACCTGGACCAGTTTTATAACAAAATTGTTCAGCGTAGTACTTTAAATAAAGACTTTTTTACTGACGACAACGCTGTTATCAGTAGGTGAATTATTCGAATTCACTTGCCAGCGTGTGGGTTCATGCGCTCACCCCGTCTGCTGTTGGGATACAGCAAACTGGTGACTCAACGCTCTTCGTTCTCTTCCCTTAAAAAGAAACTTTGATACAGTCATGGAAAAAGTTGTGGCCTGGTGTGTGTGACTTGCCAAAACAATAAAATTGAAGAAGAAGAAAACAGTATTGAAGAAGATTTTATTGACATTTTTAAAAATATCGATGGCTGCTCCAATGTTGATGAAGATATTACTTACTTTTACTTTACAACCAGGGCGTTCAGGCTTCTGCAGCCCCTCCTCACCGCGACCTAAAAGATCTTTTGTGAAGATATTAACAATTTGTTGCAAATGGACAATGACGGAGGTTATAAAGTGATCACAGAAGAAGAAATTGTTGGCTCATGCAGTGTTACAGAAAATGAAAATGAAGAGGATTCAGACAGTGTTGATGAACCAGCTGTGGTTATGACCCAGCCAAAAACAGTAGTAAACATAGATAAATTAATTGATGCTTTATTTCGAGCCGAAACATCGCCAAATGAGCTTCTATGGTAAAGTGGATGTTAGATCGCGCTACTCGTAAGCAATACATGAAACTAAGGAAGCAAAAGCTCGCTGCCTTTTTTACTATCGACAAGTTTGTAATTATATTGAGTACAGCGTAAATACATAAAGTATTATTTGTTTATAGGTAAAAGTGTGCCGATAATAAGTTTAAACTGTATTAAATATAATTTGGATAAGTATTTTTTTATAGTTATTTCCTCATTCTCTGGATAACCCGGATTTTGGTTAACTCGGATCGGCCCCGGCTCAGTTGATCCGGGTTAACAAGGTTCTTCTTTACCTAACTTTAGTTCGAAGTTTCAAATTCCGTTACCGAAGATTTTCCGTTACTTTGTTCAAACACACACACACACACACACACACACACACACACACATTGGTAAAAAAGATTTTTGGGCCCGGGGACCTGTAAACGTGTTTCCTGTGGAAACTCAATGTGAAAACATAATTTATTGTCCATAAATAATGGCATTGAGAAAAATTGGAGTAAACTTAGAAAACATAGTTGACCAAATGAAGTCCAGATTGCAGATTACTGCCTTCACAGGCTTCCACAAAGAACAAAAATAGACACTGGATGGATGGAATAAAGAAGAACCGCCTGAAATTTAAGAATTCTGAGAGTCAGAGCTTCAATAAATGTAGTCTAAGATGACTTAAGACAGAAAAAAATTACCTATTTATGGATTCACCTAACGTAAAAGTTTATATTTATAAATATTCGTGTTCTATATTGTTCATTAACATAGTTTGATCAAATGATAATTGTTGTCTTAAATATTTACGAAAATCCACACGTTAGAAAATATTTAACAGTTTTAATGAAAGCGAAAAATGTAATAAACTTTTTAAAGATTCTGAGCCAGTCGTGTTGCTCAGCCGATAGAAAGTAATTTTTAATAGTTGAATATCACCAGTCGGGCGATCTACGTTGTATGGTGAACAGCTAACTTACCTCTTTAAATGAATTTAAGTCTAATCACTCCAAAATAAACAAATTAAATATTCACTGGTTTTTTTTAATTGAAACAGTTTCTGATGAGAAAATAAAGGAAAAACAAACCCAATTATATTATATCTTCGTGGTATAGTAGTTTACCACACAGTGGAAGATTCCTAATTTAATTCCTGGCCAGGGTTAGAAAATTTATAATCTTTAACTCACAGAATGTACAACCCACTTTATTTTCTAATGACTAAGTTGTTGATGCGACTTTAAATAAACTTAACAAAGAAAAACAAAGCCAAAACAAGATTCTATATTTACAATAGTGTAGCAATATAAAGTATATTATTCAATGCTATTCACATGAATATTCAGATGTTTCTATTAGTAGAAATATTTAAATTAGTTCAGTAAAACCATAGAAGTTAAAATTATATTTTTCTCTTTTGTTTTTAGGCCTGTATCGCTCAGTTAATACAAATCCAAACTTTGAAAACATGTCACCAGCAACTACCATTGAGGTAAGTTTATTAAACAATACTATATTTTTCCCGGAATAATCATGTTTATTATAATTACCTCATTGAGTACCTCAGAAGAATTCATTAAATAATCTGGTTTATTCACTTCACACTTTAATTTGTCTGGTTATCAATTTTATAAAAGGTACTATTGCTGACTTTGAGAATTCCAGGTCTTTTATATAGGATTAAGGTCCGTCCCTAAGTATTCAAAGCTAATATTAAAAATAGCATGTTTTAATTTTTCTCGTTATCGCTTAAAAAATATGCACGCCAAAATTTGGAACGTTAGCATTTCGGAAAAGTGCAGAATTATGATGTATTGCTTAGAGAAGTCACCTCTTTTTACTCCTTGGAGTAAATGGTTTAAATACCGTATTGTTCCGAATACAAGCCGCAGTTTTTTCCTGAAAATCGGTTCCATAATTTGACCTGCGGCTTGCATTCGCGCTTTAATAATAATAGTAATCGTTTCTTATTAAGCATAAGTACGTATGAATATAGAGAGAGTGAGAGAGGGTAAGAGAGAAGGAGGGAGTAAGAGGGAGAGACGCACTCCTAACGTAGTGCGTGTACAGTCATTTTGATCAGTTTTTGGTGTTACAGTATAAAGTTTGGTAGCAGTTTTCATATATTTTATTTTGTTTTTTATCCGATAATTTGTCTTTTTTTTTGTATTTTATACATCGTCATGAGTGATGTTATATATGTTAAGGGTACTTTGTCTATACAAATACCCAAAAAGTAGCGCAGGACTTGCGATACCAATTTCGAATTATTGGTATCGCAAGTCCTGCGCTACATTTTGAGTTTTAAAACGCGGAAAAGACATCCACCAAAGAAGTTGGAAGAAAACACATATGATGTAGATGAATCTTTGTGTTCGGCATTGAACAAAAAATAAACAAAAACTTCTAAATGCTAGTTAAGTAGTAAGTGCATTTGTTAAGGTATTTTCTTCTTAAAAAATAAAATACTTTCAAAAACATACAAGTACTGTACTTTAAATTTACTTCCTAGTTTTGATTGTAATTTTTCCGATGCGGCTTAAATTCGGGTGCGGCTTGTTTTCGGAATAATACGATAATTATACTTTATTTTAACGGAAAATAGCTTGGTTTTGGGGTTAGAAATAGGAAGGTTATACTACTGTACAAAAGGCAAAAAGGAGACTGAACAGGTATTCGTTTGAAATAGCCAAGTAAAACTAAGCGAAAACCTTGGCCACAATAGTCAAACATTATACTTAAACTGACTACAATTATTCTTAATAGTGTAAAGTGTACATAAACACATTTTTATTAATTTTGTCAATTACAGTTTGGTTTTTAATTAAAAAAAAGTAGATAAAACAATTTATGATAGAACAATTTGAAAATAATATGGTAGCCTACAAATTTTAGACCACAAATCTGAATAAGTTTGTATATACGAGTAAATTGATACTCAATTAAAACTAGGATAATGAAAATAAATTTTAATATAAAACAGGAAACGTACAAAGAAAACAGCTTTTAAATTGCATTAATGCAAAATAAATACTCCATTTTCACAAACCTAATATGAATATGTACATTCGGACGAGACTGTTGGCGTAGTGGTTAGAACGACTGGTTTCTACGCAAGGGTCCTGGATTTGATTCCGGTCAGGTCTGACATCTTTCCATCACTCATCTTCATCTACCTTCCTTCTCGCCGTCTGCATTAGCAGTAATTGCAAAACAGTCGGAAGTTAAACCAAAAAATTGAGACCGTCGAACCCTGGTTTTCAGAAACAGATTTTAGCGGATAGTAAAACTCATTAATACCTATTATATAATATTGTTTTTATAGCAGAAACTTTTTATTTTTAAAATTGTGTAGTGGAAGAACTTTCAAATGAAATGAAAATACTTTAGTTTTTATTTTCAGCCCTAAGGATAAAATATACCAAATTTCAGCTTTCTAAGTAATCAGGAAATTAGAAAATTACTTGAGATGAATGAATAAATGAGTGAATGTGTGAGTCAGTCAGTAAATGCTTTCTCATCTGTACACTATTAGATATTATTATAAACGAAGGATACCCAATCATATTTTACTAAAGATTCTTATAACTTCATTAAAGGATTAATTTATTCAGATCCAAAAAAAATCCTTTAAACTCTATTATTTCGTCATATTGATTTTTTTATCAAATAAAATATAAAATAATCAAACGAATTCATTAATTGAAAAGAACTTATTCGTCGATAAAAGCATTTAAACAGATTTCTCATCGGAAAATTTGAACTTGACATTTAATTTTAATATTATATTCCTTATTAAAATCATAAAACTAATGAACGGACATCATATTAATGGTTTTAAAATCATAACTGTACATTATTCTAATGTGTAAAATAATCTTTATGAAGTGTATGAGCTTTCAAAGTGGTTTAGGTTTAGAAATGATGACACGTGGAGTCATAACCGTAAAATTTAGGGTCTGGTATTTCTGTTAGTGTTGTTTAATGTACACTTAGAATAACCATCAATCATCTTCCAGGCTTAATAACGTAGAAAATTATATGCGAGTAAGTTATAGTTTGCTCTGGTTTTAAAATAAAAATAAATAAATGCAGGCAGAAAAACTAGTAAATCGGTGAAAAGTTTACAGAAATTTGTTAGACCTGGGCAATGTATTTTCCCAGTGTAAAAAGTTGATTAAATTTCGATCTGTTCTAATGAGTATATACAACTTGAAGAGCAGATAAAATATTTTTTGCCTTTGATTTTGGGATACAGTGCTGTACTCTGAGCCGCACGATTTTCGTAAGTGATGTTAATAGTTATTTAACGGGCGCAAATGGTAGTAAGGTTATTGCCAAGAGAAGAAATGCCCAGTCGTACTTACTTAGTTAGGAACTTTGGGTGTCATCTGATAATCAATAACATACAAGTATTTCTATTTCTTGTAATCGTATTTCAAATAAAGAAATGATCCGAATTATATCCTTCTCTTCCTCCTCTTCTTCTTCATATTCTTCCTCTGCCTCCTCTACATCCTCTTCCTCTTTCTCTTCTTCTTCCTCTTCGCCTTCTTCAACTTCACCTTTTCTTCACCGTCACCTTCTTCTTCTTCTCCTATTCTTCCAATTCCTCTTCTTCTTTTGCTTCGTCTTCCTCTTCCTCTTCTTCTCATTCTCTTCTTATTCCTCTTCCTCACCGTTTTCTTCTTCCACTCACCTTCTTCTTCAACTTCACCTTTTTCTTCTTTTTCTTTTCTTCTTCCTCTTTCTCTTCTTCTACCTCTTCCCTTCCTTTTTCACTTTCTTCTTCTTCCTCTTCTTCTCATTCTCTTCTTGTTCCACTTCCTCGCCGTTTTTTTTCTTTTTCTACTCACCTACTTCTTCAACTTTACCTTTCTTCTTCTTCTACTTTACCTTCGTCTTACGCTTTCTCTTTCTTCTCCTATTCTTCCACTTCCTGTTCTTCTTCTTCTTCTTCCTGTTCCTCTTCTTTCTCCTTCTCTTTTTCTTCTTCTTCTTCATTCAGGTTTCTCCTGCTTCTCATTAAGGCATTTGCCATCTAGCCTGTTCCGACATGGAAATGTTTCGTGCCTTCGTAAGGAAGCTGTGAAATATAAATCACTCCCAGTGTTGTAGAGGTCTTCCCAAGTTGCTTTTTTCCTCAGCCTGTCCCAACGTCCCTTTTTCTATCATCCTTCATTATTTTAAAGATGCTCCATTCAGTATTTGCGATAACTAAATCTTACTTTCATTAACTAGAGTACCTTAATAATTACTTATTCGGGCTAAGCGTAATTATTGTATTATTTTTAATATATTGGTTAAACCCATTTTCGGAATAAGATGGAAACACAGATACCCAAAAGAATTTAAAAAGTACTTAAAAAAATAATTTAACTTATATAGTGTCATCTTATTCTTCTTAATTTACTTTAAATATTGATTTCAAGGGGTTTAATTTGTGAAATACTTAGGCATAGACCTTCTATTACTTTAAATTTTAGTTTCCAATAGTTTTAGGAACAGATTTTCTCTGCTTCGAGAAAATGATTATGTGTTGTTTCTGTTGAAGCGACATAAAGGATTGTTGATTAAATAATATACTGGGCTGGGTTTGAACAGGTCTTGTGACGATAACGAAGACTAAGAATTACATTATCACTGACCCTTGACCTAACAGCAGCAAAACTAGGCTACAGGAAACTGTAATAAATTGTAATACTAAATTAAACTTTAAAATTTTACTATACTAACTTACTTGCTGTTATTAAGAAAATAAACATATTGGGACAACCCAAGTAAATGTTATAGCCTATGGGTTGGCATTTTAGTCAGTTAGGTATTGTTGGGAAATAACATAGGTATAGTACATTTTGAGGGCGATTATTACAAATAAGAGTTTCCATGTCAAAAGATTGTGGTGCAAAATATCACCTTCATTTTAGTGATCATAGAAGTGAACAAATTTTCTTAAGTAAAGAGATACAATGTCACACGGTAGGGTGTCCTGGAAATACGTTTTTGCAGGAGTTTTAATTTTTTTAAATCTGGTGTGAAACACTCACACAACGTTCTCTTGCCAATGCAAATAATTCACAATATAACCTAACATTAGTAATAAAACATTAGAAATAAACAAAAAACTAAACTATTGCAAAATGAAAATCAACCTTAGGCTTAATAATATGGGGAACCTCTCTTTGACGCTAAACTAGCCTCTATAGAGAAAAATTCTAAAAACTAAGGTATATATAAATTTTATTTTATACACTTTTGTCACAAAATGCCTACTACGGCCGAAATCTTAAGAAATCCATTTTACTACCTACACTTTTCATGAAAAAACAGAAAATCACAAATTACTGCTAAATTAAGCTTTATAAAAAAAAATGTTTATATAAACATTCTAGGTTTTTAAATTGTCTACAAGTTTGATAATTACACTTTTACCCTAAAATGCATATTAAGGCCACAATCTTAAAAAATACACTTTTTCGACGAGAGAACGGCCCCGCCAAGAATTTCAGCACATATGGCTCCTACCCTATCTTGTAGAGCATAAAAAGAGCAGTAAACGAGGCGATTTTTAAAAAAAAGATTGTAGGCCGTTTTTGAGAAAATAGCAAAAAAGTTCAAAATGACACGAATAAACTACTACTTCCGGTTGACCGATTTTGATGAAAATGTTCGTGTCGGGTCCGGTAGTAGTATCTAACTTAAGTTTCAAGTTTCAAATCCGTATGATGTTCCGTCCTTTAGATATACTGTTCACGCACACACACGCACAATCAATAGCTACAAACATGTTTTTGGGTTCAGGGGGTCTAAAAACGTGTAGATCCGGTGAAAACTCGATTTCGAAAAATCAACATGGAAACAATACTTTTTTCCAAGATCATCATACAGGCAAGAGAAAGTAAAAAATTTAAAGTTTTCATTTTGTCTTAGTTTATCTTAAATCGTATCAACGTCTTGATCATTAGAGTTTACTGTAGAATATAAAACGGTGGGTTTGAATATAATAATAATTTCTAGTTCCTTGCGATGAATCGAACCCGGGATCTTCCATTTTGTATTCCAGCACGCTAACCACTACGCCATGGTCGTAATCTTTGAAATTTTATTTTAATAAATTTTCTATTTGATATTATTTTCAAACACTACAAGTAACATCTGCACGAACTGCATAACTGATATTCTATTTTTGCATTGGAATAAAATAGTAGGTATCGTTTGAAAGTGCAAAACAAACCTATTTTTACGCAAACGACTCACGCGTAGCAAGTGCTTCTGTATCGTTGCGAACTTAATAAATTAGACACGTATATAACTGAAGAAATTCTTAACAACATCGTTAAATGCATTTTAAACTATTGACTCTTTCATTCCGAAATACAATTTTAAAACAAAACACGCCTCAAAATTAATAACCGATCGTGTTTGTAATTAATTATTGAAACGTTTCTCTTTCAGCGTTATTGAATGTATATATATCAAGCGAGTTATTCTACAGCTCTGGCCGTCTCTCGCATCCCATACGCCACCCCTCTCTATCCATCCAGTCTCCTCCCTCCAATTGTCTAGCATGCATATCTTTCGATACTTGCTTTATCCATGCTTCAGGTGGTCTACCACGCTTATTTCGTCCCCAAGGGGTCCAGTTTATTATTTTCTTTGGCCATCTCTCATCTCCCATTCTTTGCACGTGTCCCAGCCATACCAGACGTCGTTTTTCGATTTCCTCCATTGTGTGTTATTGAATGTACTTTCTTATAATATCTAAATAGTTTGTTTGCGTATTTAACGATGGCGACGAAGAATATAATTGTATTATTATGTAACATCGTTTAGGACAGTGATCGGCAGAGTACGGCCCGTAAGCCATATATGGCCTCCAGGTTGGAGTGATTCGGCCCGTAGCAGCGGTGGCTGTTCAGGTGAAGTAGGTGAAGAGCCTCTTCACCTATTTTCTGGATAGTATCGAGATTTATTTCTCCCACAAAATAAGTATAATTTCTGTTATAATTTATTACTTTCTCTTGCCTATATGAATATATATGAAGGAAACTACTGTTTTCATGTCGATTTTTCGAAATCGAGTTTTCACCGGATATACACATTTTTAGACCCCTGAACTCAAAAAAATATGTTTTTAGCGATTGGTCTGTCTGCGCGTGTATATGTGTGTGTGTGTGTGTGTTTTGTGTGTGTATGTGTGTGTGCGCGCGCTTGTGTGGGTGTGAACAGAATATCTCAAGAACGGAAAATCGTACGAACTTGAAACTTAAGTTAGGTACTACTACAGGACCCGACACGAATATTTTCATAAAAATCGGTTGACCGGAAGTAATAGTTTATTCGTGTTATTTTTATTTTTATTTCCGATTTTCTAAAAAACGACTCCTACAATTTTTTAAAAAATTGCCCCTTACTACATTTTTATGCTCTACACGATAGGGTAGGCGCCATATCTGCTAAAATTCTTAGGAAGGCCGTTCTCTCGTAAAAAAAATGTTTTTTTTTTTAAATTGCGACCTTAATATGCATTTTAGGGCAAAAGTGTATTATCAAACTTGTAGACAATTTAAAAATCTACGACTTTTATTTCAAACATTTCTTTGTATAAAGCTTAGTTTAGTGGTAATTTGTGATTTTCTTTTTTGTTCATGAAAATCTGTAGAAAAATAAATTTTTTTAAAGATAAGTATGCATTTTACGTCAAAAGTATACAATGAAATTTATAGAAAATTAAAAGATCTACAACTTTTGTTCTACACATTTTTCTCTACAGAGCCTAGTTTAGCGTCAAAGAGCGATTTTCTGTATTATTAAGGCTAACTAAGGTTGCTTTTCATTTTACACCATTCACTCATGATTAAAATTAACTTATGTGTTTTGAGGTTCGTTTTTGTGTATTTTTAATGTTTTATTACTAATGTTATGTTGTTTATTATTTGCATTGGCAAGAGAAAGTCGTGTGAGTGTTCACACCAGATTTTTTGTTTTGTTTTACAATAAATGAAGAAGTATCATGTAAAATAGTACATAAAGTTATGTATCTGCTTAGAACGCTTTCTGATGTTTTAAAATATAACCCATGTAATGGCCTTAATTATTATACGTAATAAAGACCCAAGTGAAGAGTTAGATGGGTGGTCGCCGCTTCTCTTCCAGCGCAAGCGGGTTGCCATGACAACAGAGATGTCAGTAGCTAATATACAAGCCTAGCTCTCTTCACCCGTCCCCGAATAGTGAAGAGATTGCGATGGGTGGACCAGCCTACTGCACCTGCTTGTTCTTGTACGTGTATGTTAATTGCTTCGTATTTCCGGTTTCACAAATTTGTTTTACATGTGTACATACTGTGTGGCACACAGCTTGTAAAATACACACATACGCTCTGTATTGCTAATTCCAGGGCTACAAAAATAGTTCTGTTTCTTACCACATGGTCAGCCAATTATATGATTGAAGCATTTAATAACAGAAGAAATAGAAATGTAAAATACACTAATATTAGTCACAGTTTTCTCCTCTAAGAGTAATGAATTTCATTACACAGCCAGACCCTGCGCTGAAGTGAAGGTGTCTATTGCAGGGTGAAAAGTAGATGTTTTTCAGAAGGCCTGGCATGCTGATAAGCGTACTTTTCCACTCAGTGAGGAAGGCATGGTAAACCTCCTCGTTCCTTGTTTTACTTTGTAAAACCTCGAGAGGTACAATCTAGCCGTTTAGTTGATAACCTAACAATACGACTATACGGCTATATAGCCTATGTGTATATTTTACATTTTTTACACTCTTGCAAATACTTATTAATATACTAGTTTTCTCGGTTTTTTGCAACTCTTCACTTATTTTTAAAGGCACGAGCTACCATTGGCCCGTGGAAAAATGAATGTTAACTTAATACAAAATACTACCACGTCCTACGGACAGAACAGTGTTTAGGTTTGTCAACCAAAAATTGAAATGTATTTTATCGTATGATTGTATTTTTTCTGTACCTTTATTTTAGATAAAAAAGATAGTTTTTTTTTCTCAGAATTCTAATTATAACACTGTAAGTTTCCACAACCAGCAGTATAATCCTTTGTTCTATTTCATAAAAATAAATACATCGATTTATTTAAATATATTTATTTTATTTTGGTGGATAAAGATTTTAATTAATTAACAGCTTGTTTGTTTCTAAAACAATAATTTAGAACGATAACCCAACTACTCAAACCAATTCCCTTTAATAATATCGCTAACCTACTAACTAAAGGTTGTACTTTACTATTAATTAATACACCATTCATTTATTTGAAATTTATACAACGTAATGGCGTGGAACAACACATGCAAACACTATTAGTATAATTATAGTTGTGTTTGTGTGTATGTGCGTGTAGCCAGAGTGTTTGAAACACTAAGCATGTGTTATTGTTACAATGTATGTGGTACACCACTGTTCTGTGTGTCGTGTGTGTAGTATCGATCGAACCTGTCTATCAGCCCTTACTCCTTCCTAAATACTACTGTACTAATACTTTCATTCTAGTATGAAGGGATCTCCGATTTGCGACCGCTTCCTTATAAAGTCCGTCTGAAACTGAATTTTCATGTTTACTGTTTAACATTGTACTACTGGACTAAAGAAGTACGAGGGTCGTTCGGAAAGTATAAAGAACGTTTTTCTTTATTTTGAAGTATTTTTTTCATAGCCAAACAAAACATTTTTTACATAATACCTGATAGGTCCTTCTTAAACTGTTTTTCTACGTAATCGCCGTACAAATTTAAACATTTATCGTACCGTTTCACCAATTTTGCTACAGTATTCAGATGAATTGAAGTCCCCTAGCCGTTGGAGTGAAAAATTGTATAACGCTCTCACTTGCACAAGCCATACACCATTCCAATAACATTGTATAATTTTATTCTTTGTTGTGAGCAAGCGTTTATGCATGCAGTCAACTAACAAGCAGTCCTAATCTTTTTTTTATCCGTTGAATTATTTTTCGGAATATTTTACAATATTTTGAAGTTCTTTCAACTGGTTTATTAATAGGAACATTAAGTCTAATAAAATTAGCTTACTCCTCACAGCACTTTGATACATGTAATATCAGATTTCTTTCTCCGCTCTGGATTGTTTGCCCACGTTTACGAACCTTTACATTGGTAGACATTATTTTTATGCCACATAATAAAATGCATCGCAAAATTTCAATTTCAGTTGAAATTACATGTAGATTAGTAAAAAGTCAGAGTCCCACAACAAATTTCGATCGCATGAATATTTTCGCAAGAGAAGAGTGTATTATATGAAAAGAATAATCACAAACACTCTCTCTCTCTCTCTCACACACACGCGCGCGCGCGCGCGCACACACACACACACACGGTTGCCACCAAGCGCACTCAATAACACCCTCCTTAAATTCGTCGTCACTTCCATAGCGGTTCCCGCTCAAAAAGTCCCTCAGTTTAGGAAACAGATGGAAATCACTCGGGGCCAAATCCGGTTTATAGGGCGGATTATCAAAAAGCTTTCGTCGAAACTGTTGCAGCAAGTTCTTCGTCAATGCAGTAGAATGTGGTCCTACGTTAAAGTGCAGAAGCACAACGCTGCTAGACAACAATCCGCGCCGTTTGGTTTGAATCGCGTGGTAGAACTGAAGCTTTAATAATAACATTACCATAAAAAGAGGAAAAAATCCAGATTTTAAATTTTTTTAGTATGATTTTTGTAATTATAGTTTAATTATTTATTTTATAATAACTTGTACCCAAAAAATGTTATTTAATATTAATTATTTTATATTGAAATCTTTTTGTATATTTATTTTTCGGCCGGAAATTTTAAAAATAATATTATTACGTGTACCCATGCTGAAAAGTTTCTGTTATAAACAACTACGTAAATTAATAATTATTTATTTTTTAAAACAAATGTTTACTTAGTTTGAATTTAAATAAAAATGACTAGAAGAGCTATTTCGTAGTTGAGTGGTCAAAAGAACAATACTAAAATAAAAATAATCGCAAACCGTTTGTGTATTGAATATTTTTATTTTTTTATTTATGAGTTCGTTTTAGAATGAATTTATACTGTATGTTTGGAAATTTTATTTTTATTAAAATTACCTTCTGCATTGAAATATTGTAAATTTTTCTCTGAGATTCATGCGGATAAATCGGTCAGTACATTTCATTCTTTAAATTATTATTGTGTTTGGATGCTATTATGTATGAAATTTCTATTCATATAATTTATTTATATTTATGTATGAAAACAATTGAGCCCTTCACGAATAGTGTGTATTTTTATTGTTTCTCTTTTTATTGATTGTTTTTTGTTACAGCAAGCTACCTATCTCGGTTTTAATAATATTTTTTTATGAAAGAGCTACTTCCGAAAACGCATTATTTAAATTTTCGAATTCGCAAGAGAGTAGGAATGTGATTAAGTTAAAAATTTCAAATGAGACAATCTATTTCAATGAATTTTTTTCAATTTTCAAAATTAGTTTTTATATAAATATCTACAATTAATCGTACCCTTGAAATTGGGTGATTCGAAAAAAATACAATATTATATACCGGGTGATTCTAAATTGCACGGCAATCACTAGAGAGATGATTCTATAGATAAAAATAAGAAAAACATTTCATATAAACGTATGTACGAAAATGCTTCGTTAGCGGGTTATGCCTGGCGAAATATTTCGCCATGATTCTTGGGCAAAGAGAGAAATAAAGCAATACTTAAATACTGAGAAAATAAATTAGGGAAAAATTTTAGTGGTTTCTTATGGATTTTAACCCGAGAAAGTTAAAAAAACTGACTACAGAACTGTAGTCTATTGCTTTTTTTTTACGTGAAAACATTAAAAAGTAGGGTTAGGAAATACACATTTTCAAGTTTAGCGTAAAATAACTTTGTTAAATTGCGAATAAACACACAAAACATTTCAATGCAAATTGTAGAGAATTTCATTCTAGAAAATATATAGGTCTAGTCTTTTACGATCTAGTCCTAAGACTAATGCATAATTTTATTCTAACCTGAACTATTCACGTTACTACAGTAAGATTCTCATCAAAGCCTTTGTAATTAATTTCAAATAATGTACCGCCTTGTGAACTTAAAATTCACCCAAAAGAATGTCTTGAACCTCTAGAAGCTTTACTTAGTAAAATGAGAAGTGAGGTGGTTTACAATTACCTTTCTCACTGAGTGGAAAAGTATGCTTATCAGCATGCCAGGCTCTCTGAAAATCATTCACTTTCCACCCTGCAAATGAAAATTTCAGTTTATTCACCACAAGATCTGGCTGTATAATTAAATTGATTACTTCCACAGAAGATAGCTATGACTAGTGTCTTTTATTTACACGTCAACCTCTCCTGTTCTTAAATGGTTCACTCATATAATTGCGGACCATGTGATAAGAAAAAGAACTTTTTTTGTAGCCCTGGAACTAGCAGATCGAGTACAAATAATTTAACACTCCACCTGCCTTTTATGGGCAAGTGTAAGGTTATTTTTTATGTAAATAATTTTTGTAAAATAAATTATTATTAGCATTAACTTAATTAAAATACTAGTTATTTATTTAAATCTAACAAATTATGTGCAGTTGATTAAGAACAAAATTATGTTTCTAAACTAATTACTGGATCCTTAATTTCCGTTTAATTTTACCAATCATTCGGTTCATATTGTTCTTCATGCTATTTCAAACAAGTATTAATTAAATAACGAAAACTGCCCTTCCACTATCAACTTACCGTCAAAACACCCTCCCACCACACCCCATTATGTCTGCCAGACTAATCATATCCATAATGGGGGTCTTTTCACTAACTCACTCACTTTCTCTCTCTGTTTTGCCCCTTCCCAAAAACACTACCACTTTATCTTGTCTGCCAGTTCACCCTTAACCAAGCTTTTCTTTCAAACCACGTCAGTTTTTGTACTGAAAACATTCATTTACTGGAAATCCTCTCCATTTCTCCATAAACTTAATTAAGAGGTTCAATGATTTGATAAAGCCCAACTACGTGGCGTACCGTTCGACAAACTAAATTGTCCGTACAACATATTATGTTCTCTAATAACCTCTGAAATTTCAAATTAATTTACCGGCCTTTGTGTCTAGACTTTCCATTAGTACCTACAGCAAAAAACTAATTAAATTTCTTGTATGAAATATGCTTAATTAATTTAGTTCAATGTATAGCAACCTATTTCAAAAAAATAATACCAAAATTGATTTAAACTGCTAATACAGTTGTACAGAATTTTTATCACGGAACGGGAAACTGGAATAGGTAAAAACCTAAACCAATTATTATGTAATTTACATTGAATAAAAACAGCTCATTATGGTAATTGCTTTGATAAAATCAGTTAAAAATCCATAGGCATACTTAAAAAAACATTTAACATTTACAACAGCACCTTTTTAATTCGATATTAAATAGTATAATATACATTTAAAAATTTTAAATTCATATTTAATTTTATAAATTATTACTCGTATTATTACTTTGTTGAACTAAATTTAAAAGTAAATTATTATACAGAGTGATTCATAAGGTTCTCATATCACGTACTCATGAGGTTGAATTTTTTGTACTTATTTCTGTTTTATTTTTGACTTAACTTACATAAATTTTCTCAGAATTAAATTCTCTACAATCAAAGATTTTATGTATTTGTTACCCATTTAACAAAGTTATTGTATACATCAAACGTTAAAAAACGAGGTTTCGTACCCCAATTTCTTGCATTTAACCTCAAAATCCTCAAAAATTACTAAAGATACAATTCTGAAACCTATTTTATTAGCTTTTACAGGTCAAAATACAGAAACAACCACAAATTTTGCCACTTAATTTACTTTTCCAGAAGTTTAGTATGGCTTTACTTCACTCTTTGTCCAGAAATCATGCCAAAATACTTACTAGTAAGTACTACTACCTAATACTACTAACTATATACAATACTATAATTATATTTTGAAAAAATTAAGCAGACAAAATTATAATTTTATTTATTATGTAGATTATTATCGGTTATTTTTTTACTTTCCTTTAAAAAGATTTTCATAATTTTCAATTCAATATTTCCTCTTTAAATACGAGAACGGATTTTATTTATCTGTGAAAAACTAAATAAGAATAAAAGAAAAATATTTTGTCAAGTAAAACAAAATCCCAACCGTATTTTATAAAATGGAAAAGTCATCATCAAATTGTTCACTGCAGTAGAAAAGGTGAAGTGGTTAGCTCGAAGGGGAAAGAGGTACAATATACAACGGAAGGTTTAGTATCCAGGGATTTTTCATCCCTATTCTCTCCCATGAGGACAGGATGTACAATCCCTGATGCCTGCAGCTTTACCTGACCAGAGAGTTCAGTGATAAAATGTCTCTTGTACCTTTAACCCTGACGTTCTCCTATATTAAATCACTTTTCTAAATAGCCATATCGCTTTATGGCCACATCAGAAAATACAGAATTAGATCCTTCCTAGTGTCATTCATACGGTTTCAGTTATAAAAATTTTCTACTAAAGTATTTTATGTTACATTTTTAACCTGTTGCAAAAATGTACTCTTAGTAAATCTTCATTTACGAACAAAGTTATAATGCATCCTGCGAATCATTTTATTTATTAGTAATTCTTAGTTCTTTTGGTTGCTATTTAGTTTTTGTTTAAAAAACTTACGATCGTTTCCGTGGTACCACCTTCTTTAGAGTAATCAAAAAATTGAAATTGAAATTAAAATTTAGAATGCACGTTCTATTCAGTCATATCAATAAAACTGGTTTAAATTTATCAGGCCTTCGGGCCAGCCTAGTCAGTCAGCTGGTAGAAAGTCTCTATAATTTTTTAAGTACCACCGATTGGGCAAGCGACTTTGTATGGTGACCAGCTGACAGCATCCGTGAACAAACTCTGCTAGGGGTCCCTGTTCAAAATCACGCCTAATCCACGTCAAAATAATGCAGCCAAAAGCAGCGATAAAATTGGGTAGTTGTCAATAATGTATAGTCACCGATAATAAATAAAAGCTAAAAAAATGTATCATTCCTGTTCGAGTTTATATTTATTGCTGTACTTGACAGCAACTTCTCAGATTAAATTATCACCTTTGAGTTTTACTTGTTCTTTAACTATTGTATCTCCTCTTAAATTTATACGAACATATATTTGAAATATTTCATTTTTTTTTAAATTTTATATTTGTTATCATATATTACATATATGTACAGAAATAACATAATTGAAGTTTTGAAGCTTCAAACATTAACCTACAAGTTGTGAACCTTCAAATTTCAAATTTTGAAACTTCAAACATCATCTTTAAACTTCCAAATCTTCAAACTTCAAAATATTGTGATCCACTCAACTCCTTTAGCGGCTGAATTTGAACCTGTGGTGAAATACGGACGCGCAGCGCCCGCACGCACATGATTCTTATCCACCTTCCTCTCTGACGCCGAGACACAGAAGCGGGACGAAGTGCCGCTGGAGTGACGAGCAACAAATACAAATACAAACAGGGCTCATAAATTTAAACTAGCTTTATTGATATGTCTGAATGGAACGTCCATTCCATATTTTTATTTTAATTTTTCGATTACTCTGAAGAAGGTGGTACCACCGAAACGATCTTTAATTCTTTAAACAAAACCTTATTATATAATACGGATTTTTCTCAACCGAAAAGTTCCCCGATAAAATTTAATCGAAGAATTTTGCTACATAGTAAATTTACCTACGTTATGAACAGCTAAAATCTTTAAAATGTTCTCATTGGGTAAATAATTCATTTAGAAATGTACCAATATGCCTGAAAATATATATTTTTTTATCCGAGGCGGCGAGAAAAACTCATGTGCTCTCCCTCGCTATAGGGGAAGTAGTGTTGGACTCAATTGAGGCGTCCTCGACCTCCTTGAGATTGGACGAGGACGCCTCCATTGAGTCCAACACTACTTCCCCCATCGCGAGGGAGTGAACATGAGTTTCTCTCGCCGCCTCGGATAAAAAAAATATTCCTGAAAACAATTATAACAAATAATTCTAAATTTTTCTATAAATAAATAAATTCGGTGGCGTTTTTCGACTGGACAATCTTCTTCTTAGCCTATAGTTTTACTGTTTTGTGTGGTTTTTACAGTGATATGCAAAATGGTACGGAAAAAGGAATTCCACTGTGATTAATATTTTTCAAGGAATATTTATATTCTGGATTGTAACACTTAAGCTTAGGTTCGTACGGGATCTGGGTATAATAGAACAGACTATTAAAAAAAAAGACTTTCCTTAAACTTATAACAATGATTTACATGATTTTAAGCTTATACTACTGAGAAATTACTATTAGATTACTTCAGATAAATTAATTACACAACTTAAAGCTTAAACTTTATTTAACTATAAGTAAGATACTGTCATTTAACAATCAAAACAATGATTTTTCTGTCCACAACCCGTACGCGGACGCACTATTAACGTAATTAAAAACTGATCTCGTAACGGCAGTACATATTTCGAAACGGCCCGACATTTTTAATTTTAATTCTATTCGAAGTCTAAGTAATAAATATTTGACTACAAAGACGTTATCTGTTTTTGTACCTGCGGTCTGATAAACATGAGGTTTTTCAAACAATCGAGAGGTTTTTAACACTTTATCCGCTTGTATGCAATATGGTATTAAATTATCTTTGGTTAATAAAAATCTCTTCATTCAGTACATAATTTTTTACAATAAGCATTTCATTACTTTAACTATTTCTAGAGTATTACTGTTATAATATTACAATTCGCCCATAACAGGCAGGTGGAGTGTTAAATTATATTCACTCGATCTGCTACTTCCAGAACAACAAAAATAGTTCTGTTTCTTATCACATGGTCAGCTAATTGTATGACTGTATCATTTAAGAACAGAAAAGATAGAGGTGTAAAAGAACTAACCAGAGTTATTTCCTCTGAGTAATGAATTTCATTATACAGCCGGACCCTGTGGTGAATGAAGTGAAGGTTTTAATTGCAGGATAGAAAGTAGATGCTTTTCGGAGAGCCTGGCATGCTGATAAGCATACTTTTCCATTCAGTGAGGAAGGCAGTTGTAAACCAGCTCACTCCTCGTTTTACTTAGTAAAGCCTCTATGGGATCAATCCCACCTATTGACGACATAAACATCAAAATATGTTAAAATATGATACATATTATTGGTTTAAGCTGTGTATATTTGGGTTACTTACAAATCATTCTTTTGGAAAATAAAAAAAAGTTTTTTAAAAACTCTAAAAAATTTATGATTTTGCGTACTTTTACTATTTTAAGAAAAATTAAACCCAGACAAAGTACATTTTTAATTTAAAATGCTGCAAGAGTTTTTTTAATAACTTCATACCGAGCAGTATAATTTGAACCTAAAAGATGTTCTCGTAACTAACTTTTATATTAATCATTTACGTAAAGAAGTTGAGAAATTTTAAAGAAGGAAGTTTAAAAATAGAAGAACAAGCGGCAAATTTATTACGCGTAAACTACGCATGACTTAATAATTCAGTTAACTTGGAAGTTTATGTGACACATTAAAAAAAGTTCAAGGGTAAATTTATAAATTATTAATATTTTATAAATTCATAACTGGCTTGACATTAATTTCTTTTTAATTGTACTTACTGTCCCATGATGAATACTGTGGTGTAATGATAATTAATGTCGTTTACTCATAGTTAAATCTGGTTCCTAATTTTTGCATGTTAAAATATTCTTCAACCCACCGAATTGATCTAGTGGTAAAGCATAGCCATGAGTCAGCTGTTTAGCAGCTGATTTTTGCAGACGAAGTTTCCGTGGTTCAAATCCTAGAAAAAGTAGTTTTTTTTTATACAGATTAATTACTAGGTAGGTGTACTTCGATGGTTGGGATTCAATCAACTACACGAAGAAATACAAAAATTTTGCACCAGTTACCAAACAGGACTTGAAAATCATCATAAACCAGAAACCATCAATCTCCTAGACAACAGCGAAACACACATAAGACTACAAACTACAGATTAATTTAATACATCATTGTTTTATTTATTCTACATTCACGTCAAGAACAAAATGACAAAACTTATAAATTCATAGAGTGATACCAGTGGTTCTCACCAATGAGTAATACTCACAAAATGTCTACTCATTGCTCTACAAGAGTAGATCTTAGATTTACAATAAAAAAATATAACAAACCTTTTTATTACAAAAATTTTGTGACAATATCTAAAGAAAAAGTGTGTTCGAGAAATTCTCTAGGAGAACTGAGATGTTTAAAATCTTATTGTAAATAATAAGAGTAAATAAATAGGATTTCCAAGAAATATAGTTAAAAATATTTTGTAGTACATGAAAGGTCTATTGTTTTAATGATTATTGTGTGAGGTTCAGTGTACCTATTTGAATAATTGCCTTTTTGTAACCCCTTTTATTCAATCCTAATTTGTTTACCTATTTGTTGTTAAGATTTATCCAGAAGCTATAGAAAGATTTTATATTTATTGTTATATCAAAAATCTCTGTCCTCGTGACTTTCATTGTTTCATGTATATAAAGAACCGCCGGATTTGGTTCAGAGTTAGTCTTGATTGTCTGTCATTCAGTGAGCCAATTGCGTAGTGCGTAACAGTACGTTTCGAGAAGGTCAACATTATTGTAAATTGTCTAACATTTATTTTTTATCATTTTATGTAGTACTAGGTGAACCGTGCGAGAAAACCCACACGAAAGTGTAAATTTGTCTATATAGAACTTCTCCGTCAACAACATTTTCAGTTTTATTGTTGTGTAGCATTATTTGAAAAATAAAATATAGCAGAACTACTGCACACTACTCAAATTAACAACAACCACGTTAAAAAGTCCTAAACGATGTGTCACTGCCAATTCGTTGGTATACTTTAGTTCGTTGCTGAAATAGCTGTGCAAGAACAGGGAGGGATATACCTATAGAGAAAGAGAGAGATGTATGCGTGTGTAGTACTGCATTCGGTTCACAGACGCATAGCTTACCGTATTCTCATTTTTTTAACTTCACGTATTAATATATTTAATCTTTATTTTAGAACTCCTATTTTACGGTGATAAATCAAAATATATGATATTGGTTAGTTTTCTGTAAATCTACTCAAACAGACGATTCATTTGAGCCCACTTTGGGGAAAATCGGTGAAGGTTTAGGAGGTTAAAGTCGTGTTAAAAAAAACGTGCTCGCTGTTAATATATAGATTTAGTTAATTAAGTGCGAGTTAAATTCATTTATTTTCATTATTTAGTGTAATTAATAATTTAATTGCAGTAGTTGTAATTTATTTGTAGATTTAAGACTCATTATTATTTGTAATGTTTAGTTTGTAATAAATACTTGTAATTTTAAACTATAGTATGTTAACTATTTATTTTACGCAGATACCGAAACGGACCTTAGAGGAAGTATCACAATATTGTCTATTAGAAGGAAATTTTGAATGATTATTTTTAATTTTATTTCAGGATTACTATACTGTAATACTTGTTAAATGGTATCTTTATAAGTGTAAATTAAGAGTGGTTCTATGAGGAGTACTTATTAAAGAATATTTAGGAGTTTTTAAAGGGAATGCTTACAATTAAATACTCATTAGGTGATTTTTCTTTTTTAAATAAACCGCTGACGATTTTTTAATGGTAGGCTTGTTATTATTTACGAGAAGTCTCTTCCACCCTCCCTTGTTTAGTAACCAGGCGGTACACATTGACTTGTGTAGCCTGTATTATAACAGAAAAAGTTAACGACACTTTTTTACATTTAGGCTACTTGTATACTCGGTTAAAACAAAATTCACCTTTACATAAAAATTACTATACGGTCATTCACAAATTCAAATCTACCCAAACCAAGAAAATTGATCAAATCGAAGACTATACCGTCATTGTAATTACATTAAGCATTTTTTTAACAAAAGAGAAAGCTTGGATCAACAGTACGCTGAACGTTATGGTTGAATATTTATAAAATAAATGTATAAATATTTCAAATTTTAGTGTTCAGATAAAAAATAAAATTTAAAATATTGTTGTGTAGGTCATCAGCCGAAAGGCTGGTTTGAACCTGTAGAGGTTTTACATAGTAAAACAAAAAGTGAAGTGGTTTACCACCCTTTCTCACTGAGTGGAATAGTATGCTTATGAGCATGCAGGGCCGACTGAAAAGCACATATTTTTCACCTTGCAAATAACACCTTCACTTCACTTACCACAGGTTCTGGGTGCATAATGAATTTCATTACTTTCAGAGGAGATAACTCTTTTACATCTCTACCTCTTCTGTACTTAAATGCTTCAGTCATTTTTTGGCTGACTATATATGATAAGAAACAGAACTATTTTTTGTAGCCGTGGAACTAACAGATCGAGTGCAAGTAATAAACACTCCACCTATCTGTAATGGGCGTATTTAAAATATTATTTAAAACAATATATTTTCATTAAATATTACATTTATTCTTTTTTACGACAATATACATACAAAATCTGATATTCCATATATCAGTGAATACTTTAGAATTATAATTAAGGCGGGATTCAGAAAAGCGGAGAAATTCGGGGGAATGATCCTTGGTAAGATATTGGGTCCGCAGATTACTGATAAAAAGTGAAGGTTCCGTGGAAGAAACGAACTAAAACAAGAAAATAAAGAATTACTTAAGACGGTAAAAAAATGTGACTAAAATTATACAAAGAGAATGTACATACAGACGAACGATTAATGAAACAATTTTTTTGTGGCATTTAGGAAAACGTATACCTGAGGTGCTCTTGAAGTGGTTTATAGAAATCAGAATGGATCTTAAAAAATTATAATAATTTGAAACAACGTAATGCAGCAAACCAATTTAGATTAAAACAATACTAATTTCACGGGATTCCACGGAGAACAAAAGCACAACATTGGTTGGTTGAAAGAGATGAAAAACCTACAATTAAAGAGTCTTGAGAATTTGGACTTCAAAAAGAGCTTCCAGGAATGTTTAAAGTTACTTTAAGTGGTTTTTAGTGATTCTTAACGAGAAGAAGTAAAAACAAAAATACATTGTAGCTATGCTGATTTCAATTTATCTAGTAAATAGCAGAAGCTGATTATCACGTGACCTAAAATCAATATACATAATTTTTTCATTAAACTAGTATTTGAAAATTAAATAAATAATTATGCTTTGGGCAAAAATAAATATTTCTTACTATCCAATAATTTGGGTCATTGCTATCTTGGTAGTAATGTAAGGATATTAATGAAACCTGACAAATCACAGCCTGTAAAGCGTAAATCCTTGTGAAGTTGTACATATGCAAGTCAGTAGACAAGATAAAAAAATGCATTACAATATAGCAAGTGCAACGAAGTTACGTATTATGCATGCGCTAATACTTTATGTACTTCTATTAACTTTTTAAACATAATTGAAGAAGTAATTCCTTCCATTTTTAATCGTAGAAAATATGGCCAAATTTGTTTTACTTAAAACTGCATCTTCTACTATTTCTGATTTCTCTGATAAGTTAAAAAAAGGTTATCGTGCCAGAAAGCTACTGAGAAAATATGTTTGAGATAGTTCAATCAATTTCTGAATCTAGAAAATATGACAGCTAGAACTTATTAAATAACTGTTGATTTTTTATAAAAAAAGACATTACCAAAATATCAATTGTGCCCGCTCTACGCGTTTATTTTTTAGATATATCAGGAGATTTTATATAAACGACAAATCGGAAAATCTAAAGATTTTGCGTCTCCAAATAGAATTCTTTCCACCAAAAATCGAATACGGATGGAACCTCTCAAGATTTAGTTTTAAAATTTCTAAGTGAGCTAAATCGAAATTCCTCTTCATAAATTCAGATAGAATCACCGTTATCTTTCGTAACTCATCTAGAGTTGTAACTCGGAAATTTACTCCCATAGAGGAATTCTGAAACTCCCTCGACAAGTTTAGAAAATATGGACAGTCTTTCAGCCAAAAATATTACTCCCTTGGTCAATAGGCCGAAACGTTTGCCATCGTACTGGGAGGGCAAACAACTGAAAGGTAACGACTACGCCAGAAGAGTTCAGAAAGATTGAAGGACTACAGTAGAAGAATCAAGAAAAGAACCATCAGGAAAAGTACTCCACACAACAAAAATCGAAATAAGATTTTTCTTTTTTAATGAAATTATGGAGTCCTATGTGGCTTTAAGTAAAACGAATACTATCCACTAGTGTTTAAGTAAAATTTACATAAATACGGAAAAGATAAAATCGTTTCTGTTAGGGATGATAAAATAAACGTTCAGTAAAGAAAATAACTTTTTGCAACTTGAGAATATATAAGGTACGTAATAGAGAACATTATCAAAATTAAATTTTAAAACCATTGAACAAAAATTCCATCATATAAAAATAATTTTCATATAGCAACTGAAAAATTTTGATACATAAAATATATAATTTTATTTTTTAGTTTATTTTAATTCGCATCAATAAGTCGCAAAATAGTCGCTAATAACTAAGATGTTATTAGCGACTATTTTGGGTTGAGAAACGATAGGTTTCAACTTTTTAAAATTTTCGAGATCCTAGCTGGGAATAGAAACCAAAACTTCCGTTTTTTAGTGTAGTACGCTAAGCACTGAGCGACGGAGGCGGCTTTTATATATTTTTACTTTCTCTTGCCTATATGAATATACAGGAAGGAAAGTATTGTTTTCATGTTGATTTTCCAAAATCGAGTTTTCGCCGGATCTACACCTTTCAGACCCCCTGAACCCAAAAAAACATGTTTTTAGCATAGCGTACTGTGTGTGTTTGTGAGTCTGTAAGTGTGAAGAATATATCTCAAGAACGGAACATTGTACGAAGTTCAAACTTGAAACTTAAGTTAGGTACTACTAGAGGACCCGAGACGAACATTTTCATCAAAATCGGACGACAGGAAGTAGTAGTTTATTCGTGTCATGTTTCTCTTTTTTGTGATTTTCTCAAAAACGAATCCTACGATTTTTTTTAAAACCCTTCATTTACTACATTTTTTTATTCTCTACAAAATAGGGAAGGTGCCATGTCTGCTTAAATTCTTGGGGAGGCTGTTCTTTCGTCGAAAAAAAAAGGTTTTTAAGATTGCAACCTTAATGTGCATTTCAGGGCAAAAATGTATTTACTAAAACGTAAGGATTTTAAAAACCTACAATTTTTATTTCAAACAGTTTTTTGTATAATGCTTAGTTTAGCGGTAATTAGTGATTTTCTCATTTTTTTCATAAAAATCTGTAAAAAATTGATTTTTTAAGATTTCGGCCGTAGTATTCATTTTACGACAAAAATGCATTTCATAACATTTATAGAATGTTAAAAGATCTACAACTTTTATTTTAAACATTTTTCTCTACAGAGTCTAGTTTAGCGTCAAAAAGTGATTTTCCGTATTAAGCCAAACTAGGTTGATTTTCATTTTGCGTCTTTCACTCATGATTAAAATTAGGTTAAGTTTTTTCAGGTTAGTTTTTTGTTTATTTCTAACGTTTTATTGCTAAGGTTATATTGGTAATTTTTTGAATTGGCAAGGGAGAGTCGTGTGAGTGTTTCACGCCAGATTTTTATTGCTGTATTAATGTTAGTGTACTTAAAAATGTTATTTAACCAATGTATCGTAAAAAAAGAATTGGAAAAGTATAATTACTTTAAGTTTGGGGTTCCTTAATATAATCAATGTCAATCTTAATTAATTAAATAGTTAATTAACCAACCATTTATAATTTAATTTTTTTAAACGTTGTTCAATACGTTTTTAAGGTTACCATTCTCGTATTTTATTGCCTATTATACAACTGGTATGTTGCATTCAATTCTTTGTAACAAGTAAAGGAAGGGTGGAGGTCTTCTTTCAATTAAATTATGGTCTAGGTAGCATTGTTAGGGTTAATTGACCACGAAATTAAATTAATTGTTTTAAAATATAGTACTCATAAATTGTACGGTTCGTCCTAGCAGGGTACACTTTCCGGCAGAATCTGTAAATAGGCCTATAAGAGCGAAAGCCCTCTCTCTTTGGTTTAATGATTCACTCACTAATTCAATAATTATAATTACTTGGTTTTTAACTTTCCGATCACCTAAAGAGCTGAAATTTTACGTATTTCCTGCATAAAGATTAACCCGCAATAAGTTTTTTGCATTTGGACAGTTGTTTTTAAGAAGTAAAAATGGTTGACTATCCTTAAACAAAACTACCTTAAGAATTAGTCTCGTAGCGCTTTTGGAACTTTTAATTGATCAGCCCAACTCTTTCGCGGTCTTCCAAACTTTCGAGGAAAACCAGGATTGTATAACACTATTCTTCTTAACAGTCGACTTTTTCTGCGTTAAGTGGGGAGTCTATCTTAAGTTTTAATTTTTTACTGATACTCAGAAGCAATAAACTTTAGAAGCATTAAAGCAGGAGGAGGAGGAGAAAGAGAAGGTGGAGGAGGAGGAGTAGGAGTAGGAGGAGGAGTAGGAGGAGGAAAAATGAGAAGAAGAAGAGGAGGACGAGAAGGCTAAGAAGAAGAAACCCTTGAAGAAGATTCTAGAAGCCTATATAAGTAGTGCAGTAAAAATATAAAAGAATTATGTTTTTATCCTTTTTATTCAGTATTCTGAATAAATTTTCAAATCTCCACGGCTAATTTAGAAGTTCTTGTTCAGTATGAAACTTACAAAATTAAAAATATACAAGTATTTTAGTTAAATTTCCGTAATTAGATCATAGAACTTCTTTAAATGTCAGCAAAATTTGTTCGTTTGTTTATAAATCTTGTTCGTTAAGAACAGTTACGCCTTGGTTGAGGTACTAAAATCTGCCTTGTTTTTACGCACACTGCTTAATGAATCACCTCATACCCTAGGACTTTTATACAGCCGTGGAAACAAATGAATTACGGTTAGAATTCTCTGTAAAACTTTTGGTAGAACATCATTCCAGTAAATCTTTTTTAGAATTTAAATATATTTTTCATGGAATATAATGTTCCTATATAATTATTAAGTTAGCAATTACGCCTGAGCTTAGTGCGGAATTATTACTAGTTTCCAGTGACATGCTATAAATGAACTAGTGAACTTCTGCTCCAAATCTCTCCGGTATCCGTCCACACTTTGACTACATTTTTAATGTTCTACAAGATGGGGTAAGCGCAATGTCGGCTAAAATTCGTAAAGGAGCTGCGCTTTCGTGGTAAAAATTGTTTTTCTTTTAGATTGACTTAATATGAATTTCACAATAAAAGTTTAAGTAATCAAAGCTGTAGATAATAAAACCTACAAATTTATTGTAAGCATTTTTTTACAGTGCTTAGTTTAGCGTCACAACAATTTTCCGTATTTTTTCATTAAAATCGGTTTTTAAATTGCGGTCTTGATGTGCATTTTACGACAGAAGAATTATTTTTTAGCTTTTAATTGTTATCGGGAACTGTACGTGCTAACAACAACCAATTCGATCGTTGCTTTTCGCTATAGTTTTTGATGTGATTCGCCATGAATTTTTGAATATGGACCCCAAGTTTAATTTGTTCAGGAATGGTTGTCAGCTGGTCACCATAAAAATTCGCTTGCCCAGCCAGTGTTACTTAAAAAAGAATAGCGACTTTTCTCTAGCTGACTGACTGGGCTGGCCCGAAAGCCACAATAAAAGAATAAGAATTTATACTTAAATAAGAATAAGAATATGAATAAGAATAAGAATGTATGAATATATTATACTTAAGAATAAGATTTTTTTAAGAATAATAATTTATACTTAAGTTATAATAAAATTTAAAAATTATAACTTTTATTTCAATCATTTTGTTTTCTAAAACGCCAATGCTTAGTTTAGCGTGAATTAGTGATTTTCGTATTTTTTAAGTTCTTTTGAGGTTGACTTTTATTTTGCGTCATTTACTCATGATTAAAACATAGTTTATTTTTAATTAATTCACATTAGTAAGAGATAGTCGTGTGAGTGTTTCACAGTAAAGTTTTAACTTAAGTTCATTGAACTTAAAAAATTATTCTTAAATAATTTTATTATTAACTAAGAAATATTTCATAAATTATTCTTGAAAATGGAAGATAATAACTTTTAGCAAATTCAACTAAATTACTTAAGCTAAACTTGGTTTATTATGTGAATTATTATTTTCATCTCAAATTGAGATGGTGTTGGTAAAATTTTGCGTTGACGTTGTAATGTAATGAACTGACGAGTGTATGACATCACTATAATGAAGTTGATGCAGACTGAAGGTCACCACTACTATTTTGCTAGTTTTTTACGTTCGTTATTATGTATTGTGTATTGTTGATATATACGGGCCATTGACTGCGCTGTACTACTGTGTAGTAGTAGGTATTCCTTGCAAATCGTTCTTACTATGTATATGCAAATGTTTTGCTCAGAACGGAAGAACCTCAAATATACTACTGTTTATTTATATTAAGAAAGGAATCACTCAACTGTTAAAAACTGATATCAATCAGTATATTTGAATTCCACTGAATAATTTTGTAAAACAAACCATTAAGTTTAGTTTTTATTACTATAGTATATCCCACAGAACCGTGCAGCAGATGTAGACAGACTACGGGTTGAAAGTCAGAAAAAAGGATGCGTAATCATGTTTGACTCTACCAACGCCTTCAGTCAAAACAACCAGCAACACACCGGATGTGTTATAATAGGCCTAGTGTATGAATTCATTCTACTGATACTGTCGTATTTTGTATTTAGTGTTGTTTAGTTCAACAGTCGAAAGACTGGTTTGAACCTCTAGAGGGTTTATTAAGTAAAAACGAGGAGTGAGGTAGTTTACAATTGCCTTCCTCACTGAGTTGAAAGAGTATGCTTATCAGCATGTTAGGCCCTCCAAAAAGCACCCACTTATCACCCTGCTAATGACACCTTCACTTAATTAATCCCAGGGTCTAGCTGTAAAGTAAAATTCATTACTCTCAGAGGAGATAACTCTGACTAGTGTCTTTTACACCTCTACCTCTTCTGTTCTTAAATAGTTCAGTCATAACTGGCTGACTATAAGAAACAGAACTATATTTTGTAGCCCTAGAACTAACAGATTGAGTGCAAATGATTTAACACTTCACCTGCCCGTTACGGGAATTTGTATTTAGTACCTATATATCAAAATTTTAATACATTATTATGTTTTGATGTGCTACACGGTTTCATGGGATGGAGTATAGACTAAAATCTGTATGTACCGGGTGTTTCAAAATGCCTTGCACGCGCATCATTTTCGTATTCTATATACCAAAACAAATAAAATATTTCTTATGAAAAAATGTCGATAAACCTTTGTTCTCATTCTAACCACCATTTACATTTTTCAGGAAAACCATTATACATAACTTGGAAGGATTGAAAATTTTCTATTGAAATTTAGTACAAATATTTGCACCTATGTACTCTTGAAAATTAAAAATATACGATCCGTGCATATCCTTGATTTTCAAAATGGCGGCCAACCAAAATTTTCATACCTAACCGTTTTTCTCGAAAACCATTAGTTTTGTCGAAAGGCTTTTTATTTATTATCTGAAATGTTAGGCTTAATGTTATGAGCATAAAATTTGGTACAAATATTTGCACTAAATTTCAATAAAAAGTTCAATTCTTTCACGTGGTAAGATTGTTTTCCTGAAAAAACAAAATAGCGAATAGAATGAGAAAGAAAAGTTAACCGACATTTTTTCATATGAAATATTTTGTTAGTTTTGGTGTATAGAACACGAAAATGACAAAGCGATAAGGCATTTTCAAACACCTATTATACGTTATGGGAAAGCCCGTACTGACTGACTCATTCATCGCTATTTTCCTACTTGCACAGCAGCTAGAAAGCTGAAATTTGGAGGGAATATCCATTTAGAGTAACTTAAATAGAAAGGTTAAACATAAACGATTTCGACATTTCACCGGTAAGGTATTGCAAATGGTATCCAACCCTTAAATCAATATTTTCCGTTTACTAAGTTCCGGAAAGTTAGATGGCTGAAACTCGGTGGATGTGTTACTTATAGTTCAACTACAAAAATTAACCCTTAAGAATTTACAAAATGTACCTCTAAAAGAATGAAAATGGTGTTCAACCCTTGAACCAATATTTATTTTTTACTTAGTTCCGTATGAGATAGATATTTGAAACTTTGTGGAGGTGTTACCGATAGTGCACGTAAAAACTTATCCTTAAGAATTTCCGAAATGTATCACTAAAAGGTTAAAAAGGACGTTCAACCCTTAAACCAATAGTTTTATTTACCAAGTTCCGTACGGGTAGAAGGTTTTTCGGTGGATATATTGTGTACTATAGTGACACTTAAATATTATACCTGAGCTATTTAAAAAATATTTAGAGGCGATTTAAATATACATTGTACGAGCCGTTTTTGAGAAAATCGTAAAAAAGTGAAAAATTACATGAATAAACTACTGTTTTCGGTTGACCGATTTTGATGAAAATGTTCGTGTCGAGTCCTCTAGTAGTATTTAGCTTAAGTTCCAAGTTTCAACTTCGTACAATATTCCGTTCTTGAGGTATTTTATTGACACACACACACAGACCAATCGCTAAAAACATGTTTCTTTTTGGGTTCAGAGCGTCTGAAAACTTTTATATTCGGTGAAAACTCGATTTCGAAAAATTCGACATGAAAACAATACTTTCCTTCCTTTACAATCATGTAGGGCAAAAGAAAGTAATAAAAACTAATAAATTCATTAAAATTATTAGCTAATGTAAATTGTATGTAGTCTAAAACAATAAAATGAAAGTTCAATGTATTTCGTATGTTTTTAATTAAATTCCTGAATGTACATACAATAAATAAGAGAATAATTATAATTGATCGTAAAGTTTTATTATTGTAAAATTCTGTACGGATACTTTAAACAACCACATAATATTTCACAACTGAAGTTCAAACATTTCTGTATCTTCTCTGTAAATCTACTAAATAATTTGCATGAGCCGCACTGTAATTTTTAATTTAAAAAATGATTGATATAGAAAAACTGACCCAGAAATTTAAATTTATGTAAATTAATTTCTGTTAAGCAGGTAAAAGTGGCATGCTTTACATATTAATACATATAGAAAAACTTACTATATTATGTACATATATTTTATAAGCGTTGAATAAAAATAACTTAATAAAATGTACATCAGTGTTGAAGTAATATGACAGTATGACAGTTCAGGTAAAATAAATCATCTTTGTGAGGATTTTCTACTTTGTAATTTTTTCCCTTTTTGTATGATCCGGAAACCTAAATCGTTTTTTGACATCAGTCTCTCGACTAGTGTGATGCAGTTCTCCAAGCTGTTCCATCTTGCGCAAGTCGTTTCATGTCTACATACCTGCAACACCCTACATCTTTTGTAATTTGCTTTAAATATTATAACATTTTCCTCCCCCTACAATTCATTCCCTAAATATTACCCTCGATTATTAATAGACCAATACATACATTGATAGACCAATATAGCTTGAGCAATCCTACTTTTGATATCATTTGTACTTTTACCATCCTTTGTTGTTTTACTCCCTGGATAGCAGAACTTCCTCAACTTTTCCCCAACTTCCTGAATGTTTTCGTTGCCTACTTTTAAATTATCCATCTCTTCTAAACCACACTTGCTACTGCACCTAAAATTTATGACTACTATATTTTTTACTAGATCAAATATTACATAATAGTATTCTACAACCCGTTTTTCTACAACTTTACCTATAAGGTATTTTTATAGTTAAGAAGGAAAAATTGGCAGAATATTGTATTTCATTTCATTGATAAGTCTAGTGAAGAAATAAAAGTACCGATCTTTCTTAATTGATTCTACTGTTTTGAATAAGTCAGTTTAACGATAAAAACAAAATTTTCTCAAGGACAGGTCATCAAAAAGATAATGCGGAGTTTATCAACATTTTCAGGGGCTTTTATAACGATTAGAGAGAGGAGATAAATATGTGTTATTTTATTAAAAATCAAAAAACTAAATATTAGAGCACGTGACTCATTTATTTTTTTGTGTTAAGTAGACCTGGTACAATGGAAAAAGAAACTGTCAACGTATGGATTCCTTTACAACAATCATACCTACTGATTTCAGTATAAAAATACAACAAAGGATATCTGTTTTGTTGTTTAGGTCATCGGCCGAAAGGCTGTTTGAACCTCTAGTGGCTCTACTAAGTAAAACGATAAGTGAGGTGGTTTACAAGTGCCTTCCTCACTGAATGAAAAAGTAGCTATGCTTATCAGCATGTCAGACCTTCTGAAAATCACTTTCCACCCTGCAAATGACACCTTCACTTTATTCACTACAGGGTCTGGCTGTAGAATGAAATTCATTACTCTTGGAGAAGATAACTCTGACTAGTTTCTTTTACACCTTTACTTTTTGCGTTTTTATGCTTCAGTCATATAATTGGGCGACTATGAGATAAGAAACAAAACAATTTTTTATAGCCCTGGAACTAGCATATCGAGTACAAATAATTTTACACTCCACCTGCCTGTTGTAGGCAAAAATAATCTGTGTAAAATATTTTCAACTACCAAAGAAACAATTCGTATGATAATCATTGTATTAGAAACTATCTTTTGTCTTCTTACAAACTTATAAGCCCGGGGACGCATTTGCAGCAAGTTCATAATAAAACCAGTAACTCACCATTTGCTGAGCTTACGGCAAACTAAACTTAAAGCATCCAACTTCTTACTCAATGTTACAAGTGAAATTTAAATCAAATTGAAGCCAAATCATGATTTTACAAATAAAACCAATTAGTATTGGAAACATGAATATTGTTGACATCATTATGAAAATCATCAGCGGGAAAGGGGGAAATACGACCTAAGAGTAACTGAATATTTTTTATTATTAGAAAAAGTAGGTAAAATTTATTTCTTAGAAAAATCTTTAGAGTTTTTGAAAAGCTTACGTAACATACATAACTTTCAGCTTACAGCTTACATAACATACATAACTTTCTATGCTGAAATCGGAAATATTTTATTATCTGTCACGTCAATAATTTTCAAAAATTTAGGAAAATGTAAAGAGATAGAAATGCAGATGAAAAAGATAATGTATTCACATAATAGATGTAATAGATAATGTATTTATACATGCATAATACAATACATTAACTACAATAGAGTAGGTAAAGCAAATAAAATATTATTTCATTAAACCTATTATAATATTTCCAAACTTCAAAAATTACGTAATATTATTTCATATCCTCGATTATTCCCATAACGGGCAAGTGGAGTGTTAAAATAATTGCACTCGATCTGTTGGTTTCAGGGCTACAAATATATAGTTATGTTTCTTATCATATAGTCACCCAATCACATGAATGAACTATTTAAGAACAGAAGAGGTAGAGGTGTAAAAGACACTTGTCAGAGTTATCTCCTCTGAGAGTAATGAATTTCACTATATAAACAGACCCTGTGATGAATGAAGTGAAGGTGTCATAGCAGGGTGGAAAGTAGGTGCTTTTTATATTTTAAGATTATTATAAATTAAACTGTTATTAATACTAATATTTGTAAATGGAATTATGTACAGAAATAAAGAATTTATTATTATTATATTTCCGGAGGGGTTGGCATGCTGATAAGCATGCTCTTTCAACTCAGTGAGGAAGGCAATTGTAAACCACATCACTCCTCGGTTTTACATGGTAAAACCTCTAGAGGTTCAAACCAGCCTTTCGGCTGTTGACCTAAACAACATCTTATATTACTCTGGAATCTTTAAACTTTTTAACAGTGAAATAATTTTTGAAATCGGTAAAGTGGTTTACGAGATTTCTTCGTACAAACAAACAAATAAACAATAGTTACTTCTGTATAATATTAATGTAGACTACAGAACTGTTTGGATACATTATTGAATCGATGGCTTTGACCTTCCGATATAAGCTAATACTGAGAATAACTCGACCGATGGTAATGTACTTGATAATATGGAATGGAAGGGATGACTACAATGATAAATGATCTATAGATCTTCTACATAAAATTATTAAATGGATTAGAAATTTTTCATTGTCCTGTCTTCGAAATGATCACCTGTAATAACCGACTGATTATTTCTTTTTATCTTTGATTGGTTCGATATCTTCTCCACTCTCTAGAAATAAATACAAATACATTCCTACGCAATTACTAAGAGGACTTTATGTCCGTATTACATTCAATTCTAGATAACAATCGGACGTGACAAATTAAAAAGAATTCAGGTAAAGCACAAATGTAGTTGATTCAACCTGGAAACCACCGTTCGGAAATAACGGATAGTTTACTTTTGTTTTTTTCTCATTCCTGAACTCTGAGTCATTTCCAGTACAACTGTTACTTTATTTCACATTATTTTTCGTCTCGTTTTCTTTAAATGTGTAACAAAATTACAGCACGAATTTTGTTTGATTGATGTTGATGGTTAAGCGTAGAAATATTTTAAATAAATAAAAATAAAATCATGTTATTGGGTGTGACCTACAACAAAACGTAATTACCTTAGGAGTTACTTTATTGCTAATATTAAATAAACGTTTCTATTGTTTTGCTTGTCTTTCCGTTCTCAGTACACATTTTTAAGAATTAAAAGCTCTTTATATGTACAGAAATTATATTTAAATACATTATTACAAAAAAGTAAAGTTTGTTTATTTATTTCTTTGTATGAGATAATTAAAATTAATACATAATACATTAAAATTAATACAAAATTAAAAACTAAAAATAACAAATTTATGAACAGCAGGAAAATAAAAGGAAAATGAAATGTTTTCACGTGACATTTTTTGATTAGCTTAACGAATAGAGCCCAAAAAAGTGTAGCCACAACATTTTTGAATCACTCTGTATACTACAATAGGTATGTCTACACTCGTGCGCTTTCATTTTTAACTTGCGATTCGCATGAGCTTAGAGGCATACCACCTTCCCGCACTCTTTTGAAGAGCTTCATCTCAGAGAAGAAACATAACGAATGTTTTTGTACACTACACTAAATTAAAGCCTGTTCGTTCCTGCATTGATTGGTTTAATTTATATTGTTTTATTTAGAAATTAATCGGAGATAACTCAGTAATTTACGCAAAAAATTACTCAGTTTTTAGCCGGTTTTCCGTTAATGTGGATTTTTAAACGTCCGTTACTCCGTCCAGGCTTTTCATAAAAATCTGCGTTTAAGTACGTTGAAGATCAGAGTTTTTTATATAATACGAATAATTTAAAAGTTAAATGTCATGTTCCGTTGCAATATGCCGGCCATTATTTAAAAAAGTGCTTTTTTGTCTCCACGTAAAGGTAGGGAAATGATTTTTGGACTGAACCATGCATTTTCAAAACAGTATTATGTCAAGCAAAGCGTTAATTTTTTTAAATAAAATCATCGTTAATTAATTCAAAATGAGCTACGGAATGAGTTGCAGCAGGAAAAACACAGAAATTTGCTTTTCTAAACGACTATACTCGGAGCGGATACCGCTATAGAGCTCAGTTTCCTTTCAAGAAGTTTGGAGGCTAATAGAATTTTCTATTAACACCAAATATTTATTTATTTCTAATTACAAATGCAAAATAACGATACATGGCACAATACTGCTGCAAAAAAGCATGGTTCAGTCCAAAAATCATTTTTCTATCTTTGCGTGAAGCAAAAATACACTTTTTTTTAAAAAATGGCCGGCATTTTAAAATGGATCATCAGACTTCTATTTTAAAATGTTCATACAGAGAAAACTCTGATCTTCAACTTACTTAAACACTTTTCTTTTATAAAAAGCCTGGACGGAGTAACGGACGTTTAAAAACCACATTAACGGAAAACCGGCTAAAATCTGAGTACTCTTTATGTGTAGATTGCTGCATCTCAGACTAGTTTCAAAATAAAATAATCTAAGTCAAACCAATCAACCCAGGAAAGAACAGACTTTAATTTAGTGTAGTGTTCAAAAATATTCGTTATGTTTTTTTGAGATCTTCTTCTTCTTAAAGTTCCATCTCCTATCGGAGGTTGGATATCATAATGGCTATGGTCACTCTGCTGGCTGCCGCTCTGAATAGTTGCAATGAACTACAGTTGAACCATTCTCTAAGATTCCGCAGCCAGGAGATGCGTCTTCTTCCTCGGATCCTTCCCTGCATAATAATTCTCAGCAACTCATAATTTTCTCCTCTGGTTATGTGACCCAAATATTCTAGTTTTCCTGTTTTTATACTTTTCATAACTTCTAACTCGTTATTTAAACGTCGGAGCACCTCAACATTGGTAACCTTTTGGACCCACTGAATTTTCAATATTCTCCTGTAACACCACATTTCGAACGCTTCTATCTTCTTTATGTGTTGTTTCTTCAATGTCCAAGCTTCCATTCCATATAGTACGATAGAAAATACATAACATCTTAGAGCCCTCAATCTGAGCGGCAACTGAAGGTCTTAGTTTGTTAGCATTGTCTTCAATTTTATGAATGCTTGCCTTGCAGTTTCAATTCGTACTTTAATTTCTTTACTTTGGTCATTCTTGCCATCAACCCAGGTTCCCAGATATTTGCATGTCTCTACTTTTTCTATTTGGGTTTGCTCTATTGTTAATATTTCATTTCCATGTTCTGCTTTCGAGACAATCATAAATTTAGTCTTTTTCTCATTTATTCTAAGTCCATATCCAATGCAATGATCGTTAATTCTATTCACCAACTCTTGCAGCGATTCCAGGGTGTCTGCCATCACAACGGTGTCATCAGCGAATCTTATGTTATTTACTATTATTTTTTTTACTGTTTTTACTGTTATTTTTTGAGATAAAGCTCTTCAAATGAGTGCGGAAAGGTGAAATGGCATGACTCTAAGCGCATGCGACATCGCACGAGTGTGGACTTAGCTAATACGATCTATTGTATGCAATGAATTGTATTATACAAGGTTATCAGGTACGGTACAGTATTCCTCACCAATACATCATCATATAATCTTTTTCTTTTTAATTATTTACGGAATGGATATCCAAAAAGTAATGTCACATCCGGTTGGATGTGACTTGAAAGTTTGGAAAACCTTACATAAATCAAAGAGATTTTACTATTTTTAAAATAAATATAGTAGTTTTGCATACTCCCCTTTCCCACACATTACTTTCTCTCTACGCAATCAGAAATTTTGAGAATTATTGAAAAGTGTGAACGGGTGAAACTATCAGCAAGGGTTTCGCATTTATGTAAACACGTTTTCAATATCAGTCTTCCTTGAATTTTTTTTAAAAATCAGGCTTCTCTATTTTCATTATTTACATTAATTAAAATACAATACAATTTAAAACATACAATTTAATACATAAAATTTAGTAAATACGGGAGATCGTTTTAACTATGTAAATTAACAAAAAATATTCTTATAAAAAAAATTTGTCTACATTTTTCTTAAATACTCAGAGAAAAAAGAATAAATAGGATAGCATTTGTAATTAGAAACGTAGCTAAATTGCTATTTAAACAGCTGGTACTAACGCTAGGTATGTAAGGGTAATTAGAATTTTTTATAAGCATAAAAAACGAACCTTATACATTAGTAAATCTGTTTGTTCTTTAGGTTAAATGCAAAACGTTTTTAGTTGTAAAGACCTAAATTTTCAAAAGGATTTATGGTTTAATTAATTAAAATTCACGATAAATGATTTATTAAGATAACCTTACTGAATTAACTTTATTTGTTTTTAAAGTCATATTTTCATCGATTGCTTAGTTCTTTAGCAATTACTTTTTAGCAATTTTTAGGGTTAATAATGCGGTTAAACACTGTTCTAGACGAAATACGACAACGAAACAAAAAAATCTGGTGTGAAACACTCACACAACTTTCTCTTGCCAATGCAAATAATTAACAATAAACCTAATATTAATAATAAAGCATTAGAAATAAACAAAAAACTAACCTCAAAAAACATAACCTTATTTTAATCATGAGTGAAGGACGCAAAATGAAAATCAACCTTACTTCGGCTTAAAAATACGGAAAATCACTCTTTCACACTAAACTAGGCTCTGTAGAGAAAAATACTCTGAATAAAAGTTGTAGATTGTTTTATTTTCTATAAAATTGAATATAGACACTTTTGTCGTAAAATGCATTCTAAGGTCGAAATCTTTAAAAAATCGATTTTTCACACGTTTTCGTGAGAAAAAAACAAAAATCGCTAATTACTGCTAAACTAAGCGTTATACAAAAAAATGTTAGAAATAAAAGTTGTAGAATCTAAATTCTCTACAACTTTTATTATATAAATTTTTGTGTTCAAATGCATATTAAACCCGTAATCTTAAAAAAACTATTTTTCTGCGTGAAAACAGCCTCACCGAGAATTTCAGCAAATATGGCGCCTACCCTATCTTATTGAGCATAAAATAAATGTAGTAAATGAGGCGATTTTTAAACAAATCGTACGACCAGTTTTTGAGAAAATTGCAAGAAAGTGAAAAATTATGCGAATAAACTACAACTTCCGGTTGACCGATTTTTATGAAAATATTCATGTCGGGTCCGATAGTGGTATGTAACTTTTACTAAGTTTTAAGTTTCAAGTTCGTACGATGTTTCGTTCTTGAGATATTCTGTTCACACACATACACACACACAGACCAATCGCTAAACACATGTTTTTTGGGTTCATGGGGTCTGAAAACGTGTAGATCCGGTGAAAACTCGATTTCGAAAAATCGACATGAAAACAATACTTTCCTTCCTATATATTCATATAAGCAAGAGAAAGTAAAAATATTAAGACGAACGTTTTCAAAACGCTTCGGAAATTAACCTTCTAGACAATAGTAACCAATAACACAGATTGAAACTTCTCAAAATTTTATCCTTACCGTACAGACAAAATTTTCAAAATTAACTGCAAAAACTATCGCCCATAATTTTTTTTACTTTATTTAAAGTCGCATCGACAGCTTGGTCATTAGCGACTACTGTGGGATTTGTTTCTGTAACGGTGGGTTTGAACGTGTTAAAATTTCCAGAGCCTAGCCGGGAATCGAACCCGGGACCTTCTGCTTTGAAACCTAGCGCGCTAGCCACTACGCCACGGAGGTGCCTAATAAAATTTTTATTTTTACATTTTTTTTTTGTTTATCCCGATTGAGTCGCATCAACAGTTCGGTTATAAGCGACTAATGTGGGTTGTGTAACGGTGAGTTTTAACATGTAAAAATTTCCAGATCCAAGTCGGGAATCGGACCTGAAACTTTCGCGTTGTAGGCTAACGCGCTACCACTACACTACACGGAGGCAGCCTTTAAATCTATTAATTTGCTGACAATAATTCCTAACATTTGTATTAGTAATAAACACTTTAAAATTAACCTGACCTACAACAACAGTTGATTTTTAAATGGTGTTACGTTAGTAAGCGTGATCTGCATCAAGATTTATTTTGTAATGTTGTAAAATTCACTTGTAGTTAAATAATTTAACTGATTGTAAATAGTATTAATAGAAGTTAAAAAAATGACGTGGTTACTTTCAATTGGTAACCCAAAAATATTTTCAGGTTCTTCAAAAAACGAGTACACTTTGAATCATTAGGACTGTTGATCAATGTTATTTTGTATGAAATATTTCCAAAATCACATATAATGGCTTTTTGTATCAGCATAAATTATTCTGTCGCCATAGACTACTTTCAGGATAAAAATAAGTTTTTTAAGGATAATAAATCTGTCAATTAGATAACTATTATAATTAGAATTTTATCTTAAATTTGTAAGTCCGTGGTTCAACGTTAAGTTATTTATATGATCCTTTAAAACTCAATGCCTGGTAGATAACTTCTCCCTGAAAAAATATTACCGTCGACTTTTCAGTATGGAACATTTGTTACGTGCCGTCCATGCTTTATTGCCTAATTATGGTAAAATATTACTGGAAATAAAATTTAAATTTCACATCTGCATAAAATTCTTTCGGTTGTTTTTTAAGCTATCATAAATATCTAAATCGCTAAGTTTTATCGAATATAAATTTCAAATGGAGATCGCGTTTACCCTTTAATACAGAGTTCAACTAAACGGATTTAAATATTGCGAGGGAAATTTAAATAATTAACATGACAAATTATTGTAGAAAAAACGGTTCGGTCGAGAACAATAAAACTTTTTAAGAGTCAAGATGGCAACCTTAGAAACAATTAATTAGATGTAACATAACATCTTTTATTCATTTAAAAATGTCAGCTCCAATTGGATCGTGGACACCAGACTAACAACGTTCAAAGATAAAATGTTTGCTTTTGGATGAGGTAAAACTGGGGGAAATTTACTCAAGAATATTAACACGGTATGAGGAAAATATTTTAAACCGAAGTAACTTGTTTTGAGTGAAAACATCCGGATTTGACCACCAAAATAAAAACTTACGCGTCAACCGGTAAAGTCATTTTGACGGTCTACTGGAACTCACAAGAGTTAATTTTTATGAGTATTTAGAAGAAAACGTGCCGTGATTGTGAGCACTATTTTAATATGCTTCAACTGAAAAGAAGAACCGCGATAAGACAAAACGTATGGGTGCTCTCTCAAAACGTATGATTCTCTTGCTTCATAACCCGCGTCCCACGCAGCTTAAGTAACGAGAGAAACGCTCTAAAACTGAAAATTAAATCCGTTATAATTTCATTTTTGTTGCCACAATGGTAGATTAGACTATTTAAAGTTAAACATATATTTAAGTACTTAACATTTTGTGAAAATGTTAGAAAAAAATCAGATGATTAAAACCTTACTAAATTGGAACAAATTTATTAAATTTAATTTGTAAAAGATTTAACAAATTGTAGTTTTGTACTTACTCAAAATCCCTTGTTTGATTACTGTATGAAGAAGTCAATTTCAAAAAACTTACCTGTAAACAACAAAAAGGACAATTAATGATTTAACTGTGACTAATAGCGTCAAAAGGTATTTTAACAATTTAAACAATTTGGAAAGAAAATATGTACCCGGTTTTTATGCATCTTTTTTAGTCCATCCGTAACGAAATAACAATTTTTTTAGGATGCTCAAATACCTTAATACTTTGTAGTAATAAGAGGCTAAATTTCAGCTACCATTAATAAGAAAACATGCAGGAACACTCCTCTAAAACGTCATATGTTTCTTCTTCAAATTGATCGTGCTACATGTTCTGAAACATGGGCTAAGTGTAAAATGCGGTAAAAAAATAGGTACCTACATATTTTGTTTCTAAATCCCCAGAAAATGCCTAATACACTCCCGTGTTTCGTAATTAATACGAATATAATAACAAACAACCATGCTTTAACCCTTAATAGGTCTTTGGTAAGTATACTTACTACTGGCAATAAGGTTGATTTTATTTAAGAATAAGCTATGTAGTTGAACCTTATTGGATTTTATGATATTGTAGAAGTTCTCTGGTAAGTAGGCTATCCACATTTTGAGATTAGCGCGCAGCGACCATTTTATTTGTGAGTGCACAAATGTTGTAAGGATTCACATCAGGGTACGCTACCGATTTGTTTTGTTGTTACTTTTGTACAGACTTAGAAAATTCTAGTTTTTTACGGGAAAGCAAGCATTCATGCTAATATAAAGTTAAGATAAGTTATTCCACAAAGTTTTTTGTTATATAGTACTACAAGTTGTTTTAATAAGCATTCTTACCACTAAACATTATGTGATATCTATTTCAAAAATCGTTCCTTAGTAAGTAATACTTACTAAGGCTTAATATTAACACAAAGTAATATCTTAATTAATGTTCTGGCCCTAGAAATACACTATTCAAGTCCCTGTACAGCAAAATTTAATGTTTCGCATCATATATATTTTCCTCCTTAGTACTACCCTACAAAGGGTTAAAACAAGTCGTACCTGAAATTTTCATGTTTTTTACTTGGTGAGATACGTGGTTCCAAAAACAGGCTTAATCTTTCATTTTACGTACTACAGTGTTGGTGCTGCACGGTGTCAGTACCAAAAAGTCAACAAGGGTAAATAATTTTACAATGTACAATTTCTATTTTACTAATTGTTACATTATTAACTGGTTGTAAGTTAACGAAACGAAGTTAAAGAAATCATAATTATTTGTTGTTTAGGTCATCAGCCGAAAGGCTGGTTTGAACCTATAGAGGCTTTACTAAGCGAAATGTGGAGTGAGGTGGTTTTCCATTGCCTTCCTCACTGAGTGAAAAAGTACGCTTATCAGCATGCTGAACCCTCTGAAAAGCACATATTTTCCACTCTGTAAATGACACCTTCACTTCATTCACCACAGGGTCTGGCTGTATAATGAAATTCACTTTCACAGGAGATAACTCTGATTAGTGTATTTTACACCTCTACCTCTTATATTTTTAAATGATTCAGTCATTTAAGTGGCTGACCATGTTGATAAGAAAGAGAACTTTTCATTTTAGCCCTGCGACCAACTGATTGAGAATAAATAATTTGATACTCCACCTGACTGTTATGGGCAGAATAATTATTTTTAATATTAAATAAATTATTGATAGTTTCAAATAATAATATCTAATCTCGTACATACATATTTTTAGATCAGAGCCCACTTTTAAGAGTTAAGTGGCTACCATCCCTCGTGTCTTAAATTATTAACGTAAAAATCAGCTAGAATTGGCTAATTAAATTCTGTGAAGTTAACAAGTAATTGAAACTCAAAAATTAACAATATGCAGGCCTAGCTTATATTTATCTTTTTTAATCCCTTCAAGAGCTAATTAAAATATAAGAACTCAAATAAGTATTAAAAATATAATCAATTAAAAATATTTCAGCCGCCTTCGTTGTCCAGGGTTTAAATCACGGCTAGGGTATTGAAATATTACACGTTAAAACCCATCAATTCTGTATTTATGACGGTCATTAATAAATAAAGCATTTGAAGCTTGAAATAAAACTAAAAAACAAAAGATTATACTATTAACCCTTCCTGAACAGAATTAAGTTTCATGTCACAGACGCATTTAAAATTATTGGGGTGAAAATAATTTTTTTTAGAAAAATGTAATTTTCTGGATATAAAACGGTTTTTAAAGCATCATAATTTCATCACATATTTTTTTCTGAACTTTTACTGAATCTTGTTATAAAAATATCTGGTTTGAAACACGCACAAGACTTTCTCTTGCCAATGAAAATGATGAACAATATAACCTAACATTAAAAAAAAACAAAAAACTAACCTCAAAAAACATAACCTTATTTTAATCATGAGTGAATGATGCAAAATGAAAATCAACAGTTCGGCTTAATAATACAGAAAATCACCCTTTCACAATAATTCAGACTCTGTAGAGAAAAATGCTCTAAATAAAAGTTGTAGATCTTTTAATTTTCTTACAAATCTGTTATGTACTCTTTTGTCGTTAAATGCATACTAAGGCTGAAATCGTAAAAAATCGATTTTTTACAGATTTTCATGAAAAAAGAAACAGAAAATCACTAATTACCGCTAAACTAAGCGTTGTACAAAAAAAATGTTTGACATAAAAGTTGTAGGATTTTAAATTCTTTACAACTTTTATTAGGCCTATATACATTTTTGCGCTAAAATGCATATTAAAGCCGCAATCTTAAAACACAAGTTTTTACGAGAAAACAGGTTTTCCAAAAATTTCAGCTGAAAAGGCACCTACCCTATCTTCTAGACCATAAATAATTTAGTAAATAAAGCGATTTCTAAAAGAAATCGTAGGACCCGTTTTTGAGAAAATGGCAAAAAAGTGAAAAATTAAACGATTAAACTACTACTTCCGGTTGACCAATTTTGATGAAAATATTCGTGTTGGGTCTGGTATCTAACATACGTTTGAAGTTTTAGGTTCGTACGATGTTCTTCGGATATTCTGTTCAAAAAAAAAACACACACACACACACACACAGACCAATCGCTAAAAACATGTTTTTGGGGGTTCAGGGGGTCTGAAAACGTGTAGATCCGGTGTAAACTCGATTTAAAAAAAATCTACGTGAAAACAATACTTTCCCTTCTATATATTTATATACGCAAAAAGAAAGTAAAACTCATAACCTGGTTAAGAAGATATCAGTGTCAAGACAAGCCAAGATCAGAAAATATAATACCGGGATTTTATCAGTGTTACAATGTGAATCTACGCAAGTGATTGTCTCAGAATGACCGGAAAGGATGGTCAAAACGAAGCAGATAAATTTGAACGATCTTCCTCAAAACTATGGATTTGAAGACAATAGACGGATAGTACAAGTTACGAGAACAAGAAGAACTGTACAAAAAATTGATCATTAGAAAGATCAGAAAACGAAGATTAAAATTTTACAGATTTCTGTAGAATTAACTACAGTAAGCAAAATTAATTTTATAGGCCTATAATACGAAACAATAGACTTTGGATGCCAGAAAAGTGGTTTAAAGAAGTCAGTAAACTGGAATAAACCGAAATAACTTAATGTACCGACCAAAATTTAGATAAATGGTTACTGAATTCAAAGGCTTTTACGACGAACACAAGTTAAACAGTGGATGGACGGAAGAAAGGAAAAAGCATACAATAAAAGAATTTTGACTGGAAAAAGAGCTTCCATAAATATCCATTGTTATTTACATGATCTAAATTTTGGCCATATACAAAGAAAAATACGAATTATTATTGGTACAATATTTTTTGTACATACTCGTAAACTTGCCCGACGTTATCCGCTTACGATTTTCCACATTTGAAATAATAGAACAGAATCATTATGGTCGTGGGAATTATCACTCCGCATTAAAAATTATTACTTTAATCAATATGTACGATGAAATACTTATTCATCTTGAGAGCACAAAATTTACGACATAAGTATAAACGTTTCATATTATCTACGATTATTTTTGTTCAAATATACCGGTATTTTAGTCTTAAATATCCGATACCAAATGCAAATGTTCATAATAATTATGAACGATTCGTGAAAACTTCTCTGATGTTTTTAATTGTTTAAAACAATTTGTTATAACACTTAAAAAATGATTTATTCTACAAGTCTTGTGAGATATTTCATTAAAATTTACGGGTTTTCTTTTAGTATTATTCTGTTATAATTAGTCAACCATCTCACGTGGTTGATACCGAGAAGGAAAATGAACGTTCATAAGAGGATAACGCGGGAAAGTTTACAAATGAATAATGAACAAAAAATAGTACGCATAATAATTCATATTTCTATTTGCACAGGGCCAAAATTAAGATCACGTTTACGACAAAGAATAATTTTTAAAAAATACAGAATAACTTTATCAGACTGACTCTTTTGTGTACTGATTATTACCAGTAGCTACTAGCTAGATAGTCCATGTTTGAATACTTTTTACCACATTCGCTACTTTTGTACTCAGTTCATATAGTTAGCTAGGTTAATATCTTTTTCAATTTGTAAACTATATTAAATTTTTCAACACATCTTTATTATTAACGGACATCAATCAAAACTGCCCCGCGTCACTTGAAGACACAACACAGAAAATTGGGAAAGTTTGATAGCTTCAAGTATCTCGGGGAGATAATACAACCAATCACCAGCGAAAAACAACAACAGACGAGGAAAGATGGCCAGTACACTCCGAGGAACTGATCACTTGAATAAGAAGAAAACACTGTAAAGATAAGCCAAGATTATACTTTATAATAATACTGTGATAAAATCTGAGCGTTTGTACGCAAGTGAGTGCCTTAGAATGGCCGGAAAGGCTGGTTTAAGAGGAGGAGAGAAATTTGAGAGAAAGATTCTCCGCAAGATAATGGGTTCGAAGACGGACAATATTCCTTAAGAGGTCGAAAAGAACAGTACAAGGAAAATGAAAGATTAATGGAAACGATTAGAAAAAGGAGACTAAAATTTACGGACCTGTATAGAATGGATGACAACCGGTTAGCAAACACTTTTTTAAGATCCTTAAAATGAAGTTTAAAGAAGTCAAAAAGGATATTGAGAAAGCCGAAATAAACCGAGAAAACTTGATAAACCAAACCAAATTAAAAAACTAATTAGAACTAAGGGGTTCCTTAAACAAAACATAAAAAGAACACCGAGTGAACAGAAGAAAGGAGAAACGTATACAGTGAACAAACGTTTAGAATGTGGGCTGCAAAAAGAGCTTCCAGAAACATCTAAAGTCTCACCTCACGTGGTCTAAAATTGGCCCTATACAAGGAAAAAATCTTCATATTTTTGTTTATTTATTTAAGGTCACATCAATAATAAATTTATTCGCGTCCAAATATTTATTATTATCAATTTTTACATTATCCAGATATTTTTCATGTTTTTATTGAAAGTTCATTAAATGTTCAGTGACACGAGAACTTATAATATTTCCGTTTTAATTATTATCGTATTCCGAAAAAAGTCACTATTTTTTAATGTATACATGACTCATTTCATATTTAAAAAAAACCACAGTTTTCTCTTCAATATGAGCGTGAACTCGTAAATATGTTTTTATATCAGTACCAATAAATCTCAAAAATAAAAAGGTTGTTTTTATAATTAGGTTTAATATAATTAATATATAAATAAGAAGAAGATTAATTTATAGTCTTATTTGTAATACTTATTTGTTATTCATGATTAACTAATTAGTGTCGTGTACTCGTATATAAATAAATTTAATTTAGGCCTAACCATCATTGCAGAATGATAACCTTATAGTACTTAAAGCTATAGTTATTGACTTACTCTAATACTATATCCTGGAAATTTATCAAGAAGAAATTTTTTATTCATTTATTTACTTTTGCAACTGTGCAAAGACAACTAAAAAATTATCACAGTGTCTTTTCCTCGAATAGGGTCAATTTTAGACCACGTGAAGTGATTTTAGACATTTCTAGAAGCTCTTTTTGCTGCCTAAATTCTCAACATTCGAAATCTTAAAAAAATCGATTTTTCGCACGTTTTCGTGAGAAAAAAAACAGAAAATTGCTAATTACCGCTAAACTAAGCGTTATACAAAAAATGTTTGAAATAAAAGTTGTAGGATTTTAAATTGTCTACAACTTTTATTATATAAATTTTTGCGCTACAATGCATATTAAAGCCGGAATCTAAAAAAAAAATAGTTTATTTTACGTGAAAACAGCCTCTCCAAGAATTTCAGCAGACATGACGCCTACCCTATTTTGTAAAGCATAAAAAATTTAGTAAACCAGACGATTATAAAAAAAGTTGTAAAACATGTTTTTGAGAAAATCGCAAAAAAGTGAAAAATGATACGATTAAACTACTACTTCCGGTTGACCGATTTTGATGAAAATGTTCGTGTCGGGTCCGGTAGTGGTGTTTAACTTAAGTTTCAAGTTTCAAGTTCGTACGATGTTCCGTTTTCAGATATTCTGTTCTCTCTCTCACACACACACACACAGACCAATCGCTAAAAACATGTTTGTTGGGGTTCAGGGGGTCTGAAAACGTGTAGATCCGATGAAAACTTGTTTTCGAAAAATCGTCATGAAAACAATACTTTCCTTCCTATATATTTATATAGGCAAGAGAAAGTAAAAACTTCACAAATTAATATTGTAACTGGTACATTACCTTTTGTAGCTAATTTTCAATCTTGAATTAAACTGGGATTTGAATTCCGGACCTTCTGATGAATTGATAATCGTGTAAGATTTATAAGTCATTGAAGCGGTCAAAACGAACGTTTTATTTAAATAATATAATATGGAAACTATCCATGGTTAAATTTTTAATGGTTGTTAGCCAATATATACGTAGTACCTACAGCAGATATGAAAGGACGCGGTACACTTCAGAAGAATATGGTGAAGCAAATACAGGTCAAAATAATATACAATATTGTCTATAAAATAGATTGTTTACACCGTAATAAAATAACAGGAGGTGTATGAATTATCGCTTTTACAATTAGTTTTACGTAGATATAAAAATTAGATATAAAATAGCTCTAACAGTTCTACCAACTTCTTTTTTTCTCATCTTAAAAAGGTAAAACATGAAATGTCCGTAAGTTTACTTACGGTCTAATGTCATTGCCCTGAGCTTGTTTTGTTCTATAAATTGGTTCGCTATTACTAAAGGCTTTTATTTTTCCATTTTTTTATTCATTAAATTTCTTTACCGCGCGTATATATACAACCTGTCATAACTGCTGTTTTAGTAATACATAGGTATTTTATAAACGACAGTTCATGTTCTTTTATCAAGTATTCATGGTGCTTTTATCTAGGTAATGAGGCAGTTAACCCTTCACCTTGTTTTAAAAGAGGTAGTCAATTTTATCTAATTATGGTAACTTGCAAAACCGTAACTGTTGTTTTTCTTCGCAGACCCAATAAAAGGTAACATTGCTTTAGAGAATATTTTATCATAAAATCTGATTTGTATCTCTGAAATATTTAAATTATATTACATTTATATAAAATGAAATTATCTCGCGTTATTAAAAATAACAATTTTTACAAACAAGGAATAGATTTGTACGGACACCTCAACATAATCTTTTTAATTTTAGTTAATACTACATTAAAATAACGTAACACGCCTAGGTTCGTTCGAAATCTGAGTATAGTAAATAATAAACATAATTTCTTAAAACTGATTGTTGTTAAGGTTATAACCCGAAAGGAAGCTTAGTTGGTCTAGATAGCGCTGTCAAGTACGTTGTTATAAATTTTTTTGTACATCTGATCGCGCGTTTTGAAACTAGTAGTTGTTTTTCGTCTCCATTTCTATTGCGTCATTTCGTTATTGCAAATATAATCATCAAACAAGCCCTGTACGAATTCCAAAATTGACACCGAACGTTTCAGACACCGAAATTGATACAGAACGTTTCATAAACAAAACAGCGAGAAGGCCAGCCCTCTGGAATGTACAAAGTTCAGAATATAAAAACAGAGAGAAAAAAAATAAAATTTTGGGAACAAGTGCTGGAACTGTTCAGTGAAGATGGCGATTCTATGGGAAAAAAGAAAAATCTAGGTAGTGAATATTTTTCACTGTTCATACTGGGCGAAATGTCGTCTTCTATCAACTGTAATAAAGCATCAAAGGTTTGTGTGTACATTCGAAAGTTATCGAAGAATTTCGGTTCGTATTGTCGTAATTTTGGATACAGTGTTACAAATAAACTGTGCGTTTGTTTATCTCGTAAAACTGGATGCACTCAAAATTGTCTCTGCCTTTGCCTGCGATTTTGATATCTATTGTAACAGAGCCACAAACAAGCTACCTCTTCAACTTCCATTTTTTTAATGACACGAACTTCCTAGCAATGAACAGCTGCGCTGTGTATCGTTTTCTTTTGCAATCACGCGTTTTACGCTTGAATGTCTATGCACGTCCGTTTTTACAATCGCGCGATTAACGCGGCGTTAGACGTCTCGTGTGTACGAGCCTGAAGATATACTTTAACAAAATATACTTTATTAAATAATTCTATTCATTAAATGTTACTGCATTTGAAATAAAATAAATACGTTTAATACTCTTGAGCAACTACACAAGTATTTACCCAGTTTGAATAAAACATTAAGATAAATATATATCATATTAATAACCCGGAAATAGAAGATGCATTAGGTGGCGCCTTTTATTAATCATGCGTTATCTACTCCATTTTTATTTTATTTTTCTAGTGGTATGCCTAGATGATTTCAATATTCCAGATCACCTTTGTGTAAAGACTCATAGTTTTCAACAAGTTTTAATAATAATTCAAATTACTAATAGGGAAAATCTTTTATGATCATGTTGTATTTATTTTAATCGGTTTAAATTAGTCAGAAGTAATGACTGTTTTAAATTATAATTAATTTTAAACTAGTTTATTTGCAATTTATTTTATTCATTATTAATGTCTCTTGTCTATATGAATATATAGAAAGGAAAGTATTATAAATTTTTCGATATTAAGTTTTCTCCGGATATACACGTTTTCAGACCCTCTGAACCCAAAAAACGTGTTTTATCAATTGGTCTACGTGTGTGTAAACAAAATATCTCAATATTCAAACATCGTACGAAGTTGATACTTCAAACTTAAGTTAAGTACAACTAGAGGACCTAACAAGAACATTTTCATCAAAATTGGTTAACCGAAAGTAGCACCTAGTTTATTCGCGTATTTTTCACTTTTTTGCGATTTCCTCAAAAACGGCTCCTACGATTTATTTAAAAAATTGCATCATTTTTTATGCTCTACATGATAGGGTAGGCACCATGTTTGCTGAAATTTTTGGGGAGGATGTGCTCTCGTAGAAAAAACGGTTGTTCTAAGATTGCGACCTTAATATGTATTTTAGGGTAAAAGTGAACAATCAAAATTGTAGCACGTTAAAAACCTACAACTTTTATCCTAAACATTTCTTTGTATAACGCTTAGTTTAGCGGTAATTTGTGATTTTCTGTTTTTCTTTTCATTAAATTCTGTAAAAAATTGATTTTATATGATTTCAACCTTAGTATGCATCTTACGACAACAGTGTATAATCAAGTTTACAGGAAATTAAAAGATCTACAACTTTTATTTACAGCATTTTTCTCTATCGAGTCTAGTTTAGCGTTAAATAGTGATTTTCCGCATTATTAAGGCAAACTAAGGTAGGTTTTCATTTTGCATCAACTCATGATTAAAATTAGGTTATTTTTTGAGGTTAGATTTATTTTTTATTTCTAATGTTTTATTACGAATGCTAGGTTATATTGGTAATTGATTGCATTGGGAAGAGAAAGTCGTTAGATTGTTTCGCACCAGATTTTTTTAAATGTATTTTTTTATTTTTTATGACCACAAAGGATCACTTTAGTCTCTTTGGTTAGCTCTTTTTCTTCGGCAGTTTATTTCCTTTTCATTTCTTTCTTGCCAATACTTTTTCATTTTGTCGGATCTTGCTTTTCTCAATTCGTCTGAACAAACCTGTTCTTTTCGTTTAATTGTTCTTACTGATAAAATTTTGTTTTTGTCATTAATTGTTTTTTTGTAAACCGGTGTGCGATCTTTGACATCAGCAATTGTTAGATTTAATTCTGTTCTGTCTTTTTTGATTTCTTCAAGCCAAGGAATTGTAGCTCCTTCTGTTTTTGCACACATGAATTTTTCTACAATTTTTCTTAATAATCGGTTTTCTGGAGTTCTGAGGATATGCGAAAAGAAAGAAAGTCTCTTTTTGCGCATTGCATCAGTGATTGGTTCTATTTCTTTGTAAATTTGTTCTCTCGGTAAAAGTCTGTGCTGGTTGTCAACTATGTGTTTCTTGTTTATGCAGGTTCTAAGAATCCTTCTTTCTATTTTTCTTATTGTTTGTTTTATTCCGTTTCCATCAATACTGAAGAGGGTTTCACTGCCGTACATTGCTTGTGATCTTAGAACTGCTTTGTAGTGTTTAAGTTTTGTGTGAATGGAAAGACATTTTTTGTTGTAAGTGTTTTTAGTAATTTGCTGTCCTTTGGAAAGTTTAGAAATTCTCTCATTCCATGTTGCCCTCTCATTAAGATTGTATGCGATTGTTTCTCCAAGATATTTAAAACTCTCTACAATGTCGATAGGATTCCCATTAATATTTATTTTGTTTATACATAACCGGTCGATCATCATAAATTTCGTTTTTTCGTAAGAAATTTTCAAACCAATCCTTCCTGCAATTTCTTCTAAAGATGTTATCTGTTGTCGTGTTTCTTCAACTTTGTTTGCAAGGAAAACCAAGTCATCTGCGAAACCAAGGCAGAATTGTAAATTGTGTACTGAATTGTAAAATATGAGAGAGATGTTATAAAATTTCAATATATTTTATTGATAAATTTTATCTCTAACTTGATTCATATTAAATCAACTTTACGTTAACGATATAATAAAAAAGAAACCGTAAACTTTCAAAAATAAGAATTTATTCGCAGTAAAACCTATTAGTGCAGAAGTAAGATAGATAGATAGATAGATAGATAGACGTCCAAAAATAGATTTTGGACGTCCAGACGGCGGCGTCTTAAATGACACCATTTATAAATTGTAAATGAATCATACAATGTTTAGAAAAGCTGCAATTCTTTTTTCTTCTCTAATGCAGTTGTTTGATGAATTTTAAATTGCAACTTCCTTAATTCTGAGTATAATTGTTTGTATAAATAATAATTATTATCCTGTTCATGGTGCTGCAGAAATGTTGTATTTTGTTGTAGGCCTACTTTGTGTAGTTTAAGCCTTGAGGTATTCGGAACACAATTTTTACACTTGTGGGTTGAATATTGCATTAAAAGTTCATGAATAATTTTTTAGTATTCATAAATTTTACGAATAAAATTACTACTAATAAATTAAAAATTTTTCACGTAATAATTGTTCTATCAGAAACTGTACATTTTATACAATCACGTAATTTGTTTACAATATTTTTCTTTTTTACTAGTTTCGGACTTATATAGGGCTTAAACAAATAAACCTAGTATTTATACTTTCTCTTGCTTCATATGAATATATAAAAAGGAAAGTATTGTTTTCATGTCGATTTTTTTGAAATCCAGTTTTTACCGGATATACAAGTTATCAGACCCCCTGAACCCCAAAAAAATATGTTTTTAGCGATTGGTTGGTTGTGTGTGTGTGTGTGTGTGTGTGTGCGTGTGTGTAAATAAAATATCGCAAGAATGGAATATTGTACGAAGTTGAAACTTGGAACTTAAACTATAAATAAATACTACCCCCGACCCGACACGAACATTTTCATTGAAATCGTTCACCCAGAAGTAGTAGTTTATTTGTACAATTTTTCGCTCTTTTGGAATTTTCTCAAAAAAAAAACGGCCCCTACTTCAATGTATTTTTAAATGGCATCTAAATATTTTTTTAATACCAATAATAATAAATTTTTAAAAATCATTGAGGTATAATTTTTTGTCACTGTAGTACACAGCATATCCACCGAGTAACCTTCTACTCTTACGAAACTTAGTAAATAAACATGTTGGTTTAAGGATTGAACACCCTTTTTAACCTTTTAGTGATACATTTTGGAATTCTTAAGGAATAATTTTGTACGTGCACGATTGGTAACACCTCCACAAATTTTCTACCATCTAACTCATCCAGAACTAAGTAGACAATAACTAGTGGTTCAAGGGTTGAACACCATTTTCATTCCTTTAGGGGTAAATTTTAAAAATCGTTAAGGGTTAATTTTTGTAGTTGAACTGTATTTAAAATATCCATCGAGATTCAGTCATATAGATTTTCTGGAACTTTATGAACGGAAAACATTCCGCTGAACCCAAAATCCTATTCACCGGAAAATACAAGTTATCAGACCCCTGAATTAAAAAACATGTTTTTCCTATAGCCTTATTTGTAGGAATACACTTTTGTCATAAAATGCCTACTAAGGCCGCAATATTTAGAAAGCCCATTTTTTACCGAATTTGATTAGCAAAATACAGAAAATCACTAAATTGACGCTAAATGCTTAAGTGTTGTATAAAAATGTTTGAAATAAAACTTGTAGGTTTTTTACTTTTCTACAACTTTAATTATCATGCTTTTGCTCTAAAATGTATATTGAGAACACAATCTTAAAAAAACACAATTTTTACTATGAGAGCACAACCTCCCACGAATTTAGCAGATTTGTTATTAACTCGGTCTTGTAGAGCGTAAAAAATGTTCTACATTAGGGGATTAAAAAAAATCGTAGTACTGTCTGTCTATAAGTTGATGGCCTCCCACAGAGAGAAGCAAATGGGCCTGCTACTAGCCTTCTCAATAGCATTTTATTATAAAACCACTACTAACTAGTATACTGGACTTGGTACCTAATGACGTGTTATTAAGAAGGCTAATAACGGGCTGATTCTGCTCCTCTCTGCGGGAGGCCATCAAGTTATAGACAGACAGTAGTCGTTTTGATAAAATCGCAAAAGAGTAAAAAATTCACGTGAATAAACTACTAAGAACTTCCGGTTGACCGATTTTGATAAACATATTCGTATCGGGTCGCCATGCAGTACTTAACTTAAGTTTCAAGTTTAAACTTCGTTCAATTATCCATTCTTGAGATATTTTGTTTGCACTCAGACAGACAAATTGCTAAAAACACGTTTTATTCACATTTTATTTCAGGGAGCCTGAAAAAGTGTATTTTTGGTGAAAACTCGATTTCAAAAATCAACATAACAATTGAGCTACAGGAAAGGTGAAATTAAATTTGAATGGGCTTTTTTGAGATATTTATTAATTTTCATTGGTCGCCCTGTTGGTGTAGTGGTTAGGTAACTGGCTTCTATGGCGGCGTCGTGGGTTTGATTCCTGTTCAGATCAGGCATTTTTTCATTACTCTTTTTCATGTATCATCATTTTCCACCGTCTGCATTAGCAGAAATTCCAAAACAGTCAGACATAAAACAAAAAACAATTAATTTGCATTACTATTCACGTCTGCCTTAGTGTATAATAATGTAATTAGAATTATAAATTGTTTAAATAATAATGTGTGCGTGCGTATTTAAATGTGTATATTGTTTATGTATATAAATTTGGATTAATTAAAGAAACATTTATGCACGAACATACATTCTAAAACTGTTATAAATTTAATGAAATTATTTAGACGGGTAAAAGTATTTATTTCATTCACGTGCGCTTTGAACTGTAATAAAATTAATTCAATTTCATTGATATTTTATCATTTCGATAATTAAAAGATTATAAATTATTTGAATGTTACATAAGTGGCTTATTTATTTTACTGTCTTACCGTTATACTATACAAATATATATAATATTTATTACACACGTGAGTTGTGGATATTAAACAATGTTCAGCGTATAAAAGCTGCGTTATCATTTTTCTCGTATAAATATAAAAATTACATTCTTTTTCGATGAGTGCGAATTTTTCATTTCTTTACTTTGGCGGCTTCATAACCTATGACTAAAATAAAGAACCATAATAACAATAACAATAATAATAATCTTTATTCATTATATTACAATTCAACATAAACGCAAAATATACAAATTAGTATACAAAATGATGAAATTAAATTACTATAAATTAAACAAAATAGGAATTTTTATAAAATGTGGAAAAATGTATCTCCTTTAGCAAAAGCTGTAATGGAGGATACCATCAACGAAAATACAATGTCAAAGATGTAATAATATAATTATAGCCAATATTAACAAAAAAAATATATACAGATGATTCACGAAGATATTCAGAAACTTTGGGAGCTCATTGTACATGTAAAAATAATGAAAAAAGTTCATATAAATGTATATGTTATGTACCGATTAGTCACAGTTCACTCGTGATGTTATCAACAATTTACGAAACTAATATTCATGGGCAGAAGTGTACCTCATGCAACAATTGAACGTTACTATCAACAGCGTTTTAACATTAACGTATGGTGTGGTCTTATTCGTGATCAGCTAATTGGACCGTTTATTTTTCAAGAGCGTTTAAAAGGTCAGGCATACTTACAGTTTCTTCAAGAGGAATTACCGACATTGCTTGAAGATGTTCATCTTGCAACACGACGCTAGCTGTACTTCCAACATGACGGCGCATCGCCACATTTTTCAAATATTGTTTCCACCTACTTGAATCAATAGTTTCCATATAAATGGATCGGTCGTAGAGGTCTTATACGCTGGCCACCCAGGTCACCAGATCATGCGCCATTGGATTTTTGCATGTGGGGATGGATGAAGGTGAAAGTTTACGAGGTCAAAGTTAATTCCCGTGAGGGGCAACGTAGACGCATTAATGAAGCTTTTTCGCAGTTAAAGGAAAGCCCTGTTGAACTACGGAAAGCAACAAGAGCCATCCTTAAACGAGCAGAAAAATGCATTGAAGTCGGCAGAGACACTTTGAAAATTTAATGTAATTTGGTTGAATAGGTTTAGATTAATGTTTTCTTGGTTAATTTTACTTTGTACTGTTATGAATACAAATTTACTTAATCAAACATCTATTCGCTTTCCGTGTATTTTATTTACACCGTTTTGTTCAAAATAAAATTTTCTACAGTTTTATTCAATATTTTTATCTAATTCTTGGTGAAATAACAAAGTTATTGTTACCCAAAGATGAAAATGTGTTTTTTACTCCATTTTTTGCATTTGACACTGGCTTTCTCAAAAACTACTTAACTTAAAGTTCTGGGACGTATTTTATTCAATTTATCACGTCGAAAACCATAAGAAACAATTGAATTTGCTCTTTAATCTACCTTACAAGAATTTCAGGAAGACCTCATTTCACCTGGTGAGCTGAAATCCGGGCGAAATCTTTCACTAGCCGTAACTCGGTAACGAAGCATTTCCGGACCCATGTTTATATAAACCTTTTTCATTATTTTTACATGTACAATGAGCTCCCAAAGTTTCTGCATATCTTCGTGAATCACTCTGTAGTATGTATAAAAATAAAACTGAGATAAAATAAGAATTAATATGAATCACGTCAATCTTTGACCGCAAAGCAGAAACTGATAACTTATCAAAAGTAACAACAGAAAAAAATTACAAATTACAAGTTTTGCACATATTAACACAAAGAAAAACCAAAAGTTTCATAGATAGTAAATAATGAAAATGAAATAAACTAACAACTGAAAAATGTATCTGTATCCTCAACCGTAACCAACCAATCGATCATCAATGTGGAAAAGCGTTTAAAATTTTTAGTATTGTTCATTTACGTTGGTACGCAGTTGAAGATTTTAGGTACTTAATACAAATAAAACCTTTAAATAAATCAATTTCATTATTCAGGATCAAATCTATACGGAAGGATAAATAATTAATAATTGTATTTTATAATTTTATAAATAAATAACAGTTATAATGCCCATGCCAGACAGGTGGAGTGTTTAATTATTTGCACTCGGTCTGCTAGTTCCAGGGCTACAAAAAAATAGTTCTCTTTCTTATAACATGGTCAATTACATGACTGAAGCATTTAAGAACAGAAAAGGTAGAGGTATAAAAGACACTAATACTCAGTGTTATCTCCTCTGAGTGTAATGAATTTCATTATACACCCATGGTGAATGAAGTGAAGGTGTCACTTTGCAAGGAGTGTGAAAAGTAGGCACACACAACGCGCGCACGCACGCGCAGACCAATCTCTAAAACTTTTTTTTTGGGGTCAGGGGGTATGAAAACGTGTAGATTCGGTGAAAACTCGATTTAGAAAAATCAACATGAAAACAATACTTTTCTTCCTACATATTCATATTCATATAGGCAAGAGAAAGTAAAAATTGACAATAATAAATTGTTTCAAGTACCATTAGAAAGCTTGTGTGGTTAACGAACAACTTATTCTTAAAAAGTGTGGGATGACATTAAAAAAGAACCAACGGAAAGATGAAGTACTTTGTACACCGGGTTATCAGTTTTTTGTTTAATTAATTACAGGGCATATTGATTATTTAAACAAAACTGTAGTTTCTTTTACAGCCCGCCTGATACAAATAAATATGATGAATGGATCGATTTTTATGAATGAACGGGGGTTAATGTCCTTCATGAAAAATTACTAGCAGGAAGAGGAATTCCTCTTTTTCAAGATATGAAATCACTAGACTTGCATCCCATCAATATTTATCATTTTTATGGGTACATAATTTAATGCGTTTATTTGTTCAGTTTTTCTTTCTTTTACTAAAGCGTTTAAACAATATTGTATTCTTCTTTGTTTATGTCTGTATCACATTTATTTTATGTGTAGGCCCATTAACTGCATTCGAGCTTGTTAAAAATTAATATTATCATAAATGGTTACTTGATAAGGTTAGATTTATATTCATTTTTCTAGTTAAATTATGATAACAGATTATAAGTAAGTTAGATTTTGTTTGTCGTTAAATAGTTACAGACATTTTCAAACAGCATGACAGTAGTTTAAAATTGTGGATGTACGGTGATACCAGCATGCGGGATTTAGTTTCCGCAATGCTTCCTTTTTCTACTGTTAGAAACAAAGGGTGGGAATTTATATATTTATATTGTTAGTGACAATTAAAGCATATACGTGTTGTAATAACATTTTGCCTGTTTTGGCCATAACAGGCAGTTGAAGTGTTAAATTATTTGCACTCGATCTGCTAGTTCGAGGGCTACAAAAAATAGTTTAGTTTCTTATCATATGGTCAGCTAATTATATGACTGAACCATTTAAGAGCATAAGAGGTAGAGGTGTAAAAGACGCCCGTCAGAGTTAGCTCCTCTGAAAGTAAAATCATAATTGTACAGCCAGACCCTGTAGTGAATGAAGGTGTCATTTTTGCAAGGAGAAAAGTAGATGCTTTTCGGAGTGCCTGGTATGCTGATAAGCATACTTTTCCACTCAATGAGAAAGGAAATGGTAGAACACCAGACTCCTCGTTTTACTTAGTAGCCTCTAGAGGTTCAAACTAGCCTTTTGGCTGATGACCTAAACAACAACAGACCTCTGTTACATAAAAAAAGTTTCTTATCATTTTTGTTGTTGTTCAGGTCATCAGCTGAAAGGCTGGTTTGAACATTTAAAGGATTTACTAAGTAAGACGAGAAGTAAGGTGGTTTACCTAGCCTTCCTCACTGAGTGGAAAAGTATACTTATCAGCATGCCAGGGTCTCCAAAAAGCATCTACTTTCCATCCTGAAAATGACACCTTCACTTCATTCACCACATGGTCTGGCTGCATAAACAATAAGAAACCTGATCTTTTTATACATATTTTTTAAACACAACATTTTTAAATAATTAAAATTTGAAATAAAAAAATAATTTTAGTTTTAAATCAATTAACATTATTAAGACATCTTTTAACTATTTTTTATATAAATAATTTTTTACAAATTAACATTTTTTAAATGTTTTTAAAGTATATAAAATCGGATTATCACAGTACGAAACAGCTCTTTAATAAATAAACATTCATCAACTTATAAGAAAAATGAAAAATTGTAACATAAATTACAATATTCCTCCGTTAACTTTCATGACTCTTCTCTTAACATGCAATAAAATAATAAAAATAATTTTAAACATAAAATCATTTTATCTTAATAATTAAATAGATATCCATAATAGGTTTGTATTACTTCAGCATCATGATATCTTGTGAATCACTTCCGGATGCGTGGCTCAGGTATTATTGATTGTTAATAAGGTACTGATTAATTAATGACGTTTTTATTATTGCCTACTTGTCTTTAAAAGGATTTATTTCATTTTTCTTACTGAATCTTTTTTTATATATTCTATTACACATTAAAATCTATTTACTTTTATTTATTTATCAAGGAAATTTTTAATTTTTATTTAAAGAAAAAAATCAATGAAGCAATAATTGACAAAAATTTCAAAAACCAATTTTCTAGGAAGTCTATTTTCTTCCCTTAGTGTTATCTTGTTTCTCAACCCCTGAATTGTTGACAGCAATTCTTTATCCGCTTCTTTACCTAAAAGCGTTTTCTTTCATTTCCTTGAATGACGGATTGGTCTATCCCACATTTTCCTTCCCTGATCAATAAATATGTTTTCTGTCGTCTTCGTACCATCCATTTTCAAGTTTTATCAAAATTTTTGCTTCGGATCTTTTTAAATATTCTTATAATCATCTCATCAATTGCTTTATGTCTTTTTCTGCAATTTCCGTAGAATTTCCTGAAATGGAACAATTTCCGCTCACTTTAAATTCCGGTATTTACTAATACCTTCATATCTATTTACTTCGAATTTCTTATTCTATCATTTATTACCCCAGTTCACGATTTTCACCTGTAATTCTATAGTTACACCAAAAATTTACGGTTAAAGTCATTTGGGCTTTCATGTGGGCTTTTAGATTTAAAATACATATTAAAGGCCTAACATTATACTCGTAATAGTGATATTAGAAATTATTCAACCGAATAAATTAGTTTAATGTAAGAAATTTTGTATTGTATGAAGTGGTGTATATTGAACAAGAATAATGAATTTTGTTTAGGTCAACAGCCGAAAGGCTGGTTTGAACCTCTAGAGGTTTTACTAAGTAAAACGAGGAGTGAGGTGGTTTACCATTGCCTTCCTTACTGAGTGGAAAAGTTTCACTAATCAGCATGCCAGGCCCTCTGAAAAGCATATATTTTCCACTCTGCAAATGACACTTTCACTTCATTCACCACAGGGTCTGGCTGTATAATGAAATCCATTACTTTCAGACGAGATAACTCTGATTAGTGTCTTTTACACCTCTACCTCTTCTGTTCTTAAATGATTCAGTCATTTAATTGGCTGACCATGTGATAAGAAACAGAACTATTTATTTTAGCCCTGCAACAAACAGATTGATAATGGATTGACATCAGTGAAATGTTTTAAATAGAAATTCTCGAAAATTGAAATCCATAGAAATGTTTGTTTTTATTTTAATTCCTTCTATCACGTTCCAGTTAAGCGTGTGAGAGCGTCTTGATTGTTTGAGAGACTATTAATCGCAGGTATAAATAATTTATGCCTTTGCAATGTGTTAAAATTTGGATTAGAATGGAATTAGTGTTGTTGGGTCGTTTAGAAATAGTGTCGTTACAGGTACGGTTCTGAATTACGTTAATAATGCATGTGCGTACGGGTGGTAGCAAGTGGTTGTGGAAAGGTAAAGCGTTATTTTTATTGCTGAGTGACACGATCTTATTTATAATCGAGTTTAAGTTTCAAATTAATTTTTAATTAATATCATTGAAGTAATCTAATACTGTAATTTGTGAGAAGTCTATATTTAATTAATTGTAAATTATTATTTGTGTCAATTAATAATTGTTTTATTCATAACAAGCAGATGGAGTGTTAAATGTTTTGCCTTCGATCTGCTAGTTTCAGGGCTACAAAATATAGTTCTGTTTCTTATCACATAGTCAGCCTGTGAGGCATTAGTTAAAAAGCAATATCAAAAAACCAATAATGATAATTTTTAAAAAAGCAGTAATGTAGCTTATGAAACATTAGTTATTGCTTTGAACATAGTTCTGTTTATTATCACATAGTCATTATGATTGAAGCATTTGACAACAGAAGAGGTAGAGGTGTAAAAGATACTGGTCAGAGTTATCTCCTTTGAGAGTATTGAATTTCATTATACAGCTAGACCCTGTGGTGAATGAAGTGAAGGTGTTGTTTGCAGGATGGAATCTAGGTACTTTTTGGAGGGCTTGGCATGCTAATAAGCTTACTTTTCCACTGAGTGAGAAATCCATTGATAAACCACTTCACTTAGTGAAGGATCTAGAAGTTTAAACTACCCTTTCGGCTGATAACCTAAACAAAACAAAAATAATTTGTCATAAGTTTAAGTTTATTAAATTTATTATTTATTATACCCAGATCCCGAACGATTCTAGGCTTAGTTGTAACAATATTTTAAATTCATCGTAAATTTTTAACAAAATACGGTATAATAAATTCTTGTAAAAATCTCGTGTTCCTCAAGATTCAATATTCTGTCTTCTATATTTTTTATAATGCGTTTAGGAACGGTTTTTAGTATCAATTTGAACTTAAATAACAAATTTTGTTGATTTCAAATTACCCAAATACCAATAATCTTTGCATGCATCTGTGCAAGTTTTATCACAATATTATGGGAAGATTATGGGAAAGAAAAGTGGCGAATGATATGGATGAGCCTCTTGAAATTGCATATTTTTTAATGTGACACATAGAAGTTCTGTAATCTTGATATAATTATATTCGAACACAACTGTGGTGAAACGAACACGGTTAAGAGTTTTGAAAGTAAAGTATGTATTGAATTACATTTACTGAATTTAATCGACCGTGAAAGCAGAAATTCTAGAATTACATAAAGTTCCTTACAGCTGTTTAATCCTTTATGTAGTTCAAATGTGTGGTAACTAATGTAGGCTTCAATGAACTGTGTGTAGTCTTTGTTTGTCATTTATTTTTGCGGCTTAAGTTGTGGGCAGGTAGTGATTTTCGTTTGAAATATTCGATCGTATTTAAAATGCTATGTGAAATATTTCCATAGTATATATACTATACAACGTCGTAAAACCACAAATGATATATTTTTAATAACCCAACAAAGGAAATTTTACAAGAGAAAAATGTACATCAATCTTCCGTGTAATCGATTTCAGAGGTTTATATAGTAAAAAACCTCATAACCTTTTATACGTATTTTTAACTCCTACACCAATTTCAAAACCACCTACGTTTTTAGAAAATAATACATTTTATATTCTTTATTGTCCGTTGTAAATAAAAGTAAATATATTCAAATTATTAAAAAATTAATGACTGTGGACATAATGTTAAATGTTTTATGAAATTTAAAAAAAAAATTATAATTTTCAGGAAGCTACATTATTAATAGGACATTAATTCACAACTAAATATTTTTTGGTTTGACCATATTGGAACTAATAAAAATAAAATTTTATTATTTTATTCAATATAAAAATTGAATAAAGTTGTAGAATATTTATTTTAAAACCGTACAAAAATTGAGGTTAGGATGGATTTGAATAAATTTGAATTTTAATGAAATTTTAAATAGAGGTAACTTTTTTCTCCCACTCAAAATTTCAAAATTTTGTCATAAGTGTTTGATTATTCCATTTGTTTTTGTGGATAGGATTGATAGTTTAGTTGTATATGGATACGTAGATTGTTTTATTTGTATTTAGACTATGTATTTTTGTTACAGTCAATCGCTTTAATACTAGTATTTTTAGTAGTGGAATAGCTAACCGTATAAATTATGATTTTCGAAATTCGATTTCCAGCCAAAATATCACAAGTAGTTTATTTTGTAAAGGAAATATTTATGGTATTAAAAATCTTTAAAATAATTTTTCCCTGTGGTAGAAAAGTAAATATGGTTACATTATAATAACTTAATTTGTGTTTTTGTAATCTATTTACCCAATATTGAAAGGAAGTATCCTCCTCATTTTCACCATGTTCCTTGTTTCCTGCATGCCGTGTCCAATTAAGTACCACTACTCTCAATGTCATCTCAAAATCGATGTTTTACACTTTGGTGATTTCTTATATCAGTTTGATTTTTTTATGTCACAATGAATCCTCTATCATAGATCGTTCCATACCACGTTGTATTTCTGCTAGTTTGCTAATATTCCTTATGTTGAACACCCACATCGTTAACACTAGGAGCACACAAGCATCTATGTAATACTTTAGTCTTCAAGAATTGTGAAATTTTTTTTCCCAAAAACATTATTCCCACGACGTTAGTTTACTATCTGCTAGTAAACTAGTAGCTAGTAAACTCGTCGTTGGAACGAACACCTAGCAGCTAGTTTAGTTAAAGCGTTATTCACCAGCTCGTTAGTGACTTTGAAAAAGTTTGATATTACTAGTGCTAGTAGGAGAGAAAAGGTCATGTGATTGACTAGCGCTAGTAACTAGCTCGGTGTGAACGTTTGTAAACGTTACTAGTTGCTAGTAAACTTTATTTTGTACAGCAATGCACAACAAAACTCATATGTTTTCAGAGCACTGGTAGTAAGTAACTAGCTCCGTGGAACCGTCACCGACGTGCTAGTAGGTCATGCTAGTACTGGTAACTAGTAAACTAGCGTCGTGGGAATAGGTCTTTATGCTTTACGTTTGGCTGTTTTGTACTATAATTCTAATGCAGGTTATGAAGAGAAATAGATAAAAATCTGGTGTGAAACTCTCACACAACTTTCTCTTGCCAATGAAAATAATGACCAATATAACCTAAAATTAGTAATAAAACATTAAAAATAAACTAACCTAAAAAAAACAAAACCTTATTTTAATCGTGAGTGAAAAACGCAAAATGAAAATCAACTGCAATTTAGCTTAAAATACAAAAAACAACTTTCACCCTAAACTAAGCAATGTAGAGAAAAATGCTTTAAATAAAAGTTGTAGACCTTCAAATTTCCTATAAATTTGATTATACACTTTTGTCGTAAAACGCATACTAAGGCCGTAATCTTAAAAAAATCGATTTTTCACATTTTCGTGAGAAAAAAACAGAAAATCGCTAATTACCGCTAAACTAAGCTTTATACAAAAAAATGTTTGAAATAAAAGTTGTAGGATTTTAAATTCTCTACATTTTTTATTATATAAATTTTTGCGCTAAAATGCATATTAAAGCAGTAATAAAAAAACAATTTGTTTACGTCAAAACAGCCTCACCAAAACTTTCAGCAAACATGGCGCTTACCCTATCTTGTAGAGCATAAAAAATTTAGTAAACCAGGCGATTTAAAAAAAAATCGTAGGACAAGTTTTGAGAAAATCACAAAAAAGTAAAAAATTACTCGAATAAACTACTACTTCCGGGTGACCGATTTTGATGAAAATGTTCGTGTTGGGTTCGGTAGTGGTATGTAACAAGTTTCAAGTTTCAAGCTTGTACGATGTTCCGTTCTTGAGATATTCTGTTCACACACACACACACTCATACAGACACACACAAAGACCAATCGCTAAAAACATATTTTTTGGGTTCAGGGGTCTGAAAACGTGTAGATCCGGTGAAAACTCGATTTCGAAAAATCGACATGAAAACAATACTTTCCTTCCTATATATTCATATAGGCAAGAGAAAGTAAAAATGAGTGATGAAGTAATGCCAGATCTCACCAGTAATCGAACTCGGTACCCCTGGCGTAGAAGCTAATTGCGCTGACTACTTCACCATAGCCCGGCGAAATGTCCACCGAGATTTTATCGTTTCTAAAAATATCATTCTATCTTCTGAATAAATCTTCATCAAAACCGTCTTCGACTTCAGACGATTGTAGGCACGTTGCCAGCGAGCGACAGAAGCTTGAGGGGGTTCAACCCCCAGAACGGAAAATCCAAATTTCGTACCAAACTTATAATGCGGGGATCGCTTGTTAGATTTGACAATTTTTCATCAGTCGTTTTCATTTATCACCTTTTTATTGCATCAATTGGCATAACAGTCAGAAGTAGAAAATATTCACCTGATTCAGCCTTCTCCCGATTCAAAATATTAGCTACGTTCCTGGGCGTTTGATTATTATTTTTGTAAGGTCTAATTAGTTGCCCTTTAGTATATATGTATTTATTTTTACTTTTTCTAGTTTTAGGTTATCTTTAATTATTTCTTCCATATTTTACATGTTTTTCATCACATCTGTTTTTTATAAATTTAGCCTACTTTATGTGATTCTTCATTCAAAGTTTGTATCAATTCCCTGACGTTTGCGATATCATCTAATTTAATGATATCGTCTCCGTTTATATTTTATTCCGATGTGATTCCAATCTAGGTTTTTGATTCCGATTGAATGACGGATCATAAATCATCAAATCGGATCATAAAAATTATTGATGATGCAGGTACGACAACCTATTCAAAAATGAAACGTACACGTTGTACAACAAATCTTTATTTAACTTTATTGTTTATTTTAAAGAGTCCTGCGTGAAAGTTAACTTATTTTTGAAAATTCACTACTTTACTAAACAAATAAATAATTTTTTTTAAATTTCTAATGTGTACGTTGCAATTGGTTCAATTATGAACAATAAGCAACCCTATGACCCAATGAGATGAAGATGATATGTATAACTTGTAAATAATATGTAGTCTTGTACAGACTCAGGCCGATAATTCCTAACAGAGTATGGTTAATTGAATCTACTGAATCTACTGAATCTATTGAATCGGTAACTACTGTTTAATATTCAAATCCGAATAAAAGTAACTACTTTTACTAGGATTTGAACCACGATACCTTCGTCTCCGAGATTAACTGTTAAATAGCAGACTCGCTTAGACGACTTTATCACTCGACCATGCCAGTGTGTTCTTATTTAATTCATGAAAATTTGTCAATTAATAACTAAAATGTAGTACTACCTCAAGGTCAGTGAATAAGTTAGTGCAGTTCGACGAAATTTATTTTAACTAGGTTAAGCCAGTGTAATATTTCATAACATAATAAATAAGTGCGACCTAATTAAATTTTATAAAATTACAATTAATTTCTAGAATATTACGTAAAATATTTGTGTATTTAAGAATAAACAACAAATGAATGAAATTAAGATTAATAAACTTATGAGAAATAAAAATAAACATTTCGACATAAGTGACATTGAATTCGGATTTGTAGTAATGCAATTTAATTAATGAGTTCACGAACAGATGTCTGTTCGTAATCAAGATGGCCGTGACTTCTTGAAGCGCGGCGTTAAGTTACTGAGAATACAGACACTATTCAAATTTTTTCTGTAATAAGCTAACGAGTATATCATATTTTATATTAAATATTACAACCTGTTCTAATACAATATTGCTTGTATAATACATACAAACAATTGCGCCTGCTCTCAGCGCGAGCTTATTTCAAGCTTTAGAGGGTAGCATTATTTGAACTGGTTTAATGTCTTCCATATTATTCTGATTCCACTATATATTAATTTTTCAAGGTATCACTCTACAAACACTAACGTTAATTATCAGTAATATTGATCTTCAGGAAGGTACAGAAATAATATTTTATTGGTTTAGGGTTGTTACCCTCCTTCTGCCCCTATTAAAGTATGTAGTAAACATTCAAATATTTTAATTCTTGTACACTCAGCGATAGGAATCGCTGACGTACAAGAATTTCGATTTTCATAACGTTAGCTCTTCAGAAAAGCATAAAAGTAAAATTTATATTGTTAGGGTTGTCCACCGGGTTGGTCTAGAGGTAAAGTCGTCGCCACGAGTCAGCTGTCTAACAGCTGATTTTCGGAGACGAAGGTTCCTGGTTCAAATCCTAGTAAAAATAGTTACTCTTATACTTTGAAATTAAGAAGTTACGAATTAAAAAGGTGTGTAACGTATCCAAAGTAAGAAATATTATTTGTATACGTTCCCAAAGAACTAAAATTATCGAAATACTTATCTTAATTTTCCTTCAAGCATTAGGCTTGTAGGATTGTTGGATTTATAATTTTTCAGATCAACTCTTTGGCGGTCATGCAACCTGACGGTTTTTTACCAGGAATGTATAATATTATTCTCCTCAATAGTCACCTATCTTTCATTCTACTGACAAGGCCAGATTACTTCTGATGATGTGTCGATCATTCCTGAGAGAGTATGGGCTAATTGAACTCTAACCATCAAAGTACACCGGTAACCACTGTCTAGTATTCAAATCATGGATTTGAATACTAGATAGTTACCGTCCATAAATGTAGGTACTTGAAAAATAATAGAAAAATTATAGAATTCATGTAGACTAGTTATGGATAATCACGCCCTTTTCACCCCTTAGGTGAAAGTGACGAAGTGAATGTGCTTTACATTTTGTGTTCAATTCTTATCAAACAAAATGAGCTAAATTTCAGCTCTTTAAGTGATTTTGAAGTTAGCGAATCAGTGAAAAGTGAGTCAATGTATGAATCAGTCAGTCGGTTAGGACTTTCTTGAGTAATTTATAACCAACAGTATACGGATGAATAGATTTTAGTCAAGCGGTTTTAATTTTATTGCATTTCTAGTTTGATCTGATGCACAGATTTCCGGAAATATATTTAAAAGCTAAAATAATGAGTCACATCTAAGAATACTCGTCAACTTGGATTAATAAACTTTTTGTTCATTAATAGTGCTTATTAGACTTAAGAGAGATTGAATGAAATATACTGTAAAAGTGTAATTCACATGCATTTTTTAACCAATGTAAAAGAGTTTTGTTCAAGTACATCAGTGTATGACATTGCATCGGCATTCTGTTGTATAAAAAAGTAGGAAAACATTTTCGGCAAATCGAACAAACTTCCTCGCTAATCTACAAATAATAATATATTTTATTTTATTTAAATTCATTTTTATGCTATATTCATAACAGTTCTATGTTTACAAGGTCAAAAATGTAAAAATGTCTCAACATGGAATGAACCACTTTTAAGTTGTTTTACAAAAAATTAACAAATCACCGCTAAACAAAGTTGAATAAAATTTATTAGATAAAATAGTTGTAGCTTTTTTCTCTTACTTTTTTACTTTCTCTTGCCCTATATAAATGAACAGGGAAGGAAAGTATTGTTTTCATGTAAATTTTTGGATTCATCGAGTTTTCACCGAATATACACGTTTTTCAGGCCACCTGAACCTAAAAAATATGTTTATAGTGATTGGTCTGTGTGTGTGTGTGTGTGTGTGTGTGTGAACAAAATATCTCAAAAACGGAACTTGGTACGAAGTTGGAACTTGAAACTTAAGTTAAGTACCACAAGAGGTCGCGGCACTAACATTTTCATCAAAATCGGTCAACTGGAAATAGTAGTCTATTTGTCCAATTTTCTCAAAAACGGCTCCAACGATTTTTTTTAAAATCGCCTATTCACTACATTTTTATGCTCTACAAGATACGGTAAGTGCCATGTTTGCTGAAATTCTTGGAGAGCCTATCCTCTCGAAGAAAAATTTTTTTTCAAGATTGCGGTCTTAGAATGCATTTTAGTTTTAAAGTTTATAATTATAATCAAAGTTATAGAATATTTAAAAAATTATAACTTTTATATCAAACATTCTTTTGAAAAACACTTAGTTTTCCGGTAATTTTTAATTTTCTGGTTTTACATGAAAATTTGTAAAAAATTTGATTTTTAAGATTGCATTTTACGAAAAAAATGTGTAAAAATTAAAGTTAGAGGAAATAAAAAGTCTATAACTTTTATTTTAAGTATTTTTCTCTACAGAGCTTAGTTTAAAAGCATTTACTAAATTTTCGTATTTTTAAGTTCTGCAGAGTTGACTTTTTATTTTACGTCATTTACTCATGATTAAAATTTGTGTTATGTTTTTCATTTCACTTTCCTGGTATTCACAAAACCGAAAAACTGATGGCAATATACTCGTAGTTTTGACTAAGCAAACATAGTTATATTGGTCATTACTTACACTGGCAACTGTAAGTCGTGTGAGTGTTTTACACCAAATTATTGTGTTTATTCTTCCTGTAAAATGATCCGTATGTATATAATTTTTAAATTTTGATGGAATTTTGTTAAGTAATAGAATATTTTATAGCAAATGTTCTTACAGCAAGTTAAAAAAATAAATAATCAAATTACATTTATGTATTTAACATAATGTATTTTTATTAAATCTTGACTTATACGAAATGTTCAATTATTACTTGAAAGTTAATCCATAAAATGTGTGATTTATATTTTAGTATATTTAAATTTTATTGGAGTTCGTGTAAAAACCGCCTTCTTTGTCTTCTGTTCAAGATTCATCAAAGAACCCAACAATGCTTTTACATTCATAAGAATAAAATTAAATTTTAAACCAAATTTAAACAATTTTTTTAATGAAATATTTCAATTTTGACACCCTAAACATGTTTTTTAACACTCAAAATTAAACTAAATCTTTTAAAAACATATTATCTCCAAATTAATATATTGTTCTCAAGGTTGTTTGTTTCCTGTAATAATAGGGAAGTAATAAGAAATGAATATGAATTTTCATTTTTTATTTATGTACGGCTATGTACAAATATGTACTTACTTGTACATAACAATTCAAGAATTAAATGCAGTCTTATAAATTGCATGATTTCATGACGTAAACATAAGAAATCCGTATAAAATGCAAATGTCAATGTTACTAATACATTGTTTACAAATTTATATTACCAATACATAAGTAATAATATTATTTACAATGTTTACATTACAAATAATGCATCTAGAATCATATAAATATATATTCAATATTATTTTTCTATTTACTTGAGTTATAATTAAATTTACATATTTATTTTTATTTCAGAATGCACTTAATATCTGTAAATTATAAATCCATGATTTTTAAACCGGCTTATACTTGTTTTATTTATTTATTTATTTATTACAGTATTTATAAACAGTTTTATGTGTGCCATAACATGTGGTTATATTTACATGATACCACCTTTTTATAATGTAGGTTAAATGCCTTTATGGTGATCACTAGAGAAGGTCATTTTTGTACTATTTCAATCATAATTTGACATTAATCAAACCATAATATAAAACCCACTTTTGTTTTTATGTTATAGCCTTTATGCGTAAACTAACTTATATTAAAAGTATTTTAAATTATTTTGTTTTTGTTTGTATTACTAAACATGATTCGTATTAGGCTTACGTTACAATTTTAAGATAAAATCTTTAAAATTTCATTTATAAATTGCTTCAAAATTTAGTAAAGTTATAATTTGACATTTAAAAAATACTACCGTATTTCCTTTTCTGATTTTAAAACTACAAGTCTCAAATTACATTCTTTTAAATACTATATTTACAAACCGTCTGAAGAATAATTAATTTTTGCTTTCTCTTACTATAAATAGGGAAGGAAAGTATTGTTTTAAGTCGATTTTTTGAAATCGAGTTTTCACCGGGAATATGCGTTTTCAGGCCCAATGAACTCAAAACACATGTTTTCAGCGATTGATTTGTGTGTGTGTGTGTGTGTGTGTGTGTGTGTGTGTGTGTGTGTGCGCGTGTGTGTGTGTGTATGTGTGTGTGTGTGTGTGTGTGTGTGTGTGTGTGTGTGTGTGTGTGTGATCAAAATATCTCAAAAAACGAAATAGCTATCAAATTTGCAATTTGGAGCTTAAATTAGGTAGGCTTTTACTAGAGAACTCAACACGAACATTTTCATCAAACTCGGTCAACCGGAAGTAAATAGTTTATTCGTGCAATTGTAAACTCTTTTGCAGTTTTCTCAAAAATGGCTCCTATGACTTTTGTTAAAATTACCTGATTTACTACATTTTTTATACTCTGCAAGATAGGATATTTCAGTACCATTTGTGCTGAAATTGAAGGAGTCATAAAAAAATGTTTTCTTAAAATTGCGGCTGTAATATACATTTTAGAGCAAAAGTGTTTGTAATCAAAGTTATAGAAAATTAAAAAATCTATAACTTTTATTCCAAACATCTACAGAGTCTAGTTTAGCGTCAAGTAGCTTCCAAGTAAATGAAAAGAATAATCTGCGACAATTTCTTATTTTAAATAATTAGTTAATACTTTACTTTAAAATGTATTTCATTGTGTTTACTAAAGTGTAATTACTTTTTCCAGTAGATTTCGTTTAAGTTGTGTACTTGGCAAGTGTTTGTAAAGTAATTTAACATTAAAAGTACATGTTATACATAAATTTATTTAATTTTCTTTAGTTAATATGAAATTTAACTAGTTAAAACTCAAAATTGCATTATACCGACTTAGTTTTATTCAAGTGGTTCAGCCTTATTTATCTTCGTTGAGAATTTTTTTGTAGAACCCATCTAACACACAAAACTGTGTTTTTTTTAAATGAGTAAATTTTTCAATTATATTTTTATTTGATAAATAAAAAAAATACAACTTTCTGAACACATATAAATTGCTGTTATAAGTTCAAGACTGACTGACACCGTTTTAACTTTAAGTCTTAATATCTCTTTTTTTTTTTTTTAACTTTAATAACTTTATTTGCAACTATATACTACGATACAACGAGCAAATTAGATGACAGTAAACAAAGGATGACAAGGAAAAAAATAAAAAAAAAAATAAATAAAAATAAATAAATGAAAAAGAACAGTGATACCCATTGGTATATGTTCTATGAAATAAAGTTCATGATACATGAATGATAAATAACAACATAAGAAAAAAGAGAAGAAAGAAAAATAAAATAAATCACTTTATAGAAGATCTCTGGCCCATTGACGTTTCAACCTGCGCTGCGGATTTCCTGGTAGTGATGCATCCGATAGTTTGGTGATTAATTCGTTGGGGTGATCATGCAATTTTCTGTGAAAAACACTGTAGCTGGACTTAACTACTTCACTTATGAACGGAATATTAAGGTCGTCATGTAGAATTTTGTTGTTGACATAAAAAGGTGCGCAGGTGATTAAACGTAGGCATTTTGACTGAAAGGCTTGTAATTTTTGTAGATTGCTCGGTTTAGCTGTGCCATAAATTTGTAGTCCATAGGTCCATATTGGTTTGAGATAAACTTTGTATAGTAATAGTTTAGATTTTAGAGTCAGTGAAGAGCGGCGTCCAAGAAGTCGAAATAGTTCTTTCAATTTGGAGTTCAAAGTCAGTCTTTTGGTTTTTATATGAGTCGCCCAGGTGAGTCTCTTGTCAAAGTGAAGTCCAAGGTATTTAACTTTTTGTCGTTGTGGTATCGGTTTATTATCGAGGAATAGTTGAGGACATTCGCCTTTCCGGAGAGAAAAGGTGACATGCACTGATTTTGAAGCATTGAATTGGATCCTCCAGATTTTTAACCAATAATTTAAAAAGTTAATGTGACTTTGTAAATTATTACTTGCTGCTTCTGGCTTTACATCAGAAGAAAGGATGACTGTATCGTCAGCATAAGTCGCTAAGGTGGTGTTAGCAGATGCAGGTAGATCTGATGTATAGATGCTGTAAAGCAGTGGCGACAAGATTAATCCTTGTGGAACACCAGCGACGATTTGTTTGTAGTCAGACAGAGCCGTGTTATGTTTTACTTGAAAAAATCTGTCCGTTAAAAAGGAGCTGATGATTAAGAAATAGGCATCTGGCAAGAATTTTCTTAATTTATATCGCAGACCTTGATGCCAAACTTTATCAAACGCTGCGCAAACATCAAAGAAGACGGCACTTACATATTTTTTTTGTTCAAAGCCAGAGGCAATTTGATCAACGATTCTGTGTAGTTGATGAATTGTGCTGTGCCGTCGACGGAACCCAAATTGATGATTAGGGATTATACCCTATTTATTTATTTTTGAGGGTTGAATGCTTTTTGCATAACTTATTCGAATTAGGGGTTCCCGTACTTTTTAGTCGAACAGAGGTTGATTTTTGTTTAGCGTCATTCACTCATGATAAAAATTAGGTTATGTTTTTCATTTTATATTGTTTACTAATCATTGAACAAAAGTTATTTTTTATTTTTTACATTGGCTAGAGAAAGTCGTGTTAGTGTTTCACACCAGATTTTTAAGTCTGTGGACAAACCATTATTGTTAAGTTTGGAATTTTGTATTTGATAATGTTTTCCTCTCCGTACAGACATTTAAAATATCACAAGGAGAAATTTGCAGTCTGATTCAAACTCTATGAATATATTTTATTTTAACAAAAATTTTAAAATAAGTTTATTAACCTTTAATGAAATTTAAACATATATATTATTAATGCACAAAGCAGCGAAATCATGATATTTTTATTGATTGCTAAAAACCAGTAAGCATAAAATAGAAAATCAATAAAACAAGTGGTCGTAAAGTACGAACGAAATGAATGGATATAAAAGCGTTAAATCTATTTTAAGTGATCTGAAGCGAAAATTAAATCCTAAATGGAAGTGATAATGGAAAAATCCCATGCAATCCTAATCCGAACTTTACAATTTTACAATAGATATAGAGGTAAAGTACGAAGTAAATGGGTTTCTTTTTTTAATAGAAGGTGACAGTATCAAAATTCATTTTATGTTTGTAATATTGCTCATGAAAAATTTTAATTTCTTTTATATAATTTTGAGATAATATTCAGTAACTCGGAGTTCGGTTAATGGATTTAAAACTTGAAATATTTTTATTTTTAATCCTTTTAAATTTGTAACAATTTTGGTTGTATTTTCGTACAGGGCCATATACATTTTTGAAGACGTGAGGTGACTTTATACGTTTCTGGAAGCTCTTTTTGCAGCTTTACATTCGTTCACTGAAGGCTTTTCTCCTTTCTTATGTCCACCCGATGTTCTACCAAATTCTTCATGGAAGCCCTTAAATTCCGTAATTAGTTGTCTGAATTTGATTTAGTTAATTAAGTTTTCTCGGTTTATTCCGGTCTTCTCAATATCCTTTCTGACTTTCTTGAACCATTGATCTGATACCTTAGATCCATGAGAATATTGGCGCAAAAATCAAAGGTTATGGCATTCAAGGGAAGATGGCCGGTTCACTCATAAATTATACTTGGTAACCGAACTATAGAACAAGTTCGAGATTTTAAATAGCTATTTAGGATGCAAGATTTCCTATGACAATGATGATGACATGAGTGAAAAACTGGCAAAATTTAGCGCTGTCTGCGGTTTTATTTGCAGGACAATAGCCCCTCCTAGTGAGTACAAGACCTTGACGTTGGTGGAGGGGCTTGTGTGCTCCTTTGACCCGGAGAGCTATGCCGGCGGTAGTGTAACTACTGGCAGGGCCTCCCAAGCCGGACAGGTCGAAGGGTAGGAACCAGACAAAGAAGTACTCTAAGCAATGCTGCTGCCTTGTAGATGTGGTATTGATTTATCAAAGGCTGAGGGAAGAAAACCCTGAAAGAAAATTGACCGGTCCTCCTGGTAGGGGGTTCGATCGATGGGCCTGCACCCCGTTATCTGTAAAAATTACCTCACGCAAAAAATCCCATAAACTTGCCTCGGAAAAACAGGATTGGAATCTCGGAAAAACAAAAAGGACATACCAAACAACGAATCAGAAATCGGAAACGGATGATCAACTTTGCAGCTTGGAATATACAAGGAATAAATACAAAAAAAAGAGAAGTGGCGGAAGAGCTGAAGCATTACAAAATTGATATAGCTGCACTTACGGAAACAAAAAAGAAAGGATTTGGCTTTGAGGACATGGGTGATTATATGCTCTTTTTCAGTGGAGTCCCAAAAAGTAATAGAGCGCGAGCTGGAGTTGCTATTGCAATAAGAAAACAACTTAAACCCCTGGTAAAATCATGGGAAGAAATTGATGAACGTCTTATGAAAATCAATTTGAAGATGTTGGGCCATGATGTTGTTGTAATTGCAGTTTATGCTCCCACAGATGACTCAAACAACGAAATAAAAGATAGTTTTGAGGATAAACTAACAGACTTGTTAAGTAACATTAATAAGAGGAAAGAAATAATACTGTTAGGTGATTTCAATGCTCTAACAGGTAGAAGAATGAATGATCCAGTTGTAAAACGCTTTGGAGAAGATGTTGTAAACAATGATGGAACTCGACTCATAGAGACATGCCAAACTTTTGAGCTCAAGATACAGAACGGTCACTTCCAACATAGGGATATTCATAGATTCTCATGGATCCAACCAACAAGACAGCTAAGATCCATCATTGACTACGCTATCACTAGGCAGAACGCCTCACTTAACGTTCATGATGTAAGGGTGTACAGAGGTGCTGAGTGTGGAACTGATCATCATCTACTCAAAATGGAAGTATTTCTACCTATCAAAAGATTGAACAATCATATGGAGGGTAATAATAACCAAGACGAATCTGGCAGATTGGACCAGAGGAAATATATGACAGAAAGTTTGAACGATGACTCGATCAGATTTCTTTATAAATTAAGACTATCCTCCAAACTTCCAACCTACACAACAGGTACGGCAGAAGAAGAGTATGATGCATTGAAAGAAGCATTACATTCCGCAGCTAGAGAAGCGCTTGGTGAACGTGAAAAACAGGTAGAACAGAAGAGAAACTCATGGTGGACGAAAAGTATGGAGAAAATTGTTTTGGAAAAGAAAAGGTTGTATAACAATTGGCTCGTGACAAAGAATGAACAGGACAGAAAATTGTATCAGCAGAAACGGAAAGAAGTCAAAATAAAGATACAGCAATTCAAGAATGAAGAATGGGAAAAAACATGCACAAAAATTGATCAGTATATTGGTGACACAAGGACAAAAGAGGCATGGAATGTTGTTAAGAACCTGAGAAAGGATAGGAAAGGCATAGCAATGGATCTGATAGGCATTGACAGATGGAGGATTTACTTCTCTAAGATGTTAAAAGAAGATAGAGAGGTGTATCTAAAACCGTGGGGAGAATATGAACCTGTCGGCCAAATAGATGAGATAACAGAAAGAGAAGTGCAAGAGAGTCTTAAAGAAATGAAAAATGGTAAATCACCAGGTCCTGGAGGTATCCCAATTGAGCTCTTGAAAGCTGCAACTTCTAGAACTTTTGAAATCCTTGCATATATATTTAATAGATGCCTATTCATGCACGATAAAATTCCCCAAAATTGGAAGCTTGGCTACTTGACACCGATCCACAAGAAGGGATCACGTGATGACTGTGCGAATTACCGGGGTATCACAGTATTAGCTACAATAGGGAGACTGTATGGACGCATAATAAGGAAGAGAATTGAAAAAGAAATAAATATAGGTGAAGAACAAAGTGGATTTACCGCGGGACGCTCTTGTACTGACAATATGTTTACATTAAAGCAGCTAATTGAAAAGAGAAAACTGAGGAATTTGGAAACCCATTTGATATTTATCGATCTGGAGAAAGCTTTCGATACGGTACCAATACAGAGACTTTTTGAAATCTTGGATAAATCAATCATTAATAAGCATTACATTTCTGCTGTCAAAGAAATTTACAAGGACCAAATAAATGTGATAAAAATAGGAAATAAAGTGTCAAAGCCATTTGGTACAGATAAGGGCGTGCGTCAAGGCTGTTGTCTCTCTCCGACCCTGTTCAAAATCTATCTGGAGGAGATATTAAAGGACTGGAAAGGAAAGTGTGAATATATGGGTATCCCAATAAATAACGAATATATCTACTCACTCTTGTTCGCCGATGATCAAGTAATAATGGCTGGTGATGAGCATGATATTCATTACATGATCAGGAAACTTGCTGATTCTTATAGGAAAAATGGAATGAAAATAAATTTCAAAAAGACCAAATACCTAGTTTCAGGAGGTACAGCAAGGGATCTACAAGTAGGAGGTCATAATGTGGTGAAATGTGATGAATATAAATACCTGGGCAGCATAATATCATCGGAGAGCAATTCAAAAAGAGAAATCACAAGTCGAATTGGACAGGCCAGGCAGACGACACAAACATTAAACTCCATACTCTGGTCTACAAATATAAAAAATGTACGAAAATTAAAATCTATCATTCCATTGTACAGAGTATATTGCTCTATGGCTCTGAAACATGGGAATTGACCAAAAGAGACAGGCAAAGAATAAATGCTGTGGAGATGGATTTCTTGCGCCGGAGTAGTTGTGTTTCAAGGATGGATCGAGTACGAAATTCGGAGATAAGGAACAGAATGGGGAAAATGGATACAACAGTGGAGCAAATTGAGAAGAAGCGCCTTATATAGTTGGGACATACACAGAGGATGAGAGATGAAAGGTGGCCCAAGAGAATGCTGAATTGGGATCCACCTGGAAGAAGAAGAAGAGGAAGACCGCCCGAACTGTGGAACAAGCAGGTGTATTCCGATATGAGGAATAGAAATCTTGTGGAGAGGGACTGGATGAACCGAGAGAGATGGCAGATGGGATGCGAGAAGCGGCTGGAGCTGTAGATCAAACTCGCTTATTTATATATACAATAGGAAAGAAAACGAGACTGGACACTCAAATGAAATTTTATAGAGCAATAGCTGTACCACTCATAACATATGGGAGTGAAACATGTTTGTCATTGCAGAGGAATGAATCTCGTATCCAGGCTGCTGAAATTAGATTTTTGTGGGAGTCAAAGGTTGTACCCGGTTAGATAGAGTACGTAACGAAGATATCCGCGTCGAGTTAAATGTTCAGTCACTGTTGGAGACGTTAAGAATATATAAGAGAAACTGGTCCAACCATTTACTTCATATGCCAGCTCACAGACTTCCTCTGCAATCATGGAAATATAAACCTAAAGGGAAGCGAGGCTTGGAAAGATCTAAAAAGAGATGATGGCAGGCCATGGAGCCTAATCCTTGACAGATGAAACCTTAGATCCATTGTTTAGTGTCTTAAAAATTTGTTTTGTCAACAGGTTGTCATCCATTGATCCATTATATACAGGTGTCCGTAAAATTAAGTCTTTGTTTCTAATCGTTCATTTTCCATGTATAGATCTTCTCGTTCTCATAAGCAATATTGTTTATCTACTATCTTCGGATCTATTATTTTGCGGAGGATCTTTCTTTCAAATTTCTCTGCTTCTCTGCTTGTTGTTCATTTTATACAAATTTTCAAATGATCAAATTTTTCATGATCTTATAAAGCACAACCAACAATTTTCCTTAAGATTCCTTAATTTCTGCCTTTGATATTTTTTTGTTATCATTATCTTCCCTGGGACCAATATTTATCTCTCTCTTTTATCTCAAGTTATATTCCCTTGAAACTATTTTCTTCTGAGTTAATGTTTTAGGAGCATATAGTTCTTCCGTATGCTCATAACGCGCAGGTGGAGTGTTATATTAATTGCACTCATCTGTTGGTTCCAGGGCTACAAAAATAGTTTTGTTTCTTATCATACAGTCAGCCAATTATATGACTGATCTATTTAATAACAGAAGAGGTACAGGTGTAAAAGACACTAGTCACAGTTATCTCCTCTGAGAGTTATGAATTTCACTTTACAGCCTGACCCTGTGGTGAATGAAGTGAAGGTGTCATTTGCAGAGTGGAAAATATGTGCTTTTCAGAGGGCCCGGCATGCTGATAAGCATACTTTTCCACTCAGTGAGGAAGGCACGGTAAACCACCTTACTCCTCATTTTTCGTTGTAAAACCTCTACAGGTTCACACCAACCTTTCGGCTGATGACCTAAGCAACAAGTACGAGGGTAGGCTGATAAGTAATGCACACATGCTTGTAGAAGACAACTAAATAAACTTCAGTAGCGCGCCTGGTGGCATGTGGAAGTACTATTTCTCCTCTACAAGCCTGCGCAGTTTGAAGGCGTTGCTTTCATTCAGTTTGTTTTGAGTAGTGGAAGTATGGCGTCGTGTTCTGGTGCTATGTCAACGAGAATTAAACAACGCGCTGTTATCGAATTTTTAACTGCTGAGAAAGTGAATCCTAGTGAGATTTATCGTCGTTTAAAGGCTGTTTATTGTGACGATACTGTTGATAGGTCTACTGTGAATCGTTGGGTAATAAAATTTCGTGATTGCCAACCTGGAAAAGCCTTAATTGTTGACAAAACACGCAGTGGACGACCAATCACTGCCTCAGACGATAATCGTCGCAAACTCATCGATGATTTGATTCAAAATGACCGGCGAATCACTCAACAGCGTATCGCAAACCAAATTGGAATATCTAAGGAACGTGTTGGCTTCATTATTGAACAATTGGGATACCGTAAAATCTGTGCACGATGGGTACCACGCCGTCTGACAGACGAGAATAAACAGCGTCGATTGGAATGCTGTGAACAACTTTTGAAGCGCTACCGTGACGAAGGAGACGACTTTCTTTTGAATATTGTGACGGGGGACGAGTCATGGGTTCATCATTACGATCCCGAAGAAAAAAGGCAGAGCGCTGAATATCGTCATCCACATTCTCCTGTTGTGAAAAAGTTCAAAACACAACCGTCCGCAAAAAAAATTCTTTTGACTGTGTTTTGGGATGCTCGCCGAGTTTATGTGACTGATTATCTGGAACGAGGGGCAACGGTAAATTCTGCTCAGTATATACAGACTCTGAAACACCTCCGACGTCGAGTTTGTCGTGTTAGAGGCAACCTGGCGCCAATAATTTTGCAACACGACAATGCTCGTCCACACACTTCGCGTGCAACTGGAGAGGCTCTGAGAAACCTGAAGTTTCAACCAATTTTACACCCTCCGTATTCTCCCGACCTTGCGCCTTGCGATTTTTATTTTTTTCCTCTACTGAAGAGAGACCTTAAGGGTAATCATTACAGCTCGGACAATGAGGTGAAGGCAGCTATTGCGTCCTGGGTTCGAGGAAAGTCGGAAGAATTTTTCAGTGACGGAATGAAAAAACTTGTTAAACGTTGGGAGAAATGTGTAATGCTTAACGGTGACTATATTGAAAAATAAATAGATAATTTGGTAGGTTAAGATTTGTACTTTAATTTGTTATTTACCCCATCTTGCTATTTCTTTTTGTTCGTCTTCTACAAGCATGTGTGCATTACTTATCAGCCTACCCTCGTATTTCAGATCATTTACTCTTCCTACTCTATTTTACCCTAATTTCTTGTGTTCAATTTTACTATTTTCCATTTTCTTTTCGGGTTAGATACTTATTTGATACTCAATATAACCTAACAGTTATGGAAGTTGTACGGTAAGGGGTTTCAATAAAAATGACCCCTGGTAAATTTGAGCAATACAAAACGAACCCACTCTAAAATTACATTTTTATTCCTAACGCATCGTGTATTTTATGAGTGGGCTTTATTTTATAATACAAGAATATTTTATTACGTGCATATGAAAATGAAAATGTTGATATTTACATGACAGAATGCAGTCCCATACGCAAATGTAAAAGGGTATCTTTGGCTTAATATGCCGGAGGTTATATGAAAATTGCGGAAATGCTTTCTGCCCCATTTAACTATGTTGAATCGCAACCGACGTCTGGCGCCGCTAGTAAAAGTGAATAAGCAATGCAAGAAATAGTTATATCTCCATAATAAACGTCATCATTTCATTTTTCATTTTATTAAGAATTTTTTTTAATTATAAAAAACAAACTTAATAAACTTGTTTTGCCTAATTTAATACATGAATAAATTTCCATTTTTGTTTCTACACTAGATTATGAATATTTATTTTTATAAACGAAAGAGTTTGTTATATTTAAGATAATTTTTTAAAATTTTTGATATTTTTTAGATATTAAGCTTTTTTCATCAAGGTTTTGTACTTAGTTCGCTTTTACTTAAATATTATGCCCTGTATGAAATGTATGTAAGAAAATTCACGTTGGTAGTTGTTTTCATGTTGATTTTTGATGTCGAGTTTTCTCCGGAAATACATGTTTCCAGATCTCCTGAACCCAAGAAACCTAATTTTACCGATTGGTTTGTGTGCCTGGTCTGTGTGCGTTAAAAATGTATCTCAAAAATCGAAAATTGTGCCAAGTTGAAACTTGAAACTTAAGTTAGATACCACACGGGGACCGAACACAAAAATGTTCATCAATATCGGTCAACTAGAAGTAGTAGTTGTTCGTGCAGTTTTTGACTTATTGCGATTTTTCTTAAAAACTGGGTCATACGATTTTTATTATTATAACCTCAAATTTACAACAGGTTTTATACTCTACAAGCTAGAGTAAGCGGCATACCTGCTGAAATTCTATGGAGCTGCGGTCTTGTGATAAAAATGGTTTATTTTCAAAATTGCGACCTTCGTAGGCATTTTAGAACAAAATTGAGTATAATTTAAGTTATAGAACTTTAAAAAACCTGCAGGTTTTATTTCAAGCGTATTTTCTACAGAGCTTAGTTTAACATCAATTATTAGCGATTTCCATATTTTGCTGATCAAAATCAATGTCCAATAGAGATCGATTTTCATTTACCGTCAGCCACATGATTAAAATTAGGTTAAAAACCCTTCACAACCAATCATAGCCTCTAATGACAAAGCTGTGTATACGGCTTTAAATAAATTTAAAAAAGTTAGGTTATATTTTTCATTGTTTACTCATGAATATTAAACTTAGGTTACGTTTTACTATTTGAATTAGAAAGAGAAAGTCATGTGAGTATTTCATATCAGATTTTTTAATTGAACGATAACGCCAAATAAATCTTGCCTTGAGCGTAGGTAATGATATGAGATGATATTAAGTTTTAAAAATCTCAAACCTGATCGGGAATCGAACCTGGAACTTTGGAACAGAAGCCAGTTACTCTGACCACTATACCAATAGACCGATTTATATTCATTAAACAGATATCAAGAATATATAATTTATTTTGGTTTTGAAAAAAAATAGAAAATTCAGCAATTATCACCTACAGTTGATAGTTTCAAATACATCGGGGAAATACAGTTGAAAACTATTGAAAAAGGACCTAACAAGAAAACGAATAACGATTGCTACCACATTTTGAAGAACTGACCCTACAAGAATAAGGTGCTTTTGAAACGCGTTATGATCAGACAATATATTATAATCTTACTTTATCTGTATTGTGTGTTGAGTGAGTGAATATGTTAAAATGATCACTTTACCTTTCGAATCTGTCATTTAAGAATAAACCAATTTTGATGCGGTTTTTCACATCATCATAATCGATACAAATTAGACCTACTTGTTTGTAAATTTTAGTTTTCTACTTACTCAACGTTACATGTTTGATTATTGTATGAAGAAGCCAATTGCAGAAAACTTACCTGTAAACAAAGAAAAAATATTAATGATTTAACAGTTTATGATAACCTATTTAAAGTTTTGATAAAATATTTAGGTGAAAAAGCTTTCAATTATCGGCGAGAAGCTTCATAAATTGTAATTTTACGTAAGTAAATTGAAAAATAAAGGGAAAACCAGTTTCATACCTGCGGTCTAATTGCTAAATCTAGAACCTTGGAACACTTTCCTCAGTTCACTATCATTGTTCAAAACACTCAATTTATTAGAAATGACGGCAATCTATACAAATAAAATTGTGATTTTGTCTGACAATTTTTTAAAATGCCCCAAATTTTGTTTCTACGCCAGGTGTACCACGTAAACACCGAAAATAAATTCAGCTGAATTTTTGTCTGTTTGTATGTTACGACATCTCGCAAGAACCGCTGAACCAAATGAAAATAGGCTATAAATTTTTTTGATATCACAAAGGGATGGGAAAGTTCAGAGGAAGAGGTAAATAAAAAACTACGAATATCTCCGTTAAAAGTCATGTATAAAAGATATTACCAATTAAAAAATATAAACCAATATTTTTAGAAGAATATTAACATACAAAATAAATAACAATAAAGACAGGCCTACGCGCCGGTTATACCCGTATTCATTCAGTCAGTTACCTACCTACCTATTCTCGGTATAATACACCTTTTCTCGGTCAAATTGTCAAAAATGAATCAGTCGTCTTAATAGTGGTCACCATCGTGGTGTTCCTATAGTGATTTACCTTTAATTTATTATGGAAATAATAAAGCGCTGCATATCTTAATTTAAAAACATCAAGATCTCGCTTTTATTTTACGTTCAACAATTTTTTCCATTAATAATAATGCTGACGTTGAAAGGAGGTAGGTAATAATGACTAGTTAAATAATATCAGACCTGAGAGGGATTAAACTTGGTACCCCAACCGACCGTCCACGGCACCAAGGAAACCGTTCGAAGAACGGGTACTTTAGCAAGTCTTTATAATAATAAATAAATTATCTTAAAAAATCAACTTATTATATTAGGGATTTTTCTTTACGCTCTCGTAATGTAACAAGTTACCCATAACGGGCAGATAGAGTGTTAAATTAATTGCACTCGATCTGTTGTTTCCAGGGGTACAAAAAATAGTTCTGTTTCTTATCACATAGTCAGCCAATTATATAACTGAACTATTTAAAAACAGAAGAGGTAGAGGTGTAAAAAACACTAGTCAGAGTTATCTCCTCTGAGAGTAATGAATTTCATTATACAGCCAGACCCTGTGGTGAATGAAGTGAAGGTGTCACATGCCGGGTGGAATGTAGGTGCTTTTCGGAGCATGCATACTCTTTCAACTCAGTGAGGGAGGAAACAGTAAACTACCTTAATCCTCATTTTTACATAGTAAAACCTCTAGAGGTTCAAACCAGCCTTTCGGCTGTTGACCTAAACAACGACTATGTAACAAGCTAACGTAGATGTTTAATCAAAATAGCTAAAATCATTTTTTTAAATTAATTATACATATTTCATTATGTTTTAACTGGAGTAAAGTTTTCTTAATTTTAGGATTATACATATAAATAATTCCGAAATCCCCTTTTTGGGATATGTAACAAACTGGATTACATTTCTACACAAGACGGTAAATAAATCTTTTTTATTTTTATTTTTTCATTTATCTGGTAAATAATTCAGAAACTGTAATAAATCTTATATAGGTGTGTCCTCTTCGTGTTTTCATTTGTGCTAAATACTCTGAAATGAAATGTACTTAGTACAGTAAATAACTATTACAATATGGAACTATTTAGCAGGAATCTTCGCAAACTTTATTTGAAACATTCACGCGATTCATACTTTAATGTAGATACCATTTAATTTATTAATATTTCACTTTAACATCAAAATTGATCTTTGTTTTTAAAAAGTATGTCACTGTTCTACATTATCTTATAATTTAATTATTTTACTAAGTTTTGTTCTAAAATATTTTGTATTAAGAAATTTTTCGTTTCATTTTGCAATAAAAAATTTCTTTAGTATTAAATCTGTTTAAAATATTATTATGTTAAATAACATTTTATTTCATTAGATAGTCCGCAAGAATTTATAAAAAAAAACTGCTACTTGTACTGTTGGATCATTAACTTTTATAAAATTCGTAAAAAATATAATTTTATTAGACAAAGAAAAACGTTTTCACTAAGTAAAGATTTTCAAGTGTACTATTAAGTAAAATTTAAAAATAAATGTAAAGAAAAAGTTTCTAAATAAGTTATGTACTCGTATTTCTAAGTGTATAAGTCTTCAGTAAAATTTTTAAGTGTGAAAACTTTTCACTAAGTAAATATTTTCAAGTGTTTACGAGAAGAAATCAAACTCTGAACCTACAATTGAGCAATCAGTAATTTTTATTACCGACCGATAATTTATTCTCTTTTCTTTTCTTTTAAGGTCTCACTCGGACCACTTAAGCAATTTATTTTGGTCTTTGATTTGTTTCTTAAGTTTGGGATTAGTAGGTTTTTTGTCCCATATTTTTCTAATTTATCAGACCTTACTTTGCTTATTGCCTTTGATATTCTTAATCAATTCTGATAATTTTTCGTACAAGTTATAATTTTTGTGGTAAAAATTTTTGAAAAACTCGATACGGAATGAACCAATAAAATACACTGAACACATTTTCATTTATTTAGAATGTCACAGGACCGACTACCTTTGAGTCCATGGGTTTATGGAGCAAGGGTCACAAGCGGATTGGGGAAACCGAGGAAGAGATGGACGCCGAAACAAGCTCAATTACAGCCTAATGGACGACGACGACGGAATGAACCAGTTTTCATGGGGGTTTTGGGAACCCCTCTAGTGTTGGTTAAAGACAACAGTTTTCGGAATTTACCCAAAACAGTTAAGTAGTTTTTCCAGAACAAATAAATCACATAAGTGTAAACACATTCAGAAGGAATCCTTCTGAAATATATTTGGCTTCATAAGAAGTGAAGTTAAAAATTGAAATCCAAGTTTCATCATTTGTATACATCGTTGCAATATTTTCTCATGCTATCGGCGTACACAAAGTCCGTTTTGTTGTAACTAGTATTTATGAAATATAATTCTGTACTTTACTAAATACGGTAGATAAGTTTTTCCTTCGGTGTTCATTTTAATCATTGATAAAATAACCAAGGTGAAGTATTAATTAGTATGTATGCTGCAGTGGGGCAACTGGTGGTTATAAATTTATAACACCTGGTCGCTTATATCTTGTAGTAGTTGAGAATGTATTATGAAATTCAAACCAGTGTTATGTAACGAGCTATTTGTCAGTAATCGTTTAAAGAAACGAGTTTTACAACACTGCTCATAAACATCTATTTACTTAACTCATCCTTAAAGCTACTTCTGTCTATAGTTATTCTGAAATAAATAGGCGGATGAGCGTACGTAAATAACTATAGTACGTAAAATGAAAGATGAAGCCTGCGTTTGGAACCGCGTATCTCACTTCTTTTTTTTTAACGTTAATTTTATTTAGAAACTATACAGTACAGTATAACCATCCAAAAGCTTAACTAAATTTTGAAAAAAACAAATGACTTGATAAATAAACAGAAATATTTTTTTAAAGAATACATCCCAGTGGATAATTCAAAAGTATAGTGGATTTCAAAAAATAAGTTAATAAAAATATAGAACAATTAGATCAATAGATCTCTACTCCATTTTCTTCGTAGGCGTCGGTGTGGTAAGTTTCGTCTTGACATTTGCTGTATTAGGGGATTGATGTGATCTGTTAATTTCCTGTTAAATTTGGAATATTTTATTTTAGCAGTTTCTGTTACAAAAGGGATTTTCAAATCGGAATGCAATGTTAAATTTGTTACGTAATATGGGGCGTTCGTTATCATCCGAAGTATTTTTGACTGATGAGTTTGAATTTTTTGAATGTGAGTTTTCTTTGCGGTCCCAAAAATTTCAATACCGTAATTCCATATCGGTCGTAAATAGGCTTTGTATGTTAATAATTTAAATTTTAATGATAGAGTTGATTTTCTGTTGATGAATTTTGAAAGTAATTTTGTACGGTTATTTAGTTGCAAACGTTTTGTTTTGATATGATATCCCCAAGTCAGTCTACGGTCTAAATGGAGGCCCAGATATCAAACTTTATTTTCTTGCGGTATCTCATTGTTATCCAGGTAAACAGTTGGACAAGTTCTTCTTCTTAAAGTAAAAGTCACTTGCACAGATTTCAGCGGGTTAACTTTCATTCTCCAGTTTTTGAGCCATGTAGATACCTCATACAAGTGATTTTGGATGTTCATCGAAGTTTCTCCTGGAGATTCACTGCTGCATAACAGAACGGTATCATCTGTGTACGCTGCTACTGTCGTGAAGTCATTTTCCGGGAAGTCAGACGTAAATATGGAGTACAAAGCAGGAGATAATATGGACCCTTGAGGAACTCCTGCTTCGATATGCCAGATATTAGAATATTCCAAACCTTGGCGCACAACAAAATATCTATCCTCTAAAAATGATCTCAGAATTCCATAATATGTATCAGTGAAATAGATTTCAATTTATACAAAAGCCCGGGATGCCAAACCTTATCGAACGCCGAACTAATATCCAAAAATACAGCCGATGTGTATAATTTTTGTTCTAACCCTACAGAAATTAAATCAACCACTCTGTGCAGCTGATGAGTTGTTGAATGCTGCCTTCTGAATCCAAACTGATAATTTGGAGTTGTAGCTTCAATTATCGGCGAAAGTCGATCTAACAAAATTCGTTTAAGAAACGTAAAAATTCGGTGTACGGCTCGTTTTAAAGCTTGTTTTCTTGTTATTTTATTCGTATACATTATAAAACACGGAAGTGAGTAAGACATTTTCTAGCGATTTAAAAACAAAAATGTGCCCGTTTTTTAGCGCATTTTTCACTTAGTCCATGTTTGAGAACATGTAGCACTATCAATTTTCAGAGGAAAAATATGGTATTTTAGAAGAGTGATCCTGCATGTTTTCTAATTACTCTCAGTTAAAATTCAGCCTTTTAGTACAAAGGTTAAAGAAATCACAGCGTTTTTTAAAAAAATTGTTTTCGTTCTCGATGGACGTAACGAGTTAGAACCAACGCTGTATCTCTTTAATTAATAAGGGAATGAAATTACACTACAAATAATTATTTTTAATTTACCCGATTTTCTAGAGTAGCCTAAAGGTAAATTTTTAGAAAGATTTTTTTAATTCAAAGCGAGCAGTGGGCTACGTAACGGGTATATAAGCGGGCAGTAAAGTGGTGTCGCAATGTTCGCTCCGTTTCCTGCCGAACTTAAGCCAGGTACTATCTAACTACATAAAAATGCAAGATTCTCATGTGGGTACTTCTACTTTGTTTAAAACCAGACTGTACAGCGTTCCTCTGCAGCATAATACGAAAGTTAACAACTCACCGCCAAACGCACATTTTTAATGCAAGTTTTTAAATATTCCCCATGCAACTGAAAAATTGGTAGTGAAATTGCATTCCCTTATTGATTAAAGGGCTGCAGCATTGGTTCAAAAGGCAGACTTTTGTGATTTTTGTAGGGATAGTATGTTTACATTCAGTTAGTCCTAAAATACACTGAAGAAAAAATGTAAAATTTTGACTTAAAGGCTTTCTGAAATAACTGATTCAAATACTTTACAGGTCAGTAATTAAATTAAACGTATCTCGTTTTACGTGTTTGTTAAGCAGTATCATAATTATTATATTTATTTATTAATTTTTGCTGAAGGTAATTAACAATAAAATTGGTGTGTGAAACACTCCTACGACTTTCTTTTGCCAATGATAAATAACTAACAATACAACCGATGTTTAATCATGAGTGAATGACGCAAAATGAAAATCAACTTCTGTAGAACTTAAAAATACGAGAAATCGCTAATTGACGCTAAACTAAGCTCTGTAAATAAAAAAATGCTTGAAATAAAAGTTGCAGGTTTTTTATTTCCATTAACTTTCATTGTACACACTTTTGTCGTAATCCTAAACAATTTAACATAGAAAACTTTAAATAATCCCACTTTTTTACCGATTCTGATGAAAAAATACAGAAAATCAGTAATTGGCGCTAAACTAAGCGTTGTATAAAAAAGTAAGGAAATAAAATTTTAAGGTTTTATTTTAATTTTCTACAATTTTGATACGAATATTAAGCCTACGGCCGCTAACTTAAAGCAACATTTTTTACCTCGAGAGCACAGCCTCTCAAAAATTTTAGCAGACAAGTCGCTTACCCTATTTTGTAGGGAATACTAAATTTAGTAAATGAGGTAAGTGATAAATCGCACATATAAACTACTACTTCCGGTTGACCAATTTTAATGAAAATGTTCGTGTCAGATCTTCTTACGATACAGGACAAGATATGGTAACAAAAACAATAACAATGGATGTTGTACAGACGGAAAAAGATGGAAAAGTTTTATTAAAATACTAACTTATCTTTTATAATCTGGAGTTGAAATGTCATCGTGCAAAAAGTTAATCTCGTTTTAAAAAGCATTCATATTTGTATAACATTTTGTGAACATGGTTAAAGTTAATCTTTCGTTCTTTATTTTTTATTTTGTTTACATTCGGTTCAATGAAAATTTGAAATTTTTAAAACTTGACTCCTTGTAGGTTACACGTGAGTAATATATTAGAGAGGCGGTAACGATAATCGACCAGAGTTTCGATTCGGCTGGGTAAACAACCTTGATTAATCTAATAAATCGGGTAAAGTGACAAATCTGACAGCTCTGCAATTGCAGGACAGCTTCTATTCCTATGAGTAAGTTACTTTTATAGTTGGTTTTTGTGTAGTTCATCCAGCAGTTCATAATAGTCACACATCTATTGATTTTACATAGACTATAGGCTATAGTCTTAATAATCTTGACTATTTAATTTTACTTTTTTAGTAAACGACCTTTAACACTCTAATCCGATTCTATGAGTTTGTTTTATAATCAGAATGGCACCGTGAATCAAGTAGATTAATTTTTAAATTATTGTTGTTCAGAAAAGAGATAGGCTATAAAAAATTAATTCGTAATTTAAAAACAGTTTTATAAAAATTTATTTATTAATTTAACGTTGCATCAACTACAATGGTCATTAGCGACGACGTTGGGTTGTAACTTACTGTTGGGTTATACTTACTTACTTACTTACTTAACTGTGTATAATGAAGGATGAATGATTTGTTGGCTAATTAAAACTTTTAGCCCATTACAGGTAGGTGGAGTGTTAAATGAATTGCACTCGATTACAGTTTCCAGGGCTACAAAAAGTAGTTCTCTTTCTTATCACGTAGTCAGTCAATTATATGACTGAACTATTTAAGAATATATATATACTGACGAGATTCTAGATATTTGGAATCGATACGTTGACTCAGGCATTGAACTTTCCAATAATGCTTTTGTAAACTCTTTACTTTATGCAGACGACACTGTAATCATTTTCGACACAGAAGAGAAACTACAATATGGAATATTCAAACTTAACAAAATTGGAGCAGACTTTGGCATGAAGATCTCACCCCAAAAGTCCAAGATAATGGCATTCAGAGGGAAGTGGCCAGTTAGATCGAAAATTGTGCTTGACAACCACACATTGGATCAAGTAAGAAGTTTCAGTTACTTGGGATGCCACATTTCATTTGATGTAAATGATGATGTTGGTGAAAAAATAGCGAGATTCAGTTCTGTTTGTGGTAGTATAAGGAGAGCCTTGGGTAGGAGAACAAGACATGATACCCAACTGAAATTTTATAGAGCAATGGCAGTACCGCTAATAGCATACGGTAGCGAGACATGGGCATCTATGAAGCGAACTGAGTCTCGGATACGAGCTGCTGAAATGAGGTTTTTATGAGCGGTTAAAGGTTGCACTCGACTAGACAAGATAAGGAATGAAGACATAAGAGCTGAATTATAAGTGGAACCTCTACTGAGTATTTTGAAAAGGAGTCGTGATAACTGGTCTTGTCATCTACTCCGAATGTCACCCAATAGACTTCCATTGCAGGCATGGGAGTACAAAACTATAGGAAAACGAGATGTGGGAAGGCCGAGGAAAAAATGGATGCCGGAACAGGCCAATAGAGCCTAATCATTGTAAGATGATGATGATGAACTATTTAAGAACAGAAGAAGTAGAGGTGTAAAAGACACTAGTCAGAGTTATCTCCTTTGAGAGTAATGAATTTTACTATACAGCCAGACCCTTTTGTGAATGAAATGAAGGTGTCATTTGCAGGGTGAAAAGTAGGTGCTTTTCGTAGGGCCTAGCAAGCTGATAAGCATACTCTTTCAACTCAGTGAGGAAGGCACTGATATAAACAACAACAACAACTATTACGCTAGAGGTGGTGGAAATTATCCCATCCGGTTATGGACGAAACCATGTACCAGGGCAGGGGTTGGAAATTTTTAAATAAATATAAATAAAATATGAAGATACCGTAGTACTTCCGTTACCAACAAAATCCATTTACCCACAAAAGTGTATATAACCACCAAAGTTAAGGAAAAATTTAACAAAATGCAAATTTTATTTCAAGCATTCTTTTCTACAGTTTTTAGTTCAGCGTCAATCTGTTTTATGTATTTTATATATTTTTAAGTTCTACAGAGGTTGATTTTCTTTTTGCGTTATTCACCATGCTTAAAACTTTTATTATTTACATTGGAAAGAGAAAGTTGTGTGAGTGTTTTACTCTAGGTATTTTCATTACAAAGTACCTTACAGTTCAAAGAATATAGATTTGTTATATCAACACAGTTCAATCAGAACGCAGGTTTTGTTATTTGTTTTAACTAATTTAGCTAAATCAGGCTAACACTTGACGTTAAGCTGGAAAATAAACATGAACGTAAAGCGTTATTCTTTTGTTTGCAAATTACATTTAAAAAATTACAGTTAGCAAATTCTTATAAATTAATAGTTAAACCGGGCAGATATTCAATTATACTTTGATTATATTGCTATATAAACAGAAAATCACAATTTTACTAATCCAATTTTAACAGTATATCTTGTACAATTCTAAAAATGATTTTAATGAAAATAGTAACTTAATCTTTTATAATTTAGAGTTGAAATGTTATTGTGCAAAAAATTAATCTCATTTTAAATAACATTTATATTTGTAGAACTTTTTTGCGAACATATGAAAGATGTTCTTTCGTTCTTTATTTTTTATTTTGTTTTCATTCAGTTCTTTTTTTGATGCCGGATGTTAACCATCATCGTGGCAATCTGCATTTTGTTGACTTCATCAGTAAACAAACCAATTCTCTTCCGAAAAAAATAAATAGTTTTGCCATATTGTAAATTTCTTTTGCAATATTGTTTTATTCTACTTCAACACTAATTTTCTGGTGTACGATGGTGTACCGTACCATAACTTCTCAAAAGTTTAAATTCAGTAACCTCGATGAGAAACTATAAAATATAATTTTCTTAAAAACTTGTAATCATATTTTCTAAATAAATAAAAATTCAAAACATTTAATAACTTTCGAGTCAAATTGTCACACCTACAGACATAATTGGAATTTTTTCTCAATTTTTGGGCGAATTTTTTGAGTATTTTGTAAATGCTCTTAGTGCAATAATTTTTAAAAAATAGTCCAACAATAACTATGAACTCTCGATTCAATTTTTAAAGCTCAGAATTTTGTCAAAATCATCCGCGTTAATTTTTAAAATGTTATAACAATACTTTAAGAAAAAAATATTTTTAGGCCTTTCAGTTCGCGTGAACAGCTTTGTCATTGACTACGGTAAGTTATGGAACAAAAACAGTGAGGTTTTTTCACTGTCAATAAATTTCAGGTTTTTCTTGATTTACCAGATAATGATTAATAATGAATAATGGTTTCCAGATAATTAATGATGATACACAAAAATTTATGATTATATGTTAATGATGATGATGATGATGATGATGATGATGATGATTACTGGTTTCCAAATATCAGAAATCTAACTCAGGGCCTTTCGCTTTGTAAGCTAACGCGCTAACCACTGCGTCGCGGCGGTAGCCACAGAAATGTTTGTTACAATAACTTTCACAAACAAAATAATCCAGCTAAAAAATTAAATTTTAATTAATTGGAAAAACATTTTAAATATTAGTAAAGAATTTTTTTTAAATAAAAATTTACCCAGTTTACATAAACGACTGATTAAATAAATTACGGATGTAAAAATTGCAGTTTAAGTAGTACATTAATTTAGTAACAACTTACTTAACTACCCAATTGCGCAGTTTAACGTTGTCCTACTTTATTTAAAACTACAATGAGTCTATTAAGTAGCAATATATAAATAACTGAAGTAAAATGATTCTCTTTGTTAAAAATAACAAAATTATGTTAAAATTGATCCCCAGTGAAGGAGCTAAAACTAAAAACAATCTCGTAAAGATTTAGTAATATTCAGTCAGTATAGGGTAATTTGTAAAGGAAAAATCAAGTGACTGTACAAATAATATAAAGGTAATAAAATTGTTTATTAATGTAGAGTGGAAGGGTGGAATACCCTAAGGGTGAAACAGAAGAAACAAATGTTTTTTACAACTGAATCCAAAATTTCATTTGAAACAGCTTCAATTTCTTGTTGAATGGAAATAGTTAGGTCTTCAATTGTGCATGGCTTGTTCATGTTTTCTTGGTTTCAAGTATTCCCATAAGACAATTTGATATCAGAAGAGTGCTATGTGCCAAGAAATATTGTCAAATCGTGAAATGATGAAGTTCTGGTCACGGGAAGTTGTTTAATATATTGAAATTGAAGCTGTGTTCAATGAAATATTGGAGAAAGCCATTCACAGCTTTCAGGAGGGGTTCTGGATTCCATCCAACATGAACAATGTCATCTCAAGTTACATTATTTTCCGAACCTAATTAAGGTATGTATATTTCAAAAGTGCTATAAAAATATTATTACCGTATTAATGTCAAATTTTTTTCTATCCTTAAAACAACCAAAAATATTCAATAGTGAAAACCATGCGTCCTCAGCTCAACCCTATATTTGTTTTACGTGTGCACAAAATGGAAATTATACTGTTCAACAAATTTATTTCCTATTTTACTTTCTGTTCTGTTTCTTTTCATTTTTAATTAAAATTCTTAAGTGCTTACGAACTTTCTTAGATAGTAAAAGTTGTATTTTTCCAAGGAAATTTAATGAAGATACTCGTATTATTATTTTTTAAACATATGACTAAACTCACGTATTTTAAATTTGCAAGTATTAAATTATCGCTTTTGCAATCATTACTGTCATATTGTTGACACGATATACATAAGTGACAATGCATTTATTCATAAATGAATTCAATAACCGTTAAAGGTTAACAAAAATTAAAGAATAAAAGTAATCTTTCCACGAACTGAACTCTCTCTAAACTTGTCAGGTATATAATCGTCAGCTACACTAAAAGTAGAGCACGGACTTAAATGAAATTTTAGATTACTCATAAAATTTTGTAAACATCATAGTACTTTAATTTGTGTTTTTTTTAAATGTTAATCATGGCACTTTCTAGATGCGCAATTATATTGGTGTAAAGCGGATTGATTGTGGCTAGACCGTTACAAGTTTGGTATCGGAAACTGAAGAGTAAATATCGTGAGCTATCGTAATTCGTGAAAACTTTTTTTTGGTTTACGTCCGGCTGTTCTAAAATTACTGCTAATGCAGATGGTGAAGAATGAAATGATTTTTTTTGTAACGTATGGAAATAATATGCCGTGCGTGAATGGAATTCGAACCAAGACCGCATGATGAGAGGCGAAAACGTAACCAACTACGCCAATGCGGTGAAAACATTAGTCCGTCTGTTTACGACGTAGTATTTTTCACTTATAAATTTTCTAAATTTCAACAGTTATAAATTTCAAATTTCTTATTAACATTAGGCCTATACATTTTAGTATTGTTTTTTATTATTATTATTATTATTATTATTTATAATTCTAGTTATCAACATAATTCTAGCTACTAGTTCCGTTAAACATATTAACGAAAATATTTTTATAAGGTTTTGAACTAGAATAGTATACTTGTGAATTGACAATAATTGTAACAGACTGGTAGGTGCCTTCGCTCTCCTCCATTTCCGTTTACCTCCTTCTTGGACCAGTGTTCGTGCATCTCATGGGCCACATTACATCCTTTACTGCAACTTAATGGTTTGTGTTTACAAAATGGTATTCTAAGGAAAGACGGTATTTTGGTGGATGAGAATGTGGAAAATTTGAAATGAAGAACAGAAAAATGTTATGTTGTGAAGGGATAATGCTCATGATTCTGTTAAAATTGTTTACTAGTTGGTTAACTAGTTTACTAGTTGGTAATTGTTTACTTTTGTCTTTATTTAGTAACTACAACTTCATAAATGCATTCAATCAGTAGTAATTATGGTGTACGATAAACTAATGTCCTATTTTTGTCTTGATTGAGGAAATCACCAAGTGGCAAACCCTCGTCGCTGTTTTATATAAGATTCCTTTTCCAGCTTTTAAATCTCCTTTCTGGATTTTGTGGTAGTTGTGGATGGGACAATGTTTGTATCTTTGGATTTGAGTGATTTATTAATTTTTAATGGAAACGGGTGAATAATTTGTTAATGGTTGAGTGTTTAGTGTCTACGTTGAGGTCTTAATGTATAATAGTTTCATATGTAGTAGGGCAGGGCTAGAAGAAATAGTTCTGTTTCTTATTACATGGTCAACTAATTATATGACTGAAGCATTTAAGAACTGAAGAGGTAGAGGTATAAAATATACTAGTCAGAGTTATCTCCTCTGAGAGCTATGAATTTCATCATTATACAGCCAGACCCTGTAGTGAATGAAGTGAAGGTATAATTTGCAAGGTGGAAAGTAGATGCTTTAGAGGTCCTGGCATGCTGATAAGCATACTTTTCCACTCCGTGAGGAAGGCTATGATAAACTACCTCATCCTCGTTTTACTTAGTAAAGCCTCTAGAGGTTCAAACCAGCCTTACAGCTGATGACCTAAACAACAAACGTAGTAGAAACTGCAAGTGATTAAACGCAAAAATTAGTTTTGAAAAGTTTGTACCATATCTAGATTTGATTTTTTTGCCGAACTATAGATCAACGATTCGTATATTCACATCGGATGAATTAAGTAGTTGTAACAATTTAATTTTTGTTTAATAGGTAACTTTGATCCAAGTGGAGTAGAGAATATAAAGTATTTAAACTGTGATTCAACAAAATACGTTATTGTCGCGTTTGGTCGTTCAATGTCAGTCTCCTGTATAAAGTAAAGCCTAAATAGTTCTGTATCTATATATCTGAGGTATTAGGTGTTTGTCATAGAATACGGGTGGACAAGTTTTCCGAAGAAAGTAAAAACGTAATGTGTTGTGATTTTTGTTCATTCAATTAAACTATGTTGTAAGGCAGTAAGTCTTCTTAGGCAGTAAGTCTCAACTCTCCCTTGAAAATAAAGAACTCGTATACAAAGTAATACTGAAACCAGTTTGAACGTATGGGTTAGAGCTATGGGGTACAGCTAGTTTATCAAATATAGAAATACTGCAGCGCTTTCAATCAAAATGCCTAAGACTAATCACTACACCCCCATGGTATGTAACTAATAAAATATTACACAAGGATCTAAACCTGCCCTTCATAAAAGAAGAAATTAAACAACATAGCGAAAAAATTTACAAAACTAGAAGACCATCAGAATCCATCAGCGATTAACCTCCTTGAGAACAGCGAAGATACTCACAGACTGAAACGTTTTATACCATTAGACTTACCTTTACGATTTTTTTAATCATTTAAACTTTTTTTTCTTTTCTACTTCAACTCCTAATCATCGTCATTTCATAATCGGCGTCGTTTTCATCTCTTATCATCGTCATCTCCAACTTCAACAACTTAGTGTTTCAAAATGTTGATTCACAGTTCATCAAGTTTAATTTTGTGTATATATTTTTTTCTTCACAGTTTAATCTTTTTGAAACGCACTACTGATTGTAGTTAATATTTTAATTCTAAGGACATTACTCAGATTTTCTCATATTTGCTTAAAGTTATTGTATTTATGAACTGATTACAAAAGAAATATATAACAGTTACAAAAAAAATTAAAGTGTTGTAATCATTATTGTTGATCATAAACTGTTTTGTAAATTTCAGTAATCAAACTAGAAATTGGTAATTTTTTAAAGTAAAATCATCAAAAATGTGTGGAAATATATTTATCTAGAATTATTAACAAGGTGATGGGCGAGTTAGATGAACATGCCAGTATCTTTTAATAACTATATAATCGTCTTATAAACAGACCTACTGATATTCCACAGAAGACGTAGGCTCAAGGTCCTGTACAATAAATTTGTATGTTCATGCCTGTGTGAAAGCTTGTTCCTATAATATATAACATTAAGACTTAAATAAGTAAGCAACTGAAATTCTTTCTCAGGAATAAACTAACGGTGAATGACTCGATAGAAAAACAAACACAACATTAACAAGAATCGAATATGTTAGCCGACCATATGTTAGCTGTTGATGTTATTTGAAAGTTAGCCAGCCAAGTTATTTCGTCAGAATGCACAATATTATTAATAATCATGGAAAGAACCGTGACTATAACCTAATAAACACGTGCGTGTGTTTGTATATATAACCATGTGATTTTTTTCTCTGTATTTACTTCATTTTCGTGTCATCATTTTAGATGACCCAGTTGGAAAAACCACTTATTTTCTACTGAGAAAAAAAATCTTAATTTATGATTTTGTTACAAATTCTTAAAATTCTAGTTCATTTACACTTAGAAAAACTTTTAAAAAATGTTTCAATATCTTTTAAATCTAAAATTTCTTTCACATTATTTACTTATTTAATCACTCGCTTTAATACTTTTATTTAAACGGGATTACATTTAGTTTAATTTTTATTATGTTTATCTTTTACTTTTATATATAACGGTTTTAAAAATCTTATGCGTATGACATTAAAATAATTAAACTACGAAAAATTTCACTGAAAACTGTCAGACACTTTTTTACTGATTTATTTATTTTGAAACTATATAGTACTTATAACTATTAAAGATTTTTACAAAATTCTTTGATGAGAAACATAAATGGCATGAAAATAAACAGTATTTTTTAAATAATAATAATACATTAAAATCTGTGTGATTGTAGAAAAATGTAACATTTGTGAAGCTGCAAAAACTAATATTTTAAGTGCAAGATTTTCAGTCTAAAATTAGACTGTTAAATTGAAAGTGTTTATTAGAATAATGTGAATTATTTTGCATTAACAAAATAAAAAACAAAAATCTATTGCATATTAAGGTTCCAGCTCCAAGAACTTAGGAATCGTCGAAGTAGGTTACCAGGTAGATTATTGGATGACAACTCATGCACAAGTCGGTTAGAGTTGTAAATAGCTCATAGTAGGTTACTATTGTTTTTGTAGGTTATTTTAAGGGGAGACTGTATTTTGTATCCCGCCAATGTTAAATTTGCTATTTTTAGGTAGTACATTTTTCATAGGATTGGTAAAAGATAGGGAAATGAAACTTTACTCACTATAGGCGTCGGGTTTCGTCTCGAGCTACTGTCATTTTGCAATTTAATCTTAAGACCATACTATTTTTTTTTTAATTACGAATAACATAAAATTTTTACAAATGGTTTTCCACGTGTTCTGCGTATTACAAATTTTTGGAGCACCTGAGGAAGTCATAAAAATGTCGGTATATGTGGCTATACAAGATAATTAACTGGTAAAAATTTCAGCCTTGTAGGTTTATTGGTTTCTGAGAAAAATGTATCTTAGTGTTAAAAATCTAAATTTACGGGAAAAGGTAAGAAACAAGAAGGCACAAATCAAAAACAATATGTACACAGACAAGTAAATTTCCCATCAACAGTTGTTTAGAAAGCTGAACTAACAGCTGAGAATATTAAAAACCGTATTGTAGATATTTTAAAAACTAAAATTCTCTTTACACTAAAACGAGCCGTATAAAATTATGAAAAATATTCGTTCTTCGTAACATAATAACATTTTTCTGTGTAAACCTGACAAAAACGTAATTTTTTCATATAAAATATTTTTTTGATGTAATTTAATGTTTTTCTGGTAGATCTAGGCCTAAACTATTGAAAAACATAAAACAAACAAAAATCGAAATTTTGAGTTAAAACCATTGTGCAATCTCCCCTTAAGTCAAAACTTAATATAACTTATTGTTATTTTAATATAACAATTTGTCGATATAATATTAATAATTAATTAATATATCGTTGTAACATAATTATAATTAATTAATTAATTTAATATTAATATATCAACTTGTCATTAGCGACCAAAAAGGATGTTAATAATAAGTGACCATTCAGTCAGTTTGTAGAAAGTCTCTTGAAAAGGTCAAATCACATGGAACAAGATTATTAAGTACTCGGTAATGTAACAAGTTAAATGCAATTCAAAAAAAAATCACGAATGGATCCCTCTCTTCAAACACAAGCCGAAACAGGTTAAAAATTTTGTATCAAGAAAAAGACGTAATACTGTTTTAAATTAAAAACTTTCCAAAAATAACATAAAATTTAAATAAAATGATGTTGAAATTATATTCAAGAATTCTTTGCGCACCATGTATCTCGTATTACACGCCCTATTTACGACTAGAACAATCTATTAACAAATTATATACAACTTCAATTTTTTATGATAAATATTTTCCTAATTTTAATTCCATGAAATTTTTTAAAATGAAATTCCAAATTATTTATTATTTTTTTAAAATCTCTTATCAGTTCATTGCAGTTAATTTCTTATGAATTAAATATCAGTCAATGTTACTGACCCCTCTACTATTTAATGCTTAATGAAATTTCACGAAAAAAATTAATATTTGGTCCAAAAAAATAATAAATATTTGTTGATATTTTAAATGTTTGATTAAGTAATCTATTCGTGAAGGCCAAATATTTTATCTGTTATTTGAATAAAGCAATTATTATTTTTTAATTTAATCTACAAATTGATTTTAATACAGGCAGTACTTTTTTGTTATGTATAATCGTGGAATACTAATTTTAAATTAGAAATAAATGCTTACATTTTATAAAATGCTGTCAAATATAAAAATGTAATTTACACTTCTCGGTTTTTGTCAGGACAGTTGGGACAGTTCTCTGCAGTCCAGATTTTTATTACATTTCTGGTTATTAATATTTAAATTATATTATACTTTCAAGCGTTAAATCACATGTCTAAATTTTTTTAAATGAATTAAGTACGTCAGAATATCAGGATTTCTTTTGAATACTCTCAACAGAATTAATTTTTCATTGAATAACATCTCTGTGGCAGATTTTAGAACGGTTAATAAAAATATATATTGTATCTTCGAAAGAAAAATTGTAAACTAATGAGGAGAGTTTAAAGCGATTCGAGTTCTGAAGATAAATTGTGATTTAAATAATAATCGTTTAGTCAAAAGCATTATGCCTTGTAGCAAAAGCACCTCTTCATGTTAGCAACAAAACCTTTCATAAAGAAAAAAATCTGGTGTGAACCACTCACATGACTTTCTCTTACCAATGAAAATAATGAATAATATAACCTAACATTAGTAATAAAACATTACAAATAAACAAAAAAACTAACCTCAAAAAACATAACCTTATTTTAATCATGAGTGAATGACACAAAATGAAAATCAACCTCTGATTTTATAATACGAAAAATCACTAATTAACGCTAAACAGGCTTTGTAAATAAAAGTTCTAGGTCTTGAATTTACTGTAACTCTAATATTATATATACTTTTGTTTGAATTTTTGTTGAGTTTCTCTTAATTCATTAAAATATATCTCTCAGTTTTGAGTACAACTGTCTTTGTTTCGTCAATTGTGTTTCTTCCAAAGAGTATGCTTATCAGCATGCCAGACCCTCCAAAAAGCACCCACTTTCCACCCTGAAAATAACACCTTCACTTCATTCACCACAGGGTCTGGCTGTGTAGTGAAATTCATTACTCGCAGAGGAGATAACTCTTACTAGTGTTTTTTACTCCTCTACCTCTTCTGTTCTTAAATAGTTCAGTCATATAATTGGCTGACTATGTGATAAGAAATAGAACTATTTTTTTAGCCCTGGAACAAACAGATCGAGTGCAATTAATTTAAAACTCCACCTGCCCGTTATGGGCAAAAATAATTATATAGTATAATAATTAATTTTATTGTAGAAACATTTTTAAAATGTTATTTTTTTATTGTTATTGTTTATTGTTGATTTTGTATTTAATGATAGAAAATTAGTAGTATCGGGGTAAAAGGCCGGGTCACTTCCTGTACTACACGCCCACATAATAATGTATGCTTCAAACTTCCGGCATTTACATGAATGCAGACATTATAATAAAAATAAAAAAATGTAAGTATCCTCTTTAATAGCTAATACACATTTTGATGCAGTATTGCATTTTAAAATGCACTTTAATTTTTTTTTATGGGGCTCCCAAACTCCCCTACACCCCACCACCCCCACCCACTACTATGCCTGGTCGCAAGGATGCGAGGTGGCACAGTAGAACTGCAATAGAATATTGCCTCAGTATACTGCACCACATAACTTAACATAGTCATTCTTTCTTCACTAGAAAACTGTCAGCCGCCCAGCCCAACATACACCACATAGACACGAATAACATAAAAATACATATAATAACATAAAGATCACGCAATTTTTAAAGCCTTTTTTCACAGTATCCTGTATAGTTTTTCTTTAATTTTACCATCTCTGTGAAACAGATCTACTTCTCCATTTATTTCATTTGCTGTAGCTATACATCTATTGACTGGAGCTATTTTACTTCTTGTGGCTCCAGCAAACAAACAGCCTGAAACTTCTTAAAGCTGTGCAAGGCACCCCCAGAAAAATCTTCGAGATATCCGGAACATCAACTTAGGAATGCAGAATGTTATAAATGTATAGAACTTCCATCACTCTACGCCGCGTGCTCAGACTCTGAAGCCCGTTTTGAAGAGTTTGTTAATACAATTGAATTTTTTAATCTGTTTAATTTCATTGGTTAAATTTAAGTCATTGTGGTAAGGTTAGGAAATCCAATCCCTGTAAATTACGATGAGAGTTGTTTAGCAGATCGGCTTCTTTGACCTTCCAAATAATTCCTGATTATAAAAATCTGTTGTGAAACACTCACGCGACTTTCTCTTGACAATGAAAATAATAAACAATATAACATAACATTAGTAATAAAACATTAGAAATAACAAACCAACTAACCTCAAAAAACATAACCTTATTTTAATTATGAGTGAATGATACAAAATGAAAACCAACCTTAGTTTGGCTTAACAATACGGAAAATCACTTTTTAATGTTAAAATAGGCTCTGTTGAGAAAATGCTAAGTAAAAGTTGTAGATCTTTTAATTTCCTATAAATGTGATTATATACATTTGTCGTACAATTGCCGCTAAACTAAGCGTTATACAAGAAAATGATTAAAACAAAGTTTTAAATTGACATTATATTTATTATATACACTTTTGCCCTAAAATTCATTTCAAGGCCACAATCTTAAAAAACAATTTTTTCTACAAGAGAACAGCCTCCTCAAGAATTTCAGCAGAAATGGCGCCTATCCTATCTTGTACAACATAAAAAGTTTAGTAAATGAGGCGATTTTTAGAAAATTCGTAGAAGCCGTTTTTGAGAAAATAGCAAAAAAATGAAAAATGACGCGAATAAACTACTTCTTTTGGTTGACCGATTTTGATGAAAATGTTCGTGTCAGGTCCTCTAGTAGGTCTTTACTTAAGTTTTAAGTTTAAACTTTGCACGATGTTCCGTTTTTGAGGTATTTTGTTCACACACAGACACAGACACACACACACCAATAGGTAAAAACATGTTTTTCGGGTTCAAGGAGTCTGAAAACGGGTACATCCGGTGAAAACTCAATTTTGAAATAGACATGAAAAAAATACTTTCCTTCCTATAATATTTATATAGGCAAGAGAAAGTAAAAAGTTAATTCATAAAAAGTATTCGTTCGTTCATTCTACCTACGCAGAAAGTAAAAGGCAAAATGAACAATTAATGGAAATGATTAGAAAAAGAAAACCTAAAATTTTACGGACACCTGTATATAGACTTATGGATAAGAAACATTTTTTTTAAAACAAAACGATATACCTAGGGTGTCGAATAAAATGTTTCAAAGAAGTCAGAAAGTATATTGAGAAAATCGGAATAAACCAAAAAAAATTGATGAACAAATAAAATTCAGACAACTAATTACGGATATTAAGGGCTTTCGTGAAGAACAAAAATAGAACACTAGGTGAACAAAAGAAACGATAAAACCTATAGTGAACGAATGCTGAAAAGGTGGGCTGCAAAAAGAGCTTTCAGAAACGATTAAAGTCACCTCACGTGTTTTAAAATTAGCCCTATTCAAAAATACAATTCTATACAGAGATTTATTTATTAAGGTTTAATTAATTAATTAATTAATTAATTAATGGACAGCTGACCTCACCAATTTTATCATCAATCTTAATTTTTTCTTTTTTTATATAATATATTTATTTCGAAGCTGAATCCATAAAAGTTTTAAGTTTATATGGTCAGCCAATTATACGACTAAATCATTAAAGAACAGAAGAGGTAGAGGTGTAAAACACACTAGTCAGAGTTATCTCCTCTGAGAGTAATTAATTTCATTATGCAGCCAGACCCTGTGGTAAATGAAGTGAAGGTGTCATTCGAAGGGTGGAAAGTAGATGCTTTTCAGAAAGTCTGGCATGCTGACAAGCATACTTTTCTACTCAGTGAGGAAAGGAAGATAAACCACCCCACTCCTTATTTTTCTGAGTAAAGTCTCTAGAGGTTCAAACCAGTTTTTCGGCTGATGACTTAAACAACAATAAAAAGTTCAAAAGACAGTTTTATTCATTTATTTGTAACCAAATTCTTAAATAACCTAGAATAATCGTTACAGTAGTACTTTTGTTTAACAAAAATAATTATATAAATATTATTAAGTAACAATTAATATTGTTTCAAATTAGCAGTTCAAGTCTTTAAGCTTTAGCTTAAAATGTATTAAATAAATTAAAGACATTTTAAAATAACGAATACAGGAATAATCATTTAATTTTGAAGGTTACGTTACAAAATAGTATGACCTCTTTCAGTAGTACATACCACACACTGTAATTCTCTCTAGAAGTAATTCCGTACTACAGTATCATTGTTCAATGCATTTAGATATTACATAGAGAACTTACTACAATAATATTACATTTCAGTTACTAAAACCTTCATGCAATGCTTTTAATAAATATCCAACTTATTTGTTCTTACTTGCTTTCTTTCTTCTCTTGTAATACATTTCACCATTTTTACAAAATGTATTTTGTATTACATCCAAATACACTTACTAATGTGATTTATTATTTATTTATTTAGTCATAGATTATTTCACTTATTTATATTTTTATTAGTGTTAACAAAATCCTTGCTAAATAATTTTCCGCATACTTTTCTAAATATATTTTAAATGCTTTAGCAATATTTTCATTGTTCACACTTTTGTTTTCTAATTTATTATAAATGTATTAAGTCATTGAATTCATAAATTTAAAACTGTTCATTTTCTATTCATTGTTTTAAATATTTTACATTGTTTATTAACTTTAATATTACTTCCTGTTTTTAAAGACTTTTATTTTAAAGAAAATGATAAATGTTACAGAGTAACCTCATCTAATTATTGCTCATCTTTATCGTTGAAGATACTGACACCATTGTATTAACGTTTCTATAACCTCACAATCTCTTTGTCTTGCTTGTCTTCCAAGAAAATTTAGTACCAGGATTTGTAATCTACGGAAATGTATTACTCTATGTCACTGAAATTTTTATTTCCACGTTACGGTAATGTGTATTCTTAGTAGGTTATTGTGATTTATTAAACTTCTATGCAGTGCGTAATTCTTCTATGGAAATTTTACTCAAAACTTTGAGTTTTAATTTTCATAATATGAAATGCGTTACACATAAAGACTTTATAAATTAAACATATTACATAAATTTAACGATCTACAAGATAATCATAAGACCAATCTGGAGGACATTTAGAGTTAAATTTCGGAAATATGCTAAACCTTCATTCATGAAACACAGTATACAAACGATTCAAAAGAAAATTACACTTACAATAACGGAATACTCCTTTTATGTAAGAAACCTAATCCTACACAAAGACTTACAAATACCATACGTCACCAAACAAATTTACAAGACAATGCTCTATAGATTTTAAGTACATGAAAACCTTCTTTAGTGTCCGCTACGTAGTATTTCAAAAACGACCGAACGGAAAAATGTTAACGCTACAGTAAATTAAAGCCTGTATTTTCCAGCGTTTATTCGTTTAACTTAATTTTTTTTATTTACAAATTTTTCGGAGATACAAAAATTCACGCGTAAAAAGTACCCAGTGTTCTTAGCCGGCTTTCTGTTAGTGTGCTTTTTAAATGTCTGTTACTCTATCCTGGTTTTACATAAAAAATCGAGGTTTAAGTACGTTAAAGACTACATTTTTTCTGCAATGTGAATTTTTAGAAAGTAAAATCTCTTTTTCCATTTCAATATGGCGGCCATTTAAAAAAGTGCTTTTCTGGCTCCATGTGAAGATTGGGAAATGGTTTTACGACTGAACTATGCATTTTACAAGAGTATTTGCCACGTATAGTTGTCTCTTGCGTTTATAGATTATAAATAAAGCAGAAATAAAATTGTGATGGAAATAGAAAATTTTATTAAATTGACCGTTGGAAAACTGGTCTTCACAGCGGACTTTTTTCGTGGAGAGCACTATAGTACAAAGCATATAGGCTACGTCTAAAACGCTTCTGATATTCTTGGGGAAGGCTATTGAATTTGTGGCAATTGTTTTGTAGGCATGAAGGTTCAATTGTTTAATAAATTGCCTGAATCTATCTGGACTGTTAGTTTACAACAATTCAAGTGCAAATTAAAAACGTGGCTAAAGTGTAAAGCCTTTTCTCTGTGGATGATTTTCTCTCCTGTGATGTTTGTGATTTGGTTTCCTGATTTTTTTTAATTTATTGCTCAATTTTTAACTTTGTTTTGTGTGTTTCGAGTGTCATCTGGCATCTTATCGGTGCTGTCACATAGATTGGATCAGTGTAAACTTTTATTTGTGAAACTAAGGATTATGACTGTTGTTAACTTGTATATTTACAATGTCCTACTACATCCCATGAACGGTTCATCAGTTCAGTGACTGAGGAGGAGGATTCATTCTTGTAACGTTAAAAATTGCAATAATTTTAATGTACCTTTCCGGTCGCTGAAAGGCTGTGATGTTTTACGATTAAAACTATGTAATAAATTGTCACAGGTTACCTTTTAATACGTGTAATGTTGTTGAATTGAAGATTTCATTTATTTTTGTTTATATTTATTTTATTTGTATAGAAGGAAGCAAAATCTATATTGTGTAATTACTTAATGATTGTTAATTTTTTATAATAATATGAACTTGGCTTTGGCTATTGCTATGTACTTGGCCTAACGACAATAAAAAATGTATTATTATTATTATTATTATTATTATTAAGGCCAACTATAGGACTTAGTGATGACTAAGCTCCTACATGTAAACAAGTTTTGTCCAAAATTTCAATATATCCAAAATATTTGACCTTTCTACGCTTGATGGTGGTGTTTGACATGACCTGACATTATTTGTGAAAAATTAAAAATATTTGATTTGATTTCGGTCTCGACTTCTCCAAATAATTAAACCTCTCCTGAATCTACTACTTTTAAGCTTACCGTCGCTCTGTTGTCAATTTTGAAAAATCTCACTAGTAAAAGGTATTATTTTTATGGCACTTTAACATTTAATATTAGGACTTTTAATGTACGAATGTAATAACTGAAAATAGTCATTGAAATTTTTATTTTTACTTCACGGTACGTCAATAATAATTATTCTATATTAATTCATTTAATTAACAAATTAGTTTACTAAGATCAATAATCCATTTTGTCGATTCTTACTTATGCTGTATAGAAAAACCAATATTTCTTTATCTTATTGTGTTGACTAATTTGTTTCTATGTAAACAGCTCAATCGCTGTTCGGCTTAATGTAAAAAATTTATTTTATCACTCATTTCCTTTGATACTTCGTTATTTCCCTAACGGAAAATTTTCTAGTTGGAACAGAAAGCTCGTTTTTGATACATTGTATATTAAGCCTAACGTTACATTGTAATACATATCTGTAATACTTCCTTTCATTCATTTATTTTATTTTTACTTTCTCTTGCCTATATGGATATATAGGAAGGAAAGTATTGTTTTCATGTCGATTTTTCGAAATCGAGTTTTCACCGGATCTATACGTTTTCAGACCCCCTGAACCCAAAAAAACATGTTTTTAGCGATTGGTCTGTGTGTGTTGTGTGTGTGTGTGTGTGTGTGTGTGTGTGTGTGTGTGTTTGTGTGTATACAAAATATCTCAAGAACGGAACATCTTACGAACTTGAAACTTAAAACTTAAGTTGCATACCACTACCGGACCCGACATGAACATTTTCATCAAAATCGGTCAACCGGAAGTAGTAGTTTATTCGTGTAATTTTTCACTTTTTTGTGATTTTCTCAAAAACTGGTCCTACAATTTTTTTTAAAATCGCCTGGTTTATTCAATTTTTTATTCTCTATAAGATAGGGTAGGCGCCATGTTTGCTGAAATTCTTGGTGAGGCTGTTTTCACGTAAAAACAAAGTTTTCTTACGGTTACGGCTTTAATATGCAATTTAGCGCAAAAATTTATATAATAAAAGTTGTAGAGAATTTAAAAACCTACAACTTTTATTTCAAACATTTTTTTGTATAACGCTTAGTTTTGCAGTAATTAGAAATTTTCTGTTTTTTTCTCACGAAAACGTGAGAAAAATCGATTTTTTTAAGATTTCGGCTTTAGTACGCATTTTACGACAAAAGTGTATATTATAAAATTTATAGGAAATTAAAAGATCTACAACTTTTATTTAGAGAATATTTTCTCTACAGAGCCTAGTTTAGCGTGAAAGAGTGATTTTCCGTATTTTTAGGCCAAACTGTGGTAGATTGTCATTTTGTGTCTTTCACTCATGATTAAAATTACGTTATGTTTTTAGAGGTTGGTGTTTTGTTTATTAGTAATTTTTATTACTAATGTTAGGATTATTGTTTATTATTGTATTGGCAAGAGAAAGTTGTGTGAGTGTACCACACCAGATTTTTTATTAATCTTACGGGTTTCCTGATTTATCAGATGATTTAAATGCTTACAAATATTGCGCATGTGAACACATATTAATTTTAACAAATATTATTTTAAAACCTTTCTTTTTCACTTGCTTAACTGTACGAAATTTTATAAATTCTACCACTTTTGTAATTTTAATTTTCTCAATTACGGCTACTACGATTTTTCTTGAAAATTGCCTCATTTAATACATTTTCTATTCTCTACAAGATAGGGTAGGTGCCCTATCTTGTAACAAAAATGTTTTTTTTAATATCGAAGCTTTAGGCCTACTATGCATTTTAGCACAAAATTGTATATAATAAAAGTTGTAGAAAATTTAAATACATACAACTTTTATTTTAAACATTTTTTTGTATAACGCTTAGTTTAGCGGTAATTAGTAATTCTCTGATTTTTTAAATCTGTAAAAAATGCTTTTTTTAAGATTTCAGCCTTAGTATGCATTTTACGACAAAAGTTTATAATCAAATTTATAGGAAATTTAAAGATCTACAACTTTTATTTCAAGCATTTTTCTCTACAGAACCTAGTTTAGCGTGAAAGAGTGATTTTCTGTATTGTTAGGCCAAACTAAGGTTGGGTTTCATGTTGCATTATTCACTCATGATTAAAATTAGGTTATGTTTTTTGAGGCTGGTTAGTAATTTTGTTTATTTCGAATGTTTTATTACTAACATTTGGTTGTATTATTCATTAGTAGCATTTACAAGAGAAAGTTGTATGAGTGTTTCACACCAGATTTTTATGTAAAATATAATATTTGTTCGTGGAGTTGAGCTAAACTTCGATTTACATTAAATATCATGAGCATTTTCATTTAACGTGAGAACCTGAATGTAAACTCATTGGTGAATACCGTTTTCATGAGCATTTGTTGGAGTCATAAAATATTATTATATAGTGATTTAACAAATCTTTAACCACGATTTTTATTTATAATTTATTACAAATTGCAAGAAAAGGATTTTCCGATACTATGACGCAGGTGATATAACGTAATTTACTATATACGTGTAGTATTATGAAGCTATTAGAATAAAAAAATTTGCTTCATTAAGGCATTTTTGCAAATTATTTAGTTTGTAACAATTTATGAAATCATGACATAAATAATTGTCAATAAAACATGGAGTTACCAAGAAATTAGTTACTACTGATTAGTAAGTAGGCCTTCTTACTCATGATTAATTTATTACTCAGCAGTGGCGTATATTGAACTTCAAATAAGGGTGCGTTGTCCGAAATTGTAATTATTATATTCATCCAGCATTATAAACACTGTTTTCCTTCACTTTTTCATTATGTGTGCTGACATAATTTTTGCGCTGGTCATCCAGTAAGTGATCAACCCGTTTTTTACCGAAATGTTTTGGTTTTAGAAAGCTGTGGACATAAGTTTGAGATTTCATGTTTTTGCTGCGCATTCAACAAATTATTTAAATCAACAAATCAATGTTTACTCTAAACTTCAAGTAAAGTTTGCTGAACTCACAAGTCAACGATTAAGTTGAAAAACAGTTTAATGGGAAAGAAAAAGTTATACTTTTCCTACACATCATTTAAAAGGAAATATATTATTTATTAATGTTTGAATCGACTGCTTAAAAATTTATAACTACAATGCAATTTCAATTATTTTTAACCATAACTTAATATATCTGTTCAAAAAACTTAAATTTCGTTTTTAGAAATTATCAAAAAATCTATTTTCTTTTTTATCGGTAATGAGCGAAAAATCGATAGTCATTGTACCTTTTAGGTTTATTCCTGTTTAAGGATACCCAAAACAAACCAACAACGCGACTTTCAGCCTAAGTTGAACATTACATTAACGTATTTTCGTTAGAAAATAATAAACATGGCTAACAAAATAATCTATTCGATGTTTCACAAACTGTTAACCACTTCACATTTTTGTACTGCGAAATTGAAAGATGTCTAACTTATTTTTCGTTTTTTTTATTTGTGCTGGGTTATCAAATTTGGAACCGGTAGAGTTGACCGCTTTCCTTTTTCATTATATCTAACTTCTCTTCTAAAGAACAAAGAGAGAATTGTTTTTGTAAAAGGTCTTGCACAGTATACCTATACACTTGTTGAAAAGAAAACGTGTCTTTTAAAAAAATACCTAACTAATTTGAAGAAAACTAATATGCGGCTCAAAAAATTACTATATTCAGGATGTATCTAATAAATAAGTGATAGTTTCATTAGGTAAACAGTCAAGAAAGAGCAAAAGTACGAAAAGAAGTTCGATGTACGCACAAAAACTACCGCAAACTGCGGACGGCCACTGCGAGCGGAGTTAAGTTGAGCGCAGCGTAGTTGGGTGAAGTTGTGGTATGTCGTTAAGGGGTGGTAACTAGGAGCATAACGTTGCTCAGTCCGTATCGAAGAAACATGTTGTGCACATCTCGTAAGAAGCTTGAATTTGTGTTGTTAAGTTCTGATTCGGATGATTCCGATACCGAATCAACATACTGTACTGCAAGCCTTCTGATAAACCGTTGAAAAGAGTGGGAAAGTTTATATCTACGTGAAAGACTGCAACATGGTGAGTTTCATACTCTTTTTGAAGAACTCGACAACGAACAATTCAAAAATTATTTTCGGATGACAAGAGATAAATTAATGAAATTCTATAAACAGTTAAAAACGACCTGACAGGATTGGACACATTCAATTAGCTTCACTTCGATCTCCATTTCTTAGAAACTAAATAAGCTCGTATGCAACAGAATAGACAGAATGCCACAGATATATGAAACCATGCGAACGGCAGAAATTTTGTCGGAAAGCATACTAAGTTGATTGGTAGGGAAAGCGTAGTCAGGTTTCAAAACGGATCAAGACAGCAACGAAGCTGAGTGGAGTTGAGCCTAGCGATGCCGCTCACTTCGCTACCCATCCTGTGGCCGCCCAGACATAGAAAAACACGGGTTCGTTTTTGTCAGGTGAGTTCACTTCACTCAACTCAACTCAACTCCGCTCGCAGTGGCCGTCCGCCCTAACAATGCACGTTAAACAAAAATACCCCGACCGGCTGTTCTGTCAGTCCTAAGCACGCCCTGGGTAGTTGGATTCTCGCATCTCCACCACTGTGCGGTATGGGCAAGGGTCAACGTTAGCACTGCGTACGATGCCTGAAGGTGTTCTTCTAAGTGACAGCACGGCCAAGCGACAATACTCAGCTGCATTTAATCTTCTTTACTGTTCATGAAATGCTAGATGTTCCTGTGAATTCTCCAAAAGTAAACTGAAAATTTAATGACATTCATTTATTCTCGTCACGTGGATATGCACGAAACGGTGATATTTTTAGACTGTATGAATTCTCCATATGGAAATAAAATTTATTTGGATTTCTAGTAAAATATTGGGTGTGCATAGCACACCTAGCACACCCTGAATAAAACCCACTGCTACTCAATATTTACAACTCTACTCATGCCCTAAATGAATTTATAGGGAAGGAAAATATTTTTTCATGTCGATTTTTCACCGGAAAAACGCATTTTCAGGTCTCCTGAACCCAAAAAATATGATTTTAACGGTTGGTGTGCGCGTGCGTATGAACAAAATATTTAAAAAATGGAATAGCGTACGAAATTGAAGGTAGGGAACGGAACCCAACACGAATATTTTCATCAAAATTGACGTTACCCGAAAGTAGTAGTTTACTCGTGCGAGTTTCTCAAAAACAGCTCCTGAGATTATTAAAATAATCGCCTTTTTATCACATTTTGTACTCTACAAGGTAGGGTGGGTTCTAATATCTATTTACTACCTTTGCAAAGAAAAGTATGGAGTGAAACTAGGTAAAGCAATAAACCTGTTTATTTTTAATAAAACCCTCTGATGTTAGTAATGAGTCCTCTCGAAGCGTAGATGTGATTTCTAGTAATATAGTAATTTTAAAGTAGTAAGAAATATTTCGCGGTTATTTTAGCTTGTATACATGCCGTTTTACCCTACTTAATTTTAACGTTCTACTGTACATCAAAGTTGACATTTTACCTGGCAGTCGTTCAAAACTAACGAAATCTCTTATTTTTTTAAAGATTATACTTACATTCTATCTACATATATTCATTAAGCGTGTTGCTAAATTAATGTGATTTTTCATACTTAATTTGTATAAACTGTACACTTATTTATATATTTGATAATTTCAATATTGTATTTGAATTTTGCGGTTACCTACTTCAAATTATAGTAAAATTATTATTTTATTATATATTTATTATCTGGATTATTAATAATATAATTTTACGAATGTATTTTTCTTTAATTTTATTAACAAAACTTTTGAATTTTATAGTCGTGTATATTTATACCTTATAGCAATTTCTAATTTATTATTTCATACCCAAAATTAAGTGTATAGTTCTACACCCAATGTTTTTGTAAAAAGAAACAGGAAGGTATCATTTTTATTAAAATAGAAACGCCTGAAACTTATTATTTTTTTTAGGGTGGGTTTACAAAAGGAAGACTGCATTATTTAATGCAAATATGAGTCCCAGATCCTAATTCTCGAAGTCTTAATAAGTTTAGACTCTAGAGAGTTTTCCTAAGTCTCAAATTTTATTTGGACAAGGTTTTCGTATTCATTTAGATCGACCCAAGATGACTCTTGGGCAGGAACTCCATGGACGTTAAATAAAGAATATAAAGAGAATAGATACGTTTGAGCTTTAGTTGTAGGCCTACAGGCGCATGCGAAAAATACCCCGAACGGATCAAATACCCAACGAGACAGTCTTGCGAAGAATGGGAACAGAAAAGGAGCTGTTTACACCATCCAAAAAAGGAAAATGGATATCTGGGTCACATTGAACGTGAACCAAGATATAAGCTGCTTCGCTTGATAATACAAGACGTAATTCAGGGGATGATTGATGTGGGAAGAAGAATTTTCGCGACTGATTTCTTTGTACCTCAGCGAAGCTGTTCCGAGATCCGGTGTTCAAAGTCCGAAAAACCGTCATGATTGCCAACATCTGCTTGGAGAGGGCACGATAAGAAAAAAGAGAAGATGGTGATGGCTCTTAAAAGGAGTAAAGGACAAATCAGAAATTTTAGATAATTTACCTGAAAACAATGCTTTCCTTTTCTATGTATTCACATTGGGCAACAGCAAGTAAAATATTTTAAAACACAGTGAAAACATAATAGACTAACCACAACAGATTACTTTTTTATTGACTTCAAGGGCTTCTACAAACAACAAAAGCAGAACATGAGATGGACGACCGAAAAAAATCTTACAATTAATTTTTTTACATATTTATTGGTTTCAAGGGCTTCTACGAACAATAAAAGCAGAACATGAAATGGACGGAAGAAAGAAGAAAATCTTACAATGAAATTTTTTTAAATTTTGATTGCCTTTAAGGGCTTCTACGAACAACAAAGCAGAACATGATATAGACGGAAGAAAGAAGTAAATCCCACAATGAAATTATTTTAAATTTTTATTGACTTCAAGGGTTTCTACGAACTACAAAAAATGGGATGAACAGAAAGAAAGAATAAAGAACATCCAACTCTGAAAAATTCCCAGAGCGCTGGCAACAAAAAGACCTTCCATGAAATTAAAGCCCTTTATTACAAAACACTCGGTGTATAATTTTTACAATTTTACATATTTTTGCCACATTTTGTTTCTTAAATTCATTATTAACAGGCTATTTTGAAATAAATAAAAAAACTAAAAAAATAAATAACCATTTATTTACAAACATGGTTTTGCTAACTGAATGTTTCTAAGTAAATATTTTTGATACGTAGGTTTTTTAAATCTTTTTTTATCTTTCAGTATAATATTTCGAAATCCATTTCAACATACTTTATTTAACATAGTTGTTACTTTTGGCACAAAAACACAAAAATATCTTCAGACATTCTTTTATTTTAAAAGTTAATTGAGTTTAAAAAAAATAAGATTAATTTTAATGGAAAATAAAAGTAATAGTTTGAAACAATGAAGAAAATTTGTTTGTTCTTTCTTTTTGAAACGTCTGCTCAATGTCAGTTGTGGGAAAAACTACACAAACCTTAAATCGTGTCGTTACGGATAATTTATTAATAGTAATACCTACTGTTAAAGATAAAATTAGATTATCTTAAGATTAAATTTATTATTAAAGAAACTTAAGACCGCCTCGGAAGTTTAGTTGCTCGTCTGCTAAATCGAATGTTTGAAAAATTTCATCTATAGTCTGAAAAATGTTCACACCCCTCCATTCACAAATAGTAATAAAATCCATTTTCCTTAATGATCTTAGATGTCAGTGGAAATGGAACGACAAAAGTTGGTCGAGTTAAATGAATTTCATCCAATTGGAAAATGGACTGTAAACCATCAAACATACGTTCTGAAGAATGAATTTGAAGCTTTTAGAAGTTTAGAACTTTCGATTTGAGTTTTAGCTAAAATTAATGTTCTTTCTACCATTCCCGTAAAAATAAAAGTTTCTTCTTTCGTTTTTTGTGAGTATAATTTAAATTATATCCAACTGTTGCTCTCTTACATAGGCCTAGGGCTAGCCTAGAATATAGGGCTACAATAAACTCTTATTCATCCAGTTCTCTCCTTATCGGTTTAATGAAAATTCTTAAAGCACATTTGGGGGAAATTATTATTAGTAACTACTTTATTCAAAACATTGTTTATACAGTTTTTATAAATTTTGGAATTTGTAATGAAACCGAAAAGAGTATTACTAGAAAAAACTGTGCAATGAAATCGGACATTTCTAATTTATGGAAAAAAGTTTCAAAATTTATATCCAAAAGCTATGAACTGAAACAGCAAATGAGCTACGTGGAAGCAATTTTCTCACGGAATCAAATTTTAAAACTTATTAAAAGTTTTGGAATTGTCCGATTTAAGCTTGTGTTGAATGTTAATTCGATAGCATATCAAAAGTTACGCTGAAGCCACGTTGATCGGAACATTATGTTGCATATTAAAAAAAATGTGTAATATCTTCATTTTAAAACGTTCGTGTAATTTAAATGATTACATGAACGTGAAGAAGCAATGCGATTACAATAAAAAATTGGCTCCTTTATCCTGAAAAATTCGTTCAAGTAATTAAGATTTGTGATTTGTTTAAAAATTTGAAGTAGAAATTTTTTCATTACATAACTGCAAACAAACATAATATGTTATTTTTAATATCACTTTTTTAGTTCTTAATTTAAAATCGCATCGACTTCTTAGGTAAGTTATTTACGGTGAATCTTGACTTAAAGAAATTTCAGACCCTAGCCGCGAATCAAACCCGAGGCCTTGTAGGTTAGCGCTCTAACCACTACACTACGGAGGTGGCCATTATCAATTTTATGAATGATTTTTTTGTATAACATATGAGCAAAATGGGTAGATGCTGCGCGGTGTCATTACGTAAAATGAATACTTTCTGGGGTTTATCATGCGTCTACGTCATAATGTGAGAGAAAACAAGAGAGATATCATGCTTAAACACTGCAAGAGATCTCTAAAGATGTATAAAAAATAAAGGAAACCTCGTTAAACAATAAATATAAAAAGTCCTAGCTTATAAATTTAAATCTGGTTGAATTGATATGGATAATTTATAAAAATTTAGAGGATTTTCTTGATTATCTCCAAATTTCGGAGATTATAGAACATTAAAAAGAATCTACTTCATCTTTTTGGCTTGCCACTATTAGTCTACTATCCAGACTAGTATGTTCAAACGAAGACAGTTTCAACAGGATCTTTCTCATACATAAACAGAATACATTTTTGGGATGATAGAAAAAGTCTGATAGATTAAGAAGAATATATTTTATCTTTTCCAGGTACCACCCACCAGTAATATACTGTACGTCTAGTAATTTCAAACGAAATACATTTCAAAAGGATCTCTCTCATACATTGTTATTGTTGTTTAGGTCATCAGCCGAAAGGCTGGTTTGAACCTCTGGAGGCTTCACTAAGTAAAACGAGGAGTCAGGTGGGTTACCAATGCTTTGCCCACTGAGTGGTAGAGTATGATTGTCAACATGCTAGATTCTGTGAAAAGAACTTACTTTCCACATAATTCACCACAAGGTCTGGCTGTATCGTGAAATTCATTACTCTGAAAGGAGATAACTTTGATTAGTGTATTTTACAACTCAACCTCTTCTGTTCTTAAATGCTTCAGTCGTATAATTGGCTGACCATGTGATAAGAAATAGAACTATTTTTGTAGCCCTAGAACCAGCAGATCTAGTGCAAATAAGCTAACGTTCCTCCTGCCTATTATGGGTAAACATCCGTTTTGAATTGTGTTGTTTAGGTCATCAGCTGAAAGGCTGGTTAGAACCTCTAGAGGCTTTACTAAGTAAAACTAGGAGTGGTTTACCATTTCCTTTCTCACTAAGTGGAAAAGTGTGCTTATCAGCACGCCAGGCCCTTCGAAAAGCACCTACTTTCCACCCTGCAAATGATACTCTAACTTCATTTACCACAGGGTCTGGCTGTATAATGAAATTCATTACTCTCAAAGGAGATAACTGTGACTAGTGTCTTTCACACCTCTAACTGTTCGAGTCTTAAATGTTTCAGTCATATAATTGGCTTACTATATAATAAAAAATTAATAATGGCAGCTTATCATGATCTCATTCTGTCTTATATCCGTTATAATATCTTAGTATGGGGTAATTTTAGCATGGATAATGAAAAGGGTTTTTAAAATTCAAAAGAAAGCTATTAGGTGTATGGTGAGAGCTAACCAGCTAATCTCATGCAGGCCACTATTTAAGGAGCTTAAATTGCTTACAGTTCCCTCTCTTTACATTTTTGAGGTAATTATGTAAGTTAGGCAAAATAATTTTATGCAAAATTTCAATGTTTACAATCATAACACAAGAAACAGAAATGTTTATAATGTGTCTAATCACTCCAAAAAATTGTTTGAACAAAAACCTACTTATGCAGGGAGAAAATTCTTGAATAAATTACCCCAATTTTTAAAATGTTGGGATAATTTGCTTTTCTTTAAAAAAAATTTGTAAAATTACTTGATCGGTGAAACTTTTTATAGCGTACAAGAATATTTCTTTCTTGATAGTAGAGATACATTGTGTGATTCTTATGTATTTCAGGTGTTGTAACTGACATGTCCTATACTCCTCCTGGAGTCTCCTGGACGCAAAAATAAAGAAACAACTATTTTTTGTAGCCATGGAAATAGCAGATCGAGTGCCAATAATTTAACACCCCATTTCTGTTATGGGTTATTTTACACGTTATAAGAAGAATATGCTCTGGAGATGATGAAATTAAGTTATAATTTTATGCTAAACAATAACTAGATAAATCATAAATCATTTTTAATAATTAGATTTCATTTCAAATTGTAATGTCAAACAAAACAAATGGTTTCAATTGAATGAATTATTATTCTTGTTCCAATTTGAGTAAATTATCGTTCATATGGTATTGCTTATACCAAATCGATAACCACATATTGTGTTTATGACATAGACAAAATTCCTTTTGTATTGGCGGGAATTGAATGCAGGATAACATACCAAAAGAGAATGCCTTTAAGAAAGAAAAAAAATAGTTTTACCATGTGACTTAATACTATACAGGCGGAACCAATGTCGATAGCATTTGGTACATCCGGCGGCAAGAGATGGCAGATTGCATAATATGAGAGTGGCGGGGACCTCAACCTTCTCAGTCATAGGATTACCTGGCGCTCTTTCAAAAGCTTTGGCTAGCTTGATCGTTTCATCTATCTACGTTACTCTTCTAATCCATTATTTCTCTTTCTTTAATCTACCCGCACAAATTCAAAACAACACACACAAACTAACACCTGTAGAGTATTCTGTACTTTTTTGACGCCTCACCTCTTATTGTTATTTCATCTTTTGTATAGCTTGACCTACATTCTTTCGGTATCATTACCCTTTTTTATCTATTAATAATTACTTTTTAATTGAAAATGTTTTTATCGGGTTACCTTAAAAGGTTCTTCTTTATTCGTTCCACACCAATAACAATGAAATAGGTCTTGTCATTTGTAACGACAATTAACCTGTCTGTATCTATAATATTATAATTAACGAAGTAATTTCAGGAAATTTTATATTCAAATAATGTTAATTGTTAACATATTCTTTGTCTATTAACTTTGTTTTTAATAATAACTTATTGGCAAGCTTGTCTTTTTGAATTGTTTACAAATATTATTTTATTATTCTTTTTATACTACCAAATGATTTTGTTAGTTTTTTGCACTTCCTTTTGTTTAATTTGTACTACTTATGAGTCTAAATGTTTATCTTGGATCTTTTTCGTTTTTTGTATGCCACTATCAAATCCGTGTTCCCTGAAGGGTTACACAAAATTGTCCGACTCATGCGTCAAGCGCGTCAATCTGACTAAAGTCCAGCCTTTCTTAGTTTGCTCCTACTGTCAACAAATAATTATGTCACTGAGCAAGCGCATTATATACAGATCTGTACACGCTGATTAAAAAGTAACAACAAAATACTTTCACAAGTATTTAAATACGTAATACTTTTAAAAGTATTTTTATAAATGAAATTGTAAGGCCTGCATCATATGACTGATGTTTTAAGTACTTTAAATACTTATAATTTAAAACATAGTTAATTTAATAGGAATACGACATCCATAAAGTCGTTGACCCTAGCGTGCACCCTATTGTAGCTGGCTTTGGTTTGTTTACAGTAGGAGCAAACTTAGGACGGCTGAACTGTAGCAATATTCCTGCATAATTTCAACTCCATTCCCATTTCACAATTAGTTACTACAGAGTCACTCTACTATGAATTTTGTAGAGTTACTTAATAATATTCCGACGGAGGAAGATGCTGCAGAGTTCCTTCAGGAAAGAAGGTTACTGCATAATCCCAGAAGATTTGACAACTAAAAAGTCTGTGTGAAACACTCACACTACTTTCTCTACCCAATGTAAATAATTAAAAAAATATAACGTAATAGTAATGTAGTAATAACAAAATAAAACAATCAAAATAATAAATAAAATAACAGATCGTGTAACATAGTAATATTATATTTATGTATACTGGGACTGGAAAGGATGTGTGTACGCGTGCGTGAGTGTGTCTATCTTAGTATGAGTATTCAGGAAGGCAGGGAGCGGGAGAAATGAACGATTGTGCAACCCTTCAGGGAATTTGGATTTGATAGTGGCATACAGAAAACGGAAAAGACCCTTTATCTTCTCTAAGTTAACGACGTTAAAATATAATTTTAATTAAATAAAACAATCTGGTTTAAATTTATCTTTTTTAATTTAATAGAATTAATCGTAAACTAATTGTGAGTACTGAAAATAATTATTTAGAATTAACAGTTTTTTGGAGAGTAAGTTTTTTGTTCAATAAAAAAATTATTTGTCGTTTGATTTCAGATGGGTAAATCAAAGGATTCTCCGATTTTTGGTAAGTTTTCATCTACTTTTTTCATTCATATTTTTATAATTAATATTACACCGTAATGATCCTCTAAGTAACTTATTTGACGACGTTCTTGACATTTTAAAATAAGTAGCCCAGCTTAATTCTAAATAATAGCCTAACTTCCACTATAAAGATTTTTTGAACGTCATTTCGTAAAATAATTATATTTGATAGTAATTTTTACTTTCTCTTGCTTGTATAAAAATTTAGCAAAGAAAGTATTGTTATCATGTCGATTTTTTGAAATTGAGTGTTCATCAGATCTACACGTTTTCAGACTCCTGAACCAAAAAAAAACATGTTTTATCGATTAGTGTGTGTTTGAAAAAATGTCTTAAGAACAGAACATCGTATGAAGTTGAAACTTGAAACTTAAGTTAGGTACTACTAGAGGACGCGACACGAACATTTTCATCAAAATCGGTCAACCAAAAGTAGTTGTTTATTCGTGTAATTTTTTACTTTTTGCGATTTTCTCAAAAACGGCTCCTACGATTTTTTTTAAATTTTTAAATTTTTTTTTAAATTTTTATGTTCTACAAGATAGGGTAGGGGCCATGTCTGCTGAAATTCTTGGGAAGGCTGTCCTCTCATAGGAAAAAATTGTTTTTTTAAGATCGCGGCCTTAATATGCATTTTACTGCAAACAGTATGTAATCAAAGTTGTAGAAAATTTAACCAACAACCTTTATTTAAAACATCTCTTTGTATAACGAAATCATGAAAATCTGTAAAAAATTGTTTTTTAAGATTTCAGCCTTAGTATGCATTTTATAATAAAAGTGTGCATAATCAAATTTATAGGGAATTAAAAGACCTACAACTTTTATTAAGAGGATTTTTCTGTACAGAGCCTAGTTCAGCGTGAAAGAGCGATTTTCCGCATTATTAAGCCAAACTAAGGTTAATTTTCATTTTGGATCATTCACTTATGATTAAAATAAGGTTATGTATTTTGAGGTTAGTTTTTTTTTGTTTATTTCTAATGTTTTATTATTAATGTTATATTGTTCATTTTTTCATTGGCTAGAGAAAGTTGACCAGATTTTTAATATTCTGAACAGGTCCTAATACCAATTAGTTATGATTAGCGGGGTTGTCTCTAAAATCTATACTATGAATTTGTTCGAATATCATAAAATTATTTTTAACAATAATTGTTTCGTTTGTAAAGAGTTTTTCGAATTTAGAATATTCAAAAGTATTTCTTTGAGAAATTATTTCTCATTAGTTTATTAGTGATCTGTGATATTACTACACATTATCACGATTTCTACATTTCTTAGAAGAATTAAAATATTATTATTTAACATTGCGTTGACTTAATAAAGTAATTTTAATTAAATTCCATCACGATTATTTTTCCGGTTTGATTGTATGTAATTCAACTAGCTATTGTAACCTTTGTTACCATCAATTAGGTTAGTAATTTTAAAATATTGTATAGTATACCGGTATTGGATTAACCTCAGCAGGCAATAAAATATTACCTCAATAATAATTAATGGTTCGACCACATATAGTTTAGAGTAATGAGTTTTATACGTTATTGATGGCAGCTCGTTACAACGAGTTTACGTGCAATATATTCAGCTTCTACATTACGGTTTATTGTATATAAAAATTGCTAACTGAAGTTGTATTTTTTTAAGTACATTTATTTAAATCGTACAATGTAATTTCGTACAGTACAGTGTTTTTATTTATTTTTGGTAGAAATTTTTAAAATTGTCATCTATCATTTTGTTTTCTCCGTCCGTCCGTCTGTCACACTCAGATGTCAGAAACTACAAGAGATAGCAACAAATGGTTTTTGGATTCGTAATCTACATAAAAAGTAAATAAGCCTAAATTGGGTTAGAAGTTCCGGTTTTGATCGGAATTGGCCCAAAACTGGAAATCAAAAAATCAAAATTAGAAATTACGTAAGATAGCAGCAAACGGTTTCCAAATTCGTAATCAACACAAAAAGGTAGCGAGCTTGGATTGGGTTTGAAGTTCCGGTTTCAAATGGAAGTAGTCCGAAACCGGAAGTCAAGAAATCAAAGTCGGAATTCGGAACAAAAATAGTGCCATTCGATTCCTCTTAAAGATACAGAATCATTGATACAGAAATACGTTGATACAGAAATAATTCGATTTGAAGTTCCGGAAATGGCCCAAAACCGGAAGTCAAGAAATCAAAGTCAGAATTTGAAAACAAAATTAATGTCATTTGATTCCTCCTAAAGAGAAGATACAGAAATCATTAATGGTATTTGCCATAAGTTGAAGGTAAGCCTTTTTAAAAATTACCACCAGCCATGAGACGCGTCATCTCATGAAATTTAATTTAATTAAATTAAAATTGTAATTAAAATGTTGGCTAGGTTAATTAGCTTTTGATGTACGCAACAACGAGTAGTTGTAAACACCTTAAATGAACCACTACACTATTTTTATTTTTGTTATTTTACAGAAATTTTAAAATTTTGGATGTGTTTCTTGAAATTCCTTAGTTTTCATACGGTAAGTGTTAGTAATAAAATTTGATTTCAATAACTATTATTTGTTTCTTAATGACTTCATTTACAACAATTCTTTTTAAAAATTTGTGTGTGTAGGTCTATTAGCTATTTAACAAAGTTATTGTAGATACGTCAAACGTAAAAAATTGTGTTTTTCGACTTATTTTTTAAGTTTGACGTAGAATATCTTAGAAACTAAGAGAAATACAGTTCAGGGACTTGTTTTATTTGATTCAGCAGCTCAGAAACTATACGAAACAACTTCATTCGTTCGTTTCGTTACCTTCCTAGAATTCTAAAAAATCTTCATTTCACCCAGGGTTTCAAATTCTTGGCGAAATCTTTCGCTAGCCGTAACTCAATAACTACGCATTTCCGGACCTAAGTTTATATGAATTTTTTTTATTATTTTTACTAGTACAATGAGCTCAGAAAGCGCCGGAAACACTAACCGAAACACCCTGTATTTTATCCAAAAGGATCCAGTTTTAAGGGTTTTTTTAAAACTGAGTGAGCTGAGTGGGTTTTAAGAGCCCCTTAAATCTGACGCGTAAATCTTACGGCGCGTAAACTCACTCTCACCTTTCTGTTTCCAGGAAGGATTTTCTGGAGGCATGACAGATGGTTAGACACTTTGAAAGAAATATTTCAGTAATTCTCATAAGATACTCCACTCTAGTTCACCGTAACTTAATAATATGTATTTGATCTACTCAACATATTTTCATTTTAATAACATTTTCCTGTTTTTTAAATTGTTTTTTCAAAGTTACAACATGTGGGTTATCAGGGTGAGAATTTTCCAGATCTTCATTGGGAATAGATCCCGAGAAATCAGCTCCTTAAAGAACTGTCACAAGTAAAAATAGTGAAGCATGAAAACCCTTTCGTTTTCTGGAAATTGTATCGCTATCATAAAACTGAATATTGAAGAATTTCGGAACATTATAAAATACGAGTATTTCATTTCTTATCCAGTTTTGCGTCATTAATTTAAAACAGTTATCATTTACATAATTTTGGAAACAATTTTACAGATCATAAAACCTAATGATTATTGTGGTAGACGTTTCTTTTTAACTATTTCTGTTTTTTTTTTGAGTCACGAAACCTCAATTTTTCTCTTATTATAAATGCGGTTTGTATATGTTAGTATGTTCATATACGAGTAGTCTATATAAGTTTACGCATACATACACAAATTGTTATTTTAGTTTCAGTTAAGCTAATAGAATTGCTTGTTATGACGGTAAGTGATCCGTGAAAAATTCTCGTCCTCAACTCCCTTCCTATTTGTCGGAAACTGTCATGCCCATTCCACTACCCTTGGGTATACTTTATTTACTATCTTTGTCTCGAAATGTTTATTTCCATTTCAACTGGGATTACTGTGTGCTCTGTTGAATTTGTTATGTAAATTAATTCAATTCATTGTTTCTTGCTATACAGTGTTTCCATTCATTCATTGATCCCATCTGAAGACTTAATACACTCCGATCACTGTAAGTCTGTTCACTTAATATACTCCGATCACTGTAACTCTGTTCACTTAATATACTCCGATCACTGTAAGTCTGTTCACCGTATCGTAGATGTTATGGTAAAACTTTGCTAGATACAGTGGTCCCCCGTTATACCGCGCTTTCGGATAAAAGCGGTTGAATTATGTCCCACACAATTGTTTCCCATTTTTTGCAGAATTTAAAAATATAGTAGGCCCGCTGTATACATTTTAAATTTGTTTTTAGAAACATATATTTTTGAAATACATTAAACGTACTGAAATTTGTTTATAAGATGTATTTTAAGCTATAGTAGGCCTATACTGTAGTGTTTTTCAGTACAGTATTTTCTTCAGCTGCGTACTTTAAAATTGCACCCAAATTTACCTTAGTTTTTAAGTTGTATGCAATAAGTAGTTTTAGGGTTTCCTAAATATAATTTCATAATTTTGACTGCTTATATGCTCTATTGTACGTTTTGTAGTACGTACGAAAATTCCTGACTTCTTTTATACCGCGGGTCAATGAATGACTCTCTACATCTGCGTTATAACCGGGGACCACTGTATAACAAAAAAATTCAAAATTGTTTAAATTTAATTGCTTATGTTTCTCTAAGTAAACTCGAACTGAAATTACAATTAAATTTAACAAACGAATTCTCTTAGTAGATATTTATCATAAAAAATAAAGCATAACAGTTTGTAACCATTCTAAAACATTTTTATTTATTTATTTTTTGTGTGGACAACATTTGTTACACCTTAACTCCAGCGGAAGTATTTTAGGTTTTATTATTCTATTTTTTAAAAGGAAAGGGCCGTCTGGAACCTACAGGTCTGGAATAACGATGCACTGATGAGAATCTTAACAAGTCTTTTGTAGCCTTGTACGTATTTTATTTATGTCTCGCCAACAGATTACAAGTATCGGCAGTAAAGCTATTTTACATATTATTGCATAATCCTTACATTATTTTTCGTTTATTTACGTTGCACTTACTAATAAATACCGTTAATAAATGTCTTTTATCATTCGTATTACATTTATTGATAATATAAAATATTTAAAACAGATTTTATGAACATATTTCTTTCATTAAAAACATTTATCTTTAAATTTACAATAAGTAAAAAATGTTATTCACTGTACTACCAATTTCATGAGGTGAATGAAAATTTTATTACGGGTTCTCATGCAATTTTTATGTTTATATTTTTATCGATTGTTTGAAATTTAATCTTTACCGATTTTTTTCAGTTGCTTCGTATTTAAAACCCAAATTTTGGGGTTTAGTTTCATTTATCATATTTTTCAAACGGTGTTGGTAGATACACAATGAATAACCTCTCATGAAATAACTCCTCTCCCATTACTTTTATAAATTTTAATCATAAGCCATTACCACGTACATTGGCTTCCGATCTTAGATCTACGATTTCAGAGATGGGCTTCGACATCGGTCATTTGCAATACAAACGCAATTTTATCTTAACTTTTGAGTGTAATATTAGCTCTATATAGCTCCACACATGCGCCACATCGCATTTCGTACTGTAAAGAATCACACAAATTATAGTTACTTGAATCACGAGTTTGCCTTTGTTTGCAACGAGGGGGAAAGGGGGAAAAGCATCAGTGCGCATGCGCGACTGCTTCAGTACAACAAACACAACTTACACTATACCCGGAGCATTTATACAGTATATTCCGGAACCTTTTGTAGGTTGACTGTACGTAAACAGAATGTTTGTTTCTCGAAAACGTGGACAGACTATTCATGGTGCTGAACGAAATATAATATGCAGTGTAATAAAATGTAGTGAAGTTGAAGTTAAACAAAAATGTCCTTCCCTGCCTCTTAACAAAAACCATGAGTGAGTGGCTAACTACTGTGATGTTTCTCTTTCCACAATTCGAAAAATAAAGAAGGAAATTAAATACATGAAGCAGCTATTCTTCTACAGTTGTTGACACCTGGTAAAAAACGGAAACGGTTAGGTAGATACTAGTGAGAATGATAGTGAAGACGCGATAGTAAAGAAGGCAATTCATTCGTAGAAAATTTTGTACCAATGGAATAAGGTAGCTGGTAATTACAGTAAATCAAACATATCTAATCATGTAATTAAGCTATAGGTAATATTTCAGGTCACATTTATTTCTTATAAGGTTTATGAAGGAAATATTTTCACGGAACAAACCACAGCTTACAAAATGTACGAAGAAACTGTACCTTTGTGAAATGTACGAGTAGTGTCTGACTGTTGACGTTGGTAGCACTGTCAAATTTTTACTTCCCTTCCTCACAGCTCATCCATACGCAAAAGACAATCTTGTGACTTCAGTATCTATAGAAATTGTCCGCATTTGTAGATTAGCTCATTCTACCAGACGAAGTTCTACGCGAATAAATAACTGCAAAATGTAGTGTTGTATCATGAACCATTAAATACTACATTTTTATGTTACTTTTTTGGTATGAGATATTATTTATGGTTAATCTCAGTTTATCTAGATTACCTAGGGGGGATTTTTAGGCCTAAAGACCAAAAACCCAATTATATGCGAACAAATATTGAATGTCCAAGAATTTTTTTTTAACCCTAATTTATGTATACATTGCAGTCTGTTCAATTTAGAACAATAAGCAGCCCCATGATCCAATGAGATGATGATACATGACGTGTAAAGAAGGTGAAGTCTTTTTCAGACTCAGGCTGATAATCCCTTAGAAAGTATAGTTAATTGAACCCCAACCAAGTGTTAAAAATAATTCAATTAAAAGAAGATTTATGTCAAAATACAGATATACTACAAATAGCAGCGATTGGGTGGTTGTTTTACAAAATATAGAAATTCCCAATAATAAAAAAATAAAACTAAAATAACAAATCACTTGATACTACAATTCAATAAATAAAACATATTAAAAATATAATGTAGACATTATCAATTAAAACCCCTCTTAACCGAAATATAGAAGGCGGACTTCATTTCGCACAAGCAAAATTTCGGTAGAGGTATTTTTTGTTTAAAATCATAGAAGTGAATACCTATAGGGTACTTTTACGATTTTTATTAGTAAGTATAGATGAAAATACAGGAATTTTAAGAGAATAAGAATCACATATTAAGTACAGTAAATTACAATATTTAGTTCTTTTTAAACGTCTGAGATTTTTGATGAAAAAGGGGGTTTGTGGCAATATCACGCCATCGTTTTGTTGGGCCGGCCCGTTGGCGTAATGGTTAGCACAACTGGCTTTTATGCCGGGGTCCCGGGTCGATTCCCCGTCAGGTCTGACAATTTTTCATTACTCGATTTCATCATCTATCGTCCTTTTCATCGTCTGCATTAGTAGCAATTTGTAAAACAGTCGGACGTAAAACAAAAATCGTTTTATTGGAAGTATTTTTTTGTGTAAGTACTATGGTGAAGTCTCCTCCACTGTTCAACAAAACGTAAAGCAACCTAAAACAAAAATTTTTTAAAATGTACGTATTCAACGTACGCATTAGTAAACGAATTCCAAGATTACTTTGTAGTTTATTTCATTGGAGACTCTTCTGTAGGCCTACCTTAACAATGTATTTAAATTAAATTCATAACTGTACATTATGTTTAGTATTGAAATACATTACAGTATGTAGGCTAATAACCAATTTTTTTAAACAATAGGATCCATTTCGGTTAAGCCGGGTTACGTGGGGTTCGAATAAGCAGAATTTTACTGCAATAAACTGACATTTAAAAATATGTTGAAAAATTGATTAAATAAATAATAAAATTGATGTGAGTATAAAACTTGGACTTATTAAAAACTACCAAAAATCACCTCCTGATATGTGTGGTATACGGCTGCCATTTTGGAAAATAGCCAAAAACAGATTTTTCTTATACTATCTTAAAACATTAAATCCCGTTAGTGAAGTAGTGCAATGAATAACAGTGACCTAGTAAAATGTACCGATAAGTCCTATTGGTAGATTTTTTAACAAATGGTAAATTACATTTGAAATAAATGTTTTATATAAAATTTTAAACATAATTTGAACTATCCTTTTATATTCAACTTAAATTATCTCTATCACTTACCTAATGGGTTTTTTAATGGTTTACCATTTTCCAAAGTGATGATTCGGCTAAAACTTAAATTTATGTATTGGTTTCTTATAAATTCTATTTTTTATAATTCTTTATTTTCCCTTTATCTAATATTTTCAGTCAAAATTATCCCATATTTAATTTTAAATCTCACATTTTATTGAGGTAATATTATATCATCACATCGTTTTAAATTCTGTATTTACTGACGACACAAAAATACTTTTTTCAACCAATTCTACTGTTGACGTAGCATGTAATTATCAAAATCATCTTACTATCTTTGAATCGTATATTAAGAAATGAATAATTAAAAATGAACTCTGATGAAGCAAAACATGTTACTTTAAATGAATCGCACATTGCAGTAGCGATCGTATACTTTTGTGACTGTACCGTCGTTGCTTGGCAAGGGGCGAAGAGTGGAGTAGATAAACACCGAAGCTGCTTGTGCCAATTCAAATTGTTCAAGGTATACCAACAGTCAAAACTATTCTCTCATCTGAAAGTACTTTTTTTATAAATCATTATTTAAACCAATGCAGAAGTACAGTTGTCTGATCTATAGCTCAGCTATGGTTTCTATCAAAAATGCTGAGGACAGTTACATTCCTTCGTTAGTTTTCAAACATTCACTTCTCACAGATCTTAACCTCCCTTACATAAGTGAAGTAATCCACCAGAGATATCAGTAATTTAACCCTTTATAGGTCTTTAGTAAATATACTTATCACTGGCATTAAGGTCGAATTTATTTAAGAATAAGCTGTGCAGTTGCACCCTGTTGGCATTTTATGGTTTTATAGATGTTCTCTGGTAAGTAGGGTATCCATATTTTGAAATTAGTGCGCAGCGACCATTTTACGATCATTTGCGCAGCGACCATTTGTGGTAAGGATTCATTCATCCATTTGTGGTAAGGATTCATTTGCGCAGCGACCATTTGTGGTAAGGATTCATACCTGCGTACGCAACCGTGTTGTTCTATTGTTACTTTTGTACAATAAAATTGGAAAATTCAAGTTTTTTTACGGGAAAGCAAGCATTCATGCTAATATAAAGTTGAGATAAGTTATTCTACACATTTTTCTGTTATGTAGGACTACAAGTTGTTTTAATAAGCATTCTTACCGCTAAAAATTATGTAATTTCCATTTCAATAAACGTTTGGTAAGTATACTTACCAGAGCTTAACATAAAAAAAGAAATATCTTACTGTTCTGGCACTAGAAATACATTATTCAAGTCAATATAAAACAAAATTTAACATTTTACAACATGTATATTTCCCCCCTAGAGTATATTTTGCCCTATAAAGGATTAACTCTAAATTAGAATACAATAACTCACCAATACGCAATCTGAACTATCCATATTTACCAGGTAACCCTAATTGTCAGTTCCACAGAATAAGGAGTAGAGATTTGAGATCAATTATTTACACTGGTTAGGCCTGGTTAGGCACTGGTTAGGGGATTTGTTCCAAGTAAACACAAATTGTTACACTAATGTAATCTTGTGATGTCTAACATTGTAATTATAATGTTTTTATTCATTTAACATCCAATTTTGGAATATTCAAACGTAAAGACAAAATATTAAAGTAACTACCAATGTTGTAACATTTAAAAAGCTATTAATGAGGGGTGTTCTAATCGAAAATTTTAAAGAAGTATTAAATTATTTTATAAAAATATGTGTATTGTAAACTTAAATAAATAAAATGAAAAATTTATAAAATTGTCTGTGAAATTTCCTACCTAAAGTAGATTTCTCCTTTAAAATGTCTATGCTGAAAGGTCACTCTAAAATGTATCAAGACATAAAACTAATGGTAGAGTAAATGCTTGAGGTGTTTTACGACAGTTTTGCCCTTAATGTGTTACATCAAAAGTGTAAAGGTTTGAGTATTCTGTTTTATCGAGCCGTTGTTATAGTTTAGTATTTATTTATTTATTTAATGATTTTTACTTACACAAAGTATCGTTGTAGAAATATGAGAGTGTTAGTTTAACGTCCGACTGTTCTGCAATTACTGCTAATGCAGACGGTGAAGGATGAAATGATTTTTTGTAACGTATAAAACTATGCCGTGCCTGAATGGGATTCGAACCCAAGACCACATGATGAGAGGCGAGCACGTTACCAACTACGCCAATGCGGCCGGCATTATGAGTGTTAGTTGAGATTATATTTAAGTTAATTTCGATCAAAACCTTGCACCTTAAAAAATAAGCGGTCAAAAGTAAAAAATAAAAGAATATAAATGTATAATTTTTCATTAATTTTGAATCTAAGCCTTCAGGTTAGCCTAATCAGTGAACTGGTACAAATTTGGTATTGATTGTTAAGTAATATCTGTTAGATGAGCATCCAGTTAGGTAACCGGTGAATGTCCATATGAACTAACTTCACTGGGGGTCCTTGTTCACGTCTAATTTAAGTCAAAAATACAGCAAAAGCAGTCCTCAAATTGGGTGGTTGTCAATTGTGTATAGTTCCCGTTATAAATAATCCATTATAAACCTGGTACTGTTCTAAGAGCGGCATATCCCATCAACGGATTGCAGTAAAAATGGTTTGATAAAGAAGACAGACAATTAAATGAGGACTTGCCTAATATCTACACACCTAACCAAGTACCTGAAATTAAAATTTTGGCCGGCTTTTTTATGTAGTAATCAGTAAAACAGGTTTCTATCCAATGGGTCCCGGATTCTATTCCCAGTCAAGCGTTACATTTCCTTTACTAATTTCCTTCTTTCCCCATATGAACCGCGTTAAGGATGCAAAAAACTAAACGTAAAACAAAAATATCTGATTCATTAGATCTACGAATTGTGGTTAGCGCAACTGGCTTCTACGCCGTATCCGGGTCCCGGATTCGATTCCCGGTCAGGTCTGGCATTTTTTCATCTCTTATTGTCATATATATCATCATTCTTCACCGTCTGCATTAGCAGAAATTCCGAAACAGTCAGACGAAACACAAAAAGAATTTCCTAAATTCCTTAAAACTAACCTCCACTTTCTTTTGAAAATTACTGAAAAATATTAACAAAATATAAATACATGAAATGTCCTTCAGACATCCAGACCTAAGTCAATGTGTATTTCCTAAACCCTCAATTAAAATGAAAAAAATATTAAAATAGACAACAGAAACTATAAAAATCCAATTGAAGATTGTCTACCATAAAATAAATAAAAAGTACAAACCAATATGATTTACGATCTATTTATTTACAAAGACACATCTTCATGTATGTTTTAACATAGGAGAGAATTAGAAGTCGAGACGTACTATAATATTCTTTAGCTAGTGGTATTACAACATAAATGTGTTTGTTTTATTTTTAGACGAAGGTCCTGTACTCAACTAGACGCGGTAATTATTCAATTTGTGGGCCGTTGACATTTTGGTGTAAAAATATCCGAAATGAAATAAACTTTGCCGTTCTTTTTTAAATACAGAATTGTACTTCATTTTTAGTTAAGTAATTTTTATTACAGATCACAAAGTAAGGTTAGTTAGTTTTTTGGGGATCCTAATCTAAAATCATATTAATATTAAAAAACAATAAAGTAAAATAATAAAATTATACATCAATATATATATAAATATATGACCATAACGGGCAGATGGAGTGTTAAATTAATTGCACTCGATCTGTTGGTTCCAGGGCTACAAAAAATAGTTATGTGTTTTATTATAAAGTCAGTTATATAACTGAACTATTTAAGGGGAGCAGACTGATTTTAATAAAAAATATTGATTTTTCAGTTTTACCATTTATTGATAGATCGTTTTCCCCTACTTAAATTGATATAAAACATGACATTCGTTCCTTTTTCTGTTGAGAAAAACTATGTTTTTACGTTGATGGGGTACGTAGTGTTTGTTTCGACATTTTTTCACGTTTTTCATTCTTGTAAATTGAGATTAATATGTTACTGCTCTAACATTACGGAGATTGCTCACATAAAAACAGTTTCTAGAACGCATAGGAATCAGCTGTAAAGAAAGATAAATATTGGTGTGTTTTTGTTTGAAAGTTAATTCTAATTGGCAGTAGGTGTTGCTGTTACGGTATTATGCTTTTACTATATCCGTATTGGATGATACAGCGATTCTGGCTTGTTGTGAAGACCCGCATACAGCTTCGGATTAAGTCCAGAACCAATTAAACGATATTTTGTTGTGGCTTTAGAAGTGGTAAAGGATAAAGGTGAATACAACAAAGTCTAGTCATGTCACATTCAGAATGAACCAGAGAGTTTGTTCTCCAGTTCGACTGGATGAAATATTGCCTCAAGAAAGTGATGTGAAATATTTAGGTTTACACCTAGACAAAAGATTAACATGGAAGAAACACATTACGATGAAACGCAAAGATTTAGATGTAAAATTTAATAAACTGTATTGGTTGCTAGGCAGAAAGTCATCTCTCTCATTGGAAAACAAAATAGCAGTGTACAAAGCTTTGCTCAGCCTTGTCTGGAAGTACGGCCTTCAACTATGCGGGACTGCTGGTAACAGTAATATAAATATTATTTAAAGGTTTCAGAATAAAGTATAAGGAAATTTGTAAAATGCTCCTTGGTATGCAAGAAACACTGAAGTGCATGATTACTTAAACATTCCATTTGTTAAAGAAGAAATAAGAAGGCGCAGTGAAAAATATCATGTAAAATTGTCTTTGAATTTACTAGATAATAGTGACACCACCAGACGTTTGATACGGCAACATGTTTTAAATATCCGTGACAGATTATAAAAAGACAAAAACTTAATAAAGAAAATAACACACTAAAATAATTAAACAAAAAATAAAAAAAATAATTAACATAAATAACTAACAGGTTAAATGTTTTAATAATACAAATGACGCTTAAAAACAATTAAGAATGAAAAAAATAGTTAAATTGTATAAAATGTATTTTTAGTTACTTTGTTTTATGGAAGGGCTTTAACCCTTAACTACGGAGGTGGGTTTCTAAAACACTTCTACGGAGGTGTGGTCCTACGGACCACTTAAAATAAAATTTCAATAAATATTTTGTTAATGCATTTTTTAGTTCTTAAAAATGATAACTGTAATACCTATTATTATAATATTTGTTTAGAATGAAAACCATATAGTTTAGGCTTAACTTACGCACAATTTTTCAGAAAAACTGATATTCAAGAAAAAAATGTTATGTATTTTAAAGTTCAATTTTTTAGGTCTTTGTTTTTATCTGATAGTATTGCTACTTTAACATGATAAAATAAAAGTGAATAGTAGACTAAATGTACACAACATAGACAAATTAAACGTACGATAAAAATTTCTGCACCTACAGAAGTTGATGAAAAAAATACAGTTGATAACACAAAATCGAAACATTAGAACTAAAAAAAGTGAAACTGATGTGACATAATACTAACAAAATAATATAGATTTACACTTTATAATATTTAAAAATAATTAAATTGTCTAAATAATTTTATTGTAAATTAATTTAAAAAATATGTAACAAATGAAATAGAATATCATTTGGTCAACACGTATTTTTTTAAATAATTAAATTTTCTTTTTAACAAATTTGCTACATTTAAAAGAAAAGAATAACATAAAATATTTAGAATAATTAAAAAACTTATATTTAAATTTATTTAACTTCTTTTATGTGTCATTCTTTTGTTTCCACACACTTCACACAAACTTTTTTGCAGCATTCCAAGCAAATTGGTTTCTTACATTTAAAACAGAGGTAGCTGGTCTTTCTTCTCTTCTTAGATGGACAAATATAGCAAATTTTCCTATTTTTCCTCTCCAGTCTTTCAGCAGAGTCATCTTCATTTTCTACCGGCACTTCAACTTTTAAAATATTGGCTATGACTTCTCGAAGTTGGCGGGGAAGTCTTTTATTTAAAAGTCGTTCTTCGAGAACTGGTTCAACTAGTTGTCTGGCCAAAATTTTCATGAACTTCAGTCTTTTCAGTTGTGTTCTATTGCGGTACGATTGGTGGATTATGTAGCTATTAACGCAGCTCATGTCAAGTATCCTGAAGAATACTGCCATGGTCCACCTTCTCGTACGGCGAGCTGTGCAGTACTTAGCACACTTTTCGTCCAAACTGTCTACACCTGCTTTTGTGTTATTATAATAAGATATAATATCAGGTAAATCCGTATCGTTATCAATAGCTGGATGGTGGTGCATTGTTGATAAAAGAATCACTGCTTTGCGTTTCTTTGGAACATGTGAAATAATTGTAATATCTTTCGAAAATCCGTACAAAGTTTCTCCAATTGATCTTCTTGTTGATGGTTGGAATTCAATTGGGATCGCTGTTTTTACTTTTTTCAACGTTCCGACAAGTGTAAGACCATTTTTTCTCAAAATATTTGCTGCCTCAATGGATGTATACCAATTATCGCAGGTAATGTTGCGGTTGGAGTTAAAAATTGGCTTACATAGCCTGATAAGGGCTTGCGTTGGGATTAAGTATTTCCTTTCTTCAAGTTTTAATCCTAAGCCATCTGTATCCTTTCCAAAATACAAATATGTATGGTATACATATGATGTTCTTGCATCAGCAAGACATTGAAGTTTTAAACCATATTTTTTAGGCTTGCTGGGTATGTATACCTTTCCTCTACATCGCCCACGAAAGCCAATGAGCATCTCGTCAACTGTTCCGTTAGTTCCCAATGAATACGATGCCTGGGAATTTCTGTTGAACGTTTCCAAAATATCAGAAACTGCTGCTGTGGGATCATTTAATAATCGTTGTTCTCTGTCATCTTTGTTATCAAATCTTAAAAAATTAGCAAGAATACTGAACCTTTCAACTGACATTACACTACGAAATATATCTCGTCCAGTACCATCGGTTGCGAAGAGTGCTCTGATGTCCTCATTATTAGACTTAAATACTGCCGAATAAACCAATAATCCCAAAAATCCTCTTAGTTCTTTTTCAGTACACTCTTTCAGTTCAGTCTTATTCGGGTTTTTATACTTAACTCTTATGCTTTGTAATTTTTTATTGGTTTCTCGTACAATTTTTTCAGTTATAGCATCAGAAAATAATTTCTCCTAAGCTTGTAACGGTTCAATTGCATCAGACTGTCTTCGCTCACGAACTGTAGGAAGTCTTAAAATATTGTGGGACGGACGGAGTTCTTCAAGTTGTCTTTGTTGGTGGACTTTTAGACCACTTGGTTCGATCTTTACCGTAATAATAATTCGTACATCTCTCTTCTACCTCCGTATCCTCATCACTACCTGACAAATCTGTTTCTGTATCAGTTGAATGGTCCGACTCCATTATATAATCTTCATCAGCATCAGTATCATCTATATCAGACAAATCAGAATTATGTGCTCCATCAATAACTGGATCGCTACCACAGTCCAGATGTCTTTCAATGTCACTATCATCATCAGACGAATCTTAAAATATTATGTCAGTCTCCTCATCAGTTACAATTCTATCACATTCAGAGCTAGGAATATCTTTAAATAATTCATTAATTTTACTATCGAAATTAGGATCTGTAGATCTTACAAAAGATGGCCCTGGATCACTATTTATGTTCATTTTATATGTATAATTATTATATAGATTAGATATATAGCAAAAAAGAAAGTAATAAAATAAAATAAAACTTAAGACTTATACACGGAGGTGTGGTCCTATGGACAACTAAATACTAACTTTAAAATATAATACTGACACATACACGGACGTGTGGTCCCACGGGCTACGCGAACTTTTTAACAAAAAAACGGAATCGACTAAAACACAAACAACACCATAGAAAGACAGAAGCACAATTGACAGTAAGGTACACAAACCCATTTCTCCCTTCATTGAGTAGTAGTGGGGTAAGGGGTCATTGACTAAGTTCACAGGTCCGTGGGACCACACGTCCGTGATTAAGGGTTAATGGAAACCCTCTCCTTCGTGTTATTTTGTATTATATCATTCACTTATGGTAACTTCTTACTGATTGTGTATAGTAATTATATATAAAAAAAATAGACTATCCCCATTTTCCGCATATTGTATTTTATGACTTTAGATACACTTATTTCAGGAACCATCCCACCTAGGAGTGTGAAATTTTGCACACGACATTTTAGTATTAAGGTGTGTATTTAGGCTTACTCCAGAAGTATCTCAAAAATTTTGGAGTTTTTATTTTTTGGGTGTCTTTTTCATGAAAAAGGTGGGCTACAATTGAACATTTTTTGAGAATAAAAACACTTTTAGATTGGATAAAGATAAATTAAAAAGCTCTGGTACAAATTTGTAAAAAGGTACTGTAAATAGGGGTGCCAAAGTTCAGCTTTGTAGCTTTAACGGTTCCTACACAAAATCTACCTAAGTTAGTATTACAGGTATAGGGATAATAAAAATGGTCTGCTCCCTTTAAGAACAGAAAAGGTAGAGGTGTAAAAGACACTAGTCAAAGTTATCTCCTCTGAGTTACTATACAGCTAGACCCTGTGGTGAATAAAGTGAAGGTTTCATTTGCAGGATGGAAAATGGGTGCTTTTTGGAGGGCCTGGCATTTTGATAAGCTTACTCTTTCAACTCAGTGAGGGAGGCAATAGTAAACCACCTCATTCCTCGTTTTTACTTAGTAAAACCTCTAGAGGTTCAAACTAGCCTTTCGTCTGTTGGCCTAAACAACAACATATATAAATATATTATTTATCTACTGTCGTTAAGATCTTCAAAGGTGATTTGTTGCTTACCTACCAGGATATCCTCAACATGTTTCTAATAGGAATAACATAGATAGGAATAATCCAAATTTACGTATCCATAATTTTAACGGTTTTTGTAAAACCTAACAATGTGAGTGTGTCACACCAATTTTTTTTCTTTTTTTGTAATTTAATGGTCCAAGAGCAGTAATTAAAACATTTTCAGTAGCTAGAGAAACCCGACAACTATAAGTGTGTAATGTTTCATTTCTCAAACTTTCATAAATCTTAAGAAAAATTTACCTACAATTAGCTAATTTAACATTGGCGGGATACAAAGTACAGTCTCCCTTAAAGTTTAAATTTTCGAAGAAATCAAAAAAAGTAATAACGTTTAAGGTTTTTGAAATTCATGAAAATATCAGCGGAAATTCGGGTTTGTATATTTTTCACGAACACATTTTCTGTGTACAGTAAAACCCCAATGATCCGAAACCCGGTTATCCGAAATATCGATTATCCGAAATCGGTTTTTTTCTGCAATTGTGTAGGTAGAAGACGAAGTACTACTGTACTCAACCTGGTAGGCAACGCTACTTGTACTACAAGTCGTCCACTTTTAATAAACTTATTTACAGTACAACGTAAGTGGATTACAGTAGCCTACTGTACATACTATATTACAGTACAACGTAAGGGGATTAAAAACTTCTATTAGGCGATAACGAAGAGGGAGTAATTGAACTTCAAAAACAGATGAATTTTAAATCATGTGCATTCATGATTGCTGAAGGATGGGAAAATGTTCAAAATGTTCTGCTACGAAGGTCTTGCAAAAAGCTTTAAGATTCTGAAAGCGACAGTTTTAACGATGAGGCCGAAGAAGTATAGGCACTCTTACCATTAGCTCAACAAATAGTCGGTTTTGACGAGTGCAATGAAAATGACTTAAACGAATAGATCAGTTTTAAAAGTACTTGTGCGGATACCGGATTGCAAATAAAAACAGAAGAAGAACTTATTGAAGCAGTTCAGCTGGTACCAACAGAAAATGACGAAAAGACATACAAATTACTGATTCTAATGTTCCTGCGTCAACAAATAGTCAAGCATTTGAAGCGTTAGAAACAGCTTAATTTGGTATGAAATGCAGCCTTAAGCAGATTTTTCTAATTTCCTTACTGCCAAACGAGTCAGGGATCCAGCAGCGAAAGAACAATGTTAAACAACGCAAAATAAGCTATTTTTTTTTAAACAATGAACTGCAATAGGTACATGATTTTTGTTTCTTATAAACAACTTATTTTATTTTAACGTATTTTTATTTTTATTTTTAACGATTCTGTACTATAAATTCACAATTTTCATTGTTCCACTATTCAAATTGATATTTTTCACTACAATGTATATTTATTCTGTAGTACCTTACATAATTCGGTTTCTTTATTGTTGATTCCTCTAACATTCCACGTTGCTATTTTTAACTTTTCCGCAATCCAATTTCGTGATTTATTTCGTTTCCTATTTATATTTCCAATGTTTCTGTCCTGTCCGAGGCTATCTTGGGTATTGCAAGTAAAGTAATTTTTCCGTGGATAGGGTACTAGCCTATCGCACAACCCCCTTACTAGGAGGACCAGAATTTGAGGTGTGCTTTACAAAGATGTGCTTTACAAACTATCTAAATTTCAAAGCATTTGTGGCAATATACATAAACATCTGAAACGGAAAACAAGAAAAGATACGAGACTTAAGTTTTACGATACAATTGCTGACCCTACTTTGATGTATGGCAGTGAGTCCTGGATACATACGAAAAAGGTAGACAGCAAAATCCAGGCTGCAGAAATGAGATTCTTACGAAGTGTATATGGATGCAGCCGAAGAGATAGGCTACGAAATGAAGAAATTAGAAAAACACTGAATGCTTTACCGTTGCTAGACAAAATCAAGCAGAACAGGAGCAGATAGTGCAGCCATTTGAATCGCATGCCAGGCGAGAGAATACCAAAAGCCGCCAGAAACTACAAACCTACAGGAAGAAGAGATATAGGACGACCGAGGAACAGATGGGTACCGGAACAGGTTCAAGAAACCTAATCCTTGGAAGTGAAGAAGAAGAAGAAGATGTATATTTATTTATCTTTTTATGCTTGCCTTTCTTGAGTGTGATCGATTATCCGAAAAAATCGGTCATTCGAAATTGCCATGCTCTAATTATTTTGAATAATCAGTACTGTACTGTATACGAGTAAATTGTATACGAGTATACCATAGATACAGTTGAGCTACATTAAAAATTTAATTTTTAATCATACAAAAACATTTGAAAATATAAAGATGAATTTTCAAGTAGGTTCTATATTTATCTATAGGTCATTACCTCTTTAAGGAAAGAATAATACAGTACTAGTGTTGTTAATATTTTTCTTATTTTTACTGTTTCCTTTAGTTCTTATTTTGTTTATTTATAGTACGATGTTTAGTTTATTTTAAGATACTAAGTACTGTAATATTGTTAAGACGGTTGCCCTTTTAAGTTTGTTTATATACATTAATGAAATAAATACTGTATTTACTTTACTTCCGATATCTTAAACGAAAAATAAATTTTCTCAAATAATCAAGAAACTGAAGAAGTTCTTTGAAATTTATATCAAATATTTATTTGGAAAAAGGTAGGTTCATGAAATTTAATAAGTATTTACTAAAGGAAATACATTTTGATATATATTTAGAGATACTTAAAAAATTTTAGTCATCGTACTTTGTTAATACACATGATAAAACTGTAAAAGAAACTAATTTAATTTGCCGTCAAATCGTTCAACAAATTCACGCTCAATAAATTTCAAAAGTATACGTTTCATGTTTAATTAAAAAACCTTTATATTGATTTTTTTTATTTTTTGAAATAAATAAATGAGCGTGATAATTAATTGGTATGGATACTCAATATATTTACTTCATAACCTTACATAACATGTTCAAAAATGTTTAAGATAAATACAAATCCATTCAATGTTTTTTTATACTGATTTTTCTAAGCCTGTACAGTATTTTACATATTTATTTATTTATTTTCCACACTTACTTAACAAGAACCATGGTAATATATTTTTTATTTTAGTTTATTTACAAACAAATCCGCTAAATTAAGAATTATTTCTTCCCATTACTACGTAATAATTCAATCCTTTTTGATGGAAGACATTTCGTCTATGTCTCTGAAAAGACTGCTGATTCTCATTACTGCCTGCTACTAGCCGGTGTACCTCAGGGATCTATCTTAGCACCACTTTTATATTCTATTTACACTTGCGATATACCGTTCCATCCACATACACTCCTTGGTTCGTACGAGGATGATACTGTAATATAGTACTCCGCCGATAATCCCACTCAAGTATCATAATATGTCCTTCAACAGCATATTTTCTCGCTTAGAATTATGGCTTACCAAATGGCGGATCAAAGTTAACGATACAAAAACTTATCACGTTATATTTTCCCTGCGGCTTCCTCACTAAGTGGAAAAGTACGCTTATCAGCATGCCGGGCCCTCTCAAAACCACATATTTTTCACTCTGCAAATGACACCTTCACTTTATTCACCACAGGGTCTGGCTGTATAATAACATTCATTACTTTCAGAGGAGATAACTCTGATTAGTGTCTTTTGCACCTCTATGTCTTCTGTTCTTAAATGATTCAGTCATTTAATTGGCTGACCATGTGATAAGAAACAGAAGTATTTATTTTAGCCCTGCAGCAAACTGATTGCCGTTACTATGAAATGGGTAATTGCAGGTAATATGAAGTGTTTGCAAAATATGTCATACATATCATTCTCATCTCATTACGTCAAATGGTTACTTATCATTCTTAAATTTGACAGATTGCCACGTAGACTACACACATTAAGGTTAAAAAAATTACATCTGAGTTTTAACGTTAAAGTAATTGACGCATGTTCATTACAAAATAATTGCAATAACAAATTAAGAAATTTGTATAGGAAAAAAATTAAAAATTAAATTATTTAATTATAATTATCTTTAATGATAAAAATTATTAAAAAAAATCACTATAACCAAAAATGAGTGTACTATTTTCATTCAAACAATAAAATTATGAATTAAAATAAAGTAATAAATAATAAAATAACGTTGGCAGGTTTATTTATAAAATAAATATCTCTATTGTGTTGTATTAAGTAATAAAGTTGATAAGTTAATAAGCTTTAATTTGTATGACCTTTTAATTACGCCCTTTGACTGTTAAAATTATATTATTATTTTTATAGCTCCCTTATAACCTCAAATTGTAGTATTTTTAGTTACTCTGTGTTTTCATATAATTTAATACGTGAAGAGTTCATAAAACTTAATATGTTTGTTCTAATACCATTTAATTAATTTTTGTATGTTTTATGTAAGTACCTTGTTATTTTCTGTTAGGTTTCTCTACGCCACTTTGTAGAATAGCAGTCTATGTTTCAGTACGTCGTTGATCGATGATCCAATTCAATTAACCAATTGTTGATAATTCAAGAAGTAATTTATAAATAATCATAAATAATAATCAAAATTAAACAATTTCTTATTTAAAATTTAAATATTCTAAAAAGTAATTGAATATTATATCAAGATGGATTATAAGAGGGAAATAAAATATTCAAAAAAATTAATTCCAAAAACCAAATACTTCAAATTTAAGCAAGAAAAACAAAAGATAGTACTATAATTTAATTTAATAATTTAAGATAATAAGAAAATAAGTAAAGGAAAATACTAAAGCATCAAAAATCTAATTAATTATGGAACAAATTAAAATGAATTTGATATTTTTAAAATATGAAGAAAAGATTTAAATAAAGTTTATGCATGTCTATAAAACCAACTGCAACAATGATTCGAGGCCCCATTTGATCCCGGTCAATGGATGGAGTAGCAAGCCTCCATTTTAGCCTCATATCCGAAGTCCAGTAAATTTATAGCCAGGTATGGTATGGGATTCAAGCCTTTTTTCCATTTAACTAAATTTTTTAATTTCTCCTCTAACTGTTGAAATTGATAGACCATTTTGAATGTGGTTGTTTGGCATGTACCAAGGTGTAGAATAATTTGGATACTTTACTAGGTACGCCCCATCACTGGATACTACAGGTCCACACCGTTTTTTAACCACTAAGTTCTAAGCCGGATTCGAACTTTAAATCGATTTTATGTGGTATCATAAAGTATAAGTTTAAAGTCTTACATTTTGTGCATTAATAGAACTAAAGTATAATTTATAAAAAAACATATATTTTTTAACAGCCTTGCCATTTATTCCTTAATCCAAAACGGTTCCGTAACTAACTTAAAATTTAATATTAATTTAATAAATCTACTTCTGTATTGAAGTTAAAAAGTTTGGATAAGGATCCTTCTAGCAGGAAGGAATTAGGAGGCAGGTGGCAAAACCAGAAATTTCCATTCTTTATCCATAAACGAAATTCATATCTCTTACAGGAAGATGAAGCTTAGTATAAAGACGTTGAGATTAGTGCAAAGGAATTTTACATAATAAAAATTTCAAAGTAATCTACTTAATTGAACTTACAGAAATAAAATACAGAGCAAATTATATGAGGGAACGAGCAATCGAAAACAATAACCGGAAGCAGGTGTCATTTTTCTATTAAAGAAGTATTTATGAGTATAATCGTACGATTTAATAAATAGATAACAGAAAAAGAATCAAGTGTCTGTAAACCATCTTTACATACATTTTTTTAAAAACAGATTTGAAAAAGAAATACTTGAAGGACTGCCATTCGTTTGTATCCTTATTAAAAGAATTAAAGACTCAAAAATTCGTATGACAATAATTATCCTTACTCTCTTTCAACCTGTCGTACATATCATGGGCCTTTTGAACCTGTATCGTAAAACTTAGGTTAAAATTTAGCGTACAAAAAGTTTAGAACTTAACCACCATCAGAAGCTACTATTCTGCTTAATTAACCTTTGATCAAAATTGAATCTCCGTTCCCAGATTTAAATATTCAAAACCCTTTTGAGACCAATCTTGACTTATGATATCCAGCTCTTTGGAGTAGTGGTACAGAGTCAAACCAGACCTTTTAATCAAAATTCTTAAGACTTGCTCCTGGCGCTCCTTTTTATCTAAGTAATAAAACCCTCCACGACGATTTCAAAATTCCGATAGTAAAGGAACTAACCGCGTCCTTCTATAGTAAATTTCACGAACGACTAGATGACCATCCAAACCAACTAGCCCGTCATCTAACTTCAAGGAACTTCCCAACTGTGCAATGTCTAAAACGAAATGGAGTAAAAACATCTTGGTCTGAATAACGGACAACACCCGTAGTTAGAAATGGAGATTGTACCACTGAGTATCTCTTCTCTTTAAAGTAAAATTCCTACCGACATTTTATTTTGTAACAGTGTATTTCTTTTGCAATCAGTTAATAAACACAATAACTTTAAGTAAATATGAGAAAATCTGAGTAGAATGTCCTTAGAATTAAAATATAAACTACACTCAGTGTGTTTCAAAAAGACTGAACTGTGAAGAAAAAAATATAATATATATGTACACAAAATCAAACTTAATGAACTGTGAATCAACAGCTTGAAACACAAAGTTGTTGAAGTTGAGGATGACGATGACGAGGACGATGATAGAGATGAAATCGACGCCGATTATGAGATGACGATGATTAGGAGTTGAAGCAGAAAAGAAAAAAAAAGTTTAAATGATAAACAAAATCGTAAAGGTAAGTCTAATGGTTTAAAACGTTTCAGCCTGTGATTATCTTCGCTGTTGTCAAGTAGGTTAATCGCTGATGGATTCTAATGATCTTCTAGTTTTTGTAAATTTTTTCGCCATGTTGTTTAATTTCTTCTTTTATGAAGGGTAGGTTTAGATCCTTGTGTAATATTTCATTAGCTACATACCATGGGGCTGCAGTCTCAGGAATTTTGATTGAAAGCGCTGCAGTATTTATATATTTGATAAACTAGCTGTAATCCATAGCTCTAACCCAAACGTCCAAACTGGTCTGGTTATATTTTGTATAAGAGTAATTTATTTTCAAGTGAGAGTTGAGACTTACTGCCTAAGAGCCAGAACAGTTGACGTAATTTCAGCCCAAGTTGCTTTCGTTTGGTCCATGTACGACTTCTCCACGTGAGTCTTCTAAATTTAAATGTAAACCCAGGTATTTAAATATCATTACTCGTATACGGAAATTGTACACACAGTGTACGGTACCGTAATAAAATTAAAGTCAAAAAATCTTTAGCCCTTGCCATTTTCCAAAAGAATTCAAAAATTTACAAAATTTTTGTATATAAGCTCAACCCAAACTGCTGACCGCGTGAATTGACCGCTTTTTGAAACACCTTATTGCTTGTGATTTGACACGTAAAAATTGTCTCCCGGTATAACGAGAGCCGGTTTTTTCAAACCGTGCGATAAGTCATATAAAATACATGTGAATATAGAAAAAATGTTTTATTACTAAGAGTTACATTAATTTATGGATACTTTCCGACATAATCACCTTGACAATTTTGAACCATTTGTCGTACCTGAGGACTAGATTTCTAATACCCTCTTCATAAAACGTTACCGTCAATGAATTAATTTGATTGACTCTTGACGTTCTATAATTTTTATTACAAATTAATTTAATTAGTTAGTCTAAAAAATTCTTCTACAGAATATAATTTAGTTTGGAAATAAGCAGTATTTTTAAAAATATGACATAAATAAATATATTTTGTACTTTACAGATCATTAAGAATACAAGGGACGGTGTAACAAAAGAAAAAATAGTAAGGGATGGGAAAACAAAAGCTTAAGCACTGGAAAATATAGTAGCACGTGTTAATGAGTGTATTAAAGGCAATTAGCTAGACAGACATGGCCGACTGAGTATAAAACGTTCCTGTTATCGATTAGCTCTGAAGTATGAGTCACAATTTACAGCTAGGTTTTTTTATTTAAAATACCGTACTCACTAAAGCCATTAGAAAGATAGGAAATCGTTTATACGGTGAAAGAAATGTTTTAATTTTCTTCAGACATTTTAAATTTAACTCGGCAATAATTATGTATCTTTAAAATAATTAGTTTGTTTTACTAAAATATTCTTTATCAATACTAAGTAAAACTTATAATTACACAGTTCTTACTAGTCGTTAGTCTTAGGTGATGGTTTCACAGAACAATATTATTGAATCATTTTATTAGTTTTTCTTCTTTAAAAATTTGTTAAGTATTAAAATAGATTTATAATTTGTTTTGAAGAAAAATAAAATAAATATTTGTAACAAGAAAGGTTGACTTAAAAGGTTTCCACAAAAAGAACACCAGGAATATAACCTACCTTTACAAAATAATATATCGCCTTTATTTACAAATAACAAAAAAATACACGTCTTTGTAATCCTTTTACAGCAAACTAACATAAAAAAAACAAAAGTATCAAAAAACAAAAAAATTTTACAATGAAATGTATTATCAAATAAACAATATTACGCTCGGCACGATACGGCATGGCCAACCTGGTCGTCTGCCGGGACCTTTACAAAATAAAAACAATCAATGTCCGCGTAATAGAATTATTTTTTGTAATTCCTAATTTGTGTACGTTTCAATCTGTTCAATTCAGAACAATAAGCAACCCCATGACCCAATGAGATGAGGATGATGTGTATGACATGTAAATGAGGTGTAGTCTTGTACAGACCCAGGCCGACCATTCCTGAGAGAGTATGGTTAATTGAACCCCAACCATCAAAGTACGCCGGTAACCACTGTCTAGTATTCAAATCTAAATAAAAGTAACTACCTTTACTAGGATTTGAACCAGGAACCTTCGTCTCCAAAAATCAGCTGTTAAACAGCTGATTTTGGCGACGAATTTACCTCTAGACCAACCCGGTGGGTTCGTAATAGAATAAGCTAAATTTTGTAAAACAACGGTAGGTAGCCTTCATATTGTTCATTATACCTGCCTAATTGTTGTCTTATTAAAGTCGTTTTACATTTATACTTCACTAGATTTTGAAATATTTTATCTAACTGTTGAAAAAAACGTATAAATCGTTTTGAATGTGGTTGGTTGTTAGTCAAGTACCAGGGCGTAACTGTTCGGGGGTTCTTCGATTTAAAACGTTAAATAATTTGGATACTTGAGTTATTGAACGTTATTAAAATTTTCTATAAGTGGTTACCATAGTTCCAGTTTGGTTTCAATACGGTTTTATTAATTAATGGTTTGTTTTGAAGTTATAATTTTTATTTCGGTCCGAGTAGCCAATAGTTGTTTAAATTGTTAGTTTAAATGTTTCCGTTTTAATTGAATTGGTGTAAAACTTATAATTATACAGTTCTTACTAGTCTTAGGTGATGGTTTCACAGAACAATATTATTGAATCATTTTATTAGTTTTTCTTCTTTAAAAATTTGTTTAGTAATAAAATAGATTTACAATTTGTTTTTGAAGAAAAATAAAATAAATATTTGCAACAAAAAAGGTTGACTAAAAAGGTTTCCACAAAACGAGAATTCAGACATTTGTTAGGTTTAATCCAAAATATTTAGCTTTCTCTAGATATATAATTTTTATGTTGTTTAAATATAATATGTGTGAACAGTTTTAATAACAAAGTGTAAAGGCCTATTCCTACCACCTAGTTTACTAGCTGCTAGTACTAGCAACGTTTCCAAACGTTCACACCGAGCTAGTTTACTAGCACTAGTCTATTACGTGATCTTTTCTCCCCTACTAGCGCTAGTAAAATCAAACATGCTCAAAGTCACTAGCATGCTAGTAAATACTAGCGCTTTAACTAAACTAGCTGCTAGTCTAATACGACGCTAGTTAACTATTGTCGTGGGAATAGGCCTTTAATGTAACGTGTCAGCTTTGTTCTTCCTTTATATTTTTATGGTTAAATCATTATAAAAAATACCGTAGAAGTTCTTAACTAATTGAATTGCATGCAATTTGCTCAAGGTTGTGAAGTTAACGTAACACTGTTGTAATCATTATTGTTGGCCATACTAGTTGTATCGTCCGCGTAAGAAGCCGTTTTAGACAGTCCGGAACATTTAAAAAATTAGATGTGCATAGAATGTAGAAATATGGAACTAGAATAGAACCCTGAGGTAAACCAACGAAAATCGGACGAATAGAAGATAATTCTGAACCACGTCTTAAGCACAGTTGACAAAATAAATATTTTTTTGCGTGTCAGTTATTATTTGGTTTACTTTCACAATTTCCATTTTTGTTGAGGAAATGCTCTACATGCTCTACTCAGGATGTAGGTAGGCCTATCTATTTCGTTGTGAAATTTTAAATGTTTTCTCAGTCAATATTACTGAATTGGAGAAAATCTTTTAAATAATCATGCGAAGATTTTACAGCCTCAGCCGTATCTCGCTTCCTAAGCACTACCTCTCCTTGTCTTGCCAGCCAACATCGGAAAGCCGCCGCAAAGACATTGCCTCCTGCACACCATTCAACCACATATCTCCGGCCTACCCCTCCTTCTTTTACCGGTTGGCGTTCACTCACATACCCTCCTTGGCCACTTACCATCCTCCATTCTCTGCAAATGGCCAAACCATTTTAATTGTTTCCGGGTATGGTATCCATGATATTTTCTTAAATGCCAACTCTTCTCCTAATTTCAGAATTTGGAATTCGATCGATGCGCGACCCACCTCCAGAAATCAATCTCTACCGCTTTTAGGCGATCCATCTGCCTCTTAGTCAATTCTCACATCCCTGCACCATAGGTACACCAACTCTCTTGGATAGCATGATAAATATTTATCTTCGTCTCCTTCCATACTTTGTCATTCCAAAGGACAGAATTTAACTGCCATATAACCCTTCGCCTTTGTGAAATCTTGCTGTTTATTTCCGCTGCACTTGTTCTACTCCTATCAAAGATGACTCCCAGATATTTAAAACTTTCACAGCTTTTCACTACACCCGTACCCAGCTGAATATCATTTCCTGGCTCACCAACAATATTTATTTGAATATTATTATGGAAAAAAGAAAGTTTTACCATTCATTCCAAAGCGCTTCAAAAAATTATCGTAAGTTATTCTGTGAATTATCGTGTGTATTATCGTAAGTTCTGTGTTTTATTATGTAAAACGTACATATTATTGATTCGAATCAATTGCATATGTGCGATAATACTAATATGGTAACTATTATGTGATCACTATTCTATAGCTTTAAAGGTAATCCGTATTACTCTAATGCTTAACATCTGTAATGCTCCGCTGTAATGATAGTTCCAAACGCCTCATCCGATTAAACGGATTAACCATGATTTAGTAATCAGTCGTCATTATTCACCAGAATGAACAATGAACTTGAGATTCTACATTAAACAAAGGACGCAAATCCTATTCACTTATGTTTATGGAATGTCTAATTCAAAACTAGTTTCCTGTAAAGGAAAACCTTTTCAATTATCCACAATACAAACGTTCCTCTTTATTCTCACAAATCAAAAATAAGGAACACAAATACATTCTTAACTAATTAACGCGTTGACATTCGCAAGTAAGTAAAAGTAACCCTGGATTTATACGGTTAATTCGTTCCGAAAATCGTCGTAGTGACTCGTTCCACTGCAAGGATAAAAATTACACAGGTCAACAACTGAAAAGTTATTTGAAAACTAATTAATGTTTCTTATAGATTTTTATGTGCTGGTTTCAGAAAAAATAGTCAAAAAATCCACACGTACCATTTTTTCATATTTTAATATTGTCAAAATCGATAAATAAAATATATTTTATTTCTACATCATAGAATAAAAAATTTGGCATGAATTTATTTTGTTCATATTTTAATATGAGTTTAATTTTAAGGAAAAAGTCTTTACTCCATACTTTTCTGATGACCACGCAGGGTATTATTACAACTTGGGACCAAACATGGAAGACGAAAAAATTTGGTTAATCCACTGAAAGTTCTCCTACCTCCTCTTAAACTCCTCCGGACGTTAAACAAACAAAAAAAAATACCTCCTCTTAACATTAAATTCTGATTGATGAATTTATTTGTAAAAGCTTTATCAAACGAAGTAGATTGTTAAGCCGAAAAATTCCACAACTGTCAGAGGTCAAAGTGAAAGAAGGTGTTTTCACTAGTCCAGATATTCGTAAACTTTTGAAAGATGAAGCCTTTCAAACCATAATGGAAAATATTGAAATTAAGAAGCATGGAAATCATTTGAAGAAGTCGTAAAAAAATTTCTTGAGAACAATAAGGACCCAAAAAATTGTGGGAGATGTTTTTGAGAAAATTGCGTTCCTGAGATATTTTCTTCAAACACGCGCACTCGCGTTCGCACACACACATACACACTAAAAACTTTTTTTTTTGGGTTCAGATGGTCTGAAAACGTGTATATCCTGGAAAACTCGATTTCGAAAAATCGACATGAAAACTATGCTTTCCTTACTTTATATTCATATAGACAAGAGAAAGTAAAAACTGAAGTAAGTATAGCTAAAATTAGGAAGATTACTTATAAATATTTAGCTAGATATTAGTGGTTAGAATGAAAGCGAATACGGAGTAATAATGAAAGATTTAAGAACTCTCTTAAGATTAGGTAAACTTCTCATAAACTTTAATTAGCAAAAGTTTAAGTTTATAACGAGTTTGAAACATTAAATGTTAGAACCCAGTACAGAATTGCATAAATTTTATTTACTCGTGACAATTTCACCGTTTCATAACATAAAATATTAAATTTTGTTAATTGTACTTATTAAGTACGTCCGCAACTTAGTTTCGTAACTTATAACTTTGTTTCCTAATATTACTTTGTTCCGAATAAATTTTAAATTATATATTTACATTCCTGTTATTTAAAAATTTTTCATCACGTCTTAGGCCCTATATATATATATATTTTTAGTTTTCCTGTTATGAATTTTGTTTTATGCAATGAAAAAATGAATACTAATTAACCCCTCGACAATTAGACATTTTTTAACTTTAATTCTTTATTTGGAGTGTAAAAAATGTATCTACAATTAGGTAGTTTAAATTATGTTGTTGTTGTTCAGGTCATCAGCCAAAAGGCTGGTTTTAATCTCTTTAGGCTTTCTATGTACCATTGCCTTCCTCACTGAGTGGAACAGTATGCTTATCAGCATGCCAGACCCTCTGAAAATCATCTACTTTCTATTTTGAAAATGACACCTTCACTTCATTCACCACAGGGTCTGGCTTTATAATGAAATTCATTACTTTCAGAGGAGATAACTCTGACTAGTATCTTTTACACCTCTACCTCTTCTGTTCGTAAATGCTTCAGTCATATAATTGACTGATCATGTGATAAGAAACAAAACTGTTTTTGTAGCCCTGGAACTAGCAGATCGAGTGCAAATAATTTAACACTCTACCTGCCTGCTAAGGACAAAAGTTTAAATTATTAAACAAAATTATTGGGTGAAACCCTCACACAATTTTATCTTGCCGATTTTGAAAATTTGACTGGAAAACGTAACTTTCCCTACCTATTTAATGTAGGGCAAGAGAAAGTAATAATTTGGATGACCTAAAATGAAAAATAATCTCAATTGGACTTGATTTTGATTAGTAAAATATGGAAAATCACAAATTGACGCTACACTAAGTTCTCCAGAAAAGCTTGAAAATTTGTATGTTTTTAATTTGTTACAACATCGATTTTGTTGGGCCTATTTGAAAGCCACATAATTAAAAAAAACAACTTTTTACCACTACAGCACATCCCCTACGAATTTCCCAAGACATAACGCATATAATGAAGGATATTCTTGTTAACAATACAATTTAATTTCTTGTAAGGTGTTTGTAAAGACATACATGTACTCTCTCCTGGTATACGAGGTGGAGTTATGGACTTTAAGTATGCAGTCTATGCATCAGTTAGAAGTTTTCGAAATGTGGGTGTTTAGAAGAATGCTCTGGATTTCATGGACCGGTCATGTTACCAATGTCGAAGTTTTGAAGCATACGGACATATCTGGACCGTAAGTTGATGGACATAATCAAAAGAAGAAAGACTGCCTACCTTGGTCATTTTATACTGGAATGATAAGTATGAGTTTCTCAGATTGATTCTTGAGGGTTAGATTGAAAGCAAGCTCATGAAAATGCTCATGGTTGAAGAACATTTGGGACTGGACACACTTCAATATGCACACTCTTTTGAGAGTAGCTGATAAAGAGTGATTAACGAGTGTTATGGCCAATATTCAGTAATGAAGTTGACATAATAAGAGAAGAATATTTTTAAACCCAATTGGACAGCAAGCATTATGCGAAATGGAACCAACTCACATAGTGTTAACTGAGATATTTGCTATTAAAGATTTTTCTAACTTCTAATTCTATTTCGGAAAAACCTTTCGGGTTTTTTAAACAAATATGTGTACAGTAATAGTAAAATTTTATTAATGGAGCAAAAACCCACAAATCTTTATTTATTTTTGAAAAATATGAAAATATGTGGATTGGTTCCTTTTTGTAATAAATGATGTGAGCCATTGTTCTTATAAGATGGATCCTGTTTGAAAAATTAAAAAATTATTTAATGTGGAAAAAAGGAAACTAAAAGTGTAATATAATATTAAATATAAATTGTTTTATTAAAATGCAGACAATATTTCAAACATAAAAATTATTATTGAATAAAAAAAACATGTTCCGTTTTTTTTTGCATTTCTTGAGCTAAAATTACTATAAAAAATAGGTTCTGAGATCTTGAATTAATAAAGGCTTCCGGCAAAGCAATTATTTTTTCAAAATTAAATATTTAAAACGATTTAACAGATACAAATTCAATAAATACAATCATTTATATAAGCACGGTTTATACTCAGATCGTATGTAACTATAACCTAACCACTAATTTAGTTTTGCAAAATGGAACCAACCCACTGTGTGTGGTGGCTTGGTTCCATTTTGTAAAACTTTATTATTACACAGATGAGAACCAAGCTGCTTAAATCCTTTTTGTAAATTTTTTTCAATAAAACCAGATTTGTGGGTTGGTTCACAGCTGTTTTTAACAAAATGCAACTGGTTCTTACATTGGTTCTATTTTTCAAAATAAAAATGAATCTTTTCCCGACATTTTCACTTCGCTAACTCAAAACAGAAATTTTGAGGGATGGTTCCTTTTTGCAAAACTCTTTCCAATTTATCTTCTTCTTCTTCCAACCAAGGATTTGACCGCAGCCTGTTCCGAACTCACATCCTATATTTATGATCTATCTCCATCTTTTCCTAGGTCTACCGACATCATTTTTACCTTCTGCAGCATACCAGTTCGCCTGCTTAGGTATCCTGTGATCTGACATACTTGACATGTGCTATCTCCAACTTTGGCGATAATCCTTTATCTTTTCGTTTAATTTATCTAAGTAAATATATTTGCGATTACAAGTGTAATGCAATTTATTACAAAAAGTACACATTTATGTTCAAAAATATATTCTATCAATTTGCTACACACAACTTTTAACGACAAAAGTAAAATATTGTGTGTAGTTTTTCACCCCTGTTACTACAAATAAAATACACCCATTTCACACGTCTATATTTATTTATGTACCTATCTGTTCTTGTTATATATATATATATATATATATATATATATATAACCCATTCTTTTCTTCCCCTTTACTTTTAAAAGCCTTTATACGTTTCCTCTTACAGTTAGCTTCTTTATATTTCCGTGTCACACATTTAATGTTATTAATACTCCCTTAAAAAATTCTTTTAACATAATAATATATACTTCCTTGATTTGTATTCTTTTGTTATATTATAATATAATTTATACTATGTTTAACACATATTATGTCTAATGACGTGCTTTCTTGGAGCTAAAAGATTAGATACTAAAATGTTAGTAGTTGATGGTATACTTTATTAGTCATTTTATACGCATACTTTCTCCAGAAATACTTTGAAGTTTAATCTCTTTGTAGAAAAACAATACAAAAGCTTGAAAATAACTTTAGTATGTGAAAGACACTCTGTCAATATGTTTTGCTGGGTCTTTCTTTAAAATAAATAAATAAATTCGGTAAACCCCACAATATTTCTCGCTAATCCTCCAGCTGAACTACATTTTATTCATGTTATTCACACGATTATTCATAATATTTCTAAATTTATGTATAGTTCAGTTTTTTGTGATGTTTAGGTCATCAGGTTTGAACCTGTAGAGGTTTTACTAAGTAAAACGAGGATGAGGTGGTTAACCATCGCCTTCCTCACTAAATGAAAAAGTACGCTAATCACCATGCCGGGCCCTCTAAAAAGCACATATACTTTCCACTCTGCAAATGACATCTTCACTTCATTCACCAAAGGGTGAATAAAGGCGTTAAGGGGCTGTATAATGAAATTCATTACTTTCAGAGGAGATAACTCTGATTAGTGTCTTTTACACCTCTACCTCTGTTCTTAAATGATTTAGTCGCTTAATTGGCTGACCATGTGATATGAAACAGAACTATTTTTTTTTAGCCCTGCAACTAACCTCACTGATGGAGTGTAACTAATCTGACACTCCACCTGTCTGTTATGGCATTTAAGGTTTTTATCCAACCAAAATAAAACCTTTTACACTTAAGAAGTAGGAACCTTCTTTTTCTTCTTCTGCCTTTCAAGGATTATGTACCTCTGCCTGTTCCGAACCTCTCAAAATGTGCCCCTCTCTTTCTCGGGCGTCCTCGTTCTCTCTTTCCCTGCGGTTTATTGCCAGTGTTTGCTTAGCTATCCTATTCTCCCTTATTCTGCTCACACGCTCCGACCACTGCATTCTGCTCTGTGATACTCTGTAGTTTATAGATAAGATGATGAGTTCTTTGCTTATCTCGGTATTCCTGTAACGATCTACTACACCCATAGGCCTACGTATGTCGAAGAAATTTCATTTCAGATGCTTGAAATCTACTCTCCTCTCGCTTTGATAGCACCCAAGTTTCACTGCCATAGAGTAGGGTCGGCATTGCTATTATTTTATAAAATCTCAACCTCGTGTTTTTGCTGGTGCTATTTATTAAGGGTCGGTGGATAGTTCAGCTAATTGCTGAAATCGGTGCATCTTATTGTAAGCATCTTTATCCCGTTGGTGTGTAATGCTGCAACCTAGGTACTGAAAGTTGGATATCTGTTCCAAAATATTATTCTCTATAACAATTTTGCTTCTGACTGGCTCTTTCCAGAATGTGTTTAGCATGAAGAGTGCTCTCTGCAGCTCATCCTCATTCTCCTGTAGCACTATCAGGTCATCGGCAAATAATAGGTAGTTTACAACCATATCTTTTCCTATGAGAATACCTAAGTGTACTTGCGTAGGAATCTCATACTTTAATAAATTCATCAGGGACATAAAGCAGAATGTTTTCGTTAATTTTTATAATTTAATCACCACCACAACCATTTTAATGAAGGGTGGGGTGAAAACACAGTGATTTTTACGAAAAACACATTTTTTAAATTATTAAAATTTTGTAATCAATCCTGCTGGTTTATCATGGAAAGGACTAATTTTAATGAAGTTTTTACAGAAAATTACAAGAATAAAACAGTTTCAGTTTTGGAGAAATGAGCCTAATAAAATATTTTCACGTGTGACAGAATTTTCCTTCATCCCTACAGCAGTTCTTGATATGTTTTACTTATGAATAAAAAAAATATCTAAAGTACTGCTTGAAAGACATGTGTCAAAGTTCGTTCCTTTGCGAAGTTTTATATATTTGAATAAATAAACAACTTTATATAGAAACCATGTCGGTTTCTGTATGCAAGCAACAAGTAAGGACGCGACAAAGTAACGTAATAGTTTTCACCACGTACCTTTCGTGACAGTGCACAAAGCATTTCAAAGAAAATCAAAACTTATTTGATTCCGTGACGTCGAAGTCGCGACAACATTTGTGGTTGTCATGACAACACGACTTCTACATTTCATCGGGACAAATGTGATTACGTTTATTCGATTCTCATGGCAATAGAAGTCACAAGTTTATCTACGGCTTAGGACCGTATAAACCATGTATTTACCTCATTTAATAGCTTACTGTAGGCTTACCTAATCGAAACTATTTTAGAGAAACTTTAATAGAGTTTCAAATTGTAATTATACTTTTTTACTCTCTCTCTGTCTATAATGTACTAATGTGATAAGCGTATTTTGCATGACCTCCTGAAGCCAAAAAATGTTTTAGAAGTTTGTGTGTGTTACTTATTCTGCATCAAAAATTACTGTACCAAATAAGCTGAAATTTAAAAAATATCATTTCCTCTACCAATCCTATAAAGGTTTCTAGGATTAGGTACACAGCCCCAAGATTAAGAATACTTTACTCCAGTACAGAAATAAAAAAAATCTGATTTTCTCAAAAACGGCTCTAAAAATTTTGATTAACTTTCCTCAATTACTACATCAGCTGAACCCAACAATTCGTGCTATTCCCTTTCAAGATTTTTTTTTCAAAATTACTCCTTAATAGTATATTTTAGAGTAAAAATACAATAACAAAAAATTAAAAAGAATTAAAATGCTGTAACTTTTCTGTTAAAATTTTAATGTCAAAAATTAGTTTTATAGTAAATTTCCTTCCATAATAAATATCGTGAACGACTAGATGACGATCCCAACTAATAGCCCGTGATCTATTATAAGCAACTTTCCAACTTTCCAACCTCTAAAACGAAAACGGACCAGAACATCTCTTGATCGGAATAACGGTGAACTCCCATAATCCTAAACGGAGAATGTACCGCTGGGTACCTCTTTTCCTGAAAGTAAAATTCCCTACCACCCACTGAATTAAATAACTTACACGGAAATCTTAATAACATTGTATATTACCGTAATCAAAGTTAAAGAAAATTAATTTATCTGCTTCTTTATAATTTTGTATGAAAAACCGTATCGTGAAATTAAAGGCAAAAATTTTATTCTAAAATTAGAGAACTATAAAATTACACGTTAAAACCCCGCATTTTTCGTATAGGGTTATTTTACATCATAAGTAATCTTGAATAGTTCTGGAAGCTTTATTTCCAGCCAACTCTTTCAGCATTCTTTAGCTATAAGCTTTCCTTCTTTCTTCCGTCCATCCTGTAATTTGCTATCTTTATTCGTGAAACCCTTGAAGTAATATGAACTTGGTTGGTCAATAATTTTTTTAAATTTATTCAATTGTTTTCAATAACCTTTCTGATTTCTTTAAATTAACTTATTCTACACCTTAGATTTATTGTTTAATGTAATAAAAAGTTTTTGTCAACTGTTTATCATACTTTTATGTAGGTGTCCGTAGAATTTTAGTATTTCTTCAATCGTTTGTATTATTCGTTCTTTTTTACAGTTCTGTTCTTTTCCGCAGATCTCGAACCATTATCATGCCGAGGTTCTTTCTTTGCTTCTTTTAGACCAGTCTTCTCGGACATTTACTCACGCACAAACACGCACATTTTGTAGTAGTAGCTGTTATAATGTCTGATTTTGGCTTATCTTTAGAAAGCGTTTTTCTTATAGTGTTTGTGTATTCTACAGAATTCAGCATTCATGTTTCCTCTCCTACTGTTGTTCGCTTCCTTTTCGCTGGTCTTCAGCTGTATCTCCACCCAGTACTTCAAACTATAAACTTTTTCTTCGAATGTCACAGGGTTTATTACGTTCTGGCAAAAATCCAAACAGCAATCACAAGTAATTATAATTTTGCATTTTTTCGTTATATATTATTTATCCAACTCTTTTTAGCGGTATTTTTTTCTGTTCAGATAATCGCATCGAAATTGATTCATTCCATTTACTGAGTTACTCAATTTTGATAAGCTCATCAAAATATAAACTGTTTTAATTACAACATCAAATTTACTGTAGAATATGTGAAATTTACTCACTGTTTGAAGAAAAACAAGTGTTACGAACATTTTTTTTTATTTTGTTAAACTGTACATAAAAACAACGAGTGAATAAAATGATTATGAAATGAAACAAAATGCGCTTTAAGACTTAGAGGAGATCATCACTCAACAGTGGGACCCAGCTGTAAATGTTCTGTGAACGGATTACATAATTGTGTGTATCGGAAATTACTTATTACAAAATTATGTTCCTACTCCATTGTCGGCGTAGACGTCTGCGGGGATTTCCGGGAAGGTATGGTAGGTATAGTTTCCGTACAAGTTCGTTGCTATGATGTGATAATTTCATACGAAATCTTTTGTAAATTTTACTAAATAAGTCGTTTACGAACATTTAAAAAAATATTCGTTCACTAATTTAAAAATTAATCATGAATTTTATTTTGTATAATATAAGTTTGTATAAAAATGGTTTGTTTATGTTGTAGTATTTAGTTATCTTATTGTGTTTCTGATTATTTCTCAAGCAATACGTACATGTTTGTCTACTACAACCAATTGTCGCGTATTTGTAATAAATAATCTTTGTTGGACCACGTACAGTACAGTTCACCAATCATCCTTATTAAATGGACGGTATACTTGTAGAGAATTTTAATTACAATACTGTAATTTTTTTTGATAAGAAAAAAGTTTATAAAGCTTACGTCAAGTTTCCGGTGGCCATAATTTTATTATAACAACACATATACGACTGTATTAATTATTTTTTTCTCTTAAAAATATGTTTTGAAATACAGGATGTATCATAAATAATATGCCAAAATATCTTTGTTGCTGAGAAGGAGGCCTACTACATTATTTCCTTATTGTGAGTTTAATTTTGAACATATGTTTACAAGAGTTGTATACGTTTAGTCTACGTGAACAACATAGTATATACCCCATTTTAATGCGGTAAATAACAATTTGCTGTTAAGAACAAGAGAAAATAACAATTCGCTGTTACAATAACCGTTAAACAACGAACAATTTTACAAAAAAGTAGTACTTTTTTTAACTAATTTATTTATTTTACAACTGTACAAAAACAACCTGCAAAATTGTTCACAACTAAATTAATAAAAAACCAACCGCGTTAATGACTTTGAGGAGGACACCACCCAGCGATAGTTTTCCAGAGAACGGTAATTGTGTTCATTTTGAAATTGTATTTTTGTGTACGTAATAAATGTTACAGTGCCGGCCGCATTGGCGTTGTTGTTAACGTGCTTGCCTCTCATCATGCGGTCCTGGGTTCGAATCCTACTCAGGCACGGCATAGTTTCATACGTTACAAAAAATCATTTCTTTCTCACACAGTTGCACCCCAACGTCGTCGCTAATGACCTTGAAGTTGAAGCGACGTTAAATAAATAAATTTAAAAAAAATTTTCACGAAAATTTGTAAAAAATGGAGTTTTTAAGATTTCAGCCTTAATATGCATTTTACGACAAAAATGAAGGTATATAATAAAATTTATAAAAAATTAAAAGATCTCTAACTTTTATTTCAACTATTTTTCTCTACAGAGCCTAGTTTAGTGTCAAAAAGTGATTTTTCGTACTATTAAGCCAAACTAATTTGGCTTTTATTTCGAATCACTCACTTATAATTAAAACAAGGTTATGTTTTTTTGTTTATTTCTAAAATGTATTATTACTAATGTTAGGTTATATTGTTTATTTTTTTCAATGGCAAGAGAAAGTCATGTGAGTGTTTCACACCATATTTTTAATATAAAATTACTTATAGTTTTTATTTTAGAACACGCTCTGTACGTAAAAAGAATGTTTAACAAAAGTAGAAATTAGTTCGGATTATTCAAATTTTTGGATTAGCAGGGTGTTCTGTATTTCTTCTGAGTTGGAAAAGGGAATCAAAATTTTAAAATTTGAATCTAGTCGGTCTAATATTGTTTGATGCAGAACTAATAAAACAAAAACACTTACACGGATGAAATGTATCTCAAAAGAAATTTTGGTATCATGAGAACGTAATACGTGAAGATCAAAATTGAAATTCGGGTATACAAATTTACTAAATCAGAATAATTTATTTGTCTGTACTAGTTTGCGAGGAATTATTTTCGCAAAAATATTTTAGACTATGAATGGTTCAGATAAAATAAAACCTAAAAACTTTTACAAATCAATATTTATGATATCAATAAATTTATTTGTCGATCCTAATGTAGGAAGTATATAAAATAGCCTACATCTCCCTAGAAAAAAAAAACAACATAGAGCCGATCTTCATACATATTTCTTTCCACCAAAACCTTACGTTTGTAATAAAATGAATAAAATATTAGATTTGAACTGGTCGGACTCTACCTCCAATAAACTGATAGATTCACCCTGCCATTTCATACAAATTTCAATAGGTTGCCGTACTTTTTTAACTCTGCAAATAGTTGAAACGTAACATGTGTTCTGGAATTATTAACTTTATGATATCTCAATGTATTGGTACGAGAGGTGTTTTGTAATGCAATAGATGTTTCAACTTAGGTTATATCCCCTGAAATTGCAGTGTAATTACTTTATTTTTTATTTTTGCGCTCTTTTTATGTAAGAATAAGAAAGTATTTTAATAATGCAAAATATTAAATTCTTGGATTTAATTGATCTTCACGTTTCATAATCTTATTTAGGCAAAGAAGTGTAGTTTTAAAGGATGTGTGTGTATGTATTATTAATTCTGAAGCAAAATGTAAATTGTACCAATTGAGCTGAATATTTTTTTTACCTTATCATAGATTTGTATCAATGCGTTGTATCAATAAGATTAACGACTGCAATGAAAAAATTAAACCTAGGATTGAGTAACCAAGAACTAATTCCAATAAAATGAGAAAGCTACTGTGCAGTAGAGACCTTCCATAGAATTTGAAACCTCGACTGCTCAGATGTTAGTATGTCTTCTCAGTGTTTTTTATGGAATGGAGGCCTTAAGCTTAAAGAAGAACATTACTGACGAATTGGAACTTCGATCTTGAAGAAGAACATTACTGACAAATTGGAACCTTTGATCATGAAGAAGAACATTACTGATAAATTGGAACCTTCGATCTTGAAAAACATTACTGACAAATTGGAACCTTTGATCTTGAGGAAGAACATTACTGACAAATTGGAACCTTTGATCTTGAAGAAGAACATTACTGACGAATTGGAACTTCGAACTTGAAGAAGAACATTACTGACAAATCGGAACCTTCGATCTTGAAAAACATTACTGACAAATTGGAACCTTTGATCTTGAGAAAGAACAATACTGACAAATTGGAAACTTCTATCTTGAAGAAGAACATTACTGACAAATTGGAACGTTTTATCTTGAAGAAATACATTACTGACAAGTTAGAACCTTCAATCTTGAAGAAAAACATTACTGACAACTTGGAACCTTCGATCTTGAAAAACATTACTGACAAATTGAAACCTTTGATCTTGAAGAAGAACATTACTGACAAATTGGAACCTTCTACCTGGAAGAAGAACATTACTGAAAAATTGGAACCTTCGATTTTGAAGAATATTACTGACAAATTAAAACCTTCGATCTTGAAGAACATTGTTGACAAATTAAAACCTTTGATCTTGAAGAACATTATTACTGACAATTTGGAAGTTTCCGAAATGTGGTCGAAGCGAACTTGAACACTTGAGGATTTGAAGTTGAGCTAGGCGGATCTTGCCACAAACGAGAGTGTTCTCAGAATGATGGGGAAAGAGAAAGATGATGTACTCTAAGAGCTCTAAGAACCATAGAGAGAGGATGTTGTAATTTTTGGGTCATGTGATAAAAGGCATGAAGTACAGCTTACGCCACGTAAAACAACTTCAAACGTGGTCCAAGCACAGCTTCACTAATTATTTGGAGCTAATCATCTAAAGTAATTATTGCCAAGATTATTGCCAACCTTCTTGGAGGAAACAGCACGTAAAGAAAAAGATTTGTGCCTGTAAATTGTATTACAATAACAAATGAGCTGATGTTAACGATGATACAAATAATAAGTTGAACGAAACGAGGAAGCAGACCACCCATTATCAATGTACGTTTTTTGTTTTTAAATTGGTGGCCATTTTTAAAATTGTCTTCTATCATTTTGTTTTGTCCGTCCGTTCGTCATATCCAAATGACAGAAACTGCAAGATATAACAACGGTTTTCGGATTCGGAGATGTAGTAGGCCTACTAAGTGAATCAGACATTTCAAAAAGCCCATAAATCAAAAGAACTAACTTTTGGAAAAACTGAAAAATTTGCAATATATTATGTTCCAATTAAAAAATATAAATTGTTCAGAGGGCTGTCCCCTTTAATATAAAATGTATACTTTTGTTTTTAAAGACAAGCCACTTGTTTAAAAGAAAATTAAAATTTTGACTTAAGATGTTTCTGAAACAAATTTGAGTAAAATGAAAACTTATGTTGTTTTCTGTAAAATATATTGTTAGACTAGAAGAAAATTGTGCTGTATTCATTTATTTATTTCTGTAGTTTATATATGACTTAAAATAGCTTTCTGCAATAATAAAAATTGAAATTCTTAACTTCAAGAAAAACAAAAATTGATTTTCAGAGCTATTCACGTTCTTCATCGTTGTCATAAACAGTAGTTATACACCTTAAAACGATTTTTGCATAGAATCTGTGTATGGCCTCTTCCACAAGAATGTAGAGCATAAGCTTCAAAAGAACATCCACTTTCATTTTTTAATTAAAAGGAAACATTTTATATCCTTAAAGATAAGCCTTTTCTTAGTGTTATATATTACTTAAGAAAGGACAGACTTACGTGAATTTTTAGGGATGGTTTGTTAACACTCAGTTCTAAAATGCACTAAAGAAATAATGTAAAATTTTGACTTGTGGGCTTTTTCAAATGACTGATTCAAGTAATTTTTAGGTAAATAAGTACTAAGTAATAACTAATAATTTAAATTAAAATTTTTAAGTTATTCTTAATTAAATAGGATTGCATTTTGAAAAAACCGTCCTATGAAAAAACATTTAACGGAGAAGAAAAAAAAATACGCATAGAAAATTCAATGAAATAACTCACAAAAAAATTTGATAAAGAAAATGATACAAGAAATATTATACCGCAAAAATATCTCAAATAATATTCAAGATATTTTTCTTTGTCAACTTTATTCCTTTTTGTCTACGAGACAATAATACACATGTCACTTTATTTTATCTTCCAAGGGTTTGCCGATGTAGGAATTTCAGAAACGTTATCTTTCTCTTAGCAGCTGTTCACTTTTATGTCCGGCCTGACCCTAAAATGGAATAGAATACAGAACCATCTGGAATTTTTGGGTCGATTAAAATAAAACAACCTATTTTACAACTTTGTTTTTTTTACTTTCACGTGCCTGTAAATTGTAGAGTAAGAAGTTTTGCGAAGGTGTTACATTTTTTTTTACCAGGTTTCAAATGATTTCAAATTATGTTACTCCTGAAGGAAAAATATGATTTTAGAAGGATATCACCTGTGATTGGGTTTGGGTATTTTCGTACCAGAACCTAAACTTTTAAATCGATTTGACTAGTTTGTAAGATAAGGTTTCTCAGCCAACCCCTGAGGAGTTTTTTTAAATTAGCTATGCAGCCCCGAAATTGAGGGTAACTTTTTTCCCTTCCCCTCACACTTACTCTCTCTTTTTACTTTCTCTTGCCTATATGAATATATAGGAAGGAATGTATTGCTTTCATGTCGATTTTTCAAAATCGAGTTTTCACCGGATCTACACATTTCCAGACCCCCTGAACCCAAAATACATGTTTTTAGCGATGTGTCTGTGTGTGTGTGGACAAAATATCTCAAGAACGGAACATTGTACGAACTTGAAACTTAAGTTAGATACCACTACCGGACCCTACACGAACATTTTCATCAAAATCGGTCAACCGGAAGTAGTAGTTTATTCGGGTAATTTTTCACTTTTTTGCAATTTTCTCAAAAACGGCTCATACAATTTTTTTAAAAAATCGCCTCATTTACTAGATTTTTTATTCTCTACAAGATAAGGTAAGCACCATTTCTGCTGAAATTCTTCGGAAGGTTGTTCTTCCGTAAAAAATGTTTTTTTAAGATTGCGACGTTAATATGCACTTTAGCGCAAAAATGTATATAATAAAAGTTGTAGAGAATTTTAAATCCTACAACTTTTATTTCAAATATTTGTTTGTACGAGTTTGTACTCGTATATTGCTTAGTTTAGCGGTAATTAGCGATTTTCTGTTTTTTTCTGACGAAAACGTGTAAAAATCGATGTTTTTAAGATTTTAGCCTTAGTATACATTTTACGAAAAAAGTGTATATAATCAAATTTATAGGAAATTAAACGATCTACAACTTTTATTTAGAGCGTTTTTCTCGACAGAGCCTAGTTTAGCGTGAAAGTATGATTTTCCGTATTTTTAAGCCAAATTGAAGTTAATTTGCATTTCGCGTTTCACTCATGATTAAAAAATTAGGTTATGTTTATGTAACGGTTAGTTTTTCGTTTATTTATAATATTTTATTACTAATGTTAGGTTTATTGTTAATTATTTGCATTGGCAAGAGAAAGTTGTATGAGTGTTTCACACCAGATTTTTTTCTCTACTTCCCCTCGATATATATCTATTTCTCTCCAATAGTCTGATCACATTCACTAATGGACGTAAGCCTCCCATTGTTTTTCCACTCTGATCTATCTGCTGCTACTTTCTACTCCATTCCCATCAATTTTACTATAAAATCATCTACCCACCTTCTTTGAGGCTGTACAAAACCTTTTCTACGCTCCATTATTTTCTTTATCCACCTCGAGTTGTCGTGTTCGGCTGTATGACCAGTCCAACTCGAACTCAATTTGACATCTTTTTTGCTGACATTGTTCCCTTTTATTTTGTTTTACGTTCGGCCGACATAAATCAATGCTAAATCAGGCTTACCACACGTACTCGATTAGCCTGGACAGTCCGGGATGAACGAATGTCCGGGATTTCCGGATACTCGCGTAAAAGACCGGCGGCCGGGAAATTTTACTCTGTTTTGATTTTTTGATTTATAGGTTGATAACATTGTATGCAACGATGCTAGACCGTTAAAAGTGAATTCAGAGATGTCTTGTGTGGAGTTTTACAAAAAAATTAAAACGGATAAGGTATTTATTGGAAAAGTACTATCATCTGAGAAATATCACACCCATCCGACTCCAAGGCAAGAAAAAAATCCGATGGTACAGATGTTATAATCGCAGGACCCAGTTATAAGTAAATGTTTTTGATGTTTTGTCCCTACTTTTTTAACATTTTTGTTCTAAAAACATTATTTAGAAAATGATTTCTTAGAATTTAATACTAAACCAATGTATTTCAATGGAAGAAATAATTATTAAATAAACAAAAACAATATTTTGTATGTTATTTACTAAAAAAAAATTGTCTTTCAAAAAAATCTCCGGGATTCGAGTCCAGAAACTTTGGTAAGTCTAATTAATGATAATGCAGTCGGTGAAAAGTGATAACTGAAAATTAAAATAATAAAAATTCTAGATCTGGCCGGGAATAAAACACGGGACTTCTGGCATAAAAACCATTTTGCGCTGTCCACTCCACAACTTGATAACGCATTCTAATTAAGTTGGTCGTCTCACCTCTTTGCTTCGCTCATTATCATTAAATCTTATTCCTACATGCCGTCGTTCTTTCTATTGATCTTTAGTGTATTTTAAGAACTACACAATAGGTATCTTACACAGGCTAAAAGATATTAAAATCCTATTTTCTCAAGGAAACGGATTTGATAAACTACAAATTTGTCCATAACGGGCAGGTGGAGTGTTACATTAATTGCACTCGATCTGTTGGTTCCAGGGCTGCAAAAAATAGTTCTGCTTCTTATCCCATAGTCAGCCATATTTATGACTGAACTATTTAAGAACAGAAGTAGAGGTGTAAAAGACACTAGTCAGAGTTATCTCCTCTGAGATTAATGAATTTCATTATACAGCCAGACCGACCCTTTGGTGATTGAAGTAAAGGTGTCATTTGCAGGGTGAAAGTAGATGCTTTTCGGAAGGCCTGGCATGCTGATAAGCATACTCTTTCAACTTAGTAAGGAAGTCAATAGTAAACTACCTTACTTCTCGTTTTTATTCAGTAAAACCTCTAGAGGTTCAAACCAGCCTTTCGGCTGTTGACCTTAACAACAACAAACTATAATAAATTTGTGTCATGTTACTATTATTACCAAGGATTCGTTTAGTATTTAGTCATTATTGCGTGATTGTTTTGTTTTGGTACAAAATTATTTTCAAATCTGAGTAGTATATAGCCTATGTGTTGAAAGTTGTACCCTAATATTTTCGATTTTTTCTGATTTTTTCATTTACTAACCGTAGAATTTATTGCACTTCAAATCTAACTTTTATATAGAAGTTATGGGCACAAAGGTGTTAAGTAAAAGTTTCACCAAAAATGTAGTCTTGCACTAATTGGTAGCGGAATGCTATATTTTATAGCGCTGTTTAATATTTGTGCCAAGTTACTGATTTCACAAAAAGATAAAATATCACACAAAAAGTTTGCAATTACATTTTTAAATTATTATTTAATTTACCCCTGCACCATTTACAATTATAATAAAGGCCAAACATTAAGTTACAGAAAATTATGTACAAATTGTGGTAAATGAAATCTTCAACTTGCATCTGTTTGAACTATTTGGTAAACTCCTATCTTCCTCGCAGGTATTAAATAATTTTTTGAAATTCTTATTTCTTATTTCTAATTATAGCGCAATAAAGTATTATTACAAGTTTTTGATAATACAAAATAATAGAATCTGAAAGTAATGTCCTGAAAGAAGCATGTTTCGCGCGTAACAGTTCTGTACACCTAACCATCGAATCAATGTAAGTTAATAAATTTGAGATTTTAATATTAAATTTTATATTTGACCTTTAATTTGAAAACAAAATATTAGGATGTTACACAGACCTAATAAATAAGGAGAAAAATATCATAAACTCCTGAGTTGAAGTTTTCTAATAAAATATCTTTACACAAGAAATTTCATAGCAAAAGGGTCAACAGCCTTTGTCAACAGTTGATTTATCTATATTTTTATGATAGTTTTTAAACTTGAGTGTTTCTAAACTATTTTTAGATACCTTATTCTGTTTACATTTGAGTAAAATTAAACAACACAGTACCCAAAGTTTCATAATTTTCAAGGTGGCAAACCGCATTGTCTTTCAAGTATGATTACATATTATAATACTTAATTTTTGTTCATTTTCATGCCTGTATGCTTTCCATAAACTCCAAATTTATGATATGCCCGAGCTAAAAATTAATAATAACGGAGAAAAGACTGTTCCTTGGGGTACTCCTATACCCTTGAAAAAATTGGATTGAAAGGATTCTTCAGGTCCTACTGCTAAAAATCGATCGGTCAGGCACAATTCTAAAGTAAAAAAAATAGATATACAGTAGGAATGGAGCTTTTACAAAAAATTCCATCTACCCATACCCAGTAAAGTGTGACTAAATTTTAAAATGGACTATCAACTACACCAGCCCTATGTGCGAAGTTATTGCTAGTCTTGGAAAGCTTGCAGTAAGTTCTGGTTTTAAAATATCAGAGGGGTTGGTTAGACCAATGCAGTTGTTGAAGAAATTTTTTTAAAAATCCCATTCTTCGAAAGAATAACCACACAATCATAAATAATCAGAAGGACTCTTGTCAGTAACCCAAAAGTAGGCACGTATTACAAGACAAATAAAACATAGAAAATCAAATTCCAATAATATTTCTGTCATATCAACGAACAAATAAAAACAATCATTCAAATACCATATTAAAAAAGATTCCAACCACAAAAAAAAAAGATTTTAAAAATTTAACTAAAAATTTAATAAGAAGTTTTAAAAACTAGTTACTTTGGTGTCCTAATTTTAGACGCATTCTGAAAATGAGGCCTCTGAACCGGTACAGCGTATCCTTTTTTATTGATAGTATTTTAAATACGGAATCGATATGGGCATTTTTTGTTTTCTATACCTAAAAATGTATAAAACCCGAAAATCCCAATAGAAGAGCTGACGATTTCCAATTGATTTTAAAATCGGTAAAATTTTATCGGTAAGAAAGATAACTTCCGTAAGAAATCACAAATTAGTCTTCATGGAGACTACAAATTGATTAAGCACAGTAGTGAATTCAGGGAGATCACAGGAGGTCACGACCCCTTCCAAATTTTTTAAATATTTATTTTAATAGTTTTTTGTACCTTCATAAAAGAATAAAGTAATATATTATCAAATATATAGGTATATAATTATATTTATTCATGCAGCACCCACATAACATATTTTAATAAGTCATTTAGTTATTAAATTAAAAATAATTAAATATTAGGGGCATAATTTAAATTAAGTCCCTAACTTAACAAATACTTTTATGTAAGTTTTAATATTACTGTGAACCTTTACCAATTAATAATTTATTATCATACTTTCTTTGTTGTAGGAGTCATTAGTGCTTCACATATAGTGCTTCCGTATGCCCATAACGGACGAGTGGAGTATTAAATTAATTTCACTCAATCTGTTGGTTCCAGGGCTAAAAAAAAATAGTTCTGTTTCTTATCATATAGTCAGCCAATTATATGACTGATCTATTTAAGAACAGAAGAGATAGAGGTGTAAAAGACACTAGTCACAGTTATCTCCTCTGAGAGTAATGAATTTCACTATACAGCCAAACCCTGTTGTAAATGAAGTGAAGGTGTCATTTTCAGGGTGGAAAGTGGGTGCTTTTCGGAGGGCCTGGCTTACTGATAAGCACACTCTTTCAACTCAATGAGGAAGGCAATAGGTAACCACCTCAATTCTCGTTTTTACTTAGTAAAACCTCTAGAAGTTCAAACCAGCGTTTCGGCAGTTCACCTAACAATAACAACATCAATATGAAAACTGAAAATTTTAGGCCCAGAAATACGCAAAAACGTGTTTTTACGATGTAAACTTTTATTTTTTTCCCAGGGAGGACTCCCGCACCCCTCTCTTTTTTGGGGGTAACCCATACCCCCAAGACCTTCCAGTATTGACCCCTCACCAAACCTGATGCTAAATCTGCCATAAGCACATCATCGGTGCAGTAAATTTTCAAAGAACCGGGTCATAATTTTTTTTTGTTTTACGTCAGACTGTTTTGAAATTGCTGATAATGCAGACGATAAGAAGAAGAGTAATATATGAAAATGAGTGATCAAAAAATGACAGAAGTGACCGGGAATCGAACTTCAGACCCCGGGTTCGATTCCTGGTATAACTTTTTAATAAATTTTGAAAACGTTACAATGGATGATGGAAAATTTATACGTGTAGAACTGAATTAAAAAATAATGTTTAACCACAATGAATCCAGTGGTAGCTGAGTTCAAATTCGACAAAATAACCCTTTATCCTTTTATAATATAAAATTTGATTATAAGAATAAAGTCAAGTCTGTGAAAAATAAAATAAATAACATTTATAAGCCTACACATAAAATGATAAAATATTAGGATAATTATGAATGAATTTCATTGATAAAATAAAAACCATTTGAGCCTAAAACAATTAAAAAATTAACTTATTAGTAATAAATAGATAAAAAATAATTTAAAAAAATATATTAATGAAAGATTTTTAAAAAAATCACTGACCAGATTGTCGGAGTAGATGAGTGGTGATCTTCTGACCCTACCGTAGATATTATTATTATTATTGTTAAGTAACATTAACTGTTGTCCACTATTGTGATCATAATTTAAAGGAAGTCCATGACAGTTATCTATCACTAATACGTAACACCATATTGTATATAATAAAAAATTTATAAACGTTCTATTTAATTTTATATTAAATTTATTATTGTATATATTTTCTTCGTAAGTATTCACTGCACTTAAATTTTTCATATTTTCATTTTCTCGATCCATCACTCCCGGTATAAAATAATCAACTGGTATAATTTTCTCCTGGAGGATCATTTTATTCACTGTATTATTGTTGTAGTTTTCCCTTGTGAATCATCTACCCGACCTTGATCCCTTATAAATTAATTATGGAGGGGGAAAACACCTGTGAATACAACTGTTTAATAACCTATAATGTTTTGTTATCATGTATTCACACCTATTCATAAATCATGAATACATTTTTGTTTATTTTATTTTCAAAATATTATAATAATAACATTTTTAAATTTTCTTTTATATTTTTCATTTGTGGAAACATTATAAATGTATACAAATTTTTCATATATAATTTTATTTTAAAATTATTAATATATCATAAATTTTTAATTAATAAACCCCATTTTTATGTATGTAAAATATTGTAAAAATGGTTCGTTGGTTTTTAATAATTTTTAATAAATTAAAAAATTTAATTAACTTTGTTGTACGAATTTATTTAATTTAAACTTTTATCATTGTAGTATATTTGTTTAAATTTATTAACACTAAAATTTTATTGTTTTATTTTCCCTAATAATGTTCTCGTATTTAACAGTTCTGTCACACATAAACACATTGTCATAAAAACACGCACAATATTTTTGTTGTTATAAAATTAAAATAATTTTTAATATAAATTATTTATTTAAATATTGAAGGTTTATATTTAAAAATTTGAATCTATAAAGTTTAATTTAATCACTAAATTACTTTTTGAAAGTTCGTCCCGGCCGTAACAAAATATACGATTTTATGTAATACGAAAGGCCCGCCGAACTATTCGGTGTACACGTTACACGCGGCACCGAGGCAGGAGTTGAACTGACAGTGTTTCATTGGTTTGTTCACAGAGCGCGTCACTACGGCTTCTGTTGTGTAGACAGGGTTATTATCACAGAAGGGGTCCCCCGCTCTTGCATTCAAGGATAATTTTTTATATTGTTTAAAATTTACAATTTCGTTATTAGAGCTTTAATAATTAGACAGTATTATACATATTGTATTTTAAAACTCATTGTTCTATTAAAATTACATTCCGGTTATTATTTGGATTAATTAATTATATCATTTTGCTGTATTTTTTGTTGTCAAATCGTCCTTCTTTAAAACAGAAACGATTATTCTAATGATTTTTATTAATTAATTCTGTTGCAAATGTATTAAATATTATTATTTTGAAAACAAAAGAATAAATTTTCTCAAACTAAAGGAATATGCAGTAGAATTATCCGAACTCCAATCATCCGGATCGTCAAATATTCGGATCGACAACAGAAAATAAAACATTAGAAAAATTTGAATTTCCCTATAGTAAAATGCCGTTTAACCGATTCTGGGTTATCCGAAATCCAGTTTATCCATAACGACCGGAAAACAATAAATTGTCGATCTAGTGCCTGCGTAATTTGCTTGTTGTTGTTTAGGTCATCAGCCGAAAGACTGGTTTGTACCTTTAGAAGCTTCATTAAGTAAAACGAGGTGTGAACTGGTTTACAATTGCCTTCCTCACTGAGTGGAAAAGAATGATTATCAGCATGCCATACCCTCCGAAAAGCACCTACTTTCGACCCTACAAATGACACCTTCACTTCATTCACCACAGGGTTTGGCTGTATAAATGATGAAATTCATTACTCTAAGAGGACATAACTGTGACCATTAACTTTTACACTTCTACCTGATCTGTTCTTAAATGCTTCAATCATATAATTGGCTGGCCATTTGTTAGGAAACAGAACTATTTTTGTAGCCCTGGAACTAGTAGATAAAATACAAGTAATTTAACACTCCACCTACCTGTTATGGGCAAGTATAATATTGTATTTCAGTTAAACTGTACCTCTGGAATTCTTGTTAAATATATAGTTTTTCATAGGGCCTGGCATGTTGATAAGCATACGTTTCCATTCAGTGAGGAAGGCAACTGTAAATCAACTAACTCCTTGTTTTACTTAGTAAAGGATCTACAGGTTCAAATCAGCCTTTTGGCTGATGGATTTAAACAACAATCAAGTTTCTACTGTACGATAATTTTTTATACCAGGCATATTTGTTCTGTATAAATATAGATTAATTAACAATTACACACCTCTAGAAGGAAAATTGCGTTGTAGCTGAGTACAAATTTATAAAACAAAACTCCAATAAACAATTCAAGCTTGTTGTTCGAATTTCTACAAAAAAATTGTGTTAGTGTTGCTAAATCTGACTCGCAGTGTTATTTGTAATTTATTATTTGCTAAAATTAACTTCTAGATGTAGGAGAGTCGACTGTAGTTAATAGCTTTAGTTATTTGAGAAAGGTTTTTATAAATCTTATTAATTCTTTCGTGCTACAGAGAGAAAAGTATTGTAATAACTTCTTTCTCAAATTTTTCATAAATATTCCCCCATTTTATAATTCAATGAAAATAGAAGATTTTTATATTACTGTTGTATATTCAGAGCTTGTATATAAAATCAGCAATTATACCAAATTTGGATAAAACTTACAATCGGGGAGGAGGTTCGCACGAGTTTCCCGTAGAACATTTTGAACTAATCATATACATTTGAAAACTACTGGTATTTTATTTTCGTTTACGGTAATTTTATACCATGTAAATAACTTTAGATATTCCTGAAAGCTTTTCTGTAGTCCACGTAAACAAAATGTTTTCACATTAGGGTTTTATGCTTCTTCCCATTCATCTGGTGTTCTCGATGATTATTGGTACATTTTTTGACGGCATAGTAATATAAAAAAAATCAAAGAAGTAATTAACCGATAAAATACAGTGAGATGAAACCGCAGTCAATACATGGACCAAGAAATGGAAGACTTCTCAACGAAAGTAAATCGTTGCATGTGAACTTTACTAATAAAAGTACACACATAATACTCGTAAAAGTAATCACAGCCTAATATCAGTCAACGGTAATTTAGTACCTTTTGCCAACACAGTCAAGGATCTTGGAATGACCCTAATTGCAAAGCTGAGATGGAACGAACACGTAAAGAAGAAAAAAAGAACTACAAAGAAAGTCCTGGAAATGTATTGGTTCCTTATTTGAACTTCTGGACTGACGATCTTCTATAAATTTCTTCATTACAAGTAAATGCTAAAATCGGTATGGACGGACATAGCCCTACGACTTAAAGATCTATGGCTGTACGAAAGCAAACAACCTAAATACCATCCAAATAGTTTTAAAAGAGGTGCTTCAGGAACCTAACGAACCCATAGTGTGCCCACAGTAGCAACGTTCACAGTTTATAGTTATTTAACCAGATAAGATAAGGTACCAAATGAGAAAATTTGAAGGAAGCTGCATGACAAAAGAAAATAGTATAAAACACATACAAAAAAAGTGGTTTCTTTAATACGAGCATATCAGAAGAGTGGATTCATAGGATAACGGAATGGCGTTCAAGAAATGCAGAAGGAACGGCAGGCCACGAAGCCCATGACAAGACGAAGCTATGCAGGAGAGAGGCTTGGGGAATGGTCTTTGAAAGAATAGGGGTGAACGGAGGATTTATTTAAGGGAAGTTAAGAGTAATAGATGTAAATACCTTACATTAAAAAACTAAATTTATAAAGTCAAAAATTAGTTAACAACTTATTAATTTTTATATAATCTCAAAAACTTGGGTACTAGCCAAGACAATGGAGAGCAGATTGCAGGCATTGGAAATGAAATTTTTATGAAAAAATATGGATGTTGTATAGGAGAACGTTGTAGGAATGCAAAGATAAGGTAAGAGATTAACATCTACACCATAAATTATAGGGTACTGCAATATAAATTACAGTGGATAGAGCATGTGGACAGGATGAGCAAGAATAAGATACCTAGGCAGGCGCTGGGTTACAAACCGGAGGGAAGGAAGAAGAGTCCGAGGATTCCCGAAGAAGAGATGGGCAGATTTCAGAGATTCGGAACAGGCAGGGATGCCTGAACGTTGAAGGCAGAAAAAGAAGAACTTATTAATTTGATATTGCAGTACTATATTTGACCCAGAGGTCTTTGAATCTAATTTCAGCTGTTGATTTTAAACAAATTGGTCAAATTTAATTAATTGCTCACGATAAAATGTTAATTTATCACACCAGAATACGAGTTTTTGAATGGTACATATTTTTAATTGACATAATATTGTTTTATCAATATTTTTTACGTAAAATATTTTAAAAGAAACAAAACTATCTTAAAACTATCTTGACGCCAGTCAGGGTCGGATATTTATGCATCCTGTCGTTTAGGATATAATATGATGTTATTAGATTTTTTTATTGTTTTATTATATTTTTTATTATTATGCATGTATAGTACGATAATTTTATAAGTCAGGCTATCAAATGACGTGGCACTATGATTACAGCTTATTATACCAAGATGTACGAGCATTAATTTATAAGCAATGCCTATTTTTTATACTATGTATGCATTGCATAAGGTTAACAGTGTTGCATTTGCATACAAAATTAGGATAATATAATCTTGTTTAGCATTAAATATGAAAGAAATTTGTGTAATTTGTTACCGTATATGCATAGCAAATTTAATGAATTCTTGTTCAAATCTACCGCCGAAATACTGCTTAGAACCTGCAAAGATAGTAAGTAAAAAATTGAAACTGGTAATGAGAAGGTCAGTAATAAAATAACTACGAATTCGCCGGAGATAGTTTTCGTTAAATCAGTGCTAATTGATGATCCGTAATATGGAATGTCCATGATACATAATATACTGCCCGTAACAGACAGGTAGAGTGTTGAATTGTTTACACTCGATCTGTAAGTTGCAAGGCTAAAATAAATAGTTATATTTCTTATCACATGGTCAGCTAATTAAATGACTGAATCATTTAAGAACAGAAGTGGCAGAAGTGTAAAAGATATTAATCAGAGTTATCTTCTCTGAAAGTAATGAATTTCATTATGCAGCCAGACCCTGTGGTGTATGAAGTGATGGTGTCATTTACAGAGTGGAAGATATGTGCTTTTTAGAGGGCCCGGCATGTTGATAAGCTTACTTTTCCACTCAGTGAGGAATGGTGAACCACCTTACTCCTCTTTATACCTAGTAAAACCTCTACAGGTTTAAACCAGCTGAACACCTAAACAACAATATGAAATGGGAAGATACAAGAAGTCTAGTGGTTTGAGGTAAGACAAGGGATCTGCAAATAAAAGAAAATTTGGTCAAGAAATGTGAAGAATACCTAAACATCTGGGAAATTCAATAACAAGGAGGAAAATTACAGGAAGGATATATCCAACGGTTTAAATCCTAAAAAAACGTACGAAAAATCACATTTTACTTTTTCGTTTTTCTTAAACGAGAATTTTATCTTAGAGAGAAATATCAATATTTTTGGGGGTTTTCGTTAGTTTATTTGAAGTTGCATCAAAATCTTGGTCTTTAGGAACTATTTTGGGTTTAAGAACGGGGGGTTTGAATTTAAAATACTTATCCAGATCCTAGCTGGGAATCGTAACCGAGGCCTCCTATTTACATTGTTCAAACTTACTACTGAGCGTTCGAAATAGTGTTACGGGACTGGTTCTGCATTACGTTGAATAGTGCGTATGCTTACAAGTGGTAGAAAGTGGTTTTGGACTGGTAAATCAATAAGAACCAAAACCAGTATTTTTAATTAGGAGTTTGATTTCTTTAATACGAGGCGGTACCCAAAAGAAACCGGAATTATTTTTTAAAACTATTTATTTTTAATTTTTTTACAAAAGAACCTTATCCCCTTCAAAATACTCTCCATTACAACTAATACATTTGTCCCACCGGTGCTTCCACTGTTCAAAACATTTTTTGTACTCCTCTTCAGTGATGGCTGCCAGCTCATCCGTCGTTTTTTTCTTGACATCATCAACGTTGTTAAATCGGAGACCTTTCATGCCCCTTTTCATGCGTGGGAACAAGAAAAAATCACAAGGAGCCAGATCGGGTGAGTACGGTGCGTGTGGTAACAAAACCATGCCGTTTTTTTGCCAAAAACTGGGTAACCGAGATTGCCGTGTGTGCAGGCGCGTTGTCGTGGTGGAAAAACCAGTCCCTTGTCTGCCACAAATTAGGTCTTTTACGACGAATGCTGTTTCGTAGTCTTCTTAACACTTAAAGATAAAAAGTCAATGGTCTGTCGTCGGTCTGTTCGTACAATTTCTTTCACTTTCACAACATTTTCGTCTGTTCGGGAAGTCGACGGTCGTCCAGAACGAGGTTTGTTCTCAATCGACATGTCGCCATTTTTAAAGCGCAAAAACCACTCGTATACTTGGGTTTTTCCAATAGCGACGTCTTTGTAAGCTGTGTTCAACATTACAACTGTTTCCGCGGCGTTTTTACCGAGCAAGAAGCAAAATTTCACAGCCGCACGTTGTTCATTAAAACTTGCCATCATGAGAAACGACACGAGCACAAAACAGCACTAGCGAGAACAATCACTGCACGAGAACAGAACAAGCTAGATCAATGAACAAAATGGCATTGAACTGGCAATGAGTAGCGCTACAAGCAGCCTAGTGGCGGGAATTTGTACTGCACAAGCTCCGCCCACAGCAGAGCTATTCCGGATACTTTTGGGTACCCCCTCGTACATACACTGCCTTTTTTTGGTTTATGTTTTGTTTTAAATATGTCTAGTCCACCTATAATTAATTTATTTTCTGAAATTTTCCTTGTTACAATACAAGCTCGCTAATCCGAACTAATAAAAACCACTACTGTTCGGATTAACAAAAAGTTCGGATTAGCGAATTTTTGTTTAATAGGAAATAATCTTGTTTAAAATGAGTATATTGTTTTTTTTATTTAATAATTTATACTTATTTAATAATAATATACGTAGGCTACAATAAACTGACCTTACTTGTTTTTCCACAAAAAAATCACATTGAAGTAAATAAATTAACAGTAACAAAATTTAGACATTCAGACATTTATGTTTATTGACAATACTATTATTTTATATACATTTAAACAACATAGTATTAAATATCAAGATATTATATCACCAATGCAAAACACAATACTCGTCTTTATTATTATATCCAGATCCCGAACGAACCTAGGCTTAGGTGTTACAATATATTAGTCTAAAAATATCAATCATTATTCAAAATGACCTTGATGTATAAGTGATACGGTAAAGTTATTTTAATAGTTTCAGTTCTCTCGTAATTTACCTTTAAATTATTTAGTAATGGACTGATATTTTATTCATTTATTTTTATAAATAATTAATTTAGGTAGATTAATTAATTAAATTTATGAATTAGTAGTGGATAATAATGTTGATTAATAGAAGAGAAACAGGCTACAAGAGTGATACAGTGTTGGTTTCTATTTGCGTAATGTATGCCCAGGTACACCGACGTAGTTATATTGTTATGGCAGGTTCCATCATGTCATACATATTAAAGTATACACATTGTACCCATCTGCAGAGTGACGCCTTGAAATGTGTCAGTATTATGTAATCTGGCTTTGATTATATCAGACAATGTAAATTTCAACTGTACAGGGAGAAATGGATAACAAATATGAAATAGCAAGATGTAATTCAATGTCTGTCAGAATTTCAACTTTTCAGTATTCAATGTGTATTCAGTATATCCCCGGGTTCGATTCCAGGATAGGATCTGATAATTAAAATAATTAAAACCCTCCGTTCCAGTTACATAACCAACCGTATTTATAATAACCAAATGACTTTAATTAATGTGCCCTTAAAATAACGAAAACAAAATAAAAAATAGATTTTTATTTCATCTGACAATTCAAATTTTTTTAAATACTTTAATTCGAGATATTTGGAAAAAGTTAGTGTTTTTAACTCTAACCACGGTTTTTTTAACGAAGTGTAATTCTTTTGTAATAAGTTTTTTTAAATGTAAACATTAATTTTAAGAAAAAACTATAAAAGTCTAAACAATAACATTCCTAGAATGAAAATATAAAACACACTAATTGTGTGTTTTAAGAAAACAATTTTAAACAAAAATACAAAATTAAATGTGATTAATAAATTTGGATTTATATTTTGAAATATGAAGTAAAGATGTCGGGTGAATTGAAGTCCCATAGCTGAGTGAGTGAGAGGGAGGGGCATAACTACGCATGCGCCCAAATGTGTTTACCATTATAATACAGATCTGAAAACATTCTATAGTCGTTATTTTGGCCCGTGCTACTGTATGTGTGTGTGTGTGTGTGTGTGTGTGTGTGTGTGTGTGTGTTTGTTTGTTTGTTTGTTTGTAATTGTTCTTTTCATATCATACACTGTTCTCTTGCGGAAATATTTATTCGATCGGTATTTGTTGTGGGACTCTGATTTCTTACCAGCCTGCATATAATTTTAACTGAAATTAAGCAAACAATCCATAGCAGAGAAAGAAATCTGATATTACATGTATTAAAGTGCTGTGAGGAGGAAGCTGATTTTAATGGACTTAATGTCCCTATTGATAAACCAATTGAATGAACTTCAAAATATTGTAAAACATCCCGAAAAATGATTCAACGGGTAAAGAAAGAAGAATAAGACTGCTTGTTAGTTTACTGGATGCATAAACACCTGCTTACAACAAAGAGTAAAATTATACAATGTTATTGGAATGGTGCGTATGCATTCTCTCTCCCCCACGGCTAGGGGACTTCAATTCATCTGAATGCAGATGATATGATGGAGATGACAATGATTAGTAGTAGAAGTAGAAAGAATTACTAAATAATTAAAAATGAAAAATCGTAAAATTAAATCTAATGTTTTTAAAAGCGTTTCAGTCTGTGAGTAACTTCATTGTTGTCGAGGGGGTTGATTGCGAAAAAATTTTGACTTTTCTAACTTTTGTTAGAGCCCCGCTATCCTCCATTTTGTTATTTTTGTGTATAAATTTGTATATTATGATCGTACGCCCATAACAGGCAGGTTGAGTGTTAAATTATTTGCACTTGATCTGTTAGTTCCAGGGCTAAAAAAAATAGTTCTGTTTCGTATCACGTGGTCAGCCAATTATATGACTGAATTATTTAAGAAGCTTCTTTTTAGTAACATTACATAATAAATAAAAAATTACCATTTCAATTTCTTCACGAATCTTTATCAAATTGAATATTAGGCCTTTATACTAAAATATTTACCATTTTAATAAGAAAAAAATCAATTTATTTTTTTTTTAATGGGTTAATATAACTTAGGCTTATAACTAAGTTATTGCAAAAATTTTTGTTGTAATTTTGTGCCTGATTTCATGTCCTCCACAAAATTACAACAAAAATTTTCTGCGATAACTTAGCTATAGGTCTAAGTTATAATAACCCGTTTCAAAAATTAATTAATTTTGTTCTTATTAAAATACTAAATAGGCTATTTTAGTATATAGGCCTAACATTCATTTTGATTTAGATTTGTGAAGGAATTTCATGTCCTCCAGAGGCCGACCCGTTGGCGTAGAGGTTAGCGCTATTGGATTCTACGCTGGGGTACCGGGTTTGATTCCCGGTCAGGTTAGGCATTTTTCCATCACTCATTTTCATAGATCATCATTCTCCACCGTCTGCATTATCAGAAATTGTAAAACAGTCAGACGTAAAAATAAACAAAAAAATCATGTCCTCCACTTACATAATTTGATAGATATTAAAATTTAAAAAAAAACATTACGTAATACAAGAATTAATCGATATAATGAATAACCCGTATTATGCAGGATTTTTTTTACATTTTAATATTTTGAAGAAAATCCGGTAAAATTTCTCTGATATTAGCAAAAACTCTGAAAGAAACGCGGTCATATTTATTTAGTATAAATATTTTCTAATCTCATCAAAAATGAAAAAAATGAAATAATGTTTAATTAGTAATGATATACTATATATTTGCTAAAATAACAAAGAAGGTACGGGGAGGGTCATTGTTAAACATTTTATAAAAGTATTAGATCGCTATCAAACACATACGCTATCACAAAAAGCTTATCTAAGTATTTTAATGGTTGCGTACTTAAAGCTAATATTAGCTCGCTTTAACACATTGAACTGGAAATAAAAGAGTGTTTACTTTTTCTCCAAATCCCCTTCAAAATTTAAGCCACTATAAAAGTAAACTAAACACACGTATTTGGTAAAAGGGTGTATAAAACTTCCTTTATCTACAAACCGTCTTTCTAAATGCAATTTACAGGTTTTATTAGTAACTTTTAAAATTAATGCTGTCCTTTAATGTTATTTTTAAACAAAAATTAATTGCTGTCCGTATATAGAATAGGTAATAATAATTTCCTTGTTTAACCTGATGCTTTTAATTTATTATTAAATGTGAGTAAAGTAGTATGTACTATCAAAAAAAACTTACTGATTCACTTCTTTTTCTCCTCAGAACCTCGTACGAATTTGAAAGTTAAAACTTAAGTTAGACACCACTACCGAACCCGACACGAACATTTTCATCGCAATCGGTCAACCGGAAATAGTAGTTTATTCGTGTCATTTTTCACTTAATGCGATTTTCTCAAAAACGGCTCCTACGATTTTTTAAAAAATCGCCTCCTTTACTACATTTTTTATGCTCTACAAGATAGGGTAGGTGCCATATCTGCTGAAATTCTTGGGAAGGCTCTTTTCTCGTAAAATATGTTTTTTTAGACTGCTGCTTTAATATGCATTTTAGCGCAAAAATGTGTATAATAAATGTTGTAGAGAATTTAAAATCCTACAACTTTCACTGTTAACATTTCTTTGTATAACGTTTAGTTTAGTGGTATTTAGCGATTCTCTGTTTCTTTCTCAAGAAAACGTGTAAAAAATCGATTTTTTTTAAAGATTTCAGCCTTAGCTATGCATTTTGCGACAAAAGTGTATAATCAAGTTTATAGAAAATTTAAAGATCTAAAACTTTTATTTTAAGAATTTTTCTCTACAGACCCTAGTTTAGCGTCAAAGAGTGATTTTCCGAATTTTTAAGCCAAACTGAGGTTGATTTTCATTTTTTCTCTATGACTCATGATTAAAATAAGGCTATGTTTTTTGATGTTAGTGTTTTGTTTATTTCTAATGTTTTACTGCTAATGTTAGGTTATATTGTTCATTATTTGTATTGGCAAGAGAAAGTCGTGTGAGTGTTTCACACCAGGTTTTTAGCTTAGTACAAAAGGTTCATATAAGTTATCTAAGCTGTATGTGTATGCATAGTTGTATTTAATATGAACGTGCACATTCACTATGCCATTGTTAATAGACTTTTGAAAGAGTCATTGCAACTGCAGCCAATTATTAAGCGCCATTTGACCTATGACATTTTTTAAGTACCATCTGATTATGTGAATCAGGAGGTTGTTTCTTCTTAAATTTAATATCTCTATTCTTATCTCTCCCTCGTTTTCTCTATCTATCTATCTTTCTCTTAATGAATACACAAAACAAAATATACAAGCCACCATACCCGACAGTTCATTGCATTTCTTAAATGAATAAACGAGCAGTGGGCGATTTGATTTGTTATATATACCGTCTCTTATTAATTTATTCATTTTAAAATAAATTTTGATTGTAATATTTTTGTAATTTTATTAATCTTGCAACGATTTATTAGATAATTTTAAAACTTAAAGTATTTTTTTTTGTAATCCCAAATGTGTGTACGTTTCAATCTGTTCAATTCAGAACAATAATCAACCTCATGACCCAATGAGAAGAGGATGATGTGTATGACGTGTAAATGAGGTGTAATCTTGTACAGACTCAGGTTGACCATTCCTGAGAGAGTATGGTTAATTAAACTCCAAACATCAAAGTACACCGGTAACCACTGTCTAGCATTCAAATCTGTATAAAAGTAACTACTATTACTAAGATTTGAACCAGAAACCTGTTGAAACCTGTTGAAAAAGCTGTTAAACAGCTGATTTTGGCGACTACATTACCTCTAGACCAACCCCTTGGGTTAGAGTATTTTTAAATTTATGTTTTTTTTAGGACTTGAGCCGAAAGGCTGGTTTGAACCTGAAAGGCTTTACTGAGTAAAAGAAAGAGATTTACAATTGCCTTCCTCACTGAATGGAAAAGTATGTTTATCAGCATGCTAGGCTCTCTGAAAACCATCTACCTTCCACCTTGCAAATGACACCTTGACTTTATTCGCCTTTGGCTGTATAATAATGAAATTCATTACTCACAGAGGAGGTAACACCGTGACTAGTGTATTTTACACCTCTACCTCTTCTGTTCTTAAATGGTTCAGTCATATAATTGGCTGACCATGTGATAAAAACAAAATTACGTTTTGTAGCCCTGGAACTAGCAGATCGAGTCCAAATAATTTAACACTCCACATACATGTTATGGGCAATTTTTAAATTTAATTAACCTGTTTGGGTGGTTGTTACGTTGTTTACATCTCATTGAGAGTTGTTTTTTCTGTTAAAACTGAGTATCAAACTTACTACTACTTTAATGTACTTAAGGATGTTGGAAGTTCATATAAATTGGAAAGGGTAGGAATGAAAAGGATGCAAAGAAATTTGGAAAATTATTTTCAATTGTGAAATAGGCAGAACTAACTCTCTAAATTAATAAAATATTTTAATTTTTGTTTTTTTTACTTTCTCTCGCTTTATATAAATTACAGGCATAAGGAGTTTACATTTTGATTTTTCGAAATAGAGTTTTCGCTGAAAATACACGTTTTTATGTGTCCTGAATCCAAACCTCATGGTTTAGTATTGGTCTGTCTGTGTGCGTGAACAAAATCTCTCAAGTACGGAATATCGTACGAAATTGACTAGGAAATTAAGTTAGGCAGGTATAACAAGGGGATCCAATACGAACGTTTTCATTAAAATAGGTAAACCGGAAGTAGTACTACTTTATTTGTGTGATTTTTCTCTTTTTTGCGATTTTCTCAAAAACGGCTCCTACGATTTTTTTTAAATTGCCTCGTTTGCTACATTTTGTATGCTCTACAAGATAAGGTAAACGCCATGCTACTGAAATTAATGGGGCTTTGCTCTGGTAAAAATGATTTTTTACGATTGTGGCCTTGATTTTATGGCAAAAGCGTATACAATCAACATTGGTGAAATTACAAAAATCTACAACTTGTACCTATTTTAAGCGTTTTTCTTTGGCACAGTACCTAGCTTAGCTTCATTTGGTGATTTTTTTTGTATTTTGCTCATTAAAATCAGTAAAAATAGGAGTTCTTATGATTTCGGCCTTAGTGTACATTTTACGACAGAATATACGAATATTTGATAAAAGTTATAGAAAATAAAAAACACTACAACTTTTATTTCTAGCACTTTTTCTACATTGTAGTTTAGCATTAGTTTGTGATTTTTCCGTATGTTTAGTAATTCCTACAGAGGTTGATTTTAATTTTGTTTCATTCAGTATTGATTTTTATTAGTTTATGTTTTTTTATTTTTCATTATTTACTCATGATTAAACATAGGTTACATTTTAAATTATTTATTTGACAAGAGAAAGTCGTGTGAGTATTTCACACTATTTTTTATTGTGTAATGATGCCTACGTAAGTCTTGTCCGTTTGTGACGATGTAAAGTGATAACATATAGATGAAAAAATATCCTAGACCTGACTGGGAATCGAACCTGGAAAATTGAATATAAGAATAAATTATGGAAAACAGTTCCTATTTGTTTATATTTTTTAGTACTAATTAGTCATTCCAATAAATTAAAAAATGACTTGTTAAACCACTTTTATAAGTATTTGTAATACAAAATTTAAAAAAATAAACTATGAATTTTCTATCAATAAGCAATATAGAATTTCGATTAGTTCATAAAGATATTAAAAATATTTACTAGTTTTTGGCAGTGGGTTAACACGCACCTGTCAGTCCATTGGTTTTTTTACTTATCATAAATTGTATTATATTTAACGTGGCAAACATTTGTGCATCTGATTTCATATGCCATTCTTAGGTTATTGGTTTTTGAATTTGATTTTTTCATAGTAAATAAAATCTAAGTAATTCAATACGATTTTGAAGAAATCATTGTCGCATCAATGATTTTGTTAAGAATCAAGAAACACAAGACAGCGTCGAATCCTGAGGGAGCGTATGAGACATCCTTCTGGATTGATTTGAAGAAGGGTGGAATACTGTAAAGAAGGAGGAATGGCGTTGAGTAAGCGTGGGAGGGTCGCACTCGTTACCATGGAGTTGTGGCGCCAAAGGCAATCGACGCTTGGCGTCCCTCCAGCATTTTATCCGTCTGGACGCTACAATTCCCCAGGTGGTCGAGACAACCCTGATAATGTATTCTCCTACAGGTTGTCGTTAGGCGTTTTTAACAAGCGCTGAATATTTTATTTTTTTTAAGGGTGAAATGAAGTTTCCTGAAATATCATCAATTTAACTTTATAATAAAGATATTACATTTCTAAGACCGAGTTTTTTTAAGTAAGCTTGATTTATAGAGTTAATATTAAAGTGTTTTATTATGTAGTTAACTTTATGGTACAATGAATTCACGTCAGCTTTTTTAAAATTATAAAAAGTATAACATAATGTAAAAACATTTATAATAATCTCTAGAAAATACCCTACTTATTTTATTTGTTAATACGTATTATGTATAAATTGTCAACTAAGATACTGTTACTGAAAAAGACGAAACAATTTGGGTTATTGAAAGTGTTTTAAACAATTCATTTTTTAAGAAAAAGTTTTTAGGCTGTCTGTTATCGGAAACTTTAGGCTAAATAATTCACAAATACCCAATAATTCTGTTGTTGTTTACTAGTTTCTTTTTGTTACTTGAGTTGACACGAATTGAAGCATGGATTGCCCTGCAGACAACCTCGGTTATGCCATTTTGTGGCTTGTTAAATTTATGTACAACTTAAGACATTTTACAAGAGCTGTATTATTGTATTACCTAAGTGTAGTTTCGTTCGGGATTTGAGTATCATAATTAACAAACAGACTTTCCTTAAACGTATAATAATTACGTATTGACAAAATAAATTTAAACTTAGTCTATTAACAAATGAATGGGTCAACGAAAAAACGTTGCAAGTAACAAAAACAAATTGTTAAAGAAAGTGAAAGACACCATCTAATTCTTAGCTGTATAACGATTTTTCACGGTATGACGATTTTGTTTCAAGAATTTTTGTGATTTTAGTTACAATTCTACCCATTAGAATTCACTATCATGACCAAATAGAGGATTTATAGAACGTATTCCACTGGAACCTCACTTTTGTAAATTTTGTCAATTGTAACGTTTTTCTGTTGAGCCATTCAAATATTAATTAAACTAATTACAAAACTTAAGCTTCCTAAACTTAACTATGACTAAAATTATGTCACTTAAGATCAAAATAATGGTTTATCTGTTCACAACCACTTAATACCACCTGTACGCACTCGCACTATTAACTTAATTCAGAACCGGTTCCGTAACGACACTATTTCGAAACGGTCCGACAACGTAAATTCCACTCACACTCAAATACTAACTAACTCGCTACAAAGGTGTTAACTGTTTATAAACCTGCGGTCTGATAGTTAATCGAGACCCTTCTAACACTTCTCCGCTTTACCAGATCATGGTAGAAAAAATAAAACAAACTTTTCTACTAGTTTCAATTTCCGAGAACTCCTATTCAAAATATTTTATAAATTGTAATCCATTATCCTTGTTCAATTCAGTCCACCAAATTACTTAAAATACGTAACAGAATTACTTACAAAAAATAATTTATTCCCTTGCCTATTTCTAGAATATCACAAACTGCTACTATTATTAATATCACCTTATATTATTTTAGAATTGAAAATGTACAAGGATGAAGATGCTTTGTAACAATTTTTCAAAGTTTGAGTTTTTGAGACTGATAAAGATTTTAAGTACATATAATTATGTATAAGTGACAAAGAATGCTCTATCTACAGTTTTAGAAAAATACTAATTTATAAAGGGTTTTACCTTGCTTAATATTATGTTTTGTTGTGAATAAATATATTAAGATCGCTTAGCACCTTCTTCTAGAATGTAATTTTTCAATTTTATATACTTATCACTTTAGACTAAAAAGAGTTAACTGTGGTAATTAATCTTTATTTTTTTCAGTAAAAGGTTTTTTAAAGTAGTTCTTAAAAATTATCTTATGAAAAACAATATCTTTCTTTTTATAGCATTAGAAATAGTCCACCGTTCATCCATTCTCAAAGGAAAGAGTGACAATACAGATGTTTACAGGATAATTATATAGGCCTATTTATAAGAACAAGAAATTTATTAGAGATTTGATGTTGAAAAATAAATTTTGAAGAACTTTTAATTGCATAATATAAATTTTCGTAGTGGATAAATATGTAGGTACAAAAATTTAAATTCAGACAGTTCCCAAAAAACCTTGATCAAAATTTTATCAAAACTATATTTTTATTAAAAATGTCCATAACAGGGAGGTTGAGTGTTAAATTATTTCCACTCGATCTATCTGCTAGTTCTCGAAATAAAAAACTAGTTCTGTTTCTTACCACATGGTCAGCCAACTATATGACTGAAGCATTTAAGAACAGAAGAGGTAGAGGTGTAAAAGACATTATAGCACGTAAAATGAAAGATGAAGCCCGTGTTCGAACCACGTGTCTCACCAATTAAAAGACATAAACATTGAAAAAAAATAAAAACTTGATATTTCATTTCCTTATTAATTACAGGGATACAGCGTTCGTTCTAACTCGTTACGTCCATCGGGAACAAAAATAATATTATTTAAAAAAGAATGCTCTAATTTTTTTACTTCATGTACTAAAAGACTGAATTTTAGTTGACATTCATTTTAAAAAAATGCAGGAACACTCCTCTAAAACGCCGTATTTTTTCTCTTAAAATTGATCGTGCTACATGTTCTAAAACATGAACTAAGTGAAAAATGGGTACATATTCGGTTTCCAAATTGCTATAAATGCCTAATACACTTCCTTGTTTCGTAATTAATACGAATAAAATAATAAAAAACCAAGCTTTGAAATGAGCCGTACTTGAATTTTTTTTATTTATTTATTTAACGTTGCATCAACTGCAAGGTTATTAGCGACGACGTTCGGGTGTAACTGCGCGTAATGAGGATGAAATGAGTTTTTGTAACGTATGAAAATATGCCTTGCCTGGGTGGGAATCGAACCAAGGACCGCATGATGAGAAGCGAGCACGTTACCACTAAGCCATTGCGGCCGGCTTTATTTTTTAATTGTTTTTGTTTTTTACTTGGTGAGAAACGCAGTCCCAAAAACAGCCTTCATCTTTCGTTTTACGTATAATCACAGTTACCTCCTCTGAGAGTAATGAATTTCATTATACAGCCAGACTCTATGGTGAATGAAGTGAAAGTATCATTTGCAGGGTGAAAAGTAGGTGCTTTTAAGAGGGACTGGCATACTGATAAGCCTACTCTTTAAACTCAGTGAGGAAGGCAGTAGTAAACCACCTCACTCCTGGTTTTACTTAGTAAAGCCTCTAGAGGTTCAAATCACCCTTTCGGCTGATGACCTAAACAGAAACACATTTTTATTACATAACATTTTTTCCAATAACCGCTTCGATTAACTTGATTAAGTAGTTCCTAAGACGTACAGAAGATTTTCTTCCTTGATTAATTTTTAAAGTTCTGAGAAAAAATATTTGGTTGACAACTCCTAAATAATGCTTGATCGAAAGGTAACAAAAAATAAATACGCTTCCCAGTCACCATCCTCTGAAGGGATCTGGTTTGAAAAAGTTGAAATTTTACTTAGTTAATATATTAGATTTGTAGACGAAATTATTAAAATTTTATAAATGGGAACCTTATTTCACCTTTACTGAAATTTTCTACATTACTTCTTTACAATTAATAAAAAATATTCTGTTTCTTTATTAACTTTAAAAATTAGTTCGTGACATAGTATTTTGATAACATTTTCTTTCGATGTAAATTTTTTTACCTGCATTAGTTGGTAGATAATTATTGTTTAAAAAAAGGATGTTTAGTTCTACTACAAGAGTTTATGGAATTCCGTTTTTGCACAAAAGAATCACGGCAGAATATACTTATCTTGTTAAAATTTTACATTACAACAGAACCTAATTCACTTACCTTCAGTGAATTCACCTACCTTTCGTTGGAAAATGGAATTATCATGTTTAATGATTATTTTAGTAGACTTAGCTGTTTTGAATTTTTCAGAACAGAGTTACGCTCTTTTCTACGAAGTTTTTCATTCCCTTTACTTAACAAATAAACACAATCGTAAAAGTTAATGTATAAAGTTAATGTATAAAAGTAGAGTAATTGCTTAATTTTTTTCTAAAGAATATTACGTTATAAGATTTTAAAAATATTTTCAAAATAAGTTAAATTTTATGTCAAATACTAGGATATATTATTTATCTATCATTTCGTAATGTTTTATTTTCTTTATCTCGATTATACAATTCAAATTTAAATAATACAAAATAATTTCGCTAATAGAAGATATTTATATCCAGAATATTGCGTTTTAAATGACTTTATTATCATTTTCAAAAATCCTTGCCCGTTGGCGTATTAAGGGGGCTCTATACTCAAAGAAAATTCCTTATTGAAGTAATAAAACTGTCGTTTTGCACAAAATATTCTACATAAAATTACTAGTTATTTGATTTAAGAAAAACTGTGAAAATTTTTCCCAACCTTACAATCGGGGCTAGGGATGAAATTTCATGTTTCTTTTTGTTAGATCCTAACTTAAGTAATTTTTAATCGGCTTTTTTAATTTTGGTCTCAAATTAAAGAGAATGTTATGATGTACAAACTGTAGTACTGCTTTTCTGTTTGTGACACGGAGTCTACTTCTGTGTTTTTTTAATAAAAAAAGACTTCAATATCATTTACAAAACCTACGACCCGTTGGCGTATTAAGATGCACCCAAATAAATCAACAAAGTTTATAGTTATGATACAATACTGTGGGGTGTTAACCTGAGTTTGTCCAGACCGGATCGGGAATCGTACCAAAAACATTTCGCAGTTTAATCTTGAGCGCTAAACCTAATTTAGTCAGTTTTGATACAATACTAACTAAAATATTGTAAAGTGAATCATAGAAAAGGTGCTTTAAAAATGTAGCCTACTTTATTTAAGCCTTTGCAAAATTCTTGTAAATTTACTTTATTTATAAATTTCTGATGACCTAATGCAATGAACTATGATGAGTAATTCAACAAACAAAAGTTTGTTGTGTACACAACAAAGGGTTTTCGGATTCCTAATCTACAAAAAAAGTTAGTTGGTCCCGATTGAGTTTGAAGTTCCGGTTACGGCCCGGAAAAGCCTAAATCCGGTAGTTAAGAAATCTAAGTCGAAATTTAGAAACAAAAATAGTGTCATTCGATTTCTTTTAAGGAGTAGATACAGGTATCACTAATGATTTTTGCCATAAGTCAAAGGAAAGCCTTTTTAAAAATTGCCACCAGCCATGAGACGCGACGTCTCAAAAATGGGATGACATTAGTTTCGAAATTATTTGAGCTTTCTTCACAAGTCACTGAGTTTAATGATGATTGAATTTTTAAAGTCATACATTACTAAAAATCTGACAATCGTCAGGATCTACTTGTTACTAAAACGTTAAAGACATTATTTAAATAAAAATTTTAAGGCCTTAAATTATTGTTGTTTAGGTCATCAGCTGAAAGGCTGGTTTGAACCTGTAGAGGTTAAACTAAGTGAAATGAGGAGTGAGGTGGTTATCCATCGCCTTCCTCACTGAGTGGAAAAATATGCCTATCAACATGCCGGGCCCTCTGAAAAGCACATATTTTCCACTCTGCAAATGACACCTTCACTTCATTCACCTCAGGGTCTGTGTATAATGAAATTCATTACTTTCAGAGGAGAATTCTGATTAGTGTCTTTTACACCTTTACCTCTTCTGTTCTTAAATTATACAGTCCTTTAATTGGCTCACCATGTGATAAAAAAACAGAATTATTTTTTTAAGCCGTGCGTCTAACAGATTGAGTGTGATTAATTTGACACTCCACCTGTCTGTTGTGGGCTGAATTAAATTATTATGAACCACCAAAGGGAACCGTCACAAAAATTTTCAAAGAAAGATTATATATAAATATACATTTTCTTAAAATATAAATCCAATAATTTTGAATGTAAATTGATAATTTAATTTTGAATGAAATTGAATTTAAAAATAAGAATGATAACACAAAATAACGTAATATTTGTTTACAGGAAATGATTTTCATCGGATGTAAAATAACAAAGAGACAAAAATTTTTAATTTTATTAAAAAAGAATTTACCACAATCTAACTTGATGAGCATCTACACAAGAACGAAAGAGTCAAATCCGGGGTTTTCCCGGAGACAAATTTTACTCTTAGTGAATGAAATAATATACAACGGCAAAAATTTTTAATTTCCGGAATTTTATTTTGTTGGTCTATATGTTTAAACACAATGAGTTAATTAAAAATCGATGTTTATTTAAAACAATGTTCATGAACGAAGTTAGCCAACTTTAGTTTGGCTATTTGCCATAATGTTTTACAAACATTAAGTACACCTTAAATTCCTTATCATAAACTGTTTTAATATAAATCATTTAATGTAATAATTATTCAGTATTATGTAATTATATTTTAAATTCCTAAATAAATAAATTATTAAATTTTTGGTGATCCATTTATTATATTTTTAATTTCGCGATTATGTAGAATACACAATCAATCCTTTTGGCAAGAGTACAATTTTATTATAACGGTCACTTTAAATATTTTGAAAGACAATTTTCAAGCGGTTCCATGGTGTAATGGTTAGCACTCTGGACTCTGAATCCAGCGATCCGAGTTCAAATCTCGGTGGGACCTGCAAATTTTTACAATTCTTTTATTTTACTATTTTGTTTGTTAGAACGTTTTAATAAATAAACGTTTGTAAAATGAAGTAATTCTTGTTTTTATTTGTATGATAAATGAATCGGATTTATCATTCCTATACACGCCAGATATGATTATTTTTTGTATGACCTTGAAAAATTCTTATCTACATATTAATGATAATTTGACCTTGAAATATCCTTCCTACATTTTAGTTAAATTACAATATTGTTTTCATATCCGTGCCATAAATCAGTCTTAAGTGAAAAAGTAGGCTAATTAGAGATATTTCGAACATTTTCATTATTTAAGTCCTGGTACATTTACAAGCTTAATTAATATTTTAGATGATTTTTTTGAAAAACATAGCGATTCAAAATCAAAAATATATTTGATGACTCGTTTGGTGGTATATTCACTTGTTAACCGAAGCATCCTGGGTTTGATTTTTGTCTAAAATTGGGGAAAGGATACACTAAACACTACACAACTTTTCCTCGCTTCGTACCGTGGAAGGAAAAAATTGTTTTCATGCCGATTTTTCGAAATCGAGTTTTTACCCAACATTACGTTTTCAGGCCCCCTGAAAGTTTCCAAAGTCTCGTGAAAGTTTCGTGGAAGGTTTCCAAAGTCATTACTATTCTGAAACCCCACAAACGTCCGACTGATCCCGAAAGTTATAGACCAATTTCCCTTTTGCCGATCCTGTCAAAATTATTCGAAAGGCTTCTTCTCCCGCGCCTGCGTCCTGTTGTTGAATCTGTTCTTCCCCCCGAGCAATTTGGTTTTCGTCAAGGACACTCCACAACTACCCAACTCCTCCGCATCGTCACGGCACTTGTGGATGCCAGAAATTCTTACTGTGACACGACGGCTGTGCTGCTTGATTTTCGGGCTGCATTTGACCGCGTCTGGCATATGGGCCTCCTTTACAAACTGGCACAATTCTTTCCCCCTCAACTGTCCGATTACTCCATTCCTATCTTACTGGAAGACAATTCCAAGTCTCTGTCACTATTCCTCAGTTCCACATGGCCATGTCCCCACTCACCCCTTCGTCCGCGGGTGTACCTCAGGGCTCGGTCCTTGGGCCCATCCTCTATCTTATGTACACCTTCGATTTTCCTCTCCGTGATTCAATCCAATTCGGACTGTTTGCCGATGATGCTATTCTGTACCGTCACGGCAGATGCCTCCGCCTCAATTGCCGCGCGCTTCAAACTGAGCTTCTAGACATCACTCGCTGGTGTCGTGTCTGGAGACTATCACTTAACCCCACAAAATGCGAAGCAATCCACTTTACACTAAAACGCAATGTTCCTCCGCCTCTACGATTGGAAGGGGAACTCCTCCCATGGCAGAACAGCGTGAAATATCTAGGGGTTGACCTAGATAAACGATTGACACTTCGACAGCACATTGACAGCAAGCTTAGCAAGGGTAGGGCCTTGTTCGCTTTACTCATCCCTTTGTTCCTCTCTCCTGCATACTCCTCAAAACTGAAACTTCTGATGTACTTCTCTATCCTACGTCCTTTCCTTTTGTACGGGTCACCGGTATGGTGGCCCTTTCTCTCCAAGTCCAACAAAAGACGTACTTCAGCATACCAGAACAAAGTCCTCCGGTGCATCACACTGTTCCACTATCTTATATCCAATCGCATCATACACGAACACCTTCTCTTCCCTTCTATGGAGGACTTTATTTACAATACCTCGAAACGGCTACACGACGCTGGGAAAACTGACGGACCCCAGATCATTCAGGACTTGTACCGACGCCCACACCCACCTGAAGTCTCTATGCCATTACCATTCCACGACTTTATCTAAATTTCAGTATGACCCACTTAACAAAATTTAGAGTTGCCACATTTTTATTCTGCCCTGTATTCCTCTTATTTGCCCATGCCCCTTCTACTTGTATGACTCACTCCCCCCAGTTGGTAGTTGTCCCCATGTTCCTATGAATAATCACTCCACTACGGTGAAAAGAGCCGCCATTTTAAATTAATAAACACTCAGAAAATAAAAAGGCCGGTGATTATGCCAAACTCTCCCCTTTCCGTCTCCCCTGAAATCATAAACTAACCCCTACCTTAAATTATACCTTTATTCCACGTTCAGTAAAATGCATGCCTTCCCCTCCCCAAGATAATAGGACTCCCACAAAACTGAAAAAAGGCCACTGAAAAATAAAATAAAATAAAAGAGCCGCTCTTAAACCCACTTGTCCCTTAATTTAAATTTTCCACAAATAACTTCTAAAAATAAATTACCTCCTTTCAAGTCCCAGTTCCAATGTCCCACGAACCAGAATCCTATTTCCTATTTAAACTATAAAATTCCCCCTAAATTTCTTGAGGTTGCAATTATTCTGTTATATTGTTCCCCGAGCGACCAGGTGTTCCTTAACACGATGTCGCCATCATAGGGCTTCTTAGCCCTCTCAACCAGGATTCAGGATTCAGGCCCCCTGAATCCAAAAAAACATGTCTTCAGCGATTGGTACCACTTACGTTAGGTACCGCTAGAGGACCCGATACGAACATTTTTATCAAAATCAATCAACCGGAATAGTAGTTTATTCGCGCGATTTTTCACTTTTTGCGATTTCTCTCTAAAACGGCTACTACACATTTTTTTTAAATCCCCTCATTAACTGTTATCTTTAAAGCGCCACAAGGCTAATGAGTTAAGACAGGAAGGCCATGACTTATGGTAGGTATTCCTTTTTTTATTTAAAAGACAGTTTTGACGAACAACAGACACTTAAAACTGACATTTAAAAACTTTACACGGTTTTTAAAAATAAAACCCGATCTAAAATTCTAATAAATTTAATCAACTAAACATAATTGGGCTTTGAGAACATGCAACTATTAAAAGTGATACCGTCTTTATAGCAGAAATTGCAAAACAGTGAGACGTAAAACCCTCCAAAAAAATATTAAAAGTTAAACAATTATTCAAAAAACCTACAATACAAAACTATTATAATTCTGAAAACCCAAACCATTTATAATCTGTTGTTGTTTACGTCATCAGCGTAAAGGCTGGTTTAAACCTCTAGAGGCTTTACTAAGTAAAATGAGGAGTGAGGTCGTTTACTATTGCCTTCCTTACTAAAGGTAAACGTATGCTTATCAGATTGCCTTCCTTACTGAAGGTAAAAGTATGCTTATCAGCATGCCAGGCCCTCTGAAATCATCTACTTTTGATTTATAAAATGACACCTTCACTTCATTCACCACAGGGTTTGGGTGTATAATGAAATTCATTACTCTCAGAGGAGATAACTCTGACTAGTATCTTTTATACCTCTACTTCTTCTGTTCTTAAATACTTTAGTCATATAATTGGCTGACCATGTGTTAAAAAACGGAACTATTTTTTGTACCCCTGGAACTAGCAGATAGAGTGCAAATAATGTAATACTCCACCTCCGTTTTACGAGCATCCAAAATTATTGCAAAAAAACTCCATAAAGAAAATTATTTCTAAAAAAAACTAAACAATATAGCCTAATCTATAAAATATAATTATGTATATACATAAATGGATGTATCAATAGTTTAGATAATTTACTGACAGTCATTTTACCATAACAATTGGGCTTTATAATTTTATAGATATAATCGACAACACCATGTTGATAAAAATCATCAAGACATGAGTGGTGATTTGGGAATTTGGGAGATCAGCATCCTGGACATGTGCCAACCAGCAGTGCATTCTGTGAACTTTTATATCGTACATAATCTTCCAAACAAAAAAATAGTTATGATGGTGTGGAGAAAGAAGAAATGTTATTGTTAATAAAACGGGAAGGAGAATAAAATGTAAAAGAGAGAAAAGAAAGAGAAAGAAATACTTTTGATAAAATGAGTAAAATATTGGAAGGGGTTGTTATCATTCAACCCACTACTATTCCTGAATTTTATAATAATTTCCGCCCCCTTGTGCTCTTCTGTCCTCTCTTTCCGCTGTTGCAGTTTTTAGGCTTACCCAGTAGGCAGGGCATATAATATCGGATATTACAGTAGGTCTTTTATTACAAATCGATTATCGCTATTTTGACCTCGATGGTAACGATGCTGGCATATCTATAAACATTTATTTATTCAAAAATTTATTACGTTTAAAAAACAATCAACCATCTTGCTTGGCAATTTATAAATATAAAACTACAATTTAAAAATAATTTTTACTGTTTAATAAATTGGTAATAGAATGGTTTTATTCTGTACTATATTACTCTATACAACCTTTTACGGTTTTTTAATAAAATTTTGTGGTATTTTTATTAGTTTTTTATGCTGCAGTTGTAGTTTATTTATAATACTTATTAGGAAGTAATAAAATAATGAGATATATCGATTGATATACGTTTAGAGAATACAATATTGAAATACAATTGTTTGTTTTATGGTATTGTGATAAAGTGCCCAACAAAAATAAATATTTATAAACATTCTTGAGGAAGCTTTACTCTTCAAAAAATCTGGTGTAAAACACTCACACAACGTTCTTTTACCAATGCAAATAATGAACAATATAACTAAAAATAGTAATAAAATATTAGAAATAAACAATAAAACTAACCTCATAAAACATTACCTAATTTTAATCATGAGTGAATGATGCAAAATGAAAACCAACCTTAGTTAGGCTTAATCATACGGAAAATCACTTTTTGACGCTAAACTAGGCTCTGTAGAGAAAAATGCTTACAACACAAGTTGTAGATCTCTTAATTTCCTATAAATTTAATTATAGGCAGTTTTGTCGTAAAATTGATACTACGGCCAAAAAATCTTAAAAAATCGATTTGTTTACAGATTTTCATAAAAAAAAACAGAAAATCACTAATTACCGCTAAAATGCATATTAAAGCCACAACTTAAAAAAAAACAATTTTTTTAGAGAAAACAGCCTTCCCAAGAATTTCAGTAGATATGGTGCCAACCCTATCTTGTAGACCATAAAAAATTCAGTAAATTAGGCGATATTTAAAAAAAAATCGTAAAAGCTGTTTTTGAGGAAATCGCAAAAAAGTGAAAAATGACATGAATAAACTACTACTTTCGGTTGACCGACTTTGATGAAAATATTTGTGTCGGGTCCTCTAGTGGTACCTAACTTAAGTTTCAAGTTTCAACTTTGTACGATGTTCCGTTCTTGAGATACTGTATTTTGTTTGCACACACACAAACAGACGCACACACACCAGACAGACCAATCGCTAAAAACATGTTTTTTGTGTTCAGAGGGTTTGAAAACGTGTAGATCCGGTGAAAACTAGGATTTTGAAAAATCTGCATGAAAGCAATATTACTTTCTTTCCTATATATTCGTATAGGCAAGAGAAAGTAAAAACAATTTTACAAAATGTCTTATTGTCCAATTCAGCGGTGGATTTCATAAAGATCTAGGTAATCTGGGTTGTCCATAAATATATCATGATCCTGTGGATATCATGGATAGATCACATAACAAAAATCAGAGTCCTTCATAGAATGAAAAAAGTAAGAAATATTAAATACCACCAAGATTCGCAAGCTCCAATACCTTAAACACATTATAAGAAATAACAGCAGATACGCCCTTCTTCAGGGAAGATACACGGCAAGCGTAGCCAGGGGTAAAGGAGAATTCATTAGTTGCAGAACTTGAGGGTGTGTTACAGGAAAACATCCAGCAAATTGTTCAGAATTGCAGCCGACAGAGTAAAGATAGTTAATATACTTTGTTAAATTTGCAATTATTTTAGTAAATATAACATCAGAATTTGGTCGAAACTGTAGTTGAAATGTAGTTTTTCATTTAATGATTTCCGAGAAAGTTTTCCGAATTTTAATGTTTATTAACCTCTTAATACTTTTCGTTTGCATTACAATAAAATTAATTTTGAAGTTCTCATCAAAATATTTAAAAAATGGAAATGAAAGATTTTTTATGAATTCTTCCAGGTATTATTTCTCGTTGTATTATTAAATGTACTTGAGATGTTATGGAATTACCTAATTATATTTTATTTTAAATTGTCTTTTTTAATGTTCGGTTGATTACAGTGAAACCATTCATATTGTATTTTATCGGTTGAAAAACTAATTTTAGGATGACATAATCGCTTTTGTAACTCTTAGGGTTGCAATTTCAATTTGTTCCGGTGCTCGGATACCAGCTGTTGTCGATTTAATACGGGTGTTCTACTGCAACCATATGTATTTATTGATTTTTATTTTCATTTTGTTAAAGATATAATATTTTTAAAATATTGCGAATCATAAATACATATTGCAACTATCTTCATGATCAATAAGCCCATGTGGTCAAGATGTAAATGTTTTCTGTTTGACATAAGGAACAAAATGAGGTAAATTTCAGCTTATTAGCTGATCGAGAAGTTAGAGCAATAGTTATGTATGTGTGAATCAGTCAGTGAGCTAGTAAGTTTTTTTAAATTAAATGTATTTTTAGGCCTACAGATAAAGTTCCACAGTGATGGAGGGTGGATCCACGTAATGGGTATTCCTTCATAAAATAACTCCCTACCCCTTACGTTTTACAAACTTAAACCTTGATCCATTACCTATGTTCTCTAAGTATAAATGTGAAATGTTAAATAAAAAAATTATTGTTCCGTAATTAAATAAGTAAAATATAAAGTAAAATGTAAAATAAATTAGTTTTCCCCTAAGAAAAATTTAAGGACTGATTGAAAAAATATTGAAAATCTACGCGCCAAACAAATATACACAAGGGTTATGCGCAATACTTAGAACAGCTCAACGTACACGAGCTCTGACTTGGTCTTGTATCTACGATTTTAGAGTTGGTCTTTGACAGCGGTCAGGCGCAAAGCCCATGGTTTTCTAACTTAACGGTTGAGTCCAGTGTTAACTTTGTACGTATGTGCCATATCGTCTTTCGTACTGGAAATAATCACATCCATTAAAATTTAGGCTTGCATGTGTAGACAAGCTTATCCTACGTAACGAAATCTACGCGAGTAAATTGGCTTGATTATAAAACTCAGTGTTATATTATGTGTCATTAAATGATACATTTATTACGTTACATTTTTCGGTATTGAATATTTACGGTCAATTCCAGATTAGATGAATCTCCTTGAATATCCCCTTTGCTAATTAGAAATTTCGGATAATCCGAATTGATGTATAATTTTTATTAACATGCTTTTTACATAAAATGTGTTTTACGAGTAAAAACTAAGTAATATGTTGGTATGTGTTGTTTAGGTCATCAGCTGAAAGGGTGGTTTGAACCTCTAAATTAAGTAAAACGAGGAGTGAGGTGGTTTACAATTGCCTTCCTCCTTGAGTGGAAAAACATGCTTATCAGCATGCTAGTCCCTCTGAAAACCATCTTCTTTTCACCCTGCAAATGACACCTGAACTTCATTCACTACAGAGTATAGCTGTATAAAGAAATTCATTTCTCACTAGTCTCTTTTGCACCTCTACTTCTCCTGTTCTTAAATGCTTCAGTCGTAAATATAATTGGCTAACCATGTGATAAGAAACAGAACTATTTTTATAGCCCCGAAACTAGTAGTTTGAGTACAAATAATTTAAGACTGCAAATAATTGTACAATGAGAAAAATATTTTCAGTTGGCTTCTAAACATATAAATTAAATGAAAAACTTATAAAGTCCAGTTGGCAAAAAACGAACAAAACTAAGTTCTTAATTCAAGATGTACTTACAATATAAATCGCTTGCTGGTAAAATATTTCTTCCAGTTCATTAGCATATTCAAAAAATTAAAATTTTCACTACTACTTGCGTCCATAAAATCTATAATTAGTTGATTATGTAATGCTGAAAACCTTGATGATTCAATTTTTTTCTTCATAAACATGATGCTTATGTCTGTAACTTCTTGTGCTGCAGTGTATTGCAGTGCTATTTCCAGTACTTTTGCTGCTTTTCATATAAATATCGCTCCGTGTTGCATATTTTAATTGGTTTCTTTATTTGTCATGCATATTCTTTCAGATAATCCGAACTGGTTCCGGTTGCAATTAGTTCGGATTAGCGGAGTTGTTTTGCTATTTGAATTACATTTTAATCTATCACATAACAGATTTTTTAATTTGTTATCGTTTTACTTGATATTTACAGTTTTAATTGTAATAATACTTCCAAACGATGACATGGAAGCAACGCTGCTGAGTGCTGTCTTCTTCAAGTTTTATTCATCATCAACACATTTACTGAAAGTTTTTGTTAAACTGTTTGTAAATAATTCTTACTGTTAAAAAAAAAATTGATTGTTATTTCCTGGGTAAACACTGCATCTCTAATGTTTCCTATGCTGTTTTATGCCCACTTGTTTTTTGTTTCAATACTGTTTTATATTTACAATAACATTACGAAATATAATAAAATCAATTAAATCACTATTACAAGTGTGTATATTTTTGTTGGTCTTCAAGACAGACATACGTTCAGACAGACAGACAGATAGATAGATAAGGCATACTTCTTTCATACGTCTTTTTAATGTTTATATCAAGTTAAGCTATTTTCCATGCAGCTGTTTCATGTCTGTATAACCAAGTAGTCAGGCCTACTGTGCTCACTACATTGGTTAAGTGTCTGCTAAACGTTTACAAAATAATTATGTTATCTAAATCTCTCAAGAGTATTGGTTTTTATTTCCGTATTGGTTATTTCTTTCCCTAGTCGCTTTAAATATCACACGCTTAAATTTATATTCTCATTATTTTCTTTTTTTGCTTCGCATTATCTGCAAGAGCTCGCATCTATGGTATAAAGTGAGGAATTGTTGTGATGGAACAAACTTTTCTGTGCCTGAATTTCAACTGAAGTTCATATCTCATAAACCACTGAAACCATTTTTTTTCTTTTTTTTTTTGAAGAAGGTCCATCTGTATAATTTAATCTGAAGCTAGAATTATAGACCGATTGGATGAAATTTCAAAAGTCATTTTCAATCAATCTAGAAGCGTTTTTGGAATTGGAGATTTGTAGCCAAAAAAATGGTATTTTACTAATTTTATGATAGATTTTAAAGCCGTATGCTCAACTTATACAATACGGTATTGTTTCGGGTGAAATATTTGAAATTAGAATTAAATGGACTAATTTAATGCGATTTTTTTACAAAAACAATCGAGTATTGTAGCTAGGTAAGCGTTAAAAAATTAATTTCTTATACAAAAGTTGTGGGATTTTAAAATTGTATTAAATATTTTTATGCGATTTTTTTAACACAGAGTAATAATTTTGATCTGGGTTTTACAAAAGAAAAATTATATAAATAGCTGCGAAGCTAAGATTTCACAAAAAAGTGAATATTAAAGTCGTAGCACTTTCAAATATAAATTTGAGTATAAATTTATTCTTTTAATTATGCTTGAGATTTTTTATTTTCTATAACTTTAATTAATTATAAACCAATAAGTTGTTAAATACATACATAATAAGGCCGCAATCTTAAAAAACACATTTTTTACCAATTTTGATGAAAAAAAATACAGAAAACCATTAATTGACGTTTATCTAAGTATTGTACTAAGAACGACAGAAATAAAAGTTGTAGGTTTTGAAAATTTAACTACTTTGACTTGTACACGTTTGCCCTAGAATGCATATTAAGATTGCATTCTAATATAATTTATGTTTTTATGTTCAAGCCCTTTTTACCTACGTGTTATGTATGTCTATGTTCATGCCTTCGTGTCTTCAGATGTTCTTCATGCATAAATATGTGTATAATATGGTTTGGTAATTTGGAAATGGTAATAATAAATAGGAATGGTGAAATATAATATATAAAATTAAGTATATAATGATTCAATGTAGCAAGTATATTAAGGTTGTTTGTCGTTCTACTACCTGATGGACTTCCGTACCTGGCTGCACACTACTCTGTGGGAGGAGACGGTAGGGTGTAGGGGAGTGCGGGGAAGCCCTAAAAAACAAAAAAAGCTAAAATAAAATTAAAAATTTGAGTTTTTTTCTACGATGTTCAGGTCCTCCCAAGAATTTTAGCAGACATGCCACTTTACCTATCTTGTAGAGCAATAAAAAATGTAGTAATGGAGGATTTAAAAAAAATCGTATTAGCCGTTTTTGGGAAATTCGCAAAAAATCAAATGAATAAACTGCTACTTTTGGTTGACAGATTTTGATGAAAATGTTCGGGTCGGGTTCCGTTGAAGTAACTAACTTAAGTTTTAAGTTTCAACTTTGTATTTGATATTCCGTTCTTGAGATATTTTGTTTACACACACACACACACACACACACACTAATCGCTAAAAACATATTTTTGGGGGCCCGGAAACGTGTATTTCCGGTGGAAAATTGATTTCGAAAAATCGACATGAAAACAATACTTTTCTTTCCTATATATTGATATAGGACAAGAAAAAGTAAAAATACGTCCCAGAGATATTTAATCTTTGCATTTGAAATTGAATAATTACTGCCTTAAAAATTATTTAGTTCACGAATTGATATTTTTTTAAATATAGTGCATGTATTATCATTGAATAATTATTATTATATTGAATAATTTTATATTATCATATAATAATTATAGTAAACACATTTTACTCATGAATAGATTTTGTTCAGATGTATGCAACCTCTACCACGAAATAAAAAGTTACTTTGGAGTGATTTTAAGAGAAGGAAGCAAACGAATGATCACTAAACAAACAGAAATTAAGCTTGTATTTAAACAATTGAAAAAAAAAAACGTGAAAATAAAACTATTTTATGAGTGCATGGTTAGACAGGTGGGCGGATGTTGCAACGGAAGAACCTCTGGCGTGACTCACAGATATCGCCGGAAGACAATACATAACAAATTTTAACCTCTACTAGCTACATACCTGTGATAACATTGATCATTCGTGTTTTATTAACATAAAATTAACGATTGCAATACAACCCTAAATTACATGATCATCAGTATTTTATAGAACAATTCATTTAGAAAATTAATTTTACATAATGTTATAACAGCTTATTTTCAACCTTGTAGAATTTACAAGTAGTATTTTTATGTAAATTTTTTACGAATATCTTGATGCAAAATGATATTGTAATTAGGTTTAGCTGATTTTAATTGTAATTGTGTTCATTTAATTCCACGTTTCATGATGACCTAAAGCCAAAAAGTTTATATGTGGACGTGTGCCTGTGGGTATATTATCTGTTCTGGAGCAACAATTATTATTGGACCGATTAAGTTGAAATTTGAAAATTAAAATTTCCTAGACATTTTTTAAAATGACATAGGTGCACAACATGACTACTCCGCTCTATCTCTTCCCTTCTCACCTTCTACGCTACTGAACCCCCTGCCATCTCTATCAGGGAAATGTTGTATGTGTGTGTCCATGCGTGTTTATTCGTGGGTGTGTGTGTGAGAGAGAGAAAGAGTGATTGATATAAAGAGAGGGAAGAGAAAGAAAGAGTAAGACTGGAGGAATGAGTGTGAGGAGGGAGGAGAGAGAAGGATAAACGTGGAGAAATAAGTCCCGGTACGCCAACTTTTTGCAGTTCACAATACTAAAAATCTAGTGTGAAACACACATGACTTTCTCTTGCCAATGCAAATAATGAACAATATTACCTAACATTAGTAATAAAACATTAGAAATAAACGAAAAATCTAACCTCAAAAAGATAACTTTATTTTAATCATAAGTTAAAGACGCAAACTGAAAATCATCCTCAGTTTGGCTTAAAATTACGGAAAATTAATGTCACGCTGAACTTCCTCTGTAGAGGAGAATTTTCTAAATAAAATATTTTATAGATCTCTTAATTTCCTATAAATTTGATTGTATACACTTATGTCGTAAAATGCATACTAATGCTGAAATCTTTAAAAAAATCGATATTTTTACAGATTTTCATGAACATAAACAGAAAAAAACTGATTACTGCTAAACTAAGCGTCATACAAAAAAAAAGTTTGAAATAAAAGTTGTTGGTTTTTTTAATTCTCTACAACTTTTATTACATACATTTTTGCGCTCAAATTCATATTAAAGCTGCAATCTTAAAAAAACCATTTTTTCTATGAGAGCACAGCCTTCGTAAGAATTTCAGCAGACATGGCGCCTACCCTGTCTTGTAGAGTGCAAAAAAATCATAGTAAATGAGGCGATTTTTAAAAAAATCGTAGGAGCCGTTTTTGTTGAGAAAATCGTAAAAAAGTGAAAAATGACACGAATAAACTACTACTTCCGGTTGACCTATTTCATGAAGTGCTTGTGTCGGGTCCGGCAGTAATATCTAACTTAAGTTTTAAGTTTTAACTTCGTACGATGTACCGTTCTTGAGATATTTTGTTCACACACACACACACACACGCGCGCACGCACGCACGCACACACACACACCAATCGCTAAAAACATGTTTTTGGGTTCTGGGGGTCTGAAAACGTGTAGATCCGGTGAAACTCGATTTCGAAAAATCGATATGAAAAAAATACTTCCTTCCTATGTATTTATATAGGCAAGAGAAAGTAAACCGTCACTTGCTATATGAGCATCCACCTACGCATTTTCATGCTGTCCGTGGAACATTTTCTGTGATGTCATTTATCTCAAATTCCTTCAATACAGAACCACATCATACAATTTTTGTTAAAATGGCTCTAACAATATTTTGAATCACCTCGTTTGCTAAATTTGCTAGCGTAATTGTAAATCATTAGTGATTCTCTTGGAGAATTTGTAAATAAGCTCTGTTTTCTTTTCACACATTAATGTACTTAAAATTACAGCCTTTATGTGAACTTTAGAGCAAAGGTATGCACAGAAGAAAAGTTAAAGTGTAGCATTTATTTTTTGGTTTTTATTTTGGTGCTATGGTTACGAGTAATTACCTCGGTTTGTCGAATTTTGATTTAGTGTTATCAATTGTAGCTACCTCAGGAACAGCCAATTAATTTCGATCTGTAGTCAAAATGTTTTTGGGTTAAGCAAAACACTTTTGCTATAATAAATTAATTTTATATTTATTCCTTTTGGTTTATTTGTTTTCTTTATCTCCTTTGCTTGCTTTTGTTGTCTATGTTCCGGTACCCCGGTACCACGGCAATACCAGTAAGTAAAAAACCTACAATTTTTGTAGTAATCTAAGTTTTTCTGACGTTTAGTTTTCTTCTTCGTACAACCAAGGGTTAGGTCGCAGCCTGTTCCAAACTCACATATTACATTATCTATCTCCATCTTCTCCGAGGTCTACCGACATCCCTTTTAGTTCTGGAGCATACCAGTGTGCCTGTTTAAATATCCTGTGATTCTGATATCCTTGCCATGCGTTGTCTCTAACTTTGGCGATAATCGTTTATCTTTTCGTTCAAGTTGTAACTACCAAATTCTGACTTGGTTTCCTCATTCCTTATTCTGTCCAAGCGTGTACACCCCATCTTATTTCCTTGAAGAAATCTCATCTCTGCCGTCTGGATTCTCCGCTCTTGGGTTTTTGTTGTTGTCCACGCCTCACTTCCGTACAGAATAACTGTAGCTCCCATATCTTTGTAGAACTTAAGTTTTGTGACTTTCTCGCTCTATTACCCAAATTTCTGCTTATAGTCCCGCATATCCTCTGGAATAATTTTTGCTCTATATCCAAATCAGAACCAAATCCCACATTGCACCTTAAATAACGAAAGTGAGATACTCTCTCCATACCAGTTTTATCCACAACTATTTTTGAACGAACGGGATATTTGCCCTTAAAAGCCATTATTTTGGTTTTATAAATGGAAATTTTTAATCCAAAATCTTTTCACAGTTTGTGTAACATATGGACCGCCCGTTGAAGATCCTCTTGTGTCTCCTACACAATCCACACGTCATTCTCAAATAAAAGTGCATTCAAATAACTACTATCATTTAACTTAATACCAGGACTAACGCTGCGTTTCCACAACTTAAAAATGTAATCAATATAAATATTAAATAATGTATAGGCCTATGATAGTCTCTTGTCGTACACGTTTAGTTTACCCGATATTTTTTGTGGTTTTGTAAAATACAGCATGAAAGTGGTTTGTTCTGAAACTACCGACTCAATTTCAAGTTTTGACATAGGTAACAAAATTTAAAATACTACAACTTTTATATTCGACGTATTTTGTCTTTTTTTAAGTTCACAGCGGTTTGATTTTTTTTTTTTGTAAAAGCCCTTATTAAAATTTGTCCATTCCGTATTGAATGTTTCTAAATTTTTCAACACGGAAGCGCGTGGATATCAAATCTAAATAAACATAAATGGAGTAAAATACAGTAGGCCTATTCATGAGGATAAGCGAGAAAGAAATGAATATTCGATTTGCTGCACATTTATGTGAGGTAGTTACAAATCTTAAAGTGGCGTGTTATTCTGTGGACAATAATCATATAATTTAAAGAGAAATTACGACCGATTCGTTACATTCATTTCATGATTCCTGTAATTTGGAGCCAACATCATGAAACAATCCTCCCCTTTATATCATTGCAACTACAATTCAACAATCGACTTTGTTTCTAAAAATTAAAACACGATCACAATTTTCAAATCAACATTTGTTCTCTAAATAAAATTGATTATAATAAAATTTAATGGGACAATCGCTTGTTTCATTTCAACATCAAATGGAAATTATAACTGTTCGTTTTCATTTGTAATAATTTATCTGATATCTAGCAAGAGTTTAAATAAATAATCAAATTAATTTCTATTAGCAATTTGTTTTTTTTTTTAATTTTAATTCAATTTTAGTGAATCAATTAATAAATAATTATAAATAAAATGATTGACTTATTTTTGTTGCCTACAGATTATTAACATTTTCAATTGTAGTTTATGTTCTGGGAATTTAAAAAAAACTAATTTTAGCATGTAATGCGGCACATGAGCTATGGAGTACGCAAACCTGGTTTAATTAGAAGGTAAACTGAAACGGAGGGGAACGAAGGCGCCTGCCTGTCTTTTGCTTTTATGCTTAATTTAATTAAGTACTTTTTAATTAAATTACAATTTCCTGTTGACCAATTTTGATGAAAATTTTCGTGTTAGGTCCTAATGGTACCTAACTGAAGTTCCAAGTTTCATTTTCGTGTGATGTTTCGTTGCTTTGTTCACAAGCGCGCGCGCACAAGCACACGCACACACACACACACTCACCCGCACAGACCAATCACTAAAAATATATATTTTTTTTGGTTCAGGGAACCTGAAAACGTGTATATCCGGTGAAAACTTGATTTTGAAAAATCGACATGACAACAACACCCTAATTTCCTTCCCTATTTATATTCACATTGGGCAAGAGAAAGTCAAAATTAAGCTTCTCCGAAATATTCTAATATTCTAAGACCAGAAAATAAAATATTTATGAATGAAAAGCGCAGCGATTGGGGGATACTAGTTTGAATGATTTACAAAAAGTGATAACCCACAAAAATTACATTAATTTGATTGGCAATCCAAACATTTTTATTTCAGTATTTCTTAGACAAAGCTACGCACTTATTCAGCTGTTTTCAGAGGGTTTGTTAGATACAAGGAAACGCTGTTTATCATTGCCGGAAGGGTATTTATAAGCAGTTTTTACAAATGCTAGGGGAGACATCTACCCTACCGAAAGCTCGATTGACTACTGTTTTTGGTTTATGTTCTTGATAATGAAGAAAGGGATGCAACATAACTCTGTTTAAACAAAAAATTCCCTACTAACAAAATTTTATGGATTTTATTTAATAATTCTATTTAATAACATTGTTAAATTGCTTTTAACAATTTTTTTAAAAATGTCTACTTCTCTTATAACATGAATGAGCGTTTATAAGTTACTTGTATGTAGGTTACTCCTAAAATCTAAAACGTATATCAAGTAACCTGTTTACAGTTTTCCCGGTTTTCCTGGTTTCAATCCATACCCTACTTATTTAAGACATCACATTTAAAATGTTTATACAGATTTTCAAATTTACAGCTTTTACAATCTACGGAAATGAATTCATTGCCTTGGGATAGTTTTCGTTTTACCCCTTAGAATCAACTGGTAATAATTCAAATTTTTGATACCTTGTATAGTATACAAATCCCGAATTTTAGAACTGTAGTTCTTCAGAAAGATGTTGATATTATAACACAGATTGCTTTAGATTAATCACGTTTTTCTCGCCTCCAGGCTCTTCTTTGCTTCTACGCCAGGGGTTCAATATTCGAATCCTGATCAGATTTGGAATTGTTCTTATCAATTATTTCCATCCGTTACTTCTTTACTTTCTTCAAAAATTTTCATAACTGTTGGACATCATTTTTACATCTAAGTAGCAATCTGAAAGCAAATAATTTACTTTTTCTGTTTAAACCGTTAAAAATCTGGTGGGAAACACTCACACAACTTTCTCGCTCCAATGCAAATAATAAACAATATAACCAAACATTAGTAATAAAACATTAGAAATAAACAAAAAACTAATCTTAATAAACATAACCTAATTTTAATCATGAGTGAAACACGCAAAATTAAAATCAACCGCAGTTTGGCGTAAAGTTACGGAAAATCACTCTTTCACGCTAAACTGGGCTCTGTAGAGAAAAATGCTTAAAATAAAAGTTGTAGATCTTTTAATTTAACTCCGCCATGCCGGTCGCAAGCCCGGGGCCTTATCTAGCAAATGATAAGGAAGGAGGAGCGGGAGGAGATACACCTCGTTAAAAATCCAGGGTCCATCTGGCTCCGGATGGTAGCACCCTGTAAGGGCCCCCGCCCAGGGTCACGGGTGAAAACCGTTTAACGGCCTCGAAGGCGGATGAAGAGAAATCCCAACGGCGGAGAGGGCGGAAGAACCTAGGGAGTTAACCCAAATAAAATCCAGGGTAGGCAACGCTCTGAAAGCTGCAGTGGAAGCAAGTGCCTAGGAGACGGCGACTCCAAACAAAAGACCCTGGTCCTCCAGGTTGGGGGTTGGGCGTGAGGCCAGCACCCTCACCCTGTCAAAAATGACCTCCGCTTCGAATTCTCAAATTTGCCTCGGATTGGGACTGGACTTACGGAAAAAGACAATAGGAAGAAGCAAAGACTGAGACTATGGAAACGGAAACATCTATTGAAAGTAGTGACATGGAATGTAAGAACTATGCTACAGGCTGAAAAAATGATGGAAATAGCCCAAGAAGCAGCCAAGTATGGCCTAGATATTGTGGCTCTACAGGAAATAAGATGGACTGGTACAGGACGAATAGATAAGAAGGATTTCAGCTTGCTGTACAGTGGCTCAGAGGACAGAACTGGGTTAAGGGGAACAGGCTTCATGGTAAATGCAAAAACAAGAAAAAGTATAATGGAGTTTGAACCCAGAAATGATAGGCTGTGCCGGTTGAGACTGAAAGGGCATTTCAGAAACATAACCCTAATATCTGCATATGCGCCAACCGAAAATGCAACAGACGAAGACAAAATCGATTTTTATGAAGAACTTAGCCTTCTCTGTGAAAAAACTCCGAGGTACGACATGCTGATTGTACTTGGAGACTTCAATGCTCAGATAGGGAAAGAAGATTACCTTACACCACTAGCAGGAAAGGGCACACTACATGATGAAACAAACGGAAACGGTGTCCTACTAGCTCAATTAGCTGCACAAGAGAACCTAAGAATTGTTAGCACACAGTTTATACATAAAAAGATTCACATGGGAACATGGAAAGTACCAGGATCTGAGCTGGTGAATCAAATTGATCACATCCTTGTCTCAAAAAAGTATATGACATCAGTGATAGATGTGAAGACAATTAGAGGACCTAATTGTGAATCCGATCACTATGCAGTGCTAGCTAAAATATCAGAAAAAATATCAGTTGTGGAAAATATGAGAGGTGAAAGACAGCCAAGATGGAATCTTGAAGCTCTTGGGAGTGAAGAAGTAAAAAGAAAATACCAAGAAAATATTCAGAGAGGGCTGAGAGGCATAAGACAGGATAATGAACAGGAGTGGGAGGTTGAGGATGGGTGGCAAAAAGCAAAAGAATCAATTACTAGAGCAGCTGAAAGCAGCATAGGAATGAGGGGAAGGAGGAGGAATGAGGAGTGGTTTGATGAACAGTGCAGGCAAGCAATTGATGAAAGAAATGGAGATAGACTATCAGCTCTACAGAGAAGAACAAGACAATCCGTAGAAACCTACAAAGAAAGCAGGAGAAATGCCAAGACACTACTACGGAAAAAGAAACGAGAGTACCTCAAAAAACGGATAGAGCTCGTAGAGAACTTGAACCAAAAGAATGAAACAAGGAAGTTCTACCAAGCATTTAAACAGCTCCAAAAAGGATTCCACCCCAAGACAACAATTTGCAAGGATAAGCAAGGCCAGGCAATAACAGAGGAAAGCAAAATACTTGACAGATGGGCGGAGCACTTTGAGGAACTGCTACAGAGTAACACAGAGGTTGAAGATACATGGACACCAAAGTATCAGTCTGTTGACATTTTTGTTGAGGAACCAACATTGGACAAACTGGAAAAAGCAATTAGAAAACAGAAAAGTGGAAAAGCCCCAGGAATAGACCACATACCAGCAGAGATGCTAAAGAATGGAGGGGAAACACTAAAAGGAGAGCTCCTGAGCCTCATAAAAAAGATATGGAGAACAGAAACAATGCCCAGAGAGTGGAACATAGGAATAATTTTTCCAATCCACAAGAAAGGAGATAAGAAAATATGTGGCAACTACAGAGGAATCACACTCCTAAATGCAGTCTACAAGATTTTCTCTAGTATATTATTGACAAGAATGAGCAGCCTTGCTGAAGATATTATAGGGGAATATCAGTGTGGGTTTCGCCCGGGAAGAAGTACGACAGACCAAATATTTGCTGTCCGACAAACAATGGAGAAATGTACCGAGCATAATGTTGACTTACACATGTTGTTCGTGGATTACCGGATGGCATTCGACTCTGTAGACAACACGGAACTGTTGAAAGTGCTAGAAAGCTATGGTTTCCCTCAAAAGCTAATCCGCCTCACCAGGATGACATTAAAAGATAACAGAGCCCAAGTTTTAGTAGGAGGTAAACTGAGCAGAAGTTTTCATGTCAACAAAGGCGTCAGACAAGGAGATTCACTATCGGCCTTGCTATTCAATCTTGCCCTGCACAAAGTAGTTGAAGATATTGACCCAAAAGGAAATATAATTCACAAGTCCAAGGAAGTCCATGCTTATGCCGACGACATTCTGCTGGTGGCCAGAAACATGAATGCACTAAAAGAAATGTTCACATCCCTAGAGAGAGCAGGTCACAATATGGGTCTAAGTGTAAATGAAAATAAAACAAAATACCTCAAGATGACAACCTCACTAGCCAGAAGATGCCGTGAAGACCTTCGTATAGACAACTATACTTTTGAAACTGTGGACTCTTTTACATACCTTGGAACAGAAATAAATATAAACAATGATATTGGTCAAGACATTAAAAGAAGGATAAATCAAGGTTTCCGGGCCTACCATGCAAACGACAAGCTCCTCAAGTCCAAACTAGTGTCCAGGCAAACTAAAATGAAAATGTACAAAACAATCATAAGACCAATTGTTACATATGGATCAGAAGCCTGGACCCTGACTGCTTATAACGTTAATACATTAAATGTTTTTGAAAGAAGAATTATCAGGAAAATATATGGAGCAGTAAGGACCAATGGAGAATGGAGAACAAGAACAAACTCAGAGATTGAGGAAATCCTGGAAGGTGCTAATATTGTTCGTTTCATAAAGTCAAGGAGAATAAGCTGGCTTGGACATACCTACAGAATGAATGAACAGCGAATGCAGAGGCAAATGCTCACAGGTAATATGATGGGTACAAGAAGAAGAGGCAGACCAAGGAAACGATGGTTGCAGGATGTCGAGATGGATCTGGCAGCAATGTCAGTGATAGGTTGGAAGCGGAAAGCGATGGAGCGAGACGTGTGGAGGCAGATCGTAGAGAAAGCCAAGGTTCACCACGGACTGTATCGCTATGAGAAGAAGAAGAAGAAGAAGATCTTTTAATTTTCTGTAAATTTAATTATACACATTTTTCGTAAAATGCATACTAAGGCTGAAATCGTAAAACAATTGATTTTTTACACGTTTTCATAAGAAAAACAAACAGAAAATCGCTAATTGCCGCTAAACTAAGCGTTATACAAAAAAATGTTTTCAATAAAAGTTGTAGGATTTTAAATTTTCTATAACTTTTATTATATACACTTTTGCGCTAAAATGCTTAATATGCATTTTTACCCGCAATCTTTAAAAAACAATTTTTTTACGAGAAAACAACCTTTTCAAGAATTTCAGCAGACATACGCCTACCCTATCTTCTAGAGCATAGAAAATGTAGTAAATAAGACGATTTTTAAAAAAATTTAATGAGCCGTTTTTGAGAAAATTTCAAAAAAGTAAAAAATGACACGAATAAACTACTACCTCCGGTTGATTAATTTTGATGAAAATGTTCGTGTAGTTCCTCTAGTGATATCTAACTTGAGTTTCAAGTTTCAAGTTCGTACGATGTTCCGTTCTTGAGACATTCTGTTCACACACACAGACCAATCGCTTAAAACATGTTTTTTGGGTTCAGGGGGTCTGAAAACGTTTAGGTCCAGTAAAAACTCGATTTCGAATAATCGACATGGAAACAATACTTTCCTTTCTAAATATTCATATAGGTAAGAGAGATCGTAAAAATCCACATTTATATACGTACATAGAGGGAGCGTGGCTTACCTAATTGTAGGGGGGACTCGGAATAAAAATTTGGGAACCATTGCTATAATAAAATCCTACGTCTCAGACGTTATTTTGTATTAAAATTTTGTTTACTTTATGTGTAAAATTTAATTATTTTGTACGATTTTTTATACATTTTATAAGCTCTATACAACTATTGATTCATATAAAAAATATTATTATGACAGGATGTGGTTGAACGTTAGTTGGATGCATTATTACTAACTGCATAGGCTTCCTGCATTTTTATTACTCATTTTAATTCTCATGAAATATACTTGTTCCTATCTCACGATTATTTAATGAATTAAAATACAATAAAATAGTGAAACAATTTATCTATTGATTTAAACAAATTCTCATAACTTATTTCATAAAACACAACGCAAAACTTATCTATAACTACAATTTTTCTCAAACTTTAAAAAAATTCTACTTTATCTTTCTCTCGATATTTACATCTTTTTACTTTCTCTTGCCTATATATGAATATATAGGAAGCAAAGTATTGTTTTCATTTTGATTTTTCGAACATGAGTTTTCACCGGATATACACGTTTTCAGCCCCCTGAACCCAAAAACATGTTTTTAGCGATTGATCTGTGTGTGTAAGAGAGTTTCAATAAAGTAATTTACTGTTGTTGGTTTTACTACAGTTTGATAGTGTCTCAGTTTCTGTCTATTGACATGAATTTTTTATTGTAAATATTGTTAAGTAAATTATTGTAGACTTATCATTTTTCTTGTTCTTTGTTCCCTTGTTGTTTTTTCTCCGGTATTATACCTAATTGTTTCGCCTAAATATTTAACAGTTTTGACTATATATTTTACATGTTCATTCATTTTGACTTTGTTTATGAACAGTTGGTCTATTATAATCTGTCGATTTTTATCACGATAAAAATCTGGTGGGAAACACTCACACAACTTTCTCTTGCCAATGCAAATAATGGACCAATATAATAAGCTAACATTAGAAATAAAACATTAGAAACAAACAAACAAATTAATCTCAGAAAACATAACCTCATTTAATCATGAATGAATGATGCAAAATGAAAATCAACCTCAATTTTGCTTAATAATAAGGAAAATCACTCTCTGACGCTAAACTAGGCTATGTAGAGAAAAATTCTCTAAGTAAAAGTAATAGATCACTTAATTTCCTATAAATTTGGTTGTTACCTATGGCCGAAATCTTAAAAAATCTATTTTTTTTACAGATTTTCGTGAAAAAAACAGAAAATCACTAGTTACGGCTAAACTAAGCGTTATACAAAAAATGTTTTAAATAAAAGTTGTAGATTTTTGAATTTTCCACAACTTTTATTATATATACTTTTGCCCTAAAATCCACTTTATGGCCGCAATCTTAAAAAAAAAACATTTTTTTCTACGACAGCACAGCCTCCCCAAAAACTTCAGCAGACCTGGCGCCTACTCTATCTTGTAAAGCATAAAAATTGTAGTAAATAAGGCGATGTTTAAAAAAATTAGGAGCCGTTTTTGAGAAAATTGCGAAAAACTGAAAAATGACACGAATAAACTTCTACTTTTGGTTGACCGATTTTGATGAAAATGTTCGTGTTGGGTTCGGTAGTAGTATCTAAATTAAGTTTCAACTTTCAACTTAGTACGATGTTCCGTTGTGATAATTTGTTCACGTACACACACACACACACACACACACACACACACACACACACACACACACAGACTATTCGCTAAAAACATGTTTTTTGGGATCAGGGGGTCTGAAAACGTGTAGATCCGGTGAAAATTCGATGTCAAAAAATCAACATGAAATGTCATAAGTAATAAAGTATTTACTTTCCTTTCTATATTCAAGGCAAGAGAAAGTAAAAATAACTTTTTACGGAATAATAGGCCTTTATTTGAATATTAGTGTTTCTTTTTGTTTAACGTCCGACTTTTTTGCTATTACTGCTAATGCAGACGGTGACAAGGGTGATAGATGAAGATGAGTGATGAAAAAATGCCAGATCTGACCGGGAATTGAACCCGGGACGCCGGTGTAATTGAATATTAGTGACATAGTAATTGCAGTATTTTGGACCAAGTGTCAGTAATTCTTATAAAGGTCATTAAAATAGCTATAAGAATATTAAATCCGTTGAACTTTAGGCATATATAATTTTTCATTATTGAACCTTCAAAAATGCGCAAGTCATCTTGCTCTGACATGAAATTCTAATAGTGGGATGTCGTTGAAGATTTCTCTGCAGGGAAGAATAAAAACAATGATGATTTGAAGATAACAAAAATAAATAATGATTATACATTTAAATTTAAGGCCTATTTTATCTGCATTTTCTTTGTTTACATAATAAATTCTATCTTTGAATAATGTTTTGACAGGCTGGGACAGACTTGAAAAAGCACCACCAGATAACCAAGCCAAGAGATTATTGCAGTAATATTTCAGTTAATGTAAGTCTGTTTTACAATATTTTTATTATTAACAATCAATTTCGATACTATAAGTAAATAAATTAACCGTTTATCGAACATTTTGAAACCAATTTAGATACATTGAAGCCAAATTTATGGTTCCGCCAAATTATCAATCTAATATACTTAGGAAGATTACTGAGGCCCCTTTTATGTTTACAACAGAACTCTGCTTACAAATTTACACTCTAATTACGTAAATAAAGTATTTCATAAGCTGCATCTTCGATTTAAGAATAGATTTCAATTCAATGAGAACCACTCTCTTACATAATCTACAAGGACCGAATTTACTGGGCAACCCAAGAAGAAGACTCTGCAGAGAAGATAGGGTACAGGCATAGTTTAATTCAACCCCCAACAGATCAATAATTCAAGAAAAAACCATAAATTAAATTAATTAATAACCTTTTTTTTTAAAAAAAATTTTAAATAAGTTGAAGTCTACTGGTGAGTAGGATTCTTCTCTAAGTCCTTATATAAAGTAATATTTTTATTGACATACTTAATATTTTTACTGGTTGTAAGTTGTTTGTAAAGTTGTAAATGAAGATTTTAAAAGTAAAAAAACTGAGTTGAAATCTTTTAAAGATTTATTCCAGATTTGAAGCTAAGAAAGAATTAAACATCAGTTTTTTTTGTATTGTAAAACTTTACTTTCGTTATAATAGAAAATAAATAAACAGTAAAACCAACAATGGTTTTTTAAAACTATATTTAATTTCTTTTCTTATATTATTATAAACATATATTTCATTTAAAAAAGGATTTGACCTGACTTTTTTGATTTGAGAAGGTCGTCTGTATCATTTGTACTTCTGGACAACACAATAGAATTAGTAGTTCCTTTTCTGACTTCAGAATTAAATCAACTGTTTATTCTTCGTCTGGTTATGTCGCCCATGTAGCCGCTATTGAATATTGTTGTATTATTGTATTTTGAAAAGAAGGGGTGGAATGGAGAGGAGCTGGGGTCTTTCTTATTCTATGACGTACTCATTTATTATAATATGATACTATACCATTGTCATTGTTTCTGACAATGATATATTTATTTATTTTGTCAGTATCTTGCTGTGATATGATCTACCCTAAAAAACCAAGACAATACTGATAGTTAAATTTAGTTATTTACTTAGTTACAATAAACCTCGCTAATTTCGATAATACAGATTAATTCTAGTCCGAATAATACTAATATTAATAATCTTTATTCCGCATATTATAATACACAAAGGCAAAATACACAAATCAGTATACAAATGTAACTTCAATTAAATTAAACAAAATAAATATTAAAGAATATAATGGTGGTTTCAAAAAGGACGAAACCGTAATATTATGTATAAGTAACGTATTAGTAGCTAATTTTAAGTCCACAAACTTGGAAAAAATGAATGAGTGTCTATGATTGTGAGGTGGATAAGTGTGTATGTAGCCTACAAAGAGCTAAATGTAGAAATTTAATTTTTTGAGATAAATCGAGTACTATTAAATTGTCTGAACTTATTGAGTTAGTGCAAAAGGATTTTCTAAGCAAACTCGTAAGGAAAATTGGGTTGTTCAAAATGATCCTTCCATAGGATCTTTGAAAACAATTGTACTTAGAAAATGTTGGAGATAATAAAAAGTGCTACAATTTTTAGGTTTAACATGTTTTGTTTTCCTGTTATTTGAAATTTTTGATTAAAAGCTGCATCAATATCAGTTCTAAAATTGTAGGCTTAAAATGCTGTATACAGCAAAAATTCTTACAAAAATTATTATGATGGAGTTTCATGTGTAGTAGGGACTACGTGTGATTAACAAATTATACACGTTTCCATTCAAAACTAATAAATCACACGGATCCAGAGATACAAACACTGTAACATCCACACATACCGCAAAATTCACAAAGAAGATTTAAAAGATGCTAGAATTTGGATCTTCTACAAAAGAGTGACGAGGGTTTGCCACTGCGTGATTTCCTCAAACAAGACGAAAACAAAACATTAAACACGTGCATCGTAAATACTACTGGTCGTATACAGTAGTAATTTTTATTAAATAAAGATAAAATAATTGAGTTTTTAAAATGTACTTTATGAAATTATAATTGTAATGCAATTAAAATTGGCCGGCCCGTTGGCGTAGTGGTTAGCGCAACTGGCTTCTACGCCGGGGTCCCAGGTTTGATTCCCGGTCAGGTCTGGGATTTTTTCATCACTTATTTTCATCTATCATCCTTCTCACTGTCTGCATTAGCAGCAATTGCAAAACAGCCAGACGTAAAACAAAAAAAGGAAAAAATTCGTTAGTAATATTTATTTATAAATATTTTATCATAGTGGCAATACGAGGACTTCGGTATAAGATTATAACCATTCTGGATGCAACATCAAATTCGGTCTAAAAATAAGTAAAATGTTGTACTGCTTGAAGATCAGCGAAAAGGTTTTCGCGGTTTGCCGAAGATTTTTTCATTTATAAAATCGTGCAATTGTATCACTTCAGAGAAGTAAAATACTACCTAATTAAAGTGAATTCTAGAAAATCTGTAGTACTCTTTTCTTCTGCTGTACATTTGTATAGATCTTAATCTATTTCCATTTTCTTATCTATTTATTTCTATATATTAGTAGTGTATGAAATTTCATAGAAATAATTTATAAAGAATTTCCGTCCATTATGGAAAATTATTTTTAAAGTGAATAAAATAAAGTAGAAAATGCGTTCATAAAAGCATCTGTTAAAAGATAAGAAAAAAACTTAACAAAAAGAAATCCCGGTTGGCGCTGGGTTGGTTTTACCCACAAGTAAACAATATTGTTTACTTTACTACGTCAGTGTTTGTTGCTTCTATCAAAACTCCCCATGCTAATCCACTAAAAAATAAAAAAGTTGTCTTGAAAAATAATCAGATTGACAAGAACAGTCTCCGTCTTAACCCTTGTGCGTCTGCAATGGATCGACACATAACAACTCCCATAGTCTTTCTTCACCGATATCTAAACACAGACAGACAAACACGATACCATGCAAACAAAAACACTTTCACGCACATTTTAGAACTAATAAATCTTTCGATTAACTTTTGATTAAGATATATGGGAGACCCACTTTTGAAAAATTTCCATTTCAACTCAAACACTTTTTGTGTTTTTTGGCACATAAACACATCACTTCCTTTTTTCTACAATATTTTGCAATCAGTTTTTTTTAATTTACTAAAAATATAAATTGTATTTAAAGACAATAAAAGTGTTTCAAAAAAAGACTTAACTCTGATCAAAACTAAACTGTGCATTATACTCAAACATGAAGTAGTTTGATGAAGCTGAAGATGACGATGATCATGATGGAGATAATGACAATTATTAGTAGAAATAGAAAAAAATTAAATTAGTTATATGATTGACAAAATCGTGAAAGAAAAATCCAATATTTTAAAACGTTTCTATCTGTATCTTCGATGAGTCGAGAAGGTTGATTGCATAAGGATTCTGATGTTCTTCTTACCTTTTTAAATGTTTCTCACTACGTTATTTAATTTACATTTTTTAATCCTAAAGAAATTCAATAGTGTTTAATTATATTCCATTCCCCGTTCAATTAAAAAACTGTTTTGTAGTCTGAAATAAAATTTTAGGCATTCGGTACAATAAATCACCCAAAATCCACCCAATGAAAATTTCCAATTTATTTTAGAAGGGACACGTGACAATGAGGATTATAATCTTTCTTCGCTTAGGCCTAGTTGATATAACTGTGTTAGCACTAGGCACGAACATTATCTAGTTCTTTGTATCAGTTAGGCTACCTTTCAGCTTGTACCGATTTGTAATTCTTCTTCTTCTTCTCCTCTTCCTCTTCCTCCTCCTCTTTTTTCTTGTTCTTCTTTTTCTCCTCCTCCTTTTTCTTGTTCTTCTTCTTCTCCTCCTTTTTCTTGTTTTTTTCTTCTTCTTCTTCTTCTTCTTCTTCTTCTCCTCCTCCTCCTCCTTCTTCTCATTATTTTTCTTCTCCTTTTTCTTCTTCTTGTTCTTCATCATCATCAATCATTATGCTTCCTTTGTTTGCCTCTACGAGTGTAGCCAATGAAAAAGCTAAAAGTACGCATTTATCTAAAACGAAACATCTTAGTGTAAAAGGGATTTTCTGATTATGATTTTTTTATCTTTAGAAAACACGCTGTACTAGTCTTATACGCTTCCGAGTTGTAATTACTAGGAGAAGAAAAATCGTGTTTCGGAACAAGACTACTTAGTTCAATGCCAATTTGCAATTTTCTATAAAGGTTTGAATTAATATTAGTCCAAGACCTCCAGACATTTTGTGAATCGTCTTGATGGGCTGCCTTTGGCGACTTCCTCACACAAATGACAAGATAATTTAATAAAACTACTGTCACTATAACTGCTGGTTGTGTAAAAATGTTAAACAGTTGTAGTTTCTTTTTCTCAAATAAAGTTTAAAAAAATTGGTCCACTCCGAGTTGAATCAATTTTATTGTTAATCTTATAATCTTAAAACAGTTATGGATACGGCATAAACGTAAATGTAAAGTGAAATGAGTAAAGAAATGATTAAGTAGGAGATGCCTACTCTGACGATTTGTGAGAGAGTTAGATCGATTTACCGTGTTAATTATAAAGTTTTTTATTGCCTTTAAAAAGGGCAAAACAACCATTTTAATGACAAGAAATTATTGCAGTAATTTTAACGAATGCAGATTTTGCAATCATTATTTTCCTTAAGTTTATTTATTTTATTTGAATTAAAAATCAATTTTATTTATTTCTTTATTATTTATAACAATATTAGAATGATTTAATGTCAGATAATTATAGGTTTGTTCAGTCAATCGTTGGTGGTTTTTCTTCCTTTTTATTGAACGTAAATATTTTTTATTACTCACCTGGAAACCTGACCGTAATGTGTTGTTCATTCATTAATAAAATGGCTTAAAATTGCCTGGTTTCATCATCCGGAAATGTGATGCGTACTATTCAAGATTACTAAGTTATTTACACATTTGCTCATTCATTAGTAAATTCGTTGAACCTGAAAATTTCCACCGGAAGGTTGACTGTAGTACATATTGGCTTTGTCACCTCATTTTAATAATAACTTATTGTTTTCTAGATTTTTTTTGTCTTGATAGATACCGTTTTTCATATGAATTGATTATACTCCTGCTTTCTCATAGGAATCTCAACATCTGTACTTTTTCTTCCGTTTACATTAATTTATAAAAAATTCCATTGCTTTTTAACAAATTTCTTGATATTTCTGTGGATCATTTCCTTGTTGTTTCTCTTCTACATTTTAAATTACTGGGACGGCAAACAGCATTAATTTTCTACCTAATCTTTTGGCAATACTGCATTTCCTTTGTTTGCTATTTTGATTCTTCATCATCATCATTTATGATAGATAGTAAAAAATAAACAAAAAACCTGTTATAGTCATAGAAAGTAATATAGGTGCACTATATCAAGTCAAATTTTGGAATAAGGAATGGAAAATGCTCGCAAAAACAGAAGCTGGCTAGATATTCGTTTGGAGTGTTCAATGGATGCTTCAAAAGTTGTAGAATTCTTTAAATTATCTTTATTTTTTGTTTTGTGCCCTTTTGCTCTAAGATTCATGAGTAATTTGAAAAAATTAATTTTAAACCTAGAGAAGATACCCCACGAATTTTCCCATTGGTGACCTTAATGAACCCACCAAATATAGCAAATGAGAGAAATTTCAATCAAACTCGACAAAACTGTATTTCAGAAAACTAATTTTTGAATTTTTGCATGGGAGTAAATTACCCATAATTTTGGAGCTATGTAGCTAATTCAAAAAGTCCCTTTGAAGTTGTGTGAGAAAAACTTAATTTTAAAATTTCAGCTTAATCGGTCAAGTAGTTTTGTTCCAGTATAAATAACACATATACATCTTTCTAAAAACCATTTTTTTGCTTCAGGGGTTACTAAATTTTGTTCTATCGCAATACTTCATCACTGTACACTATAGACAGAGCGCGACCAAGTAAAATAACTGTAGATGAACATCTGAAATCATATTATTTTATAGGAATCAATGTAGTTAGGGCTTACTCATGTGTTTTCCATATTTAACACTAACACCTAATAATTGTGTCAAATATTCCAGTTGGTTTATGACAAGGAAATAAAAACTGATAAATTAGTAACTATGTTGCGTATTTTATTACAAATATTATGATTGTCTAAATTTCAAAGAATTCATAGTCACGACTGAAAAAGTTATGTAGTTATTACTTTAGTTAAGATATTACAAAAGGTCTTTTTGTAAGGCTGAAAATCCTGGTTCCATTCCCTGGTGTGGTCAAGAAATTACTGTTGCATTGATCCTACATTAAAATGTTCTAAATTTAAGTTTTAACGGCATTGATCTTATTGTTTTAACAAAACAAAATATACTCGACTTCCGGTTTTGGGCCACTTCCGGTCAAAACCGGATTCAAACGGAATGATTTCTGTATCTACTCTTTAAGAGAAATCGAATGGCTTAATTATTGTTTTCAAATTCCAACTTTGATTTCTTAAATTCTGGTTTTGGGCCACTTCCGGTCGAACCCGGAACTTCAAACCCAATTTAGGCGCACTTACTTTTTGTGTAGATTGCGAATCCGAAAACCGTTCGTTCCTATCTCTTGTAATTTCTAACTTTAATTTTTTCAATATGGCTGGCGAACAGCTGTGTTTAGTGATTGAATGAAACACGAAGATTTTTTACTCTTGATTTTCAAAAGAACTATTGGTGAAAAACGTATTTAACACTGTAATATTGTGATTGGTAATAATAATAATATCTGTTGTGAGTATAAATTTTATAATATTTTATAGACAGCTATTTTTTTTTAAAGTTTTTGATTTTATTTAAGCTGTTATGGTTTACGTAACCTATACGAGGTTTGGTATTTAGTTGCCATGGCTACCAATTTCAGTAGTCAGTGTACTGGAAACGGTAACGCAACTACGCCTCGTTCTAGCGATCTAGCAGGCTCTGGTAGTACAGATGTCGGAACAACAGCTGTTTTAGAATATTTAAAGGTATTAGACGACTTGGAGCATAGACAGTCAACTAATGGAATTACTTTTTCTTCTTTGACGAAGAAGAAACGTATCAAAGAATCTAAACGTGCTTATAATCATGTCGATACCAACGATGTGGATAAAAATGTTCTTCCTGATAATTCAAAAAAATTTAAAAGAACTTTAAAACCTAACTTCAATAAAAACCAGACTAAGATAAACTCTAAACAATTTGTAACGATTACAAATATGTTTGACTGCTTATCTTCTAGTGACGAAGAAGTCATGGAAGATAAAGATATAGAAGATACCGAAGAAACCCAAATTGAAAACGTTTTAGAAAAACCGAAACCTCTTTTTATAAATTTTGTGAACATAAATGATATTTTAGGAATTGTAGACAAGGTTGCTAAAGGACAATATTATTACAAATTAGAAAATACAAATCAAATTAAATTAACTCCTAAAACTACTAAATTATATTCAGTTATAGCTAAACTATTGGAATCCCGTAATATAAGCTTTCACACGTACCAATTGACACAAAACAGGTGTTTCCGAGTTGTACTCAAAGGGATGCACCACACAGCATGTCTTGATGACGTGAAAACCGAATTAGAGGAAAAGGACCATGTAGTTTTACGAATTCATAACATAAAACACAGGATCTCAAAAGAGCCACTAAATATGTTTTTTGTTGATATACAGCGAAAAGATAATAACAAAGATATATATCAGATTCAATATTTGCTAAATGCCAAAATTTCTTTTGAAGTCCCCCACACTAAGAAAGATGTGGTACAATGCCTAAGATGCCAGCGGTATGGTCACTCTCGGGCGTATTGCAGACACCCCTTCCGTTGTGTTAAGTGTACTGAAGAACATCCGACGATTGAATGTAAAAAAACAGATCGCAAAACACCAGCAAAATGTGTTTTGTGCGGAGGATCCCATCCAGCAAACTATAAAGGGTGCTCTGTATATAAGGATATGCAGAAAAGAAAATATCCTCAGGTTCGGCCAAAAATAAATCCTTCTCAACAGCAAATTAATCAACCTCATCTTAAAACTCCTACGGCAATATCGACTGCTTCACCGCGTGATCCGCGCATTATAAACGGCTCACTACAAACGTACGCACAGGTGGCTTCTAAAGTGCATACAACTCAGCACTATGTAGATAATAGCGTCACTAATAATCGTGTACTGAATCCTCATCCGTACTCAGAAGGAAATCGTATAACATATTCAACACAGTCACCTCCAGTACTAATGCATACAATTCCTGAAAATGAAACAAGCGTAGGCAGTCAAACCCTCAGCAGATTGGAACAGCTGATCTCGAGGCAGCTAGAATGTCAGGCTAAATTATATGACGACATTAAGATCATACTAAATATGATGTCTACCCTTATAGCAAAATTGTCATAATGGTAAGACTTCTTAGAATAGCTCTATGGAATGCTAACGGCTTGGCCCAACATAGCCAAGAAATCAAGTCTTTTATCATTTTTCAGAAACTGGACATTTTACTTATATCAGAAACTCACTTCAAAGATACAAATACGTTCAGAATGACAGGATACACGACATACCAAACAAACAGCCCTGATGGTAGAGCTCATGGGGGCTCCGGATTAATAATAAAAAATACCATCGCCCATTATCAATTACCAGCGTACCAAACTGAACGCATTCAAGCCACAAGTGTGTCAATAACAGATAATTTTGGACCATTAAACGTATCAGCAGCATACTTTCCTCCAAGGTACACGCTAAGGAAAGAGGACTTCACACAATTTTTCAAATCACTGGGAAGGCGTTTTATAATAGGTGCCGATTTTAACGCAAAACATCAGCGTTGGGGGTCTCGAATAACTTCCCCGAGAGGTCGTCTGTTAATGCAAGTCATCGATCAAACACAATTATCTTATATTTCTTCAAATGAACCTACATATTGGCCTACTGATACTAGACGACTTCCAGACGTCATAGATTTCTTTATTAAAAAGGGAGTTCCTGACGCACACGTAAAAATAGAGTCTTGCTTTGACTTGTCGTCAGACCACTCACCTGTAATATTATCAATTGCATCCATTTTTAATAAATCACAGTTGCCTAAACATTTGACAAATTCATATACAAACTGGGACTATTTTAGGCAACGATTAGACTACAAAATTACCTGTGATATTCCTTTAAAAAATGAAAATGATATAGACAAGGCTGTTCATTACCTAACCGAAACAATCCAGGAAGCAGCCAAATTGTCAACTCCGGACAAGACAACTAATTACGACAATACGGACGTCTATCAACCTTTGAACATTAAAATTTCTATTAACGAAAAAAGGAGACTAAGGCGAGTATGGCAAACTACAAGAAACCCAGTAGATAAAAGGAATTACAATAATGCAGCCAGGAATCTGAAGCGTTTGTTGCAGGAATATAGTAATGAATCATTACAAGATTATTTAAAGCAATTAGGTCCTAATTATAATACAAATTTTTCCCTTTGGAAACCTTTGCGACGGATTAAAAGACCCAATCACACCATTCCACCGTTTCGACTACCGAACGGCAACTGGGTAAAGAGCAACAAAGAAAAAGCAGAAGCTTTTGCTAGTCATCTTGAAAGTGTTTTCACTCCTTTTCCCTCAGATTCAATTGATGAAGAGGAAATTAACGAATTGTTAGAATCTCCATTTCAAATGGCAATGCCTCTTAAATTATTCTCCATAAATGAAGTCAAGGAAATTATACAAAAAAATATTTGTTCAAGAAAGTCGCCGGGGCACGACTCAATCACAGGAGAAATTCTAAAAGAATTGCCACAAAAAACTCTGAGACTAATAACAATCATTTTTAATGCTATGCTTCGTATTGAATACTATCCTAAACAGTGGAAAATAGCAGAAATTGTGCTCATCCCTAAACCAGGTAAACCACCTAACGAAATAAAGTCATACAGGCCAATAAGTTTGTTGCCAGTGTTGTCTAAAGTGTTTGAAAAACTTATTCTAAAAAGATTGATACCTGTACTCGAACAAAGTGTTGTAATACCAGATTACCAGTTCGGTTTTCGAGCGGGGCATAGTACGATCGAGCAAATCCACAGAGTAGCTGCTAAAATTCAAAAGGCTTTCGAAGAAAAAGAATTTTGCTCAGTAGTCTTTATTGATGTCTGTCAAGCTTATGACAAGGTTTGGCACCTTGGTCTGCTTTTCAAGCTCAAAAGGCACCTACCTCATCAAATTTTCAATTTATTTACATCCTTTTTAGAAGACAGGTATTTCAAGGTTAAATTACAAGCAGACTCATCACAATTATTTCCTATCCATGCGGGAGTTCCTCAAGGTAGTGTGTTGTCACCTTTCCTGTATTGTATATATACTTCTGACATGCCTGTTTCGGAAAACACCACATTAGCAGCTTTTGCTGACGATGTTGCAATCCAAGCTGTACATAGCAAACCACATACTGCTTCAAAATATCTGCAAGAACATCTACACAACATAGAGAGCTGGCAAAAAAAGTGGCGGATAAAGTCTAACGAAGAGAAAAGTGTTCAAGTGACATTCACACTAAAAAAAGACACGTGTCCACCTGTTAAACTAAACAATAAAACACTACCACAATCAGATACAGCAAGATACCTCGGAATGCATCTAGATCGTCGACTAACTTGGAAAACACACATCTGGAATAAGAGGAAACAACTAAATTACAAATTTTATAAACTTTATTGGATGTTACACAAAAATTCTAAATTATCGTTAACGAACAAACTAACAATTTACAAGACTATTCTGAAACCAATTTGGACTTACGGGATTCAACTTTGGGGAACGGCGACAAAGTCAAGCGTTGCCATAATTCAACGTTTTCAAACAAAATTTCTCCGGACTATCACAGACTCTCCGTGGTATGTCACCAACAGGATCATTCAACGAGACTTGAACATACCAACCATCACGGATGAAATCTCAAGATTTTCTTCGAGGTATCATACAAGACTTAATAGCCACACAAATTATTTAGCGGTGAACCTCCTCGACAACAGTGAAGAAATTCGACGTTTACAAAGACTTCACACGACAGACTTGTTTTAAAACACAACCAACGTAACTATATTCATTGTAAAAAAAAAACTCTTTTTTTTTTAAAGTGATTATATATTTTATTTTGTAAAATGGAGAAGAACTAATGAGTTCTTCTTCAACAAGCCAGTTTATAGACTCTACCACTCATCTATTCATTGTTCCTTGCGAACAGATTGTAGATTAAGCAGTGTTTGAAAAAAAAAAAATTTTCACTTCCGGTTGTGGTCCACAGTCGGTCAAAACCGGAACTTCAAACCTAATTTAGGCCCGCTACCTTTTGTGTAGATTATTGTTGTTTAGGTCAACAGCCGAAAGGCTGATTTGAACCTCTAGAAGTTTTACTAAGAAAACGAGGAGTGGGTGGTTTACATTTACCTTCCTCACTGAGTACAAAAATAACCTATGCTTATCAGCATGTCATGCTCTCCGAATTATTTATTATTAAGTAATTACGTGTTTAATGCCCCATCTTAATTACATACATTACGTGTGATGGCATTACGTGTTTAATGCCATCTTGATTGAGGAAACTACTCAGTGGCAAAGACTCGTCTCTTTATATAAGATCCCTGTTCCACCATCTTTTTAATACCCTTTGTGAATTTTGTGGTAGATGTGGGTGTGATATGATTTGTATCTCTGTGTTCGTATGTTTATTAATTTAGAAATTAATTTATTGGTTACAATAGTGTGAAATTTTGAATAGCGGAATTTATCTGAACAACCTATAGTCCTTACCAGAGAATGTACTACTGAACAGTGTTTGTACCTCTGGATTCGTTTGATTTTTTTTAGTTTTTACGACCTCATAGTATCACTTTAGTCCAATTTTTGAGCCAGACCATTCTGTAATTGGTTCTTCTTATTCCCGAAGCGTATAAGTTTTTTTATCCTTGCTTCTTTTCTTTTTGCACACATCTTTTTGAGGCGTTCCGACCTTTGGAGTCTATCCTCGTCCGAATACACCCTGTTGGATTCCTTTGTAGTTCTAGGCTCAAATGTTATCATGTTAGTTTTAATTAGTTCGTCGTATTTTCCAGATTTTGTAATCATATCTTTTTTTAAGTTTTAAACTCTACCATGTTCTGTTGTACTTCCTTTCTCCATTTCGGTTTTGTTGTTCTTTCCCAGTAAAAGTTGTTTATTTGGTTAGCAAGTCTGGCGTTTTCTGCTCTAAGTAGGTGCCCCAAGAATGAAATTAATTAATTTAAAAATTCCGGGTTTAATTTCTAAATTAAAAAAACAATTAATTAAATATATGATTAAAAAATTTAAAATTAATTATACTGGCTACTCTTAGCTTATCTTGAGAGTGGTTTCTTTTTATAAATGTGGTAAATTCCTCAGATTGTATCTATTAGAGTTTATGGAAAGGGAAAAATAGGCCTGAAAAATGTAGGATATTCTGTTGGCTTATTTACTACTTAAAAATTATAGCCCGGCCCTAATAAAAAACATACGGGTTGTAGATAGAATCCTGTTATTAAAAGATTAAGTCCATGGATAGGAACAAGTGAACGCGGACGCCCGTTGATGCGATGGACAGGTTGGTATCAAGAGAGTGGTATTATTAAATCTAAGACACAGCAAGAAAAGAACAAGAAAACTTGGAAAAATTTGTAGGAAGCTTATGTTCAGTTATGAACCAATGGGATGTAAAAATAAAACACTTAAAAATGTACAGCAATACTTAGTAAAATTTCTGTGAATATTTGTAACAACCTACAGTCCTAAAAGGAGAACTTACCACTAGATACCGATTTACCTGCCAGTAAAATTCCCCACTGTTTGTTAAATAACTTACAGTCACGTAAGAAAATTGTACTGCTCAGTAAATAGCTCTAAAATCGTACCTAAAATTAAAGATAAAAATATAATCCCAAACTACACTAACCAAACTAACCTAGCAAAATGGTAAACTCGCTATAAATTATTAAATAGCATTGATTGGGTGAGCAACTTGTGTGGTGACAAGCTGGCAGTCACAATATTGCACAAAACAATATTGAGTGCATCTGTTAAAATTACACCAAAAAATCTAACGATTTAATTATTCTGATTATTAAGTAAATGATTTTATTACAGACCATTTGAACAGCTTGAGCTCAACAATTGAAAGGAAGTTTCAGCTAGCTGACTTGTCTGGATTGGCACGAACGCCGTAAACAGTTTGTAAAATAAAAATCTTTGTTATAACATTATTATTTATGATTTAAACATGAACATTTAAACCGTTAACATAGCAATAATTTCAATTTATCCGGAACATAGAAATTAATATTCTATGCGTGTAACTACCGTTATTTTTTATAGGTTATGTGTGAGTAATGAAATTTAATTAATAAACTGTACTGTATTAAAATGGAATAGAATTGTCTATTTTTATAAGGTTCATCACTCTTTCTTGTCCCTCTTTTACTAACAGGTGGTTAAATTTGGTAGGGATATAAATGACAACAATATCAACTCTATTTCTCTACTCTAGTCACGTTTGTAAGTCAGGTCGTGTTAACAGTTTTATTTCTTTTATACTTATATTTTTATCTTTACTTATTAAAGAATTAATGTGATAGAATATTATACGAATTATGGCAAATCTTTAACCTTTATTATTACTGCAAATTTTATTTCATAAGTGTATATAGTTCATTAAGTCTTTTCAGTCTAGATTACTGCAATTTGTACTGGACCCTCTTTGCTAGGTAAAAAACACAATGCTTCACAACTACCTAAACGTTCGGACTTTTCCGTGTATCAATTTTAGTGGAAATACCGGGAAAAAAAATTATTATTATACTTTCTCTTGCCTATATGAATATATAGGAAGGAAAGTATTGTTTTATGTCGATTTTTCAAAATAGAGTTTTCACCGGATCTACACGTTTTCAGACCCCGTGAACCTAAAAAAATATGTTTTTAGCGATTTGTCTGTGCGTGTGTGTGAATAAAATATCTCAAGAACAGACCATCGTACGAACTTGAAACTTAAAACTTAAGTTCGATACCACTAGAGGACCCAACACGAACATTTTCATCAAAATCGCTCAACCGGAAGTAGTAGTTTATGCGTGGCATTTTTCACTTTTTATAATTTTCTCAAAAACGGCTCCTACAATTTTTTAAAATCGCCTCATTTACTAAAATTTTTATGCTCTACAAAATAGAGTAGGCGCCATGTCTGCTGAAATTCTGGGGGAGGCTGTGCTCTCGTAGAAAAAGATGGTTTTCAAAGATTGCGGCTTTAATATGCATTTTAGAGGAAACTGTATTATCAAAGTTGTAGACATTAAAAAAAATCTACAACTTAATATTTCAAACATTATTTTGTATAAAGCTTAGTTTAGAGGTGATTGGTGTTTCTGTTTCTTTTTTTAAATTGCGGCCTTAGTATGCATTTTATGACAAAAGTGTACAACATAATTAAATTTATAAGAAATTAAAAAATGTACAAATTTATTTAAAGCATTTTTCTCTACAAAGTCTAGTTTAGCGTCAAAGAGTGATTTTCCGTATTATTAAGCCAAACTATAGTTCATTCCAGTTAAGTTGTCAGTAGATTCATTGGTGTGGAATGTGGCACGGCAACTGCTCATTGGTTGTTTGTGTTTAACACAACAACCGTTTCACTTGTAGGCTGCTGAATCACGTACGCCTATACATGCAATTATATCAGTTTTGCTTCTGCATTCGAATAGTGTAGTACCTACTACATAGTCGTGTTAATATTAGTGTTAATTCTTATTATAATAGTATTTGTGATATTTTTAAACGTATGATACTAATATTTGTTGTTATTGTGTTGTTTTAATTTTAATAAGTAGTACTATAGTTCGTAGTTACATTCTCTTAAATCAACAATAATGGATTCTCCGGTTAAACGAAACAAGCGCGTACAAGGCATTAATTCTAAACATAAACTATTAATTATAAATGCTTTGAAATCTTTTAAAACTGAACATGCTAATATAACAATTAGTGAAATTGTAGCAAAAACTTTAGCAATGGTATGCGTCTCTGAACGATCAGTTTACAGAATAATTAAGGAAAAGAAAATTACTGGCCAACTAAAAAGCGAAACAGAGTTAACACGAATAGCAATTTGCTGGACGAAGCAACAAAAATTTCATTTAATTATTTTCATTTTTAAAGTTTCTTAAAAAGTTACTTCAAGTTTTACCTCTACGTATGGGTAGATCTTTATCAAAATGCGGTTTGACTGTTCCTTCGTGCACCGCCTGTGAATCGGAATTTATTTTGTAGGCACTGCCAACTTAACTGGAATAGACTATAAGTTGATTTTAATTTTGCGTCTCTCAGTCTTGATTAAAATCAGGTTATGTTTTTGAGGTTAGTTTTTTTGTTATTTCTAATGTTTGATTACTCATTTTTGGTTATACTGTTAATTATTTGAGTTGGCAAGAGAAAGTCGTGTGTTTCGCACCAGATATTTTTGTATTTCAATGCACAGAAACAAGTTAATTAAGAAAGAGAAAATACATATTGTCTGGAATTAAAAAATTATGAAAACGACTTCAAACTAACATTTTAAATAGTATGAATAAACAAAGGTTTTCTTAAAAATTAGCAATTCTACGTACACAAATTTAGAGCATAGTTTATTATTTTATAATGTCGAGAAATAGTGAAATAGTTTTTCCTGTGCTATTAGATGGTGAAATGCTGTGTTACTTAGAAGAAAAATGAATGGTGAAGATTACCCCTTCACACAAAGTTATTTCACTCAATTAATTTTTTAATCTGGAATTTCAGCCAAAGCTTTCTATCTGTAACTTTCCTAGTAATATATTTTCCTAGCAATAGTTTTATGTCATTAATAATTATTAATCATAAACAACTTGAATGAATTCAAGATATTTAAAAACATTACCACAGTTAATATAATATAATGTGGTTATTACATGCGGTATAAGTTTAAACAGTAAAACAAATTTATGACTTATTTAATAATGAATAAGTCGTATTATTAAGATGTTTCATAATTATTGCAAAATTATTTGTCTTTTTGTTGATACGTACAATGGAAGTATTATTGTAATTTGTAATTTTATATAAATTTAAATGTGTTTCTCCAGTACGTATTTTCTTCTGTGTAATAGTTTCGTGGAAAAAGTATTTTTGCAAGAGACTAAAAAATCTTTGTTTTATTAAGTTAATATACTGAGTTGTAACTGATGCTCAATCAGATGAGCTGTTCTGGGTAATCATAATGTTTTTAATATGTGCCCTATCTTTAATTTCTGATCCGTGTTCAGTAGTGTTCAAATAAATTGATAGTAAGCAAAATAGTTCTTTGCGTTATTGGTACCAGCGCAAAGTATATTTTCTTAATTATTATTCATTACCAATAAATTAAAAGTCTTTTAACATTTTCTGTGAATCTCACACTTTCCAAATCAATGAAAGAACGTATTCTGCGAAATGTTCCATAGACCCATGCATTGTAGTTTCTCCAACCTCAAATTAGTTCTTTAGTTATTTCATTAGCTCAAATTAGTTCATTTAATATGTTACATTTAACACTACCAAGTTAAAGAAATACCTCAAAAAAAATGTTGAAAGTCTACCAAAACACCTTATACTGGAGAGATGACTTGAATGCTTGTGTGAAACGAAGTGGGGAACAGGAAAGCTTGTCCTATCTATGGGCAAGCTTCCTGTTCCCCACTTCGTCTCACACTAGCATTCAAGGCATCTCTACACTATATCTAGTTTTGTCCACAAAATAACTATTGACGTTATCCATAAAACAATTTTACTGGTGTCTTTCTTATATACCGGGTGGCTCATATGTCGGTTTCCCCATCATATATTGGACATTTCATTTTAATAAGTTGGTAATAGTATAATGTGGCAGCATCACGTACAACATTCATTAGTTATCTGTAACAGTGGCTAGTGTGAGGTACGTCTCCGTGTAGTTACTATTTTTTTCTTCGCAACGGTACTTTTAAAATGTTTACAACTGAGTAACAAGTTTATATGCTTCAGTTGTGGTGGAAGCATCACAAAAATACTGCTAAAGTACTGGAAGAATTTAGTGATAAGTATCCAGATGTGTGATAAGTACACAGGAAGCGTAATAAATATAGCCCCGTTATGTGGTCGTCCACGTCGATTTGCAATGATAACCTACAAAAGGTTACTGAAGCGTTTGTATGCAGTCCTGGTAAATCAACTCGTTAGGCATCTTCTAAACTAAGGTTATCACGAACTAGCGTGGAAAAGATGATGAAGGAATTAAAACATAAGCCATTTCGTCCATCTTTACTCCAAGCGCTTCATGAGGACGATAGTGACAGGAGGTTGGAATTCTGTGAGACAGTCGCTAACCGAGCAGAGGCCGATCCAAACTTTTTGCGATCAATTTTATGGCATGACGAGGCATGTTTCAAACTTAATGGACGTGTTAATCGGCATAACTGCGTGTACTAGTCGGATACAAAGCCTAGTGTATTCTTCCAAGCCACAAAGCCTGCACGAACTAAACAGTTCAATTTAAATTGCATTTGACAATGTAAATGACGATAAAATGTTACTGTTGAAAATTTGTGAATCAGTTTTAAATCGCTGATAAAGTGTATAGAGAATCATAGTGGACATTTTGAACACCTGCTATAACATTTTCAAGGTAATATGAACATTTTATATAGTAAATTTGATACTTTTGTCTATAGGTTTCTTATTCTATTAACCTTTCTTCCGATTTCCGTAAATATTGGGGAACCGACATATGGGTCACCCTGTAGAAACATTTTTCCTACCTTTGAAGAGGAATGAAGTCTTCATTTTCTTTCACCGTAGACCTTTTTTCCAGACGTATGGGCTTTGAATATTTTATGTGTTTAAACTTTTATTGTTTCCTGAAATAACATTTTTTTATTTAACAACGTTTAAACGTTGACACCTTATAAAAAAATAATAATAATACGTTCATTTTGTTAAAAATATATCGATCAATACTTTTAATTTTTTGCTGTCTACTGAAAAAACTAATAAATTTTGCAATAAATCTGACCGCCCATGTTGAGAATAACTGTAAAAAATTTGTTGAAATGAATAGACCGTAGATATAAAAAAGTTTTGTTTCAACATACCCTCGTGTCCCGAAGTGACGATAAATGAAATACCGAATGCAAGACAAATAAGCAAAAAGGGGCAAGTTGAACGGATGTCATAAAACCTGCAAGTTGTAAAATGAGAGTTTTTTGTTTCTTTTTCCGTTTACTATAAATTTCGCTTTCTTCCTCTGTCCACACCTCAAAATAGAATATCGCCTATGTTTATTTTAACACGCTTATAGTTTGACCGTGAAGTTTATTCTCCCTTAAATTAATTTTCTTGTTTATTTTTATGAAATGAGAAAACAATATTGTAATTTTTTTTCAAAATTTTTTTTAATAGGGAAAATGTTTAATTATCGTTATGCGCATTATATTGACCTAAAATACACCTTAAAGATATAATTTTTAAAAAAATCTGGTGTGAAACACTCACACAACTTTCTCTTGCCAATGCAAATAATTAACAATATAATCTAACATTAGTAATAAAACATTAGAAATAAACAAAAAACTAACCTCAATAAACATAACTTAATATTAATCATGAGTGAAAGATGCTAAAATGAAAATCAACCTCTGTTAGGCTTAAAAATACGAAAAATCGCTCTTTCACGCTAAACTAGGCTCTGTAGGAAAAAATGTGTAATTAAAAATTGTAGATCTTTCAATTTCCTATAAATTTCATTATACACTCTTGTCGTAAAACGCATGCTAAGGCTGAAATCGTAAAAAATCGATTTTTTACACGTTTTCGTGGAAAAACCGGAAAATCGCTAATTACCGCTAAACCAAGCGTTATACCAAAAAATGTTTCAAATAAAAGTTGTAGGATTTTGAATTCTCTACAACTTTTATTGAGTATATTTTTACGCTAAAATGCATATTAAAGCCGGAATCTTCAAAAACAATTTTTTACGTAAAAACAGCCTTTCCAACAATTTTAGCAGACGTGGCACCTACCCTATCTTGTAGAGCATAAAAATTTAGTAACTGAGGCGATTTTTAAAAAAAATCGTAAAGCCGTTTTTGAGAAAATCGCAAAAAGTGAAAAATGACACGAAGAACTACTACTTCCGGTTGACCGATTTTGATGAAAATGTTCGTGTCGGGTCCTCTAGTGGTATCTAAAAATTTAAGTTTCAAGTTTCAAGTTCGTGCAATGTTCCGTTATTGAGATATTTTCTTCACACACGCGCTTGCGCGCGCACACAGATCAATCGCAAAAAACATGTTTTTTGAGTTCAGGGGGTCTGAAAAGAGTAGATCTTGTGAAAAATCGACATGAAAACAATACTTTTCTTCCTATATATATTTATATAGGCAAGAGAAAGTAATAAGAACCTAATAACTGGAAGGAAATAACGACATTGACGCTGTAAAGTTTGAAATAAAAGAAATTGAATTGAAAAATGAATGCAACTTTAATGAAAGAAAAACTTGAATTAAACAAAAATTGACGTTACATAAATTAGTTTTATATTGTTGAAATTGTTTTTTAACTATTGATGACACTGTAAATATAATTCTAATTACGTAAATGAATTTACTGGTATAAAATATTGCAATATAAATGTTAATCTGAAAATATTTAAGTTTATTTAATAACATTTAATGAGCTCAATTATTATAAATTAAAAGTTTATAGTTACGACTTATTCTTGACTTCTTGCAGTCTTCTGGTTTGCTTCTTGTCCATCCATCGATTGGGAATCAAATGGGGCATCGATGCTTTGTTACAATCGGTTTTATAGTATTTAACAAATTCCTTTATATTTTCATCTGCTTACTTTAAAATTATCAAATTGTTGCAGTTGGTTTCATAATTAAAAATTAATCTTGATGTTCTCGTATTTTCTTTTAATTCTTTGCTAAATAAATCAAAAACTTATTTAAAATTATACTTTTTTTCTTGCTGTTTTTTCATCTTTTATCAAATTTGGATACATGGTTCTGGAATATTTATTTATAATTTTCTATTTTCTTCTTAAAATTTAGCTTGATATATTTAGTTTTTGATTTAGAATAATTTTGATTTAATTAGAAATTATTTATTTTGATGATTAATTATGATTATTTAAAATGATTTCTTTGTATTCTTTTACAATTGATTTATTAAGCTTGATCTTAGATAATTGATATTCTGGAGCATAGACTGCTATTCTACAATGCATGGTCTAAATAAAAATTAATATCCCACTATAGAATAAAGAATATAAATTATAATATTTTTAAGGAGAAAGAAGAGTAAATCCATTTGAGAAACAAACCAAATAAATATGAATAAGAGAAAAATGAATGCAAACCCTACTTCCATTATATCACTTTCCTTAAGATGTATTTTTGAACCCTACCGAAGGATGGTCTTATGCGCTGCAAACCTTGTCATGAAATTTGATCATCGTACACAGAAAAAGAACCTTAGGCTTACTCCATATATTCTTTACCTTCAAAACAATGTTAATTACGTAATACGATAGCTTAAAACAGTATAACATAATGGAAAATAAAAACAGATGAACATTTTTTACCACTTTCATGAAGAAACAGATACCGCTCATAGATTTTAATCCATAGGTAATGTAAAATAATAAAACAGTAAATTAAATTTATGTTCCTGAATAAAAATATTATACAAAAATTTATAAATTAATTTGTTTTCTGCCTTAAATTTACTATACATATTCATCTTACTTTTTTGTCTTAATTTTTATTACGGTACTGTACTTTGAGCTGCACAACTTCCGTATTTGATATTTATATTACTTAAACGTTTTTTTGAATGTTATTTTTACATTTTATGTACAACTCTCCAACTGAATGGCAAGAATATTCCACAGGCAAGAGATGTAAAATATTTAGGAATGTATTTAGAGGTCTAACTTGGCGTAAACACATTCAAATGAAAAGGAAACAGCTGGATTTAACATTTAGGAAGATGTATTGGCTCGTTGGTAGGCGTTCTTAGCTTTCGATTTACAACAAACTACTTTTGTACAAATCCATGCTGAAGCCAGTTTGGACCTACGGGATTCAGTTATGGGGCACAGCATCGACTTCAAACATCGAGATTCTGCAACGATTTCAATCAAAAGCTCTGCGGACCATACTAAATGCACCGTGGTATATTACCAACGCCGAAATACATCGTGATATGGATGTGCAGACGGTACGAGAAGAAATAAGAAGTTTCAGTTGTAAATACATCAAACGTCTAAACAAATACGTAAATCACTTAGCACTGAATCTCTTAGACAACAGTAATGATGTCCATAGGTTAAAACGTGCTACAGTACTGGATCTCCCAGGGCGATTCTGATAGTATGATTTTAAAATTATAAATAATACTAATATTATAAATAATATTAATATTCTGTAGATGACTGTTGTGTTTGAGTGTGAAAGTTGTAAATAACTGAACGAACATTTTTAATTATCTCCAGTAAAGTTCGGTGTACATATTATATTCGAAATCGTGTGATTATTATTTATTACTTCTATTTTTTTTATCGTTTTAAAGGAGGTTTTGGTTTTTATTTTATTTTTATTTATTTAAAAAAACACTACTTATCTAATTTTGATGATAAATAATAATTAAGAACAGTATAATATGTTTCATTGTTATAATTTGTTAATTACATCAGTGGGTTGTAATTTTTTCACGAGTTAAATCTAATCGATAAGTTGCATTTCTTGTTATATAACAGATTGTGCATTAAAAAAGTTATATGAAAAAAAATTTATTGAATATTTAGAATCTCTTATTACTTTTTGAACAATTTACTCATTCTGTTAATGTTTTCAAAAATTTTACGTACTTATTGGGGCTTTCAATCATCATTAAGTCCTATAGTAAGCCATTTCATAAGAAGATCCTTTGGGAAAAGGCATTTTAAACGTCTATGATGAGTATCCGGTATCTTCCTAATGTAAGAACTTTGAATTTTGAGGGTTTGCATTCGATTTAAATTTATCGTGCAACTTTGTGTATAAAAATATAAATTTTATAATATAAAATTGTACATTGTAACGTCTTTTGTCAAGAGTTACATTGTTTTGCTTATTTTTATATTTTGGCGCTTTTGATCTACTGGCTCTTTCTATCGGATGGGAAATGCACTCCTCGTTAAAGTGTGTACGTGACTTTCAGCATGTACTACTGAGTTAGTGACGTCATGACTACCCCCGATTGGCTTGCGGTAAGCGAGTTTCGTTTTGTCGTTTTCGTACCGTGATGCAGTTGAGATGTATCTATTTTGCAAGTCATGTAATCTTACATTAAAATGTATTATTTTATTTTATTAAAAATGTTTTGAGATTTCTTCTTCCCTTTTTTAAGGTAAGCTCTTTTATATTTCGTTTTATTTTGGCGAAAGTTAGCGTTGCAAACTTTGACACAATCTTGTAAAATTTTAACCACTAAATTTGTTAACTTTGTAAAATCATTTCATTTATATTTTATTACTATTTTAAATTTGTTCTCCTTTCATTTGTTTTTTTTTAATTGCTTTTACGTGTATTATTTAAAATAATTAAAAACAAGTGGACAGTGTTTTCTGTTCAATTAACTTTATAATTATTATGCTTAACCTCAAAATATAGGTTTTTTCTGTTTTAGAACTTTTACTTTATGTTTTGCTAATTTATGCTACTCGATCTTGTTATCTTATGTAAATTTGACTTGTTTATTGTAATTTTAATTTGTATTTATCACCCATTATTCTGTATTAGATGTAAAACTTGTTTTACTATACCTAAAGCTTTAGTTTCGCCAAAATAACTAAATTTTTTTTAGATTTCTTTAATATTTTTTTTTGTTTTTTTTACTGTATTATGACTGTAGCTCGCTATAGTCTCCTTTTAATATTTTGTGGCTAATTACTGCCGTTTGTCTTTTAAGGGATCAAGTATCAAGTTTATAATCCAGTATTATGTAAAACCAACTCAAGTATTATGTAAAACAAAATTCAAGTATTAAAATCAAGTCAAATTATGGTTAAATTATGGTCAACCTATCGCCAAACATTCTGTTATGGAGTTTTTTAAATTTACTAAGCTTATTCAAATGAATCGAACTCAGTCCTGAAAATGTATGCAGTGGTCTCGACACCTAATCAAGCTAAGAAATTGCAAATCAATTAAGGCTATATTCTGATGAGTAAAACATTATTTAATTTTAACCAGGACAAGCAAGGTAGGATTCAATTTAATTAATTTAACACCTGGAATTCATGGGATATCTGAAAATTTTTTATGAACTTTCCTGCTACTTAGTATTTGGTTTCTACAAGAAATTTTCCTGCACCAGTTCAATCTAGTTTACATGGTTGAATCTAGTACTTTATTGTGATTTTTTTGGACTTTAATTTTTTTTAACTTTTAAACAACCTTGCCGTCTCAATACTTAATAAATTTTATCCAAAATTGCTTAAAATGTCTTTTGGGAAAAACATGTATAAAAGTATTATTTCTTAGTTTAAATATTTTAGTAGATTCAATAGAGCAAATCTTTGAAAAATCTTTTATAATAACACAAAATTATTTTATTTAGTACAATTTGAGGATGAATCCATATATATATATATACCAAAAACTTGGTTACTTAATTATTAATTCACTGGCCAGTTATTAGTTAACTACTTAAAATAAATTCGTACTTAGAACCAAAATTTAATTAAAATTAACATATCATAATTTATATTTTTATTTTCATTTATATTTTTGAAAATGTACAATTAAATCTTTATGCAATTATTATTAATAGTTGCCCAAGCAGAGTCATTAACTTTTGGGGTTAATTTCAAATTTTTTTTGGAAATTTAGCTGATACTTATACTTATACAATTTATTATGGTTATGAAACTGGTGATTTATTCCTATTTATACTTAAATTTATTCATTTAATAATTAATTAAATTTGTGATATTTTTGAACTTCAATTAATGTTTTATTTCTTCCTTGGTGTCACAACCTACTTTTATCGTTACCTCATGACCACTTGCTTTTGGTGGCAACTATTTTACTTGTTGCAAGCAAGGGGTAACAACATTTACAATAATTTTTTAGTCAGGTGTGTATAGTATTTGTAAGTTATTGTGTACCATTAGGTTTGTAACGTAAGAGGAGCATTACATGCATCGCAGTAAAATCTTGGTTTTTATCGCTTGTATACGTTCGTTGGTGAAGATTTGCCTGATCCATAAAGTTGATCTCCGAACGCCCAGATTTACCTAGGATTTTATCTAGGAACCTTTTTTATTAATTTTATGGAAATAGAATTTTTTAACCAAAAGTGCTTGTTTTCTTAAAGATGCATTTAGATTTTTCATTTTGTTTATGGTCGAATTTTTTGTAAATGTTTTAAAACGTTTCAATCTGTGAGTATCTTCCCTGTTGTCAAGGAGGTTGATTGCATAGGGATTTTGATGCTTTTCTAACTTTTTAAATTGTTTCTCGCTACGATGTTTTATTTCTTCTTTTATGAAGAAATAGTATTTTATTAATCCTAAAGAAATTCAATGGTTAATTATTTAATGAAATTAAAAATTTTTTTTTCGTAAAAACAGCCTTTCCAAGAATTTCAGCAGACATGGTGCCTACCCCATCTTGTAAAGCATAAAAAATGTAGTAAATGTAGCGATTTTTAAAAAACTCGTAGGAGCCGTTTTTGAGAAAACATCGCAAAAAAGTAAAAAAATGACACTAATAAACTACTACTTCCGGTTGGCTGATTTTGATCGGTTCCTCTAGTAGTATCTAATGTAAGTTTCAAGTTTGTACGATGTTCCATTCTTGAGATATTCACACACACACACACACACACACACACACACACACACACACACACACACACACACACACACACACACACACACACACACACACACACACACGCACACACGCACACACACACACACACACACACACACACACGCACGCACACACACACACGCGCACGCGCGCGCGCACACACACACACACACATACACAGACCAATCACTAAAAACATGTGTTTTGGGTTCAGGGGGTCTGAAAACGTGTAGATCCGGGGAAAACTCGATTTCTTAAAATCGACATGAAAACAATACTTTCTTCCCTATATATATATATATATATATATTCATATAGGCAAGAAAAAGTAAAAAATAGTTAAATAGTAATTTTAATTTATTTTAAGGGAAAACAATTGTCTAAATACTATGAGAACCAAAACTTATCGTTAAATTGTAGCATCTTATAGATTAGTTAAGTAATTAGTTAATAATAAAAAATTTAAAACACGTGAATTATGGCTGCAAGTTGATATTGAGATTGTAAACTGATAGAACCGAATTTTGCTGACCGAGAATCGGTTTCACTGATTTCTCCTTACACACTATTGTTTTGCATTAACAGTCCATTTTATAGACACATACCAAACGATAAAATTCTATCTTAATAACGAAAAGACATATGTTTACGGATGTGAACGTGCGTGGTTAGAATTTTTTGGCGAAGTTGTTTGTATCTCCTAAAAAGTTTCCATTCTTGGAGATAGCCGGTTGTTGCACCAAGGTCTTCAACTAATAACTACCACAAAACGAAGTAAGGTAAACGAACAATTTTTAAACAATAGTTATAGTTTTAATTTTCAATTTGTTTTTTTAAAGGTTGTTGCACGGCCTGCATGATTAACGCAGCCGACGCGTCGTTAAACACAAATGTTTTGCAAACATCGCGACTAATGGCGTTACCTGTTCATTCAAATTCATTTCCCTCCAGAGAAGAACAAGAAGAAAGTATCGATAGGCTAACAGCTGATATTTCTCATCCAACGTTAGATTGGAATAATGTTGTTTCCAAAAGGAAGCGCCAAACAGAAAACGCAAACGCAATTAGTAACGTTAGTTCCGCTAAACGATTTACAAGAGATCCGAGACTTACAATTGGTAGTCTCTACACTGCCAATAAATTTAGCGTATTAACGGATATGGAAACGACTGCGACAGACAACACTAATAATGAATCTCCAATAAAAACAAGACCGCCTCCTATACACTTACATACTGATGTGCAATTTTCAAAACTCATTGATTTCCTTCAAGGCATAACTGAAAAAGATTCCTTTCATTGTGGGAGTACAAAAGCAGGAGTCACCATATATCCACACACACCGGATGCTTATAGGAAAATAGTAAAATGTTTAAGAGAAAACCATGCGGAATTCCACACGTACCAACTTGCCGAAGACAAGGCGTACCGCGTAGTAATACGTGGATTGCATTGGTCAATCGGAGAAGAGACCATTCAGAACGAAATTTCTAATTTAGGTTATCAAGTTAGAAGTGTTACAAACGTCATTTCTCGGGACAGAGTGAAGCTCCCGTTATTCTACGTAGATCTTGAACCCAATAAAGATAATAATAAGATATTTGATATTAGATATTTGTGTTATTCAAGGATATGGGTAGAAGAACCAAGACAGAGGAGGCAGCCCGTGCAGTGCGTGCGCTGCCAGAGATACGGCCATACGAAAAGTTATTGTAATTTACTGCCTCGATGTGTAAAGTGTGGCGCAGGTCATGAATCTAACTCATGTACAAAATTAAAAGAGGAGCCGGCCGTATGTTGCCTATGTTCGGGACCACATCCCTCTTCCTACAAGGGGTGTTCAGTCTTTCGGGATCTGCAAAATCGCCGTTCACCAGCCACTGCAGCACGCCCTCAAGAGAGTTCGCAACAATCTCCATCTGTTACAGAAAAATCATTCCCCTCCCTTCCGAAAAGCGCAGTAGCAGGAAGAGAAACTTTTTCACAACAAAACCAAACTCGTAATCTCCAATTCATCAACCCTCATAAACAGTCAACCATCACCTACTCACAAATCGCCGCCGATAATTTTGGAGAGCAAGAACGCCAGTCACAATTCAGTATTCAATCGCAGCTAACAACTTTCATGACCGACCTAAAAGCCCTCTTCACACCATTGATCACCCTCATGAGTCAATTAATACAATCACTCACTTTCGCATTTAATGGCAAATAACATGTCTAATTCTATATCGGTGCTATTGTGGAATGCGAATGGGATCATCCAACGTTTGGCGGAATTTGAATATTTAATAAATGAAAAACGTATCGATATTGTTTTACTAAGCGAAACACATTTAACACAAGACTCAAAATTTTACATAAAAGGTTATAAAGTTTATAGAGCTGATCGCCCTGATGGAAGAGCTTTTGGTGGTACAGCGGTGCTAGTTAGGAACAATATCAAACATCATATATGCACAGTAATCGAACCATCGGAAAGTATTCAATCAGTGGGTGTGGCACTGGAGATAGATCAAGAGGAAGTCTCATTCATCTCGGTTTACTGTCCCCCGAGACACCGGATTACAGTAGACAAGTTTACAGAGTTGTTTTCAAGTTTCGGTCCTCGGTTTTTAGCAGGAGGCGATTTCAACGCGAAACATGCTCAATGGGGATCGCGTCTGATAAATCCACGTGGCAGAATGATGATTCAAGCTATTTTAAACCTCGGACTGGAATTTCATTCAACTGGATCACCAACGTATTGGCCGTCAGCTCTGACTAAACATCCCGATCTTCTGGACTTTTTCGTATCCAAGGGCCTCTCGAGATTCTACACAAAAACGGAATCACTTGACGATCTTTCATCCGACCATTCGCCAGTTCTCTGCACCCTGTCGGGCACAGTTTTGGAAGCACCGGTGAGACAGTGTTTGATGGATGGAACAGTTAACTGGGACTTGTTCAGCAGTAACATAGAGAACAATATACGGTTGGACTTGCCTCTTCGCACGGCAAGAGAGGTGGAAGAAGCAGTGGAACATTTGACAGTAACAATACAATATGCAGCTTGGAACTCTACACAACCCCGTAGACCAACTCCAAAAAAGGAACACTGTTATCCGAACTATATAAAAGAACTTGTCAGGGAAAAAAGGAGAGCAAGACGCATTTGGCAGCGTACCAGACTTCCTTCGGACAAGAGAAACTTGAATTACATGACTAACGAATTGAAGACAGCTATATGGAACATCAAGACGGAAAGGTTCAATGAAAATGTCGCCAACCTGACAGAAAGAGATGGAAGCCTCTGGACTGCAACGTAGCGTCTTTTGCGTTACCAAATGCAGTCGCACCCACTTAAACACCCCGATGGGTCTTGGGCTAAATCAGACAAAGAGAAGGCTGACATGTTCTCCGATCATCTAGCGCGCGTATTTCAGCCCAATGACAATTCTTTACCTGGTTTCACCTCAGATGTAGAAAATTTCTTGTCTTCACCATTGAATTTGTCATTGCCTCCGGAAAACTTCACAAGAAGGGAAGTGCAGGCGGCTGTCCAACAACTACCATCAAGAAAGAGTCCGGGGTACGATTTAATAACGGCGGAGATTCTTCAGAACTTACCATTATGTGGATATACCCTTATAACTCAAATATTCAATTCCATCCTCAGAACGACGCACTTCCCGATTCAGTGGAAACTGTCTCACGTCGTCCTATTTCTGAAGCCAAATAAGCCACCAAGTACTCCATCTTCGTATCGGCCAATAAGCTTACTCCCAACTTTATCCAAATTATTCGAAAAATTATTACTAGCCCGCTTATTGCCGATTTGCAACGAAAATAACATAATACCACACCATCAGTTTGGTTTCAGAAGCAGGCACTCAACGATTCATCAGTTACATCGATTGACGGACCAGCTAGCTGTTGCGCTGGAGGAGAAGAAATTTACCACCGCTGTCTTCCTAGATGTTCAAGCAGCCTTTGACAAAGTTTGGCATCCAGGTCTGTTATATAAATTGAAAAGATTCCTCCCGGATACGTATTATCACGTACTGAAAAGCTTCCTAGAAGATCGTTTCTTTGTAGTGAGGCAAGGATCATCAGTTTCTGACTACCAAAATATAGGTGCAGGAGTTCCACAAGGTTCTATACTCTCACCACTACTGTATACAATTTACACTGCGGACTTACCATCTGATCCAAGAATAACGGTAGCAACATACGCTGACGATACTGCTATCTTGACTTCATCCCACGATTTAACGCAGGCCAGTACCAACTTACAACACTTTCTCAACACAATTGAAATTTGGCTGAAAAAGTGGAGATTAAAAATAAACACTAATAAGTCAGTACATATAAGATTCTCATTATGTAACGGAGAAAGTCCTACGGTATTCCTCAACAACGAACCCATTCCACAAAAGAACACAGTAAAATACCTAGGCATCACGATGGACAGACGACTAACCTGGCAAACACACATCCACAATACACGACTGACTTTGGATAAAAAAGTAAAACAATTATACCACCTCATAGGACGCCATTCCCGATTACCGTTACGTTCAAAATTACTCATTTATAAATCATTCATTCGGCCAATTTGGACTTATGGAATTGAAATCTTCGGAACAGCAAAGCCAAGTAATATCAGAAAACTACAGGCATTTCAATCAAAATTATTACGACTCATCACCAATGCTCCATTCTACATTAACAACAGAATACTACATGACGACCTCAAAATAACACACATAAAAGATATGGCATACAGCTGCTACAGAAGATTCTTCGGAAAACTTCAAAACCATCAAAATCCATACATCAAAAACTTATCATCTCGTACTCTTCCTGGAAATCCTCGCCGACGACTTCGCCGTTCATGGAATAGAGACCTGCTCTTATAAGACAATGACTCGTGGCACCTACAAAGATTAGCCACTGGGTCTAATCTTTGTTATTGTAAATTTTCCTATGTTAAAACCAGCTCATTTGCTTATTGTAAAATTTTACAGTTGCAAATAAATAATTAAAGAGAAAAAAAAAAAATAACGAAAATTTAAAAAAGAAGTCAAAACTTGATTTCATGTAAATGATTTCATTTTGGAGGTTAATACTAAAATAATTGGCTATAAACCAATACGCTTTCAGTATATTTTGCCTTATAATTTAAATGTTTTTTCTTGATTCAATTCAGATTACATGAAGTCACAGATATAGGTCTAAAGATATTATTGTATAAAAAATATCCGCTGATATTAACAAACGAACTCAAATAATTCAGAAAATATTACACCATTATGAACTCTGTTATCAAGATAAAAGTTCTGATTTCTTACTGTCTGCAAAGAAAGTTAGTTCTTTGCCAAATGTTTCTTATCGTAGGAGACACAGAGCCACAAATTTTATGTTCTGTTAATTTATCCGTTTAAAAAAATACAAACAAAATTATATAATAAATTTTATACGGATAAAAATATAAAACGGTCTGTATAAATTATTAATGGTTTAAAAAATTATTTATTTTTCAAATCGATAAACTAGTAGGTTAAAATAGTTTTAAAATCTTTCGTAGATTGTATGCTTTTTGTAAATTCAGTTATTGTATTGATAAAATTAGTAGATTATGGTTTTTCACTTTTAACACGTAAAACTGTACATACACAAAACCATTACGTATGATAAGTAACAAATGAAATTTGCACAATAATTTTTGAAAAAAACTAAATCTTGTAACAACTAAGCCTAGGTTCGTTCGGTATCTGGGTATAGTAAATGAAAAACAAACTTATAACTATTGTTGTTGTTTAGGTCATCAGCCGAAAGGCTGGTTTGAACCCTCTAGAGGTTTTAGTAAGTAAAACGAGGGGTGAGGTGGTTTAGATTGCTTTCCTCACTGAGTGGTATGCTTATCAGCAAGCCAGGCCCTCTAAATATCATCTGCTTTCCACCCTGCAAATGATACCTTCACCAACTTATTTTCCTAACGTTTAACTTTGTTTCCTAATATTACTTTGTTCCATATAAATTTAAGACTATATTATCTCCTGTTATTTAAATTTTTCATCACATCTTTTAGTTTAATTTTTTCCTGTTTTGAATTTTGTTTTATTTAATTATGGAAAAATGAATACTAATTAGCTCCTTGACAATTATTAGCAATTTTTTTAACTTTAATTCTTTATTTGGAGTGTACAAAATGTATCGGCCTAATGGAATTGGGCATTGTGTTGTTGTTGTTGTTGTTTACAGCCAAAAGGCTGGTTTGAATCTCTATAGTCTTTACTAAGTAAAACGAGGAGTGAGGTGGTTTACAATTGCCTTCTTCACTAAGTGGAAAATTATGCTTATCAGCATGCCAGCCCATCTGAAAATCATCTACTTTCCACCCTACAAATGTCACCTTCACTTCATTCACCCCAGGGTCTGGCTGTTTAATGAAATCCATTACTCTCAAGGGAAATTCTAAAACGTTTTGCCCTAAAATGCATTTTAAGGCCGCAATCATATAAAAAACATTTTTTTTTACGGGAGAATAGCCTCCCCAAGAGTTTTAGCAGACATAGCGTCTACCCTATCTTGTCGAGCATATAAAATGTAGTAAATGAGCCAATTTTTAAAAAAATCATAGTAGCCGTTTTCGAGAAACTCGCAAGAAAGTGAAAGATTACACGAAAATCTACTACTTCCGGTTGACCGATTTCGATGAAAATGTTCGTTTCGGATCCTGTAGTAGTACCTAACATAAGTTTCAAATTTCAACTTCTTATGATATTTCGTTCTTGAGATATTTTATTCACACACACACACACACACACACACACACACACACACACACACACACACACACGCACGCACGCACGCACGCACGCACGCACGCACACACACACACACACACATCACACCAATCACTAAAAACATGTTTTTTGGGTTCAGGGGTCTGAAAACATGTATATCCGGTGAAAACTCGATTTCGAAAAATTGACATGAAAACAATACTTTCCTTCCTATAGGAATTCATTTATAGGAAATAATATAGTATAATAGCCTAATTATATTCAAATTATCGGAAAGAGAAAGTAAAAATAATTTTTGCCTACCGATTTCTGTATAGGCAACCAATGAAACAGTTAAGTATGTAAGATTGCATATATGTAGGAATACATGGATTTTTAACATCAAATTATAATTCAGTAGGTATGGAAATACGAATATAATATTTTCCTAGTTTTTTATAATTTTAATAAACATTTGACGTGAATAATTAATTATTAAATTGCATGAATTCTACGAAAAATAAATAAATGTGCACTCCATATAAATAATAATAATAATAATAATAAAGTAACAAAGGGTATAAGTGCATTAAATATTTAACACTTTATTCCGGTGGTAATTAATTAATTTTAGCAACATTTCTATAACGGTCTTTAATACAAATTAAAATTTTAATCATATTATTTAAATAAAGCTGAAATATAAAACTTTTAACAGTACTGATTGTAATGATTTTATCACGAATAGAAATGTCGTTCTAGTTTGTATGGCTCTCCACAGATCGCGTTAGTGTTCACGGCATTCGATTTTGATACTTTACTGTAAAGTATTCTCTGTACTATTTTGATACTGTATTTTATTCAACGCGCAAAACGCTCAGTTTTTTTATTTTCTAAATTTTGAACGTTACAATCTGTTCAATTTAAGTACAATAAGGAACCCCATGAACAGATGAGATGAGAATGATATGTATGAAGTTTAAATGAGGTGTAATCTTGTACAGACTCAGGCCTACCATTCCTGAGAGAGTATGATTAATTAAACCCCACTTATAAAAATTACACCGAAAACAAAATTACACAAAATAATAAAAGAAAATAGCATGAATAAATACAAAAAGATAAAACAAAATTGAATAACAGTGACAAGGACAGAGAGCCGAATGGCATAATGGATTTAAGTAAAATCTCTCTATAGTGGAATTGAAGGGACCATGAGGTTCCGCTGCTATAAAGAGTTCCGTTATAGAGAGAGCGAGCAATTAATGGTGAAAGGGAAGTTGGAGTACTAATTTTGCTGTACTAAAAACTCATGTAGGTCTACATTATGTGAATGGTGCATGCAATAAGTTTACTTTGAAAAACTACTAAATAGATTACTTTATGACGAATGTTTAATACAGTAGATTACTTCAATACCATGAGATATTTAAATTACTTACCTAATATGTAGGTTATTAAGTTAACAAGAAATTTGGATACAAAGAGCTGTGTCACTAATTTTGAAAAATAGGATTTCACTTTTCATATTGATCTTTTTTCAATAAATAATCATTTGTACAGTAGGCCTACATTCTGTAGTAGATAGCCTAAAATTAATTAGCACTGAAACTCGTTTTTTATTGAGCAGTATAGACATACATACAATTAACATCTCATAAAACGTAGGCTACACAAACACAAAAAAACAGTACAGTATATTATATTTCTCGTTAGTAAGGAACAATGACTGTAATATGATTGTAAAGTACGTTTCATTTCGTAAAATAAGTTGTAATTTTTGTTTGTTTGGTTTTCAATTCGTATAACATGTCTTCAATCTTATTTTCAATGTTTAAAACTTGTTTTTTCATCTACATTGTGTGCAATGACAGTACGTGCTAACAATACAAATAGCGTCTAGTGCTTGTTTATTTGAAGAGGCACTATTTCTGTTTCCATTTCATCGTCATCTTCACTTTCTTCCTCGTTGTTTCGGACTAAGACATTTTTGATTATTGCATCATCGTGCTAACAGTACAAATAGCGTCTAGTGCTTGTTTATTTGAAGAGGCACTATTTCTGTTTCCATTTCATCGTCATCTTCACTTTCTTCCTCGTTGTTTCGGACTAAGACATTTTTGATTATTGCATCATCGCCAGCATCTGCTGAAATGGCTAAGTCATTGTCTGCCCCTACAAGATTACTACTCAAACACGCTTACACAAAGACAGCAAATTTACATGGAACGCATTTTATGTTACATACACACAAGCCACAAACTCAAAACACGCTTCTATCAACTGGAACGCTACTCGATAGACGTTCTAAATTAAACATGTCACATAAATTAACAACCTACAAGTTATAAGACCAATCTGGACATATGGAGTTTAACTTTAGGGATCTGATAAACCTTCACACACGTAACGTTCCGAGCGATTCAAAATAAGATTCTACGAGCGAAAACCCAATGCCCCTTTTACGTCACAAACTTTTTTTTGACTTTAAGAAAAATAAACTATAACTGTGTAACAATTTAACTTAACCAGCAGTTATAACGTCAATAGTTTTATAGAATTGTCTTGATGTCACTTGTGTGAGGTAGTCGTCCAGCGGTAACCCCTCAAGACGATTCACAAAAGGTCTCTATTCCATTGCCTTTTCAGTCTTCTAGGTGGTAGGCTTCTTGTGTGGTAGGTGAGGAGCGAACAATGACTGAATTTGTGGATTTACGTGATAGTGTAGTTTGCTATGAAAACGTCTGTATAGTTTCTTTATTGTTTCGTCTACCGTTTCGATGTTAAGGTCTCTATATAATGTTTTGTTACCAACTAACGTATGTTGGACAGTCTGTGATGATGCGTAAAGTTTTGTTCTGGAATGTCTGAAAACGTTTTATGTTAGGTACTTTAGCTGATCCGTAGATCACTGAACGGAAGGTCCAAATAGGACGATGAAGCACCTTGTAACAGTTAAGTTTCTGAGTTATTGGAAGAGGAGATTTATGGTGAGTAGAGCGAAGAGGGCGAAGAGTAGCAAGACTGTAGAAAAGTTTTAACTGCGCGTTAAGAAATTGCCTTTTAAGTCTGGTATGTGAATTCGATGTAAGTCTTGTGTCTAGTGTCAGTACTAAGTATTTTACTGAGGTTTTTTGTGGGATCAGTGTATTGTGTAATTAAACTAGAGGACAAGTTTGTCGACTGAGGGTAAATGTAATATGTTGTGATTTTTCAGCATTATTTTAATTTTCCAAGTAGTACACCAATGTTGTATTGTGTTCAGACACAAACTTAATGTTGCGCAAAGACTTACAAATCCCATACTAAATGACGTCGCAAAACAACTACACAAGACAATTCACGACAAATTTGAATTACTTGACAACCCTCCCACACAAAAATTTACACTAGGGTGATACCGGGTACTCTGCACAGACGTTCAAAACGCCTCTGATCAAGGAATTTTCTTGGCCAATCGTAGGATTTTAGTGATGACTGCAAGCTCCAGCAAGTAATTAGAGTTTTGAAACCTTTAACGACATATTTAAAAATTGTTATAATAATGTAATAACAGATACTAAATTTTCAATTAAAACTGTTAAAACCAAGTATTAAGATTTAGCGTGATTGCCATTTCTAAATTTTTACAGTCGGCAAGGTAGGCCTAAGTAAACAGTTGGTCGTACCGTGCCAGTTCCATCAAAATTTTAAACGGACCGATCAAATTTAGTTGAGGACTCCTGTGCTATATTTATAATACAATATCCTAAAAACACTATTATCGAAATACGATTTTGTTGTTATGTTTTCCATGATTTTTGGGTTCCATTCTTGGATGAAGTATCTTTATCTTTGTGTACAACCCATCAATCAATTACTTTACTCCTGAATAAGTATCATTTATATCAACTGATAAAACTAACGTTTTCGAAATCTACATCAATATTCGTTTTTTCGCTTGGTTAAAATATTCTCTAACATAATATTAGCGATAAATATAATCTTAGTATACTTTAATAAATAAAATCTTATGAGAAAAATAACTTTTCCTTATCACTTTGGTTGCCCAGTTTTGGCGTGCGTAGACTATAAAAATGAAAACCCGTCTATTTCATTTCCGACACGTTTTTCGAACTCAACGTATTACAACGTAACACTGTTGCAAATTCAAGAAAACTGCTGTTTTATTGAAAAATTGTAGTTTTGCTAAATTAAGAATTTTACAAAATTTTGTAAATTGTATTTGATTTACATTTATTTTATTTGAGGATGCAACATTGTACAAAACTTTAAAAAAAACAATCCTCTCTGGTTTCTTAGTTACCATTTATGTGGTTTCAAAATGTAGTAATAAATGTAGAAATGTGGAAGTTTAATTAAGTTTGAGCTTATTTCAGTTAAAGTTAGAGTTTAGTTACGGTAGGGCTGTTTTCCATGTTTTATAAATTTTCCTCAGCAGTAAGGTACTCGTAATCTTTAGACAATTTGCTTAATTCAAAACATTTTCAAGCATTCGATGAAAACCTTCAATTTTTAATTTCATTGTAGAGAAATTTATTGAAATTAGAAAATCTACAACTTTCGTTTCAAGTTATCTTTCTACAGAGCTTAGTTTAGCATCAATTAGTGAGTTTCCGTATTTTTAAGTCAAACAGAGGTTAATTTTCATTTAGCATCATTCACTCATGATTAAAATTAGGTTATGTTTTTCATTTTACATTGTTTCTTATGATTAAATGTAGGTTATACAGTTTTTAATATTTACATTAGCAAGAGAAAGTCGTGTTAATATTTCACACCTGATTTTTCTTTCTATTTTACGCCCATACAATACACATGTGCACTGGAGCACTTGAATCCAGTCCATACACATTTAAGTCCTCAAAGTAATAGAAATTTGGCTTTCAGCCTCCCCCTCCTCCGCTACCAAAACGTTTTCATTCTCTACGACCGGGCTGTCCTTTGTTCACCAGTTATGGTGTATTATTTTCGTTCAAATGTTTTTAGTTCTAGTCTTATGTACTTTGTTCCTCAAAATCCTCTTCTCCTCTCTATCTTCGATTTGTTGCATCGTTATACCTAACTCTTGTAAATCATCCTGGACCTCTTTAAACCAACCGTTCTTGGTTTTATTTTTCCAAAAGTAGTTGAAGAGCTTCCAGACTTTTTTATTATATTATAAAATTATTTTTTCATTTTTTATGTGACTGATTTCACTGCATATCCATTTTCACCGTCACAAAATTGAAACTCATTTCAATTTCTGAAAAATTACATTAATTGACTTAGATGATCATGTTTAAAGAAATTAATTTAATATAATATATAGTACAAATAAATCATATCTAAACAGTTGTTTATTTACCTGTTAAGAATCTATAATTATTTTATGACATTGTCGTTTTACCATATTTGGTATAAATATAGTTATTAAAAAAACTACAATAGAACTACTACGGTGGTATTAAAGAAAAAATACACTTGATCCTTGTTTACTATTTAAGTTTTTTTCTATTGTCGTAGCCTATAGACTAAGATAATATGATAAATATAGTTTTCCAGGAAATTATATAATTAAATAATGATTATATTAAATTAAATCTTTTCCGTTTTTTTTTCAAAAACATTCCCAAGCCGATAATTTCGATAAATCAATCTGCTTATTGTTAAATTTAAACAAAAAACGTACTTTTTTATCACCAACAATTTTTTGATATGATCCGTAATGCATTCAGCCCCCACGATAAAATATTCAGAGGAAAAAACGACATTCTAACCTATATTGAGCTTACTTCCATGATCAATTCAATAGTTTATCCACAAATTTATAAAAAAATTTATTATAGAAACATTTAATGTCTCTTTGTTTTGTTTTCTCTTTTAATATACGAGTACTTTTAAAATTGAGTCAAAATAAATGCATACGTAAATCCAGTAGGTATAAACTGTCATCGAATATCGGATGTACTAATAATAATAATATATTATTATATATAGTATAATAATATAAATATTATTTTATATATATATAAAATGTATATATATATATATATATATATATATATATATATATGTTATATATGTTATATAACATATATATAGGGTGCAGAGTAGATGCTTTTTGGAGGGCCTGGCATACTGATAAGCATAGGCTACTTTTGTACTCAGTGAAGAAGGCAGTAGTAAACAACCTTACTCCTCGTTTTTACCTAGTAAAACCTCTAGAGGTTCAAACCAGCCTTTTGGATGTTGACCTAAACAACAACAAAGATCACTTATAACTGTTGTTAAACTAATTCACGGTATTTTTTATAATTTTTCCTTTTCTCGGTTAAAAAAATTTGAAATTTAATTTACTTGAAATTTACAGTTAATGCTTCATCAAAAATATGTCAAATTGGAACGCGGGATAGCTAGTATGATTTACCACCCCAATTTTTTTTCAAAAAGATAAATAATTTAATACTTTATTTTATTATTTTTATGTTATTTATTGTGTAATATTACTTGGATACAATTATTTATGTAATATTTCATCTTCTACAAAACAATTGACTCTTATGACATCTTTATTTTTATGATGAAATTCTTCGTGGGAAATATTAATTATCATAATTATTCGTGTTGGAATAATAGAAGATTATCTGCAATCTATACAATGACCATTACAAACGTCGTTTGTAATCGCACCGCTGTTAATAATTTCTTTTCTTTTAATAATACCAAATGATTAAATGAGGTGTTAATATCCTTGAATTAAATTTATGTGAATAACGAACTTTTTTTTTTATTTTCTTTTTATTCCTAATTTGTGTACGTTGCAATCTGTTCAATTCAGAACAATAAGCAACCCCGTGACCCAATGAGATGAGGATGATGTGTATGACTTGTAAATGAGATGTAGTCTTGTACAGACCCAGGCCGACCATTCCTGAGAGAGTATGGTTAATTGAACCCTAACCATCAAAGTACACCGGTAACCACTGTCTAGTATCCAAATCCGTATAAAAGTAACTACCTTTACTAGGATTTGAACCAGGAACCTTCGTCTCCGAAAATCAGCTGTTAAACAGCTGATTTTGGCGACGACTTTACCTCTAGACCAACCCGGTGGGTAACGAACATTAAATAAAGATTTATTAATTTCTATAACAAATCCTCTTTAGGGATTTTTTTTTACTTTATTTCATTAAATCAACAACAGTTCATAACCAGTAAATATATTTTACTTTTTCTTGCCTATATTAATATTATAGGAAGGAAAGTTTTGTTTTCTTGTCGATTTTTATAAATCGAGTTTTCACCGGATCTACACGATTTTAGACCCCCTTAACCCAAAAAACATGTTTTTAGCGATTGGTCAGTGTGTGTGTGTAGTATGTCTCTGTGTGTGCGTGCGCGCGCATGTAAGTTTTATGTGTGTGAACAAACTATCTCAAGTACGGAACATCGTACGAACTTGAAACTTGAAACCTAAGTTACATACTACTAAAATCGGTCAACCGGAAGTAGTACCTAGTTTATTCGTGTCATTTTTAACTTTTTTGCATTTTTCTCAAAAACGTTTCTCACGTTTTTTTAAAAATCGCCTCATTTACTAAATTGTTTTTGCTCTACAAGATAAGATAGGCGCCATGTCTGCTGAAATTCTTAGGTTGTTTTCTCGTTAAAGAATTGTTTAATACTTCTTTTTGCAGCCCCCGTTCTCAGCATTCGCCCACTATAGGATTTTCTCCTTTTCCTGTCCACCCGGTGTTCTGTTTTTGCTCTTCTTGGAAGCCCTTAAAGTCCGTAATAAGTTGTCTGAATTTCGTTCGAATCATTAAGTTTTCTCGGTTTATTCCGGTTTTATTAATATCCTTTCTGAATTCTTTAAACCATTTATCCGACATTATCCGACTTTATTACATTATTGTATTAAATAGAAAACTGAAATAGGTTTTTTTCTATAAAGATATCTCGACTGGAAAACACCTTTTCATGGTAATTATTTTTCCATACTATCTATTCATTGTTCTTTAAAAAATTTTATATGATAGACAAATCTGTAATTAAACAAAAAAAAATAGTAAATTATTAGTTTGTTTCATACTCCGTAATGGAATTTTGTAACTTCCAGGCTACTGCCGGTAATAAAATCTTGGACCTTCAATTTAACTCTCCAATTTAATCCGTTAATCCCATTCTGTCGGTCAGACAAAAAATTAAATTTTTTTTCAAAAATTTTAAATTTTTATTTTGTATTACCGAAAATGGTGTTGGGAAATTATATGAATTGGTACTTAAACCAAGTGGTGGTAACCTTTATGTTGTTATTAAGTCAGTTGTAAACACTTTCGTTAGAAAAAAGATAAAGGTCGTTTATTCCAATTTATTTAGAAGCCGGTTATTATGGTTTTGTTTGGTGACCTTTATATTTTTTAAAGGTGTTTAAAGGTGAATTAAAATGTTTGACTTTAGTAAACAATTAAAATTAACTTGAAAAGCTTCAAGTTAATAGAAAATTCTTTTACGGTTATCTAAGTACTTTGTTAAAATTATTATACGTAATATTATATTGTTTTAATCCTTTAATGTCAATTAATGTACACGTAAAGTATTAAAAAATTACACCTGACATACTGGTTTCAGAGCTGTATAAAAACAGATCTCTTTTCTTTACTTGTGCAAAGTTTAATGAAAGAGTATATCATTTAAAATAGAAGTAGAAGAGGTAGAAATGTGACACTGGAGAGAGTAGTCTCCTTTAAATTTATGAATTTAATTGTACAACCAGAATCAAAAGTGAATGAAATGGTGTCATTTGAAAATGAAAAATAAGTAATTTTCTGTAAAATTTTCATATTAATAAATGTTATACTTTTAAACTTTGAGAAGATGAGAGTTGTGAACAATTTAACTTCTCATTTTTTTACTTAGCCGAACCTCTTGAAATTCTAAATATCTTTTTGACTTTTGACTAGTAAATAAATATATATATATATATATATATATATACAGATTAAGTGATGTACAGATTAATTTTTAACGTGCCGCAGGATACACAAATTACAGTTTATTATTCTTGTAATAATTATTAATTATACAAAAAGAATGTTACTACTTGTCGCTTAATAACACATAACCTAGTTCACGGTTATGATAAAATTATAAAAAAGAAACAAAATTCTAACGTTTACATAATAATACATTACTTTATTAAAAAATTTATAATTAATTTATAAACAGGTAGTACTGTATGTACACACATTATGAATTTTACATGTTCATTAATTATTAATGGTACGATTGAGAGATAACATTAATGTTCAGTACTCAAATAATTACTACTTAACAATATAACAACAAACAAACCCTAAAAATAATTTAATGAAATAAAAAATGTTTTAGAAAATTTTAGAATTCACTTAAGTAATTTTTGTATTAATTTTTCCTTGAATCAATTTCTAATTTGTACTCTTTTTCATATTTCAAGGATAATATTCGTTTAGTTAAACTTTTTGCTATGTTATAATATGTAGACCTACTGCAGATGTAAATATAATTCTAAGAATCATTTGGTTCAGTGTGTTTTTCAATTTAAATTATTTTATTATTGTAGCCAACAATAAATGTCATTCATTTTAGAAGTGATTATTTATTCATTATTTATTTGTTAGTTGGTCGAATTGAGGAAAATCATTCGATAAATTGTTTCTTTATCCCATTATAAAATATTTAGTCTGCCCATGACATTTTCTGTGAAGCTTTTCCTCTTTTCATCTTCTACTCTGTTGTTGTTTAGGTTATCAGCCGAAATGCTGATTTGAAACCCTAGTGGCTTTACTAAGTAAAACGAGGAGTAAGGTGGTTTACCATTATCGTTCTCACTTAAGCATGCCAGCCCTCTGAAAAGCATCTACTTTCCATTCTGCAAATGACACATTCACTTCATACACCACAGGGTTTGGCTGTCAATAAAATTCATTACTCTCAAAGGAGATAGCTTTGATTAGTCTCTTTTATATCTCTACCTCTTTTGTTCTTAAATACATCCGTCTATAATTGGCTGACCATGTGATAAGAAACAAAACTACTTTTGTAGCCCTGGAACTAGCAGATCGAGTGCAAATAATTTTTAATACCCCACCTGCCTGTTATGGGCAAAATATACCTTATTATACTGATACCTTCTTCTTCTTTTTCTTCTTTAGGTTCCTATCCGTTACGGATGTTGGCCACCATATTAACAATCTGAATCTTCCCCAATGCTGATCAAAACAGTTGTGTTGTCGTTTTTGAGTACCACATTCTCAGATTTTTCAACCGAAAATAATTATGTCTTCTCCTCACACTACGTTGTCCAGCTATTCTTCCGTGCAATATAGATTGCAGCAACCCATATATTTTTTATATTTATATTTCATTTTTTATACTTATTGCGCTTTATATGTCCCAAATAATCGAGCTTCCTAATCTTTATCGTATTTATGACTTCTTTTGATTTCTGTATGCGTCTCAGTACCTCCTCATTAGAGACACGATCCACCCAGGAGACTCAGCACCCTTCTATAGTGGCACATTTCAAACGCTTCAAGTCTTTTTACTCATGAAATCATCAAGCGTCTAAGACTCCACACCATTAAACAGAACCAAGGAAACATAGCATCGCAGTAGCCGCATTTTTGTATTAACCCTTCTGATAAGGGAGGTAATGCCAGTTTTCCTGGTAGTTACCAGCTTTAAAAGGAATCAGTGGTTTTTTGTAGTTGATTTCACTTCAAAAACTAGTAAGTAACTGGGATAAAAATATTTTTCATTGCAACCTTTCTAAAAAAAAAATACGAAATGGCGGAAAGATTTAGCAAATTTCAAACTGCAATTATTAGGGCTAATGTTGATCAAAATTATATTGTAGTTTTATTTACGAAAATGTCTTCTACAAATTATGCAATGTACTATTTTATGATAAACTTAAATTTTAGCACGTTACAGCCAAAAATATAAAATAGCCTACAAATTTTTACGCGCGAAAGCGTTTCACCCGCTGTAGCTAGCGAAAATTGCAACCGATTTTCATGTTTTTATAATAAAATTAACCGTACGTGTTGTATAAAATTCCTGTAATTTTTTCACAATTTTCTATCGGTAATGGCGTTAGATAAATAAATTTATTTGGGAGCGTGTTTTGACATTTGAACATTCAATATACGACAAAAAACACGCCTTATTAATATTCACATTGGTGTTTCAACTAATTTAATCATTCTATTGAATTATTTATACTAATAAACTAATACAAATACTATAAACTAATACTAATAACTACTAGATACTAATAACTGTAATTCTTATTGTAATAATATACCTTATTTTAACTAATTAGTATACCTTAGTATTAATTTGTACAATAAAGTTTTGAATAAAATTGTCGTGTCTAAAAATAAATATTAAAATACAAAACAACTTAAATACTCCGGGTCACTGATTTTTTAAAAGCTATATTAATCATAAAAAAATGAGTAAAAAATAAATAAAAACAATAAATAATAATTATGTATACTTAATAATAATTAAATTTATTATTTTTAAATTATAAATAATACATTACAATTCAATTAGCTGAACTATTAGTTTTTATACTCACAAAGAGTTGCAGCAATGCATAATGCACTTAACGTTCAAATAGGCTACATGCTACCTTTAAAAACGTTTCAAGTGCAAGTGCATTGATTGATAAAATTTATTCATAAGTTGGTTGCATGATTTATTCATTTAAATATGTCTGTTTATTTACTTTGATAAAACATATTTTATATTGTCATTGTATTGCATTACTTATTAACAAAATTGCATTTAAATAAGAGTCGTTAATAATCTTCAAAAACTGATAAGTGATTGTAGAATGACGAGCCATTGAGGTTGTCAACCGTTAAAATTATTAAAAATATTCTATTGTATTCATGTTTGTTGTGATATTAACCTTGAAATCATGCAACAAAAGAAAAAATACATACAGCCGAACTTCTTTTACTCGAATCATCAAGGGATGGAGAAAACATTCAAGTTACAGAAATTTAGAGTTATGGAAAAATAACTACAAAACAGTTATTAAAAAATCTGGTGTGAAACACTCACATAACTTTCTCTTGCCAATGCAAATAAATAAAAATAATTCTAACATTAGTAATAAAACATTATAAATAAAGAAAAAAGTAACCTCAATAAACAACCTAATTTTAATCATGAGTGAAAGACGCAAAATGAAAATCAACCTCAGTTTTGCTTAAAAATACGGAAAATCACTCTTTCACACTAAACTAGGTTCTGTAGAGAAAAATGCTTTAAATAAAAGTTGTAGATCTTTTAATTTCCTATAAATTTTATTATATACATTTTTGTCGTAAAATGCATACTAAGGCCTAAATCATAAAAAATCTATTTTTCACATGTTTTCGTGAGAAAAAACAGAAAATCGCTAATTACCGCTAAACTAAGCGTTATACAAAAAAATTGTTGAACTAAAAGTTGTAGGATTTTAAATTATCTACAACTTTATTATATACATTTTTGCGCTAAAATGCATATTAAAGTCGTAATCTTAAAAAAAGCATTTTTTTACGTGAAATCAGCCTCACCAAGAATTTCAGCAAACATGGCGCCTACCCTATCTTGTAGAGCATAAAAATTTTGTAAACCAGCGATTTTAAAAAAAGTCGTATGACCAGTTTTTGAGAAAATCGCAGAAAAGTGAAAAATTACACGAATAAACTGCTACTTCCAGTTGACCGATTTTGATGAAAATGTTCGTGTCGCGTCCGGTAATGGTATGTAACTTAAGTTTCAAGTTTCAAGTGCGTACAATGTTCCATTCTTGAGATATTCTGTTTACACACACACAAACACAGACACACATACACACACACACAGTCACTCAAACAGACGAATCGCTAAAAACATGTTTTTTGGGTTCAGGGGGTCTGAAAACGTGTAGATCCGGTGAAAAGTCGATTTCGAAAAATCGACATGAAAACAATACTTTCCTTCTATATCTTCATATAGGCAAGAGAAAGTAAAAATAACAAAAAACAGAACATTCCACATAGGCTAATACAGTAGTTTGTTGTTCTTTAGGTCAACAACCGAATTTTTTTGTTTTAAAGGCGAAAAACCATAGCGGTTATCATCGCCTGTTGTTCTACACAAGGGTGTAAAAAGCCCGAGTGCAGAACGCTTTTTTTCATATAATAATTAAAATCTTACTAACTAGTATCACAGGAATGAAAATAAAAAATTTACATAAAAAGTATATCACTGACAAAAAAGTCTAAAAAGGGCTGTAAAAGGGCCATAAAAATAAAAAACATACATACATAAACTTAAACTTAATATCACAGTTAGAATAAATAACACTAATGACATTGACAACTTATGTAATTAAAATCGTATCACAACTAAGAAATTAAAATTTACATAAAAAAATAATATCACAGACATAAGGGGTCGCAAAAGGCTGTAAAAGGGCCACGTAATAAAAACACAGACATATAAATATAAACTTATAATAACTAATATAAAACATATACTATAAAATATAACTAATTCCCTTCCTAACTAATTGTTATAATATGTACCAATTCCCTTCCTCACTGAGTACAAAAGTAGCCTATGCTTATCAGCATGCCAAGCCCTCCGAAAAGCATCTACTCTACACCCTGCAAACGACACCTTCACTTCATTCACCACAGGGTCTGGTTGTATAATGAAATTCATTACTTTGAGAGGAGATAACTGACTTTTGTCTTTTACACCTCTATCTCTTCTGTTCTTAAATACTTTAGTCATATAATTGGCTGACCACGTGATAAGAAACAGAAATATTTTTTTGTAGCCCTGGAACTAGCAAATAATTTAACACTTTACCTGCCTGTTATGACAGTAGCCTTCAACATGTTAAATATGTAGGCCTACTGCACATGCGTAATTTCGTAATACAGTAGTGTACGTTGTACTTAGCTTAGCCATTGGCTACAGTGTAAGTACTGTACGTATTGTTTACAGTATTACAAAATTACGCTATTTTAATTACGCAGTACATGCTAAATAAGTTACATTGTACCGACCGACTGTAATTCTATAATGTTCTGTGGTCGATCAAAGATTCGTCGATTCAAAGAAATTTATTGTTTTGGTTTACGCCTGTTAGGTCAATACAAAGGCAACCAGAAGTGTAAGCCTAAATAGAGTGTTTGAGTAGTGTGAGGCAGCGGAACATTATTAATGTAAACGGTTGGACAGTTTTGGTGTCTAAGAGCAAACGTCATTTGTTGCGATTTATTTTCATTGGTTTAAGAATTGATTTCTAAATTAAAAGTTTGTTGTTAATATTGAGTCCCGAACGTTTACCAGGTATCCAATAGAACTGTTTAAATTTTGTGTTCAGCTGTTTCTTGTGGTCTGTAAATATGAGTGTTTTCCAACTCAGTCGTTCGTCAAGGTGTATACCAAGGTATTTAGTGGAGTCCGCTTTAGGTATCAATGTGTTGTTTATGTTGTCGCCGACTGTCCTAACAATATTAGCGTCTGCAGACGGTTCCAGTACCTGCCTACCGCGCGGAGCCCTACAGATACGCAGAGCCAACAATGCCTCCTCTCCACTATGAAGTGGACTTGCCTGCGGAGGATTTAAGCGGCAGCATCGGCCCGCGAGGTGCATTCGCCGGCCAGATTCCAAACTGGGAAGAACAAGAGAGAAGAGCACCAGACCGAAAAAGGAGAGCCCGGCCAAGACCGAGCGCACCATCTCTGGTCTACGCTACCCGTGACGGACGCTATATTCCCGCACCGATCAGCCTTCGCCGACCCGGAGAGAACCGGCAGACGGAAATATCGGCAGACGGCCTACGGTGACCTGACACTGCAGGGCTCTGGGGACCACCACTGTCAAGCTGCAGTGGGGACCCAACTACAGCTGAGGGAAGGCAAGGCGTGAACCCGGTAGTCGAGCCGTCACTCATCGGGCTCCGCTTCCACCACGCCGGCTCACCGCTTCCGATCACCAACAACGGCCCTTTTCAGGGCCAACCACAAAACACACCCGGCTCTTTTCAGGACCACCAACACAATTAAATTGCCCTTTTCAGGGCCACCAAACTAACAAGCAAGATTTCGCCAAGTGTCGTCGGTCCCGGTCGGCGACAATGTAAACTGGTACATGTGTCTTTTCTTAATCTAAATGTTACGTTTGTGCTTCTCGTTTCATTTGTTTTCAAACACCATTATTTATTCTACCAGTCTTGTACTTTTGCCACATGTATTGCAGATGCTCAGATGCTGTATCTTCTTAAAAGTTAGTAAAACAAATTTATAAAACGTCAATACGGTTGTTTTATTATTAATAACATGTAAATCTCTACTCCATTCTTGTGGACTTACGGCTGTCAACCCTTGGGTTCATCTAAACCTGCCGTTACTAATAAACTACAACGTCTCCAATGTAAATGCTTGAACATTTATATGTCACCAACATTCCTGGTATGTCGAAGACAAAACGTTACACAATGACATAAAATACCTTAGGTTAACGATGTTTCCATTTGCTTATTCAGGCGTTTCAGAAATAAAGTTCCTGTAAACGGAAACGATCCTATACGCAACTTCAATTCACGAAACTTCCCCCAAAACACGCGAAGGCATCTTTCTAGTCGTTTTAGTAGAGATATTGTGCAATATATTTGTCTGTATTCTGTGGGAGTTTCACTGTTGAGTATTATTCTCCTTAAAGTGATTCTCCAACTTTATTACTAAATTTACAATTATTTGTTAATTCACAGTTGTAAATATACGAATATTATCAGTAAAAATGAATATTATTCAAATTGTTATTTACTTTGTATTACAATTTTACACATGTGTATTTTGTTTCTTTTCCTAATCAATATTGATTATAAGTACTTCTAATAACCGACGTTTAATAAACAAACATCAAGTTTTTGTTATTTAGCTTTATTACACAAATATGTCAAATTTAACCGTCTATGTTACATAATATGACATTACATATACGTTCTTTTTGAATCTGATAATTTTTTAATATTACAAAAAATTACATGTAAACTTTTAACGAATGTTTATTAACAGATTAATAACTTATATTATTTATTATATTTACAACTATTAGACAATTACAATAAAATTTTTAACCTAACGATAGACTAAATTGATTACAATGTGTTGTAAAACTGAAGACTTAAATTTTAAACTTTACTAAAAATAAAATATGGTCATTTACAATCAAATAAATAATTAAGCCCTTACTTGCAGTTGTTCAAAACTACGACGATAGAACACTTGCCTGTCACGAACGAAACTGTTCCAATAGGTGACACACAAACCGGTTTCTGCTATTCAATACTGACTTCTTCCACTATAAATAGTAACTGCTGTACTAAACACAATGTTTACTACTGACTATCTGACCATAGAATTGGCGGCATTTTTTTTTGTCTTTTATGATCACAATGGATCACTTTAATCAAATTTAGAAAGCTTCTTCCTTTTCATATTCTTTAGCTTGATATTCTGCCAGTATGCCTACATTCGGGCTGATCTTGCTTGCCGAACTTCCTCTGAAACGACCGGTTTCTTCCTGCTTGGGTTTGTTCTACCATCTGATTTTGTTTCATATCTACTTTCCTCATTTCTTAAGATTTGTAATATTTCTCTTTTGTTTTCTAAATCGTCAAATATTAATCCGAGTTCGATCATGTCTTCTTTGACATATCGGATCCATGCTCCTGATATTACCATTGGAAAGAGTTTCCTAATCATCTTGTTCAAAATCCGGTCTTTAGAATGTTCTGATAAGATGTCCAAGAAAATATATCCTTTTCTTCCTTATTGTATCTGTTAAGGGTTCGCTTTCCTTGTAGACTTGTTTGTTTGTTAGAATTCTCCATCGCACATCTACTTTGTTTTTCTTTCCTATGCAGGTTCTTTGGATTCGTCTTTCGAGTTTTAGGACATTGTCTATTGCTTTTGTCTTCGTCACTTTTACTAATGTTTTGCTGCCATTGGCGGCATTTATATAAAAGCAAATAAACTTTCCTCAAAAGATTATGAAAAATAAAAAGTGACAATAGAAGAAACACAATACGGGAACATTCTACCCTATACTAAAAAAATCAACAACTGAATAAGAACTATAGTTCACTCCACTTAACTTTAAAACTCTTGTAAACGAATTGTATAAGTGTACGAATGGACGTATAGACTAGCGTTCTGGCGCCAGTAGCGAGTCTTGCTGATAACTGTTTATATCTGCTACTAATTCAGTAATACTTCGAAGATTCTTGTAAGCTGTTCAGTGCTCTACTCTTAAGGCAACCTAAAATACATTTCAGAAACAAGCGAATAAATTCTCATAGTTGGAATGGCTCGGCTAAGCACTTTTCATAACCTCAAATTCGCATAGTAAAACCAATAGCAAAAAAGAACGTTTTATTACATCAGTTTTATAGGTAAGTGGAATGAACTTTGACAGGTAGAAACTTCAAACAACAGCCGCTTCCATTCTCCATAAATTATCCATTTGTCACAGTATTAGCTACAAAATAATTAAGAATCAGTTTTTTTATGTTTCTTGTTTATCCACACTTTGGTTATGACATAACTCTCACAAATTGAATGTTATTAAATGTGTCATTGGATTCATTACAATTACAATGGTAATGCTGTAAGGTGTTCTAAAACAAAATTATCTACATTATTATTATTTTCTATAACATTACTTCAGCTTATTACGTTAACGCACAATTATTTACTAAAATTACTTCAACAATTGACGGATTATTAAAAATCTACAAAGAGATGTATAATTATTATAAGAAAGAAAATATAATTTTTATAATGTGAGTTTATGGTCTTTATTTCAAGGAAAGGAATATAAGTTCAGTAAAGTTAAGGAAATTATTTTATGTGGTGTAGATTTACATGTACTTCTGTACAGTTATTGTAAAAAGGTTAATCTTACTCAAGGTTAGTAATTAATCCAAGGCCATAGAGATTTATATAAATTATTTATTACGTTATTATTTATAACGGTTTTTTTCTTGTCGAGTACATATTGAATTTAAAATGATAAAATTTTAGATAAAAGTTTGTGGTGTGATTAATTCATTCAGGTTAAAATATATAAGTTTGCTTTGTTATCAGTTTAAACGCCACATTAATTCTTTACATAATTTAATAAAACTTTGTTGTTGTTTACAATGTGTTTTTTTTCTAATAGTTTATACCCAGGTTCATTGAAAAGGTAGTAGGTACGAGCAAAACCTCCATGACTTGAGATAGAATTTCCAAGTTCACAACGATTCAGTTGGCTGTATGAAAGAAACTGATGGGATCTTCGAATAACAATTTCTCTTAAAAAATTATATTAGAATACTTGCTCTTGGATTAGATTTGCTTCAAAGATTTAGAGTGAATGCACTTGGTCCGTTTTATTCACGTAGCCCAAAATTTTTAATTTAAGACAGATTCGTATGCCCAGTACGGGACTGTTGTATTTCAATTCCCGGTAATACCGTACGACGTGCGAATTGTTCCGTTTGTATTTTTTTTTGTTGAATAACTGTAAATCTACGATCTGCTCTCATAGAACAATGAGTAGATGTGTTGTAAGTATAAATCTTGAGTAAGTAATACCCTGGTAATACCCTGGAGTAAGTAATACCTTGGTATTACTCTATAAAATTTCCCATTTTGTTGAATTGATCTTGCCAGGAATGTAAAATAAATTACACAATCACATATTAAAATCCCCTCCTAGGGAGTACAGGACCTTGTAGATGGTGGAGGGGCTTGCGTGCTCCCAAGACCCGGAGAGCTATGCCGGCGGTAGTGTAACTACCAGCAGGGCCTCCCAAGCCGGACAGGTCAAAGGGTAGGAGCCAGACGAAGAAGTACTCCAAAAACGACGTCGTTGGGCCAATCACCCACACGTTGAAAAAGCGGATTCAAAGTCACATAAATAGCCTCGGACAGGACAGGAATTTTCGGAATAAAAGACTGGACAAACCTAATTTACGATTTGGAAATTGGAATATACGCACTTTGACTGGAAAGGAAAAGGAAATAGTAGAGGAGATGAAAAGGTATAAAATGAGTGTTCTAGGAGTTAGTGAGATTCGGAAAAGAGGATGTGGAGAGAGACAATTGGATGATGGATATGTGCTCAGATATTCAGGAACGACTGATGCAGGACGGTTAAAAGGAGGAGTTGGTGTCATACTGGACGAGAACACTAATAAATTAGTAAGTGGATGGGAAGCCAGGAGTCCCAGGATTATAAGAATTGATCTAGAACTGTCAGAAAATATTTCCATTATTCAGGTCTATGGCCCAACTGATGATGCAGATATTAGAGAAAAGGATTGTTTTTGGGAAGATCTAGGTAGAACAATGGCAGCGGTAGAGACAGGTCGAAAGGCATTTATAATGGGTGATTTTAATGGAAGAATAGGAAATGATGAAACAAGATGGCATGGTTGTATGGGAAAACATGCCGGGGAGTCAGTGCGGAATGATAATGGAACACGTCTGTTGGAGTTCTGTATTGGTCACCAGCTGCTGATTGGAAATACGTGGTTCATCCATAAAACCATACACAAAGTCACTTTCGTGGCTGAAGGCAGAGATACTCAAAGTATTATTGACTACTTTCTGTACCCATCTACTATGAGATATGCAGTAAAGGATGTGAAGGTTATAAGAGGTGCAGAGATCGATACAGATCACAAACTTCTTGTTGCAGACACCAGTTTTCAGAGAAAAACCACAATGAAGCAGAAAGTCTATCAAAGGATTAAAGTAGAGGAATTGGAAAATATTGATAAACAGAATGCATTTCAGGCTGAAGTGGAGAGAGAATTGACTCTAGCTGAAGCTCAAATGACAGATGAAGCTCTGTCCACAAATATTGAGGTTCAGTGGAAAAACATAAAGGAAACCTTATTAAAAGCAGCAAATAAGGTATGTGGAAAAAGAAAAGTGGGTCAATTCAAGAGGAGAACAAAATGGTGGACAGAAGAAGTGAAACAGAAAGTCCAAGACAAAAAGAATGCATATAGAGGATACATTAGATCGGGAAGAAATGAAGATTGGCGGAAATATATTGAGTGCAGAAACCAAGCAAAAAAAATAGTGAAGGAGTCGAAGGTGAAGGCTTGGGAGGAATTTGGAAATGAAATCGATAGAAATTTCAAAAATAATGTAAAAAAGTTCTGGACAATTTGCAAAAGTATACGTGGAAAGTTTGGAAAACAAGTGAACTCAATAAAGAATAAAGAAGGGAAACTGATGACGGCTACGCAAGATGTACTTGAAACCTGGAAAAAGTTTTTCGAAGATAAATTCAAAGAGGATAGGTTTGAGGAAGCTATCACTGTAGATGTGGTCAATGATGCAAATGTGGACTATCAAATGAATTCTGATATAACAAAGGAAGAGGTTAGGGATGCAATTCGAAAAATGAAGGTAGGGAAAGCAGCAGGAATAGATGAAATACATGCTGAATACCTGAAGAAAGGAGGTGAATGCATAGTGAATAGCCTAACAAAATTATTGCAGGAAGTCTGGAAACAGGAAAAGATTCCAGAAGAATGGGAACAAAATATCATTATCCCACTGTATAAAAAAGGTAACTCAACTGATTGTGAAAACTATCGCGCAGTGTGTTTGTCATCGGTTGTACTGAAAATTTATACCCGAATTCTAGAGAAAAGACTTCGTGCGGTGGTGGAGGACCAGTTTGAGGAGGAACAATGTGCCTTCAGACCAGGCAGACAAACTCAAGACCATATTTTCTCGCTGAGATCAATCTGTTCGAAGTCTATAGAAAAGGGAAAACGGGTTTATCTGGCATTCTTGGACCTCAAAGCAGCTTTCGATACGGTCCCAAAATGTGTTGTATGGGAGACGCTGGTTGCCAAAAACGTATCACCAAAATTACAGCGAGCAATAAAAAGTGTTTTTAATAATGTGACTGCAGTGATCAGAACGTGTGGAAGGATTTCAAGACCGTTACAAATGGAAAAAGGAATTAAGCAGGGAGACAGTTTGAGTCCACTACTTTTTGTGATGATAATGGACGAAATGAATAAAATCTGCAAAAGAAGAACTGACAGAATGATGGTGGGACGTTGGAACTTGAGGCCCATATTTGCTCAAGCTTTGTTATTTGCAGATGACATAGTTCTTATTGCTGACTCTGAAAGAAAGCTTCAAACTGCAGTAATTGAATGGAATGAAGAGATTAAAAGGAAAGGCATGACACTGAATATCAATAAGAGTAAAGTGATGGTGGTTAATGGCTTGGAAGGTGAAAGAATTAGGATAGATGTGGAAGGTCAGGTAATGGAACAGGTGAGGTCATATGAGTATCTGGGTACAGTAGTAAGGGACGATGGGAAAATAGATGATGAACTAAGAAATAGAATCTCTAAAGCTAGTCGGGCCTTCTATGCAACCAGAAATTGTATTTTTGGAAAAAAAGAAGTGGGTGCCACAGTAAAAAACAGGGTCTATAAAAGTATTATTGAACCAATAGTCCTGTATGGTGCAGAAAGCTGGCCCTTGAAGCAACAACAAATGAGCAGAATCAGGGCAGTTGCAATGAAGTGCCATAGAAGGACAGCTGGGAAGACATTGAGAGATAGAGTAAGAAGTGAAAGAATCAGGGAGGAAATAGGAATGAAGGATGTGAAGGAAGTAATAGATAGAAAACAATTGGGATGGTGGGGTCACATACAAAGAATGGATGACGAAAGGAAAGCCAAGCAGTATGCAAACGTGATCGTTGGCGGGAGTAGGAAAAGAGGACGTCCACGATACTCATATGATGAGCACATACGAAGATTGGGAGAGGAAAGAGGCATGGCCCTAGGGCAAATGAGACGATTGGCGGCGGATAGAGTACAATGGAGGAAGTTGTCCGAGACTACCCCGACGCTGTAAGGCACATGGGGAGAGAGAAAGAAGAGAAAGAGACATATTAAAATAAATCTGTAGGGTGTAGTCTGCATAGTCTTCTGTGTGTTCCACTGTTGTCTAGGAGATTGATGGCTTCTGGATTCTGATGATTTTCAAGTCTTGTTTGGTAACTGGTGCAAAATTTCTGTATAGCTTCGTGTACCGTGGGAGTGTTTGTGTCTCTGTGCAATATAGTGTTGGATATGTACCAAGGTGAGTCCATGATGTTCCGAAGTATTTTTGACTGAAACCGTTGAATTATTTCAATGTTACTGTGACTTGCTGTGCCCCAGAGTTGTATCCCATATGTCCACACAGGTTTAAGTACAGTTTTATAAATTAACAATTTGTTTTGTACCGATAATTTGGATTTTCCATTAAGCATCCAATACAGCTGTTGGTATTTAAGATTTAACTGTTTTCGTTTGTTCCATATGTGAGTCCTCCATGTTAGACGCCGTTTGTATTTAAAATGAGAAAAGTAGATCCCGCATTGATTGGTCCCAAAAATTGATCAAAACACCTTATTTTTAGAAAAGGGGAGGGGATTGGAATGTTATGAATTATAGTTACGGTAAAGGATTTCGTCAGAAACAAGAATTTTTTTCCTTTTAAGACTTTAATTTGCTCTCGACTTCCCAGCTTCCTTTATATCTTCCAAAATTTTATATAACAATACTAAACTAAACAGAAAGTTTTATTACATCATTTGTTTGTCTTTTTTTTGTTTTACATCTGATCGTTCTGCAATTTCTACTAATGTAGACGGTTGGTAATGATGATAATGAAAATAAGTGATGAAAAAATGCCAGACCTGACCGGGATATTGCATGACATTTAATTTTTTAAAACGTCCTTTTCGTTAGTTTAGTCACGAACGCCTAAGACCAAAAGTTGAAGATCTGACTTTAATCCCTGATTTAAACCAAAAAATTTGGTAAGTTTAAATTCATTATTAATTATATTTACAACCGTGGTAGCTAATAAACCCATTGTGATGCAACATTAAAAAAAAATTTAATAGAATTTAAGTTAGGGTACAAATTTCTACTTCCCAAAAAACGTGTAAGGGCTACCCTACAAAATATAGCCCAGTATGAAATAGGTGAAAAGGATTTATGAACCTCTTCTTATGTATCCCTCCTTATATTTTCCACCCCCTTACATTTTTGTATCGTATCTCCAAAAACTCTCGTATGAAGATATTATTCCTGTAGAGTACGTTACTTCAGTTTATTCCAAAGAACATAAAGAAACTTTTTTTAAAGAATTTAATCACAAAAATAATTATTCTAAAACTAGTGTGAAAGTGTTATTTTTATTTATTTATTTTTAATAGTATAATGGTATTTTGATAAAATTAAGTTTGATATTCAGCTTTCTTCTTTCTTTCAGCACCTTTACACGATATTTCCAGACATTTTTAAATCAAAAGCTTTTTTTCTAATAATTAGAAACGTCTAATTACAAAAACAAACTAAATAACTAAAAACAAAACTGGTTTACAAAAGTATTAATTATAAATACTTTTTTAGAGAAGTTTTCAAATCCCAGTTTTTCTACTTATTTTTCCATATATGTCTCTACAACAATTATGCGACCAAATATACCATTATGTATTGGCTGTGTTGATTTTGTTGTTGCTTAGGTCATCAGCCGAAAGGCTGTAGTTTGAACCTCTAGAGACTTTATTAAGTAAAATGAGGAGAGAGGTAGTTTACCCTTTACCTTCCTCACTAAGTAGAAAAATGTGCTTATCAGCACGCCCGGCCCACCAAAAAGCATCTACTTTCCACCCTTCAAATGACATCTTTACTGTAATCACCACAGGGTCTGACTGTGTAATAAAATTCATTACTTTCAGAAGAGATAACTCTGACTTGTGTCTTTTACACCAGTACCTCTTCAGTTCTTAAATACTTTAGTCATTTAATTGGTTGACCATGTGATAAGAAACAGGATTATTTTGTGTAGCCCTGAAACTATCAGATTGAGTGCAAATAATTTAATATTCCACTTATCTGTTATCAGCAGGATTTATTTCTATTAGCCGAAATATAAAGGTAATATCAGACAATGGGGTTTACTGTTAGAAGAATTTTTATAAATTCTGTTTACTTAAATTACCTAAATATTTTTATAAAATCTCACTCTTAAGTAAAAATAACGCTTTCACGATCTTTATTACTAATGGACTTTCTTGTAATTAATTCCTCTCTCACTGTAGGTGTAATTTACCTTGCATGTATTGTTTGACACCCTACAATACGATTATACTGCTCAACGTTGAATCTGTTTTCTCAGTACACAATACTGCAATTAAGTGCACAACATTAATGCTATTTTGGTACTCTGGAACAAGTGCATTTTAAATTAAACTTCTTGTTTATAACAGAACTTGACACGTGCACGCACGTGTTATACTTGTTTATTGATCTTTATGTAGATATGTTAGATTACCACAATACAAAGATTTTTTGGTAATCTACAAGAACTAATTTTTTCACAAACATTCTATTCAGTACTTTTTTGTAATACTTTTTTATTTGTTATAAAAATATACATATACGAAATAAATAAAAAGGAAATTATTTTAGACTACGGTAGTATAACTTAAAATTTTAATTTTTAAATATGATCAACCACAATACTTTAATTTTTTTGTCTTTAATTTTTATTACGGTACATTAAGCTGCACCACTTCCGTATATGATATTTAAATGGCGGTGGTTTTACTTTAAGAAGAAGAAGTACCCAATAGTACATTCCCCGTTTAAAACTACGGGTGTTTCCTGTTATTCAGACCAAGAAGTCTGTACTCCATTTTCGCTTTATACGTCGCACAGTTGGAAAGTTCCTTGTAGCTAGATCACGGGCTAGTTAGTTAGGATCGTCATCTAGTCTTTCGTGAAATGTACTATACAAGGACGCGGTTAGTTCCTTCACTGTTGGAATTTTGAAATCGTCGTGGAGGGTTATATCGCTTACATAAAAAAGGAGCGCCAGAAGCAAATCTTCAGAATTTTTATTGAAAGACCTGGATTGACTTTAAATTACTCTCTTCCGCTACTCCAAAGATATGGACACTATAAGTCCAGGTTGGTCTTAAAAAGGAATTTCGATTTAAGTGGTACTTTAATTTAAACGTTCTAATTTGTGTATTTATGCTGACCAATCAGAAGAGGGTATTTGCGGTATTTTTACTAAACATTATTAATCAATGTAGTTGCACTGCGACAAGGTAGTTGACGCAGAACTGCGGAAATGAACGTATAAAACAGCAACAATAGTTACAGAAAAGCAACAATGGCTGGATACAGCTTCTTCTTTCTCTAAACAATACTAGATAACCTCTACTAATTTCTTCCACATTTCCTTGTCCTGAGATGTTCTCATTCACCTTCCTCTGGGAGGAATCATCCGTCCACCTTATCTGCGGTCTTCCACCTCCTTTCCTTGATTCACAAAATCTCTAACTCTGTGTGTACATCGTTCACTGCTCTGTTTCGCTAATATCCGATCTATCTCCACATAAGACACGTGATACATTCCATGACACCCGTTACTTTTGTTTTATCTCATATTTATATTTGTCCAATTTAAGTTTCCTGAGAATTTTTTTATTAAGCGTGGTTTCCAGTGCGTGGGTAATTACTAAAAGTATGCAGTTGTCATATTCTTTACGTTTTTACTCTCATGACACTTTCTAAAGAAAACAGGATCGACTGAAAATGGGGTATCCACAACTTTTCACCATCGCAATACTTTCTCGCTTTGCATGAGATAGTGCGAAATTGTAAAAACACGGCAGGAACTTTTTTCGACATTTCTAGAATATTGTAGTTATCTCGTAGTTTATTAAACCTTTTCAATTTATCTAATTTCTAAGCTGGAAGATCTTGTATTCTCCTAATATTTGTACTTTTGATATAATGATAAATAAGTTAATTAAAAATTTATATGACATTATTGTTAGCTCAAGTTTTTCTCCAGTTTGGTTCTAATCTATAAAGTCATAGGTTTTTAACGATTAAATATTTTTTTAATTTCATTTTTGAATTAATAAAACAATATATATATTTTTTAAATCTGGTGAATATTTCTTTTGTGAAGTATTTCTATTTCCTTTTTGGAAAATATTTCAAACTGTATCCTTTCATTACATTCATCAGCTTGGAAAGCGTCTACCGCGATGAATATTTTACACAGTGAAAGTGCAGGCTCTCTGAATTATTTCATAGGCTTGGAAATATGGCCAGGAAATCCAGGAATGAGAAACATCGCCAATATTCTATGAATACTGTATTTAAGTAGTATACGAAACAAATATTATAGTGTTCACTTGGATAAAATTTACAATTTTTTTCTCCTATCAATTCATACAATATTTATGTACTTTTTACTCCTATACAGGGTTTCGATTGAGTGAATGAATGAGTACTGCAGTGTGAAAAATTGGGTAATTCTTCTTTAACAGATCTTAGTATTTTTAGACCACTATAAAAGTGAATTTTATAAAGCTCTTACTTATTCACGCGCACACTATATTGTTTTTTTTTTTTGTGTACGGTCACAAAGAAAGGCGTATACGTTTGCCCCAAAAATCAATTGAACAAGAACACTTTTAGAGATTTCTCAACCTTTCCCTAATGGGTGTTTAAAATTATTTATTATAGCAATTTCTTTCAAAACCAGAAAAATCCCAGTTTATTTTGAAAACCAAAAAGTGTACGTGTCATGTAGAATTTAACTGGTTGCCTTTTGTAAGCTCAGTTTTATACATAAGTACTGTCTGTCTATAACTTGATAGCCTCCGGCAGAGAGGAGCAATATGCGGATTGTGAAACCATTTTAGACAATATACATATAATTTTTTGAAGTACCTAACTTAAACTTGTCGAAAAAGACATATTATAATAAAACAAAGTATTTCGCATGTTTTTCGTTCCATAAAATTATTCCAAAAAACACTCGCTTAATGAGATAATGTATAATTTAGTAAAAGTTTTGTTTTTGAAGAAAAAAGCGTATTTTTCAAATACATCGTCATTGTTAAACTATATTAAATAATATTCTTTCACTAAAAATTAATTGAAAATTTTCTCTTAATTTAATTTTCTTAAATGTGTGCAGTTATCTTTAAAGAACGAAAATTTTCTCGCATGATGACAATTTTTATGTCGTGTTTCACGATTTTACGAAATTTATTCATGAAAATATCTCAACTTAAAAAAGTAATGATTTTTTGTAATTTTATTGCATCATTGTTTTCCATAATTATTACAGAACAAACCTGCCAAATATTATGTTAATCCATGAAATAGATGTTGAACAATGACGATGTATTTGAAAAATACGTTTTTTTGTTAAAAAACAAAACTTTTACTAATTTATACATTATCTAATTAAGCGAGTGGTTTTTGGAATAATTTTATGGAACGGAACACATGCGAAATACTTTGTTTTATAAAAATACGTCATTTCCGACAAGTTTTAGTTACTTTCAAAAAATTAGATGTTATGTTTTCTGAAATAGTTTTACAATCCGCGTTTTGCTCCCCTCTACCGGAGGCCACCAAGTTACAGACAGACAGTATATGACACTCAGTTACCTTCATTATTTACCTGCAGACTTTATGTATAGTAATTTGATGTAGGCTAATGCCGAAAGTTTCTAGATTTCAACGTGTTTGCAGTTATATTAATAGAACATTTATAGCAAGGACCCAGAAAGAAACGCAGTTGAAATTATATGATGTAATGCCACTGCCTCTTTTGTTGTACGGTAGTGAAACATAGGTTTCTTAAGAAAATCTGAGAGTAGGAAGTTGAAAGCAGCTGATATGCATTTTTGAGATTGATGAGAGGTAACACTTAGGGATCGCATCAAGAGTGAGACAATCTGACATTATTTGGATATAATGGAAACTGCGAGGCAGAGGATTCTAACAGGATGGTTCCTACATGTAAGCCGCATTCCAGAGGATCTATATCCGCTACTGGCCTTAAGATACCGTCCGCAAGGAGTACTGTCATTAGGTAGGCCACAAAGAATAGAACTGGAACAGGCAATGTGCCTAATCCTTGAAGGAGGAAGAAGACCTACAGACTGAAAAACTTGACAAAGAAAGTCGCTGAAAACTAAGAGTTGCATAATCAATGTAACTTGCGTTACTGATTTCTTTAGTAAATAGAAAGAGGAACGAGGCAATCTGAAATGAAATGAAGGTAACTGATCAGTCACATCAAATTAAAAAGGTAAATGAAAATTGAAATACCTACAACTTTTATTTCAAGCATTTACTTATTTCTACAGAGCCTATTTTAGCGTAAACTATTGATTACCCGTATTTTAAGTCGAACAGAGGTTAATTTTCATTGTGTCATTCACTCATGATTAAAATTAGGTCAAGTGTTTCATTTTACATTTTTTACTGATAGATTAAACATAGGTTAAATTTTAATAATTTACACTGGCAAGAGAAAGTCGTGTGACTATGCCACACCAATATTTTAAGTTAGTAAGATATCGTAAAGTTTCTTTGAGAGAATGAAGTAATGGAGGGGGTTTTCTCTAGTGACAGGCTTTTTTGAGAATTACAGCTTTAAGATTCATTTTAAGGAAAACGTAAGCATTAAATAAATTTTAAAAAATTCAATTACTGTAACTTCTGTTGTAGTTTTGAATTACGATCAATTTAACTGTATTTTATGACTTCGTTATCAAATTGCGTTTAAAACGATCATGTTATTTTACTTACTTAAGCAAAACATTAAGCAATAATTAAGCAAAAATTAAGTAAAAGCCGTGTGTTTAAATTAACACTAAAAATAATTTTATAGTTAGTTAAACATTTTTAATTAATTACTAGCAATTTCACTTGGGCGTTGTGCGGAATTATGGCTAATAAACTAATTTATTGATTTTTCACAGTTTTCCCGATTTCATACCACAGTTTATGTTTTAAATATCACTTTAAGAATATTTAAGGTGATTTGCAGAATTTTAGCTCATTAGGAATTTACAGAAATAATAGTTATTACTTTAGATGAGTTCCACTTTTTTCACGCACACACGCACGCGCGCACATACACATGCACATACTGATTAATCGCTAAAAACATGTTTCTGGGTTCAGGGGGTCTTTTCAGACCCCCTGAACCTAAAATGTGTAGATCCGGGGAAAACTCAATTTCGAAAATTGACATGAAAACAATACTTTCCTTCCTATATATATTCATATAGGCAGGAGAAAGTAAAAAAATATGTATACAACTTTCGGTAGGATACAAACCGCAGATATTTTTCTTGAGAAGTACAAAAGTGAAAAAGTTAATATTAATTTATCTTATAAATTAATCTAGATTTATTATTCTATTCATTACGTTCATTCCAAAGTTGTTTGCATATCGCTATTATCTGAAGCGATCATCGGTTCACTTAATAATGGAGACCTTTGTTTGTGTCCGTTTATTCCTTACACCCACATGTTGAAATTTATCAGGAGGAGGTACGGAAGGAAGGGGAGGGTAAAAAATATGAAGGTGTGTGGTCATGAGATCATCCGTCATTTCTATTCCGAGCAAATGTTGCTTATTTAGAAGGCAATGAACTGTATATATGAAAAAATTAAAAATCGTATTGTATATAGTACTTAAGAGATGCAGTTTTAACTTCCGCATTTAACTAATCCTCTCCGTGTTAATAATGAATTATAATGATTTTATACAGTCGTATTTTGTTTTAATATAAATATTAGAGGTCAACCTACCCTGCCCATGTAATTACTATGAAAATATCTCATCTTGCATGTGGTTAACGAACCCACAAACAGCGTCCAAGAAACTAACAGTTGATTGACATAAACGGAGCTTTGTTGAGACATCTGGATGTGGATGCAAATAAAGTTCATCTAGATTTAAAAAACTACGAATTATGAGAAATTATTATTGCTGGGAATTGGGTGAAAAATAAAATTCTTTACAAGTTTCAAACGAACTAACACGAAATGTATCGGACACATTATGAGGAACTCAATAATTTCATTGTGAATATCTTTGCTGGTAAGATGGTGGGTAAGGGACGATAGGAAATTCTGAAGAACAAAGAACTTAGAAGGGTTTGTGAAAGATACTTATAGAGTTAGTGAAAGAATCAATAAATTACTCCAATTTTTAAAATGTTGTCATTATTTGCAATCCTTTAAAAACTCTGAAAAATTACAGTAAAACCACGAAATCTAAAATTAACCAAAACCCGGTTATCCAAAATATCGATTATCCGAAATCTATTTATTTTTATTTTTCTGAAAATTGTGTAGGTAGAAGACGAACTGCTGTTGTACTCAACCTGGTAGGTAACGCTGCGTTTACTACAAGTCGTCAACTTTTAATGAACTTATTTACAGTACAACTTCAGGGGATTAAAAATTTCTATTAGGCGATAACGAAGAAAGAGTAATTGAACTTCAAAAACAGATTAATTTATAATTATGCGCATTCGTGATTCCTGAAGGATGGGAAAATGTTCAAAATGTTACACTACAAAGGTCTTGGAAAAAGCTTTACGATTCTGAAAGCGACAGTTCTAACGATCAGGCCGGAGAAGAACAGCCATTCTTACCATTAGCTCAACCAATAGCCGATTTTGACGAGTGCAATGAAAATGACAAACGAATGAATAATTTTTGAAAATGCGTTTGCGGATCCCGGATGCCAAATAAAAACAGACGAAGAACTTATTGAATTAGTTCTGCAGGTACCAACAGTAAATGACGACGACGGAAACATACATATTACTGATTCTGATGTTCCTGCACCAACACATAGTCAAGCATTTGAAGTGTTAGAAACAGCTTTAATTTGGTATGAAATGCAGCGTAAATAGACTTTTCTACTCTCCTGACTGTCAAACGAGTCAAGTATCTAGCAGCATTAATACAAAAGAACAATGTTAAAGTACACAAAATTAGCGATTTTTTTAAAAACAATGAACTACAATAGGTAAATCATTTTTATTCATATAACATTTTATATTTTATTTTAACGTATTTTTATTTTTATTTATTAAGATTCTGTATAAATTCACAGTTTTAATTGTTTTTCCACTATTAAAATTGATATTTTTTGCTACTAAGTATATTTATCATTTTATTATTGCCTTTCCCGAGTGTGATCGATTATCCGAAAAAATCGGTCATCCGAAATTGTCGTGCCCTAATTATTTCGGATAATCGGTACTTTACTGTATTTCATTGGTGAAACTTTTTAAAGTGTACCTACAAGAATTTCTTTCTAAATACTTGTAGTAGAACAACGTGTGATTGAAATTTGTATTTCGGGTGTTATAACTTCTTTACGTGTCCGATACTCCCTCGGAAATCTCCTGGACGCAAGAAAAAAATTAAATTCAAAAAGTGCTGCTTAGACATGAAAAGAATAGCTGATGAATGGCTGGTCCAAAAATTTAATTTTTTAACTTTATATTAGTACTTTTTCTCAGCTTCTAATAAATATTTTAAAATAGAGATATAATTTTTTAGGGGTATTTATCTACCGTAGTTTTAAAATATAGAGAGGGTTCGTCAGTTTAAATAGGTATTTTGGTTGTCACGTTACAGAGCAGTTGGACTTCGGGTTGGAGATTAAATGTTGAATAGAAGCTACAGAGTGATTTTTTAGTCCTGTTACCCAATTGTTAATGTCTGGTAATATTTTTCTAAAAAAAAATTAATTTTGTTTTGTGACACTAATTTGGTAGCCCTACTCAACCAGTATGGATATGGCAGTGTGAGTTGATTCTCCTTGAGCTGAGTAAAATTTTGTGCCATTTCCGGTCGTGCTACGAACAGAATGTCTTTTATCCTAAAACAATCTCTTGTTTAAATCTGGAGGCTGAAGCTCTAGAACTAATCGTATGTGATACGGATACAATTTCAATTTTTTAGCAGCTTTCTGAGCACTCGAACATGACAAATCAACATGCGAGGAAAATGTTTGTAAACTTTTCCATGGAGAATTGAGCAATCTTGTTTTCACATTCTCTTAACGTCATCTGTCAAGAGAGTTGGTCGACCACTACGTTTTCTGCTGCAAACAATACCTGCCTCTAAAAATCAGTTAGTTAGCCTAAAAATTGACGAATAGAGTGGAGGAACACCATAAAATTTAATTAGAAATGATTCTTTTACACTCACATACGATTTTGTAGCAAAATATTGTTCAAGAATGAAAACCCGTTGTTTTAGGGTAAAAGACATTCTGTTCGTAACACAACTGGAAACAGCACAAAATTTTACGCAACTCAAGGAGAATCAACTCAAACTGTCGTATCTATACCGGTTGAGTAGGGCTACCAACTTTGTGTCACAAAACAAAATATCCCTTTCTTAGAAAAAAATTACCAGACATTAACAATTGGGTAACAGGACTAAAAAATCACCCGGTACTAAAAATCCTTTTTATCGGTTTTATTTTATGAATTAAGAGATTTTGACATTTCAAGCTGGAAACAACAACCGTGTTGAAGAATTTGAGATATGACATCATTAAATGATAACTAATGTACAATGGACAGCCTGAAGAATGAATGGAGGATATGTCGCAGAGTTCTCATGCAGTAAGGAACTTTTTAGTATCGTTAAGTCGATACGATCATTATAAACTGTTCGAGCTAGTGTTTAAAGAAAAAATTTAATTTTTATGGTACTAGTAGAGGTCAGTTGTCCTGGTCGAGGAAAATAAGGGAGAACCAAGATTTCCAGTGTTGAGGAACTGTTCTGTCTAGCAGAATAATGAAGAGTATGTAATAATAGCCAACGTTACAGGGACTTGAAATAGTATAGGAGAGAGAGTGTTCCTATTATTGAATGTAGTTTTAAATATTGTTACAAAATAATTTTAAAACTAAACAACTGTGCAATCTAATATATTCATTACATTAAAAGTCATAACATTCAAATTATGTAAAATGGTATTTTGTCAAAAGAAATTATTGTGGATAAAATTAAAGTTTAGAATAGTGGGATCATTTAAAAAAAAATCAGTTCAAGTACAGGAGACCACCAGATTTGTCCCATATTTTAAACTCGAGGAAATATAATTTTGTTTGAATATATTTTACAGCTGAAGCAGAAATAAGAGGAAAATACTTTTCTATAATTAGATTCACAGAATTACGAGTTTGCAAGTAGTAGTTGTTGTCACACTTATAATAGTAGCATTTACTGTTATTGCTCGGTGGGAGATTAAATAATGAAAATTTTAACTCAGTGATATGAATTTTCTATTTTTCACTGCTATTTGTGGTTCCTAAGTAAAAGGTTCAAAGTTGGTAAATGTTGAATTATATAGGGATAAAAGCTCTCCTTAAGAATAATTAAAAATGTACTTTGTATGAAATATATTTTTGTTCAATCCTCAGTTTAGTAGGCATTAATAATTTCGGTAAAATACTGATTAAAAGTAGTGCTTTTCATGCTGAATTTTTCCAGATTTCTAACCATACAATTTTTTTTCTTTACGTCTCACTTTTTTTGCAATTTTTACTAATGCAGACGATAAGAAGGTACGATGATATATGAAAATGAGTGATAAAAAATGCCAGACCTGACTGGGAATCGAACCCAGGTTCCGGTGTAGAAGTCAGTTGCGCTAACCAATACGCCACCGGGTCGGCTAAACAAAATTATGTTATGGTACATGGTGCGATAGGACAGAAAGAACTGAATAAAATTTATTACTGCTTGTAAAATACCTAAAACGTTAGCGCGATTTGCCGAAATTTTTAATTTTTATATCAGTAAATGTATTTTCTTCTTCAATAAATGTAGTACATTAGTAGGTATTAAATTATTTAATCAGTAACTTGGACGTCGACCAAAATTGAAGGTTTCGCCAACAAAAAAATCTTGCAGTATATCGGGTTGATTCTCCCAATTCCCACACCTATGTAACTTTCGTGAGACATTTTTAACACAGTAATTGATGAGATAACCGATCGATTATCTTATGTACCAAATTGAATCAAGGAAATCAGTTCGTACTAATTTCATCAAAAAATTAACTTAAATAATAATTATTCTGAATATTCGTTTCGACTGCGTCAATCTTATACGCATGCCACCTAAAACACAAAAATATTTTATCTAAAAATCTTCCTTATGTTGGAAAACAGTCTTTGCTGTATAAGAAAACACAGTAAGCAGTCCAGTAAACATGACTTCTAGCTAAGCCTCATTCTATATAACAGTGGGAAATATCAGATATAAGAGCAATCCTGGAGAAGGTAAACTAATTGGATGGTTTTCAAAAATGTAATCCCTAATTTTTTTTCATTTTTATTCCCTAATGTGTGTACGTTGCAGTCTATTAAATTCAAAACATTAAGCAACCCCATGACCCAATGAGATGGGGGTGATGTGTAAATGAAGAGTAGTCTTGTACAGCTCCAGGCCGTCCTTTCCAGAGAGAGGGAATTCAATTATGGTTAATTGAACCCCAACATCAAAGAACACCGATAACCACTGTCTAGTATTCACATCCGTATAAATTTAACTACCTTAAATTACTAGGATTTACCTTACCTTACTAGGATTTGAACCACGAACTTTCGTCTCCAAAAATCAGCTGTTAAACAGTTGACTCGTAGCGATGACTTTACCTCAAGACCAACCTGTTGGCTATCCGTAAACAAATTTATGGTATATCTGAGGTAAAAATAAACAATAACAAAGAAAAGATTGTTCCTTGGGGTACTCATGTACCCCTGAAAAATTGGATTGGGAGGATTCTATGAAGAACCATATTAACTCTATAGCCGGTAATAACATTTTTTTTAGACCGGCAGAGAATTTCTAGCATATGGGTCATCGAACCGTAAAGAAATGATTAAAATTTTGCTATAAATCACAAACCTTATCATATGACGTATCAAAATAACAAGAAAATTTAGGAAAATAGAATAAATATATTACTGAGATTTTAATCTGTCAGTTAGGGATGCTAAAGCTATTGGAAAATAATTTTTAGACAAATATTTTTCTAAAATTTCAGATGACACTACTGTTTAAAACTTCCTTATGCTTTACTTTCAAAATTCATTACGAACGAATCGTAACTTATAATGTTTATTTCAAAATAAAACAAAAAAACGATTCTATGTTCAAAACTGAAAAAAATATCTACGAAAACACATCATGTAAACCAAGAAACAACCAAATTCAGCTGTAGGATAGCGTGGTTTCAACAGAGAAATACAGGCAGAATATGCAACTAAAACTATTGTATTATACGTAAATATTTACTTTGTACATTACTAAAACTATTGTACAAACCAGCAACGTTGTCTGCAGATAAATTAAAAACTAAAACGACACCATTGCAATGCTACGACGCAAGACCAGTTCAAAAAGCGGTAACATCGTATCAAAGTCGACGATTGTCGGCTCTAGGGTTAAAAACAGTATTTTTTTTTTTTAAATTCCTAATGTGTGTACGTTGCAATCTGTTCAATACAGAACAATTAGCATCCCATGATCCAATGAGATGAGGTTGATGTGTATGACGTGTAAATGAAGCGTAATATTGCACAGACCTAGGCCGACATTTCCAGAGAGAGTATGGTTAATTGAACCCAAACCGTCAAAGTACATCGGTAACCGCTGTCCAGTATTCATATCCGAATAAAGGTAACTGCCTTTACTAAAATTTGAATCGGAAACCTTCGTCTCTGAAAATCAGCTGTTAAACAGCTGACTCACGGTGATGACTTTATCTCTAGACCAACTCGATGAGTTCCTAAAAATAATAAGTTGTAATTTCTTCCTAAAATTGTAAATTATAATTTAAAATTGTAAAATTCAAAATAAAAGTAGAAAATAGTTGTCTTTTATGATGATGGATGGTACTAATTGTTCAGTTGTTTTTTTTTTTTGGAAATGCGGAAAAAACACTTATAATATTATAATCTTAAAAATTACATTATATAATTGAAAAAGTACTACAGTTAATTGAAATGATTCTACCACATTGATAACATATGAAGTATACCTCCAATCGTTTATGTTTCTGATAATAACTCATTTTTAAATAAAAGCTCAAGCGATGATACTTATTTATAGATTAATTAAAAATTTTCCAGGTAGGTACTTACTCTGGTCAACTGTTAAAAAGTTATTGTTAATTTTTTCGCCAGCGATTGTCGAACAGCGTCATTGTTGTGCACCGCCGCTTGTCGAGGGTTTACTGAATTCTCAGTTATATGACACTTGTGTTTCAAACTGTTTACAATATTTTTTTCCGTGAATTTATGTATTTATATACAACTTGTGTCAAAGTTTTTGTTATATAAAATACTAAAATGTTTTTATTTCACCATAATTGGAATAGGTAAGTTTTTAAGTCAATATGTATTGCTTTTATTTATTTATTTTGTTTTTTATAATCATTAAAATTATTTGTTTTTATGTTTTGATTCACCGGGTTGGTCTAGAGGTAAATTCGTCACCTTGAGTCAGCTGTTTAACAGCTGATTTTTGGAGACGAAGGTTCCTAGTTCAAATCCTAGTAAATAAAGGTAATTACTTTTATACGGATTTGAATACTAGACAGTGGTTACCAGTATACTTTGAGGGTTGGGATTCAATTAACCATACTTTCTCAGAAATGGTCGGCCTGAGTCTGTACAAGACTACACCTCATTTACACGTCATATACATTATTCTCATATCATTGGGTCATGAGGTTGTTTGTTGTTCTAAATTGAACAGATGGCATCGTACATTAGGGATTAAAAAAATCCTAGGTAGAAACTAACGATATAAGTTCCTTCTTTGGCAAATTTGGATCTACGCCGGTCAAATTCATGGATGTGCTAAACTGTCCATGGTAGCTCGGATTCAGAGATTTCAATCGAAAACCTTATTGATATTAATTACCTTACTGATATACGTTTCTAACGTTACTTTACACAACGACCTGAAAATCCCTCTAGTAACAAACGTTTTCATTCGACTTTATTAAAACTTCCACAACAGACTTTTCGGTCATCCAAATGAACTGATTTGTAAACTTTCTTCGGATCTACCAAACAGCATTCATGGACGATTAAGGAGGAAATGGAGCAGGGATCTTTTGTTTGTGAAACGGTTATATGTTATTAAGATATTAATTAATTAATCGGTGAATTAGTAAGAAGTAACTGAATAACATATCGAAGACCTGTCAGAGGATGGTGCTTTCCATCCATATCACTCATGTCTTTTCATTCATTTTTTCACCCACCATCATTTTCACTGATTGTTTATTTTGTAACAGTTGTGAATTTCATTAATGAAGTTAAAAAAAATTCTTCTAAAGGTAATTACTTTTATATGAATTTGAATATACTAGACAGTGATTACCGGTGCACTTTGGTGATCGGGTTCAATAAATTACCTATACCTCTCAGGAATTGTCGGCCTGGGTTTGTACAAGACTACATCTCTTTTACAAGACATACACATCATCCTTACCTCATGAGGGCATGGGGTTGTTTATTGTTCTGAATTGAACAGATTGCAACGTACTCACTTTAGGGATAAAAAAAAATTATGTTTTATTGTTTTTTTAACAATTATCTTAATATAATAATAATTATCCTAATTTAAATATCTTTAACTTTTCAATGGTACCTAAAATTTCGGATATAATTATGTGTCAAATTTGTTGTGTTGTGTACTGATATAGTCATATCGAGTAACTTTATGTCTTAACAAAACATTAATGTATGTCACACTTTTCAATTTCTTCGTTACTCAATAAATAGCTGATTTGCTTGCGCTATTATTTGCCTCATAAGGAGACTCCTCTTTTTAAATTTAGAGGATTTTTTTCTTAACTTATAAGACTTAGTTCTTTTAATGATGAAGTTTGGTAACGTTGACAATTCAGATCCCAACAAATGGGAAATAAAATTTTAATCAACAAAATTTACATACAGGCTACTCTTCAATTCTAAAAATTCAAAAAAGACCGACCCTTTGGCGTAGTGGTTAGCGCAACTAACTTCTACACCGGTGTCCCAGGTTCGGTTCCCGGTCAAGTTTGGTATTTTGTCATCACTCATTTTCATGCATCATCGTTCTTTACCGTCTGCATTAGCAGAAATGCAAAACAGTTAGACGTAAAACAAAAAAACATACTCTTCAATTTTTTATACAGTGGAGCGTCAGTTATCCGAACTGATTGGAACCAGAGCGGTTCTGATAATCAAATACTTCGGACAATCAAATACTAAGTACTGTAATTTGATACACTGTAACGTAATAATGTTGCCGTAACAAATCTAAATGTTTAATAGTTTATTAAAGGCTAACATAAACTTTAGTTTAAAAAACACTAATTTATTGTAAAATGTAAAGGTTTGAAGATTATATAAACAAACGGAAAAATACAGAATTTCAAAACTGAATTAATTAACGAAATACACTACGGTAAAATCCTTTATGAAATATTTTTAACCCACTTGTCCATATTATACAGCAGCTAACTTAAAAAAAAATTAAAACTAACTTAAAATTAAATTTAGCTTTGATATTCTCCATTGTTGCGAAGCTGAACAAGGAAAGTAAACTGTAGTGTATAAATGTTTCATTGAACTCTGGACTTTGATAGTAAATATTTGTATTGTTTTCTTTTGATGGTGGTTCGGATAATTGACGGTTCAGATGACTGACGTTCGGATAAATGACGTTCCTGTGTATTTCTTTTTAGTTTATTTAATGTTGTATTAAAAGCTTGATCTTGAGCGATTATTGTGGGTTATGGAACTAGAATTGAGAGTTCTAACTTGTGATAATTCCAGATCCTAGACGAGATCGAACTCAGGACCTTCCACTTTGTAGATTAGTGCGCTAACCACTACACCATGGAGGCGGGTTATATATTATATTTTATTGAACTTGTACAAATGCAAAGTATTTTTTTTCACGATAGAATTTTGTAAACGATTTTTATTGTAGTAAGTGTTTTTATTTGTGTAATATTTTATAAATGCTATATGGAATCGGGTCAATTTATTTGTTCATAAATTTATAATGTACATAAATTTGGAATGTAGTGGTTTGGTGAGTCGGATAATGTTATTAATATCAATATTTACTTAATTATGTTCTTTTTTTAATGAATAAGGAAACAGTTTGTGTTGTTAAATTATGTAATGCATGTTCAAAAATATTATAATAATTTATTAACGTATAAATATTTAAAATAATAGAAGATACATAGATTAAAAAATATATGAGTTATTATTATTGTACTGTGATGAAAATCAAAGTAAAAATATGTAACAAAAATTCTCTTTAAATCAATTTATTTCCCTCAACTTGGTAACACTGGAATGAACCTGTACGCAAACAGTATACTCTAAACTCATGTTTTGTTTCTTATCAGTAGTACACCGTCGCTTGTCGAGGGTTGACTGGAAAGTCGGATGTATGATACTTGTGTTTCAAACTGTTTATAATTTTTATTCGTGAATATTTATGTATTTACACAGAACTTGTGTCAAAGTTTTTGTTACATAAGATATACTACAATGTTTTTATTCCACCTTAGATGGTAAGTTTTTTATTAAATATTATTTTGTTTATTTTTTACAATCATTAAAATATTTGTTTATATTTATATTTTATTGTTTTATATATATATATATATATATATATATATATAAAATTAATTATGGGTTTTTATTAACAATTACTATTATTATATAATCTATCAAGTATATTTTTATTTTGAATACATATTGTAGCTTTTCCTAGGTTTAAAGGGATGCACTCACTGGTTTATTGCATATCCCGGTTTTATTCAACACTTTATTTTTTAGGTATCACTTTGAAAAGCATACCAATTTTTGAAAATTTTAATTCATCAAAAAGGTATAACAATAATAAGTTTGTTTTTAAAATATTTCACCCCATAGGCGCAAGTGATTCAAATGATTTAGTTTTTGTTTTGAACGGTTACGAATAAAAATATTATTTCAAATTTCGGGTTGATCGGAAAAATAAAAATTAGTGAAGAGTGAGTGACGAGTTTCGATTGTATAAAAAGATTAGCAATGAAAAATATATAATACATTTTTAAAAAACTACATTGTATTTTTTCTATGATTTTTAAGTTAAGTAACTTCCACAAGTTCTCTTGCATTTACGAACATGTTGTTTCCGTTATTTTTTATGTCATTTAATTATTTAGTACCTTACTTTATAAATTATAAAGTATAAATTATTACTTTATAAATTACAGTTGATAAATAAAAATTATATGGATAAACTATATGGATTTAGGTATACAAAAATAATGAATAAATTTATTTTGATGCAGTTTTTTAAATATGTTAATTTCTGCCAAAAGTAACCAAAGGATAGAACCATTTTAAAGAAAATCGTCCACTTTAATTTTTTTACTTTCGGTTTATGCATTTTTTTAAAGTGAAACGCTGCAATTTTGGAAAATTGACTTTATAACGCGGTTTTTTCAATAAAGAAACATCGTAAATTGTCCCTAACCGATATGAAAATATTAAATAGGTACATAATTTATAAAATGATTTATTATCTTTATTTTTGAAAGTATTATTCTTTTTATCTAGAATACACTTTGAAGTTGTAATTTTTTTAAATTTTACGAATTTTCCATTTCTTGTCTTTACAAAGAATTTTTTAAATATAATTTCTTTGTTAATAACCATAATGGAACTTATGCGTTAAATTTCAAGTAAATTTCTCATGATTATTCTATCAATAAGAAATGTTAATAATATTTGACCGATTTTTATGATGTACCTAAAAAAATTTCAAAATAGCCCTACTTGTTCCCCTTTTGGTGACCCCCAACAGTTGTAGAGAATAAAAGAGTTTTGAATTGCTCAAATAATATCAAACTTTTTTTTTTAAGTTTTCGCCCCAATTGGAGCATTTCAGTCATCCCATGTTCATTTAGTCTTTAAAGAACGAGCTGCGGAGTTAGCTAGTTGCTGCCTTTTTTCCCCACATCCTTTTCATATTTTTTGATTGGCAGCCCTATCTCTTCTGTTGTGATTATGTTAGGTTGTTTTCTTTTATTGAAGGGGAGTTGAGTTAGCTTATTTTCCTTTAAGCAAACATTTTATTGTATTACATATTTTTTTTTAATTTTTATACTTCATCGACAATATAAATGAGTTACATTTTTTTAAATGTTAAATTTTACAGAACATTGAGCAAGTATGAACCTTAAAGTAGTGGCCATGAATGCGTTATTTATTTATTTTTCTAGACAAGATGGATGTTTTAATGGTATTAGTTTTTCGATAAAATCAAAGAATCAAGGAAGCTTTCGTATTTATCTTTCCACTTTTCAAGTAGTACGCAGATTTACTTTAATCTTACTAACTTAATTTTCAATAGGATGTTCTTTCTTTATGGCGCTTGTTATAAGATTGTGTTTCAATGTTAGTTATTTTTATTGCAGCTTGTTTATTTATCATTTCTCTGTAAGTTTTGTCACGAGACGTATTAACTCAAGGGCCGGTTCTCGATATGGTGAATTCCGATTAGTTTGAAGATTCGATTTGGCTGCTTCACTTAACAGTATGAGCGTCACAACAAGGATTAATTAATTGATAACGGGGCTAATTTATTGATTATTGAACTTAAAAAGGATATTGTATAAAATTATTTTTAAACTAAAAGTACGACTGAATTTTTTTAAATTAGCGGTTCTTAATTAAAATACAAAAATTAAGCTATATAAAATGTATACTACAAAAATTTGATAATTTAACGTGTAAAAATTTAATCCTAGGGGATCGAACCCGGAACCTTCCTCATACCAATGCAGGCAGTTTAGTGCTCTGACTACTGTTTCATGGGTTTCGAAAATTCACCTTAGTCCCCTTTTTACTTTCTCTTGCTCATATGAATATAAAGGAAGGGAAGTTTGTTTTCATGTCGATTTTTCGAAATCGAGTGTTCACCGGATCTACACGTTTTCAGACCCCCTGAACCCAAAAAACATGTTTTTGGCGATTGGTGTGTGTGTGTGTGTGAACAGAATATCTCAAGAATGAAACATCGTACGAACTTGAAACATGAAACTTAACTTAGATACCACTAGAGGACCCGACACGAACATTTTCATGAAAATCGGTCAACCGAAAGTAGTAGTTTATTCGAGTAATTTTTCACTTTTTTGCGATTTTCTCAAAAACGCTCTTACGATTTTTTTAAAACCGCCTCCATTACTAAATTTTTTTGTGCTCTACAAGGTAGGGTAGGCGCCATGTCTGCTGAAATTCTTGGGGAGGTTGTTTTCTCGTAAAAAAATTGTTTTTTTAAGATACAAAGACCATTTTCTTTGTACAATAATAAATTTATTAAGTGTCATCTTATTATTTTTATTCACAATATTGTCATGGGAAACACTGAATATCTTCGTTATTTGATCTTTAAACAATTAAAAGTACTATTTGTTGTTGTAATTGTCAAGTGAACATTGTGTTGTAATAGAAAGCTAGTCTTTATAATAGTGTTTGTTTTATTGATAATTTTAACACACACTTACGTAGTATTGTTAATACGATACTGTTAACTAAAACTTTTACTGCTATCATAGTGTTAGGTTTAATATTATAATTATTGTACCTTTTAATTTTCTCTTTCCCTATACGAAAACATTGCAAAGGAAAGTTTGTTTTGATTTTGATTTTTCTAAATCGAATTTTCACAGAAAATACACGTTTTCAGGTATCCTAAACCTAAAAATAACGTTTTTTAGCGATTTTTTTGTGTGTCTGTGTGTGAACAAAAATGAAATATGGAATTTAAGTTACGTACCCACTGGGGAGCTAACACGAATATTTTTTATCAAAATCGGTCAACGGGGAGTAATAGTTTATTCGTGTAATTTTTTTAAAAAATGGCTTCTATAATTTCTTTAAAAATCACCTCATTTGTTGCTACATTTTTTGCGCTCTACAGTAGGCCTATATAATAGGGTAAGCGCCATGTCTGCTGAAATTTTTCGAATACTGTGCTCTCGTGGTAAAAATTGTTTTTTTTTTAAATTGCGGCCTTAATAGTATAAATTTTAGGGAAAATATTTATGTAGTTAAAATTGTAGAAAACTAAAACCCTACCAACTTTATTTCAAATATTTTTTCTACACGTTTTTTGCGCGAATTAGTGATTTTCTGTATTTCGCTCAACAAAATCGGTTAAAAAAATGATATTTAATTCCCATATTAAAAAAGGGAATATGATCAATGTTATTGGAAATTAAAAACCTAAAACTTTCATTTCAAGTAATGTTTTCTACAGAGCTTAGAATAGCGTCAATTTTAGTGATGTCAATTGTAGTGATTTTATTAATGTTTAAGTGATGTGTATTTTAAACCGTAAAGAGGCACTTTTCTTTTACACCGCCTTTGTTTGTTGCTTTCCTTTTTCCTTCTTCGTTTCCATGTGTGAATCAAAATAATTTCTTTGCCTTTCATTTCGCTTTACATACTTTTCTTTTAATTTTGTTATTGTGTGTAAATTTCCATCCGCCAATAACCTGTCATTTTTTATCAAAACATTACGATCTTTCTCCTTATGCTGCACCAAGAATAACTTGACCATGGATTTTAGTATGGTGATCTTATCTTCAGCTGTTCTTTAACTATATATTAATTCTGAGTAAATATTTTAATTACCCAATACATAATATGTCAAATATGTAGTATCTCTGATGAGAGGCAACCAGTGTTATTTGTGTATTATGAATGTTTGATTGATTACAGAAAGGTAAGGAACAGTATTTAATTTAAAACATCCTTCCGGGAGTTCGTCGGGAATCTAGTACATTCCTAACTAACTAACTGGTTTACCAGTTAGTGGCCACAATGTTGTCCAGAAATTATTTTCTTTATCGTAAAATAAATATTGTACGAAAAGTCATTGAATTCTTTGAAAGAATTAGGTGTTAAGGTCAAGTTTTAACAAATGTTATGTCTTGCAATTATAATGCGATTGCACTAACAGAAATCTTGTTGTCCTTGATATTCACCGAGATGAATGACAGTCGATGTAATTTGTGGCCGTCTGTTATTAATAGGTTAAGAGAAGTTTGCGAAGGTGGTATCTTCCTGCCATTGAAACAGGTTTGCCAAGTATTCTACGAACTTAAATCTTATGGAGATTTGGTTCAGTTAAATTATACAGTTTTGAAAATACGGCTGTTATAATGTTATTATTGAAAACACTCTCATTTTCGTTGTTCTTCAGATATTTTTAACAAAATTTTATTTAAAATTTACATTATTTTTTTTCAAAGTGTTCGTCAAATTAAACTGTTAATTTCTAAAATCACTATCAAAGATCCTTCAAATTATTACTGACTCCCTTTGGTTCATAACCAGTGACGTACTTCATCATACTTACACACAAACACTTTTCTAAATGAAATACAAAAAAAAGGAACAAAAATACTAAGAGAGACCTAAACGTCATCAAAACCCTTTAGCAATTAAATTTTAGATACCAGTGGCCACTACCACAGACTGTAACGTTTTTAAAATTTTAAACATATCTTAAAGACAAAATTATAAATCGGGTGTGAAATACTCACACAATTTAACTTTCTCTTGCCAATGCATGTCATACATTTTTTGTCGTAAAATGCATACTAAGGCTGAAATCTTAAAAAAATCGATTTTTTTACACATTTTTGTGGAAAAAACAGAAAATCGCTAATTACCGCTAAACTAAGCGTTATACAAATAATTTATGAAATAAAAGTTGATGATTTTTAAGTTGTCTACAACTTTTAGTACATTGTTTTGCGCTAAAATGCATATTAACGCCGCAATCTTAAAAAAAACATTTTTTTCTACGAGAGTACAGCCTCCCCAAGAATGTCAGCAGACATGGCACTTACCCTACCTTATAGAGCATAAAAAATTTAGTAAATGAGGCGGTTTTTTAAAAAAATCATAGGAGCCGTTTTTGAAAAAATCGCAAAAATATGAAAAATGACACGAATAAACTACTACTTCCGGTTGACCAATTTTGATGAAAATGTTCGTGTCGGGTCCTCCAACAGTATCTAACTTAAGTTTCAACTTCGTACGATGTTTCGTTCTTGAAATATTCTGTTCATACACACACACACACACATACACACACACACACACACACACACAGACCAACCGCTAAAACATGTTTTTGGGTTCAGGGGATCTGAAAACTTGTAGATCCGGTGAAAACTCGATTTCGAAAAATCAACATGAAAACAATACTTTCCTTCCTATATATTCATTTAGGCAAGAGAAGGTAAAAATTAACAGGGGTGACTATGGTCGATATAATTGTCGTTTCCCTTATTATTTAAAATTAGCCGAAAATGCCACCGCTAAACTCGAGCGGTGACATATTGGCTAATTAAAAAAATCCTGTTTGGATGAATATGCGTGTCAAATATATGGAACTGCAAAAATGTCCGTAATTGTTTTTTAACCCTAATGTGTGTACGTTGTAATCTGTTCAATTTGAAACGAACCTTATGATCGAATGAGATGAGAATGATAAGTTATGTATAACGTACAAATGATGTGTAGTATTGTACTGACTCAGGGTGACCATTCCTGAGAAAGTATGGTTAATTGAACCCCAACGTTCAAAATTACACCGGTAACCACTGTCTAGTATTCAAATCCGTATAAAAGCAACTAATTTTACTAGGATTTAAACCACGAAACCTTCGTCTCCGCATATTAGCTCTCAAACAGCTGACTTGCGGCGATGACTTTACCACTAGACCACCGGTAGGTCTCAAACTAAATAAAACTAAACATGTTTTAAAATTTGTTTAAAATTCTATAATTGAAAACGCTGAATTTTTGATAGTTAACGCCCCCTATTGTGTAACCAGTAAAACGCTACACTCAGACCTAAACGTACCCAACATAAATGACGTTTTCTTAAAACTCTATACTAAATTTAGAAAGAAACTCGTGAACCACCATAACCCATTGATCTCAAATCTGGCTACGCAGACTCTCCCAAAGAATCCAATAAGACGACTAAAACGTCGATGGAGCCAGGATCTCATCAATTAACGTAGTACTGTAATTGACTATCCATTACAGTGTTCTAAATGCTGCATTTAATGGGACACTTATCTATTCACTTCGGAGTTCTGTCACTGGACTCTGTCTCCACTCACGTTTATTTATCATGTTAATTTTTTCCGTATTTTGTGTTATCTCATTCACTGATTGTTTCTAACAGATAGTGAATTTCCTAAATATAGAAAAAAAGTCTATTATTATAAATTATATTCTTTTATTAATACATTAACTTAAGAAATTCGGAGATTTTCAAACAATATAATATCTTGTATTTTGTTAAAATCAACATTTTATTTTACTGTATTACTCAGAATCAGTAACATGATATAAGAATATCATTAAAGAAAAGGGTTGGAAAATCCACAGGGATTTATTCTTTTATACACAGTCAAGAGTGTACTCTAATATTATAATGCTGGAGTATTCTGTAAAATATTAATTCAGCCTGGAAAAAAGATTATTATAATCCTTGGATGTCTTATCCTAAAGTACCGGCAAGGTAAACTTTGCTGATTTTAGCATAATGTTATGACTTTTACTTAAATTTGCATATCAAGTCAAAATTTACATAATGACCCAAAACTGTCTTTTAAAATGTTACCGACCGTTACTAGAGTAAAATTATGTTTCATTTATAAATTTTACTTAAATATACTGTTTTTCTCTTGTCTATATAAATATGTGAATGTATAGGAAGGAAAGAATTTTTTTCATGTCGATTTTCGAAATCGAGTTTTTACCAGATACACACGTTTAAGACCCCTTGAACCAAAAAAAAAAATGTTTTTAGCGATTGATCTGTGTGCGTGCGCGTGTGGGTGTGTGTGTGGAACAAAATATTTAAAGAACGGAACATCGTACGAAGTTCAAACGTGAAAATTTAGTTAGGTACCACTAGAGGACCCGACACGATCATTTTCATCAAAATCGGTCAACCGGAAATAGTTTATTGTGTAATTTTTCACTTTTCTGTGATTTTCTCAAAAATGGCTCTTACGATTATTTGAAAATCGCCTCATTTACTCCGTTTTTATGCTCTACATAATAGAGTAGACGCCATGTCTGCTGAAATTTTTGGGGTGGCTTATCGTAGACAACTTTCTTTTTTAAATATTGCGGCCTTAACATGCATTGTAGGGCAAAAGTGTATGTAATCAAAGTTGTAAAACATTTAGAAACCTACAACTTTTATTCCAAACATGTCTTTGTATAATGCTTAATTTAGCGGTAATTAGTTATTTTCTGTTTTTTTTTTCATGAAAATCTGCAAAAATGGTTTATTTAAGATTTCGGCTGTATTATGCATTTTACGACAAAGTGTATATAATCAAATTTATAGAAAATTAAATTATCTAAAAGTTTTATTTAAGTATTTTTCTCTATAGAGGCTAGTTTAGCGTGAATGAGTGATTTTACGTATTATTAAGCCAAACTAAGGTTGATTTTTATTTTGCATCATTCACTCATGATTAAAATTAGCTTATGTTTTTTGAGTTTAGTTGTTTTCTTTATTTCTAATGTTTTATTACTAATGTTAGATTGTATTGTTCATTTATTATTTATATTATTAGTATTATTATTATTGTAACGTTATTGTCTTTTCCATTGACAAGAGAAAGTTGTGTGAGTGTTTCACATCAGATTATTCATTTAAGTAGTAACCAAGATAAGTGATATTCTCGACACGCGGAACCATTTGTCCTTCTGACTGCCTTAAGGAAAACTATAAAAAGATCTTTATAGTCTGAAGTGCTTTAAGTTTTATTCTCGTAGCAATAAAGTAATTCTTTTCTATTATTACTAAATGTTAGATTATATTGTTCATTATTTGCTTTGGCAAGAAAAAGTCGTGTGAGTATTTCACACCATATTTTTCAAAAGAAAAGAATAAATTATGAAAATTTATGACTAAAATCAAAGATTAATAATTAAACGGACTATAAATATGTATTACATTGATGTAATTAATCACAATGCTAATTAAAACTTATTACACAATAAGTACATTATACACAATGCTATTTATTAAAAAAAAATACTTATATACGACTGACAAAATTTTACATTTAAAACATAAACTCTATAAGAAAAGTAATAATAACATAAAATTTTGCTATTTACGCGTGAAAGTTATCTTCTAAAATCAAAGGTTTAAATTTTCATAAATGAGGACTTAATCTAAGTCATTGTCGGTGTTCCATCTTCCAACCGGCTGTATTTCATTATGGCCTTTCTTTAACAATTACTGTTGAACATTTTTTATACGACATTGACCATTTTGGTGATGTTTATTACATGATCATTTGGTCTTCGATATCACAATGTTACCCTTCCAAATATTTCCATGGCACTTTATGTTGTTACTAGTTTGCTTATTATTTTTCTTAGTAAAAACGTATTTTTTCGTACATTTAAATAAATACTTTGGTCGTTAAGTTCTTTGGGGTAGTCTTTCTCAGAACTATGGATTACAGAAAAACAATCAGTTAGATTGTGTCTTCAGGTCTAATGAGAAGGATTGAAGAGAGAGAATTATGGAAAACTATAAAAAAACATTTAATTGAATTTTTAAGACTAATGTTAGGAAATGAGACTATCACCAGAAAGTAATATAAGGTTATTTGGGTGGTGTAAGAAGCAGAGGAAGACCTAGGATGCGGTATTGCAGTAAATTGTGAATGGTTAAGACTTCAGTAATCGGGAACTAACTAATGAAGAAAGATAATAAAAAAGTAGTGGTAAAAACTTGTGCTAACCAGTTCTAGGATTGATAACTGATTTAGCCTGAGAAAAATCTAATTCAGGAAAACCACGCGTGCATAATTTATGCAAACAGGTCTACTTTTTAAATGATTTTTAATGTCCTGCATATTCTTAATTGGGGAAATTATTTGGTGGTAAAACCTGTATTATGATTCATAGGGGTTCCCATTACAACGTGTCTTTAATATTCGTTGTAAATATTATAATAAAACCTCTTAATGTTTACTTTTTTAACAACTTGTACGGAATATTAAGATTATATAAATATCTAAGAGCTCTTGGGAGAGCCTGTAAATCTTTTATAATTATAACAGTGAATCCTGAATACACACAACAAACATAGATAGCAAAATTCAGGGCTCTGATATGAAGTTACTGGAAGTATTTATGGATGTACCAGAAGAAACAGAATTTAAAATGAAGAAGTCAGAAATACATTATCAGTTACACCTTTTCACTACAAAATTAAGCAAAATTAAAGTAGGTAATGGAGTCACTTGGGAAGGATGACACTAGTAAGAATATCCAATACAATACTCAATTACAAATTCATAGGTAAGAGAGATATGAGAAGACCGAGGAAGATATGGGTACCGAAACAGGTTCAGAAACCTAATCCGTGGTGTGAAGAAGAAGAAAAAAATATTTAAGAGCTTTCAGTCAAATATTTAATTCTGTTGTAATAAAAAGAAATTAATAATATATTTTGATAGACAATTTGATTTCATTAATTTTTCCTTTCAATCGTTTATCAATTAACTTTTTTGTAAGGTATTTAAATTTTAATTAAAAATTGAATTATCGTACTTTTGCCTTGTCCTTCCATTATTGTTAGGCTCTTACTTCTTTGTCGGGTTTTTACTGTTTAAAGTACTTCTCCGTTGTTTAAACGTAATGTAATTTTTAAAAATAAATAATGATACATTATTTATTTTGTAATTCAATTAACGTTTAGATTTGTTCCTGTTAATTTCATCTATTAGGCTGCATTTTTAAAAAACTTGTGTAATGTTATTAATATGACGATTATATTCGAAGGTAATAAAAATAGTAATTTAATAATGAAAATTTTAAAAAATTTATAAAAATAAATTTTTAATTTTATATACAAATAATAAAAATAAAAAAATTTAAGTTATTATAGGTTTGTTAAATTCTCTAAAAATACTATGAGTTTTTATTGTCTACAATGTAACACTTATTTAACTGGAGTTTTTGACATATTTTGTCAAAAATTTAATTTAAAAGTAACTTACAATCTTTCTGGTCAAAAATTATATTTCTCAAAACCGGCTTGAATACGAAGTAAGAAGAAAGTTTCTCTACTTACAGAATTTACATCAAGTACTACTGTATTATAAATACTCATAATGTAGGCCTATACTTTTTTACTTTCTCTTGCCTATATGAATATACAGGAAGGAAAGTATTGTTTTTATATCGATTTTTCGAAATTGAGTTTTCACCGGATCTACACGTTTTTAGACCCCTGAACCCAAAAAACTTATTTTTAGCGATTGGTCTATTTGTTTGTGCGCGTGCTTATGCGCGCGCACTTGAAACTTAAGTTAAATACCACTAGAGGACCCGCGACACGAACATTTTCATCAAAACCGTTCAACCGGAAGTAGTAGTTTATTCGTGTCATTTTTCATTTTTTTGCGATTTTCTCAAAAACGGCTTGTACGATTTTTTAAAAATCGCCTCATTTACTAAATGTTTTATGCTCTACGAGATAGGGTAGGCGCCATGTCTGCTGAAATTCTTAGGGAGGCTTTATCTCGTAAAAAATGTTTTTTTTTAAGATTACGACTTTAAAATGCATTTTAGCGCAAATATGTACACAATAAAAGTTGTAGAAAATTTAAAAACCTACAACTTTTATTGTAATTTTTTTTTTGTATAACGCTTAGTTTAGCGGAAATTAGCGATTTTTGGTTTTTTCTCACGAAAACGTATAAAAAATCGATATTTTTAAGATTTTAGCCTTAGTATGCATTTTACGACAAAAGTGTATATTATAATCAAATTTATAGGAAATGAAAAGATCTACAACTTTTATTTAGAGCATTTTTCTCTACAGAACCTAGCGTGAAAGAGTGATTTTCTGTATTTTTAAGCCAAACTGAGGTTGATTTTCATTTTGTATCATTCTCATGATTAAAATTAGGTTATGTTTTTAGAGGTTAGTTTTTTGTTCAGGTATTTCTAATGTTTTATTACTAATTTTAGGTTTATTGTTAATTATTTGCATTGGCAAGAGAAAGTTGTGTGAGTGTTTCACACCAGATTTTATAATAACATAAATATTACTAAATACATGGCTCTGCAATCGAGCTAGCATCCACAGCACGACCGGGCTGAATCCAATGCGTCTTATGAAGTATCCAGAGAGCAGGAGTTGGATTATTAATTATATTATTTTCTCTGCATTGTCGGTCTTCGTCTCTCCTCACTACCGTCAGCATTGTCGGCCGGCAACACAGTCTCCTAATTAAGGGGTAACGGTGACAAAATGAATCAAATTTTGACATGTTATAAAATTTGTTAAGCGATTAATTATGAAAAATTATTATTTTGGAAAAATGATACCTTATCAGTAAAAATCTAATGACAGACAATCAAGTTTTTGAGGGAAATAAAACCGTACGCTTGATGTGATCTGTTGTTTCATTGACGGTTTGCGTGTGACGTTAACTTATATTACTGACCTTTATTTTATTATTTTAAATTAAATTAATGAAGTTTTTTTATAAAACTTAGGTTATTTATACTTTATTAACAGTATTACGTATGATTACCGTTTTTTAGGTCACTTAAAATTCTAGTTTCCGTGTTTTATATTAAAACATTTGTAGACAACAAATGTTTGTCTACAACTTAATCACAAAGGTGATCAGTTCATGTTAATAAAATGTTAAGTATTTTTTTAAATGTTTATATAAATAGAAGTATATAACTATTCGTGTGATATAGATGTTAAAAAAAATATCTTATTTATTTTTTTGTCGTTATAATATACATATATATATAACTAATGATAAAATCTTGAAAGAAAAATAACCATTTTCTTGGCACGTAAACTTGGTATACATTTGTACTAACATAACATTATATTCCCTATACATTTATGGCAAACAAAAACAGTTGAAATGTTGTTAACTGTTTTAACTTGAATAAGTTCGTGTAAGTTGGGTTATATCTTGTTGGTATTATTTAATCGATAAAAGAAACTTTCAGTAATGGTTTCCTTAGAGATTCTACAGCTTTTTCAAAATGTCAAAACCTTTTAATATTGTATAACAATGTAATATTGTTTTGTGTTTTTATATTTACTACTGTACAATAGAACCATTGTGTTTCAAGGAGCCTTAGGCTGGATTTATTTTTTCCAAAATTGACTTTTCAAATATCTTCATATTAGGCTATATATTTTTTTCATTGCTTGATTCAATTCACAGTTATTTTTCTATTGGTTGTTTTTATCAATTTTGTTTATTTATGAAGAAGTAACGTTTGTTTATTTATTTGTATTGGGTAATCTCAGAAACTACCTAATCGATTTCAAAAATTCTTTCACTGTTGGAGGCTTTTTAAGTTTTTTCTACAACTGTTTTGCAATTATTGCTAATGCATATAATTGTAGGAGGGAATCATAGGAAAATGCTACACCTGACCGGGAATCAAACCCAATCTCCATAGAGTAGAAGCCAGTTGCGCTGACCACCACACTACAGGCTGTCCTGAGCAACATAGGCTATAATGACATAACACTATTTTAAATTTTGGATAAAATTGTATTTGGTAAAATAAAGTTATCTTTTGGTTAATCAACATTAGTTATTTAATATATAGCCTATATTTCATCGTATACCAATCATTGTTTACAGTCCGATTCATGAAAGGAAACACCTGTCTTTAAACAGCAGTATTTTTTGAACCGTTTTATGTAAAAACAATTACAACACATAAAATTAAAGATTGTTTCATTATTGGTTACAGGATATACATTAAAATTTTTGGAAATTAATAGTGTATTAAATATAACGAATTACGCATAAAAAATACCTTATTTTTAGCCACTTTTCCAGTATACCCAACTTCAAGGTACTATTATTTTGTTCACGCGTACATTAAAATTTATATGGCTACAAAGTATTATATGTTTATGTAATTCTGAAACCAGCAATATAACAAGCTTTAATTTGATATATCGTAATTGTTTTTAGATACAACAGTTCAAAAGATATTGCTGTTTAAAGACTGGTGTTTTCTTTCGTGAATCGGACTATAGTTGCCGTGAAACGTAGCGAGGCGGGTAATTGGTCATTTCTACTTTCTCTTGCCTACATAAATATATAGGAAGAAAATTATTGTTTTCATGCCGATTTTTCGAAATCGAGTTTTCACCGGATTTACACGTTTTCAGACCCCCTGAACCCAAAAAACATGTTTTTAGCGATTGGTCTGTGTGTGCGTGTGTGCTTGCGTGCGTGCGTGCGTGCGTGTGTGTGTGTGTGTGTGTGCGTGTGTGTGTGTGTGTGTAAGGACGGAACATCGTGCAAACTTGGAACTCAAATTTAATACCACTAGAGAACCCGACACGAACATTTTCATCAAACTCGATTAACCGAAAGTAGTAGTTTATTCGTGTCATTTTTCACATTTTTGAGATTTTTTCAAAAACGGCTCCTATGATTTTCTTTAAAGTCGCCTCATTTACTAAATTTTGTATGCTTTACAAAATAGGGTAGGTGCCAGTCTGCTGAAATTCTTGGAGAGGCTGGTTTTACGTAAAAAATTGTTTTTTTTAAGATTGAGGCTTTAATATGTATTTTAGCGCAAAAATGTATAATGAAAGTTGTATAGAATTTAAAATCCTATAACTTTTATTTCGATCATTTTTTGTATAACGCTTAGTTTAGCGGTAATTAGAGATTTTCTGTTTATTTCTCACGAAAATGTGTAAAAAAAATCGATTTTTTTTGTCAAGATTTCCCTTAGCCTTAGGATTAATTTTACGACAAAAGTGTATATAATCAAATTTATAGGAAATTAAACGATCTAAAATTTTTATTTAGAGCGTTTTTCTCTACAGAGCCTAGTTTAGCGTGAAAGAGTGATTTTCCGTATTTTTAAGCCAAACTGAGGTTGTTTTTCATTTTGCGTCTTTCACTCATGATTAAAATAAGACTTTGTTTTTTGAGGTTAGTTTTTTGTTTATTTCTAATGCTTTATTAATAATGTTAGGTTATATTGTTCATTATTTGCATTGGCAAGAAAAAGTCGTGTGTTTCACGCCAGATTTTTAATTATTAGAAGCTTTTTTTAGAATTTATAGGTTTTTCTTTCTACCGAAAATCGAAAAGTTTTACAATTTTTCGTTGGAAGTTAATTGGGTAGCTAAGATTTTCATGATTCTTTGTATTCTGATTCGATAGTTCTTTTTCTGGAATTCTTTTAACCACTAACTGTTTACGAACTGTTTTGAATAGCCTATAATTACTAAACGTCATCGATGTTGATGATGTTAAAATTTATCAGCTGTTCATTTAGATTAGGACGATGTATCCAGCTACAAGGTTGCACATAAAAACAATGAAACTACGTAATTAAAAAAAAAATATTTATATACACACACAAGAAGATTCCTTCGTAAAGGTAGCAACATGTAATAAACTAATACTGCAATTATTCAAATTTGTTAAGATATTTTTGTACCAGTTATCCTTGTATGTATAAAATAAAAAGAAAATTTAAATGTTACCATAACAAAAAGAGATGATTGCTGGCTCTACTTATGCAAAACAAAAATCAAAGAAATTAGTTAACAAAGAAGAAAAATGAGATATAATAAATAATACGATTTTATTACAATATACCGTAACTTTTCTCAGTTTTAATGATCGTGTTTGTACGTTCGTTTCTGCATAAATATTAGCATTACCTTTATTATTGTAATTGTCTTAAACACTGTGCATTTATTTAAAATTATTTCTTTACATTTATGTAAATTATTTCGGCCACAGAAGTCTTTTATAGGTTGTCAATAAGTTCGTAATATTACAAGGTCATTGTAATTTGTCGTATAATGTGACAATTTAATTGTTCATTTAGTTAAACTAATTTCATAATCTTCATACAGTAGGATTGCAATATGAGATATAATCTGTTTTTAATTCGCGAACTTTGGTCCTAATGCTACCAGTACACTACAGTAGTGAAATGTACGAGTAGTGTTTCACTGCTGAGGTTGGCAGCACTGTCAAGTTTTCACTTCCCTTCCTCACAGCCCATCCATACGCAAAAGGCAATCTCGTGACTTCAGTAACTATACACCCGAATTATTCGACGAATATTTGGACCGAGTCGCGACGACGAATTTCCACGAACTTACCCAGTACATACTCGCAAGTTCGTGAAACCACAGTTCGATCCTGTCATTGTTGTATTAATCACAAAATGGATTTTGATGTAGGAGTTGCAGCGGCTTTTTATGTGTACAGCTTTGCTTATTTAAAATACATTGATACATACCACAAGAAAAAAATTCAGAAACCTTGGAAACGTAGAAGATAGTGGATTTAAGAAATACATCGATAAAGAACTAGGTAATAAACGAAGCAATTAATTATTTTGACAAAACATTGTTATTAAATCTTTTCGAAGTATTTTAAACTAGCAACCCCCCCCCCCCCCAAGCTTGCTTCGCTTCACAACACCTAATGTAAACCTAATTAAATTATTTTAAAACCTTATTCACTTCTGAAAATTGTTTATTGTATGTTTATATTTATTGTTGTGTACAGTACGAGGTAGACAAAAATACTCAGTTTATAAACAATAAAGTAATTAGTCAATAATTATAGAAAAGAAAATAATAATTTCATAAAAAACTTAAATAATATTAGTAAAATAAAATAAAATACTCAGTTAATAAATAACGTATGGTGTATCGAGAGAGAGGGGTAGTGTAGCGCCAGTGCAGGCAAGTGTGTATTGGCATCGGTTTGTGCCAGTCGCTCTCGGTATTCAGTTGTATTCGTCCCCTTTGATTCGTGCCAAAACCGAATCATGGCGAATACAAATCATGGCGAGGCGAATTGGAACGAATATACACAAATGCACCGAGTACACTGTCGCGATCGCCTGAGTTCGCCTATATTCGACGATAGTGTACTGCAGGCATAAGAAAAAACTGAAGGGGAGTGAAGGCGCCTGCCTGTCTGTTGTTTTTAATATGATCATTTCATAAGTACTATTCTACAGTAGTTTCCCGTCAACCGACCATGATAGGATAGGTTCTAAAAGTCGGTTAAATCGACCTTTAGAACTTGGCATTTAGAATTACAGCCTTTTCTTACAAAATTGGGCTACTTAAAGGCGTACCTTTGCGACGCTCTTGCATGAACCATAGCTACAACGCATCGTCTACCTGTTCATTTATAGGTTTTTGGAAAAACTTGTTTGAAATAAAAAATTTAGGTTTTTCAATTTCCTGCAACTTTAGTATACAATTTTGTCCTAAATTGCATATTAAGGTTGCAATCTTTATAATAACATTTACCATTAGAGCACATCCCTAAGAATTCTAGCAGACACACCGCTAACCCAATCTTTTAGAGCACTAAAAAAGTTGAAAATAAGGCGATTTAAACAAAAATCATAACGAACAAATTGAAAAGTCGCACGAATAAACTATTACTTCCACTTTCAAAATCGGTCAAAATCATCAAAATCAAATCGGTTGACCGAATTTGATGAAATCTTGGTTATAACATTGAATTATATCAATGGATTAAAGTCGCTTAAGAGGCAGTTTGTTTATGGAGATGGAAACTCTACACAAATCCCTGATCCTCCATGTTATTTGGGGATGGAGTGAAAAACTCCACCGTCAGAAAAAACTGTACACCGCAAGAAATCCTAAAATCGCCCGTCGAATGACAAGCAAAATCGAAATGGTGAAAGAAAAAAGAGAAGGAAACAAACAATGAACATTTATATACATGGAATGTTCAGGAGTTGGGTAGTACAGAGAAAGCAGGTACAGTATTATATAGGTATGTAGACAAATAAGCAAGTCTCGATTACTTTTATCAAAACCGAACTTCATGGGACCAGACCCGATCCGGATGGATCTGCAAACTCGATTTAAGATAAATACAGGCAATATTTATTTTAAATAATCGTTAAATATAGGAAATGCGCAAATCTATCTATAGGTGTATTCTATTACGGAAGTTTAACTAATGATATATCGTATTTGTAATCAATCCTTTGTACTTTTTTAGGTTTTCAACTTAATTTATCTTTTGTTATTTTTTAGATAAAACAACTTACAAAGAGTTTTAGAAAGAGCACAAAAGTTTTTTCTGAATGCGTCTATGTCATTTGTTAGACGTACACTAAATCTTTTAAACCTTTTTATTGCGACTAACGTTTACTCAAACCCATTTTTTTGCTGCTAAACGCAAAAATTTATAATGAAAATAGAGAATATAAATAGCTTTGATAATCCACAAAAATCCTAATTTACAACCTTGTTGTATAAATTATAAAATATTTTAACTATAAATTTATCCTGTATTTAAAATGAATAAAACAATGAAAATTATTATTGTGGAAATTTATCTGTGGAATCACACATAATAGAAAAATATTAGCCTATTTTTTACTTTCTCTTTTCTATATGAATTTATAGGAATGAAAGTATTGTTTTCATGTCGATTTTTCGAAATCGAGTTTTCACCGGATCTACACGTCATCAAACCCCCTGAAAAAACATGTTTTAAACGATTAGTCTGTGTGTGTGTGTGTGTGTGTGTGCTGTGTGTGTGTGTGCGCGTGTGTGTGTGTATGTGAACGAATATCTCAAGAACGGAACATCGTACGAACTTGAAACCTGAAACTTTAGTTAGATACTACTAGTGAACCCGACACGAACTTTTTATCAAAATCGGTCAACCGGAAGTAGTAGTTTATTCGTGTCATTTTTCACTTTTATGCGATTTTCTCAAAAACGGCTCTTAGGATTTTTTTAAAAATTACCTCATTTACTAATTTTTTTATGCTCTACAAGATAAGGTAGGCGCCATGTATGCTGAAATTCTTGGGGAGGCTGTTTTCTCGTAAAAAGAATGTTTTTTTAAGATTGCGGCTTTAATATGCTTTTTGGCGCAAAAATGTAGGCCTGTAATAAAAGTAGAGAATTTAAGTTCTACATCTTTTATTTCAAAAATGTTTTTGTATAACGCTTAGCTCAGGGGTAATTAGTGATTTCTGTTTTTTCTTCATGAAAATCTGTAAAAAAAAAATTGATTTTTTAAGATTTCAGCCTTAGTATGCATTTTACGATAAAAGTGTAATAAAATTTATAGAAAATCAAAAATCTGCAATTTTAAAGCGTGAAAGAGTGATTTTCCGTATTATTAAGCCAAACTGATGTTGGTTTTCATTTTGCGTCATTCACTCATGATTAAAACAAGGTTATTTTTTTCGAGGTTAGTCTTTTTGTTTATTTCTAATGTTTTTTTACTAAATTATTTTAGGTAATAATTTTCATTATTTGCATTGGCAAGAGAAAATTTTGTGAGTGTTTCACACCAGAGTTTTAGTTAAAACAATAATCACACCATATTGACTAAAAATTATTAACATTATGTGTAAAGTATGTGCCTTTTATTATCTAAATACAGTAACTTCAACCGGATTTGATGGTACCTGGCTCTATACGGATAACCAAAAATCCGGATGAACAGAAAACACAATTTATGTAAAATGGAGGCTACATTTAGCCCTATTTAAAATTAGTCTGCGAGTATCTTCACTGGTTGTCAAGAATTATGATTAGGAAAAGATTTTGATGTTTTTTTAACTTTATTAAATGTTTCTAGGTAGGGCCTACGTTGTTTAATTTCTTCTTGTATGAAGGGCAGGTTTAAATCGTTATGTAATATTTCATTTTTGGTTAAATAGCCGTACCATGGGGGTGCAGTATCAGTCTCAGGCATTTTTATTGAAAGCGCTGCAGAATTTCTACATTTGATGAATTTGCTGCACCCCTTAGCTCTAACCCGTAAGTCCAAACTGGTTTGAGAATTACTTCGTGTAAGATAACTTTATTTCTAAGAAAGTTAAGCCTTACTACCTAAGAGCCAGAACATTTGACGTAACTTCAGACTAAGTAGTTTTCGTTTCGTTCATACACAGGATGGTTGTGAAGGTCAAACTTCGGTAACTCATTTTAGAGTTGAAAATAAGAAAAAATGTCCTAATAAACATACCGGGTGTCCCACAAAGAGGTTGCTATTTTTGAATTAATATGCTGGACGTATCGCTCACTCTACAGACTGGAAACTTTACAGTTATAGTAATTAGATATGTAAAAAAAGTCCCTCGAGTTTCATTTGCTTCGAGTTTCATTTATGTTTAATCAAAACAAAATGGCGGAATAAGAGAATAATATCAGAAAAACGAACAATAATATTGTAGATAAAACCATTTATATTTACAATAGAATTCAGATAGAAAAAAAACAGCTGTTTTTGACATTCCAAATCGATCAGCATAGCTATTGATGGACATCAGTTCGAATAAACGTTAATGAAACAAATTGTGTTTATTAATAATTTATCACTTTCATATTTCTTTAATTTTATTACTTAAATAACATTGTAACAAATCATCAATTTGAAATGGTTATGCAAATAAAATTACTTGCCAACATTTGGTTTTGTTTAATCAAAACGACCAGCCAGTTGGCGTACTGGTTAGCGCAATTGGCTTCTACGCCGGGGTCCCGGGTTCGATTCCCGGTCAGGTCTGGCATTTTTTCATCACTTGTCTTCATCTATCGTCCTTCTCACCGTCTGCATTAGCAGCACTTGCATAACAGTCAGTCATAAAGTCAAAAAACGTCTGTAGAGTGTGCGATAAGTCTGGCAAATTAATTTAAAAATAGCAACCTCTTCGTGGGACTCATTTTTTTAAAATGAGTTGCTTCGAAAACATTTCGTAAGCGAGTTACTGCTAGCGAAAGATACAGGCCGGTTTTAGTTCCTACGGGTAAATTAAGACTCTATAAAATTCAGAGAAGGAAATTAAAGGGTAATTTTAGTTGTTTCTTATTGTTTTTCAAGTAAAAAATCGAATAAAACAGGTTCCAGATCTGTGTTTCGTAGTTTTCAAAATATTTAGGGTGAAACAGAAAAATCTGTCCCTAAAAATACTTTTTTTAGGTTAGAAGTACAATAACTTTGTTAAATGACTAATAAATGTATAAAAGTTAGACAAAACTTGTATAGAATTATTTAATTTTGAGAAAATCGATGTAAATAAAGTCAAGAAAAAACAATTCCATATTCAAATATTCGTCTTTATTTAAAACGAAACAAAAGGTGACCACTGGACATGATAGTTCCTTAATGCAATTGTTACGTGTATTAAACATTGGTCTTACTTTTACGATTTTGTTAATCATTTAATTTTTTTCTACTCCTACTGCTAAATCATCGTCATATCAATATCGGCATGATTATCATCCCTATCATCGTCTTCGTCATCTTCAACTTAAACTACTTCACGTTTCAAGACTCGTTTTAATGCTTAGTTCAGTGTAAAGTTTATTTTAGTCGCTTATTCAGTGTTTAGTCCTTTTTTAAACATTTTACGGAGTGTGTTTAATATTTTCATTCTAAGAACGATACAATTCAGACTTTTATCGTCTTTGCTTAAAGTTGATATTTACATAAAAAAAAAAAAATCTGGTGTGAAACACTCACATGACTTTCTCTTGCCAATGCAAATAATGAACACTATAACCTAACATTAGTAATAAAACATTAGAAATAAACAAAAAAACTAAATCTCAAAAAACAACCTAATTTTAAACATGAGTGAATGTTGCAAAACGATAATCAACCTCAGTTTGGCTTAAAAATACGGAAAATCTCGCTTTCACGCTAAACTAGGCTCTGTAGAGAAAAATACTTGAAATAAAAGTTGTAGATCTTTTGATTTCCTATAAATTTGATTATGTACACTTTTGTCGTAAAATGTCGTAATAACTTTAGTGTAAAATTTATTTTTTACAGTTTCATAAAAAAAACATAAAATTACTAATTACCGCTAAACTAAGCGTTATAAAAAGAAATGTTTTAAATAAAAGTTGTAGGTTTTAAATTGTTTACAACTTTTATTACATACACATTTGCTGTAAAATGCATATTAAAGCCGCAATCTTTAAAAAAACAATTTTTTTACGTGAAAACACCCTTCCTAAGAATTTCAGCAGACATGGCGCTTACCCGATCTTTTAGAGTACAAAAAATATTTATTGTAAATAAGGCGATTTTAACAATAAATCGTAGGAGCGGTTTTAAGAAAATTGAAAAACAGTGAAAAATGACACGAATGAACTACTACTTCCGGTAAACCGATTTTGATGAAAATATTTGTGTCGGGTCCTCTAGAGGTACCTAACTTAAGTTTAAAGTTTCAACTTTGTACGGTGTTCCGTTCTTGAGATATTTTGTTCACACATCACACACACAGACCAATCGCTAAAAACATGTTTTTTGGGTTCAGGGTGTCTTTAAACGTGTAGATCCGGTAAAAACTTGTTTTCAAAAAATCAACATGAAAACAATACTTTCCTTCTTATATACTCATGTAGGTAAGAGAAAGTAAAAATGAACATGGACAACTTTATTCAGAAGGTTTTAAATGTGTCTTTGAAGATATAAGATAAGTACGTGACTAAGTGTGAAGTTGACATATCGTAATCTGTCTTGCCTTGTTAATTAAGATTTTGTTAAATGATTTTTTTATCATTTTCGAGAACATACGAAAATTTTTAGTTCTTCAATAGTTACCCCGTAACTCTGCCAACCAGCCCTTCAGGTTTTTGATGTTGGATACATTGGTCTTGGTTTTTTCACAAAAATAATTAATTATAAATAATGATTATAATATAAATATGCTTATAAATTTTACGTAGCTTATAAATATAACGCATATTATTCTTAACTAAAAAAACTTGCTGTAAAAAATAGTTACGAATAATAATGACTATTAAGTAATAAAAAAAGTTATTTGTTAGAAAATAAATTAGAATATAAAAATACCAGTAGACCCACTTTATCTAAATCACCCAGTTTAACTTACCTGCTTACACAACGCACATATACACAAATATTTACTGTTCATTGACTTTTAAATAGGCTTAAATTAACTAAATTCGAATTTTTCCAGTTCATCCAAAAAAAATTGACGGTAAATATGTATTAACCGTCAGTTTTCTCATATCTGTAGTAATATAAAATTAGATTAGTTGATTTCTGAAACAACAACAACAACAACAACAATACTTAATTTGCATAATAATACTATAGTGCACGTCACGAAAGAAGTCCGTTGTGTTTGAAGAACTCTATTTATTAAACTACTGAGTGGAAAAATTGAAATGATACACTGAATAAAAGCTTGTTTTTTGCGATAACTAGTAAGACTGAAGGTTTTTTGTATGAACATTAGTATACGGAAGTTTACGCATAATTTAGTATCTGTTATTACAATATTATAATAGTTTTTAAATAAGACTCTAAAGATTTTAAAACTTTAATTGCTTGCTGGAGCTTACAGTCATCAATTGACAGTACAGTCCTACAGTCCTGCAATTGACCAAGAAGATCCCTTGGCCAGAGGCGTTTTAAACGTCTGTGCTGTGTACCCGGTATCGTTCTAGTTTACATGTTTTGTATGAGAGGATTGTCATGTAATTCAAATTTGTCATACATCGCCTTGTTTAGTTGTTTCGCATCGTCATTTACGTTTGGGATTTGAAAGACTTTGTGCAACATTAAGTTTATGACGTAAAAAGGGTATGACACATTTTATACGTAGGCCTATGTTTCTTCGTCTTAAATAAATATAAAGAATGTTTTTTACTTATATTAAAGATCACAGTTTTCTCTACAAAGTGGATATTTTGAAGATAAAATCCACTGTTTTGTTTTAATACGGCGGCCATTTAAAAAAAATATTGCTATCTTGGCTCCACATAAATATAGGGAAATGATTTTTGGACAAAATCATACACTTTTATCTTATTTCCCGATATTTGATGTCAGTTTTACGTATAAAACCTAAATATGGACCTAAAAATAGATGTAAAACTTGAGCTACGAAATATAAACCTTCAAAATATAAATATGAACCTAAATAAGCAATATTCCCATCAGCGTGACGGCCCTTCAAAACAAACTGATGTTCGCAATGCCCCACCAGAATGGTACCATCAATAATTTGATTCTATTATTCTGTTATTCACTTCGCAATATCTTGTTATAGCTTTCCCAAATTTTCATTTCCGGATTTTGTTAGCAGAATCCCGAAAGTCTTCTCTTTACAACCATATTTTTGTTGTTGTTTTTGTTTAGATCAACAGGCGATTCGCTGGTTTGAACCTCTAGTGGCTTTACTAAGTAAAACGAGAAGAGAGGTGGTTTAATCAGTGCTTTCCTCTTTTGAGTGGAAAAATATTACCTGATTCCCAGATCCGTGTAGTTGGAAGGAATGCAGTGCATTATTATAGTAGTGAGAGAAAGAATGAGTCAGTAGTGTTTCACAGCTGATGCATTTGTAGTAGTAGCGTGTACTAACAAGACTAAAAAAGTATTATCATACAGGGGATTAATTTAACAAATAACTACCGGTTTATCAACTTGGTCGGATTCATTATATTTAACTTACCAATTTATATCAAAATATGTAAATAAAAAAATGTAATAAATACAAGCAAATATGTTAAATACGGAAAGTTTGAGAACGAATTTTTGTATCAGAGTAATACAACAATCGTTCTCCCAGCATGCGTCACTCATTCATTATACCTCACCCGTAACCTTCACCCCGCAACTACACTTAGCTTGGAACCGCACAATATGCTTATCAGCATCCCAGGCCTCTAAAAAGCATCTACGTTCGACCCTGCAAATGACAACTTCACTTTATTCACCACAGGGTCTGGCTGTATAATGAAATTCATTACTCTCAGAGATAATAGCTCTGAATATTGTCTTTTACACCTCTACCTCATCTATTCTTAAATGCATAAGTCATATAACTGGATGACTAAAAAACACAATATTTTTGTATCCCTGGAACTAGCAGATCGAATGCAAATAATTTAACACTCCAACTACTTGCTGAAGACAATGTACAACCAAGTAAAAATATTTCTAATCTCCTCGGTAGAACTGTATTCAAGGGAAAACAGAATTTTTATTTTAAGTTCATTGGACCAAGCTTATCGCCTTAAATATTATAATAATTATTATAACAGAAATTATAACAGCAAAAAAAATTTGTTTCTGTTCATTATACTAACGAAGTTATTTTTCTGTACGAACTATTACAATGTAAAGTGTTTTTATCTAATTACAGTTACGTCATGATAATGACTAAATAATTTAAAAAATAAATAACGATCAGTCCGGATGTACGAGATCCGGTTAAACGAGAAAACTGTACATTGTTAATTATTAAAAGAATTTAATTAACAAATTTTTATCCGTTTTGATCTGATGTAGCATTTTAATATATTCATCTTTCATGTTTGGAAAACAGTTAAAACTAATCTCAAAAGCGATTGCTTTAACAGGCTTAATCCACAGTTATATAGGCAGGTCTTTCTTTCTCTTTTGTAATAGCCTATCTTCCTAATAACTCATTTTTATCTAATCCAATATTTAATTTGGCTTTTTCCGTTCTTCTTTGTCTGAATATTTATTTGTTTTAATTTCTTTGAACAGCTGGATTATATTTTAATTTATTGCTTTAGTAGTTTTTTTGTAATATACGCTGTATAAATATTTTATTTTTCCGGTGGTGTTAATTTATTTTTCTGTAAACACGTAGATTTTATATTTTTTGTTAAAATAAAGAAAAAGTTATAGTATTAGTTTACTTTCCCCATAACAGACGGGTGGAGTGTTAAATTATGTGCACTTGATCTATTAGTTCCAGGGCTACAAAAAATAGTTCTGTTTCTTATAACATGGTCAGCCAATTATATGACTGAAGGATTTAAAAACAGGAAAGATAGTGGTGTAAAAGACACTATAATGCTTTCACCATTGATGAGCTCTGCTGTTCCACGCGTTTAGACCAATCAGAACTTTTCCTAGTGTTTTCAGATTGTACGATGTATCAGCCTGACTAACATTACGCACATGCGTATAAGAGACACAGTAGTTTACTCGTGTCTTGCGTCTCGTACTATATACGTCGATTATAGAGCGCGTTGATTAAATTGAAAAAGTAAAATGTAATGTTTCGTTTTAATATGGCGGCCGATTTAAAAAATGATATTTTCACTCCACGTGAACATTGTTGTTTAGGTCATCAGCCGAAAGGCTGGTTTGAACCTTTAGAGGTTTTACTAAGTAAAACGAGGAGTGAGGTGGTTTACCAGTGCCTTCCTCACTGAATGGAAAAGTATGCTTATCAGCATGCCGGGCCCTCTGAAAAGCACATATTTTCCACTCTGCAAATGACACCTTCACTTCATTCACCACAGGGTCTGGCTGTATAATGAAATTCATTACTTTCAGAGGAGATAACTCTGATTAGTGCCTTTTACACCTCTACCTCTTCTGTTCTTAAATGATTCAGTCATTTAATTGGCTGACCATGTGACAAGAAACAGAACTATTTATTTTAGCCCTGCAACGAACAGATTGAGTAAAAAATTTGACACTCCACCTGTCTGTTATGGGCAGACGTGAACATTAGAAATGATTTTTGACTGAACTATGCATTTTTACAACAGTATGTACCAAGTATAATAGATTCATCATCATCATAAGGATTAGGCTCAATGGCCTCTTCCGGGATCCATCTCTTTTTAGATCTTCCCAAGCCTCGCTTCTCTCTTGGTTTTTATTTTCAAGCTCGTAGTCTTTGTGCTGGCATGCGAAGTAATGGTTGGAACAATTTCTCTTATATGCTTAACGTTTCACACAGTGACTGAACATTTAATTTGGCGCGTATAGCTTCGTTACATACTCTATTTAACCGGGTGCAACCTTTGACTCCCCACAAAAACTCATTTCAGCAGCTTGGATACGAGATTCATTCCTCCGTAATGACACCCATGTTTCACTTCAATAATGTTATGAGTGGTATGACCATTGCTCATTTGGGTGTCCTGTCTCGTTTTCTTTGCTATTATTCTACGAATAGAACCGCATATAACGCTGAATTTTGCCAATTTCTCACTTACGTCATCATCTTTGTCATAGGAATCTTGGATCCTAAATATTTGAAATCTCGAACTTGTTCTATAGTTTGGTTGCCAAGTATAATTTTTGAGCGGACCGGCCATCTTCCCTTGAATCCTATAATCTTTGATTTTTGCCCCGATATTTTCATGATGGTGGTGGTGATTGTACAAGACTCTTCCATTTATAATTGCAAATAAAACATAAATGGACTTGTGATGTATATAGAAAATTCTACAAATTGGTTGAGGGGAAATTGGTCTTCATAGCGGACTTCTTTCGTGGCGTGCTCTAAAATCAAGTTTGGTTTACACTTAAAGTTTTGTAATTGATTTATTTTATGTAATCTTTTACTTTATGTATTTTTTACTTTCTCTTGTTTATATTAATATATAGGAAGGAAAGTACTTTTTTCATGTCAATTTTTCGAAATCGAGTTTTCACCGGATATAGCTTTTTCTCATAAAAAAATTGTTTTTTAAGATTCGGGCTTTGATATGCAAAAATGGATGTAATAAAAGTTGTAGAGAATTGAAAATCCTACAACTTTTATTTCAATTGTATTGTATACAAAGCGTTATAACGCTTAGTTTAGACATAATTAGCGATTTTCGGTTTTTTTCCAACGACACGTGTGAGATATTAATTTTTTGTAAGATTTCTGCCTTAGCATTTCAGCCATTTTACGACAAAAGTGTACATAAACAAATTCATAGGAAATTAAAAGATCTACATCTTTTATTTAGGAATGTTTTCTACATAGCCTAGTTGAGCGTGAAAGAGCGATTTTCCGTATTTTTAAGCCGTAGTCTACTGAGGTTGACTTTCATTTTGCGTCTTTCACTCATGATTAAAATTAGGTTATGTTTATTAAGGTTAGTTTTTTGTTCATTTCTAATGTTTTATTAGTAATGTTAGGTTATTTTTTTATTATTGCATTGGCAAGAGAAAGTTATGAGATTGTTTCGCACAAAATTTTTTAGTAAACCAAGCTAAATCATCAATTGTAATTATTTTTTGGTTAATAAATAAATTGTAAGAAGTTGTTTTATATTCTTAAATCTAGATCCCGAACGAACCTAGGTGTAAGTATTACTAGGCTATATTTTAAACTTCTACAACATTCATCTCCCAAAAATTTTATTTACTTTTCTGTTTCCGTATTCTGAGTTAATGCATTTATAATTTATTTTACAAAAAATAAATAAAAATATATTCTAAAGATAAACAGATCAAGCGTAGTATTTTAAAAAATGTAAAACCATATTATGATAAAAATGGGCGTTTTTATTTCGCATAAATTTTATTGCAGATAAATTAAATGTATACCTATTAATTTTTAGATTATTTATGTTGATTAAAATTCAGATTATAGTATTTTTTAATAAAATAAAGAACATCAATTTATATTAGTATTCGAACAATAAAACGGGCAATATTGTTTATCGAAACGCTTTAATTACAAACAAAAACAAATATTTTTATAACAAATTTTTTATATCTTTAAGAAAAACATTAAATTATTTGTATTTGTTTATTTTTTGATCAGTTTTCAAAGTTGCTTTTTTAATAACCGGTATGTTGTGATCTCATCTGAAATACCGCACCCAAGATGTAATTATGTAAAATAGATTTAGAATAACAAAGAGAGGTGGATTAAATGAAAAAGAGAAGTCGTTGAAGATTGATAAAGCAAAAGATAGAATAGAAAAAAAACAAATATAAATAAAATTAAAGAGTGCAGGCTACTGACCTTGGTAACTTAGAGTTCAGTGTGCCTTCTTCGGCTCCACTCTCACTTATACTTCAGTATTTATTTTATGTACCGTATTATACAATTGTTGAAGTAATATTACTTAATTCCGTAACAGAATCAAGTTCAAACTTGTTTAGAGCATTTAACAAAACGTTCTGTCTTTATAATCAAACAATCGTTTCTTGTTCTGTGATTTAAAGAAACTTTATTTTCTAAATCTAAAACTATACTACAAAATCTGGTGTGAAACACTCACCCGAATTTCCTTTGCCAATGTAAATAATGAACAATATTACCTAACATTAGTAAGAAACATTAAAAATAAACAAAAAACTAACCTCAAAAAACATAACCTTACTTTAATCATGAGTGAAAGACGCAAAATGAAAATCAACCTCAGTTTGGCTTAAAAATACCAAAAATCACTCTTTCACGTTGAACTAGGCTCTGTAGAGAAAACTCTACAAAATAAAAGTTGTAGGTCTTTTAATTTCATATAAATTTGATTATACTTTTTTGACGTAAACTGCATATTAAGGCTGAAATCTTTAAAAAATCGATTTTTTACACATTTCTATGATACATATATGTGAGAAATTATACTTTTTATAAGGACTTAACGTGTCAATACCGTGAAGGAAAAAAATTATGAAGCTGAGTTCAAATTACTAAGTAAAGTTAAAAGAGCGCCCTAATTTTTGGTGCTTATTTTAATTGATAATAGAAAAGGCTTAGGACTAAAAAGAATAAAACTACTTACCTTCCGTTCAAATTTACTAAAGTTATTTAATATAACTATATTGTTGGCCTCCGGGCCAGCCCAGTCAGTCAGCTGGTAGAAATTCGCTATTCACTGGTTGGGCAAGCGACTTTGTATGGTGACCAGCTGACAGCCATCCATGAACAAACTCTACTGGGGGTCCCTGTTCAAACTCACTCCAAATCCACGTCAAATAATACAGCGAAAAGCAGCGATCAAATTGGGTAGTTGTTAATGATGTACAGTTCCCGATAACAAATGAAAGCTAAAAAAAAAAAAAAAAAATATTGTTAATTTAAGTTCGACCCACCGGGTTGGTTTAGAGGTAAAACCATCGCCGTGAATCAGCTGTTTAACAGCTGGTTTTTGGAGAAGAAGGTTCGTGGTTCAAATCCTAGTAAAGGTAGTTACTTTTTAACGGATTTGATTACTAAAGTGTGGTTACTAGTAAACTTTTATGGTTGTAGTTCAATTGACCATACTCTCTTCGGAATGGTCAGCCTGATTCTTTACAAAACTACACCTCTTTTACACGTAATACACATGATCCTTTTTTGATTGGGTCATGAGATTGTTTATTGTTCTTAAATTGAACAGATTGCGACGTATATACACACATTAGGGATTAAAAATAAATAAAATGAGATGTTGACCGTCGACGTTGTTTATTGACATAATATTTTTTGATAATACTGATCAAAAATAGTTGGTTTGTATTTTTTTTTTTTACTTTTTATTAGTTATCAGGAATCGTAAATTATTATTGGTAACCAACCAATTCGATCAATGCTTTGCTGTATTTTTGATGTGGATTTAGCATGAATTTGAACAGGAAACCCCAGTGGAGTTCATTCAGGTTTGGCTGTCAGTTTGACATGTACGAAGTTACTTACTCTACCAGTGCTACTAAACAATTAATAACAACTTTCTACCGGCTGACTGACTGGGCTGGCCCGACAGCGCATAATGAATTATAAAGAAAATTTAATTATTTTACATATTATTTTTAAATTGTTTTAACTCATTAATTTGATGAAAGTTTTACGATTATTGTCACGTTCTGCCAGATAATCTTATTTTCTTTTTATATAGGTACTGCATACAGAAGATCTTACAGATAATTACAAATTTAAGGAATTACTAAACCACTTTAGGTTATCCGCGGTAATGAGTGGCAAGAATACTGCGGATAATCCGTAGGTATTGAAAAATGTAACAAAAATATTTAGTGTTAATTAGAAATGTTTTATCGTATCTATTAAATTTAAAAAATATTTATTCAATACTGGATGGCTCGAGCGAAAAATTTACACTAAAAATCCTGATTAACATCATTATCCCTTGAACAGATTTTTGGTTTGATAAACTTGATGAGTTTGTACCACCTTTTATCCCATACTGTTCGCAATATTTTTTTTCGGTTAATAAATATATTTACTCCTCCTCCTCCTCCACGCGCACGCGCGAGTATGCCAAGAACAGAATATGTCAAGAACGGAGCATCGTACGAACTTGAAACTTAAGTTAGGTACTACTACCGGACCCGACATGAACATTTTCATCAAAATCCTTCAACCGGAATAAGTAGTTTGTTCGTGTCATTTTTCACTTTATTGTGATTTTCTCAAAAACGGCTCCTAAGATTTTTTTTAAAAATCGCCTCATTTACTAAATTTTTAATGCTCAGTTAGATAGGGTAGGCGCCATGTCTACTGAAATTCTCGGGGAGGCTGTTTTCTCGTAAAAAATTGCTTTTTTAAGATTGAGGCTTTAATACGAATTTTAGCGCAAAAAAAATTAAATAAAAGTTATAGAGAATTTTAAAAACCTACAACTTTTATTTCAAATACTCTTTTGTATAACGCTTATTTTAGTAGTAATAAGCGATTTCTGTTTTTTTCACGAAAATTTGTAAAAAAGAATAGATTTCTTTTAAAGTTTTCAGCCTTAGTATGCATTTTACGACAAAAATGTATATAATCAAGTTTATAGGAAATTATATGATCTACAACTTTTATTTCAGGCATCTTTCTTTACAGAGCCTAGTTTAGCGAGAAAGAATGATTTACCGTATTTTTAAGCCAAACAGGTTGATTTTCATTTTGCATCATTAAAATCACGATTAAAATAAGGTTATGATTATTGAGGTTAGTTTTTTGTTATTTTTTAATGTTGTATTATTAATATTAGGTTATATTGTTCATTATTTACATTGGCAAGGAAAAGTCGTGTCAGTGTTACAGATTTTGTTTTTTTTTTTTACTTTATTAAACACACATTAAATTACACTTGATTACCACTTGCCATTTCTATTTGAGTGGTGTAATTTACTATAACAACTTTTACTTTCCAAATTATAATTTGGGTCACAATATTACATTCTTTACATGTACTATACGTAAAATGATAGTGAAATGCCATTGTTTATATTCATATTGTACGTACTTACAGTACTATGCACTGTAACTGTAAATTGAATAATTTACCGTACAATGTTTTGTAGATAGATAATGATCTAAACAATACTGTATTACGGTTATAAATAACCGTGCAAATTATATCACTAACCCTTTGATTCATAGACCTTCTAATAGCAGTATATTGTATTTTCTGTTTCACCTACTTTCTATTCAAATAAACTAGTTTATGGAATACCAATATTTTATTTCGTTTTAATTAGTACATTGTGCGAAATGTCATAATACCTTCTTCTTCTCTTCACGGGTTAGGTATTTCTTCCTCTTCCGGCACCCATCTTTTCCTCGGCCTCCCAATATCTCTACTCCCCATTGGTTTGAATTTTCTTGTTAAACTAGTCAAGCGGATTTCTGGCATTCTATTTAAATGGTGGACCCCTTGAGCAAGATACAATTTTTATTTTTTTGTTGAGTACTTCCGGTCAACACCGGAACTTCACCCAATGATTTCTGTATCTGCTCTTTAAAAGGAACCGAATGAGACTAGTTTTTTTTCCAAATTCCAACTTTGATTTTTTGACTTCCGGTCAAAACTGGAACTTTAAATCCAATCTAGACCCACTTACTTTTTCTGTAGATTGTGAGTTGTTTACGTCATCAGCCGAAAGGCTGGTTTGAACCTGTAGAGGTTTTACTTAGTAAAACGAGGGTTGAGGTGGTTTACCATTGCCGCCTACCTCACTGAGTGGAAAAGTAGCTTATCAACATACCGGACCCTCTGAAAAGCACATATTTTCCACTCTGCAAATAACACCTTCACTTTACTCACCACAGGATCTGGCTGTATAATGAAATTCATTACTTTCAGGGAGATAACTCTGGTTAGTGTCTTTTACACCTCTACCTCTTCTGTTCTTAAATGATTCAGTCATTTAATTAGCTGACCATGTGATAAAAAACAGAACTATTTATTTTAACCCTGCAACGAACAGATTGAGTGTAAATAATTTGACACTCCACCTGTCTGTTATGTTCTGTAGATTATAAATCCGAAAACCGTTTGTCTGTTGCTAACGCTTGTATTTTCTGACTTTGATTTTTTTAACTTCCGGTTTTGGGTCACTTCTTGTCAAAACCGGAACTGTAAATCCAAACTATACCTACTAACGTTTTGTGTAAATTACGAAATAAAAGTACAGTAGGTTCAATTAATTTATTTTTATCCCTAATGTGTGTACGTTGCAATTGCAAACTCTTAAGCAACCCCATGAACCAATGAGATGAGGATGGTATGTATTACGAGTAAATGAGGTGTAATCTTGTACAGACTCAGGCCGACCATTCCTGAGAGAGTATTGTTAATTGAACCCCAAGTATCAAAGTAGGCCGGTAACCTCTGTCTAGTATTCAGATACATATAAAAGTAACTATATTTACTAGGATTTGAACCAGGAACCTTTGTCTTTAAAAATTACTCGTTAAACAGCTGATTCGCAGCGACGAATTTACCCCTAGACCAATCCGGTGGGTTATTCAATTTACTAAGACAGTTTTGTTTAATTATGGAACGTATGAAGTTGTTAAAGAAAGAAATTTTTTGTATCATTATTCTGCATTCGTTATCGCTTGAGGGATTTTTTCATAATTTTGTAAATTACCACATCAGCTGTTTAAAGTAGTAATCGATTTATTTATACCGCGTATTTACAAGAATTTGTAGTTCCTTGTAAAGTATAGTTTGAATCGTTCTGAAAACTTTTATCTTAAATAAATTATATATTCTATAATGTAAAATACTTTATGCGAAGTAAATAAAATTTTTATTGACATATTTTATGTAAAATTATAGTATGAATTAAAACAATAAAAATAAATTAAAACTTGTAATAAAAACAAAAAATTGTAGAAGGAAACTTTTTATTTCAAACAGGGCAATTGTTTTAAAAAAATTTTAAATATCCCTCAGGGAAAAAGAACCTTGTGACGACTCAAAATCATTAACAGCTGGTTCTGTTTATATTTGGTTTATTGAAATAAATGTAAATAGACCCAGTAAAAAAAAAGGTTGTGTTCTGGCAGTAAACCAGAAAATTTGTGGTTAAAAACGTTAAAAAATAAATGTGATTAATGAAATACTCACTATTTAACAGTCATTCGGAAGTAAATATAAACAAATGAGCAAAGTTATTGGCATGAGGTCGGTTATCAAGTAACTGATCACAGCCACAACCAACAAAAAAAACAAAAAAAAATAAATAGACCCAGCTGGTGGAAATAAAATAATAAAAAAATAATTTAATTTTAAAAAAGTTATAAACAAAATCGGGTTGCTAGGTGGCTAGTAAGTTGTTAAAGAATTGTAGGAATAAATAAATGCTTAATTGTTCAAAATATATATTTAATACATTAGAACTACATAAATGAACCAATATTAGATAAAGATTTATGTGTTATCATATTCAATATTTACAAAAAAGAGACGTTATATGGAAAGTACAAGACATTAAAAGATTGTAGAACGACATTATTAAAAGTAGCAAATAATTGTAACGTAACAAATTGTGTACATGAAAGAGATTATACATTATAATTATATTGATTTTGAATTTATTAATTAACGTTACAACCTTCATAATTTGAAACAACTGTTGTTTGGTTAAATTACATTTATATCCACGTTATTTTCAATTTTAAAAGATTACTTACGTCACAGTAAACCAAACAAAACAATCGTAATCACAAGTAATTCACATCATAAGAAAAAATTACAACTTGTATTACTAAATTACAGACTGTTAAATAATCATCTCGTAGAGATAGTTTTAGCTGAATTTTTCACAAATTATTCAATTTTAATAATTGGAAAGAAGCGTACATGAGAAAATTTAAGAAATTACTTTAAAGGCCATATAGGTTCTAGTTATCCAATTCATAAAAACACGGTCTGGATAAGTGATTGTCCTTGAAAAAAGTGATGAACTCAACGGACGATGAACTTAAAAAATATATAGTATTATACTAATAAATTTTAACTCACGATAATACTTGTTAAATAAAAAATTTCCTACTTTTTTCTTATTATATAAGATCAATTACCTTACAATAGTAATACCAAAAATAAAACAAAAAACTAATCTGTTACATACTGAACCTAGGTAAACTTTTAAAAGAAATTAATTATACATCCTGTCATCACTTTCAAAACATTATTAATCCTTGTTTATATCCGAGAACGAAACTCCTACACGTCATGTCAATTTGAATACCAAATACATAAAGGGATAATAACCAAGTTGTCAGTACAGAAAATGGATATTCAGACACGCAAAATATTACTCATTAATGTTTCCAGTCAAAATAAACTTTAAAAAAATAGTTGTAATGTATTACAACTAGTTAGTAACGAAAGCGAAACCATGTAGTTTTTTATAGTTCCTCTAATCCTAAAGTCCTCTAAATATAGGCTATTATTTATATTGTTGTTTAGGTCAACAGCCGAAAGGCTGGTTTGAACCTCCAGAGGTTTTAGTAAGTAAAAACGAAGAGCGAGGTGGTTTACTATTGCCTTCCTCATTGAGTTGAAAGAGTATGCTTATCAGCATGCCAGACCCTCCGAAAAGCACCCACTTTCCACCCTGCAAATAACACCTTCACTTCATTCACCACAGGGTCTGGCTGTAGGTGAAATTCATTACTCTAAGAGGAGATAACTCTGACTAGTGTCTTTTACACCTCTACCTCTTCTGTTCTTAAATAGTTCAGTCATATTTATAATTGACTGACTATGTGATAAGAAACAGAACTATTTTTTGTGGCCCTGGAACCAACAGATCGAATGCAATTAATAACACTCCACCTGCCTGTTATGGGCAGATTATTTTATATGATTATAAAAAGTCCTAAATAAAAAAACATTATAAATAATGTAAAAATGGTAAAAAATAATAAATTATATAATAATAGTATAGTTTAGAATAATAAATCGTATAAATATCAATAATAAATATCCTCTAAATATAGTTCCTCTAACCCTACACGAAATACTTATGTCAAGTTTCAAAAATATGTTAAAAATAATATTTATTTCCCCCATTGACAAGGGAGTTCAATAAACGAGACAAATTAATCTAGAGAAATGTCAGCAATGAAATAACAATATAATTTTCTTTTGTTTCATGTTACTTATGTGTTTATTAGCTGAATAATTCTGTCAGTATTTTAGATTTAGAACGTTACTGGAATTTGAAGTCGGCTGTTGTTCAACATATCACAGAATTTATTCTAGCACATCCTGTATATAAAAAATCTGGTGATCTCACATGAGTTTCTCTTACCCATGTAAATAATGAACAATATAAACTATGTTTAATCATGAGTAATTAATGAAAAATAAAACACATACATAATTTTAATCATAAGTGAATGTCGCAAAATTAAAATCAACTTCTGTAGAAATTAAAAATACGAAATATCAGTAATTGCGGCTATACTAGACTACGTAAAAAAAATCATAAAATAAAATTTGTAAGCTTTTTAATTTCCTATAAGCCTAACTTTGATTATACACAACATTTTTGTCGTAAATGTATAGTAAAGCCACAATCTTAAGAAATTCTTTTTTTCCGATTTTGATGAAGAAATAAACAGAAGTCATTAAGCCTAATTACCGCTAAAATAAGCGTTGTACAATTTATTTTATAAATAAAAGTTGTAGGTCTTTAAAACTTCTACAACTTTAATTATATACACTTATGTCCTCTATAATACATGTTAAGGCCGTAATCTTAAAAGGATCATGTTTTTCTACGAGAGCACACCCTCCCCAAGAATTTCAGCAACCATATCGCTTATTTTATCTTGTAGAGCATAAAAAATTTAGTAAATGAGACGATTTTAAAAGAAATTGTAGGAACCGTTTTTGAGAATATCCAAAAAAGTATAAAATTACACAAATAAACTACTACTTCCGGTTGAACGATTTTGATGAAAATGTTCGTGTCGAGTCCCGCAGTGGTACCTAACTTAAATTCCAAGTTTCAACTTCGTACAATATTTTGTTCTTGATATTTTTTTCACATACTCATACCAATCGCTAAGAACCTGTTTTTGGGGGTTTAGGGAGCCTAAAAACGAGTATATCCGGTGAAAACTCAATTTTGAAAAATCGAAATGAAAACAATACTTTCCTTCCCTTTATATTCATATAGGGTAAGAGACAATAGTAAAAATATATTTTACCACCTCGGTACCTCTGTTGATTATCAATTGATTGTTATGCCGAAATTCAGGGGTTTTTAATCACTAGAGAAGTTTAAGTGACTGAATAAATTAATCTCTTGGGAAAGAGTTGACAAATGGAAAGGCCGTTTAGCGCTGCATGTGATCTTTGGCCGCAAAAAAGAGTCCGGGTTATTCAATACATAGGCCTATCTCTACATATTCTAGGTCGTTTGCGTCCAAACGCTATCGCGGTCGCAGTAATGCACGTTTACCCAGAGAGGCTTCTGTAGTCATGTGTCTTTTAATTTTGTTTAATAAAACCATCAATAATGTTAGTTTTTAGAAGATGCTACTGTTTCGTTTCATACCATATTTATCGAAATCGTTTAATGAACTCAATTGTTAAAAAATAAAAGTATTTTTCAACATGCATTTTGGTTATTGTCTCTTCGTAATAGTTTGGTTAAATGAACTGAATGTCCTACAAAAATCTATAATAAAATTTTAGTTGAAACTTTTAAAAAGAAACCGTAGGACAGTTCTGTTCACAATTTCTTAGAAAATGAGCATCTAACCACACAAACTCTCATGTAAAAGACGACTCAATAAAAGAACTAAAATGAAACAGAATTGAAAAAAGAGAAAACGCAGAACACTAGTAGATGCAGTTGGAATACATAATAGTGTAGGATGGTGTAAATAATCGGGTAGACATTAAATGTCTGGCAACAGGTCGACGTTTTTTAAAATAAAAGAAAAAGCTATTCACACAGTTCGGTTCCGTTGTGCCTTTTGTACCTTGCTGATTTCATTCTATTATTCTGAGCGTTCATTCATAAAAAAACCGATTGCTGTGATCGAAGACCTGCACGATAAAGTTCCTATTGAACTATTTTAGTTTTGTTTTGAAAAAACGGTAACTTAAAAACCGTTTTCTAAAACAGTTTAAGATTGTTAATGAACTGAACACTGTAAATCTTTTTAGTGATTTTTTTAATTTAAGTAAATTGGTGATAATTTATCTTTGAAATTATATTTGGTAGAAATATATACGATAGGTTAACCGTATAGAATTTTAAATCTAAAAAACTGAGTAGTTTCTTTTCGAAAAAATTTTATCTACTTAAAATATTTGCACCAGAATCCTTAACCCTTTCAGTGCCGAAACAATATTTAAAGTTTGATCTAAAGTGCCATTTAATTTGAATAATGGTACACAAAAAGTGCCAGCCCTTTCGAGAAGCCCATTTCGGAAACTTGCATGCGTAGGCCTAAGCCTACCATTGCTGACCAAATTTTCAACGTTACAGAAAAATAAAATGTCCTGTTAAAACTTTTTTTTTAACATTCCAATTGAAATTTAGTATCTGTTATTATATAAATTCAACAATTTCTAAATGTGAAGCTAATGTTTCAAAACTTGATTTACTTGAAGAAGCGTGCAGTCATCACCACGGTCTTACAGGTGGCCAAGAAGATCCCTTGGCCAGAGGTCAACGTCTGAGTACCCGGGATAGCCCTAGTGTACATGTTTTGTATAAGAGGGTTGTCATGTAATTCAAATTTGTCATAAATCTTCTTGTAGTTGTTTCGCGACATCAGTTACGTATTGGATTCGTAAGTCTTTGTGCAACATTGAGTTTGTGATGTAAAAGGGGCATTGCGTTATCGTTCGTAGAATCTTGTTTTGAATCGCCTGTATACGTTTCGTCTGTGAAGGTTTAGCAGATCCTCAAAGTTGAACTCCATATGTCCAGATTGGTCTTAAGACTGTCCTGTAGATTGGTAATTTGTGTGACATGTTTAATTTAGAACGTCTATCGAGTACGCGTTTCAGTTGATAGAAGCGTGTTTTAAGTTTGTTAAAACTTAATTTTTATTGTGCTCATAAAAAAAGAAATCGTTCTAACTCTAAAAATATTCAAAATAATTTTTTTTAGTTTATTTTAAGTCGCATCGACAGCTTGGTCATTAGCAACTACTGAGGGTTTGGGTACCTTAACGGTCCCTTAACGGTCCTTAAGATCCTAGCCGGGAATCGAACCCGGGACCTTTCTCTTTGGAGGCTAGCGCGCTCGTCGGTACGCCACGGAGGCTTTTTCAAATATATTATTCCATTAATTTTTGTTCAAATTTTTTTTTGAAATGTTCGGTTATCCGGACGTTGGTACTTTATGCATAACTTACAGGCGTCCGGTAAACCGGATGTCGTAACTACGTAAAATATATCGACGTCCTGTTTTCCGGACGTTGGTACTAAAAAGGTAAAGCATTAAATTTTTTTTCCCTGTATGAATATTGTTGATTACATGTCAATTTTTCCAAATCCAGTTTTTACTGGATAAACACCTTTCAGGTCTCTGCACACAACAAACACATGTTTTTAGCGATTAGTTTGTGTGTGTGTGTTTGAATAAAATATCTCAAAAACGGAATACTGTACGAAGTTAGAACTTAAAACTTTAGTCAGGTGTCACAAGGGGATCAGAAACAAACATTTTTATAAAAATCGGTTAACCGGAAATAATTTTTAAGTGCGATTTTTCACTTTTACAAAAGGGCTTTTATAATTTTGTTTAAAGTCGCTTGATGTACTACATTTTGGTGGTAAGAACTACATTCTGTCCTTTGTTAGAATTTAATTAGATATAAAAAATTATACTATCAGGATATCTATCCGCATTTCTTTATCAACATATTCTTAAAAGATTCAGAAACCATTTTCTATGGCGAAACAACCGAAAATATGATATTTTATGGAAGATTTATGGCGCGTCTCCAAACCGGATGTTTTATTGGTTATGGAAAGAAAAATAGAAAAACAGTGGATTAAGTTTCATTAAGAAAAATACTAACATCCATTATATAATTAAAAATAGATAAAAAATACCATTTAAAAAATATTTATACACAAGTAAAAATAAATAATTACGCAAACAATAAAAAAAATCATCACAAATACAAAAGAAATAAAATAATTACAGATAATTGATCTATAAATAAATAGAAATATCACAAATTGTAATAATGACTTTTAAAATATTGAATGATTTATAAATGACCAAAAATAACCACAATGAAACATTAATGTTTGTATTTTATTTTTTTATTTATCTTTTGTTAACACCTTATTAGAAGGTAATAACTTTACAAAAGGTAATAACATTAATTCAAATTCAAGGTAAAATATTGTTACGGTTTTATCTGGTTCTTTCTTTGAAGTAACTTTATAGTAATTATTTGAAAAATATCAAATAGCTACGCTAATACAAATATACTAAATTATTGTGTCGTTATATTACAACGAATTTGAAATATTATTGGAATAAGTACAGTAGTGCTCAAGTAGTGTGAAAATAAGATGGAATCTTGCCTTGTCAGTGTTACCAATAGAAGGAAGTTATTCCCCATAATTTATACATTTACAATACAATAAATACCGATTATCCGAAATAATTGGGACATGACAATTTCGAATGACCGATTTTTTCGGATAAACGATCACACTTGGGAAAGGCAATAATAAAAAGGTAAATATACTTAAAAGTAAAAAATATCAAATTTAATAGTGGAAAAACAATGAAAATATTGTGAATTTATACAGAATCGTAATAAATAAAAATAAAAATACGTTAGCTGGTCGCATTGGCGTAGTTGGTAACGTGCTCGCCTCTCATCATGCGGTCCTGAGTTTGAATCCCACTCAGGCACGGCATATTTTCATACGTTACAAAAATCATTTCATCCTCCATTGCATAAAGTTACACCCCAACGTCGTCGCTAATGACCGTTGCAGTTAAATAAATAAATAAAAATTAAAATAAATTAAAAATACGTTAAAATAAAATATTATCAGTTGTTATAAGAAAAAAAATCATCTACCTATTGCAGTTCATTGTTTCTAAAAAAAAATCGCTTATTTTGCGTTGTTTAACATTGTTCTTTCGTTTTAATGCTGCTAGATCCCTGACTCGTTATACAGTTAGGAAAGTAAAAAATTTTGCTTCAGGCTGCATTTCATATCAAATTAAAGCTGTTTCTGACGCTTCAAATGCTTGATTATTACAAGTAGCCAAGGGTATTAGGTAATAGGGTATTCATAAAACGCAATTTTATGAATTTTTGTGAACCAGTTAAATTCGCACAAACAGCCATTATGCGATCTTTACTGATCTTTAGACCGGGAGCAACTGATTCGCGTTTACTTGTTAATGTCTTTAAATTCATTAAAAGTTAACGACTTGTAGTACACGTAGCGTTGACTGCCATATTGAGTACAGTAATCGTACGTTTTCTACCTACACAATTTGCAGAAAAATAAAAAAACCAATTTCGGATAATCGATATTTAGGATAATTGAGATTTTTAGGTCATCAGCCGAAACGCTGGTTTGAACGTCTAAGCAGTGGTTCTCAACGGGTGTATGCGGCACACTATTGTGCCGCGAGGTTACCTGGGTGTGCCGCGAAACTTCTGAGACTTCAATATAAAAAAAAAGATCAATAAAGAATAATATCGAAGAACTTATTTTATTTTATTTTTAACTTAACTTATTTTATTGGTTTACGCCTTAGAACAAAAGATTAGTTAGAGTTGTTTAGGTCATCATCCGAAACGCTGCTTTGAACCTGTAGAGGTTTTACTAATAAAACGAGGAGTAAGGTGGTTTACCACTACCTTCTTCACTGAGTGGAAAAGTATGCTTATCAACATGCCGGGCCCTCTGAAAAGCACATATTTTTCACTCTGCAAATGACACCTTCATTTCATTCACCACAGGGTCTGGCTGTATAATAAAATTCAATACTTTCAGAGGAGATAACTCCGATTAGTGTCTTCTACACCTCTGCCGCTGTTCTTAAATGATTCAGTCATTTAATTGGCTGACCATGTGATAAGAAACAGAACTATTTATTTTAGCCCTGCAATTAACAAACAGATTGAGTGCAAATGTAGTTAGAGTTATTAATGAGAAACGTGCGCTTGTCGCTTCTAGTTTTTTATGTTGGTTAGTGTCGAAAAGCCCAGTTTGCACAGGTAGGTCGTTGAAAAATGTAACGGTATCCTGCTATCGTACTTTTTCTTCGCTAACACCCAGAACTTAAGAAGTGGTGGTTCATCCTATTTCAGTTGAAGTGATCTGTCTGTCTGAAGTTCTGAGAGCTGTTTTCTTTCTCCAAAGAAAGGTTAGTGGTGAATTCTGGGGACACAGCATATGAATTGCGCACCCAGTCACTTGTCGACAGTGATTGATGGAAAATATTGTGCCTCGTTATTCTCTAGAGCCATAAGGTGATTTAGAACGAGTTCGGATGTTATTTTTCCGTGTGCATCTACCATTGAGGGAAAATCTTGTACCATGTTATTCTCAAGAGCTATGAGGTGATTTAGAACGAGTTCGGATGTTATGTTCCCATGTGCATCTACCTACGTTAGTGCGCCGCAGAAACTCTCTACATAGGATAATGTGTTGTGTCAAAAAAAGAGCACAGCTTCCCCAAGAAACCAATCGCTAAAAACAAATATTTTGGGTTCAGGGAGTCTAAAAACCTGTATATCCGGTGAAAAATCGACATAAAACAATAGTTTCCTTCCTTTTATATTCATGTAGGGCAAGAAAAAGTAAAAATATATCAGTAAAATATGGCTTTAATTGTTTACGATTAAATATTTATTCAAAATGTCTGGGTATAATAAATGTCTGGGGCTTGTAATGAGTTCTCTTCTGCATTAGATTTCTAACAATACTTGGAGCTGATCTTCTGCATTCACCTCCCTCCATAGTCACACCTCTAGCAATTCTAATTTTACTTTATCCTGCTTTCCCAACATCCATGTAGTAAAAAGCTCTAAATGGTCGTTTTCACAATATTTTTGCTTATCTTAAAGTCTTTGAGATAAAATTTCTCTCTCAAATAATAAAATATTAATAACATGTTTGTTTATAATAACATCAAAAGTAAAAGCGGTAAGAAATCTGTAAATTATATTATTATTTTAAATTCAATTGACCGGAAGATGAAACGTCAAATAAAACAAATGAAATTTTATTTCCATTGTTGTAACATTGCAATTAAACTAATTAAAAATAGTCTAGACGTGAAATTATTGTAATACTTAAAGCTTATTAAAGAAAATAATTCACATCCGGTTTCCGACATTTTAAACTGACCGCCTAAGTTATTTAATCAGTAACAATTGATATTAAGGTTGTCATGTCCATGCTTTTATTGTAAAAGAGTTTTATCAAAGCCAGTTCAGATTGGATTATTCTGGCGAAAAAATTATAGATCCTAATGCTTTGGCAATTATTTAGTAATTTAAATGGTAAATAAATCTACTAGTATTTGTGTTGTATGTAAATACGCTTAATAAAAACATGGGATCTGAATTTAAATGAGTTCTGTGAGTCGGCTACGCAGATAAAGTATCATATGCATATCTTCTTAAGAATTAAGATGCCGCTCAAGATTAAAATAACTTTTTTTTTACACCATGATTGGCGTTTGCGCCCGGATTGTTATCCTTGGGACCCATTCGCACGAAGCTAGTATTAGCTGGTAGTTGACTTGCAGCTAGCAAAATAGCTTAATGGGAACGAACAACTAGCAGCTACTTTAGTTAAAGCGCTAATGACTTTGAACATGTTTTATTTACTAGCCCTAGTAAGGGAGAAAAATTCACGATTGACTAGCGCTAGTAAATTAGCTTGAGGTGAACGTTCGGAAACGTTGCTAGTTTCTAAAAAACTATTGTACAACAGATGCTGTACAGCACAACTCATGTGTATCATCAAATATCTGGCATAAACAAGCTCCGTGGGAACCGTCTTCTACGCGCTAGTAGGTCCTGCCAGTACTAGCAGCTAGTAAACTAGAATCGTTGGAATATGCCATAACTCCTTACTATGGTAAATTAACTAACCTGGTTTGTTGATTTTTTCCGGATTTACTCTGTACTTTTTCTGTATGACAATAATAATTTTAGATGATATTTTAAGTTATAGCTCATTAAGGAGATACAAAAAATAATAATATTATATAATATTTATTATATTAGGGTACATACACACTCTTTCTGTCCCTTATAAGTAGTAAAAAAATTTATTTTATTTTTTACCTCTCCGTGGTATCACATAAAGGATACGTATGCCGATCTTTAAAACTGTAGCTCTTCAAGAATGTATTAAAATAATATCTAAACGATTTTATTAGGCTATCTTAATTTACTCACCTCACTTTTATCCCTTAGGGACAAAAATGATCGAGATGTAAATTTTTCGGTTTCTCTATACAACCTACAAGGAACAAATATACCGAATTTCAGCTCTTTAAGTGACAGGGTAATAAGAGAATTGTAGTGATTGGTGACAATTTTTAAAATTTTCGTCTGTCGTATTCCTTTTTCCGTCCGTCTGTCAAATCCAGATCTCAGAAACTACAAGAGATAGAAACAAACAGTTTTCGGATTCATAATTTATACAAAAAGTTAGTTGGTCTAAATTGAGTTGAAGTTCCAGTTTTGACCGAAAAAGGGCCAAACCGGATGTCATGAAATCAAAGTCGGAATTTGAAAACAAAAATAGTGTCATTCGATTCCTCTTAAAGAGTAGATACAGAAATCATTGGGTTTGAAGTTCCGATTTTGACCAGAAGTGGCCCAAAACTGGAAGTCAAGAAATCAAAGTTGGAATTTCGAAACTCCGACTTACGCGCATATATTTTTCGGTACCTCATTCGATTATAGTATTGTTTTTCTACACGAATTAACATTTTAAAATTTTATGCTAATTATTTTAAAATGGGTACTCCCATAATTTTATCATTACATGTTACGTAAGATACATTTTACTCAGTTTTTAATGGAGTCGAAAATAAGTACATTAATGAAAATAACACTAAAACACTATCAAATTTGACCAAGGTCAAATAAATTTTAGAATTTAGGCATGATTTTTTCGAATGTATAACTTTTTCACATAAAAAGTGATATCGTAAAATTTGGGGTTTTTTAATGACACCTTCTTTAGCTTTTTCTATTGTTCGCAGTTAATTGTGTAAGATTTCAGCTATGCCTTACTGATTACTTTTAAATTTTTGAATGATTTATGGAGATATTAAGTCAAACCCATAAAACAAATAATATTAGGTTAACGAACTTTCCATTTCGTGAAAAATATCAACCAAATCTGATTGTATTAAAAGTAGCAGACTATTAAGTAACTTTATAGTCAAGCTTTTAAATTGAAAATTGTCATGGCTAAAAATAACGTCTTTATTAAAAATGTTTAAATACTTTCGAGTCGTATGAATTAAGAATATCGATAGTCATGTATATGACAAACAATTTTAGAATGTATAAAAATGTTTTGGGTTTGATTGGGATTTGAACCAGAAATATTTCAGTAATCCAATAGGCTACGTAATTGACTTTGGTTTAAAATATAAAGCATACATAAATTTCCATAAATAGCTATCTCTATTTTATATTTTTACTTACGCTTTAAATCAGTATTCTAATACGTTGGTTAAATTGATATTTTTTTCGATTAAATAAAATAAATCGAACGCCAAATAACACTCTGGTAAATTATTGGACTCTTGAAAAACTTAGACGTATCGAATAAGAATTAAATTGATAAGAAAAAAGCTACTGCGTAGAATTTATCTCGTATTGTGTAGTAAATTCTGAAATACTACTGAATCAATCAATGCAATTTGACATTTCCCGGTGATTTATGCATTGTCAGCGGTTTCAGTTGACTGTGAATCATTCAGTACCGCTACGCTAATGGCAGTTGTGTCATTTACCGGAACATTTACCATTCAGTCCTTCTGTTCAATCTTTGCAAATGTGTTTCATGTAGTGAATTCGTGTAACGTAATTTTCTATAAGTTTTTACGGTAAAAATCTTTATTCACATTTCCGTTACCAATAAAACCATTTCTTCCCTTTAGAAAATCCGGGTACAAAAAATGAATTGTTAGAACAATTTGCAGAGTTTTAGTATAACTAGAAAGAATTACGAAATTATTGTTCAAATTTTTTAACATAGAAAGACAAAAAACGACAAATAATCTCACTATGGTGTCAAAATTTTTAATAACCTACCGACTCATTTAATAGAACTTAAACTACATAAATTAAAAAATTAATCAAATGATCTTTCATTGAAAACCAATATTGTAATACCGTGACATTTATTCGAGGTCTTTTAGGATCCAGTTATTTATAAATGACAAAAATTCCTTCTAAACTAATAACGAGTATTTATTAACAAATAAATAAATTAATTAATTTTAATTATTTATTTGTAAGTTGGGTCGTGTTAATTTTAGTGATAGGCTTGGTTTTACTCGAATGGTTTTAGCCAGGGCCGTTGAATAAGGAACGGCCGTTGAATAGGGCTGTTCCCTATTCAACGGCCCTGATATTTAGCAGTGAAAATCATCATGTGTTTCACGAGCGACTATTCTTCTTCTATGTTTTAGGTTCCTATCCGTTTCGGAGGTTGGTCACCGTATAAACAATCTGAATCTTACTCACTGCTGCTCGAAACAGCTGTGTTTTCGAGTACCACATTCCAGATTTTTCAATCAAAAATACGTCTTCTCCCCACGCTACATTGTCCAGCTGTTCTTCATTGCAATATGGATTACAGTAACCCATATCATTTCTTGTTGTACATTATGTGCCCCAAAATCTGGAGCTTCCTAATATTTATCATGCTCTTGACTTATTTTGATTTCTACATGCGTCTCAACACCACCTCATTAGAGACGCAATCCACCCAGGAGACTCGCAGCATCCTTTTGTAAAGCCACATTTCAAACGTTTCAAGTCTTTTTCTCATTAAATCATTGTTGTGTTGTTTAGGTCAACAGCAGAAAGGCTGGTTTGAACCTGTAGAGGTTTTACTAATTAAAAACGAAAAGTGAGGTGGTTTACTATTGCCTTCCTCACTGAGTTGAAAGAGTAAGCTTATCAGCATGCCAGGCCCTCCGAAAAGCACCCACTTTCCACCCTACAAATGACATCTTCACTTCATTCACCACAGGTTCTGGCTGTACAGTGAAATTAATCACTCTCAGATGAGATAACTCTGACTACTGTCTTTTACAGCTCTACCTCTTCTGTTCTTAAACAGTTCAGTCATATAATTGGCTGACTGTATGATAAGAAACAGAACTATTTTTTGTAGCCATGGAACAAACGGATCGAGTGCAATTAATTTAACACTCCACCTGCCCGTTATGGGCATATTAAATCATTAAGCCTCCAATAAAAAAAAAATTAAAAATGTATGGCTTTTTATGGCTCCACGCCATAAAAAGAACCGAGAAAACATAGCATCGCAATAATCACATAGAACGACTATTACACGCAAGTAAAAATTGGTTTTGATGTACGATCTCTACGCGTCTTATAATAAGACCCTTATTTTTTTAACTAATTTGTGGAAGGTTTGATTTATTGTTACTTAATCTATCAGTTTATTACAATGTTAGATTTACACGAACGAGAATGTTGGGTCCAAGACGATTAGTTTAATATCTCTGTACTAAATTCATGTCTGCTAAAAATGAGTTGCGCTTTTTTAATACTCGTTAGGTTATATAACTGTAACAGTAATGTTAGCCTATAACTAGTCAGAGTTATCTCTTCTGAGGGTAATGAATTTCATTATACAGCCAGACCCTGTGGTGAATGAAGTGAAGGTGTCTTCACTGTGGAAAGTACTGTAGATGGTTTTCAGATGGCCCGGCATACTAATAGACATTTGTCCACTCATTGAGGAAGGCAATGGATCTACCACCTCACTCCTCGTTTTACTTAGTAAAGCCTCTTGAGGTTCAAACCACCCTTTCGGCTGATGACCTAAAAAAACAGTAATGTTATTAGTACTTCATTTATAAAAAAATATTTTTTATAAATTTAAAAGTAAGTTTTGTTATTTAGGAATAACAAGATCCTGAAGGAACTTGTAATAAACGTCACTCTACAATATTTTACGTGATAGTAAAATTTTTTATCGATATTTCAAATTAGAAATTAAATTTAAGGACGAATCTTAATTTAATTAAAATGTCGTCTTTTATTCCGTAAATTTCCAACTTCTGCATTTTCAACTGAAAATGTTTAATGAATACTAAACTAAAAGTTTCGTTGTTCATGTATTCATTTAATATTAAGGTAAAAATAATGGGCAAACTTTTTCGCTACATTTTAATTTTTAAAGAAATGAGTTTTTTAGTTACATTGTACGTACTAGAAAAAATTTAAAAATTCGAAGCAAGGTAAATGTATAAGCTATGGTACACCTTTTTAATAAATTATATAAGTAGTCTGTGTGGAGTTAGAGCTGGTCTCCCATCAGGCGCCTCCCCGGGTGGTGGATAGGGGAATGGTCACCAGATATGGTGGTTACCGTAGAAGACGGGGCGAACCAAACACCAGCAAAACCGAGTGATTTCCGGTATAAGTAATCCCCCACTTACTGGCCAACGGCTCTTGGCGGATGAGCTGGTAGGTGGTAGGGCACTCCTTTGTCCTGGAGTTGAAAAATTGGCTCCAAAGGCGGATGAACCAGTAAATGGTCAACGGCGTAAGAATGTGGTAAGTAACGGGAACCCACCACATTAAAGACTCATTAGAGTTTCTCTAGTAAAGCAATCATGGCAGAATTCAGAACTAAATTATATTCCGGAGTTTCAAGCCCTCCAATCGGGTCTCCGGGGAGGGCAGCTTTGAGTGTTGCCAGGAAGAATGTTTTGTTGCGGGAGGACGTGAGGATTGGTACATGGAATGTGAATAGTATGTATGATGAGGGAAAAGCCTTTAGTGTTACCAAGGAAATGGGGAGATTGGACATCAAAATCATGGGGATCAGTGAGACACGATGGTCAGGCAGTGGACAGAGGGGAGTTTTGGATAAAACAATATATTTCTCTGGGAATGATAATGCTGGACATTATCAAGGAGTGGCCATCATGGTTGATGGATCTGTGAAACAAACAGTGAAGAATTTTGTGCCTCTCTCTTCAAGAGTGATGTTGCTCCAGTTGGAGGCCTATTGTGGAACCCTCAACCTCATTCAGGTGTATGCTCCGACGGCGGAGAAAGAGGATGAAGAAGTGGAGGCCTTCTATAAAGATGTGGAACAGGTTCTGAAACTAACAAGAGGCAGAGACATTACAATAGTCATGGGAGATCTAAATGCAAAGATTGGACAGGGTGAGAAAGATGAGTGGGTGGGGGAGTATGGTCTTGGTGAGCGCAATGACAGAGGTGAACGCCTCCACCAATTCTGCCAAGAAAACTCAATGGTGATTACCAATACTCTTTTTGAACATCCAAAGCGCCGAAGGTATACATGGAAATCACCACAGGACGGCCCACGAGGTATAGTCAGAAATCAAATAGACTACATTATGATCAAGCAAAGGTATAGAAACTCGGTGAGAAATTGCAAAACCTACCCTGGAGCGGATGTGGACTCTGACCACAATCTGCTGATGGCAACAGTGAGGGTGAGGCTGAAAAGATTGAAGAAGCGCCCGCATGATTCCATGATTGACACAAGGCATTTGAGAGATGTCAAGTTGAGGGGAATGGTCTGTCAAAAAGTAAATGAGAATTTGACAAGGATGAGAGAGGACAATGGAATTGAGAGGGAGCCTGAGTTTTTGTGGGAAAGCTTCAAATCGGCAGTGCTGGAACCATGTCAGGAGTACTTAAAGCCAAAGAAACAAGTGAAGCGACAGGACTGGATGACTGACGAAATACTCAGGCTCATGGAGGAGAGAAGGCTGATGAAGTCGAAGGATCAGAACAAGTATCGTGAGCTGAGGAGAAGAATAAGATGGGAATGTCGTCGGGCTAGAGAAGTGTGGGTGAGAGAGAGATGTGAGGAGGTTGAGGAACTGCAGAAACGACAGGATCTGCACAATCTCCACAAGAAGATCAAGGAGTTTAACGGTACAGGAAGGCAACAGAAAGCATATATACTAACGGATAAGGATGGACACATTGTGACGGACATGGCAGATCAGTTGCGACTTTGGGAAGATTATATAAGAGTTTTGTTTGAGGATGAAAGAGAGGAGACTATGGGCGAGAGAGAGGAAGAGGAGACTGGCCCACCAATTCTGAGAGTAGAGGTGCAGCGAGCAATTTATTCATCAAAAAATGGTAAAGCACTGGGTCCAGATCAGATTCCCGCAGATGTACTCAAGTTGATTGAGGAGGAACACCTTGACACAATCACAGCTTTGTTCAACAAAATATATTGCACGGGAATAATACCGACTGAGTGGCTCAAGTCAACCTTTGTTACTATCCCAAAAAAGCAGAATGCGAAAAAATGTGATGAGTACAGAACAATCAGCTTGATGAGTCACACACTGAAGATCTTTTTGAAAATTATACATCGAAGAACATTTTTAAAGCTGGAAGAAGATATCTCAGACACACAGTTTGGTTTCAGAAATGGATTCAGTACGCGAGATGCGCTGTTTGCTTACAATGTCCTCATGCAGTGTTGTATGGATGTTAACCAGGACATATATGCATGTTTTATTGATTATAATAAAGCATTTGATAAAGTCAGGCACAACCAACTGATAGAAGTGTTGAAACGTAAAAATATTGACTCGAGAGATATCCGAATAATTGTCAACCTGTACTTCAACCAGACAGCAACTGTTCGCGTGCAGGATGCCTTTACTAACCCAGTGGACATCAAACGGGGTGTTAGGCAGGGCTGTGTGCTCTCTCCACTTCTCTTCAACATTTATTCTGAAGAAATTTTCAGACAAGCCCTTGACACGGAGGTTGGAGGAGTTCGGGTGAATGGCATACGTCTCAACAACTTACGTTATGCAGATGATACAGTCTTGCTGGCTGAAACAATGCAGGATCTCCAGGAACTCCTGAATAAGGTTGTTGAAGCCAGCCAACATTTTGGTCTCACCCTCAACACAAGGAAGACAAAGTGCATGGTCATCACCAAGAATGTGGTCCCACATGACGAACACCTGTATGTGGAGGGAGAGCAGTTGGAAAGAGTTATGAAGTACAGCTATCTTGGTATGACGGTGAACAGTAACCTTGATTACTCTACTGAGATCAAAATCCGCATAGAGAGAGCCCGGGCCGCATTTGTGAAAATGAAGAGGATGCTGTGCAACCACAATCTGAGTCTGGACTTGAGAATTCGTGTGCTGAGGTGTTACATCTTTCCGGTGCTGTACTATGGTGCAGAGGCCTGGACTACCAATAGGCAATGTGAACGAAGACTTGAGGCCTTTGAGATGTGGGTTTACAGAAGGATGCACAAAATATCTTGGACAGAGAGAGTCACAAACATGGAAGTCCTAAGGAGGATGCAGAAGGGAATGGAAGTGATGATCGAAATCAAGAAGAGAAAGCTGGTGTACCTCGGCCATGTCTTGAGAGGTCCAAAATATGAAATCCTTCATCTTGTCATCCAGGGAAAGATTATGGGCAAACGATCGGTTGGAAGAAGAAGAACCTCCTGGCTACGGAACCTGCGAGAGTGGTTTAATTTGTCATCCATCGACCTATTTAGAGCTACAGTTTCCAAGGTCAGGATTGCCATGATGCTAGCACACCTTCGTAATGGAGATGCTACATGAAGAAGAAGATAAGTAGTATTAAATTGTGAAACTGAGTTTTTAATTCGCTTTATTCTCAATAAATATTTTATAAGTAAATTAAACAGTGGTTTTGTTTTTACAAATTTTTCACCAGTAAATCCTTTTAAATAAATGAGTTATTCCAATAAAAATTAATTGTCTGCGTGGACACACACACACAAACTTACAGTTTGAGTGAGTGAAATTGCGCAGAACCAATCCTATATTTTTCTCTCGTCTGGATAAATTAATTAATTAAGTTTGTTATAATAAAGTTCAGGGTCATAAATACATCTTATGTATAATTAATATTTTAATTTATATATTTTTATGTGCAAAATGTTTCAATTATCAAAAAATGATAAAAAAATCATTATTTATTACGGCAGTGACTACATATTTCTTTGAATAAAAATTGTACTTCAATAAAAATATATTGATACATAAATTTATCGTGACTTGAGAATCCTGTTTGCGGTCTAGATAAAGAACTTATACAATATTGATTGAAAAAATATGATTACAGATAATATGCAAAAGATAGAGTTATGTAATTAAGACATGAAAGATAAATATTGTACTTACCCTTGTACTTAATAATGTTCATTGTCTGAAATTTTAAAATTTGATTTTATTGTTCATATTTAGGCTTAAAAAAGATGATACAAGCACAAGCTATATCAAAACTAGCTCACGGTATCTACGATCTGTATAAGAATCAAACGGCTGTTTTGAGAATGGAGGGGTACGAAAAAGAGGCTGCTCTAAGAAAAGGTGTAAGACAAGGATGTTCATTGTCACCACTACTTTTTAACTTGTGTATAGAAGAGGCTATAAATGAAGTGAAGGAAAAATTTGACGCAGGAATAAAAATTCAAGGAGAAACAATAAAAATGCTGAGATTCGCCAATGATATAGTAGTATTAGCCGAGACAAAGAAAGAACTAGAGGGTATCTAAAATGGAATGGTTGAGATCATGAGAAAGGATTACTTCATGAAAATTAATAAGAACAAACCGAAAGTGTTGTGCAGCAGCAAGAGTGGTTTAGAAGAGATGGGAAATTTAAAAGTAGGCAACGAAAACATACAGGAAGTTGGGGAATTCTGCTTTCTAGGGAGCAAAATAACAAAGTATGGTAGAAGTACAATTGATGTCAAAAGTAGAATTGCTCAAGCTAGAAAAGCCTTTGGAACAGCTTACTGACTATAAATATTGATTTACAGATTAGGAAAAATTTCTTAAAACACTATGTTTGGAGTGTAACATTATCCGGGAGTGAAATGTGGGTGATAGCGGCTGTAGAACGAAAGAGGATGAAAGCCTTTGAAATGTGGTGTTATAGAAAAATATTAAAGATTAGTTGGGTGGACAAAATAAGTAATTTAGAGGTTGTTAGACGAGTGGATGTAAGAAGAAGTATATGGAAACATCTTACCAGAAGAAGGGATAGACTATTGGGGAATATCTTAAGACATCCAGGTATTGCTCGATCAATAATAGAGGGTAATATTGAAGGAGTGAATTGTTGGGGGAGGCAAAGGTTAAAATATTTAAAGAAAATTACAAAAGATATAGGGTGCTGCAACTATGTAGACATAAAACGACTTGCGCAAGATAAAACAGCTTGGAGAACTGCTTCAAACCAATCGAGAGACTGATGGAAAAATAATTAGGCCTAAAATTTATTGCTGTGGTTTCTTCTTTTTCTTATTCTTCTTCACTTCGTGGGTCAGGTAGCTCAGCCTGCTTCAGAACCATCTCCTCTCGGCCGTCAAACATTCCTTTTATCCGTGAGTTTGTTCGCTTGAGCTAAACGAGGCAAACTTTCCTTCCCCATCTGTTCAAAATGGCTGCAAGAGTTCCTCTTATGAATTTTTATTCCTGATCTTGGCCAGTAATGCCCTGTTCATCCCGTATATCTATATTCCTTAGTCTATCCTTCCAAGTACAGCCTTCCCTGTTCTCAGAACCCTCATTTCTACCCACAGCAATCTCATTTCCGTTTTAAACTGCCCACATCTCACTTTCCACAGTCTTATATATACTTACATACACTTTCCACAGTCTTAGAAAACTTTAATCGTTTATTTTTTCAAGTCTTTTTGGTTAACTTTATTTTGTATATTTCTGCAATATTTTTTTGTACCATTCTCTGAAATTGTTGTTTAGGTCATCAACCGAAAGGCTGGTTTAAATTTCTAGAGACTTTACTATGTAAAACGAGGAGTCAGTTGGTTTATCCTGACTGAGTGGAAAAGTATATTTTTTAGCATGCCAGGCCCTCCGAAAAGCATCTACTTTCCACCCTGCAAATGACACCTTCACTTCATTCACCTCACGGTTTGACTGTACAATAAAATGCATTACTTTTAGAGGAGATAACTCTTACTAGTGTATTTTACATCTCTACCTCTTCTGTTCTTAAATGCTTGAGTCAAATAATTGGCTGGCCATGTAATAAGAAACAGAACTATTTTTTGTAGCCCTGGAACTAGCAGATTGAGTGTAAATAATCTAACACTTCACCCGCCTGTTATGGTCATATCTCTTAAATTATTCAGCCATAAAGCTCATCGTTTTCCGGGTTTTCCCTGATATTTTATCCTTGTATAATCAATTGGAACAGATCGTATCATTCTCCTTGCATAGTAAGACCGAGATATTGCAGTTTTTATAGTCTTAAGTTATCCATCTTTATCTGTCAGACGCAAGGACTTCCTCTTTTGTTTTCTTCTCTGTACATGCTACTAACGGCGGTACACTCAAAGTTTAAAAGCTTGAATTTTAATATTTTTTTCTTTGGTTTTCTTTCAAAAAGGGTATTAATCCCAGAATTGGAGACAAATTTGGAAATTTCGAACAGATTTTAATTTATTCTTATCACGGATTTGAAATACGTGTTAACACAACTCACCGTAAATAAATATTTTAAACGATTTTCTGTAAATAAGCAATTTATATAATCGACCGAATACATAATGTAATTGAACTATCCTATTTCCATTAAAACAGTTACATATTCAGTTTTGCATTTTTAAATTGTGTGATTATTTTTAGAACGGCTTTAATCAACTTTTCTGTATTGTATTGTATTGTATTGTGGTTTTTTTAGTTTCCGGCTATAAAAAGTATTTAATAACCTAATTTTTATTTATTTACATTTGCATACATAGTGCATTGTTTTGAAACAAATGCAGCTTTTTCATATCGTTTCCCGCAATGTAATCAGTGATATTATTTTTCTTTGTTAACTGCATTGATAAAATAAACTTTCTGATAAATTCATTAACAAAAAGAAAATTTTTTAACAAGTAAGGAAATATGTATCCGGAATATTTTTACTTTTTAACTTACTCATTGAAAGATAATAGTTGTAACAACATGTGACAAAATTTACTACCCACGAACTTGAAAATGTAAGGAGAAAAGTTCTACTTGATTTAGTAACATTAATAAAGTAAATTCTTTTGGTATTGCGATCCGATCAAGTTATCCGGAAAATACATTAGGTATAGATACAGAAGTCACGAGATTGCCTTTTGCGTATGGATGGGCTGAGAGAATGGGAAGTAAAAATTTGACAGTGCTGCCAACCTCAACAGTGAGACACTACTCGTACATTTCACTACCGTGCAGTTTTTACATACATTTTGTAAGCTGTGGTTTATTCCGAGAAAATGTTTTCTTCATAAATCATAAAAGAAATAAATGTTAACTTACCTGTAATATTGTCTACAGCTTAATTACATGGCTAGAAATGTTTTATTAACTGTAACTACCAGCTACCTTATTCCATTGGAACAAAATTTTCTACGAATGAATCGCCTTCTTTACTATCACTGTCACCGGCGTCGTCCCTATCAATCTCACTAGTATCTGCCTAACCGTTTCCTTTTTTTACCAGGTTTCAAAAAAACTGTTAAAGAATAGCTTCTTCACATCTTTAATTTTTCCTTAATTTTTCGAATTGTGGAAAGAAAAACATCACAGTAGTTAGCTACTCGCTAATGGCTTTTAATAAGAGGCAGGGAAAGGCATTTTTGTTTAGCTTCAACTTCACAGCATTTTATTACACTGCATACTAGATTTCGTTCAGCACTGTGCATAGTCTGCCCACGTTTTCGAGAAACTAACATTTCTGTTTACGGTAACAAACAGTTATATTGGGACAGTTAACGTACAGAAGGTTCTACGATATACTTTATAAATGCTCTGTGTATAGTATAAGTTGTTGTGTTTGTTATACTGAAATTAAACCAGTCACACATGCGCACTGATGCTTTTCCCCTTTACCCCTCGGCGCAAACAAAGGCAAACTCGTGACTCAAGCAACTATATTTGTATACCTTGTAATAGTCATAGCTACTTATCACCCTCAGTGTTAAGAAAAATAATAAGATTGCTATCTGTCCGGTCACATCGAAGCACATGAGGGAAGGAGGAAACTCTTAAATGGTAAGGATTGTAGAAGTTTTATCAGGTTCAGAAGATTAAAACATTTTAAGATAATTGATTTTTCTTCAGTTAATGATATTTTCAATATTATTATTGCATTCATGACATCGTGTTGTCTTGTAATAGGTTCTATTGATTTAGGTTTAAGTTTTCTTTTTGTAGTCGAAAAACCGTTGCGGTTATCTTCTCCTGGTCGTCCGAGACTAGTTATGGAGGATCTAGACAAAGAGGGTTAGAACCAAAATACAATTAAAATAAAACAAACTATTTTAACTAATATCTATAAGTATTTTTCGTACTTAACAGAAATATGTTTTTAATGAAAATCTAACTGGCTTCAGGAGAATCATTAGGCCTATTACACTATACGTTTCGCAAATGAGTGATTGTTTAAATTTGTTAAGATTGATACATTATTTTGGACTTTAGTTGTGTTTACATTTTAGGTTGTGTATGTAAGGTACACCTAACGTCCCTAAAATTTTCTTGCTGATTTAATTTAATATTAAGAACAGTGGTGTGCAACCGGGGTGCCGCAAGTAGCTCAGCAACTCAAAGGGTTGCAATCGTAAGGACCAACTAAGAAATGAGGACATAACTGGATGTTTACAACTTGAATGGGAAGATTAAAGAATATCGAAATCGACGGAGGGAGCACTTAGAGAGAATGCCTTAGGGAAGGATCCCCCTCAGTGTTTTGTACTACAGAAGTATGGGGAGTAGAGATGTTGGGAGGCCACGCAAAAGATGGTAATATTTCAATAGTTATCGCTGTTGTGAGTCGGAACAGACGGAAGCCTAATTCTTGATTGTGAAAAGAAGAAGATATTACGGGTATTAGGTACCCTTATGGATTAGTTCCATTCATAAGGGTGCTGCAAAAGAAAAATCGTTGTGCACCCTAATATTTAGGAATTGTAACTAAGATCTATAAAAGTAAAGGATATATTGATTTAGAGGAAGTAACTGGAAGGTATGAAAGACATATTACCGGTATGAAGATAAAGTAACACTGTTCTACTAATTATATTAACTACTCCGATTTAATTTATAACCGGTTTTTATATGATGTATCGTTTAATATAGGTAACTGGTAATAGTTTATCAGTTTTAAAGATAATATAAACGTATGATCAAAGTTGATCTATATTCAACTAGTGATGCAAATATTATTATATAGTCCACCTGCAATTTAACCACTGATATTTAATAGCATTTGATTACCTGATAATAACAGTAATCATGATACCAACGGATTACCGGTTTTTCAATAAACAAGAATTGTTCTTCGTCTTATAAACCAGTTGTAATTAAATTTATGACATTTCCCGCCATCGTCTGACCTGCATCTGTCAATCAATCGAGTAATCAGTCAAGGTTAAGGTTTGGATAGTACTGTACAGCTAATTGCAACAAGTGTAATCCATGTGCGTATCTTTATAAGTAACTTTACGGTAAACTTCACTAACATTCTCGCTAATCTTCAAACTATATGATTTTTCTTATATTATAATTGATTATGTATACTGTATCCTCAACAGCCATATTGTTTTTGTTGAACTAGTTTTACTTTCTCTTGCCCTATATGAATATATACAGAATGTCCCACGAAGAGGTTGCTATTTTTGATTAATATGCTGGACGTATCGCACACTCTACAGACTGGAAACTTTACAGTTGTAATAAATAGATATGTAGAAACGTACCCTCGAGTTTCATTTGCTTCTGACTAATCAAAACAAAATGGCGGAATAAGAAAATAATATCAAAAATGAACAATAATCTTGTGGATAAAACCAATTATATTTTAACTTAACCGTTGGATAGGTCGTGGCAAAGGCCTCATGGACTGGCCTCCAAGATCTCCAGACTTGTCTATTTGCGATTGTTTCCTATGGGGCTTTTTGAAATATAAAGTTTTTTGTCACGCGATTGCAACAAACGTTGAATAAATGAGGCTGGTTGAAGAGGAACTGCTGTTAATACCTCGGCAATTTTTCAAAAACGCTTATGACTCATTTTTGTTTCGTTGCTATCAGTGCATAGCTATTGATGGACATCAGTTCAAATAAAGATTAATGAAACAAATTGTGTTCATTAATAATTTATCACTTCCATATTCTTTCATTTTATTGCTTAAGTAACATTGTAACAAATCACCAGTTTGAAATGTTTATGCAAATAAAATTACTTTCTGCCATTTTGTTTTAATTAATCATAAGCAAATGAAACTCGAGGGTACTTTTTTTATACATCTATTATTTATTATAACTGTAAAGTTTCCAGTCTGTAGTGTGTGCGATACGTCCGGCATATTAATTCAAAAATAGCAACCTCTTCGTGGGACACGCGGTATATATGGAATGAAAATATTGTTTTCATGTCAATTTTTCGAAATTGAGTTTTCACCCGATATACACGTTTTCAGGCCCCTAAACCCAAAAACTTGTTTTTTAGTGATTCGTGTGAGTATGTGTGTGTGTGTGTGTGTGTGTGTGTGTATGTGTGTGTGTGTGTGTGTGATAAAATATCTCAAGAATGGAATATGGTACGAAGTTAAAGCTTGGAACTTAAGTTAGGTTCGACTAGAGGACCCGACACGAACATTTTTATCAAAATCGTTCAAATAGAAGTAGTACCTAGTTAATTCGTGTGATTTTTCACTTTTTTGCGATTTTCTCAAAAACAGCTATACGATTTTTTTATAACACCTCATTTACGATATTATTTTTATGGTCTAAATATAGTATGAGCGCCATGTCTGTTGACATTTTTGGGGACCCTGTGCTTTCGTAGAGCAAAGTTTTTTACATTGCGCCCATAATATGCATTTTAGGGCAAAAGTGTACATAAGTAAAGTTGTAGAACATGTTCCAAGGCGCAGCTGTTAGAGGTCGGTTGACCTTTGATCGAAAACACTGAATTTTTCGGACATTTGAGTTACTTGATGCACCCCATAACTAGAGACTTTGTTCCAGACTGGTTGAGAAGTATTTTGTAAATTAACAGTTTAAAACGAAATATTAAAGTACAAGTTTTAGTTTAATTTGGATCTTCGATTATTGTCATATCGGATATTTTATCTTGGTCTTGTATTAGTGAGTTACCTACCTACTAATTTTTTTGTCTTGCTGGTGAGAAATATGTAAATTAATAAAACGTAATGAGAATTATTAATTAATCACAACGTTATGCTTCGTAATTGGTTTTACACGAGTTACTGACTTTTTATACATTGTTAAAATTTTATAATTAGTAAACTTTGTTTCGTTACTTTCACAAGTCATTTTGTAGATGTTCTATAGCCACACCTTAATATTTGCGGGTTTAATCGATTGTTACATCATTATTATCAAGGTCAGTTATTATTTTCCCATCGTTATTATAGAAATGAGATGCACTTTTTTTAATTATTTTGAAAAGTTTGACCCGCATTCCTGAATTCAGATAAATTTTTATTGTTTGATAGTCGATGGTCTGAGAATGTAAATAAACCTTGGCTTTCCTGACATAATTAATAATTGCGGGTGCCTCTATAATTCATCACTTTCCCAATTTTGCATGTATGATAACAGAGAAAAATTATTGCAATTCCATGTAATTCAAGGTTAAATTACACAGTTTTTCGCCCGATAAAATTGTTATGGCTGCAATTCTGATATTCTGTAATAATTCTATCTATTAATGACGTAATTGTTAACTATTGAACCCTGATGCAAATTGTGAAATGCAAAAATCTCTGCCCCAATTTAATTATAAAAAAATTTGGTGTAAAGCACTCACGCAACTTTCTCTTGCCAATACAAATAATTGACATAAGAAAATTGCAAAAAGTGAAAAATGACACAAATAAACTACTACTTCCAGTTCACCGATTTGATGAAAATGTTCGTGTCGGTCCTCTAGTAGTGACTAACTTAAGTTCCAAGTTCGTACAATGTTCTGTTCTTGAGATATTTTGTTCACACACACCGCGCGCGCGCGCACGCGTAGTGTGTGTGTATATATATAATTTTTTTTTTGTTTTTTAGTCGCATCAATGCCGATAACAGGCAGGTAGAGTGTTAAATTATTTGCACTCGATCTACTAGTTCTAGGGCTACAAAAATAATTCTGTTTCTTTTTACTTGCTCAGCCAATTATATGACTGAAGCATTTAAGAAGAGAAGAGGTAAAAGTGTAAAAGACACTATTTAGAGTTATCTTCTCTAAGAATAATGAATTTTATTATACAGCCAGACCCTGTGGTGAGTGAAGTGAAAGTGTCATTTCCAGGGTGGAAAATACATGATTTTCAGAGGGCCTGACATACTGATAAACATACTTTTCCACTCAGTGAGTAAAGCAATTTTGTAAACCACTTCACTCCTTGTTTTATTTAGTAAAGCTTCTAGAAGTTCAAACCAGCCTTTTGGCTGAGCTAAACAAGTCGCATCAACTGCTTGGTTATTAGCGACTAGGTTTTTTAGGTACCTGGAACAGTTGGTTTTGGCTTGTAAAAATGTCCAGCCCTTAGCCGGAAATCGAAACCGGGATCTCCGCGTTGTAGGCTAACGCGCTAACCACTACGCTACGAAGACGGCCCTTAATAAATATCTCTTCCTAATTTTACTAGCGGATTAAAACAGGTGATTCACGCTTTGATTTTTTTAAATACAGCAGGCCAGCCCAGTCAGTCAGCTGGTTGAAAGGCACTATTATTTGTTAAGTAACACCGGTTGGGCAAGCGACTTCGTACAGTGACAGCCACCCGTGTCAAACTCATGCCTAATTCACGTCAAATAATACACCAACGCAGCGATTAAATTGGGTGGTTGTCAATAATGTAGAGTTCCCGATAACAAATAAAAAAGCTAAAAAATACTGGAAAATCTGCAATCTATTCTTTAGTAGAATATTTAGTAGTTTTTCTTTTTTTGGATGAATTTTCTTTGTTGGTAACGTGCTCGCCTCTCAGTATGCGGTCTTGGGTTCGAATCCCATTCAGGCACGGCATTTTTTCATGCGTTATAAAATATCATTTCATCCTTCACCGTCTGCATTAACAGTAATTGCAAAACAGTCGGACGTTAAACCAAAAAAAAAATTGTGTTATGTCATGATTGAAGAAAAAACCCCAATAGAGGAAAAATTTATATTTATCAAAATAAAAACTTATCTAAAAATAATATTTTACTTCTATAATTACGGCAGTGATATGAGATTATATTCATACTTGTACATAATTACAGAAGCTGATAAAACATTTATTAACAAGAGAAATTATATGTGTAGCTTGCAGTTTCTTAAGAAATAATGTGTTTATAATGTCACAGCAAGAACAGTAGCCTACACAACAACTAAGTTAATGATTTACTGTACTACAACAACAAAGTTGTAATTAAACTTATAATGTTTAATTATTTACACCACGTATAATGCTTTGTAGGTAAGTAGTAATTCCTGACAGAATGTTCCGTTATGTTAAAAGTTCTTGTGTGACATCTCTTAACTTTATGATTACTAATAACAACTTTTCTACTGTTTTTCTTTCCTTCAAACGTGATGTGTTTAAGAAATTACTTTATAAGTTACTACAAAATTTCCTTTTTATGATTCATAACTTTAACCTATTTTATACAACTTTTAAAGTTATGTTAAAAACCTTGATAAGCCTACTTGTAGTAATGTAGGTATTGATTAATTAAAAATCTAATTTAATATTTTAAAGTCATGATGCTCTCTAAATCAAAGTAAATACTGTAATTTCAGATTTTACTAGAATTGTATCTATTTTATATTTGGAGTATTTTCTATATATATCACTATATGTATATTACATGAAATAAAACTCTTGTGTGAAACACTCACACGACTTTCTCTTGCCAATGCAAATAATGAACAATGTAACCTAACATTAGTAATAAAACATTAGAAATAAACGAAAAACTAACCTCAAGAAACATACCTTATTTTAATTATGACTGAATGATGCAAAATAAAAATCAAGCTCAGTTAAGCTTAAAAATACGAAAAATCACTCGTTTACACTAAACTAGGCTCTGTAGCGAAAAATTCTCTAAATAAAAGTTGTTTAGATTAATTTTCTATAAATTTGATTAATACACTTTTGTCGTAACATGCATACTAAGGCTGAAATCTTTAACAAAAATCTATTTTTTTTTAAACATTTCGCGAAAAAAAAAACAGAAAATCGCTAATTACCGCTAAACTAAGCGTTATACAAATAAATGTTTGAAATAGAAGTTGTAGATTTTTTATTTATCTACAACTTTTTTCACATAAACGTTTCCGCTAAAATGCATATTAAAGCCGCAGTCTTAAATAACAATTTTTATGAAAAACAGTCATTCCAAGAATTTCAGCAGACATGGCACCTACCCTATCTTATAGAGCATAAAAAATGTAGTAAATGAGGCGCTGGTTAGCAGGAAAGAAATACGTGACATGCAACTGTATATATAATCAAACTAGAACAGAAGGAGTCTCGAAATATCTCCATCTGGTCACCATTATCAGCAAGGAGTGAGACAACTCACAGGAGATAAGGTGTCGCATTGGGAAGGCCAGAAGTGTCTTTAATACAATGAGCTTAGAGTTCACGAGTTATGATGTGGTTATGGTGTTTTGTGTATGGTTGGAGGCACCATACACAAAACACAAATCATATCAAGAATCGCAGATCGGTGGTGAGAGTTAGGTGATAACACGTGAACTCTCTAAACTTAACTAAAAAGAAAATATGACTATTTACAATTAAATAGATACTAATTTTTTAATTGCAATTGTGTTCAGATTTAACAATAGTTCTACTATTTTCTGTGACTAACAAACACTTTTTCAAATACATCAAACCGTTTTCTAGTAACATAGTTAATGCACACTCTAATAACTTTGTTTCACTACACAACCTGTTTACTTACTGACATTTTTATTCTGTCAAATTACTGACTCGATAAAGAAATTGATTTTATTACTTACTGACTTACTGACTCTATTTATAATAACTGGTTGTAGAATCTTGAGAATAATAAATAATCATAAAAAGGACTCAGATAGATAAAGAACTATAGACATAACAGAACCCGTCGGAACACAATAGACGCTACTAAAACCTTCTACTCTTTTTTAGAAAAATCAAAATATGGATAAAGATTTGTTCATCACAGCAGGTAACAAATTAAACCTCTAAACTTATACTAAAAATACAAAAGAATTATTAACAAAACATTATTTTCCGTCTAATTATCAGAATATTTATTTTAGATTTAACGTATTTATATCTGTAACTTGTTTTAATTGTGTGTTTAAAAATGGATGTCTAATATTATACTTGTTAAATTTTTATGTAATTATTCAAATTAAAAATCAATCGGGCTTGAACAGATAGAAATATCAGTAGCTTATTGTTTCAGATCGGATAATGCTCACCGATAGATAAGTATAACAAAATGGTGAACGCGGTTTTCAGCTTCCTGTTACTAAACCAAAAATTGATTTTACGTCGTTTAGGAACACTAATTAATTGAACGGATGGTTATGACAGCAAAATTTTCAGAGTGGTAAAATAATACATTAGGGATGTTTTTATTAAAAATCGTAACAAAACATTTTTATAACAACAGGGGAAATTATTAACGAAAAGCTTTTAAAAATAAGATACAAATTGTATTTTCTTTTTCACGTGTGGACACATTTACAAATTATTTATTTTACAACAAATTAAGGTAAACGGAAAAAGCATAAATTATTTTTTTTAGAATTAAAAATTATTTATTTAGTGTACGGTTTTGACATAAAGCATTCATATGAATAAATCGATTTATTAAAAATTGTTGTTTTTTATCCTTTATTACTTTCTCTTGCCTATATGAATATAGTATAGGAAGGAAAGTATTGTTTTCATTACGACTTTTCGAAATCGAGTTTTCACCGGATCTACTCGTCATTTTCAGACCCCCTGAACCCCGAAAAACATGTTTTTAGCGATTGGTCTCTGTGTGCGTGCGTGCGCGTGCGCGTGTGCGTTCGTGTGTGTGTGGGTGAACAGAACATCGTACGTACTTGTAACTTAAAATTTAAGTTAGGTTCGACTAGAGGACCCGACCCGAACATTTTTATCAAAATCGGTCAACCGGAAGTAGTAGTTTATTCGTGTCATTTTTTCACTTTTTTGCGATTTTCTCAAAAACGGCTTCTAAGGTTTTTTTTAAAATCGCCTCATTTACTACATTTTTTATGTATAACGTTAGAACCAACGCTATATTAATAAGGGAATGCAATTACACTATAAATAAATGTTGTAAATGTGAAGGTTATTTTTCAGTAGCATGAGAAATATTAAAATAACTTGCATTAAAAATGTGTGTGCGTTCGGCAGTGAAATGTTAACGTTTGATTATGCAGCAGAGGACGCAATGCAGTCTGGTTTTGAACTAAGTACTACTGTCTATAACTTAATGCCCTCCCGCAGAGAGGAGCAGAATCGGCCCGCTACGAGCCTTCTAATTATTCAAATTAAAAATCAATCGGTACTATCTAGAGTACACTGGAATTGGTACATAATGAAGTTTTATTGAGAAGGCTAGTAGCGGGCCGATTTTGCTCCTCACTGCAGGAGGCCATCAAGTTATAGACAGACAGTAGAAGTACCCACACGGACTCTTTCATTTTTATGTAATTACACAGTGTCAGGGCTCATGTGGACACAAAACGGAGCGAACAATACGACACCACATCACTGCCTGCTTACCCTCAACGTAGCCCCACTGCCTGCTTTGAATTTATAAAATCCGTGTAAAAATGAACCTTGTTTTAGAAAATCCGTTAAATTTAAAATATTTGTAGTGTAATTTCATTCCCTTATTAATTAAAAGGATACAGCGTTGGTTCTTACTCCTTACGTCCATCGGGAACGAAAATAACATTTTTTTAATAAACGCTGTAATTCCTTAACCCGTTGTACTAAAAGGCTAAATTTTAGCTGAAATTAATAAGAAAACATGCAGAAACACTGTTCCAAAACGGCATATTTTTCCTCTAAAAATTTTGATCGTGCTACATGTTCTGAAACATGGACTAAGTGAAAAATGCGCTAAAAAAACGGGTACTTATTTTGTTTCCAAATCGCTAGAAAAAGCCTAATACACTCCCATGTTTTATAATTTATACGAATAAAATAACAAAAAAGCAAGCTTTAAAACGAGCCGTACCAGAAATGTAGCCTATATGTTTCTTACTTGATGAGATAGGTGGTTCCAAACACAGGCTTCTTATTTCATCTTACGTACTATAGTGTGAAATATTTTCCTTTCTCTAGCTCGTGATTAAAATGAAGTTATGTTTTTCATGTTTCATTGTTTACTCATGATTAAACATATAGTACATGACTTTCTCTAGCCGATGTAAATAATGAACAATATAACCTATGTTTAATCATCACCAGCAAGCATTTCAGCACCCGCAGTCCTTTGCTTCCTGGACCCGTCACTTTCAAGACCAACACTGCGGTTCTCAGGATCAACTCTTTAAGATTTTCATTGGCCCTTTTCAGGCCCATCATCAACTAACTGTGTCCACTCCGGCAGAAACACACATAAACGGTCCTTCTCAAGGACACTAAAAAATTTAGGTTTTCCCACACCACTTAATATCACCATCTGGTGACGTACTCATGATTAATTAGGTTCTGTTAGTCAAGTTTTATTGTTTACTCATGATTATTTTATTTTTTTATTATTTTATTATTTACTCTATGATTAACATAGGTTAATTGTTCATTATTCTTGTTGGCAAGAGAAAGTACTGCCCATAACAGACAGGTGGAGTGTCAAATTTTTTACACTCAATCTGTTAGTTGCAGGGCTAAAATAAATAGTTCTGGTTCTTGTCACATGGTCAGCCAAATGACTGAATCATTTAAGAACAGAAGAGGTAGAGGTGTAAAAGACACTAATCAGAGTTATTTCCTCTGAAAGTAATGAATTTCATTATACAGCCAGACCCTGTGGTGAATGAAGTGAAGGTGTTATTTGCAGAGTGGAAGATATGTGCTTTTCAGAGGGCCCGGCATGCTGATAAGCATACTTTTCCACTCAGTGAGGAAGGCAATGGTAAACCACCTCACTCCTCGTTTTACTTAGTAAAACCTCTACAGGTTCAAACCAGCTTTTTGGCTGATGACCTAAACAACAAGAGAAAGTAGTGTGAGTGTTTCACAACAGATTTTCATAAATATCAATACCATGAAATTTAACATCACAAAAAATTATTAATTTGTATCAGTTACATTGTTGTAATAATTCAAGAACATACATCTCAGATACGACACACTAAAATAGTTAACTAATATTCTTGGGTTTTTAAATAGGTCATTTAAATCGATTTACCTCCGTATTAAGGAATTTTCAATAAACTAAAATTTCTTATTGGAACTTTGAAGGACAATATTAATAAATAATTATTGTGTAGCTTTCAACCTTCGACAATATAATTTCATTTGTTTAATTATTAATGCGTAAAAAGTTATTAGTTCTATGTTTTTTACCCATTAATGTTAAATGAACAGTGTTGATTTTTTTTTAATTAGCCTACAAATACAGGGTGGTTAAAAGAAAGTATTTTCTGTTCAAATTTGACATTAATCATGTCTGATAGTACCCGATTTGTAATATGGTAACTAAATTTTTGGGGCCGTAAATAAAAGTTATATTCAGGAAATTCTATCCCATCAGTCAAAACTAATATGTATAATAATGAACATTAAATGCATTATGTAACAAATTTAACATTACATTCCGAAGTAAAAATTCCTTTTATAACAGAACCTGCGAAACTCAAATATTAAAAATGTAACAAAAAATTAGCAGACCAAATCAATGCAGCAAACATTAAGATGAAATTTAACATGCCTTTCCCTACGGAGAAAATAAAGTAGAAATTTTCTGATCTAATTGAAAAATAAAATAAAAAGCTTAAAATATTATCTATAATTTACTATATATATCATGTACAGGAAAACTGTACAAGGAAAATTAACAATTTATGGAAACGATTAGAGAAAGAAGAATAAAATTTTATGGACACCTGTATAGAATGGATGTCAACCGGTTGACAAAACAAATTTTTAAGACACTAAACAAAAGAATTAAGTTGTCGGATAAATGGTTTAAAGAAATCAGATATGATATTTAGAAAACCAGAATAAACCGAACCAAATTCAGACAACTAATTAAGGACTTAAAGGGCTTCCACGAAGAGCAAAAACAGAACACCGGGTGAACAGAAGAAAGGAGAAAAGCGTACAGTGAACTAATCCTGAGAATGTGAGCTGCAATAAAGAGATTCCAGAAATATCACTTCACGTGATCTAAAATTGACGTTATACGAGAAAAATGTAAACTTTATTATTTTTTTTAATGTACGGAAAAAACTTAAAATTATTTAACGTTTGTAATTCGTTTTATTTTGGCTTGTTCAAACGTAATGCAACACTATTTTTATTTCAAATGGCCATCTTTTCTTTTTAATCAAGTTCATTTTTACTTTCTCTTGCCTATATGAATTTAAGAAAGAAAAGTATTGTTTTCATATAGATTTTTCGAAATCGAATTTTCACCGGATCTACACGTTTCATCAAAATCGGTCAACCGGAAGTAGTAGTTTATTCGTGTCATTTATCACTTTCTTGCGATTTTCTCAAAAACGTCTCCTACGATTTTTTTTAAATCGCCTCATTTACTACATTTTTAATGTTCTACAAGATAGGATAGGTGCCATGTCTGCTGAAATTATTGAAGAGGCTATTTTCTCGTAAAAAAATTGTTTTTTTAAGATTGAGGCTTAAATATGCATTTTAGCGCAAAAATATAATAATAAAAGTTGTAAATAATTTAAATTCATACAACTTTCATTTTAAACGGTTTTTTGTATAACGTTTAGTTTAGCGGTAATTAGCGATTTCCTATCGAAAATGTGTAAAAAAATTGATTTTTTTAAAGATTTCAGCCCTTAGCATCGATGCATCTTACGACAAACGTGTGTAAATCAAATTTGTAGAAAATTAAAAGATCTACATTTTTATAACGCATTTTTCTCTACAGAGCCTAGTTTAGCGTGAAAGAGTGATATTCCGTATTTTTATGCCAAACTGAGGTTGATTTTCATTTTGCACTATTCAATCATGATTAAAATAAGTTATATTTGTTGAGGTTGGTTTTTTGTTTATTTCTAATCTTTTATTACTAATGTTAGGTATATTGGTCATTATTTGCTTTGGCAAGAAAAAGTCGTGTGAGTGTTTCACACCAGATTTTTAAGTAGTAAGTTTAATAACATTTTGTAATCAGTTTAGTCTACTACTAATTTAGCTTACGTAATTTAATTGTAATTTACTAGTACTTTAACAGTAATAATTTATTATAACTATATCCCGAAAGAACCCGGAACAAAAGTTGAAATATGTTTGGTGATAAACTTAATAGAGTGAATTGTATCAAGGATTTGGTTGTTATATTTGAACTTGGAATCAAATTCCTTTAACTGTGTAATTAAGATATTCAAGCGCACAATGTTTCTACATTGAACGTGCTATCAGTTTGATTTTTAACAACAAACCATTATTTTCCAGGCGGTGTCTGTTTTCTCTATACTTATTAAGAAGTTTAAGTTCGTTATTGGAGATTCAGTGAACAAAGTGGCTTATCTAGTATTACGCTGTTTGTTACATCTTTTAATAGCAATTCTCAAAAAGTTGCTATAAATTGCAATTAGTACAAACCACCTCACATTTTTTCTCTCCTTTTGTAAGATCCATGAGGTTTCTAATATGATAGAGCATTATGACCCTATTGATGTGTTTTGCCTCAGTTAATAACAGTTCTATAATTTTACTGACAACTTTTTTTAAATTTCTGGGCGACAATGCCTAGGTTTACATAAGGTAATATATTAAAAAGAAATCTGGTGTGAAACACTCACACAACTTTATCTTACCAATGAAAATAACTATATTACCTGACATTAGTAATAAAACATTAGAACTAGTAACGTACTAGTAAAATGAATTGTAACGTTGAAATTTTGGCCGGCAATGGCAGGCTTACGCCTGCAAGTTTTCGGAATAAGGGCTGGCACTTTTTGTACACCCTTATTTAAATTAAATGCCACTTATATCAAACTTTTAAATATTTTTTCGGCACTGAAAGGGTTAAATTTATGTGATGAAAATTTATGCCAAACTATGTGATCCAAAATTAAACTTTTACAAAAACAATCAAAATATCTATGACACCATCAATTAATATCTATAAACTTCATCTCAATCATTTTAATGAGCCTACAACGTTTAATTCAGGTGTTGATCTTGTTTATAGCTCCTTAAAACTTTTATGTAACATCTACATATTTTTCTCTTACTGAAAAATTGCAATGTTATCTGTAAATATCAACACGGTGACTCCTTCTGGGTTCTATTAAATACACAAGTACAAAAACAAAACAGGAACAAAATTGGTACACTACAAATGTAACTTAATAACAATATTAAAAAACTCTCTTTTATTCCACCCTGTGTAATATACTGTATCCTACAAGTAGTAAACTTTATATAGCAGTTTTAAGAGAAATAAAAATATAAAAGTAAATATTTTTATGACTGATTTACGTAAAACAATAAAACGGGAATCAAAAAAGCTGTTATTCGAACTTGACAAGTAAACAAACTTGGTAAATTCCGAGTTTTTTTTATGACATAAATTAGGCCTACACGTGTAAATCCTTCTTATTTACGTGCATACTAAATTATTATCGATAGGTACAGCTACATGTAATACTCTTTTTATTTTTGCTTACATTGCAACAATATTCACTAACTTATCCAATGAATTGATATCAGACATGCATTTGTGACTTCATCGGTATAAAAAAACTGTTTCCTCGTGCTCTATATTTATACTATAGAGTTTTTTTTTTGTGTTTTGTCGTGCTGTTTTACAAATTAAGGCAAATGTAGAAAATTAAGGATGATAGATGAAAAGTTCCAGACCTGAAAAACTCCGTTTTTTAAAACAATTTGCGTAACTCTTCATCCACTCGGCTATTCACCTCTATTTTACTCCTTAGCTGCAATTGTTCGTGACTAAAATGCGTGGTATTTATTAACATTTAAGAATACGCATGCTGTTTCTCAAATTTATTGCTCTTCGGAAAGATATAGACTAATATGAATTTCTTTAAAGTTGTCACTCCATTTTTACCCCTAACACCAAGTGGTTGAAATGTAAATGTTTTAGTTTTTTTTTAACCGCTAAGGAACGAATAGATGCTCTGAATTTCAGCTTCAAAGGTGATCGGAAAGTTAGAAAATTAGTGAGTCACTGAGGACTTTTACTTTTATATACACAAACACTATTGCTTTTTCATGTACATCAGCATATCTCAATGTTTTGTTTTTTTATGTATACCGGAACCCACCGGGTTGGTCTAGAGGTAAAGTCGTCGCCTAAATCAGCTGTTTAACAGCTGTTTGGCCTGGATGTTACGTAACATCTACATTTTCTCTTACTGAAAAATTAATTAATTATTTATTTTTTAATTTTGACAATTTGTTTTATCATCTAAAATTATTTAACTAAATATTTGTTTTTTTTTTTGGAAGCTAATTCAGTATTTTTTAAGTACCTAATATATTTATTTCCTTCAATAACATTTAATTTTTAGAGACATATGACAAAATTGTTAAAACTAAAAAATAAATGATTCATTTTTTATAATATTTCTAATATTTTTTAACAATAAAAAATGTACCGTTGACGGATTCGACCTGTCATTACATATTTGCAACAGAACGTTACCATTACTCCAAACGCACAATGTGACAAGTTGATAAAATTTACAATACTTAAAGAGAAAACCGTTACAAATTTGTGTATTTCTGTATTTAAGCTAAAATACAGTTTAAAATGTATCAAAATTGATATTTTTTAAAAGGTCTAAACATTTTCTAATGATTCCTCATTGTTACAAGTCTTCATGTATTCGTGGGAAGAAAATATTAACAAACTAATGAAAATCAATGCTATTTCCCTGTGGTTCAAATTCCGTGGGGCACCCGGTATAAAAAGTTTTTATATTTGCCTTATACTACTTCTAATACTTTGTTTCTTACAACCACTTTCGCGGTGCACCGCTTCTTCAGATATAATAATAGCGTCTAGAAATTGTTTATTAAAATTTCATCTTCCTTTGTCAATGGTTTGAATCAAACTGTTTGATTCAAACTTTATTCAAACCATTGAAAAAGTAAGATGCAATCTTTGTAAACAATTTTTTGAAACAATTATTATTACCTGAAGAAGCGGTGTACATCACAAAAGTGCTTGTAAGAAACAAAATATAAGAAGCAAATTAAGGTAAATAAAAAATGCTTTTTATATTTACATAAAAAACCAAAATATTAATATGGATTCTGCTGCTATGATTCTAACTAGTAACTTAAATAATATAATCAGTAGGCTATATCTTTATAATTTCTTTTTTTTTGATTTTCCTTAACGCTATTAAATTATTGCGAAATGTCACTGATGTGACATTGTAGCATTCTAACAAGCTATTAGTCTTCCATTTCGCGTCAAAAAAATTCAATTACAAATGTATAATAAAAAATGCTTTTTATATTTATATAAAAAACCAAAATATTAAAATATGGATTCTGCTGCTATGATTCTAACTAATAACTTAAATAATATAATCAGTATATTTTTATAAAACTTTTTTTTGATTTTCCCTAACGCTATTAAATTTTTTTGTGATCCCTACCACCTTTATTTTACCAATGCAAATAACTACATTACCTAACATTTTTTTTTTATTCCTAATTTGTGTACGTTGCAATCTGTTCAATTCAGAACAATAAGCAACCCCACGACCCAATGAGATGAGGATGATGTGTATAACGTGTAAATGAGGTGTAGTCTTGTACAGACTCAGGTCGACCATTCCTGAGAGAGTATGTTAATTGAACCTCAACCATCAAAGTACACCGGTAACCACTGTCTAGCATTCAAATCCGAATAAAAACCTTTACTAGGATTTGAACCAGGAACCTTCGTCTTCGAAAATCAGCTGTTAAACAGCTGATTTTGGCGACGACTTTACCTCTAGACCAACCTAGCTATTAAATTATTGCGAAGTGTTACTGATGTGACATTGTAGCATTCTAACAAGCTATTAGTCTTCTATTTCGCAACAAAAAAAATTCAATTACAAATCTTGTATTGAATTGTGGTTTAAGAGAATTACGTTTTTTTATTTAGTGTGTCAAAAACACATTTATTTAGTATTTTTACCTCCGATTTAAAGGGTGGAACCAAAATGCTAAAAAGGTACTGGTTAAGTAACATTCAGTTTTCTCATATTCCTTTTGAAGCTAACACATTTGCGAATGTAAAATGATATTTTTGGTATATTATTGACGTTGTGAAAACAGGTTCAATACTTTTGTTTTATAAAAGAACAAAAAGTTTACGTATAAACATGTGTAAAACATTATCTTTTTTACTTGCTTAGTCGGCTACAAAAATATCTATCTGATATTTTATATTTTGAACGAAGACTGCATTATTTTAATGCTCTCTCCATTCTCATTCTTTTTCACAAACAGAAACGAAAAGTTGTAAAAATACTGGCCCTGATATTACATGAGAAAATAACATATGTTTATCTGTACCGTATTTCTTATTTTAGTAAAATGTAAACTACCTCTGAATTGAAATGTATTGTAATATTATGAACTCTTTTCCTTTCGTTGTTTCCCACAACTGAAATACCATTTTATTACTGATACATGATCTGAATAAACTAGAATTTTATTCATTATATTCAATATTTTTGTAATCTCTCCAGATTTTGAAACTGTCAAGGTTTAATTTTTTGTTTGTTTTTACTGAAATGGTTGCGACTGTGTGTACTGTACGGAATGAAAAGTATTTGTAACATTTAGCCTAGGTTCTTTCGGGATCTGGGTTTAATAATAAATAAACAAACTTATAACACTTAAGCTAATTATTTATTTTACAATTTGTTGCTTAGTCATCAACCGAAAGCCTTGTTTGAACTTGTAGAGATTTTACTAAGTAAAACGAGGAGTGAGGTAGTTTATCAAAGCCTTCTTCACTGAGTGGAAAAGTATGCTTATTAGCATCCCAGGCCCTCCAAAAAGCACCTACTTTCCACCCTGAAAATGACACCTTCACTTCATTCATCACAGAGTCTGGCTGTATAATGAAATTTATGACTCTCAGAGGAGATAACTCTAAGTGTCGTTTACACCTGTACCTCTTCTGTTCTTAAATAGTTCAATCATATAGTTGGCTGACTATGTGATAAGAAACAGAACTATTTTTTGCAGCCCTGGGACCAACAGATCGAGTGCAATTAATTTAACTCTCCACCTCCCTGTTATTTACAACTAGTAACTACGATTAAAGATTTAATTTAGCCCACTAACAAATACAATTACATATATTAAATATATTACATAAATTAAATCAATTACAAAACGTAAGCTTCGACCAACTTGACTAACGGTAGATTACTGTTCTTAAAAACCAAGACGATTGCCTGTCCTCAAACACTTGCTACCCGCACAAATAATCGCTAAAATCTTAGTTCAGAACCGGTCCCGTAACGACAATATTTCGAACGGCCCGTCATACTTTCCATTCAACGATTCAGCTATTGACTACCTCACTACAAAGGTACTAACTGTTTTTATACCTGCGGAGTTTAGGAAACTATTAAGTTTCCTAAACATTCAACATCCTTCATCGCTACTCTAGAACTTTCCTCATAGAAGGAACAAAATTTTTTTTAAAAATTCTACTACATTCAATTTCTTAGAATTCCTTTTCAAAACGTTTCATCCATCGCAATTCACTATCTTTGTTCAACACACTCCACCTTATACAATACGCAGTTTCGTAAAAATGAAGGCAACCTGTACAAAAATAAACAACCTTGCATTAATAATTTCTAGTCTAATTACGAACTGTTACGATATTTTGAAAAATTCGTTGATGTACTTAAACTGTTTTCCACGTATCATGTACCCCGCAAGCTAAAAATATGTTTAAATGAATTTAATTTTATTAAAAACTGCATTTAAATACAAAATAATATTTACATGCAAAATAATTTGAAGTTTATATATTCTGTTATAGAATACCTATAGTTTATAAAATTTCATAATTTATTAGTAACTGTTAACAATTTTCTAGTGCCTAAATGTGAACTTTTAAAAAGAAATTACGTGTACACTGTTAAACGTTAAAAAAATATTAATTGTTATAATAGAGTTTTAATTACCAGGAAAAATGTTTTATGGTTTCAATTGATTTAAGTTTTAATGTTTCTGCCTTTGATAACAAATATTTGTAGATTAAAATTACATACTCGTGTTTTACTTTTCAACAATTTCTATATCGGTATTGTGTACTTGAATATTGAATATTTTTGCGTTATTTTAGACTAGTTAATTACTAATTTTTATGGTGGAAATCCGGGTTTGTTATTGTTATTGCAATGATGATAAACCTTCTTATTTCTGTGTGATTGATAATTTCTTTAACCTTTTAACAGTTTATAAAATAGTTAATTTGGTAGTTCTGTTTCTTATTACATGATCAGCGTATTATATGACTGAAGCATTTAAGAACAGAAAAGGTAAAGGTGTAAAAGACACTAGTCAGAATTATCTCCTCTGAGAGTAATGATTTTGATTATACAGCCAGACTCTATGGTGAATGAGTTTAAAAAACTTATTAATATATCAAAAAATAAAAAAGTGAAGAAATTTAAATACCTAGGTTTTGTAATGTAAGAGAATGGCAATGAAGACGAAGAAATAAAAAATAAATTACAGAACGATAACATAAAACTCGATATCGCTCAACTGTAGTCTATATAAAGATACTACAATAAAGTTTCCCATAATAGAAAAGCGGCGTGTTAAATTATTTGCACTCGATCTGTTAGTTTCAGGGCTGTAGCAAATAGTTTTGTTTCTTATCACAAGGTCAGCGTATTATAAGACTAAAGCATTTAAGAACAGAAAAGGTCAAGGTGTAAAAGACACTAGTCAGAGTTATCTCCTCTGAGAGTAATGAATTTCATTATAAAGCAAGACCCTGTGGTGAATAAAGTGAGGGTGTCATTTGAAGGGTGGTAAGTAGATGCTTTTCAGAGGGCTTGAGCTTTTCAGAGGGCATGCTGATAAGCATAGTCTTCCATTCAGGGAGAAAAACAATGGTAAACCACCTCACTCCTCGTTTTACTTATAGTCTCTATAAGTTTGATGCTTGATGCTTTTCAGAGGGCATGCTGATAAGCATAGTCTTCCATTCAGGGAGAAAAACAATGGTAAACCACCTCACTCCTCGTTTTACTTATAGTCTCTAGCGATTCAAACCAGCCTTTCGGCTGATGACCTAAAAATAAATAACAACAATAAAGTACGAAGCATTATATGAATCTGAATAATTATATCTTCCATTAAAAGGAAGTTAAAAAACAAATCTGATGTGAAACACTCTCACGGCTTCCTCTTCTCAATGTAAATATGAAAAGATAATATATTTTTAGTGATGAGTGAACAGTGTAAAATCAAAAACATAACTTAATTTTAATCAGTAAATTCAGCTAAATGAAAATCAACCTCTGTTCGACTTAAAAATACTCAAAATTGACGCTAAACTAAGCTCTGCAGAAAACAGTTCTTGAAATAAAACTTGTAGGTTTTAAAACCCCTAACATTTTCTACAACTTCGATTAATAAGAATAAGTTTTATTCTTGTACCATACTCGTCTGCACATTTCTGTCTCCATCGGTTTCAGTAACTAATCGTTTCTTTAAATTAGAGAAACAGCTAACATTGTATTCAATCTATCGGATTGGAACTATCCTCGATGATATCTTGCAACCGTTAGATAAACGTATAATTATTTCTGTAATTTCACTTTTTATTCTCTTGTACTAGGTATAATTCTATTTCAAAAAAACAAAACTTAATTTTATTTACTTTTATATAATTTCCGTCTTTTATATTATTTACTTTACCAATTATTTTCTTCATAATATTAGTTCTTTTGTTTTAGATATTTCCGTTACACTTTGTTCATTTATCTTTCTTTTTATTGATGTAGTATTTTCTAACATTAATATTGTTATACTTTAGTTACAAGATGGTAAATATTCTAATAAGCCTGACAATTGGCAGCAAAAGTAAACTGCCTACTAAAATTCTAAAATATCCATTTTTCTTAAAACTAAATTCAATCGACTAAAGTTTGCTAATTTTAATTAAACTGGAATCAGAAAACAATTTTTTGGCCGGCTCGTTGGCGTAGTGGTTAGCGCAACTGGCTTCTACGCCGGGGCCCGGGTTCGATTCCCAGTTAGATCTGACATTTTTTCATCACTCATCTTCATCTATCAACCTTCTCACCGTCTGAATTAGCAGCAATTGCAAAACAGTCAGAAGTAAAACCAAAATAAAATTTTAAAAAATCATCGAAACCGTTTTTGAGAAAATCACAAAAAAGTGAAAAATCGGACGAATAAATTACTAGACTACTTTCGGTTGACAGATTTTGATAAAAATGTTTATACAAAGTTCCTTTGTGGTACCTTACTTAAGTTCCAGGTTTCAACTTCGTAAGCTATTCAGTTCTTAAGATATTTTGTTCACACACACGCGCGCGCTCTCTCTCCCTCCCCTTCTCTCTTCTCCCTTGCTCAAACACGCAAGCACACACGCACAGATCAAAAATCTAAAAACTTTTTTTTGTATTCAGAGGATTTGAAAACGTGTATTTCCCATGAAAACTCGATTTCGAAAAATTGACATGAAAACAGTACGATCCGTCAATACATATTTATGTATATAGGGCAAGAGAAAGAAAAACTCAATAATAGACTTACTCGTCAACGGTGTTGAGTGCGAAGCAAAACGAGCGGGATGGCTAGTGGGTCATAAAGTAGAAAAAATAAAGGCAGATAGCATTGTGTATATATTTTGAGTAAAATTCTATTGAATGTTCTCCCCTTCAAGAATATACATATTTATCAAACAAACAAAAGAATTTTAGAAGTAAAAAAGTTTTAATGCGTATAGGGTTAAAAGATGCCACTACAGATATACAGTTTTACAACAGACAAATGAAGCCGCATTTTTATCTGATGTCGCAGCTTAAAAACCTTATCCAAATCAATACGTTGCAACGTAAATCTACCCTTTCTTGTTATGAATAAAATATAAACTTTTTAATACTGTAAAAAAGTAATGTTATAAAACAGAATAGGAAGGTTTCTGAATATCTCATTAAGAATTGTAGTACAGTCGAACTTCTACAATTCGAATCCTCAAGGGATGGAGGAAAATTTTGACTTATGGAAAAATAAAAAGAAAGCAGTTATAAAAAAATAACAAAAACAGAATTACACGCAGGCCTACAATAATAATAATACAGTAGCCTACAATATATGAAATTTGTAGGTAGGCCTACTGTACATGCGTAATTTTCGTAATATAGTACATTGCATTTAGCTTAGCTACTGGCTACAATGTTAAGTACTGTACATATTTTATATATTATTCCAAAATTTTACACTATTTAATTACGCAGTACATGCTGAATATGGTACATTGATAGACTATGGTTCTATTGTTTTGTGGTCGACCAAAGATTCGTCGATTCAAAGAAATTCATTGTTTTGGTTTACGCCTGTTTGTCTTATACAAAGGCAACCAGATGACTTTGAGGGTTAGTACACCTGTCCCTTTTATGGTCAAACATTTCCTTTTATAATATAAGAAGTTGCCCATAACGGGCAGGTGGAATATTAAATTAATTGAACTCGATCTGTTAGTTCCAGGGCTACAAAAAATTGTTCTGTTTCTTATCACATAATCAGCCAGTTATATGACTGAACTATTTAAGAACAGAAGAGATAGAGGTGTAAAAACAACACAAGTCAGAGTTATCTCCTCTGAGAGTAATGAATTTCATTATACAGCCAGACCCTGTAGTGAATGAAGTGAAGGTGTCATTTGCAGGGTGGAAAGTAGGTGCTTTTCGGTGAGCCTGGCATGCTGATGAGCATTCTATTTCGACTCAGTGAGGAAGGCAATAGTAAACCACCTCACTCCTCATTTTTACTTAGTTAAATCTCTAGAGGTTCAAACCAGCCTTTGGCTGCTGACCTAAGCAACAACAATGAAAGAAGCAGCTTTGTTCCTACATTTTTCAAAAGACCAAAAACGCTATTTTGAGAACTATGTACATATTTTTGTCAAAAGAAATGAAATAAATAGTTCGACTTGAAAAAATGGTGGAATTCGAGTTATAGATGAATTTTTACATGGTAAATGCATAGAAGGTTGAAGGAAACTGAAATTAAATTCGAGATATAGAAAATTAAAGTTATTGACGTTCAATTTATAGAAGTTCGACTGTAATAACATTGAAATAAAAGACAGTCTGTAAGAATAACAAAAACTTTTCAAATTGAATTAAGGAACTCCAGTTCCTTAAGATACGAGAGTTGAAGTTGACACTTTTACCGAAACCCCGGTCTCACAGACCGCTAGGAAATTTTAAGTTTAGAATTTGGCAACACTAGTAGGCCGCCTTGGGTCCATCTCCTTAGTACCTTCCCCCCACCAACCCCTTCAACTGCTGACACGCCGTTTGTTCAGTTTGAGTGCGGTGATTGACCTTGTCTGGGGTTTAACTGTAAACAAACCGGTCTCCCTGACCGACGGTTTCTGTTAGTGTTGTTTTGACGCGCGGTCACACAAACCGAGGGTTTCTGTTTATGTTTGAACTTATTTCTTTTTTTAGTTTTTAGTTACTTTTTAGGATTTAAAGAAGTGTGTATGTAGACTGTATTTAAGTTTAAGTTAATGACTGTATTGTAAGTTTTTAGACTGTATTTGAATGTGAGTTAGTGTTTTGTGTCACACAAACCGAGGGTTTCTGTTTATGTTTCAACTTATTTCCTTTTTATTTTTTTGTTACGTATTAGGATTTAAATAAGTGTGTATATAGACTGTATTTAAGTTTAAGTTTAAGTTATAGACTGTATTGTAAGTTTTTAGACTGTATTTGAATGTGAGTTAGTGTTTTGTGTCACACAAACCGAGGGTTTCTGTTTATGTTTCAACTTATTTTTTTTTTATTTTTTAGTTACGTTTTAGGATTTAAATAAGTGTGTATATAGACTGTATTTAAGTTTAAGTTATAGACTGTATTGTAAGTTTTTAGACTGTATTTGAATGTGAGTTAGTGTTTTGTGCCATGGATGAGGATCAGAGTGGTAGTAATCAAAACCGACCTCCCAGACGTTTGAAGCCTAGTGATCCAAAGTTTGGAGATTTTGTTCGGGATTTAATGGATAACTACGATGAGGTTAGCAGTGAAAATGAAGTTGACGACTCCGATGAAGATCCCGACTATATTTTATTAGGTCGTGAAGGACAAGATACTGTAGATGAGAGTTCTGAGGAAGAAGATAAAGAGAGTTCTGAGGAAGAAGATAACGTTTTGTTAGAAGAGGATGTTTCGAATGAGCCTATTCAAGCTAATCAAGCTGTAAGTGAAGAAATATTCTTCATTGAGAGGACTAAGAAGACTGAGCTAGTAGTGCCTAACGCATGGACCAACAAGCCACCACCCCGAAATGTGAGGACCCCTGCTAAGAACATCATTAGGAGCTTACCAGGATTACGTGGACGAGCTAAAACACTCGGAAACCAACCAAGCAAAAAAGAGGTATGGCAGCTATTATTTGATGACTTAATTATTAACATGATCCTGGTAAACACCAACATAAAACTTGAAGCCGTAAGAGCTGGTTTGTCAGAAAAGACTAAGAAAAACAACTACAGAGATACAGACATTGAAGAGCTCAACGCTCTATTTGGATTGTTGTTGGCATCATCAGTTTTATCATCAAATCAAGAGAAAATAACATCTGTATTTACAAAAGATCCTTACAGTAGACCTATTTATTCAGCGACCATGTCTATCAAACGATTTGAAATACTTCTAATGTGTCTACGCTTCGATGATGTTAGAACTCGTAATCAAAGAAGATTAACAGACAAAGCTGCTCCTATATCTGAGATATTCGGAAAATTCATTGAAAACTACAAACGTTCGTACTCAGTGTCTTCTGAGGTAACAATTGATGAGATGCTAGTTCCGTTTCGTGGACGATGTGGGTTCAAGGTATTTATGCCAAAAAAACCTAAAAAATACGGAATAAAAGTCATGTGCCTGTGTGATGCTAAAACTTCCTATCTGCTAAATGCATACATCTACACCGGAAAGGGTTCTGATTCCGTGGGACTGAGTGAGACAGAAAAAACCCTTGCCATTCCAACTCAGTCTGTAGTAAAACTGTGTCAACCGATCGTAAACAGTAACAAAAATGTTACTGCCGATAAACTGGTTCAGCTCACTTGAAGTTGTAGATGAGTTACTAAAAAGAAACGTCACTTACGTCGGCACAGTAAAAAAAGATAAGAAAGCTATCCCACAAAAATTTCTACAAGACCCTGTACGTCCTGTTGGCTCCTCACTGTATGGATTTAGACCCAACATGACTCTACTGAGCTATGTGCCTAAGAAAAACCGGGCTGTTATCCTTATTTCATCGATGCATCATTCCATTGAAACAAACGAGAATAAACGCAAGCCTGAGATGATAGCGTATTATAATGCAACTAAGTGTGGAGTTGACATCATGGACATGAAGTGTGCGGTGTACTCTTCAAGCCGGCGAACGAGGAGATGGCCGGTTGCAATGTTCTACAGAATGCTGAATATTGGTTCAGTGAATGCGTTCATTCTGTACATGAGCTACAAGAACTCTCTTATTCTGACACGATTCGAGTTCATAAAACAGTTGAGTTTTGAGCTCATCAAACCGCATCTTCAAAAAAGGTTCTCTCTTCCAAGCCTTCAACGAAACCTGAAAGAAGACATCAGAAGAGTACTTGGGAATGACGTGCCAGCCGAAGAACGTAGAGGCCAGGGAGAAGGAGATGTTGCAGACGCAGGACCGAGTGACAGGATGGAGAAGAGGAAAACTTGCGCTACTTGCCCAAGCACAAAGAAAAGGAAGACGGCCTACAAGTGCATAGTTTGTTCAAAGGCTATCTGTCTAGAGTGCAGTAAAAAACTATGCTTGCAATGTGCAAAAGAAACTGTTGCTTAATCAGATTATGTTTTAGTTCCATTGAATATTTGTTAGCGTTGAGAGGCCTAAGGTTTCGGTAAAAGTGTTAAATATTTCAAATAAATAGATACATTAGTCTGCATCAGTAGTACTTTAAGCATTTCAATGAGATAAATATACAGTTTTAATTAACTAGTATTCTAAGTGACATTGTAATTAATTAAACCTACTTAATTAATTTATCATATGTTTTTACCTAAATTCAATATTATTAATATTAGGCCTACTGTTTACATAATTATTTACATAACCCACTGGATTGCTATGCTGTTCGAGAACAACGCCAAATCATCTGAAAATCCCTTACAGTTGACTGACTTCTCTACCTATCTTGCTTTCTCCTTGTTTTTTCTCCTTCCATTTTCTAATAACGAATTCAAGAGCGCAGTTCAAAAATCAGGGTTTGACTGTATACATTTTACAGTAAACTTGTAATATTGGCATTTTCAGTACTCATTGAACCTTCGTCACAGAATAAGAGATGATAATTATCCTTTTGTACAAAAATACAATCATCAAAACTTTCTTAGTCGAACTTCGATATAACGAAATCGAGAATCCTGGTCAAAAATTCGTTAAATCAAGGTATTCGTTTTATCGAAATAACAAGAATTTCCAAGCTAATTTTTATTACTAACGAATTTTTCTCACGTTGTATGATGAGTTATATACAGTTAATTTTCTTAATAGACGCGTCTTAACCAGTAAATTCATTTTTTATAGATCATGTTTTACGTAATTACGGTTAATATTAGTACAAAAATTTGTATTGATTTCAAGTAGGAACTTACCTCGTACTTAGATCTTGGCTATAATTAAAAGTATCTGAAACTCATTTGTAGCTCAATACTGTATTTTTATTTTTAGTACATATTTCTTCAAAACACTAACATAAAAGATAAATACACTAACTTTATCTAAATCGTTTATAAAAACACTAATTCTAAATGTGCTCCTTTTGTTTTTGATATTGACAAGTATTGGTTAGAATATTTAATTACATTGTTTTAAATGTTAATTTACGACTTGAAAAAGTGAGTAATTTTCCGTGTTTCTTGTGTTTGGACAAAGCAATACCTACAAAAAAAGTTTCACATTTATTTAAATTTTCAAAAATACTGTCAGGCACTTCATCCTTGAGCTGTAGCCCAAGACTAATTATTTTAAATGACTGTAAAATCTCGTCGACGGTAGGTTTTTTTCTCCTGCTGCTGGTCTTCGCAGTTTATCTTCTTCTTATTCTCCTTCATCATCCTGGTTAGCGGACTTACTAACACCATGAAGTATATCGTCATCTTTCGGAAAATCACTAACAGTAATCTGTTCATCAATCGTGATGAAATTTTCTAGAGTAATTTCGTTACTGACGTTTCCAGTTGACGGAAATCAAAAGAATCCACCTTAAAACTCACAGAGAAATCATAATACACCGTGTCACTTCGTACTTATTGCATAACACTATTTCGTTATATTAAGGTACTTATTCGTTAAATCGAGGTAAATTTACATATAGTTTAATTATAATGTCACGGTGCAGTAATAAAATTCGTATAATCAAGGTTTTCGTTATATCGAAGTTCGACTGTATTTTCACACATCTTTTAAAAACAAAAACACTACTTTAAATATTTTTGCAAATATCGTTTAAATCAAATTTAAATTGATAAGGTCCTTGTACAATTTATGAATAATAAAAGTCATCTGTTCTGCCTATTGCCTAAAAATATAAACCATTGTAATCATGCCATAAATCGATTTTTAGATTTATTGTTAACGAATCGATTTCTAGTTATATCGATTAGAAACCGGCTTAGTGGTTCAAGATAATATATGATCATATTTTATAGTTTAACTGTAAAACGTTTTAATACACATGTTTCAATTTTTTCGACTTAATTTATATTGTATGAATTTTAATAGCTTTGATATTTACATGTTTTCTTTTTTATTTTTGCTAATTTGTTATAAATATTCATTACTTTTTAACCAGTTCATATATCTAAATTCACCTATATTAAAATTGTTACATGAAATTAAAACTAAATAGTGTTTCAAGTTTTGGTTTCCCAGTTAATGTTTTAGTACCGTAATTAATTTAATAATTTTAAGGATCTTTATTTTTATGACAATTTTGTTTTATTAACGAATTAATATTTGCCTTCTGGATGTCATTAAGTATTTTAATTTATTGTTATAATAAAAAGTGTGGTTATTTAACAGTACAGATTTCTAAAATATAATTTTTGTCACACTTACCTTAAGAGGAGTCCGACTTCCTGTATAACTTAATACGATAAATGAAATAATTGGTTTGAAATACTCACACGACTTTACCTTGTCAATGTAGAAAGGACCACTTTTGATGAGCACTCCATGTAAAATTCCAAAATGCTACAAAACGAAGTAAGATAGATGAATAATCTTCAAACATTGGCCGCCTTCATGGTGGTGTGGTAACTATCCCGCTAGCCTACAAAGCGAAAGGTCCCAGGTTCGATTCCCGGCTAGGGTCTGAAAATTTTAACTCGTTAAAACGTACAGTAGTTGCTAGTCATCAAGCTGTCGATGTGATTTTAAACAAAAACTAAAAAAAATTCGAACAATAGTAGTAGAGTGTTTAATTTTCAAATAATTTATTATCTGTTCCTTTACAAAATTTAGAACACTGTAAAAATACAGAAAGATATATTTTATCTTATTTTATTATTATTTTATATCGTTTATTTAGCCATGTTAAAAAAATTTCAATTTTGAAAACCGAAAAGAATTTTTTACAGATTTTAATGAGCAGAATATGGAAAATCATTAGGCTAAATGACACTTAACCAATCTTTATAACTTATTAAACGTTTCAAATAAAATTTATATAAATGTATTGTCACCAGATAGCGACATTAAGTGGCGAGTTGAAACCTCTGCATTTTGGTGGCCCTGAAAGGGCTCTTTAAGCGGTGGTCGTTTTGATGGGAAGCGTCGGAAACACGGCGTGTCGTCGTCCAGCAGAGACATCATATTCTTCCCTCGCAGTAGTGCGTCGATAGCTGCTTCGTCATTTTTTCGAGTATTTTTCTCTACAGAGCCTAGTTTAGCGTGAATGAGTGATTTCCCGTAGTTTTAAGCCAAAATGAGGTTGATTTTCATTTTGCGTCTTTCACTCATGATTAAAATTAGGTTATGTTTATTGAGGTTAGTTTTTTGTTTATTTCTAATGTTTTATTACTAATGTTAGGTTATATTGTTCAATATTTGCATTGGCAAGAGAAATTTGTGTGAGTGTTTCACACTAGATTTTTTTTATAGAGTAATTGGATATTAAATAAATATGTCTATAGCTATAACGGAGGTTGATTTTGAAATCCAGGAATATTAATTTGAAAATATAACTTTTTTTGAAGTTTTTTCTTAATATTTTTCTGCAATAGGTAGATATATTTTCTCTTACAATATGACAGTGTATTCATAAACACTAAGACCATTAATCTTTTGAAAATAAGATTTGAAAGACACGGTCTCATTTTTTATAGAACTGACTTTTAAAAAGATTCATCTCGTGTAAAGTAAACATCTCTTGCAAGAAACCATTACAGTAGTAAATAAAAGTAAAGTATATACGGTTTAAAAACCATTTTAAACAAGACTAACATTACTGTGAAAAGTATAAACTTTTTGTATAAATGAAGAAGGTTACGGAAGACAAAAATTCAAGAAAAATAGGTCGGAAAGTTACGGACTAATGAAGTTTTTAGAATAGATTGCTTTCAGGCAATTTCATTATGTTACAAGATACAAATTGAAATGACTTCATGTTACAAGGAAATAAAGGGGTCAAAACAAAATGGATTTGTAAAGGCTGTGAAGGCACAGTAATAAAATAGAACAAATAAAGGGTGGAACTGAAAGGGTTAGAGTAACTGGTGTTGTATGAAAACGTGAAAATGGTTTGAGGAAGATACTAGAATGTAACAGTGTGTAAATTTTTAACATAATTAGATTAGAACTACTGTAGAAGCGTGCAGATGAAAGCGTAGGTCTATAGTAGAATTGTGTACACGTAAATCATGCAGTGTTGCGTGCATTGAACCTTTAAGTCCATCTGGTTTAGATCGATTATTCGACTTTAGTATCGTTAGGTAACATTAATTGTCTATGCAAATATAATCAATGTTTTATCAGGTTTTAGAATTTGGCTCTACTTTCTTTAAGGAACCAAATATTTTTATATTAATGAATATTAATTAATGGTTACAGATAGAACTCAATTACGTAACACAAATTTCTAACAAGTTATTTTTGTGTGATTCCAAAATGTATAATAATAGAAGTAAAAAATCTAGTGTGAAACACTCATACGATTTTTTATTGCCTATGTATATAATGAACAATGTCACCTATGTTTATTCATGATTAAACAATGAAAAATAAATAACATAACCTAATTTTAATCATAAGTGAATGACGCTAAATGAAAAAGTCCCTTTCATGAGACTAAGCGTCTCATGGCTGGTGGTAAATTTTAAAAAGGCTTACCTTTGACTTATGGCAAAAACCATTAGTAATTTCTTTATCTACTCTTTAACCCTTAGAAGCCGGGTAGCATGGAGGGTAATATTGAGGGAGTAAATTGTAGGGGGAGGCAAAGATTAAAATATATAAAACAAATTACAAAAGATGTAGAGTGTTACAGGTATGTAGATATGAAACGACTTGCGCAAGATGTAACAGCTTGGAGAACTGCATCAAATCAGTCGAGAGACTGATGACAAAAAAAACGCTTTTGCCCTAGAGTGCATATTAAGGCCACAATCTAAAAGTTTTTTTACCATGATAGCACATTGCCCTACGAATTTCAAGACAAATGATGCTTACCCTATCTCGTAGAGCATAAAAATGTAATAAATGAGGCAATTTTTTTTAAATTGTAGGAGCCGTTTTTAAGAAAATCGAAAAAAGTAAAAAATTGCACGAATAAACTACTACTTCCGGTTGACCGATTTTGATGAAAAAATGTTCGTGTACGGTTAGTGTACGTAAGTGGTACGTAACTTAAGTTTCAATTTCGTTCACACGCAGACACACATACATACACACAAAGCAATCGCTAAAAACATGTTTTTTTGGGCTCAGGGTGCCTGAAAACATGTATTTCCGGTGAAAACTCAATTTGAAAAAATCGAATACAATACTTTCCTTCCCTATATATTCGTATATAAAGTACTGTAGGGCAAGAGAAAGTAATAACTTAGTCCAAACTATTTGATAATGAATGTTTTAATTTAACTTTGTAATTAAGATTTAATCATGGTGTTTTTATCGATTACGACTATCTAACAAATAAATTACAAGTAACTACAGGGTAGTGGTAAAAGGTTTATGTGTCTAATAAAAACCAAGCCGTCGTTTTGTAGTTACTGCATTGGTTTTAATTAAAAATAAAGGGCTTTTAATCAGAAAATCATCTGCTGAACTTTTCCGTATTGCTGTCAGCAAAGTGAGAATTGCCATGCTGGTCGCCAACATCCGAAACGGATAGCGCACTAAAAGAAGAAGAATCAGAAAAAACTCTATTCAAGATTCCACTCAAGTGACAAAAATTAAAAAATAAATGAATTAATAAGCTGCCTTTGTAGCATAGTGGTAGCGCGCTAGCCTACAACTTGAAGGTCCCGGATTTGATTCACGGCTAGGGTCTGGAAATTTACAAAGTTCAAACCCACTGTTACATACCCCAACGTTTTCATTAATATCCGAGTTGCTGATGCTAAAAACATATTTTTTGGGGTTTGGTGGCTTGAAAACGTGTATTTTCGGTGAAAACTCGATTTTAAAAAAATCGGTATGAAAACAATACTTTTCTTCCTTATATATTCATACAGGCCTAGAGAAAGTAAAAGGCATAATTTATTTTGGTCTAAGCAACTTGAAATACATTTTTCAATGTTATCTTGTAATATCTATAAATTTTTTTTGTTCCTTCCGTATTCAAAAAACTAAAAAAAAATACATAAATAATACAATATTTACGTACCAGTATTATCTCCATCAATATCCGTGTTAATAGTAATATCATCTATATAAAATATTGGAGTAGTATACAAATGGACTGATCTATGGATTCCAGCAAAATTGAAGAAATCAAAAGGGTATGTCATCATGCGGTCTTGAGTTCGAATCCCACTCAGGCACGGCATATTTTCATACGTTACAAAAAATCATTTCATCCTTCATTGTACACAGTAAGTTACAACCCAGCAACGTGGCTAATGACCATTGTAGTTGATGGGACGTTAAATAAATAAATAAAAAAGTGTATGTTTCAATTGTTTCACTTTCATTGTCCCTGCAAATAACCATTTACATAAAAATATGTTAAGGGTTAAAGATCCCTTTCTTGAGAAACAGTCTCATGACCGGTGGAAATTTTTAAAAAGGCTTACCTTAACCTATGGCAAAAACCGTTAGTGATTTCTGTATCTACTCTTTAAGAGGATTCGAATGAGACTATTTTATGTTTCCAAATTTCGACTTTGATTTCTTGACTTCTGGTTTTGAACACTTTCGTCGAAACCGGAACTTCAAGCCCAATGATTTCTGTATCTACTCTTTAACAGGAATCAAATGACAATAATTTTTGTCACTATTTTTTGACACTATTTTTTTTTCAAATTCCGACTTTGATTTCTTGACTTCTATTTTTGGACCCTTTCGGTCGAAACCGGAACTTCAACCTTAATGATTTCTGTATCTACTCGTTAACAGGAATCGAATGACAATAATTTTTGTTTTCAAATTCCGACTTTGATTTCTTGACTTCTGGTTTTGAACACTTTCGGTCGAAACCGGTATTTCAAACCCAGTGATTTTTGTATCTACTCTTTAACAGGAATCGAATGACACTATTTTTGTTTCCAAATTCCGACTTTGAGTTCTTGACTTTCGGTTTTGGGCCACTTCCAGTCGAATCCGGAACTTCAAACTCAATTCAGGCCTCTACCTTTTCGTGTAGATTACGAATCCTAAAACCGTTTGTTGCTATCTCTTGTAGTTTCTGACATCTGGGTGTGACGGCGGACGGACAAAGGAAATGATAGATGATTATTTTAAAAATTACTACCAACTGTTTCTGTAAAAGAGAATATATAATTTTTCATTTAGATTGGGTTTGAAGTTTCAATTTCAACCGGAAGTGGCCCCAAACCGGAAGTTAAGAAATCAAAGTCGGAATCTGGAAACAAAAATAGTGTCATTCGATTCCTCTTGAAGAGTAGATAGAGAAATCACTAATGTTTTTTGCCGTAAGTCAATGGTAAACTTTCTTTAAAATTGCCACCAGCAATGAGCCGCGTCATCTCATAAAAGAATTTCCTTTTGCTTAAATTTTTTATATTCAATAGTTAACAGATTGCAATCTAAAAACTCTTATTAAAAATAAGCACGTGTGACAATATTTTCAAGAAAACCACTCAAATGAATCGGGTCTTGAACATAATAAGGAAATCAGAAGTAAAAAAACCAAATCGATTGATATAAATATTAAAATTGTTAAATCATTTCTACAAAATTAAACTTGAGTCATAACATTAATTAATTAATTACTAAATAATAATTCAAAAAAATTTTGAGTGTAAAGATATGCTATCAAATGCCCCATTCATTGATAGAGTGTAGTTTAATGAAAATTAAAAATCATTAAGTAATAAAAAAAATTAATAAGTATGTCAAATTTTTATTCATTAAAATGTTTAGTAAGCCTATAAATTATATAGATATTTGAACAGATCACAATTAATAACAAATTTGTGACTATTTGTACATTAAAAAAATTACGTGTGAAACACTCACATGACTTTCTCTTGCCAGTATAGATTATGAATAACATAACCTGTTTGATCATGAGTAAACAATGTTGTTTAGGTCATCAGCCGAAAGGCTGGTTTGAACCTGTAGGGTTTTACTACGTAAAACGAGGAGTGAGGTGGTTTACCGTGCCTTCCTCACTGAGTGGAGAAGTATGCTTATCAGCATGCTAGGCCCTTTGAAAAGCACATATTTTCCACTCTGCAAATGACACCTTCACTTCATTCGCTACAGAGTCTGGCTGTAGAATGAAATTCATTACTTTCAGAGGAGATAATTCTGATTATTGTCTTTTACACCTTTACCTCTTCTGTTCTTAAATGATTCAGTCATTTAATTGGCTGACCATGTGATAAGAAACAGAACTGTTTATTTTAGCCCCGCAACTAACAGATTGAGTGCAATAATTTGACACTCCACCTGTCTGTTATGCGCAGAAAGTAAACAATGTAAAACGAAAAACATAACCTTATATTAGTCATGAGTGAATGACGCAAAATGAAAATCAACCTCTATAGAACTTAAAAATACGGAAATCAGTAATTGTCTCTAAACTAGGCTCTGTAGAAAATGCGTAAATTAAGTTGTAAATTTTTTTAATTCCCTATAACTTTAATTATATAGGTACATTTTTGTTGAAAAATTCACACCAAGGCCGCAATCTTAAAAAAATTCCATTTTTACAGATTTTGATGAAAAAAACAAAAACACTATTGCAAAGTAAGCATTGCACAAAGAAAAGTTTGAAATGAAAGTTGTATGTTTCTAATGTTCTATAACTTTGATTATAGCCCCTACACACGTTTGCCCTAGAATGCATATTAAGGCCGCGATCTTAAAAAAAATTTTGCCTACATCAGCACAGCCTCCCCATGAATTTCAGCAGACACTGCGCTTATTCTAACTTCTATCTTGTAGAGCATAAAAAATATAGTAAATGAGGGTTTTTTAAAAAAACGTAGGAGACATTTTTAAGAAAATGCAAAAGAGTGAAAAATGCACGAATAAACTACTTCCGGTTCATAGATTTTTGACGAAAATGTTAATCTCGGGTTCTCTAGTGGTAAGTACCTAACTTAAGTTCCAAGTTTCAACTTTGTACATTATTCCGTTCTTTTTTTTGTCTTTAAATTTAAAATCTAGAACACTATACTATGCATTTAAGCACAATCACTAGATTTGATGAGAGTCATTATTAGGCGTGGAAGGAGGGGTCACACCCAGCAGTGTATCCTCCAGGATGACGTAATCATACTATGATGGAGATGATCTTGATGAAAATGAAAACCCAACGGTGACGAACTTTAAGAAGACGTGATGTTGAAGATAATGAAATGAAGATAATGGAAGAACAGTAACAGAATGTTATCGAAGAAGATCCCTACACCATAGCCGGCGAAGTCGTCGAAAATTTGGAAAATTTTGAATGGCCATTTGTCGAGCGAGATCGTTTGGATGATTTTGCAATTTATCAAAGAAACTTTGATAAAGTTGTCGTGCAACGTCTTTTACGTAGGGAATACGAAGGTCAGAATGAAGGGTGTCGTTTCTCACATACCAAGGTGCTCCAGTGGCAAGCCTTAAATATCTTGATTGAAATACCTGTATTTTGTTTAAACTGGTTCGAGCAGCAGCACCAAAAATCTGAATTCCGTACAACCAGAGAGGTTTCAGCAAAGTCTTGTAAATTGTAATTTTTTGTTTCAGTGGTAGACGAGAACGCGGTTTAACTAGGTGGAACAAACATCTGAGGCGATTCTTTAGTAATAAGCGTTTGCTTTTCAGATGTTCATTCCACGTCAGCCGCCTGTCTAACCATAATCCTAAGTACTTCACTTTGTTTCTAGTTGGTATGTTGACCCCACCAAGGGTTACCGGCGGACAGCTGCCTCTACGAAGGGTAAAGGTGACCTGGACGGACTTTCCAGGATTAACATTTATCCTCCACTTTTTAAGCCAGGTATCTAGGTCGTTCAGATATCGTTGAACCTTTCTTGACACTCCTTCTGTTGTTTCACTTCTTGCAATAATGGCAGTATCATCTGCATATGTTGCAATAAGTGCATTGTTCTTCAACGGCATATCGCTGGTGTAGATTGTAAAAAGAACAGGTTAAAGGATAGAACCCTGAGGAACGCCGGCATTGATTTTGTGTGTGTTGGAAAAAGTATCTCCTACTTTCACCTTAAAGAATCTATCCTCTAAAAATGACCTCATTACCAGAAATTATGAGTCTGGGAGGATTTATATTAATTTATAAAGTAGACCGGCGTGCCACACCGGATCGAAAGCAGCACTTATGTCAAGAAATACTCCAGTGGCGTAGAGCTTTCTTTCCAAACTCTCCGTTAAGAAATCAGTGACTCGATGAAGTTGTTGGATCGTAGAATGACCCTGCCGGAACCCGAACTGGTGTGGTGGGATCGTGTTGGATTCAGTGCAATGAAGTAGTATTCGAGGAAGCAGAAGACGTTCGAAAACCTTTCCTAAAACGGGGAGTAGACTTATAGGTCTGTACGAAGTGCAAGCATGAGGATCTTTTCCTGGTTTAGGAAATAAAACAATTATAGCAAACTTCCACTGTAAAGGAAAATAACCCAGCCGAATTATTGCGTTGAATAATATCATAAGATACCGGAAGGTCGATGACGGTAGTTCTTTTAAAACGCACGCAGATATTAAGTCATACCCGGGAGCCTTCTTCTTTGGTAATTTTTCTATAACCTCTTTTATTTCATGTTCCCGAAATGGGACAGGCGGTAAAGATAGCTGTAATGAAGCAATTAAACAGTCTTCCACATGATGCGTAAATTCAACATCTTCAACATCTGCATGAGGATGAAATGTGTTTTTCAGAGTGTTTGCAAAAAGATCTGCCTTCTCTTCTTCTAACTTCGCCCACAAATTGTCTACCCGTTGTAAAGGGGTAGATACGTCCGCCTCTTTAAGGAACCGCTTCGTTGCTCTCCAAAGGGACCCATCACTTTCAGTCAGATCCGCTGTAAATGCATCAAATCGCTCTGCCTTCAACAGTGCAAGTTCTTTCTTCAACCGGTTTGACAGATGATTGAGTGTTACCTTCTCTTCTCATGCGAGTCCTCTGCCACTGATGCCGAGCTCTACGCTTTTCTCGAATGAGCTCACGAATATAAACAGGGTATTGCGGTAAATAGGACAAAGCAGGTTGACGAAACATTGCTGAATCCCAAGCTGCAGACTGTATAACTTGAGTAAGGTTTTCCACTGCGTTGTCAAGATCTTCAGTTGACTTCAATTTGACGTTGGGATCTAAATTAGCGTCCACTTTTTCACGAAACCGATTCCAATCAACATTCCCTCTTGTAAGGATGGACGATGTGTAACACGCGACGGTGATGTTTGAAGGGTGAACAGTAGAGGTGAATGATCGGACGAAAGCTCATACAATGTTTCAACTCTTGTATTGATGGAGTTTAGACCCTTTGATATAAAGAAGTCGAGCACGTCAGGTAGCCGGTTTCTTGCTGCTGGCCAGTAGGTTGGAGTGGGTGGGGGATGAGTATGAAGGTGATTTTTCTGTATAACGGAATGTAAAACACGACCACGGGGATTTATGAGCCTGGATCCCCACAGATAATGTTTCGAATTATAGTCACCTCCAAGTAATACTCGGGGACCTGCATCTCGGAAGAGAAAAGTGAAGTGTTCTTCTGAAAGTACAAACCGTGGAGGACAGTAAACAGCCACAAATAAAACGCTGTAGTTGCAAAATTGTACTGCTATTGTTGTAGCTTGAATATGTTCTTCCTGAATATTCTGCGGCATCAGATGGTGTCTTATAGACGTACGAATTAATATAGCCGTTCCACCATGACTTGTGTTATCAGGGTAATCAGTACGGTACGCTTCATATCCAGTTATCTTAAACCGACTTCGTGATGTTAAATGCGTTTCTGAAATCATAACAATATCGACTCGTTTCTCGTGTAGGAGGTGTTCAAGTTCATCCCGATGACGAAGGATCCCATTAGCATTCCACAGGAGAGCTACCATGGAATTGACAGTTCCGTAATTATTTGCCATGTTGCTGTAGTAAGACCTGAATTAATTGAGACATTAGTGTTATCATAGGAGCCATCAACTGTTTCATTTCTGACATAAAATGTGTAAGCTGAGATGATACTTCAGAGGTGTCTAATCGTGTTTCATTTAGGGTTGTTGACGCTGCAATCTGGCTGTAGGAAACAGACGGAGTACGATGTGGGTTATTTGTAACGAAGTTTTTTTGAATGGATGATTGATGAGACAGAAGCGAAGTTGGGGATGAATTTGACTTGTTAATGGACAATCTCTGGTGAGATTTCAACGGAGGGAATGAGTTAGAAGAAAGTTGTGGTGAAGTTGATGTCGATGCTGCTGACAAAGAAGTATTAAGTTTATGATCCAAGTTTTGATTGGACGATCGAGACGAAGGAATATCTGTTGCATGAGAATATTTTTTAGAATTTGCCGAATTAGATGTGTTCCCCGAAGAACGGCGATTTTGAAGTTCTCGGTGAACTACGCAACCTCTATAATTTGCCGGATGAGCATTATTGCATAAAATACAGGTGGTTGGTGTATCTCGGCTTTTGGTACAATCGGATGATAAATGTTGCCCAGCACAACGGACGCATCGTGGAGGTAAATTGCAGTAATGTTGTGTATGACCGTAACGCTGGCATCGCGTGCATTGTACAATCTGCCTGTTTTGCCTAGGTTCTTCCACGACAATTTTAGTGTGAAACATTGAATTGAGATTAAAAATAATTAATTTATTCATTTTATCAGGTTCAAGATCAACAAAGTATAACGGTAATTTAACCTTATCTCGGGAAATAATATTTGTGACATTACGAACTTTAAATCCCTTCGATATCAACTCCTCCAGAATTTCTTTTTCTCCGATCAAATGATGAAGACCTCGAATTACAACTCGGTAGGCCTTGTCCTGAGCCAGTTGATATGTATAAAATTGCGCATTATTTTCCCTAAAATTACTTATTATTTTCCGGTAAGCTTCCGGAGTTGATGGATAAATGGTGACACCTCGCGTAGTTGATGAACATTTGTATGAATCGGTACCGACAATTTGATTCAACAATTCACATAATTGTAAAAATTTAATTTCGGACTGAAGATAAATAGGGGGTGGTCGTACTAATTTGGTATCAGGCAGTGATGATAAATCATCATTATTACCAGATTCCGGCAAAGTAGTCAAAATATTAAATTTGTTCTTATCTAAGAGTCCATTATTTGAGAGTCGCGGATCCTTAGCAGAATAATTTGCCCGTTTATTAAAATTTCTGCTTTCTTCCAAAGGACTGCTTCGTTTACGTTTCGATAAAACGTCTTTCCACTCCATCGATACTCGATCTGTTAGACCGTGGTCGATATCGCTACAGCAATCGATAGTATGTTCTATACTAATGAAATTAGTAGTAACAGCTGATTGGTCATCTGTTAAAGATATTGTTGGCTTCTCAGCCATCAATAAATTTAGGTTATAATCAATTTAAATAAATTATTTTCTTTAAACAAAATATAAAATAAAACAAGATACTTATAGTCGAAGTCTTGCAGATTGTCACCCAATTTAATAATTGTACTTAAACAAACTCATAAAGGTCTGTGTAAGAAGAAAATATCACTCACAAAAAACAGCACTGAAAAACACAACCGAACTGTTCAACGGTTAATGGCGGAATCATTCCGTTCTTGAGATATTTTTTTCATCCACCTACACACGCACGTGCGCGCGCGCTGAACAAACACTAATAACATGTTTTTTTGGTTTAGGGGGCCTGAAAACGTGTATATCCGGTGAAAATTTGATTTCAAAAAATCGACATGAAAACAGTACTTTCCTTCCCTAAATATTCATATAGGGCAAGAGGAAGTTAAAAATTGGTAAGTGACCCGATTAATTTAGATTGACAGTTCTCTATAGTATTCACTGGGAGAAGAAACTCAGTTCAAAATAGTTAAGGTTCCGGATCCGACTGGTTATTAGTATGATGAACGTAAATTTTGTTTCCTAAATAATTTCGATAGCACGTCAGTAATATTGAATTGTTGTACATACTTCATTAATTTATTATGTAAGACAAAGTATTTTATTATTTATTTTATGTTTTGAATAGTACTATTTTTAGTTATATGTAAATACTTCCTCGTTTTTGTAGTTTAATCAGTTACGTTAGAATTTTTTTTCTGGTGTATACACCAAACCGAAATTCTTTTATTCTTTTACTTCGCAACAATGGACGAAGCGATTTCATGTCTGTTCAACATCTGATCAAGATGGCATTGAATTTGAAACTAATAAGCGTGTAAAAAGTTTTGAAACAGCTGATCACAGCTGAAAGAAACTAAAATGGATTTTATTATTGTTGACAAGCAGCAAAACAAAAACAATCAAAATGTTTGGTTCAAATATCCAAAATATTTTCGGCCTTGTCTTATTTAATCGAGGACGACGACAAATTACAAACAAATAACGAAAATACCACCGATATAAATCAAAACGCCTTTAGACTTCGTAACTATAACGATTACTGGTAATTATGGAGTTATATGACTCCTAACCAATTTTAATATTTTTATTTTCTGAAATCGATCCATTTTTGTGTACTGAATTTGAATATGTACTTAATTTCCCGCGCAAACCGCTGTAGAATTAGTTATAAGCTCTTTTTTTTATCATCTACCGATATAACCTCACTTTATCGTATAAATTTCAATTTTTCCGTTTTTCCTCCATTATTTACCGTATAAATGTTTACAACCAACAAATTATGTCGCTATATCTACAAGTGCACTTATTATTCATTAATAATAATTTATTTATTAATCATTTACAAAGTTCAAACTAACCAAAACCTATGACGTACAATATATGCTATGACGTCACTACACCCTGCCAAATAAAGGTTTGTATACTGAAAATTAACCTTGTTAGTAAATGGTGAGTAGGTTATCGGTTGTTATAGGCAGTTATAAATGCATATAACAACCAATAACCTACTCATAATAAGGTTATTGGTTACTATTGTGCAGTTTTAAACCCTTTTGAATTGCATCATTAAAATCCAGGAGTCTAAACAAAAGAGATAGATCGTGCAGTGCACAATCTGTCTCTTACAATTATGTTCTGATTACAATCTGTCTCTTAACATTTCAACCATTCTTGAAGTTATTGCCGGTACCGGTTATTGCCATACACCTCGTTGCTTAAAATATGTTTAACCTCACCTTACAGGCGAGTCGACTAAGGATCGCAGTAAGCTAAGGGATATTTGGCAAAGATCCTGATCCCTTGATGGAAAACGTGTATACAACAGGGCCAATAATTTATTTTTTTTTTCTTTTAAATAAAGCTATTAAAAAATTTCGATCGATTTCAGAGTTATTAATCTAGCCTCTCTTCTTTCGGTCGCTCGATATGGCAGAATACTTGAAAATTTCTAAAGCAGCATAATCCCTCCTTTCCGATTCGTATCACTTCCTTTCCGATTTTTGTTTCCTTTCCGATTCCATCACGATCGGTATAACATCATTTATTTGGCCAGGAATAAAATTAAAGAAACTCACAAAAAATCGTAGCCTTACTTATTCTCGAAAACATTTCTTCACATTTTCATTATTATTTTCATCAAAGAACCCCGGTTTCATTTGGTATGCATTAAATATATCCGTGTAAGTCAATAACTTAGGTGACTACTTCTGAGTATTATTTTTAAATTTTTATGTGGAGTAGTTTTTAAGAACATCGAGATTCAACTTCCGGTATTTGAAGCGATTGGAAGTCGTACTAATTCTCTGCGATTGAATTGTGTTCATTACAGTTTATGTTTATTAATTACCATCTTTAGTCTTAGTTACTTCAACTGGATCTACTGGTGCTAAATTGGTATGAACTTTGTTGTATTTTTCATGTTATTTATTGTTTAATTAAATAAACAATAACTAACCTACATTTTCGTTTTAATGGAAACGGGAAGTGCAAACGATGATGAACAAGGTGATATTGATATCAGCGGATTCAAAACAGCTGTCAACAATAAACGACCACGTTCACCTATTCATCCAAATGATCACCGTAAAATTAGTCGGCAGTCACTTCCGGAGCCGGTTTCACTCCAGAATCGTTTTGGGGTATTGACTCGAGATTGTGATGGCAGTGAACTAAATCAGCTGGCCAACAAGCGTCCGCCACCAATATTTGTTAAAAATGTTACTAATTATGAACTTTTTATCTCATCCATTACTAATGTAGCCGCAGGCGAAGATTTTAGATGTAAATCTACGGCGGATGGAATTAATATTTACCCTAGTACATCAACCTTGTATAGAAATTTAAAGTTTTAAAGTCTGACGACAATATTAAGTTTCACACGTATCAGTGCCCTGATGATCGGCCTCATCGTGTGGTTATAAGAGGTATCCATTCTTCCACCTCGACTGAACTGATCAAACAGGAATTAATTTCATTAGGATTTGATGTCGTAAATGTCACTAACGTTATTTCAAGAGACAAATACCCGCTACATTTATTCTTTATCGACTTAAATCAAAAAAGCAAAAATGTCGAAGAAATTTATAAATTAAATAATCTTTTACATACGATAATTAGAGTGGAAGAATTGCGTAAAAATAAAAATATTGTACAATGTAAGAATTGTCAGAATTATAATCATACAAAAGCTTATTGTTTCCATAATCCGAAATGTGTCAAGTGCGGTGGAAATCATCTTTCTGCAAATTGTACTAAAACTAAAGACGTTCCTCCAACCTGCGCTCTTTGTAAAGGTCAACACACAGCCAACTACAAGGGCTGTTCTGTATATCAGGAACTACAAGGCCGCCGAAGCGTTAAAAAAGTACCTACGTCATCCCTTCGCACTAATAATTCATCATACTTTCCTACTACTACCAACAAAAAAGACTTCCCAAATCTAAGGGAAATACACAGCACAAATAGACCTACTGATTTATCGAAAGAAACTAGTGTTCGGCAAACAAACAATAATATGAATGTTAATAATAATAATAATAATAATAATGCTAATTGTAATAATTGTAACAAATCTTTGTCTTACGTTTCAGCTGTGAGGGGAGATCGCTGTAACGCGGACAACTCCACCGTTTTATCTGAACTTATGCATTCCTTTTTAACTGATATTAAAAACGTCATAATGCCTCTTATATCTCTTATGTCTCAATTAACACAAGTCTTACTTAACAATAATAATGCCACAAAATAATTCCAACTCAGCCCAATCCGTCCTCATTCTTCTGTGGAACGCGAATGGTGTAATAAAGCACAAAAATGAGCTTGAACTTACTCTTAATACACGACGAATTGACGTTGCACTACTCTGCGAAACCCACCTCACCCCTAGACAACGATTTTATATTCCTAACTTTACAACGTATCGCTCTGACCATCCGGATGGCACTGCCCATGGCGGAACGGCTGTACTCGTCCGTAACAAGGTTTCACATACCTTACTACCTACCGAGTCATACAACTATTTACAGGTATCTGCTATTTCCATTTCTTCAACTGGCTCTCAATTCACTCTCGCTGCTGTATACTGTCCCCCAAGGTTTTCAGTTTCTGAACAAACATTTTCTGCCTTTTTTCAAACTCTGGGCCCAAAATTTATAGCCGGAGGTGACTTTAATGCCAAACATCCCCAGTGGGGTTCCCGTTTGATTAACCCTAAAGGTCGTAACCTTCATTCATGTCTTACACATAATAATTTTTCATTTCTTGCACCCCCAGGATACACGTATTGGCCTGCTTCCGCGACCAAACAACCTGATTTACTAGACTTTTTTGTTGTAAGCAAGATAAATGTATTTAGTAACGTAGAATTTGTGGACGAACTCTCTTCGGACCACTCTAGTATCTTATTGACTTTAAGTCTCGCACCTATTCTTCGGGTCTCATCTCCATCTCTTACTCGTAATCCAGTTGACTGGGTGTTATTTCAAAATTACATTAATGATAATCTGTACCTACGTGTTCCTCTAAAGACGCCTTCTGATGTAGAGTATGCTGTTGAATGTTTTGTTACAACAGTGCAACAAGCAGCCTGGTTAAATAGTGTACCCAAATTATTTCCTTCTCGTCATACTCCTTGTTATCCACATTATATACGAACCCTAATAAGAGATAAACGAAGAGCTAGACGAACATGGCAGTTATCAAGAACCCCTAATGATAAGGTTACCTACAACCGACTGAACAACGAATTAAAGAGATTAATAAAACAATTTAAACATCATTCATTTGAAAACCATATACAAGCATTAAATGTCCGTGACGGCACAATCTGGGAAAAAACAAAGCGTCTTCTTAAACACCATTCATTTTCAGTGCCTCTTCGACATCTGGAAGGTACTTGGGCTATTTCTGACGACAGTAAAGCTAACTATTTCGCTAATCATCTCTCACTTGTTTTTCAGCCACATCCCGACATCTTAAATCCTAATCATATATCTTTGTACACGAATCATTACTAGCCCCTCTACCCCTTTCACTGCCTCCTGCTCCTTTCAAACCGTCCGAAATCAGCAATCTAATCAGGCGTCTCCCTAAACGAAAGTCTCCGGGTTATGACCTCATTACTGCAGAGGTCTTACAAAATCTCCCAAGAAAAGGTATTCTCTTTTTAACATTTATTTTTAACAGCATACTTAGAACTACTAAAATTCCTATTCAGTGGAAGTTCTCCTACATCAAAATGATACTAAAGCCAAGTAAACCTCCACACGATCCCAGTTCATATCGCCCTATTAGTCTTCTCCCTCTCTGTTCTAAAATGTTCGAAAAATTACTCCTACCAAGAATCCTAACTTACGTAGAAGAATTTCAAGTGGTTCCTCTTCATCAGTTTGGCTTCCGAAACCGACATTCTACAATTCACCAACTGCACAGAGTCGTAGACTTTCTTGCTACAGCCCTTGAGAGAAAACAGTACGCGAGTGGGGTATTTTTTGATGTTAGTCAAGCCTTCGACCGAGTTTGGATTGATGGTTTGCTGTTCAAACTAAGGTTCTTACCTTCCACATACTATCTTATTCTTCAGTCAGTTCTTTCGGAACGTCATTTTTCTGTCTCACAAGGTAGTGCTCAGTCTGGCTGTATGCCATTATTGGCTGGGGTTCCACAAGGGTCCATTCTCGCTCCCCTTCTATATAACATCTACACTTCAGACATACCTCTTTGTCCAATGACAACGATGGCCTCTTACGCAGATGATACCGTAATTCTTTCTTCTTCTGAGAGTCACAATAATGTTTCTTTAAACTTGCAAAACCATTTGAATACTCTTGAATTGTGGTTTAAAAACTGGAGGATTAAAATTAACGCTACTAAAACTGTACAAGTCACGTTTTCTTTACGAAAACAAGTTTGTCCTCCAGTTTATTTGTATGGTGCGCCACTTCCTCAACATGACAAAATAAAGTATCTTGGTCTCTACATTGACAAAAGACTAACGTGGAACCAACATGTTAACGAAACGCGAAAAACTTTGAACGCTAGACGTAAACAACTGTATTCGTTGATTTCCAGATCTTCTAAACTCCCACTTCATCTAAAACTACTAGTTTATAAGTGTTACCTTAGACCCGTTTGGATGTATAGCAGCCAAATTTACTGTTGTGCCAAACCGTCGGTCATTATGAAAATACAACGCTTTCAGTCCAAATTATTAAGACAGATAACTAGTGCTCCCTTTTACGTAACGAACGATACACTACACACGGACTTAAACGTCCCATACATCAACGATGTGTTTTTACGCACATACACATGATTTAAAAAGAAATTACCCAATAATCCAAACCAGCTCATTGTTGACCTAGACACACCAGATTTACCAACTGCCCCTATACGAAGACTGAAACGACTCTGGAGTAGAGATATAATGAGACGTCAAAATTAAAGTAAAGCAAAATAAAAATAAGTAAATTATGAACTAATTTAATGATTACGGTTGGAGTACTGTCAATGGGCAGCGATCTCCTCAATGTCTTAAAATTTGTCAATATTTGTATCATTTTTTTTCAAATTTGCTTGTTGTTAATTTTATACAGTTGCAAATAAAAATATCTTGTATAGTCAAAAAAAAAAAAAAAAATTTTATGTTCATATTTTTACTTTCTCTTGCCTATATGAATGAATAGGGCGGAAAGTAGGGCTATTGTTTTCACATCGATTTTTCTAAATCGAGTTTTCACCGGATCTACCCGTTTTCAGACCCCCTGAATCCAAAAAACGTGTTTTTAGCGATTGCTCTGTGTGCCTGTGTGTTTATGTGAACAAAATATCTCAAGAACGGAATGCCGTACGAACTTGAAACTTGAAACTTAAATTAGATACCACTAGAGGATCCGACACGAACATTTTCATCAAAATCGGTCAACCGGAAGGGGTAGTTTATTCGTGTCATTTTTTTTACGATTTTCTCAAAAACTGCTCCTACGATTTTTCAAAAACTCGCCTCATTTACTACATTTTTTATGCTCTACAAGATAGGATAGGGGCCATCTCTGCAGAAATTCTTGGAAAGGTTGCTTGCTCGTAAAAAAAATTTAAGATTGTGACTTTATTATGTATTTTAGCGCAAAACTTTATATGTTAAAAGTTGTAGATAATTTAAAATCCTACAAATTTTATTTGAAATATTGTTTGGTGTATCGCTTAGTTTAGCGGTAATTAGCGATTGCCTGTTTTTTCCTCACGAAAACGTGTAAAATATACGATTTTTTAAAGATTTCAGCCTTGGTATACATTTTACGACAAAAGTGTATGTAATAAAATTTATAGGAAGTTAAAAGATCTACAACTTTAATTGAGAGCATTTTTCTCTACAGAGCCTAGTTTAGCGTGAAAGAGCGATTTACCGTATTTTTAAGCCAAACTGAGGTTGACTTTTATTTTGCGTCTTTCACTCTTGATTAAAATAAGGTTATGTTTTTTGAGGTTAGTTGTTTGTTTATTTCTAATGTTTTATTACTAAGGTTAGGTTATATTGTTCATTATTTGCATTGGCAAGAGAAAGTTGTGCGGGTGTTTCACACCAGATTATTTTTTTCATGTCCACATCTTTTAAGTTGTCGCGTTATTTGCTGGGGTTATTCTGACTGTTTTGGATGTGAAATATTTCAATAATTATGTAACCATCGATTGAATCTAGGGCCTTTTCAGAAACAGAACCTGGGAACTCCAACTTATTATTTAACCTCGACAGACATTGGCATATATGAGGCCAACACCACAACTTGATATCTTTCAAATACTTTGATACCCAATTGCCACATATGTTGCCAGAAAGCTTTGTTGATTGCACTATTCTCTTGTCAGCTGTTTTTCATAAATATGTACTGCCCAAGGTACATATGAACCTGCCCACAACAGACAGGCGGAGTGTTAAATTATTTGCACTCGATCTGCTAGTTCCAAGGCTACAAAAAATAATTCTGTTTCTTATTACATGGTCAGCCAATTGTTTGAATGAAACATTTAGTAACAGAAGAGGTACAGGTGTACCTCTTCTGAATTAAATTAATTAATTATTTGTTATATTAATTATATTAAATTAATTAATTGAATTATATTATACAACCAGACCCTGTGGTGAATGAAGTGAAGGTGTCGTTTGCATGTTATAAAGTATTAAATGGTTTTCAGAGGGCGTGGTATGCTGATAAGCAAACTTTTCAATTCAGTGAAGAAGGCAACGGGAAACCGACACACTCCTCGTTTTACTAAGAAAAGCCTCTAGAGGTTCTGATGACCTGAACAACACTCATATGTAATTGCAGTTTTTCAGAGCGAGGTTATAGTTCATTTTTAAAATTAACATGTCCCTCAAGAGGTTAAGTGCATCCACAACTGACTTACCTACCTCAGCTCTTAAGTTCAATTTTTAATCATATGCCTACTAGTTTTTTTTAACTTTGACCTGATCTTTTAAAGGTAACCTGATAACAAAACACAATATTTTTAAATATCAAAATTGCATTAAAATAATTGAATTTTTTGTTTATTTGATTTTAGGAATATAATTCCAACCTATGGAATTTACTGCATTTTATTGATTGATTCAATTTCTGCCATTATCAATGGGGGTATACTATATCCTCAAGAATCTGAATCAAGAGAAGTTAAAAGTCTTGATGGAATTTGGAACTTTAGATTATCAAAAGACCCACTAAAGGGATTTAAAGAACATTGGTATGAAAGAGATTTACAGTTGGTAAGTAAGAATTCTCACATTTTTTAATATTATTGTCTTACATTGGAGCCAGAAGGGTGGCTGGTTACTGGCACTTTGTATTGCCGACAAAAATTTATTGGCGCCTGTCGGTATTGTCGGATTCATATTTGGCCGGTAGCACAGTATTTAATAAAAGGGAACGACGATGACAGTTAATATTTACATTTAAAAATGATTGCAAAATAAAACAAGTAGCTGCACTTGGTTAAAAAAATTAAGTTAGAGATTTTTTTTTGTTTTTTGTTATCCCTAATGTGTGAACGTTGCAATCTGTCCAATTCAGAGCAATAAGCAACCCCATGACCCAATGAGATGAGGATGATGTGTATGAAGTGTAAATGAGGTGTAGTCTTGTACAGACTCAGGTTGACCATTCCTGAGAGAGTATGGTTAATTGAAACCCAACCATCAAAGTACACCGGTAACCACTGTCTAGTATTCAGATCCGTATAAATTTATTTCTACAACTGTAACTTTTGAATTTACTTTTAAAGTAAATCTTACTTAATTTTTGAATTTTTTTTAATATTAACTAAAATTTTAGTATGGTTTAGACTACTTGTTGAAAGAATTTTGTAAATTAACGATAAGAAAATTTGTATATTAATGTGATACAAGGAGTTTAAATCACATGCTAATAAGAGTAAATATCATAAGCAGTAAAATCTCACAAGTAAAATTACAGAAATTTGAAAAGTGAAATATAATGTGACATTTAAATTTAAATTTTAAATAAAGTCAAGAAAACAGTGTCAACTTTTGAAACATTGTTGGAGACAAGAAACTCTTGGGAGATTTTATTACAAAGCAAAAAAAATCTGTCTTAAAATGTAACACTGAATAAAAGATTAAATTACATGAAGTCTCTTTACCCTGAACAATTCGGTAAATGGTACATTGTTTAGATCATTACAAATCTTACCATGGCTAAATTAATGACAGTAAAATTAATGGTAAATTTATTTAATACAGTTGTGTTGATAAAAGGAAATAAATTCTGTAACTGTTTAATTTTAAGTTCAGTTACCTCTGAAAGTCATTTATTTCGTTTAAAAGTCTAAAATAATTTTCAATTTGATTCGGTTCATATAAAGAAAGCGATCGTTTACATGGTTCAGTTATTTTATGCAATCATTGGAAACGTTATATTTTCATAAATGTTTTTCTTTAATATTTATTACGGTACTGTACATTGAGCTGCACAATTTCCGTATATGATATTGAAATGGAGGCGGGGAATTTCACTTTAATGAAAAGAGGTACTCAGTGGTGCATCCTCCGTTTATAACTACGGAGGATGCACCACACAGACTACACGGATGTTGTCCGTTATTCAGACCAAGAGGTCTCTACTCCATTTTCCCTTTCGACGTCACACAGTTGGGAAGTTCCTCCTAGCTAGATCACAGGCTAGTTGGTTTGGATGCTTATCTAGTCGTTCGTGAAATTTACTATAGAAGGACGCGGTTAGTTTCTTTATTGTCGGAATTTTGAAATCTTCGTGGAGAGTATTAATGCTTACATAAAAAGGAGCACCAGAAGCAAGTCTTAAGAATTTTGATTGAAAGGCCTAGATCAACTTTAAATTTCTCTCTGCCTCTACTCCAAAGAGCTGGACACCATAAGTCCAGATTGTTCTCAAAAGGGTTTTGTATATTATAATTTTGGAACGGAGGTTCAATTTTTATCGAGGATTAATTAAGCAGAAGAGTAGCTTCTGACGGCGTTTAAGTTCTAAACGTTATGTACGCAGATAATGCTTCCAAGTTAGTCGCCTGGCAAGCCTTAAGCCAAGATATCCCATACTCTGGCCTGGGGGTTATGAATGTTATTCAGCATCACAGGTGGACAAGTTTGACATCGCAAGATGATCGTAACCTGTGTTGATTTATTTTGGTTTACCTTAATACACCAACGGATAAGCCAGTCCTGTATCATTATCCTCCGAAAACTCGGACCTTTGCTCTCCCTAAATACACTGCTGTCGATTTTTCTAACTCGAATTTTCTACATCTCGAATTAAATTTTAGTTTCCTTCAACCTTCCATGCATTTGTCATGTAAAAATCCATCTATAACTCGAATTCCGCCATTTCTCTATGTCAAGCTGTTTTTCTTGTTTATTTTGACAAAAATTTGTACAGTAAACCTTCGTTTCTTCGACACTCGATTCTTCGACACTCTGTATACTTCGACAATAAGTAGCGATCCGGCAGGTAGATCAGCCTCTTCACTTTCCAGTCATCCTGGTACCCTTCAGTTGTCCTTGAGGACATAATACAATATTCACCATGTACTGCGTAATTAACATAGTGTAATTTTGGAATACTGTACACAATATACGAGGTGTGGCTATTAAATAACGAGACTGACGTTGTAAGAAATTTTATTTTCATTTTATACATAATCACTTATTGTCCCCTTCAATATACACTCCTTCTCTATCCCTACAACACTCCATGCGAATTTTCCATTGTTGTAAACAGTGCTGGAAGTCATCTTCTGTAAGCTCCTTCAGAACAAGTGCCGCTTTTTCTTTTACAGCTTCCACAGACTCAAATCTTGTCCCTTTTAATGCAGATTTCACCTTGGGAACAGGTAGAAGTTACTTGGTGCAATATCTGGTGAATAAGGTGAATGTTCTTACACTGAGATGCTGTACTTGGCTAGGAACCTCTTAACAGATAACGCGGAATGAGCTGGCGCATTGTCTTGGTGGAGAACCCATGATTTGTCCTTCCACATTTCGGGGCGTTTTTTTCCTTACTCTTTGACGTAGTTCAGAAAGTACCTCAAGGTAGTAATATTGGTTTATTGTTTGACCTTCAGGAACCCAGTGAAGGTACACAATACCATGGATATCAAAAAAACAATCATCATTGCTTTAAATGTTGACTTACTCATTCGAGCTTTTTTGGCTCTCGGTGAAGTTCGGCTCTTCCAGTGGATGGATTGGCGCTTCGTTTCCGGATCATGATTAAAAACCATGTTTCATCACATGTTATTATCGTTTCCAAAAAATGTGGGTCATTATTAATCGCGTACAAAGTGTCAGCACAAACATTTTTGCGAGCTTCATTTCAAACATTTTTGAGCGGCACGTGTCTTGAAGGAGCTGACATAATATGACTTCCAGCACTGTTTCCAACAATGGAAAATTTGCATGGAGCGTTGTAGGGATCGAGAATGAGTTTATATTGAAGGTGACAATAAGTGATTATGTATAAAATAAAAATAAAAATTTTTACAACGGCAGTCTCGTGATTTATTAGCCACACCTCGTATACAGTAGGCCTACTTAACACTGCAGCCAATAGCTAAGCCAAATGCAATGTACAGTTTTGTATTACAGAATTACGCATGTGCAGTAGGCCTATCTACTTAATTAATAATGTACGCTACTGTATGGCTAATACATATAGGATCTATGTGAAATGTTCTGTTTTTTATTATTTTTGAATAACTGCTTTGTTGTTATTTTTCTATTACTCGATTTTTCCCTCCATCCCTGGAGGATTCGAGCTTTAGAAGTTCGGCTGTGCTATCACTGTGTGCTTCAATGTCCAGCATAATTATTAAATTTATTTTTGATAATGTGGTTAAAAAAAGACAATTTTTTAACTTTGATTTTGTATTTACAGAGTGGTGGAGTAATTCCAATGCCAGTTCCTAGCAGTTATAATGATATCACCGTTAAGAAGGAAATCAGAGATCATGTCGGGTTTGTATGGTATGACCGCACATTCTTTGTTCCTGACAGTTGGAGACAATTAGGATATCGAGTATGGCTTCGTTTTGGATCTGTTCACTATCATGCTCAAGTGGTATGTTACATTTTAATTGTTATAACTACTGTATTTTTTTACAATTATTATTTACGCGAAGGTTTGTGTTCTTCAACCCCTAGACAATATAAATTTGAAGAGAAGTAAAAGGATCAGAAAATATTCGACCTCTTTGTAGAATACCTATTCCACGAATTTTCTTTACACTCTTCACTTTGTCGTCCGTAAGAAAAAATCTAAAAAATTAACTGTATTCCAAATAATCAAAAAATATTGAGTACTGCTGGTTCCTTTGCCTCAATAAGGAATGCGTATGTATAGTATACACAGGATGGCAGGGGATTTATTATACCTATCATACTATTACAAACAAAAACATCGTTTGTCAAGGATGTGGTTGTTAAAAACAGATCATGGTAATTAATATACGGTACGCACCAGCCCATATGGTGCGTAGAGAGTGGGAATTAACTGTATTCGTTACTAATTACTTACTATTAGTACATTGCACCACCATATGAAATGACATCAATAAAATTGTACTGGCTGAGAAACAAACTAAACGATCTCTTTATAACATGTACATGGTTACTGCAACACTCTAACGTATTATAATAACAGATTAAAAATTACTCGTCCCTCCACTCCATCCCGCAGAGGCAAGGTTATGAACTGTAGATAGTAAAAAACAAATTATTTGGATCCGTTTTGCCATTACTTACAAATATCGACAAAAAACAGTTTAAAATGTTCTACTGAAAATCAAATCTGTTGTCACCTGATGGTAAGCATGACGAAAAGCTTAAAAATTTGGTGACCCTGAAAAGGTTCTTTTCACTACTGCGGTGAACGACACGGTGTCTTGTCGTCTAGCAGACATCATCTTCTTTCCACACGGTAGGGTTTCATCGGGTGCTTCGTCCGAGTCCGGTAGGTGTAACGCACGGTTGAGGAAGCACCGTGAACATTGTGCGCCTGTGATGACGGACCGGTTAACGCGGTTAGATGTTGGTTTGGCCAACGGGATCATCGTCTTCTCTCTTACTGGATCATCGATGTGTCTTCGTCGGAGTCCGGTAGTCGAGTGCTGATGGTGAAGTTGAAACACATTGAAGATCGGAATTACAATTTCGTGGAATTACTGATCGTAACGAAACAAATAATAGAACTGATTTTTCTTCAATGAGAATTTAGGGTTGTTACTTGGAAATAATATTTTGTAAAATAAAATTAAGATCACCAGTAGTGGAGCTACATTGATTAATCAATATCTAGAGACGTTTACCATATTTTTTATAATATTAATAAATTATAACAAAATTACGGTTGAGCGGGAAAGACTAGCGTTGATATTTCAATCAACTTACTTTAGTAAAGTCGCATTGTTAGAGACAATCGTGTAGCAGCAAGGTGCGAAGTTTCTTCATTGAAAAGTGGTCGTTGTAAATGTGTTGATGATCACGATGTGCAATTTATTTCGGTGTCGTGAAGTCTCCTCGTTGTATTCTTCTAAGAAATGAAATAATAGATGTTCTTGTATGATATAGTCATGGATTTTATTGTGAAAATTTGAAATGAGGCGAAGGATTCGATTATAAATGGAGTGCTGATGGTTGTTATGCTGCACTCACTTTTATAGCAGTAAGTAGGAGGAAGGAGTTTCTGAACTCGTTCTCTGATTGGTCGAAGCGATGATCTTCTCTTATTGGTGAAAGTTTACGTCACTGATATTACTCATGTGCGAAGTATAATGGGGCGTCCGACAGTACAGTACTGAAAAAATATAATAGCGTTGGTGACACTAATATTTAAATCATAACATATTCAATTTGGCCTAAAACAAATTAAAAATTCTTTAAACCATAAGTCAGTCATTCATAATCTCATAATTATATTTTTCATTATAAATTCTTATATAATCTTTTTGTTCATCGTCACTTGAATATTCACTAGGAAAAATTAGTGCACTTGATAATATTTCTAAATAATGAAGAGTTAAAATTAGGTAAATTAAATACGATATTAATTACTTGTGCTGTGAATAATTTTTATGGAAATAAATGTTACCTGTTAATAAACCCAACATATATAGTTAATAGAGAGAAGTTTAAACAAAATCAGTAAACCCGTTCTTGAAAAGACGATCAATGTTCATGTTGAAGTAAAGTAGGTACTCTTGACTTCAGTTCAAAAACCCTTGGGGTTAATTGAGTTAACTTTTGAAAGTTTCAGTCTAAACGGAATAGTACAGAGTGGTTTTTTAGTCCTGTTACCCAATTGTTAATGTCTGATTATTTTTTTCTAAGAAAGGGAAATTTTGTTTCGTGTCACGAAGTCGGTAGCCCCACTCAACCGGTATAGATACGGCAGTGTGAGTTGATTCTCCTTGAGCTGTGTAAAATTTTGTGCTGTTTCCGGTCGTTTTACGAACAGAATGTATTTTACCCCAGAACAATGGGTTTTCATTATTGAACAATATTTTGCTACGAAATCGTACGTGAATGTAAAATAATCTTTTATTTGTTGGTGTTCCTCCACCAGAAAAAAATATCAATTTCTAGGCTAAGTTCTAGATTTCGAGAGACAGTTAGTGTTTGCGACAGAAAACGTAGTGGTCGACCAATTCTCTTGACAGATGATGTTTTAGAGAATTTTAAAACAAGATTGCTCAGTTCTCCACGGAAAAGTTTACGAAAGCTTTCCTCGCAACTTGGTTTGTTATATTCTAGTAGTGTTCAGAAAGCTGCTAAAAAATTGAAATTGTATCCGTATCGCGTACGATTAGTCCAAGAGCTTCAGCCTCCAGATTTAAACAAGCGATTCTTCTACGGTAAAAGACATCTGTTCGTAACACGACAGGAAACAGCACAAAATTTTACACAGCTCAAGGAGAACCAACTCACACTGCCGTATTTAAAACAGTTGAGTAGGGCTACCAACTTCGTGTCACAAAACAAAATTTTTATTTCTTAGAAAAAAATTACCAGATATTAACAATTGGGTAACAGGACTAAAAAATCACTCTGTTGTTTTCCTCAGATGAATAAGTCACAAAATATACCTACACATACTTTTACGTATTTTTACACTTAAACCTAGGTTCGTTCAGGATCTGGGTATAATAAATAACAATTAGGCTTACTTTAAACATATAAAAATTATTTCTTGACACAGTTAATAATTAGTTATTAAACTTAGACTACTAAAAAATATAATTAGGTCTATATTACTTTGATTAAATTAATTACCAAAACTAAATTAAATTAATTAGGTATTTGCAAAATTTTATGTTTAGCTTAAACTTAACTTGACCATATTAAGACAGTCACTTAACAATCAGAATAATTGATTTACATGTCCATAACCTCTTGTTACCACCTATACGCACACGCACTATTAATATAATTCAAAACCGGTCTCATAAGGACACTATTTCGAAACGACCGGATAACACTAATCCCATTCACAGTCAAGTTAGTTAATTAACTGACTACAAAGGCGCTAACTGTTTTTATACCTACGGTCTGATAGTTAATCGAGACCCTTCTCGAACGATTTCTCTGTTTTACTGAAACACAGTAGAAGGGATTAAAATAAAAACAAAGTTTCAACTAGTTTCAATTTCCGAGAATTCCTATTAAAAATACTTCATTCATCGCAATCTATTATCCTTGTTCAATACCAATCACTTACAATACGAAACTTATTCCCTAAACTATTTCTAGAATATCATTATACAATTTTACAATATCTTTGCAAAAACCGCTTTCTAATTTATTGGGGTTATAAAACATGTAGATCAATTGAAATTAAATCATGAAGTAAGATTTATTTTAATCAAAATATTCTGTTAATCTATGGAATATTAGTAGTAAGAAAGTCAAAAATTATAATAATTATGTAACTTTTGTTACGTGGGGGTGAAACAATGCAAAATTATGTTTATTCATGAGCCATGTTAAAATAAATGGTAATTTAGTATTCGCAAACAACAATTAAACAAAGAAATCAGTACGAATACGGGTTGTAAATAGGTATTGATGATAATGGTATTATAAGTTCATATTTAAAAAATATAATTTGCATGTATTTGCACGTAGGTCTATTTGTTTTTCTATTTCAGTTTATACCTATCTTACATAGAAAACATACTCGAATAACAATTGGTTATTGTTGAAATAAAAGACAAAATTAAAAAAACGAATAACTAGTTTAAATTTTATTTTTGTACTATCTTAAATTGATTTACGTTTTTACTTTTAAAGTTTTATTTGAAGTGACACATACAAGTACAGCTTAATCGTTTATGACCAAGTGGGTTTTAGTATATATAGGTAATACATTAAATTTTGAAACCCTTGCCGGAAATCAAACCTTAGACCTTTCACTACATATTTAATAATCGCTAAACACTATCCCATGGAGACAAGTCTGTTTTGTTTTTTTTATTTTATTGAAATAGGCCTACGTATGTATTCAATAAAACACTACACGATGACTGACGCGTTCCTTACGTCAACGACACATATCTAAAACTGTACTTTAGGTTTAGACACGAACTTCACAATCATAACAATCCCTTAATAATGCAATATGAATTCCCCGGACCTATCAGGAATTGCACAAAGACAACTGAAACGCCGATGGAGTAGAGACATGATACATTAACGCAACTGTAACATTACTACGTAGACAAAATATAATTTAAAATGAACACATTTATCGTTATCTGGAGAGCTATCGCGGCGTGGTGTCCTCCTCAAAGGCATTAACGCAGTTGGTTTTTTTTAACTGTTTTTGTTAATTTAGTTGTGAACGTTTTTGCTGGTTGTTCTTATACAGATGCAAAACAATTAAAGTAAAAAAAATTATTAAAATCTCTTTCCCGCCAATAAGCTAAACTCGAGGCTTAGAAACAGGCTAGTGTAATTTCAAAAACACAACTTAACAAGAGCACAAACAAACGTAATTTTTTTGAATGGCGAAACACTGAAAAAATTATTTTAATTTTAACACGTTAAACACGTGACCAAAAAATGGGCCATACTTGACTTTAAAACTGGGCCACGGGCTTTAATCATGGATCACAGTACATTACTCATTTCTAAGCCGAGTGTAGTTAGTTAGTAACGCGCTCGCCTCTCATCATGCGGTCGAATACCTACCATTCAGGCACGGCATATTTTCATACGTTACAAAAATCACTTCATCCTTCACCGTCTGCATTAGCAGTAATTTCAGAACAGTCGGACGTTAAACCAAAAAAAAGCCGCGTGTAACTAATGTGGTTCACAGAACAATACTATTTTTTACATACGAGGCAAAAGAAATGGCCTCAGAAAGTGACGTAGTACACTTAGCCTGTTCTAATAGTTCGTCTTTTTTACTAATAGTATGTTTATTGTATAATATATATTGTAGGTAGTTTTTCTTGTTGTTCTGCACTAGTATGCTGCTCATATTTTTAATTTTATTATTTCTTTTGCTTATTTTGGTTATAAATTAACCAGTATTCAAATACAATACATGTATTTTACTAGAGTGAAATTAGGAAGGCACTAGTTGACGGCTGAGTTTGCAGAACATAAATTGCGCCATAACCTAATAAAATTTTCAAAGTAGTTGATAGTCGCAAGTTTTTTAAACCATAATAATTATAAAGTTATTTAGTAATATTATATCTTTTAAAATCGTAGTTTGTTGTATTTATCTTTATTTCGTTTTTATAAAAATGGATAACCTTACTAATGAGCAGATAGATGAAATTTTAAATAATAGTTGTGACAACGCTTTTGGTTGTGATAGTAATAATGATCCGGCATATGAACCTGACAGTGATGATAGTTTTATAGAAGAATTTGATGTCAAATTTGAATATTTGATGACGAAAATATAGATTTTATGCAAAATGAAATTAATGAACAAGTTTTTGAAATTGTCTATAATCAAGAAATTGAACATCAGGATGTTATTCAAGATAGAAATGAACCTGTTCCTGGAAGGTAAAAATGGTGCTCACTCAGTTGGTGAGTTAAGTGCATTGAATAATTTTGATTATGATCCGGAAAATGAACAATATGGAGTCAATCCTGATATTTTAGAGACCATGGTAGATTGTCAACCAATATATTTCCTTAAACTAATTATAACAAATGCCGTTATAAATTTATTGTTACCTACATGTAACCAATAGATATTGTAATGATCATAAATCTAAGTCCACTTGCTAGGATTAAAAAGTGGTTTGACACATCATCTGGTGAACTAAAATGTTTCTTAGGCATTGTAATGTATGGGTATTATAATATAATGCCAAGTATAGCTCACTGTTGGCGGTAAAGTGGCTAATTTCACTCTGTTCTCCTAGAATTATGTCCAGGAATAGATTTAAATTATTTCTGTATCATTTTCATTGCGCCAACAACGATGAGGCAACACCTGGTGATCACCTTTAAGAAGTTTAGGGATTGTTTGATATTATTACCAAAAATGTTAAAATTGCAGTGATTCCTGAAAATATTATGTGCATACTTAAGAGCAATACACGTTTTCTTCTTCTACCAAGATTCCTTCTTCCCCTGCAGAATGCGCTGCAGTAGATCATATCTTTTTGATTTCTCATAATATACGTATCTACTGCAGCTTACGACACTTAACAATTTTGACCAATTCCAGACCCTTAGACCCTTACACATTTTATTTCAATTTTTGTAAAGTAAATCATAAAGTTTTAAATGAAAATTAAAGAAAATGCGACAAACTGTATAAAGAATTGTTATTAAAATTATTTTTTTAATTTTTTTTTACAGTATGTCAATGGTCAGAAGGTTATGGTTCATGAAATTGGTCATCTTCCATTCCAAAGAGAAATAACATCAGTTGTACGTTTTGGAAAAAATAATCGCATTACTGTTGCTGTTGACAACACATTAACTAATATAACTATACCTCAAGGAACATTAGAACAAATACCAACGTATGTTTGAAAATCATTTTGTTTCTTAAAAATAGTTATTTTTTAAGTTAACTGATTGTTTTTTAAGCAATAACACCTCAACAGAGCATGATTGAATAATTATTCTTTCCTACAAAAGAGGGATGGGTGTTTTCCCTTGCAAATAAGACTTTATTCCAAATTTTTTTAAATTTTTTGCAGCTCTTTTAGGTTACTAAACGAAAACCCGTTGTGAACTTCTAGAATATTCTTATGTAAATTTAGAAGTGAAGTGATTTACTCATCTCTGAGTTAAAAATATATGATATGGCTTCTGAAAAACATGCGATTTCTGTTAATTTGCATTCAAGAAATTCCAAAAACGTGTCAAGAAAAGACTGATTAATCTAAATATTAAAATTATTTATGTTAAATTTGCAACTTATGCTGATTTTTTCATATCAGAATAATAAATTAATTTTCAATCAGTTTAATTTTAGTTTTAATTTCATGAAAGATTATAAAATTCTCTTTTACAAAAATTAGTGGTGGCAATTTTTAAAATAGTCATCTTATCGTTTTCCTTTGTCTGTCCGTCCATCACACCCAGATGTCAGAAACTATATAAGAGATAGCAACAAACGGTTTTCAAATTTGTCACATATAAAGTTAGTGTGCCTAAATTGGGTTTGAAGTTCTGGTTTCGACCGTAAGTCAAGAAATCAGTCAGAAACTACAAGAGAAACAAAGGGTTTTCGGATTCGTAATCTACACAAAAAGTTAGTAGGCCTAGATTGGGTTTGAAATTCCGATTTTGACCGGAAGTGGCCCAAAACCAGAAGTCAAGAAATCAAAGTTGGAATTTGGAACCAAAAATAGTGTCATTTGATTCCTCTTCAAAGAATATATATATATACAGAAATAATCTCTTTTATGAGACGCATCGTCTCATGAAAGGGATCTTTAGCCTTAACATATTTTAATATAAATGGTTATTTGCAGAGATAATGGAAGTGAAACAATTCAAACATACACTTTTGATTTCTTCAATTATGCTGGAATCCATAGATCAGTCCATTTGTATACTACTCCAATATTTTATATAGATGATATTACTATTAACACAGATATTGATGGAGATAATACAGGTACGTAAATATTGTATTTTTTTTATTTATTGGAATACGGAAGGAACAAAATTCTTTAAAAATTACATATCATTGTAAAATTCATTTCAAACTGCTTAAAACAAAAGAAATATTATGTCTGTACTTTCTCTTGCCCTGTATGAATACAAAAGGGAAGGGAAGTAAATATTGTTTTCATGTTGACTTTTCGAGTTTACGCTGGAATACACGTTTTCAGCCCACCAAACCCAAAAAGATATCTCTTTAGCAATTGGTCTGATTGTGAACAAAATATCTCAAGAACAGAATATCGTATAAAGTTGAAACTTGAAACTTAAGTTAGGTACCACTACAGGACCAGACCCAAACATTTTCATCAAAATTGATCAACTGTAAGTAGTAGTTTATTTGTGCAAATTTTCACTTTTTTGCGATTTTCTCAAAAACAGCTCCTACAATCTTGTTTAAAAATCTCCTGATTTACTACATTTTTTGTGCTTTACAAGATAGGGTAAGCGCTACATGACTGAAATTCTTAGGGTTTGGGCTCTCGTGGTAAAAAGTGGTAAAGTTTTAATATGTATTTTAAGGCAACAGTGTATTAAATCAAAGTTGTAGGAAATAAATAATTAGTAATAAATAAATAAGTAGTAAATAAATAATAATAAGTTTTAGAAAATTAAAATACCTATAACTTTTATTTTAATTGGAAATTATACTTTTTCTTCCAATATGCGCTGATAAGATTTGTTACTACAACACTTAGTTTAGTATCACTTAGTGATTTTCTGTATTTTTCTCATGAAAATCGGTAAAAAATTAGATTTTTAAGATTACAGCTTTAGTATACATTTTACAAGTGTATTGAATGAAATTTATAGGAAATAGAAAAATCTTGTGTAGTTCACCACCCCTGGGAATTAAACCAGTTGATAATGGCAGCCTTATCATCTTCACCAAGCAACTATTTCAAATGTAAGAAGATGAAATAGTTGCTAGGTGCAGAAGTTCCCAATTAAAATCCTGACTCTTCTCCTTGGTTCGGGAGGATGCCCATTGTCATGGAGGCGGACTATTTCAGATGATAGTTTCCCATTCATGTTCGTCACCTGTAACAATGTGAAAAAATAAGTTGGAGAAACTGTCATTGCCAACTCGTTCAATTCCTAGGCGGTGAACTTCTATGCCGAGAAATTAAAGGCATTGGTGCTGGATTACGAAATGAGCGTACAAATAAATGGCAACTATGTAGAAAAATGAAGTAGGTTTGTAGGAAACTAAAACCATCAATAAAAATATTTTTTTATTACCAAACAAACAAAACAGCCCTTACTTTATGAATTGACTCATAGTTTATTGTGTGTTGTCATCTGCCAAAATACTAGTTTGAACCTCTAGAGGCTTTACTATTTAAAACGAGGAGTTGGTGTTGTACCTTGCTTTCCTCACTGAGTATAAAAGTAAGCTTATAAGCATGCCAGATCCCCTGAAAATCATCTACTTTCCACCCTGCAAATTGTACCTTCGCTTCATTCACCACGCGGTCTGGCTGTATAATAAAATTCATTACTCTCAGAGGAAATAACTCTGACTAGTATCTTTTACACCTCTACCTCTTCTGTTCTTTTAAATGCTTTAGTCGTATAATTGGTTGAGCATGTGATAAGAAACAGAACTATTCTTTTGTACCCGTGGAACTAGCAGATCGAGTGGAATTAATTTAACCCAATTGCCGTTTATAGTCAACATACTTTATTACAGTTTTTTTATCTGCTGTACAAAATGAGAGTATTGAATTAGTGCGAATTACAGTGACATGCTGGTACTTTATACTGCAGTTTACTGAAACCTTGTTTTGTCGACAACACTTCGGTAATTCTACTATTTAAATTAAAAATTTAAAAAAATCAATTTTACAAAAGAAATTACCATTTTCATTATAGTTATAGAGATTTTAAGAAAATTTTGGTTTCATTAAAGAAAGTGTAAAATACGTTGATTTCTACTTCCGTGTTCTGAGACCAACCAGTAATTTCATTGTAGAGAAATTTTCGTTAGAGAGAGCTTCGTTATGTGGGAATTTATTATAAAAGTTTATTATAGAAGTTTATTGCAAAATTATTATTATTATTATTAGTCGCGTAAAGCTCCCAAAGTGGAAAACGCTAAGTAAATCTGGTTTGTTTTTGGGATTTCTTGTCCTTTTTATCCGCCCACCAGTTTTTCATTCTTTGTGAGAATTCAGCTTTTCTCTGTTCACTCCACTTTGTTCCGGTTCTTGGAGCTTTTGTCTCTGGTTTAACCTCCCATTTTTTAACTTTTGTTCTAAAACTATCTCTTATGAGAATTTCTTCTTTGGTGATTTTGGCCAATTCTAAATCTTTTTTAACACTTTGTATCCATTCCCCCCCATTAACAAGTGATGATACATATTTTACTATTCTCTTTGTGAGTCTATTGTCAGGAAGCCTCATAATGTGGCCATAAAATTGAAGGCGTCTTTTCCTCATGTCTGTCTCTATGTTGGAATATTCTTCAATTTTCGACGTTCTCTGTAATCTGTACCCGTTTTCGGTCCATCTAGGTCCAAGAATTTTCCTAATTATTTTTATTGTAAAATTATTATTATAAAAGTATTTTTTCATTGTTACTTCTTTGTGTTTCAGGAATTATATACTACAATATTAGTTCTGCAGGATCAATTGTCGAAAATGAAGATCTGCTATGTAACGTAAGACTGTTAGATAAATATGGTAATGATGTGTACGGTTTACAAAAGATTGAAGGTTCTAATGGATTTTCTGGAAAACTTATTGTACATAATGCTACATATTGGTGGCCTTATTTAATGCACCCTGAACCAGGATTTCAGTACACATTATTGGTAGGTAATTTATATGAAAGGTTTTAAAATTATTTATATTATTATATAATATAATATAATATAATATAATATAATATAATATAATATAATATTATTATATTATTATTTGATATTGGGAAAAATGAGAAAGATGCTTTTTATTATGATAGTGTTATTTTTAGATACTGAATTTTTTTCATCAGCATCTTTAAAATATAAATAAAAACATTGTTTATTACATAGAATTTTTGTCTATGAAAAATACATTTTTTTTTTTAATTTATTTATTTAACGTCACATCTACTGCAACGGTCATTAGCGACGATGTTTGGGTGAAACTATATACAATTGAGGATGAAATGATTTTTTGTAACGTATGAAAATATGCCCTGCCTGAGTGGGATTCGAACCCATGACCGCATGGTGAGAGGTGAGCACGTTACCAACAAGAAGTTTGTAGTGTTTTTTTTAATCCCTAATGTATGTATTGCAATCTATTCAATTTAAGGACAATAAGCAACCCAATGAGATGACCCAATATGCCCAATAAAAAAGAATTTGTCATTTTTAAATGACAAATTACATTTTAAATAAAATAAGTAGAATAAATTTTTAATTCACTTCTAACCTATATATCAGAACAAGTGAATTCTTCACTTTCTGAATGTCCCATACCCAGTGATATCACCTTTATCTACCTCCTGAAATTTGATCATTAAATTTTGAATAATAATTTCATCCTCTCTCTGAATTTAAAATTGAGAGTCGATTGAATAAAACTCGTTCATGTTGTTTAAATTCATCCGGAAAAGTCAGGAATTTAAATTTTTTTGTTCTTTTTAAAAAAATGTTCAGGCAAATAAAACCATTCTTCATGATAGATAAATTTAAGTGAATGTTTTTTTTAAATAATTTTTTGTTTTAGGAAATGTTTTTACTGTTATTAATCCAGATGGTTGAAGTTCAGATAAATGGATTTCTACTTTAATCAAACTAATACACTTGTTTATGTATAACTAATGTTGCACATACATTTACTTTGTTGTGGAAGAGTGACGAAGTAGTACCCATGAAAAATTCTTTGGTCCTTAATTCTTTACGCTGCTAATCTATCTAAAGCAAAACTTTTCATTGTTGGCCTTTAGTCAACACACTTTTTGCAGTTAATGCTTACAATGAGAAAGTGATTGCAAACGTTGTAAAATATCATGAAAAATTTTTTACAGAAAATTTAGGGAGATATGAAAAAAGTGAACAAGGCCTGACTTAAACATTTGGGCGAAATAACACTCTAATGGTCCTGGCTAAATATTCATTACTTTGGAATAAGATATAGGAATTTACATCACTTCATTGTATAAAATAAGAATATTATTATACTGTTTTATTATACTTCTTCTTCTTCTTCTGCCTTTCAAGGATTAGGCATCTCTGCTTGTTCCGAACCTCTCAAATCTGCCCATCTCTTTCTCGAGCGTCCTCGTTCTTACCTGCCCTCTGGCTTATAGCCCAGTGTCTGCTTAGGTATCTTATCCTCCCTCATTCTGTTTACATGCTCTAACCACTGCATTCTGTTCTGAGATACCTTGTCATTTATAGAGAAGATGTTGAGTTCTTTCCTTATCTCGGTATTCCTGTAATGATCTTCTCTACTACACCCATATGTATGTCGAAGAAATTTCAATTCAGATGCTTGCAATCTACTCTCCGATCACTTTGATAGCATCCAAGTTTCTCTGCCATAGAGTAGGGTCGGCACTGCTAATGTTTTATAAAATCTCATCCTCGTGTTATATTATATTTACTGAAATCGGTGCATCTTTGTCCTGTTGGTATGTAATGTTCCAACCTAGATACTGAAAGTGGGATATATGTTCCAAAATATTATTATCTGCAACAATTTTGCTTCTGACTGGCTCCTTCCCCCTGAATGCCATTACCTTTGTCTTCTTCGTCGAAACTGTCAACTTATATATAAGTTGTATTATACTGTGGTGTATAAATATGTAAAGAAGTATCAAATGAAGACAAGTGGTATCAGAAAAGGTGATCAAGAGACTCTAGGGGGAGAAGACATCTGGAGACAAGCAGATTCGTCTTGTTGTTTGTTCTTTAGGTCATCAACCGAAAGACTGGTTTGAACCTCCAGAGGCTTTACTAAGTAAAATGAGGAGTGAGATGAATTTACTATTGCCTTTCTCTATGAGTGGAAAAGTATGTTTATTACCATTCCAGGCTCTCTGAAAAGCATGTACTTTCTACCCTGCAAATGACACCTTCACTTCATTCACCATAGGGTCTGGCTGTATAATGATAAAATTCATTACTTTCAGAGGAGATAACTGTGACTAGTGACTTTTACACCTCTACCTCTTCTGTTTGTAAATGCTTCAGTCATATTATTGGCTGACCATGTGATAAGAAACAGAACTATTTTTTGTACTCCTGGAACTAGCAGATCAATAGCAAATAATTTAAAACTCCAGCTGCCCGTTATGGTCAAGCAATTTTATTATGTGATATAAAAAAATTACTCCATTCTTGTATTTTATTGAATTTTTACAATTACTTCTTTCTTGTCAGGTTCATCTTCAAGCTAAGAAATATAGTGTGGATGATATCTACAGATTAAATGTTGGTATAAGAACTGTTCGATGGACAAGCAACAGTTTTCTTATCAATGGAAAGAATGCTTATATTCGTGGTGTTGGAAGACATGAAGATTCTGATGTAAGTTTGTTTTTTCTTTTAATTGTATAATTTTTTCTAAAGTGTCTTAAATTTGTTTACAGTAAACTTCCTAAAATTCAGTATGTTTGCGGCTTGAAGCATATCAAATTGCAAAGTATCCCGGATTAAAGGATGAATGTTGGGAAAAAGTAAGAGAAGTGAGAAACTGGATAAAAATTTACTATGCATAATTTTTATTCTCAAAACAGCTTAAATACCATAAAATTTTATCCAATACATTATCATAGAAATTAAACAGTGCATAATACTAAAAGAAAAACTAATACAAAGTTGAACTAGAAGGATGATCTAAGTCTTTTGGATTATTCTTGTTGGTAAAAGCCACCTTGAACTAAATATTGAATTTTTTTTTATTTTTAGTCTTCTCTCTTCATTTTTATGAAATAATTTCGTATAATGTGGAGTTTAATTTTTTCAGTATTACTGAATGAACTGCTGTGTTTAGAAAATTTAATAAATGTTTTCAAGGCATCAGGTAATTGATTCCAAGTGATGTTATTTGATTCAACCACGTCATCTTCATGTAAATCAATGTCTTTTGGAGCTATTGGATTCATTGACACTCTATATTAGTGGTTAGCAAAGTACAGCCTGTGGGTCAGATCTGGTTCATGACTGAACCATGCATGACAACTTACCTACAAACATTATTTTCTGTGTTCTCAAGCGAGAAAAATGTTCAGCTTTGTTAACTAAAACCAAAATTTATATTTTTGCATTTACAGTAACCCATGCCATTTAATTTGGATTTTGAAACAGCCAGAACAAAATTTCTGCTTGAACTAATTGAGTTACAGTGTACTGAATTGATTTTTTTTTTTTTAACTTTCGACTGTTATGCAAATTACTGCTAATGCAGATGGTAAAGGATGAAATTATTATTTTGTAATGTATGAAAATATGCCTTGCCTGAATGGGATTCGAACCCAAGACCGCATGATGAGAAGTGAGCACATTACTAACTACACCAGTGCGAGTTGAATGTACTGAGTTGAAAAGTAGTTTTACAAGTTGGTATGAAAATCAAGTTTTCCAAATTTGAAATCCCATGCCCAGAAGATAACTGCTATTTTTGCTTCATCCTATGACTATTATCAAATTTTTCTAGCCTGAAACATCGAAAAAGTAGTGTTAGAAACAGATTGACTAATTACCATTGGCTTAACTTTTGAGATTCAGCTCATCCCAGTTAGTACCAAATTTTGAGACACTTTTAAAAAACAGTCAAAATTTTTTTTTTTTGGACAATCCCTCATGCTGTATCAATCATAATTGAGTTTTGTAACAATATGAGGTGTGGCTATTAAATAACGAGACTGACGAAAAAAAATGTATTTTTATTTTAGCCATAATCACTTATTGTCACCTTCAATATACACTCCTTCTCTATCCCTACAATGCTCCATGCGAATTTTCCATTGTTGGAAACAGTGCTGGAAGTCATCTTCTGTCAGCTCCTTCAGGACATGTGCCGCTTTCTCTTTTACAGCTTCCACAGACTCAAATCTTGTCCCTTTTAATGCAGATTTCACCTTAGGGAACAGGTAGCAGTCACATGGTGCAAGATCTGGTGAATAAGGTGGATGTTCTAACACTGAGGTGCTGTATTTGGCTAGGAACCTCTTGACAGATAACGCAGAATGAGCTGGCGCATTGTCTTGGTGGAGAACCCATGATTTGTCCTTCCACATTTTGGGGTGTTTTTTCCTTCCTCTCTCACGTAGTTTAGAAAGTACCTCAAGGTAGTAATATCAATTAATTGTTGACCTTCAGGAACCCCGTGAAGGTACACAATCCCGTGGATATAAAAAAAAAAACCATCAACATTGCTTTAAATTTTGACTTGCTCATTCGTGCTTTTTTGGCTCTCGGTGAAGTTCGGCTCTTCCAGTGCATGGATTGGCGCTTCGTTTCTGGATCATAAATATAAAACCACGTTTTATCACATGTTGTTATCGTTTCTAAAAAATTTGGGTCATTTTCAATCGTGTACAAAGTGTCGGTACAAACATTTTTGCATTTTTGAGCGGCACGTGTCCTGAAGGAGCTGACAGAAGATGACTTCAAGCACTGTTTCCAACAATGGAAAATTTGCATGGAGCATTGTAGGGATAGAGGAGTGTATATTGAAGATGACAATAAGTGATTATGTATAAAACAAAAATAAAATGTTTTACGTTAGTCTCGTTATTTAATAGCCACACCTCAAATATGTATCATCATTATCTGACAGAATGTTTCTTTAGTTGGCTCATTATTATCTGCTTCAACCTACTGTAGTTTCTTCTCGAATCAGTTGTGACGTAGGATTCTCCAAAGACAAATCACCTGAAACTTCTTTCAATTCATCATCAACAGTTCACCTTCAATAATTTTAACATTTTGATTCATTATTTCAAGCCATGACTTTTTCCAAGCTTTTTTTTACCCCAAGCCAAAACAGTAGTAAAACACCTTTGACATTCCTTTAAAATCTTAACATTCCAATCTGATCCAAGTAAATTTTTTTTTTTTCAAAAGTCCTTCTGGATTATCAAGTGTCATATCATAGGTTGCCAAATTAAACTGAATTTACTGTACTTAGTTTTCTAAATAAATGATCACATCCGTATTAATTTGTATTGTTTTGATTTTGGTTGTAGATAAGAGGAAAAGGATTTGATTATCCTTTAGTAACAAGAGATTATAATATGTTAAAATGGTTAGGATTTAATTGTTATCGTACTTCACATTATCCTTACGCTGAAGAAATTATGGATTTTGCTGATCAACAAGGCATAATGATCATTGATGAATGTCCTGCTGTAAATATAGAGTAAGTATCAAAAATTTTGTTTCATTTTTATTTCTAATGGAGGATCAAGGTAAAAATTTGGTCTTTGGGCTTAAAAAATTGATTTTTGTTTTTTGGTCCTTCAGCCAATATACTTTTTAAAAATAGGCTCTGTAGTCACATTTTCTGTACATTGATGCTTTAAGTTTTTCATGTCCAAAATAAGAAACATTTTAATCTCTCTAAGTTACAGTATTTGTTCATAATAAAAACCAACTCAATCGAGACCTTTATTGTTTCTTCTTATTTTACCACTTCCCTGTCATGAAACCCCCCCCCCCCCATACATCAGTTAAAGTTGTTGACTCCAATACTTTATTTCTGTGTACATTAGCACAAAAATGTATGCGGTGTGTATGTGTCTATAAAATTTATATGTGTGTTCTATTGGAGAGGAATTTCTTGGTTCATCAATACATTTACTTTTCTGCTTTTGCTCTTCATGGAAGTCATAAAATTTTGTTACTTATTAGCTCTGTACATTATCTTCTGTTTTATTACTTTCTCTTGCCATATTTTATGAATATAAAGGGAAGGTAAGTATTGTTTTTATTTTTTAAATTCTAGTTTTCACCGGATATACACATTTTTAGGCACCCTGAACCTAAAAAACATGTTTTTTTGCGATTGGTCTATGTGTCTGTCTGTGTGTGAACAAAATATCTCAATAACGGAATATAGTATGTAACTGAAACTTGGGACTTAAATAAGATACCTCTATAGGACCCAACACAAACATTTTTTTCAGAATCGGTCTACCAGAAGACAGTATTAGTTTATTTGTGCAATTTTCACTTTTTTATGATTTTCTTAAAAATGGCTCCTACGATCATTTTAAAAATTGCCTCAACTAATTTTTTATGCTCTATAAGATAAATAAGCACCATGTCTACTCAAATTATTGGGGAAGGGGCCTGTGCTCTCAAAGGAAAAATATGTTTAAGATTGCAGCCTTAATATGCATTCTAGGGCTAAAGTGCATATAATTAAAGTTGTACAAAATTTAAAAACCTAAAACGTTAATGTCAAACGTTTTTTTCTAATGCTTAGTTTAGCGTCAATTTTATATATTCTTTTCCTCAATATCTGTTAAAAATGGATTGTTTTACTATTGCAGCCTTAGTATGCATTTTATAACAAATTTGTACATGTAATTAAAGTTATAAGAAATGAAAAAAATCTACAACTTTTATTTCAAGCATTTTCTTCTACAGAGCCTAGTTTAGGATTAATTAATGATTTTACGTTTTACAGAGGTTGATTTTAATTTTGCTTCATTCACAATATGATTAAATTAGGGTATGTTTTTCATTTTACTTGTTTACTAGTGATTAAACATAGGTTATAGTTTTATTATTTACACTGGCAAGAGATATTTGTGTGAATGTTTCACATCAGATTCCTTAGAATTATGGATCAGTATCCTACTGGTATTACTAACTATATTATTACTACTATGTATTTTGTTGTTTTTATCCATTCTCCATAGTTGTTGTTAAGATTTTACTCTTTGATTTCTGATCATTCTTGTTACATATTTATTTCTCTGGTATAATTATTTACTTCCTTGTGACCTAAATTACTGCAACAAGTTCAATGTTCAGGCTCTATTTCATTAGGATCCTCCTCTCAAACTTCTCTGTAATTTTTATCTTAATTTAGTCTCCCCCACCCCTATCATTCAGAGGCACACTAGGTTTTGTTCACTGAATTATATTGTCTAATCTTGTTATTTCTTAAGACAATTGCCTTTGTCTCACATTAGTTGTGTGAGCACTTTGTAGCACAAATTTATTATTTTTTCATCTGCTGTTGCGGAAATGGTATTGTACTATTTGATTTTTTTTTAAATTTAATAGGTATAAAGCACATAGAACTTTGTCTACTGTCTTTTGCTTATAAAATAACACCATCAGTATGCTGTATTTCAATTCAAGAAAAATTTTATCATAATTTTTTTTTTAATTTTTCAGCTTATTTTCGCATACACTATTACAAAAACATATGGATTCACTCGGCGAATTAATTCGAAGAGATAAAAATAGGCCATCTGTTGTGATGTGGTCAGTTGCAAACGAACCAAGAAGTGCTTCTCCTGGTGCTGGAAATTATTTTAGGTAACATTAACTTTTGATTTGTTTTATTTAAAAAATTAGTTACATCCAGTATAATTCATGAATAAATAATTTGACATGTCTTTAGTTTTAAAATATATAAATAAGGTTCATGACAAAAATTTATTGAGTTTATTTATTGAATTTATTGGCTGAAATTGTTGTACCACTGTGTCAGAGTCATTTTGTTTAGAAATTGTTTTACCATAGCATTGTGAAATTATGTTAATAATTTGGATGGACTTTCTACTTGATCATTTGTGTTAATAACCCACAAATAAAAGATTAATAATGATTTTAGATATTGTTCTACTTCAAATATATTCACAACCTTTTTAATGGTTAGAGTTGTGATTAAATTTTTTTTTAGTAGTTTTTGTTGTCCAATTAAACCTATCCATTTTGGGATTTGAATTATAGTAAGAATTGCTGAATGATAAAAACAATCCTGTAAGAGTAAAGTACCCTAATACTACAGAAAAATAAAAAGGTGCATGAAGACAAAAACAGAGACTAATTTTCAGTTATAAAATTAATATTAATTTAAATTTACTTTGTAGAAATCTAAATTTATGATATGAAATTTTTTAAATTTGCATAACAGAGATTACTCACTAATCACTTGCTATGAAAATCCCACGTCTTTAAACCCGTACCATTGTTAGTGGCAAAGTTTCTTGGTCTGTATTTTTAATCTTGTAAAAGTTCATAATCCACTTTTTTATAATAATTAAATCTTTATAATGCATCCTGCAAGCCTACATTCAATCCTACGGAAAAAGTATTTAATTTTTCACTGACCTCTTTCAGCTGCTGTATTTCTTGTTTTCTACCTTTTTTATATACAACCCTACTTTCTACTGACATGTTTCATTGGATCCACCTTCAACAGTGTACTTAAAATTGAAACTAAACTTTTTAGAATTTATTAAAATTTTCAGATTATCTTTTCTTTGTATTGTCCAAAACCTGGATGACTGAAGATCTTCTGAAAATTTTAATGAGTTTTAAAACGTTACGTTTCAATTTTATGTACTTTAATGAAGGTGGATCCACCAAAACATGTTAGTAGAAAGCAGGATTATATAAAACAAGTGACATAGCAGCTGTAACAGGTCAGTTCAAAATTATATATTTTTACTCTAGGATTATTTTAGTCATTTGAAAAATTGCATTTTTTTTTTAGTTACATATGAGGGTGATTCAAATAAAAACCTTAAAACTTCCATAAAATTTCAACAAGTTGTGTGATGGAGTTAGGTGGCAGTAGTGCTCCTTGAGGTTCACAAAGTGACCAACAGGTGGTAGAGTGATGGTGATGGATGCTACAACACAGGAGAAGGCAGCAGCTTCCTCAAGAGGATGTCCGCCCCACTGTCATCATGCACTGCGATCGAGCAGCGATCTGTGATGCGTTTTTTGTGTAGTGAAGGTGTTGAACTGATTGCAATTCATTGCAGAATGACAGTGATGAGACTTGGATCCTCTTATCACCAACCAGAAACGAAATGATCAAGCAAGGAATGATGCCACAGCTCATCGCCAAAACCAAAAAATTTCCGCACTCAACCGTCTGCTGGGAAAGTCATACTCATTCTCTTCTGGGATGCAAATGGAGTCATTGTGGAGCAGTAAATGCATATGATAGTAAGGGGAGTGCTGATAACCAGTATGTATGTCTTATTCACAGACATGATGAAAAATCACCTTCGCCCTGCAACCAAGAGCAAACGACAAGGTCTTCTGACTTCACCCATGACAACACCCAATCGCATAAAGCCTGAAAGACAGTTGAGACTATTCAGGAAATTAAATTTCAATGTCTGGTACATCCTCCTTATTCATGTGTTCGCCTCTCATCATGCGGTCTTGGGTTCGAATCTCATTCAGGCACGGCATATTTTCATACATTACAAAAAATCATTTCATCCTTCATCGTCTGAATTAGCAGTAATTGCAAAACAGCCGGACATTAAACCAAAAAAAACCCTTATTCACCAGAACTTGCTCCCAGTGACTTTCATCTGTTCAGTGTACTCAAAGAAGCAATGGGAGGCAGGCATTTCAGAAGTGATGAAGAGGTGAAAACCGCGGTGCTCAACTGGCTACACACACAACCAAAAGAATTCTTTCATCATAGTATCTATGCACTTTTGAAGCCGTGGAATACGTGCATTCAATGTCAGTTTCGAGACTACATCGATAAATGACCTGTAAGTCTTCTCTTCATTGTTACAATTAAAACAATTATGGTACTTTTAAAGTTTTCATTTTAATCACCCTCGTATTTACTATTAAACAAATCCTAATACATTTTAGCAGATTTATTTATCCCTACAAATATATTTAAAGAATATTTTTGTGATTTACTTTATTATTGAATTATGTATATAAATGAATAGAAAACTTAAAATATATTCTCATACATCTGAAATTGAAAAATAATATTCTAAATACAATAATGTTCACTACACCACGGCCGGCCCGTGGTGTAGTGGTCAGCACAACTGGCTACTATGCCGGGGTCCCGGGTTCGATTCCCGGTCAGGTCTGGCATTTTTTTCATCTGTTAATCACCACATATCATTACCTACGCACAAGCCCAAGGCTTATGTAGGTATCATCACTCAATAAAAAAAAGATACAATGGAACTAAATGGAATTAAAATATATTTAAAATTATTTTTTTAAGGATTAATGTCTTGTTTGATTTAACTGTCAAAAAATATTTTCTGAATTACATTTCTTAATTTATTGAATAATTAGTAACCTTCAGCAATAAAACTTTTTAACCGTCAGCCCGTTTAATGACAAACCATGTTTTTTTTTCTGATCCTGCTCTATATTACTATAGCTTATCACTAGTGAATCCTTCTAAAATTACATTTTTTTTTTAATTTGATGACTATAAAATAAAAGTAATTGTCATTCAAAAATAAATCTGTATAATGCATCCTGCAGGTTGAAATTAATTCTGTTTTATATAATAAATTTCACTAATCTATTTTTTAAGCTGACTTTATTTTTTATATATCACTTACATGTGTTTCGATGGACCACCATCATCAGAGTATATTATATAGTTTGAAACTAAAAATTTTTTAAATCTGTAGAAGATGTTATATCTTCTGTGATGATGGTGGATCCACCGAAACACATATAAGTGGTAAATAAAATATAAAGGCAACTTAAAAAAAGGGTAGTGAAATTTATAATATAAAATAGAATTAAAAGTAATCTTCTTTTGTCAGATTTATTGGTTGAACTTTTGTTTTTGATTTATGGATGATGCTTTTTTAGTTAGTATTAAAAATTTAGGATACTTGTGGCTGTCCATACTGAAATACATGAGTATAATTTTTATGAAATGAGAACGTTTTGAATTTTCCTTTATTTAATTGTTTTTTCTTTTAGTTTTTTGTTTTTAATAGAATATGACTTTTAGGTCTGTTGTGAAGTTTGTTAAGACAATGGATTTGTCAAGGGCAGTGACTGCGGCTATTAATAAAGAATATAAAAAAGATCAAGCAGTGAGTTTTATGTTTTTAGTTTACTTTGAAAAGAATTTGTTGGTGGCATCATTATTTTGTTTGCATTAATGTTTAAACAGTTATATTGTATGATTATGCGTAATATGTTGCCTAATAACTATTGTAGTTTTAATAATAATTAGTTTTACTAATATTTTGCTTTTTAATTAAAGGATTAAGCATGCTTCATAATCTTCAGCGGTAGGTATTTGAGAATCTACATTCATTTAGTAGTTTGAAGATCCATCATTTAATAGAGTTTTTGCTCAGTTTAATCGCATCCTGATAACAATTTCAGTTATTGATGAAGAAACATATATTAAACCTTTCTAATAGAAAGTTAAATTTGCTCTCCGATTTAATTTTTCTATTTCCATTAAGCAACTATGACCCAATTAGAAGTTTGATGTAGAATACTTCTATAACATTTCTGTATACTAAGTAAATGAGTAGGTTGAAAGCGAGTCTATAGTTGTCACATGGCAAGTTGGGGATCATAGGACTGCCCACTTTTCCTTTTCTTTTATCTACTTCTCCCACTCAAACTCTTCTGAGCTCAACACTGGTTTCTGTTTATTGTCTATTAAAAAAATGAGTAAAATTCTAAAAGTAAATACCTATTAACCCTTTTTTACCGAACTCGGGTTAACTGAAACAATTTCAGAGGAAAAACAAAATAGTAAACAAACCAAAAATAAACATTTTAATACTTTATGTAAATATAAAACAACCTTCAAATAATTGTTTGAAGTTTAAAAAATAGACTTATCAAAACTTAACGGCAGCATTTCAGTACGTAATGGTTATAATAGTTTATAGCAGTTTGCAAACCTGTGAAAAAACTGTTAAGAAAAAATTACAAATTTTTTAAAGTAAAAATACAGTAGAATACTGAATTTAATGTTTACAGAATTACTGAATTTAATTATTCATACTGTGTTAACAGTATAATTTTCTAATGTACAAAGTTTACTGTACAGTAAACTGTAGTTAAGTTTATAATGTTCATCAAATAAATTTTTTAAATGAATTCTGCCAACCATTAATATAAATTACAGTATAAATGAAAATTATCACCTTAACTTTGGTTGCTTTTTAAGTTTAAAAAACTTACGCGCATTTCGGTGGTACCACCTTCTTCAGAGCATATTATTAAAATTAAAAATTAAAATTCAGAATGGTGTTCCATTAAGTCATTTAGATTAAAATTTTAATCTAGATTAAAATGTTCGTAATTTTTGTGTCTTGGTGTTTCCATTCAGTCATTTATTATCAGATTAAAATTTAATAATATGCTCTGAAGAAGGTGGTACCACCGAAACGCGCGTAAGTTTTTTAAACTTAAAAAGCAACCAAAGGTAAGGTGATAAATTTCATTTATACTGTAATTTATAATGTTCAGTTTAAAATTTAGCATGTAATTTATTTTGCTGTTCATTAAATATGTTTCCTTAATCTAAATTTTGTGATTTTCAAAAGTTTATGAATAGTACCTGCTGTTTATGAATAAATTAGACAGCATAGCAGCCATGGATTATCCAAAAAATTGTGTTATCCACCCCCTTTATTTCAGTTATAAAGTGTTGTTGTTAAGGTCAACCGCTGAAAGCATTTTGAACCTATAATTAGAGATTCGGTGCTCCGAAAAGCACCTACTTTCCACCTTGCAGGTAATACCTTCACTTCATTCACCACAGGTCTGGCTGTATAATGATGAAATTGATTACTCTCAAAAGAGGTAACTCTACTAGTTTCTTTTATACCTCAACCTCTTCTGTTCTTAAATAGTTCACTCATATAATTGGCTGACCATGCGATAAGAAACGGAACTACTTTTTGTAGCCCTGGAACTAGCAGATCGAATGCAATTAATTTAACACTCCACTTCCTGTTACGAACAAAAAAGGGTTATGCTGTAATAATTTCTTTCAATATTTTACTTTAAAAAACTATTAATGAAACGGGTAATCATTAGTTGATGTAAAGTATGGAAAAAATGAAATATAGACATGTGTTCTCTTTTTATTTGATAAAATTCTAACTGCATTATGTCTGCCATGTATTCAGTATGCGCAGCATTACATATCTATCTTCTACACCATTCGTTCTTAGGCTCACTTCCCAGACCTGACATAAATCTTAGCATTGTTACGGAAATGTACAACTTCTAATTATCAAGTGTCAAGTTTCTAGGCCTTGTGGTTCTGAAGATTTTATGATGAATGGAAAAGTCAATGAGTTTATGTTCTTCTTATTCTTGTAGACATAGATTTATACAATTCTTAATGGTTTGACACAAGGGAATAATATATGTTTCTTCAAGGTAATAAATCAAGAGTGATGGTGACTTTTTATCTTGCATTCTGTAAACATAGCATGGTAAAATTCATTGCTATCATTTTTATATAAATTAATTCTATTATAAATTGTGTATTTAATTATGTGTATTTGTACTAGCAAATTTATTGTTGATGTAATACTGTTTTAATGTTTCTTTTTACCACAGGTTGTTAATATTTTTGTTTATTTTTAATGTTTGATTCACAGACAAGAATGTATTTTTTACTTTCTCTTGCCTTTATGAATATATAGGAAGGAAAGTATTGTTTTCATGTCGATTTTTCAAAATTGAGTTTTTACCAGATATATACGTTTTCAGACTCCCTGAACCCAAAAAAACATGTTTTTAGGATTGGTCTGTGTGTCTTGTGTGTGTGTGTGAACAAAATATCTCAAGAACGGAACATTGCACAAAGTTGAAACTTGAAACTTAAGTTAGATACCACTAGAGGACCCGACATGAATATTTTCATCAAAATCAGTCAACCCGAAGTAGTAGTTTATTCGTGTAATTTTTCACTTTTACAACTTTCTCAAATGTGGCTCCTATGAATTTTTTTAAATTGCCTCATTTACAATAGGGCTCTACAAGATAGGGTAGGCGCGATGTCTGCTGAAATTCTTGGGGAGGCTGTTTTCTTGTAAAAAAATTGTTTTTTTAAAGATTGCGGCATAAGCATTTTAGCACAAAACTGTGTATACCTAATAAAAGTTGGAGAAAATTTAAAAACCTAAAACTTTTATTTCAAACATATTTTTTTACTAGGTACAACTTTAATTCAAACTTTTATTTCAAACATATTTTGTATAATGCTTAGTTTAGCGGTAATTAGTAATTTTCTGTTTTTTTTCATGAAAATCTGTAAAAGAAATTGATTTTTTAAGATTTCAGCCATAGTATGCATTTTACGACAAAAGTGAAAAAACATGTTTTTAGGATTGGTCTGTATGTCTTTGTGTGTGTGTGTGTGTGTGAACAAAATATCTCAAGAACGGAACATTGCACAAAGTTGAAACTTGAAACTTAAGTTAGATACCACTAGAGGACCCGACATGAATATTTTCATCAAAATTCAAGCATTTTTCTCTAAAGAGCCTACTTTAGTGTCAAAAAGTGATTTTCCGTATTATTAAGCCAAATAAAGGTTAGTTTTCATTTTGCATCATTCACTCATGATTAAAATTAGGTTATGTTTTTGAAGTTAGTTTTTTGTTTATTTCTAATGTTTTATTACTAATGTTAGGTTATATTGGTCATTATTCGCATTGGCAAGAGAAAGTCGTGTGAGTGTTGCACACCAGATTTTTAAATATTTGAATCCACCTTATTTATTTGTTATTTGTAATATTTGATGTATTCATCCATGGTATACTGATAAGTAGCCTGCTATAGCAATGTCGTTCTGTATCATTTTGATAATTTCAGATGTATGTATACGTACTAATGACTTCTCTCTTTATAGACCTCCACAGGGTTTAATGTAAGCTCTGTTGATTTGGTGTTAATTTTATTTCTCCTATTGCTATATGTTATCGTAAATGTAATATTTGTGTTTTATCACAAGTGAACGCACTACTATAGAAAGCACGATTTAAATGTCAAATAAGTCCCAATTTGAACAGTTCATCGAGCCCCTTATGGTTTTTATAAGTAAATGTATTTACATATTCGCATCCTGTTTCAACTAAGGTTGGGTCTGGGTTTCAACAAGACCTCTTCATCTTACTCGATCCTTTCACCACTTCCCCCTCCTCAATCTGGTGCCACATGCATCCTCTTCTCTCCACACTTTCTTCCATTCGCTCCTTAGATCTTCTTCTAGGAAGTCCTGCGCTCTCTTTTTCCATCAATCTCCATTCTCCTCACTCACTTTTTTAACGTGTTCATAACAGTGTAATCTAGTCATATCGTGTGTCTCTCCCTCTCTCTCTTTCTCTCTCACTTACTCCGTCCTTAGATATAAAATTAAGTTTTATAGTTAGCCACCGCCATGGTGTAGTGACTAGCGCGCTAGTCTACAAAGTGGAAGGCCCTGAAGCCTTCGATTCCCAGCTAGGGTCTTGAAATTTGAACACGTTAAAGTCCACTGTTACAGTACCAAAACCCACATAAGTCGCTAATGACCTAGCTGTCGATGTGATTTTAAATAAAATAAAAATGTTATAGTTAGGTTAGTCTTTTGTTTCATATTTGATAAATAGTATAGTTTTGTTATACTAACTTTTATAATTTGTAAATTTTATTGTGCGTAAAATTTGTACTTTATTTTTTGATGATTATTTGTTATTTTATTCATGTTGATTTATGCTGTATTTTGTTAATGAAATTTTGGGGTTATTTTTTATAATTGCTTGCAATTTTATTGTATGTAACCATGTTTCGATATGTTGCTTAAATAAATGTTTTGTGTCATTGAGAATTATGTACATAAACATTTGAAAAATATGTTAATGTAACAGCTGGCTTTAAACAAAATGCTTTTAAGTGTTTTGTCCATTCATCATATCCGTGCATTTGTCATTTTTCTGGGAATTTTATGTGTGTGTGTGTGCGTGCTCGTGTGTGTGAACAGAATATCTCAAGAACAGAACATCGTACAAAGTTGAAAAGTCAGATACTACTACCAGATTCGACATGAACATTTCCATCAAAATCGGTTAACCGAAAGTAGTAGTTTATTTGTGTCATTTTTCACTTTTTTGTGATTTTCTCAAAAATGGGTGCTACGATTTTTTTTAAAAATCGCCTTATTTATTAGATTTTTTATGCTGTACAAGATAGGGTAAGCGCCATATCTTCTGAAATTCTTGGGAAGGCTGTTTTCTTGTAAAAAAATTGTTTTTTTAAGATTGCGGCTTAAATATGCATTTAAGCGCAAAAATGTATATAATAAAAGTTGTAGAGAATTTTAAAACCTACAACTTTTATAACAAACTTTTTTTTGTATAATGTGTAGTTTGCGGTAATTAGTGATTTTCTGGTTTTTTTTCACGAAAACAAGTAAAAAAGTCAATTTTTTTTAAACATTGCAGCTTTAGCATGCATTTTACGACAAAAGTGTATATAATCAAATTTATAGGAAATTAAAAGATCTACAACTTTTATTTAAAATATTTTTCTCTACAGAGCCTAGTTTAGTGTGAGAGTGATTTTCTGTATTTTAAGCCAAACAGTTGATTTTCATTTTGTGTCTTTCACTCATGATTAAAATTAGGTTATTTTTATTGAGGTTAGTTTTTTGTTTATTTGTAATGTTTTATTATTAATGTTAGGTTATATTGTTAATTATTTTCATTGGCAAGAAAAAGTCATGTGAGTGTTTCACACCAGATTATTTTATTAATGGACATGGCCCTGCAAGCATAGTATGTATGCAATATCCACCATTTTGATTAATTGATTTTGTATGAGGGATGGAGCGCGCATCTTAGTCCTCTTCATTCTAGAAGTACACCTACTTATGTACACCTCTGATTTTAGACTTTTAAAAATGTGGTTGAACGTATTTTTAGAAAGCAACACCATCTGTAGGTTACTTTTAGAACTACATAGTTCATATTTTGACCATTAGAAGCAGTTTTAATCTTATTTTTAACAGTGTAATCCTTTTGCATTCAGTTTTTTAATAAATGTAACTATAAACTTTAAGCAAAGTTGAGTTAATCTTAACACTGTATTTCTGGAGAGTCTATTGCATTATTCCATCTTCTTTGTTCACTCAGCAAAACAGAGCCGGTCTTTTGTTTAAGTTTCAGAAGACAGCGTATCGAGTATTTCTGTGGTAGATTATACTCCAGGTTTATTCGCGTGAGTATATCTTACTAATTAAGGCTTAACATCCGAAGATAATGTAGGTTACAGATTCTTCCTCTCACAACACAGTTTAAATATCAGACCACCGCTGTAGATAGACCCATTTATAATGTTTCTTAAGGTGAGAGTATCTTGTCATTGAGCCAACAGCCATGCTTAGCCACTTCCTACCCGGAGCAAGAAACTTACATGTAGTAAGAGTTTGGTATCCCAAGTATCGGTAAATTTCACGAAATTTTGGTTAATTATCCTGTAAACTCATTAGAAGTTTACCTTCTTTGAAAGTAGAATCATTTATCTTGAAAATCTTCTTTTTCTTCTTCACTCTTCCTTCTCCTCCTCCTCCTTCTTCCTCCTTCTTCTTCTTCTCCTTTTTCTTCACTTTACAGATTAGGCAATACTGCCTTTTCTGGAAACCACCTTCTCCTTTTTCTTCACTTTACGGATTAGGCAGTTCTGCCTTTTCTGGAAACCACCTTCCCCTCAGATCACCAATACCCTTTCGACCATTTGGCTTAATATTCATTGTAAATCTAGCCAAACGGCTTTTCTCCATGAGTTCCAGATGACTACTCCAGTTGATTCTGTACACATTGATTTCTTCTTCAGGCTTATTTGCAACTCTTGCCTTAAAATGTCACTTCTGATCTTGTTCTCAAGGCTGCAGCCCTTCACTGCCCGAAGAAATTTTGTTGAAAATGTAACCAAATTAACAATTTCAATTTTTAGCCCCTGTAGTTCAGGGGCTATTTCCTTGTTTAATTTTGCTATCCTATTTCAGTCATCGCTAATGAATTAGTAGCAATGTGTAGTGATTTCTGGTTAGTTCTAAAACTGAATGTAACTACTCGTTGTTTGTTAAATTTTGAAAATAAATAACCTTCGCTGTAACAAAAATAATTTTACTCAGAGGTTTCTTCTTATTTTATAAAAGAACATGCTAGAATTTACATAAAATATAAATTATTGTACCATTTTAGATCTGTGGTGGAATATACAAAATCATTGGATACATCTCGACCACTCACTGCTGCTATTGCATCAGGTTACCAGAGTGAACAACTGGTGAGTCATTATGTAATATAAGTTACATAATAGGCCTCTGTAAATAAATACATTTGTAAATAATATATAAAATATTTATAAAAATAAAATTATAAAAAGTGTTTATGTATAATGTTATGGAGAACTCAATTATCATTTTATAGATCTGGCACTTCTTAACTACAGTTTCTAGAAAATTAAATTAAAAAAATATGCACTTATTTACGTAAATTTTATGTAAACTTAGTTATTAATTTCTGTTGCATGTTTTATATCCATAAAATTTGAGAATATTTATTCAAAAAATTGATTAAGAAAAAGCATGTGTGGGCGATTTCATTAATTATTAACATTTTTCAATATAATGTGATCACTTGTTTTCTGAATTCTATAAAATAGATTTTGAAGCGCAAAATATCTACTTTGAGAAGTTCTGAAGTTATTCCATATTCTCTAAAGTTCATTTGATACTGACTATAGGAAAATTGTTTGCATAGTTTCCTCCCAGTCTCATGTATACCAAAAATTTTGTTTTTTAAATAGGCCTAGGATACATCATTCGATTTTCACAGGAAAGAATAACACCCAGAACTGTCATAGTTTTATGAATTACGTTAATTCAAAATTCATCATCATTCAATTTTTATTTTTTATCCATTTTCATATTGAGTTGTTTACAGTATTAATCTACTATTTTTTTTAAATATTATGTATTGATTATGTTTACCAGAAATTAATTCAATCATACTCCAACATACCATTGAGGGAGATGAAGGTTTTTTACAGAACTGTTGAACATTGGTTTGCCACAGGGTTCCATCCTTTGACAAAAGTTAGGCTAATCAAGGGGTGAGGTTGGGGGGAATATTATTTACATATTAAAATAATAGTGATGTTTAATGTAGTTTTTAAGGAGTAAAAATAATTCAATTACAATAAAATCCACTTAATACGATTTTTAAGGGACTATCCTATGTTAGCTATTAGACGGAAAAGCGTCTTAGGCGGGAAACAAGTAGAATAGACCAATTTCTAATGAGGAATGATGTCTACCATACTGGTCGTATAAGTACGGAGTTTATGATGCCATGTATTCGGTTTTTCTGCCAACATGATATTTTTAATTTTTACAAAGTAGTTATTTAGTATCAATTTAAAAAATATGTACCAAACTCATCTGGATTAAAGTCGTCTGTCAGTAATCCTTTAGCGGAAGGGCGAACATTTTCTTCCTTAGATTGAGCGTTAACTTCATTAAACGCTTCTACACATATCTAACGGTAAACAATTTCATGACGTTTTTAATCGGTACATAAATCCAAAACTCAGAAACCCAGTGTTTGTTGTTTTGTTGGTTTTTTGAAGTAGTTGTTTGGTTCAGTGAAGTCAGTAACCTGCAGTTCTTTTGCAATTTTGATTGCATTTCTGTTAAAGTGATTGCACTACGGGCCAACTGAATTGCCACATTGTCACAACTACTATAGGTTAGTAAGAGTCGATTGTTCGTGATGATGGTATCTACATTTTTCCTCTTTAGGGGGTGGAAGGTAGAGTAGGTTCTCTTTTTTGTCAAGCGAAATGCAGTCGCCCTTTTTCTTCTTTTTAAGTAATAAACTACAGTATTACATAATTATTTGTCAAAATTTTTGTTTCTTGAACAGAAACAGAGCGTATTAAGCAAAATTCAGCGCCTATTAGGAGGGGTATATCTAAATTATTTATTCATACTAACTTTGAGAACTTAATAAGAAATGCGTATTATGCAGGAAATTGTATTAACCTTGAGCGTTTTAAACGGATTTGACTGTATTATACGTTTGGTACTCCATTGTACTTCAGCACATCGTCACTAAAAAGATAAGTATTTTTATAAAACTTTTGAATTTAGGTTTGCCACAGGGCTCTATCCTTTTACCAGTGCTTCTTTAATTAGCGTTATCAAGGTTGTATATATATATACAGGGTGTCTCACGAGTAACCCGAAAAACTTCTAAGTCGGTTTCCTCTCATCAAAATAATGAAAAAAGTTTATATAAACATGGGTCCGGAAACGCTTTGATAGCGAGTTACGGCTAGCGAAAGATTTCACCCTGAGTTCAGAACATACGCCTAAATAAAGTCATCCTAGAGGTCTAGGAACCCAATTTTATGAGTAGATTTGATGGTTTCTTATGTATCTCGACCCAAAAATTGAATAAAATAAGTTCCAGAACCATATCTCCAGTAGTTTTTGTAATATCCAATGAAAAACAGACAAATCTGTGCATAAAAATACGTTTTTCTAGGTTTGAAGAACAATAACTGTGTTAAATGGCTAATAAATGTGTAAATTTATTTAGCAAAACTTGTAGAGATTTTAATTCTGAAGAGAATGATGTCAAATAGGCCAATAATAAACAAACACAAAGTTTAAAAAATGTATGTTAAAATCTTTTGTGTTTACGAAGAACGTTAATTAAAAAGATATTGCATTTTCTGTCTTATTTTTTTGTATGTGTTGATTTAATTAAACATACATTTTTTAAACTATTTTCAAACTTTTAAACTTTTTTCGAGAAAACGACATTTCTGTAACAAACAGTTAACCTAAAAAAGGTTCCGTGATAAACTGTATATGCTCTGGGTAAAGTATAAGTTGTTATGTTAGTCGTACTGAAATGAAAGCAGTCGGGCATGCGCACTGATGCTGTTCCCCCTTTACCCCTCGTTGCAAACAAGGGCAAACTCGTGACTCACATGACTATAATTGGGTCCTGTTATTTCAAATAACATTATTATTCATCATTCAGAGAAATCGTCTGATGTAGAGGTTATGTTGCATATAATAATAACACGTGCTACATGAAGTTAAATGCAATATAAACATTTTCAAAATATTGTTCTTGATTCCCACCACTTTAGGAATTCATATATTAACTGATATTGGGGTATCAGAAATTAAAAAAACCCAGTATAATAACTTTTAATTTAAAAACTATTTGAAGTTCAAAATTGTGAATGTTTGTACTTGTCTAATTGCTAGAAATTAGGTTATTATTCTCTACTTCATGATCGTACTGTCTTTTATAATATTTTATTGACAAGCATTTTGAAATAACACTTAGATTATGCATCTGTAGAAGAGTTTATTGCTTTATTGCATGTAATTAAAATTGTAGGTGATGAATATTTTATTGTATGCTTTTATAAAATTTTTGTTATTGTACTATTGCATTTCTTGTTACTATATTATGCATTTTGATTGTCCTGTCTTTAAATTTGTTTACTTTATTTGTTGTTCTTGCTTATTGTGTTTGTACAATGTTCTGTTTTTTTACTGTTGTTTTTAGTTTGTATCCTTTTTGTATTTAACCTTTGTTATGATTTATCATAGTTTGAATAAATTGGTAAGATATTTTAATTTATATAAATGAAAAATTTTAATTAAAAAAATTCCATAGTTAAATAAAAATAAAGTGATGAAAAATCTTGATGAAAATTCTAGGGTCTTAATTGAAACGAAAATGGAAAAAGTAATTAAGGTAAAAAGTTCAATTTATTGGACTTATAAGAATGAATGATTCCAGGGCTACAAAGAAATAGTTCTGTTTCTTATTACATGATCAGCCAATTAAATAACTGAATCATTTAAGAACAAAAGAGGTAGAGGTGTAAAAGACACTAGTCAGAGTTATCTCCTCTGAAAATAATGAATTTCATTATACAGCCAGTCCCTGTGGTGAATGAAGTGAAGGTGTCATTTGCTGAGTGGAAAGTATATGCTTTTCAGAGGGCCGGGCATGCTGGTAAGTATACTTTTCCACTCAATGAGGAAGGCAATGGTAAACCACCTCACTCCTTGTTTTACTTAGTAAAGCCTCTAGAGGTTCAAACCAGCCTTTCAGCTAATGACCAAAACAACATAAGAATGAATAACGGAAGATTAAATTAAAAACTTTTTGACACAATATGTATTGATCAGAGCCTAATGTTATTTAATTTTATTAAAAACATAGAAATGGTTAAATTAGAAACAGTATTCAGAAAAAGTTTTTTGGTTAAAAAATTTCTGTGAAACGTAGTGGAATTCAAAGGTACTGATTAATAAGGGAACATCTGAAAAAGGTTATGAAGCAGTGGGAAAGAAGAGAGCGAATTAATATAACAATAAATAAACAAAAAAATCTGTTATTCCTCCGAAAAAGATCTGTTATTTAAACAGTTCTACTAAAAATGGGCAATTTGACCATATTGCCCATATTTAACTTAGGTACCTCCTCAGTTTCAGGAGCTGAATACGTGAGTAAATGTTTTGTTCTCTTGCTAATCTCATGATCATTTGGTACTCAAAAAACCATTCGCAATATCCATCTTCAACGTGTTTATCTTGCCTTAAAAATTAAGAAAACATAATTAGGCATATTTAGTAATTTGTTTTGAATGATATTGTTTTTTCATAATTTTTAAAGTGCAAAATTAATATAGCCTACTTATTTTTTTTTTAAATTTAGGCCCAGTATTTGGATATAATTGGTTTCAATCGATACAATGCTTGGTATTCATTACCTGGCAAATTGGAAACAATTCGAATAAGAGTAGAAGACGAAGCAACAGAATGGCATAATAAACATCACAAGCCGATTTTAATGACAGAATATGGAGCAGATACCATGCCTGGATTACATATTGTAAGTTTTATTGCCTAATTATCTTTCTAGTGCAGAAACGAGTAGTTAGGTACATGTGGGATAGATCGGGAGAAGTCTTGTAGAGATTACTTTAAGCAAAATAAAATTCTTATTGTACCTTGCTTATTTATTATGTAATCTTTTTACGGGTTACGTCAGTAAAACATGATGATAGTAAAGCCTCTTGGCTATCACACAAGAAGGCATCGTTCTGATTTTGCCGAATTTCATAGGTTGTCAATGAAAAAAAACTATCATATACTGTATCAAAACTAATGTCCCATCTTCCACAAAAGCTGTTTTTGATTGAATGTAAGAAAAGATTTAAGAAGGAGTTAAACTCTTACCTGATAGATAAGTCGTATTATACAATCGAGGAATATAATTGCACACTTCTTTTCGATGATATACTTCAAATGGTAATGCCATTAAGTCAGTCCATGTCAAGTGGTCCAGAAAAAATGAAATTGGTTGCTTGACCATTTTTAAATAAACGATTATTTCTTTCTATAGTTTTGCACGTGTTGATTATTTAAAACCATTTTTTTTTTACAAGGTCAGCCATTTTTCATGATTTCAGAGGTTCTATGATTAACTCAGATTCTATTAATCGTTGAATATTTAATCAAGTACAGAAAACCTTCACTTCTTTGACACTTCCTTATACTTCAACTCGGCTCATGGCGAGGCGACATGATGTGGTGTAAGTAACATCTGGCAGGCAGGTCATCCCCTTCCACTTTCTCCTCATCCCCCGACCCTTCCGTTGTCATCGAGTACAGTATTGTACTGAAAGGGACGTAAGTTTGTTTGTATTCATTAAAATTGTGCAATTTTCATACTAAAATCATGTAAAATCGTGTTTAAAGCTTACTATATATATATATATATATAATATGCCATATGCTCTGGATAGTTCGACATTTCGATACTTTGACAACCTCTAAGTCTGCAAAGTGTTGAACTATCAAAGTTCTAATGTACCAATCTTTCAAGCAAAAACCAGTATATATATTTGGCTCAAAACATTTTGTTTCTGAGGTTTATTTTAAGGGACGGAAAATAAACTCAAACTTTTGAATTTTACAAAAGGCAGTTTTTAAAAATATTTTCTATTGGAACGGAAAGTGACTTGCTGTTCATAATTTTTACTTGTGTAGGTATCTACAAATATTCAATGTTGGCAAAATTTCAAGCTTGAGTCGTTCTTCCTTGTAAAGTACTTCAAAAAATTGGTCGTAAAAGTTAATTGTTGAGAGAAGTTTGACTGTACAATAGTTTTTGTAACATTAATTTTTATATCAAAATTACAACTAATCTGTCTATTGTTATTGAATACTATATAAATTAGATGTATTTTTCACTTGAAATTAAGTTACTAAGTAATGAAGTCCATCAATATGAATGTTTCCTTAAGTAAATTACATTTTTTATTTAAAGTCGACTATACAAGAACAGATTCCTCCATTTGTCAAATCTTTATTTAAAATAATTTCACCCTTTAAGTCAAATTCTAAAATTTAAATTTCTGTATCCAGTGTAACAGGATTTGTTTTGTACTCAATTTTTTTAATGAACAAAAAAAATTTTAATCTGTTTTTGTTTTAGTAGGTATCAAACAGTAAATGCAAAATATGTATTTTTTCTGTATTAATTGTGTGCTTTCAGGAACCCGCTTATATTTGGTCAGAAGAATATCAAGTTAAATTGTTATCAGAACATTTTAAAGCGTTTGATAAATTAAGAAGTAAAAGTTTCTTCATTGGTGAAATGATATGGAATTTTGCTGATTTTAAGACAGAACAATGTAAGTTATATTGTTAGTAATTAGTAAATTTAATTGCAATGTAATTATACATGGTTTCCCAATTAATTTTTTAAATTGGTTAAATCCTATTCTTATGAAATAACTGTCAAATTTTATTGTAATATTTACAATAAAAATTCTTTTGTGACATCAAGACAGTAGACTTTTTAAATAGTCATGACAATTATGTTATAGTAACCTACATATTTTTGTAGTTTACAGTTACTTAGACTGCTAAGTTCATTATAAACTGCAAATGGGAGTCGAAATCAGTGCTTTAGTTTTTACATTCTAATGCTTCAGCACTGTACCATCGCTACCGAGTAAAATCAACATACAAAAGTTGTTTACACCTCAGATTATTTCCCCCCTCGTACAGGGCCAATTTTAGACCACGTGAGGTGACTTAAGACATTTCTGGAAGCTTTTTTTGCAGCCACATTCTCAGCATTTGTTCACTGTAGACTTTTCTTCTTTCTTCTGTCCACCCAGTGTTATGTTTTTGCTCTTCATGGAAGCTATTTACACCTCAAATAATACCGTTGTAATAATAATCCATTTATACCTCAAATACTGCAAAACCAGAAACATTCTGTTCATCTATTTACCCTGACTTTGCATAGCAATGCTTCCACATTGATGCCACAATTACCGCCAAAAAAGTGCTACTGCATATTTATTTCTTGTGCTAAGTTATTATTAGCAAACTGTACATCGTCAGTTTAGATTGTTAACATGGGAACCACATTTTCTAAAAATTTACAGGAGAGCCAAAAAACTGAATGAAACTTGTGTAGTTCCCATGAAGTTGGTAGAAAAAATTGTAATAACTAATAATGTACTTCAATACTCATTGGAGATAATAGTTTTTCTAGTAGATAAGACAAATTTTCCATTTTTCAACAATGATACCAAAATTAAATTTTGTACTAAAAATGGAAATGACAGGTTAACACTGTTAACCAGCAATATAGTATTGTTATATATTATTACAGTAAAACTAAATAAATTTTAAATACAGGATAACCTGGATTATCCGAAACCCGGGTAATCCACAATACCAGGGAATCCGCACTCCCAAAAAAAAGGTTACAGTAAAGTGCCAAGTCTGTATCACATTGCTCTTTAGTAAATTGACATTTTAAGTTGAATACAGTATAGGAATACTTACCTAGAAAAAAGGAAAATCTTATAAATTGAATTAATGTAGATGGAAAAGAGTGTTTTCAACTGAAAACCAATGATGACATTTAAACTTGATATTGAAACAGTTTGACAAGGGTTTGAAGAAAATGTTGAAAATGATTACGATGATGATGAAATTGAATTAAGAGCATAAAATACGAAAATGCAATAAAATATTTTAATATGTGTATTCAGTGGGCAACAGAGAATGATATTCTACTGCACAAACTACTTTTATTGGGCTCAAATACGAAAAGACACTGTAGAAAAATCACTAACTTCAAAGAAACACACAAAAATTGCTGATAATTTAAAGAAAACATAGTAAAATTAATTTTTAAAACGTTTGTATCAATATCATAATAAAAGCGTTGTTTGCATAAAAATAGAAAGAGTAACGGGACTTATTTCGGCTTCGGAAACTCCCCTTGATATTCTATCTATACTGTTCCTTTAAATTGAACCCTTATTAATCTGAATTTTTCATAATCCGAACAGCCACAGATTTAATTAGTTCTGATTATCCAGGGCCTCCTGTATGAATTTATAATAACTCAATATTTTTCTTATTTTAGCGTACACTCGTGTTGGAGGAAATAAAAAAGGTATTTTAACAAGAGAACGTCAGCCGAAGTCGGCCGCTCATCATGTCAGAGCACGAAATTTCAAACTGGCAAACTTAATAGACAATTATAAATTTCCCAAGGATCTCGAACTTGAATCATACACCGCTACTTCTTACAAAAATAGAATAGAACTGTAGTGCTTTTAACTTTATAAATTATTTATAATTTCTTTTTTAAAGAATTACGAATTGATTGTATATATTACTCAGGGTCATATTACATATACTTTTATATTCAGATACATTATGTAAAGTATAATTTATGAGTAATACTGTACTTGTAATGGCACAAATAGTTCGCTCATTACGGTATTGTTAAAGTACAAAGTTTTCTATGTTTGTTTTGTAAAAAATTTTGACCTGTTGTAAATATTTAAGCAACATATTTATATTAATTTAATAGTTTGTTTATTAATTCAGTTTTACATTTATTTAGTATATGTTATAATAACAACATAATTAATTGAATCTAATACAGCACAATAGGTTCGTCGTTTTCTTTCATCTCTTTTTTCACAAATCAATATTTGTGAATTTCACAATATTTTATGCGTTTTCATTATATTTTTAAACACGCAGTAATTATACTCAGAAGTTCTTTCTGAAAAATGTACAGTAGTTCAATCTCAATAGTTCTTCTCTTCGTTGTAAGTTATCGTCCATAATTATTCATCAAAAAAGCACATTTTTTTTACAAAAATCTTGCACATGTGTACATGAGTCATATAATTAATAATATGCTAGTGTATATACCACTTTACTAAAAGTACTTAAACATTTTGTGATTATTTTCTGTAAGGTACATAATTTTAAACTTTATTATACAATATTTAAGATATTTCAGAAAAATTTAAACGTAAATTTATTGATTTAATGTTCAGCTACTCAGTGGCAACATATCAAAGTTAGATTTGCCACACAACGTATTACTCGCTCTATCATATCTTAGACTGCTAAGCAGTCTGTAACTAACCTAATAATTAAAATCAAATTTCTTGTAACCTTTATCCAATGATACCCCAATTTACAAATAATTTTGAACCGAATTTATTTTACATGAGGTTCACATATTTTTAATTTTGTTAAGCAATGCCCACTCTTCACGATAAAACAACTATTATAATATTGGCATTCTTTATTGATCCAACTATGGAATATTTTAAAGTTTAAGATACATTGACCGAAAAAATTTTGTGATAGATCAGGTGATACAAGTTGATCATTATAAGTCTGTCGAAGCAAACATCTGTTCTATGGATAATGATGTTCGAATACTGGCAAGATAAACTGAGTGCTGACAGAGGGGTTACAGACCAGTTGTACAGTGGCTTCTTATTATAACTGTGTGCCCTCGCTACATTCGTTGGCCTAATATACATTGTATAAAATGACCCTTTTCCACAAGGGAAAAATGTCAGTTTGTATTACTATACGTTAAATAATTTTATACATTGTTTTTATGTATAGGTTTCAAGATTTTTTGGCCTTTTTTATTATATGTGAACATCTATGAACACCTTCAATTCAATATTAAGGTTTATACATGCTGTTATTTTGTTTAATTTTTTTTTTTTTTTACTTTTAAGACCACACTGGATCACTTTAAGTTAGTTTAACATTTATTTAGTCTTACGTTGTTTTTCGTCTCCCAGTAGGCCCTCATTCTAAGCGATCGGGCCAGTCTCACTTCATCTGATACGACACTCGTTTTATATTGTTTAGTTGGAGGAGGTGCAAATTTAAAGCTTTTAATGATGTTTAATTTTTCGGACTTATTTTGGAGGTCTTCAATTTTTAATCCCATCTCCTCCAGATCTTCATTTATTTTTCTCATCCATACCGGTTTGAGAGCGAGTCCACAACAGAAATTCAATATCTGTTTGACGTATCTATTTTCTGGATATCTCAATATGTGACCGAGGTATGATATTCTCTTTTTCCTCATCGTCTCAGTTACTGGATTAATAGTTTTGTAAACTTCACTATTGGGCAAAAGTCTCCAGTGTCCTTCCACTTTGTTTCTCTTGCCTATGCAGGTTCTCACTATTTCTCTTTCCTTTTTGACAACTCTGTCAGTGTTAATCTTGGATTTTATTTTAAACAGGGTCTCACTGCAATAGGTAATTTTGGGTTGGACAACTGTGTAATGTTTGTTTACTGTTGTTTTACTGTTTGTTTAACTTAAATTATTTTTTGAAATTCTCAGCTCCAATTTTTCAATTTGTAATAATATAAAACTTTGTTTTTAGCTGTTTTAAAATTAGCAGACATTTAAATTAAGTTAAAATGTAAACTGTATAATTTTAATTTATTTGATTAAAACATTTAAAATTGAATGTGTTAAACAGATTAACACCATGTAAATAAACTTTAAACGAAACATAAGATTAATATATTCTTAAATTTTAAAAATAAGCTGTGGAAACATAAAAACATAACATCAAATTAAACATGTTAAATAACTTTATTAAATTAATAAAATTAGTTGAGTTTATAAAAACCTCTCCTTTGAATATAATTGTCCTTAAAGTCCATCTAGGTTGAATCATAACAAGGATAGAGTCTTTAAGCAATGTATTTGTTTTTTTTAATTAACTTATTTAAAGTTGCATTAACTGCTTGGTCATTAGGGTTTTGACTTGTGAAAATTTCCAGACCCTGGCTGGGAATCGAACCCGAGACCTCCATGTAGTAGGCTAACGCACTAACCACTACACTACGAGGCCACCTTAAGCAATATATTAAATGAAATTTTCGTTAATATTTTTTACCTATTATTCACCTATTTTCTTAAAAACAAGAATTTCATATATTTAAATTTTAACATACAGACCTCCGTGTAGTAGGCTAACGCACTAACGACTACACTACGAGGCCACCTTAAGCAATGTATTAAATGAAATTTTCGTTAATATCTTTTACCTACTATTCACCTATTTTCTTAAAAACAAGAATTTCATATATTTAAATTTTAACATATGTTATGAAATAAACAAAGATGCAACCAAAACGTAAACAAACCCTAGCCTCATAGGTGAATTATAATTTAAAATTGGTTCGCTGCGACATATTGTTGTACTTAATCACATATAACCTCACCTTTTGATAAACAAACCTTTATTTTATAACTGCTAATTCATTATTTCTAAACTTTATTTTTTTATTCAATCATGCATTTCCTATAATTTATTATTTAAAATTATTTTCACATAAACTAGAGACATTTAAACTAGACACGTATGGCAACTGTGTGACTGTATGATGGAAACATTTTGATTTGTTGTGTGTTTTATTGACCGTACTTTACAGGTGGTGCGGAGAATGTGTTAACTGCGCATATGCGAACGAGCGCTCAATTTATTTTACCAGTATCCTACTCATGATTCATTGTGTAAATTATTTGCACGACCCAGTTAGTACCTATCAATAATGCATATAAGTTTCATTTTTCTGTATACCTGTTCTATCTCTGTTGATTTTAGTGATGAAATATAGCAACATTACTTTAAGGGGGTAGTCAATTCAAGAAAATGATTTTTTTTTTAATTCAATTTTCTATTTTTTGCTTTATTTGAAGTTTAACATTTTCTGAATCACAACATGTGTTTACTTTGTTTGTCGTTAACAAAAATTTATAAAAACATGTTTTAAATTTATTTACAAAATAAATAAATAATTTTGTAAAAAAAATAAAGTTCACTAGCAAGGCGAGTGAAATTATTCCTTAAACTTTAAATTAAGTTTTCCAAAAATGTGTTTTTGTATGATTATACATTCTTGGGAATTAATATTTTGGTTTGTATTGCAGATATTTGGATGAATGTTTTTTTTTAAATTTTCATAATTATTTGCTCTATTAACTGTCGGATGATTATTGCAAAATACTTGATAGGGATTTAGTAAAAAAACAATTTGTGAATACATAAAATAATTTTTTTTTTAAATATGGTTTTTCTTCAATTAATTTCTTGTAAGAAAAACTACATACAACAGATAATAGACAGCAATGTTCTCTATTTTTTGGCATAAGAATCATGTTGATATCTTTCTTGGTTCCTGTGATATTTGATTCCGCATAAAAGCCTACTTTTCTACCCGCACCCTTACATTACGGGCTGTAATTACTTTTTTGGGCCTGGTTAAAGTGGTAGATCATTACTAGTAAATTACTCTTTCATTTAAAATATATACAGTAGAATCTCGGTAGTCCAGCACCTCCAGTATTCCGGCCCCTTAAAATATTAGGCCTAAAAGTATGAAACCTCACCCAGGACAGATTTTGGTAAAATATTTAAATTGAATTAGGGAATCAACTCGACCTAATTACAGCGGATTTAATATAACAGGTATGTTTAGGATTTGATTAAAGAAATGAATAAGCAGACCTTAATTATTGTTAAATGGAATAATTTTTGGCCTTTTATCCAAAACCCAGAACTGGGTCATACTCTATACTTCATGCTGAATTGACAACAAAATGTAATTCTCAGAACACGAGCACCCCCACACCGCACTAGGCGATGTCAATAGCCGATAATTATGTTTAGTAAAATGAGTACAGAGGTACTCTGCAAACCTTTTTTTATTAAATTTTTTTATTTAAAATCAAATAGAAATCAATGCATATTCATTTTTTGTTTAAATTTGTAATTTTTAGTTCCAAAATTCCAACACATCCAGTAATCAGGCATTTTCAGTACTCCGGCACCCTCTCGGTCCTGAACAGGTCGAACTACTGAGATTCTACTGTAATGATAAATTAATAAATTAAAAAACTACATATGTTTGACTGTTTGTTTGATTTACAGCCAGTAGTTTTCATTTTCATTTTCTGGGTTGACTAACCCTTAACATTTTAATGATTTTGTCACCATCCTCTAAGGTCTGTTGTTATTGATACTGTAGATATAGCGTATATATTAAAGTAATATAGGCCTAATACAATTTAAATGTAATTTTATGTACCAGGTAGGCTATTTAACATTTAATTTACTCGCTATAATATTTAAAAATTGTTTCTTTAACTCTACTTGGAAAATTTTTGAACAAGCTGAATTAAATAAACTGCTAAATAAATTCCTGCATTTTAAAATGTTTATTTTTGTTTACCTAATTCAATGAACAGTATTACAAGAAATTAGTCATAAAAACAGATTATTCTTAGTGCAGGAACAAGTAAGTGACCTAGCAAAAACAATGTGTGAAAATTATGACAATTTTCCCATCCTAATAACTCATTCAATCGCAACTGTTTCAAGAACAAAGACTTCTTTCCTTGAATTATTATATAGTTATTATCAAAAATTTATATAAAGAAAATTTTTTCCAAGTTGTTAATTTGTTTGTTTAGTGCCTCATAGTGATTAATCACCAAAATATCAATATGACAAAATAGTTAATTTCTTTTATATAAGAGGCAGTATTTAGTAGATAATTATAAAATTATTTATTTTATTTTCTATAAGAAATTTATACTTATTTCAGCTTTATATTTCATACGTTTTGTATAAAAAATTAACTGTAATTTATTTATAACTGTTACAATACATATTGTACACTACTGTTAAGGATCTCATTTAAATTAACAATGTATTCAATGTGGATTTTTTAAAATAAAAAAATTTAACAAAATTTATGGACTATGTATTTTTCATTTCCTTTATCTCCGTCTCTCCAGCCCTACCACTCTTTGACAATCACCCGTAAGTATTCTCCTCCTCTAGCTGCTATTCCCCTTCCTTTTCTCATCCTTCATATTTTCATCTCCAGCAAGCGTGATTTTGATAAAAATTTTCTTGTCGGGTCCCGTACCTAACTAAAGTTTCAACTACGTCCGATGTTCCGTTCTTGAGATATTTTGTTCACCCACAGACCAATCACTAAAGACATGTTTTTTTGGGTTCAGGGAACCTGAAAACGTCTATATCCGATGAAAAATCGACATGAAAACAATACGTTCTTTCCTTCCTATTCATAGAGAAAATATTCTTATTATACCGTGCTTCCGTATAGGGAATATTATTATACTTTTATTACTCCACTCTTTTGGAAACTGAACAAACATGAGTCTACATAAGATTTTAATAGCTAATAATTTAATTAGGCTATTTAAAGAAAAAGAAAAATGTTATTCAATTTTGGTATAGCGCGGTACTTAAATAAGAAAAAATTAATAAATAATCGCTGACTGCACGGTTGCCGGGTGTGTTAAGTGAACTATCTGTAGATAATACTTTTGTTTCGAGAGGCCGTGAGTTCGAATCCCACTCAACATTTATTTTATTTTTTTTACTAAATAATTTGTGAACTGAATTAAATTTAAAAAAACCTTTATTAGTTAGTTATACTCGTTGAATTAAAAATTATAATTGTATTTTCAAATGTTTTTCGTCATTTAATAATTAAATAATTATTAATAAAATCAATGATTAATTAACAAAAAAATAAATAAAAAAAGTTTTAATACGTAGGACTCGAACTCACGCCTCTCTCGTACGGTGTATAAAAATAAAAAAATTTGATTACTTTACACACTCGGCTAACGTTTAATTAACATCGACTGCGATTTTTTTCTTATGCAAGTATATCTCTATAACAACCTTGGTACCGCGCTATATCGAAAATGAATCATTATATGTGTTTATTTATTAATAATTATATTGTTATCTATTAAAATCTTTTGTAGACTTATTTTTATTCATTTTCCAAACGATTGGAGTATTAAAAGTAAGAATACTGTTCAATGTTGACAGTACATTGTCAACATCAATTTCCCTGTTCGTCCGATTATTTGGAAAGCGCATATATTCAAGAAAAAGTAAAAAATCGATACCCGATTCAATGGAATCGGTTCAGATTTTCAAATTTTTGCACGATTGCAACACCTTTCATAATAGAAAATGTTAAAAAAGAAAAACGTAAAAAGAAATGAATGTTAAAATAGTTCAAAAGAATTCCGGTAGGTGGTGGCACAGTAGCTGCTGCGTAAGAGTGCAGAATAACCAAAGTTAAATGAGATTTCGATACCAGGAGAGCATGAAAACAAAATGGTCGCTCTCTCTCGGCGGTCAGTCGACTGTCTGTAAACAGAGCAGTTTATTCGCTTGTTTCCCCCTCCTACTACTTCATACGATCCTGGTATCAAAAACTTCTCTTGTGAAGCAACCTTCCTCAAAAAAAAAAAAAATTGATTGAAATAAAAGTTGTAAAATGCATATTAAGGCCGCAATCTTAAAAAAAACATTTTTTATAAGCACTTTTGCTTTTGCAAAAGCTTTGTCTTGTCCGCTATCACAATCACTGCATTCACTTTGTGTATTAAAAACATTTTGATTACAAATTAATTTTAATGTAGAAGATAAAGGTTACATTTTTTTAGCTTTTCGTTTGATATCGGGAACTGTACTTAATTCACAATTACCCAATTTGATCACTGCTTTTTCGCTGTTTTTTTGTTTTTTAATGTGATTTGGCATGAATTTATTTATTGGGGACCCCAGTAGAATTTGTTCAGGATGGCTGTCAGTTGGTCACCATATAAAGTTGCTTGCCCAACCAGCAATACAAATAAAAATAATAGAATCAAACCCAGGACCCCTTACATAAGCAAGTTGTACTCACCACTATATCTATGGGTGGGGACAATAGCTTAGAAGGGTTAATGAAAGATATGGAAAGATAGAAAAAGCAACTTGTCGTAAAACCTTCAGAATATGAATGAATCTTTATATATTTTTGAGCAGTTCATAATGTAGACACATTTAATGAATTGAAATAATTTGCATTAAATGAAAACTGTTGAAAAACTTTATTGTTTTTCAACATTTGGGTTAATAAATATTATGGTATAGAGAAGGTACAACAAAAAAATAATTTCAATTTATAAACTTTCTTTTATTTAATAATTTTACATACAACTTACAAAAATTTAAACCAAATTTTTATTTTAAAGCTACATTGGACGCACAATGTTACATAAACAATAATTATGTTAAGAAAGATTTTCAGTATGATCATAATTTTACAGATTTTATTTATGAATTCAATGTTCACAAGTGTGGTTACATATTACAACACAAATCTTAAAAACATATGTAAAAGAAAATTACAAAATTAGTAGACAATTTAAAATTAACATGATTAATGTTTAACTAAAATTATATCTAACAAGTTTTAAATATTACACAAAATTAGTTTCTGAATAATGCAACCAATACAAAAAAGTCTTTCTTCATAAATCAAGACATATTTTAAAAGACAAATAGCTTTTACTTTCATATAACACGACAACTCAATTAATAATATTTATGTTTAGAATCTGAAGAAGAATTTTAAAATAACAATTTTACTAATATTTTCATTAATTTATTAGTTTATACTCTATTTCTTTTAAGATGAGAAGTACTGTAAACAACATTTTACCAAGTAAGGTTGGATCTGTTATGTCTACGCTACATGTAACCGGACGGCTGGTGCCCATTGCCCACTTTCATTTTGATATACTGTAAAACAATTTCAATACTGTTCATTTCAGTACATGCTGTACTAGTAATCGAATCAGTCCTTTATTTAAATTTATTTATTTAATTTTTTAATTTAATTAATTAATACAATGCCTTTATTTAAAACATATTAACAGCATATCACAAAAATAACAATACAAAAGAAAATAATACAAATGAAAATGAAATAAAATGAAATAACCAACAAACTCAGCATAATCTTGACATGACCTATAGATGGTCGTCTGCCAGGATTAGTAAATTCAGAATAAATCAAATTAAACTGCCTGTTTTCCTTGAGCGTAGCGATAAAATAAACAAATAACTAAACTCTTAAACTTCTATTATTTTAACATAAATAAATAATTCCAAAATTTGATAAGAATATTACAAAGAATTCTTTTAAATTGTTCAATAGGAAAAATAGGCCTAGCCAAATCAATAATTATAAAAATAAATCAGTTGTTAATCAACAGGAAAAATAAATGCAATGGGTCTTTCAAGCAAATCAGCATCCAAAATTCAACAGCAGATAATACAGATATGAAAGGGCGCACACTGGTGATTTACCATCTCCCATCCTCACACGCAATCTATCACATACTCTTTTACACCACATACACATACTACATAATCACATACACATACTCTCACGCACTCTGTATTTACAAATGACTCGTTTTTTCTTCTTTTTTTTTATCCTGCACATTCATATAATTAATAATTAAATTCGTTTACTAGCCCTCTTCTATAACAAAGTGCAACTCGTACATATCCCGCTAGTTTCTTCCAACTTTTACCATTTAACCAGTCCAACACTTCCTCATCATTCAATTCAGATTTACCGAAATAATTTACACGTATACTACTTAATATGGGACACCTTCCCATAAAATGCAAAGTATCTTCTTTACTCCGTAAGTTACACAGGGAACACAACCACTGGGGTTCCTCCCTATCGCATCTGAAATTTAAACTTAGTAATTCTCCCCTAGCCCGGAAAATTAATCCCGTAGTACACCTATCTAAGCCCAGATTCAAAAAATTATTTTCTCTTAAGTCGTGCTCCAACCGACTAAACAGACTATGATATTGCGCATCTGCAGCTCGCCGTAAAAAAATCTCCTTAAAATTGTTTTTAGCACATGCCAATATACTTTCCAGCTCATCCCTCCACCCTGTCACTCCATGCATTCCTCTACTTAAAGCACACCCATACCTTTCACTCAATCGCAACCACTCTCCATACCACCCAATTTCACTCTCAATCATTCTTTCGGCTAACATACGTGGCAATCTATGCCTGGGCAACTCCAACACTCTCAGTACATAATTAAAATGCATACGAAATATAAATAGAAAGAGCATTTCAGCATTTATTCCTAAATAAATTATATAATTAGGAGTGGCTCTTGGTAAAGCAAGTAATTTTTTGACAAAAAATCGCATCACCTCCTCCAAACAATCATATTGCCGGAAGCCCCAGATCTGTGCGCCGTAGGTAGCCACTGCCCTACTCACCGCCCGAAAAATTTTCCACTTAGCCTCCATTGACACTTCCTTCTTAATGATAAAATTTTTCCACACACCATTTAGGCCAAACTTAGCAATCGCTGATCTTTCTTTAACATGCTCAGTGAAAGACAAACTTGTAGTTAACGTAACTCCTAAATATTTATACTTCTTAACTACTTCAATTTCCTCATTCCCCAGAAACCATTTCTCACAAGCCGCTAAACGACCCCCTTTCCTAAACACCATTATTTTTGATTTTTGAGTATTAATTTCTAGTCCCCAACGATCACAATAATTTTTCAGGTCCCTTATCATTCTTTGTAAATCCCTTGGCGTGGATGCAAGAATAACCATATCGTCCGCGTACAATACTATTTTAACATTTATATCTCCTAACCATATTCCCTCCCCCAGATGATCCCCAATGTCATTTACAAAAATAGAAAATAATATAGGAGACAAAAGACATCCTTGTTTTAATCCTTTTACGGTATCAAAAAATTCTGTAATCATATTATTACACCATACCCCAGCCTTAGTACCCCTATATAGTTCCGCTATAACACATATAAAACGATGAGACAGCCCCAATTCATACAATTTATAAATTAACGCTTCTCTATCTACTCGATCAAAAGCTGCCTTTAAATCTACAAAGAAACAGTAAACTTTTTTACGCCTACCCAGTAATTTCAATTTTACTATGTTATAAAGATTAAATATGTTGTCAACTGCGGAATAGCTCTTCCTAAAGCCAGCCTGACATTCGGATAACACGTCATTTTTATATATCCACCTCTCTAATCTACTTAACATCACGCCCGAAAATAACTTAGCGACTGCATTTACAAACGAAATCCCTCTATAATTTCCCACCTCAGCCATATCCCCCTTTTTATAAATCGGAAAAATCACCGATTCCCGAAAATTCTGGGGCACAGACAAATGCGTTAAAATATTATTAAATACTTCCAGAACTAAATTTAGTACTTCCCTTGGTGCATTCTTAAAAAACTCTATCGGAATACCGTCCGTACCGGGCGCCTTATTATCTTTCGCTCTAGCCAAAACCATCTGTAACTCGCCCCATTTAATCTCACCATCAAGCATTTCGTCCACCCTATACGGCATCGCATATGCCATCGGATGTGCTGCTATAAATTCACCTAATAAATTACTGAAGTGAAGTCGCCAAGCTTGTGGTGAAATTCTCGTTGACATTTTAAAAGGCTTATTCCTAAAAATTTTCACAAGTCCCCAGAATGATCCTGAATCCCTAACAGTACCAATCTTCTTCGCTGCCTGCCTATAAAATTGAAATTTCTTATTTTTACACAGCTTGGTATAAAATTTATTCGACTGCAAATACGCATTTTTTGTTTCCACATTATTACATCGCCTATACATATTTAACTGTTTAAAGCACCTCACCCTAGCCCTCTCACACTCCCAATCATACCACTCCTGTTTAAAAACCTTATTATTTTTTCTAACTGGCCCCCTATTATCTGCTGCTTCCTTAATTAAACTAAGTATTTTATTACTTGCTTCACCTGTATCCCTGGGTAACGGACAAATTTTTTTAACATTCCGCCGGATATAAGCCTCATATTTTTCCTTTCCTGATTTGACCCAATAAAGCCTTGGTAAAAGAGCCAGATCAACAACATCCGGCGCATATTGCGATGATATAATATCCACCTCCAAAGGCATGTGGTCTGAATAGATAACTTGACCCACTTTAAAATTACTAACAAGATTCACCATATCCCATGACACGCAACACAAATCAATCACCGACTCACCCAAACTACTTACAAACGTAAATTCACCAGTCGCATCCCCCTTCACTCTACCATTCAGAACCACCAAGTTAAAGTTCTCGCACATATCTAAAAATTTTCTACCTTTACTGTTTATAATTTTATCTTTTGATACTCTACAATAATTTATTAAATTTGTAGAACTGAGAATTTGCTCTGGTAGTATTTGATGCTCACCAATCCTACAATTAAAATCGCCAATTAGAATAATACCATTATTTGGACTATGATTTTCTAAAATTTCCCACAAATTTGACCATTCTTCCTCCCACCTTTCTCTATCGCAACTAAGATACACGGGAATAATCATAACCGGAACCTGCCTAAATTTGACATTAATCACAACCCTGTCATCTATTGTCATAAACTTAGCATCCTTAAATTTATTTTTCCTAAATCCAACAACGGTTCCACCCTTAGCTCTACCCATATTGTTAACTCTTACTGCCGTCGTCAAACAAATATCATACTCAGCGAAAAAACCAGTAACCCATCCCGATTGCCCCTCCTCCAAAAAGGTCTCATATAAACAAAAAATATCAGAAGTTTTAACAAAATTATGAAAATGAATATCGCTACATTTACTTTTAAGACCCGCTACATTAAAACTAATCAACCTAATACCGCAATAATTACTCACATGCAAGCCACTAACATCACAACCAATTCGAGTATTTGGACTACCTTGGCAGACGACATCCTCCTATGCATAATTAACCTCTTCGTTACTACCTAATATCATTTCTCTGTTTTTCAGAAAACTCAAACCAGAAAAGTCCTTTCCGCACATTTCTTTCAATTTTTCCAACCCGCACCCATTTTTTGATTGTAATCCGGCACTTTCCGAAAAAGTAAACACCTGCCCTCTAAAGTACAGTTTATCCACTGCCACAAAAACCCCTTCTTCTCCCACAGTTTTCATTATTTCTTTTTTCAAAGTCAATAGCACACTGCGACTTCTACGAGTTTCTACACTAAAGTCTCTATGTACAACATATCGGGTCCCCTTTAATTTATATGCATTCTTAAGAATACAATTTATGTCCCTTTCTTCCGGTATATGTGCTATGATAGGAGCATTGTCTCTGTTTTTACCCAAAGAGTGTGCACGATTTATTTTAACACTATTTGAAACTGCTAGAATCGTGTTGCAAAAGTTCTCAACGATTTCACAACAATCACTCCCCTTGTTATATGTAAGCCCCTTGAAAATTAAATTATTCCTTCTAGAACGATCCTCTAGATTAACAATTTTACACTTCAAAAAGTTATTTTCGCTCTTTAACTTTGATACCTCCACTTTTAAACCAACATTTTCTTTTATTAACTCATCTATAGAATTTTTTAGTTCATTCATGTCGTTTTTAGTTGCTAAACTACTTAACTTTTTATCCAAAAGCCTTCCCAAGACCGCTTCCATATCCCTTACTGAAGCCTGTGTCGATCCAGAAGTTCCTGATCGCGAATCCATACCTTTTGCGGTTTTCTTCTTTTCCTGAGCCAAATTCTCAGGAGAACTTAACGACCGTGGACGCTTATTCGGTGAAAAATAATTTTCAAGTGCGTTCGGCATTCAAAAATACACCAATTGAATATTCCCAAAAAAAAACAACACAAAAATAAACGAAAATGCAAATACTAATGAATATAAATACAATTTTTCACTAACGGACACGCCGCCACACGAACAACGAATATTTAAATAGTATTTATCTATTCCGATACGGACAATGACAAATACGTCTACTCTCTACGACTGCCAATTTACTAATCCTAAATTTATTTATTTATTCTAATACAATTCTTATGGGCAATGCTACCATTCGGTAAGAAAGGAAAAGATTCTTAATTGATCTTCAAAAAAAATTACGATAATCGACTGGTTAAAAAGTAAAGGAGTACAGTGTGACAATAGCATGTTGAAAGTTGAACTTTTAAGCAAATTGAAATTAATTAAACCTAAATTTAATTTGTATAAAGTAGATGAAACTGGCAAAGGCAAGCAACTATGGTACCATGCTACGATTGCCACCGTACTACTGTAACCTAAATCCTTAGTGCAGGCTCAGGTAAAGGATTACGAAGCTACAAATAATAAGACATTTAAGCTTCAAGAAGTAAGAAAACTTTTTGAAATTTGAGTTTCTAAAGTATCTGTGAATACGTGGAAAAATTGTGTAGCTGGAAAAGGAGGAGAAACGCATGTGGGATTTAGATTCTTTGAGCGAATTTCAGGTAGAAAAACTTGTTGTAAATTTGAAACATGATTCAAGTAGTGACAACAAGGATGATGTATCGTCTGATAAAGCTTTATCGGGTGTAGAAGAATATTACGATAAGGTAACCTGTTACAGTACTGTTTACAATTAACAACCATAACTCTATTTACAAATAAATGTTTATAATAATTAGATTTATTATAGTAATAAGAATCTAAATTAATTATTACAAAAATTAACAACATAGTAAAATTTTTCGGTTGCGCTACGTAATATTTTTCTATAAAAATTATTTTGACCAGGTCTTAGTTTAGCTGACATAAAGTATAATTTAAAGAAAATTACTAATAAAGATTCTCTACTATAAGTAACAAAACATTTTTGATTCCCTGAAGTACTTTTTGATAAAAAATCAGGCTACTAGTTTGGCACTTATAATTTATTACAAAAATTATATAACAATATAACACGACATAAAAATTAAATAATTCTTTTTTAATTTACCTTAAAATTTAAAATTCTAAATTTTGATCACAATAATCCTTACCAGTACCTAGACATCAAAATAAAGTTAATAACTTATATTTTACCATAAGGTACACTTAAAGTCCCAGATGATCATCAACAGAGAGGACATGCATGGCATGTGCCTGTATGTCGACGGGAATAGAATAGAGCATGTCTTGCAGTATTTTTACCTGGGCACCAAGGCATGAGAAAACTCACACGAGATATGGTGTCATATTGAAAAGGCCAGAGGGGTTTTAAATACAATGGGTTCAGCGTTTAGGAGCCATGACCTGACACAGCACCAAATTACCACTCCTCAGATGCTATTTGTTTTCTGTTCTTCTGTATGGTATTGGAGACTTGGACCGGGCGACAGCATGCAGGCTTGAGACTTTTGAACTGTGGTTGTATATGAGAATTCTGTGGACACAGAAAGTCACTAATGTTGAAATTTTATTGAGAATAAACAAGGGTTTGGAATTGGTAAAAATTATTAAGTGTCGTAAGCTGCAGTATCACAAGCATATTATGAGAAATCACAAAAAAGATATGATATACTGCAGTGAATTCTCCAGGGAAAGAGGAATCCTGGTAGAAAAAGAATTTCCTGGCTCGTCAATTAGGGGACCTGGTTCGGTAATAACTCCATGAAATTGTTCCGGATTTCAACTAATAAGGTCAAAGTAGACATGAAGATCGCAAACATCCAAACCGGATAGGCTCGACAAGAAGAAGAAGAAAGTCTTTCCGTGGTTTGCATTTTTATAAATTTTCATTACGGCATTACTTAAAAAAATTTATTTCTTAAACCTTGTTAAGAAATAATATTTACAATTAAATTTTAAAGATATGATAAGATTTAATACGTACAAAGAAAATTTAAGATATTTATTTATACGAGGTTCAGCTAAAAAAAATAACTGGATTAATGCTATAAAATTATTTTATTTTATTCCTTCACAACTTTGACATTTTCCCTTTCAATATACTTCCCTCCACTATCCTATACGGATTTTCCACTGATCAAAGCAGTGTTGAAAGTCATTTTCTATAAGCAGGTTCATTGTCTCCGTCGCTTTCTGTTTCACTGCATCAAGCAATCCAAAACTGGTTCCTTTAAGTACAGTTTTCACCTTGGGGAACAAAAAAGTTACATGGAGCAAGGTCTGGTAAGTAGGGTGGATGCTCCAACAGAGGGCTCCCGTGCTTAGCCAAATATGTTTTTAACATCTAGTGCAGAGTAGGACCAGGCACTGTCATGACCACATTTATCAGGACCACTTTTGAGCAAAATTTTCGCGTGTTCAAATGCTCATGCAAAATCTGCCAAACCGATTCTTTACAGATTCCTACAATCTTTGCAAATACTTAATTGATGGTCTTTTCTAAACAAAGCGCTTCAATGTTTCCATCCATTGTCAACATTGAAGATCATCCTGGACATGGGTCATCTTCAATCACTTCTTTCCCCTCCTTTAACCATTTAATTACTCAAAAACCTGAGTACATGACAAACATCACCATAAACTTGTTTCAACAAAATATGGGCTTCTGTAGCAGTCTTCCCAAGTTTCACTCAGAATTAAAATTGACACATTTTTCTTTCAAAACACTCAGCATTTTTCCGACACACAGCAAATACACAATCAGACAAGCATGGCGGCCAATGCCCAACAGAGTGACTGACAGATGATTATGCGGCTGGAATGGAGAGGAGGGATATCAAGTGACACAGCAATGAGCCTATCGATGTGCACGCACACGTTGATTTTCCGTTATACATTCAATCTGATTTTTTTAGCCCCACCTCATATAATAGTTTAACACATGAACCTGGGCCTTCCATCCTTTAAAACATAACTTATTAACTTATTTCAGTTCTGGCTTATTGAAGATTATCCCTACAGGAACACTACCTGTTTTGAAATTAGTTTCAATACAGCCACATTTCTAGTTTACAGTACAATACAATTCTATTAAAGTCCCTTAAATCAGGACTAATTTACGCTACAAATAAATAATAAAATTTGTAGGTAAAGAAGTTGCTCTGTATTACAATCATGGTATGTTACAAGTTGCAGACAGAGAAAACACAGACCAAGCTCCTTATGATGAAAAAGATCATGCTACTCACAAATAATGTCCTGAACTGAAACAACAGAAGTTTATGAGCTACGTTCAACGAATTAAGAGCTTATTTGTATGGTTGATGAATAGTACTGTACTGTTTACAATCTGTAGAAACTTACATTTAAAAAACTGTGCTTCCTCAATATAAATGTAGTTTTCTTTATATTGATTTTCTTATGTTCTCTAGTTATGGACTCTGGTCTCATCTAACTTAACAAGATTGTACTGTACAATACCTGACTTAAACAAAGATTTTTAAGTTACTGAATATCTAACTAACTTGATATATATGTCATTAATTTTTAAACAATTTAAATTAGTTTTTACAATATAGTATGTATAAATTACACTAACTTTATACGTAATAAGAAATATATACAGTAAAAGCTCCGATATCTGGCAATCTACCATTCGGAACATTATATTAACCGGCATATTTTCAACTGAAAAAATTGAACAAGTTTGAAACAGCTTTTACAGCACTGCAATTCCACAACAAGAACAACATACATGATAATTTATAGCATTACACTTTGTTCACTAATTCTCCTAACGAAGACTATCGCAACATCAACTATTATCGTCAGATGGAAAAAAAAATTCAAGAAAAATGAACATTTCATGGATACTGCAGACACTTTTACAACGCTTTTAAGATTTGTTTAAGTTGAGAAATACAATTCGGCTCAGGAAGTTTTGCAACTACACATGCTTTATTCAAAATTTATTCAAAAACGATCATCACTTATCAGACAGTCAGACATTTGTGATTTTTTTTTTAAACCCAGTGAAACTTACAATAACGTTTATGTTTTGTTTTAATGTACTGTAGACTAAGAAGTTTCTTTTATTTGTAACTGTTTTTAAGTTTTACTGTACTACGTATTCTTGTAACATTAGTGTATATGAATGTGTTAGCGTGTGATTTTATTAATTTGGAAGGAAGCGAATATAATAAACATTATATGAAATGTAATAGTGTAAAAATTATTAATTAAAATATAAAGTTATTTAGGTACAATACTAAGAAATAAATGTTTTTCCATGACCAATTTCTGCACACTGAAAACAACATTCCATTTCCATACCGGAAATTTTTGATAACCAGCAACATGCTGACCCTGAGGGTAATGGATATTAGAGCTGTTACTGTATTTTAATAATACAACAAGCAAGTAGTATAAACTGCAGTAAAATCTATAAATCTAATAGAAAAATAGTAATTTAAAAAAAAAACAATGTGTAAAAATATTACCAAAAATATTTTTTCGAAACTACATTGAGCTTAGGAATTAAAATACACATAGTTGTACAAAATACAGCAGGAAAACTATTTTTAAAATTAATGAAGCCTCAAGGATAAAAATTAATTGGACCTAATAGATTAATTTAACAAATTACAACTGCATTCAATGCTCGATTTAACGGTTTAATTAGGGGATACCGATGTACGTTGTTGTAAAAGTCTGTTAAATTGAAAGTCAATTCGTTATAACACAATCGGTCAAGTACGTTTTTAGAATGAGTTAGTAAACATTGGATTTGCTTATAGCCTTATTCTTATCATAACTTTCAAACACTTGTACCTTTCAGGAAGAACTTACCTTACGGGAAGAGCTACAAAGCGTCGTAAAATAAAACAAAATAAATCACCAGCCAAAACACTGATTTTATTTTGTACTTTTACCAATACAGTAAAACTGAATAGTAAGCTAATGCTAATTTTTTTTATAAAATTCAGTTATTAAATAGCATCACATTAATTAAAAAACCACAATTAAAATAAACATATAAAATTGTACAAAAAATGTAACGAAAATAAAAATAGAAAAAATTAAGAATTATGATTATTTTGAAACTAGGAATATCTTATCATGTATATATAGCTAATTAGTTACGAATATCAAACACTGTTATTGGAAGTTTTTCTTCACAAAAATTAAAATTCCTTAGATTTTTAAATTTTCAAACCGTTTTTTTTATTTTAAGCTAGTCCGTTAAATCAAAGTCGCTTAAATTGAGCATTGACTGTACATAGAATTATGCAGTATCTTAAATACTTTTTTGAAGTTAGTTGTTGATCAATATATTTACACTACAAATAGACTTATTTGAAAAACTATATAAGATTAAAATTATATTTATAAATTTTTAATAGTAATGAAGAAAGCTAATATCTTTTTTAAACAAAAAACCATTAATTACACTCTTATATTAATATTTTTAAATATTTATTTAAGGATTTATTCATTATTCGACCAAATCTTCCAGACAATAGCTGGAAATTTTATCCAGAACTAGTTCAACAAGTGTTATAGAGCGGATGCCAAATAAGCTTGCCGGTGTAGCTGTGCGATTCAGTCGGTATATTTTGTGTCTTAGTACCGAACTGCCTATTAAATTACAGGCGCTGAACAATGTAAATTATCTTCTATAAGCGACGTTAAAAACATTCAATTGTAAACAATTAACGCCTACCATGTACAACACATTACAGACTAATGTTTTCAGATTAGCTGATATAACTTATAACGTTTCGAGAGTGACATGACTCTGATCACAGCTAGTACAGCACTAACCCCTACTACTCATTGAGGCAACCAAGCGCACCAATACCACAATAAACCATCTGTGCACTTCAGAAAACTGGCAAACTTATTTGGTGCCTGCTCTACCAACTGAACCATTAAGATCTTTTGGGATCATACAAGGGACATCAGGAAAATACTAACTGTTTGCAACACATGGTGTACTTATGATGTAAGTAACTACTGTTCATATTCAAATACCATCAGTCTGTTCACTATATTCTTTTTGTTTCATGTCCAAATGTTTGGACATTATTATTGCAGAGGATGAAGGGTGATAAACAAAACCGAATGATGAAAATATACCAGACCTGACCTGGAATTGAATCCCTTGGTGTAGAAGTCACTTGCACCGACCACTACACCATGGGTCAGCCAAAGTATGTAAAATTTCATACCATTGTCATTGTTTTTGAAGTTTCTGTGAGGGTTTATGCTAAATTTTAAAGAAAATTGTAAAAAACCACCACTTATAAAGCTGTGATAAAATCTCTTAAGGCAAAAACTGTGCACATACATGTTATATTCACAATCTTTAAAAGGAAGTTTATGGAGACAACATTATTAATGAGTTGTATTTTGAAAATATTTATTTTACATTCCACTGTTTTATAAATAGCTGCTGAATACAGATGATGAAGGTTGGTATATAAAAAATATGCCAGACCTGCCCGGGAATCGAACCCAACTCCTGACAGAAGCCAATTGTACTGATCACTACTCCACAGGCCAGCCTTTGGGACTGGAGTAAAAACTTTAACAAGGAAGGAAGAACGTTCATGATTGACAAGCATTTAAAGCACATGTCTGTTACTATGAACAAAATGCTGAGTTCAGTTGACCAACCCATAAAGAATGATTGGCATATCAAACTTAAAATCCATACTACTGGTTTTATGGCTTATGGAACCACTAGTAATGAAGGTACATATTGCGAAAAATTAAAAAAATTATGATTTGAAATCAAAGATGAGATAGTCCAGCCACATCATTCTCATTCCACTTCCATACACAGATGTCAAGCCCATATGGAGATTATTTACACAGTTTACCAATATAAATAAGGTAAAATTGACCAAAGCGTATCAACATTTAATGAAATAAATTCTCTACAATAATACTAAGTCTAATGCGACTTGATTAATGAAAAACTGAAGCAAGAAATTTTCAATCACCCACAATACAACTCAGACTGTTTAATTTTTCGCAGGAATAAAATTTCAAAATTATGATCTGAAAGGAGATGGACTGACGACAAAGGAATAATGAATCAGGGATAGAAAAACTCATCACACTTTTGACAAAGTTTATATTTAGTTTTAAAGATTTTTATTAAACAAATAAATTTTTTCCAAAAAATACTTTAATTGATTCTTAACATCAAAACAGGTACTACTTTCCAGACATCCCACCAAAATGTAAGAACACTACATGACCATTCATAAATCTACTTTCCAATCTTATAATAATAAAATTAGGAACTGATTAATTCTAATAATTTTTTCACATAATATTTTAGATTTTACTGCATATGCAAGCATGGATAATACTTTAAAAGAGGCAACAATAATCACAGTAGATTCAAAAATAGAATGTAACAGACATATTAAACAACAATATATAATAACACTGAATATATAAATATTTTTAAAAAACTGAAACTATAAAATATATTTAGATAAATAACAATACTTTACTATGAATACAAATTTAATATTTAAGCTAACAATAAAATTTAAAGGCCATTCAACATTTTTATAATTATAAAAATTCATAGAATTATTTAGCAATAATACTTACAACTACATTTATACAGCAAACAACAAATGGCATCAACTCCGTACAATTTTATAAAGTAAAACAGTTGTTTTTTTATTATACTTTCTGTATAAACAATGTTTGCATAACTCTATTGTAACAACAAAAGCTTTCATTATAACAAAGTTCTTTGGCAAAATATAATGTTCAAATGGTTCGGGAGCTACTTTATTTACCAGATGGTACTGTGTGACTTCTGGCTCTTTCCTACGCTCAAAATGTTTTCAAAAGGAAAACAATTCGAGTCTACAGAAGTCATAATGGAAAACGCAACAAACAGCCTAATCAGTGTACCTAAAGAAGCTTTCAAGAAATGCTTCCAACAATGGGACAAGTGTGTGGAATCTGAGTGTGACTACTTTGAAAGGGTAAATTTTAGAATAATTATTAAAAAAATGTTTATTTTAAAAAGTAGATACTTTTTGAACAGAACTCATAAATCAGAGATTCAACTGTCTTGAAAAAAAAACGATTTGATTTTTACAAAAATTAAGAGTAATTTTTTGAAATTTTTAGGAATGAAACTGAATGAAATAAAAGATTATTAGGTGTAAAATAACAGACCATGTGATCGTTAAAATCGCATTTCTCATTGGGTTAAAGAGTGATACAGAAATCACTAATGGTTTATGCCATACGTCAAATGAGACACATCGTCTCATGAAAAGGATTTTTTAATTTACATAGCTTAGTAAGGCCTCCTTATTACTTAAACAATAACTACAATGTTCAGGCACCATTATTAATGATCTATTTTTATTTATTCCATATTAACTGATTAATTATTAGTGGCTTTAAATGGGTTATTAAACCATTACCAAAATTTTTTCTGGTATAAAAATTTTGTAGCCAGCTAAAATCATTTCTGATAAGCCACAAAGATTTAAAGTTATAATATATTACTGTTTTATTTTAAAAAATCAACTCAAAATAAAGTCTCCAACACAATTATCCATACAACAACTACTGTCGGACATATTTTAATTTAAATTTTATAAATTATATAATTCCATTTAATTATAAATAAGTTATACATAATTGTTCATTAAATTAATACTTATTTAAATACGCAATATAAATATTTATAAAATATTAAATAAAGATAATACAACTGGCAATTACATTAATACCTGTAATCTGGACAGCTTTTGTCATGGTGAGATTGAACAATTTTTTTTTAACTTAATTTTAATTAAAAATTCTAAAGATTATATTGAGAATTTAAAAAAACATGTACACAAAATTTCTGAAATATCATCTAGAATGAATATAAAATGTTAAATTACAACTACAGTAAAACCCCGGTTAACTGCAATATAGCGGATGGACCTAATTTTGTAAATGCGAAATTCTGGATAACGCAGACATACTTTTACAGTTTAAAAACAGTTAAAGTGAACAGGCAGTATTTCTCACAACTGTTTATTAGTGTACATAAAAACAAAAGTACACCAATTTCAAGGAAATGAAATTTAATACTTTGTAGTAATTAATATTTACTACATCTGTTTTCAATTATTTACTGTCATTATAAAAGTCAGAGGTTTTTGATGAAACCGTTGTCTTGTGGCAATAACACACCATCGTAGAAGCATATGTAGGATTAAGGTTTAATTCCTGGAAAAACATAATGAGCCTTCTATGGTATACATTAGATAATTTCATTACTACAGATAAACGATGGTTCAACATATGTATTAGTAAACGAATTACCAGTCTAGTAAAACCTTACATTGGTAATTTATTTCATTTTCTTATACTATACCTTAATATACGCTAAGTAGTTAAGTGTTTTACTGTACGTATAAACAATACTGAGATTAAGTAATCACCAAGTTAGAAAAAGTTTTTAGGATCCATTTCGGTTAAGCCGGGTTACGGTTGACCAAGGTTTGAATAAGCGAGGTTTTACTGTACATAAAAAACAGAAATAAAACATTCTTTTTTACATATTTTCTAAATGTCAAAAAATTACTATTAAACCCTTACTTAGTCTTTGATCAGTCAGTCAGTCATGGTGTACAAATAATAATGAATAGCTTAAAATGCACTTAACAACAGTCCAGTAGATCTAAAATTGATTCTAAGATTCAGAATGTCAACATGTATGTAATTCACCTCAGTGTTTTGGAGTCCCATGTGATAACCTGAGATTAATTACAGTTTTAACTTTTCTTACAACTATTTTCTCTTAAACATAATCAAAATAACATGAACAAAGCTTGATCATTACCAAATACTTTGGTTTTAATGCGTTAAATTTCCAGATCTTAACTACAAATTGAATCTAGGACCTTTGCATTAGAGTTTAGTGTCAAACAAATGTATCACGCAGGTAACCAAAATGAATGTAATTTTTACTTTAACATATCAAATAATATGAAATATATTCTACGAAGGGATTATCTGGTGATAGTCATTACAGTGACTACTTTTCAGATCTTAATTTTTAAGTACTATGTTGTAAAATATTAACAAATTTATTACGTGATTTTATTTCTGTTTTCTTTTGACGTTTTTAAGTACTATAATTTTCAACTTAATAATATTACATATTAAAAATAATTATAATAATTGACATTAATAACGCACCATAGATTTCATAAATTTTACAAAAATATAATTAAAAAATAGATTACAGAAACAACTGAGATATTTAAGCTTATCATACCTCTTTAGAAATACTTTAAATTCTTTATCCCTGTGAGATTCACACCAACACAAAGAAATACAAAAAGAAATGTTTATTTATTAATATGAAAATCATAAAATTTGATTTTTTTTTTATTCAGTCAAACTTAAGTTAAAATATATAAATATACACATCCAATAATTCTTTGTTCACAATGAGTAAACATTGTAAGTAAAATTCTTTAGTATAACTTCTTCAACTCCATACTTCAGCAGAGTTCGATTTAATTAAGAAATGAGAGCAATGAGTGCTTTCTTGTAATCACCTGAACAGTCCTCCTGCAATTAAAAACATTTATATGTAAAGTAAATGTAATAATAAAAGTCCACTAGAACGTATCATATAGGATTGTAACCTACCGACACATGCAAATAAATATTCTTTGTATAGATTAGCATTGGAAAACAACCACTAGACCTTTCTGTCACAGGCCAACAACGTAGCATGCCTTGCCTGTTCAATCAACAATTTGCCAACCAGAATATTTTGTAGGTGATGGCACACTCCGTGCATGATATGCGTCGTTACCAAATCGCATGTGCTCCCCATTGCTATCCTGTTCTACCACAAGACTACATAGTTCTTTGCTTGCCGATAGAAGAGAACTAAATGACTATCAAACAGGTACAGTAAGGTTATCATTCCCGTTGTATGCGGTATAGAACGCTGTATCTGTTGTAGTGGGCATAGTAAAGATCAGAGTGTTTTTTTTTTTTTTAGCCTGACACGGTCCTTATACAATCAAGGAACGATATGTTTTAGTGGGCAAAAACTTTCATGGATGGTGTTCCAGTAATGGACACATTCCAAAAAAAAAATTTTAATTAAGGTTAACGTAACAAGTATACTCTGTCCCGAATTGTCTTCAAAGTTTCAGTCAATTTTTTTAATGTAAATCTGTACTTAAGCTGTTCATATTTCGTCCGCTTACGTAAAGAGCATTTATATGAGTTAACCATGTGTTATGACTTGCTCATTTTAATGCTTAATAACAAACAAAATATTAGTTTTAATTATTGGTTATAAAACATAATCTTTTCTTTACTTTTTTTAATAGAGGGGTGTCCATAACTAGTACAATAAAACCACTCCAGTATCAGTAATGGCCATCCAGTGTCCATTATTGGGTCAGAGTTGAAATTTTATTTTTTTCATAGTAGACTAATTTAGACAGTTTATCAACATTTAATTTTAATGTCCATCTGAGACAAATTAAGTTTTGACTATCCTACCCAGTAATGGACACATGGTGTTCATTATTGTCGTTTATGCTACCTCGTATCGGCTTCTGTTTACATTTCATTTCAAACACGCCACTTAAAAACCAACATACACATGAACAGATGCTTAAAGACACATCTCACAGAAGCTGCCAAAAACAATAGCTTATCAAGGATAACATTACACAACAAAATATCAGGGTAACACCCAAAAATACAAAGGGGGAATCTAAAAAACCTGGACTGAGTGTGCGCTGCACACTCACCCGCTTGATGGAGCTAGTACAGACCTTCAACAAACAAATGCTCATATGGCATCAGTTAGTTAATTTATTAACGTTTTATCGTAGTGTTGTGTTTCTCTTACTGTTGTTATGTTCTGCCTGTGACATTACGGCAGATTTAAAAGAACAAAGAGTGTCTTTGAAATTTTGTTTCCTGCTTGAAAAATCGGCCATGGAAGCTGATTCGATGCTTCAACCAGCTTTCAAGAAGGATGCTATGACCCACACACAAGTATTCCAGTCGTTTTGGATGCTTTAAACATGGTGAGATGAGTGTTAAAGGCCATCTTTGTTCTGGGCGCCCTTAAACATCTCAAAATGATGAGAATGTTGAAAATTTCCGCCAAAAAATCAACGAGGATCGTCATTTTATGATCGATGAAATTTCAGAAGAGACAGGCGTGAGTTGGAGCTCATGCCAACAGATTTTGACTGCGGATTTGCAAATGAGACGTGTTGCTCCTAAATTTGTTCCTTGCCTTCTCAAACAGGATCAACAAAACAATCGATTGAATTTGAGTCAGGACTTGAAAAAAGAGATTGAAAGTGATCCAAACTTTTTGGCCAAAGTCATTACAGGCGATGAGAGTTGGTGTTGCGGGTATGACCCAGAAACCAAGCAAGCGTCAAGATAACAAAAGACTGGCTTGATACTTTACAAGGTTGCAGAGAGGCTGAACACAAAAACCGTAAGAGAAACACAACACTATGATCAAACGGTAACCTACAAACTGATGCTGTCTGGGCAGTTGATTGTTGAAGGTCTCTACTAACCCCATCTAGTGGGAAAACTCTTCACTAAGTCTACAAATGGCAGTGCATACTCAGTTCAGGTTTTTTTGGGTCCCCGTTCATAGTGTGGGTTCACAACATCCTTTTCATTTACTTTTGGTTCATAAAACTTAAGCAAGATCTACTATAGACATAGGCACAAAAACCACAATGCAATATCTTTTAACAACCGAAAATTGCACGCAAAACATTTTTGGACCTATGTTGTACTTAGAAAAAGTATGTGTGGTTTGAAACAGAGAAAGTATTGATGTCAATAAACCTGTTCAAATCAGGAAACAAAAATTAAAAATTTCAAAAACACTTTTTAATATCTTTGACTCTCCTCAAAAACAAATTAGTATAATTCTTCAGTACATTTTTATAAAAAATAACAGAACAGTTAAGATAATAAATAACAGTTAATTTATTCATAACAATGTCACTTACCTTGATGAAATCTTCAAGAGAACTTCCATATTTGGCAGCAAAGCTCTGTTTTATATCACCCATATCGATCTCGCAGCGAATACCAACAATTCTTTGTAATGTGCGATCATTGGTACCCATACCTTTCATGCTCTTATACAATCGTTCAGCAAAATATCCTGGTCTGTCACGCACAGAGTTTACTGCAAAAATAATTTTTTAATATTATTACAATAACAAACGTTACATGTGGAAACAAAATTTTTAAAACAAATTAAAAATACTGCGATGTTGTAACTGTTATGCCTGATTTTAATTAATTTTTACTTTTTCTTGCCTTTATGTTATATAGGAAGGAAAATATTGTTTTCGTGTTAATTTTTTGAAATCAAGTTTTCACCAGATCTACATGTTTTCAGACCCCCTGAACCCAAAAAACGTGTTTTTAGTGATTTGTCAGTGTGTGTGTGTGTGTGTGAACAGAATATCTCAAGAACAGAACATCGTATGAACTTGAAACTTAAGTTAGATACCACTAGAGGACCCGACACGAACATTTTCATTAAAATTGGTCAATTGGAAGTAGTAGTTTATTCGTGTCATTTTTCACTTTTTGCGATTTTCTCAAAAACAGCTCCTATGATTTTTTTTTAAAATCGCCTCATTAACTAAATTTTTAATGCTCTACAAGATAGGGTAGATGCCATGTCTGCTGAAATTCTTGGGGTGGTTGTTTTAAGATAGGAAACGACTTCAATATGCATTTTAGCGCAAAAATGTATGATAAAAGTTGTAGAGAATTTAAAATCATACAACTTTTATTTCAAACATTTTTTTTTATATAGCGCTTAGTTTAGCAGTAATTAGCAATTTTCTGTTTTTTTCTCACGAAAACGTGTAAAAAATCGATTTGTTTTAAGATGTTGTGTTGTTTAGGTCAACAGCCGAAAGGCTGGTTTGAACATGTAGAGGTTTTACTAAGTAAAACGAGGAGTGAGGTGGTTTACCATTGCCTTCCTCACTGAGTGGAAAAGTACGCTTAACAGCATGCCGGGCCCTCTGAAAAGCACATATTTTCCACTCTGCAAATGACACCTTCACTTCATTCACCACAGGGTCTGGCTGTATAGTGAAATTTATTACTTTCAGAGAAGATAACTCTGACTAGTGTCTTTTACACCTCTACCTCTTCTGTTCTTAAATGATTCAGTCATTTAATTGGCTGACCATGTGATAAGAAACAGAACTATTTATTTTAGCCCTGCAACAAACAGATTGAGTGTAAATAATTTGACACTCCACCTGTCTGTTATGGGCAGCTGTTTTAAGATATCAGCCTTATTATGCATTTTACGACAAAAATGTATATAATCAAATTTCTAGGAAATTAAAAGATTTACAACTTTTATTTAGAATATTTTTCTCTAGAGCCTAGTTCAGCGTGAAAGAGTGATTTTCCATATTTTTAAACCAAACTAAGGTTGATTTTCATTTTGAATTTTTTACTTATGATTAAAATAAGGTTATGTTTATTGAGGTTAGTTTTTTGTTTATTTCTAATGTTTTATTACTAATCTTATGATTGTTCATTATGTGCATTGGAAAGAGAATGTCGTGTGAGCGTTTCACACCAGATTTTTAAACCTCTTATTGTCAATCATTTTATTACATTAGGTTATACCTACTTACTACTTAATGATTTTTAGATCTTAGGCGTAGGTATAGTATTACACAATTAGTAGATAAAACAGTAATTAAATTTACATTAAAAAAAATGTTCTCCATGAGTTTTCATATTTTTCAATGCTGTATAGTACCTATGAAATATTGATTTGACCAACTATCTAAATTTCTGATAATATGAATCCAAGTTTTTTAAGGTTAATTTGGATAGTTGTATTAAGATTTTTAACAAAAGCTGACAAATAATACACATAGAGGAAACAAAAAAAGAATGACTTACTCAAGTCACAAAAACAGCTATGTTTAGATTTCATACACCAATAAAATATCGGTACAATGATAACAATAACCTGAAGTTATAAGTGGAATTATCAACATTACTTTTGGAAAGAAAGCGATGTATAAGTAAAATTTTTGTAACTACAGTCCGCGGACAGATAAAACTACTATATTTAAATTTTGTAGCAAAGAAAAGGAAAATGATTGTAAATTTTAATAAAATAGGACTTTAGATAAAAAATTCATGTTTTAATCTTTCCTTTGCTTCAAACATACAGACTTAACTTAATTATCCTTTAACCAGGGTACCATAATTAACCTTTAACCAATGTAACATAATATTACCCTTTAATCAGGGTTGACTTAATAATTTTTGAATTGATAACTTATTTTAACTTACCGATTGCTAACAGCCCTTCTTCAATATCACCAGAGAATTCATTCTTAATTGCTTTGGTGAAATCATGACCTGTTAAACGTTGATACTCTTCAAAAACCTGTCTTAATTGTGGATAACTTCTTGAGCACAAAATTGCATTAAATGTTGATTCATCAGTACCGAGTGTTAGTTCACCTGTTAAAAAACAACATTTAAACTTAATAGAATCCTTCATATTAATTTACTTAAAAACATAACTAATTCAACAACAATAACTACTCTGTTGTCAATAATAACAATTAGATTGAGGCACCATTGGACTTGACTTGAGTGACCATGCGCCATTGGTTCCGTACCGGACTTAACTTGAGCTGCTATTTCAAGTTTCACACTTCAATTCTCACTTCGTTACTAGTAATCGAGAGAAAAACATGTCCGCAGTTCCTTGTATTATTACATTTGAGTTCTGAATTTTCGGAATCAGAATTCAAATTTCTTACTGCATGTATACTAAAAGCAACAAAGAAAAGGAAGTGGTTGTCTCTATATGTGAAAGTAACTCAAAAATCTTTACATCCGCATTCATTTTTACAAGCACGCATGCTGAAACAACACTACAGAATGCAAAACGATGGATGTGGAAGAAAAATGATGGCCACGTGGGGATAAATAGTGGAGGTGGGGGATACAGACTCAGGATGCAAACCAACATAGACTGGAGTCTTCCTAGCTCAAGAAGCTTTCTCCGATCCAGTCAGATCAAGTCAAGAAGCAATGGTACACATTCCATTTAAAATTACACGACTGGATTCGCTTCCAGACTTAAGTCAAGTCTGGAGCCAATGGTGCCTCATCTTTACACAACCACAGTCTGGCTTCCAAAACTACCGAAAAGAAGAAAATCACGATATTTTAACCAAATAACATAGTTATTGTTTTTAGTAAACATTTCTGCTGTAAATATTTCCACTTAGATATCGCTAATGCTTAGAGCAATGCTTATTATTAGTTTTGTAAAGTTTCCTTAATTTTTTTAAAGGAGTTTCCCCAAGAACACAATAATAATTGTTTAGGTCATTAGCTGAAAGGCTGGTTTGAACCGCTAAAAATTTGAATAAGTACAAGGAGCGAGGTGGTTTGCCATTGCCTTGCTCACCGAGTTGAAAAGTATGCTTATCAAACCCTCTGAAAATCACATATTGTCCACCCTCCAAATCACATTTTCATTTCATTCGAACCACAGGGTGTGCCTGTTTTAATGAAATTCATTACTTTCAGAGGAGATAACTCTGACTAGTCTTTCACACCTCTACCTCTTCTTTTCTTAAATACTATAGTCATTTATTTGACTGACCGTATGATAAAAAAACAGAACTATTTCAAATATCTGAGTTGTTTTAAACAAATTAAAACTAACCTGCACGAAGAAGTGCTTGTGCATCACTCTGGGCCGCAGCAGGGTCAATAATATAATTTTCATTTCTGTTACCCTGAAAAAAGATAAAAATTAATTAGATGCAAATACAATTAATACTTTATAAACATAAAAAATTGAACATGTTAACATTGATTTAAATAACGGGTAGAAAATACTGTTTCAACTTTCAATGGTTAGTTTCAATTCCTGGTAACAGCCTGTAAACCTCTCATTCAGATCCAACTAAGAAATAAGTTAGAGAAATAAATTTAACTGATGACCAAACCGTTATTTGTAAATGAAAAACAATTTTTATTTATCACTAAACAAGTTAAACTAGTAGAATTAATAAATATGGGTCAAAATTGATTGAAAAAATTAGTATCAATCAAGGAGTGAAACAAGGGTGCAGTTTATCACCCACTTTATTTAACCTTATTTGATATGAATTACACTTTTTGCCAATGGAAAAACAAGATTAGTTCAGGAATTAAGCTGAACAATGACATTTACCTGAACGCTTTACAGTTTGCGGATAATTGTGGATTGTGCAAGAGAATGAGGATGTGCTCAGACATCGATGTTAGTTTGAAATGAATTATGCAAAAAATATATTTTCAACGTTTCCGTAAAAAATTTCCGTGACTGATGATAAAGATATACATCATCAAAAATGGTTTTAATAAATTACTTTCGATTGTAGTGTTTTACATACTCTTGATAGTGGATCCACTGAAATCCGTAATGTGGGAAAGTCAAATCAATACGCGAAAGGAAAATGAAAGCAGCAATAAAACATTAGTGACAAATTATAGTATTTTTACATTTGGATTAAAATACTAAAAGCACTTAAACCAAATACATCATTAAAAAATTTAAATTACTAAAAACATTAAAGTTTTACCTGGCACAAAGATACAAGAAGTCGTCTGAATGAACCAGAAGTATCACCAGCCAAACAATCTTCCATTGACAAACCAAATGCTAAAAAAAAAAAACAATATTATAATTTTCAAATACAATAGCCCACAGGACCGAGCCATGGTTGAAACATAAAAATGGGCAGATAATCCAAAATGTAAAATGTTTAATATTTTTGAGTATAGAAATCGCCTAATTGACTTCCCATTTCTTTAATAATAATGTATCAATCTATGATAAAGATGTATTAAAATGGTATATCAAATCCTTGTTTGGCATCATCAGTATGAAAAACCCTGGTAACTATAGTACATAAAATGAAGGATGAACCCTGTGTTTGGAACCGCGTATCTCATCAAGAAACATAAAAATTTCTGGTATGGTTCATTTTAAAGCTTGGTTTTTTGCAATTTTATTTTTATAAATTACTAAACACGGGAGTACATAAGGCATGTTCTAGTGATTTGGAAACAAAATATGTACCCGTTTTTTAGCGCATTTTTCACTTAGTCCATGTTTCCAGCAGCTAGTGCCTCCCCTCCACCAATAAGTGGACTCGCCAGAGGGGGGTTTAAGCTACTGCACTGGCCCGTGAGTCGACACTCAACTACCAACTCCCGAACAGAGAAGAAGAAAGAAGAGCAAGCAAGAAGAAGAGCCCAGCCAAGATTGGATGCACCATCCCTGGTCTACACTACCAGCGGTGGACGCTCATTCCTGCACTGACCAGCCTTCGCCGACCTGGACAGAACCACCTCGGTCACGCTCTATCAGCCGACCCAACACTGTGGGGCTCTGAGGGCCACCACTGTCACGCTCTCCCGTAGGAACCCAACTACTGCTGAGGGACGGCTAGGCCTGAGGGAACCCAGTAGCCGAGCCATCACTCTTCGGGCTCCACTTCTTACCTGTCAGCTCGCTGCTTCCAACCACTAACAACGGCCCTTTTCAGGACCAACCACAAAAAACACTCAGCCCTTTTCAGGGCCAACCAACACAATTAAACGACCCTTTTCTTTCAGGGCCACCAAACTCACAAGCAAGCTTTTGCCACGTGTTGTCGGCCCCAGTCAGCTACAAATTGCTTATAATCTTACAAAATGTAAAGGTCTGAAAATGATAATACCGTAAGGTTCCTATTATTAGGGTTCATTAGGTTATAAATAAGATTGGCCCAGAGAGTTTGAAAAAGGAGAGATGTACTGTGTATAGTTCTGTAATTCAGTAGAGTTTGAGTGGTCAATTTTGTGTTTTTAGAGAAAATTTTTAAATGAGTTTATACAGTTTAACATGGTCTGCCAGCTCCACCAGATATTGAGTGTTCATGAAGCGCTATCAACTTGTATGAACTGGAAAAGCTCCTAACCATGGGCAGAGGCAGTTTGGGCTGGCATAGGTGGAGATCGACCAACCACCTTAGAAATAGAAATAGTATAATATCAATAAAACTTTTAATAATAAAAATTTAATACCACAACATACATATTTTTATAATAAATTATATAGGTTAAAGGAATAGGGAGTAAGTTATTTTACCCGACCAATTCCTTACAAAACACATTACTTAATCTAAGAAGAAAGTAACAAAGCATTAAACTTACATCGTGAAAATTCATTTCGTATCATATGAATGTCACTGTTTGTTGCTGTGCATAATATTTCGATAATTGTTTCTTCATCAGTGCCAATTCCTTGAACGGCATCATAAATTGCTTTGGCCAAAATATATGAGATTGGTGTCATTAAAAGGACAATTAAATCTTCAAAATTTCCGCTTAATTCACTCTTCAAGTCTTTAATAAGATCCTATTAAACACATAAATATTGTACAACAAATTTTTAAACAACATAAAATACAACATATTTACAAGTAATCTTTCTAAACTTTGTAACTTGTATTATACCGGGTCATTGAGAAAGGTTGCATCCATTTTAAAAAATTACAGTTTAAATTTACTGGAGATAACGTCATAACATTTTTTTTTTATTATAAACAGAAAATATTAAAGTGTTTTTGTTGGTACGACTGTACCGTAAGTTGAAGAAATTAAATTGGGAAAAAAAACAATAACATAATTTGGCAGTAGGACGGTGCACCTCCTTATTTCAGTCTTCCTGTGCGCCACGCCCTCAATGAAAAATTCTCTGACCGATAGATCTGTAGGGCCGGTCCTGTGCTTTGGCCTCCAAGGATTCCAGATTTAACCCCACTTGATTTTTCTTCTAGGGTTGTGTAAAAGACCATGTCTATAGTGAGAAGATTCAAAATGTGAATCACTTACGACAATGAATTGCTACTCCTATCGCTTCATTCAAGGTCGATATGACACAGCACACCTGAAAAGAGGTCGACTATCGTTTAGATGTGTGCAGAGCAACAAACTGTGCTCATATAGAAACTTTTTAAGTTGTAAAAAAACTTTAATATTTTCGTTAACAACAAAAAAAATGTATAACTTTATCTCCATTAAACTGCAATTTTTTTAAATGGATGCAACTTTCTCGATGACCAAGTACAATAAATTGTAATTTCAACCAATGATGTTTAATACTACAATAACAGTAACAGACCAGAATGTTGAAAGAATATGACTACCGCACATACAGATGCTCATATCCCCTACACCATTTGTACTTAAGCTCGCCCGCAAGACCACAGACAAATCTCAGAGTTGTTATAAAAGTGTACTATCTACACAGCGATAAACTGTTCATCAGAATGTACTACAAAATAAATTTGTTAAGTTATAACATTTGCCCATAACACAGGTGGAGTGTCAAATTATTTACACTCAATATGTTCACAGCGATAAACTGTTCATCAGAATATACTACAAAATAAATTTGTTAAGTTATAACATTTGCCCATAACAGACAGGTGGAGTGTCAAATTATTTACACTCAATATGTTTATTGCAGGGTTAAAATAAATAGTTCTGTTTCTTACCACATGTTCAGCCAATTAAATGACTGAATCATTTAAGAACAGAAGAGGTAAAGGTGCAAAAGACACTAATTAGAATTGTCTCCTCTGAAAGTAATGAATTTCATTATACATTCAGACCCTATGGTGAATGAAGTAAAGGTGTCATTTGCAGAGTGGAAAGTATGTGGTTTTCAGAGGGCCCGGCATGCTGATAAGCGTACTTTTCCACTCAATGAGGAAGGCATTGGTAAACCACCTCATTCCTTGTTTTACTTAGTAAAACCTCTACAGGTTCAAACCAGCCTTTCGGCTAATGACCTAAACAATAAGTTCTAACAGTTAAATTAATTTACACTATATAAAGTTTATAAACAAAATACAGATCTAACTCATTAGGTAGAGTAAATTACACTCTTAATAGTGCATTAAATTTTATTATCAGTAGACAAATAAAAGAACAAAATATTTTATGATGCAGTTAAATGATTTATAAAACAACTATCGTAACTAACATTTTAGATTCAGATTGTGTTTTACAATGAAATTTTCTGCTTGATAACTACAAAGAATAATAATTTTTACATCTAAATTTCCAAATGTAAAATGTTAAAAACTTTCATTGTCTGAATGTTATTCATATTGTGAAAAATAATGTAAATATTGCATTTAATTATTATATAATAACAATCCCTACTCGTTGTCCTTTGCAGCTTCCACTGAAATTAACTAAATTAAGATCTAATTTCATCTTTTATAAACAATTTGAACTAATTAACTTCTCACACAATCTTACACATTGAAAGCAAATCATGACAACTGAACAAATAAAACCAATTAATATAGAAAACAGTAATATTCTTGACATCAGTAGTACAAATTACCAGTAGAGGGGGAAAAAATATGATTGAGATTTTAGTAACTAGCCAGAAACTAACTTTCTGGCTAATTTATCTTATATCATCTAATTTTTCTTATATCTATCCTGCAAATAATTTAAATTTTTTTTTAAAAACGAGAGTAACGGATGATGACATATTGTAGAGTGGTACAGTACCGTACCTAATTGCATATTACAATAGATGGTAGAATTGTGGTATAGAATAGATGGAAAAACTAACCTTACCAAACAAAAAATAAAAGTGACCACTTTACTATCCACAATTATTTTCCAAAATTTAAAAATTTTATGAGATATGTTGTATGTTACTCTTCTTCTTCTTCAAGTGCCGTCTCCGCGTCGGAGGTTGGCGATCATCATTGCTATTCTAACTTTCGAAACAGCTGCTCGGAACAGTGACGTGAGTATGTTACTCAGGAAGCTTCAAACAGTAAAAGAATTTTTGAAATTGGTAGAGTATTTTCTGAGATTAGCTCATACAATATTGTTACTCCTTTATAATATTAATACAAATTATAAACACAATAAAAATTATTAGTTACTTACTTTTCCATAAAGTGTTTTAAATTTCACAGCAATTTCTTGCCTTTGAGCGTTAGTTCGATTAGCCAGAACTTGTATAATAGCTTTTTCATCAGTACCAAAACCTTTCATGGCTTTCCTCAATATCTCTGCATCTTGTGTAGGATTAAACGGATTTGCAGGTACAACAGTTGGGGTGCCCTGAAATAGAAAAGAAAAAAATCATTAAACAGTTGTTCCAATGTCTGAACACATGATAGACTAGAGACATCATAAATAACTTATAAATTATACTAAAAAGTGCAGGGATTTGACGATCCCATGACTTAAAAAAGAGATTTTAGGATTGTAGCCAGCCAACCAATTGACTTCCAGGATAAGGAGTCTCCTACAGGTGAATGAACCTTGAATAGTCATCGGTACAGGATATGGAAAGCAAGGAATAACCACTGCATTATAGATCTACAGGTTATCTTGAATCCCTTAAACTTTAATAATCACGTACGTTCTTGCAAGAAATATCCTGGATTAAAAAGCCCATATTAGAGGTTATGTACGAAATGTTAATATATTTTTTTACCACAAAAAACAAAATTAATGTAAAATTTCTTTAGAATTTTAGTAAAGATTGGATATTTAAACTACTATATAAAATGGTAAAATGTTTTGTTGAGAGAACTATTTCTGAAGTTGTACCAGCCCGATTTTAATGATTTTGGTGTCTTTGAAAACTATTACCATACATACTTGCTAAAATTTCACAAGTATGTTTTACTCAGAAAATCCTATCGGAAAATTAAAACAATTAGGTATTTCCGCAACCATTAAAGTTATCAAATTGTAACCTTCACCAGTGAATTCCTGTACCCAGAAAACTAAAGAATTTCGGTTTTGAACTGTACATCAGTGCATACTTTCTCAAGTTGAAAAATATTTTTTTTTTAAAACTAAGCGCTTATAAAACTGAAAACTTAACTTTTACCCATAGCGGGCAGGTGGAGTGTTAAATTAATTTCACTCGATCTGGTGGTTCCAGGGCTACAAAAAATAGTTCTGTTTCTTATCACATAGTCAGCCAATTATATGACAACTATTTAAGAACAGAAGAGGTAGAGGTGTAAAAGACACTACTCAGAGTTATCACCTCTGAGAGTAATGAATTTCACTATACAGCCAGACCCTGTGGTGAATGAAGTAAAAGTGTCATTTGGAGGATGGAAAGTAGGTACTTTTTGTATGCTTATCATGCTGATAAGCATACGCTTTCAATTCAGTGAGGAAGGCAAAAGTAAACCACCTCACTTCTCGTTTTTACTCAGTAAAACCACTAGAGGTTCAAACCAGCCTTTCGGCTGTTGATCTAAACAACAAAACTAAACGAAAGACACTGCCTGGCCACTATGCCATTGCGTTAATTTGTCTCCAGGGACCATGCCCTTTTTATTTAAAAGATTTCAGTCTAAATTACTCAGATTAAAGTGTTGATTAATGTAGTATTAAGCTATCCTTTACTATAACAATTAATAAATTTCACAGGCAAACATTTAAATTCATCGGGTTAGATTTGTGCAAAAAAGTTTTCGCATGGACAGGTATATGTGGGTCTGTCAAGAACTGATAGTTCTCACGATCAATACAACTGAAAACAAGATAAAGAATGTTGTGTATGAGAAGGTATTATAAATACTGTTGGCATTTCAACCGATGAAAATGTTTTGGGGCTTTCAATTGGGAAAAATACTGTTTTCAGCAGAAATAAAGTTACTTAATGAAAAATTTTTTATCACCCGTGCGAGGGGGACGTCTGCTATTTATTTAGTTCCGCTTTTATTGTAGGTACATTTTTAGTTGACAAGGGAAGCAAGTACGAGTCCACTAGTTTTAAAATAAACTCATTTAAGTCAACATCTACTTTATTTAAATAAATAATATTGCACAGATTTAAATTTAAACAGATTTCATAATATAAAATTTACACTAATGACCACATAGATGGCGTTTTAAGCCTAAGTTTACGATTTCATTGATAGTTATCATCATCAAATCTTTAACCAATTCTAAAAATTGACATACCCAAAAAAATAAATTTAAATGTATTTTTATTTACACAAATTAGTTTTTTAAAAAGATGAGACAAAATTTAAAATGCTCACCTTGTTAATAACTTGTTGATTATGACCAGAATTACTAAAATGTGTTTGAGAATATGGGGCATTGCCATACGGATGGCCCTGACCTTGATGTACATTAGATGCAGTGGATTGTGCTGGATAAAGAGATGATTGTGAAGGATATGGAGATGACTGTGGTGAGTAAGGAGATGCTGATGATTGTGGAGGGTATGGAGATGACTGTGGTGGATAAGGAGAAGCTGATGATTGTGGAGGATAAGGAGATTGCTGTGGAGGATATGGAGATTGCTGTGGATATGGAGATTGCTGAGGTGGATACGGAGGTTGCTGTGGAGCATAACCATATCCTGATGGCTGTGGTGGATATGGAGATGACTGCGGTGGGTAAGGTGAATCTGATTGTTGAGGAGGATACGGAGTTGACTGAGGTGGATATGGATTTGGATTAGCAGATGGCATTGGCATGGATTGAGGATATCCAGAAGGAGCAGGTGGTGCAGCAGAACCAGGGTAAATTGGATAACTTAAAGGAGTTGTTGCTTGTTCGGGTGGTGGATACATCCCCGGTGCCTACACAAGAAAAAGAAACAAAGTATTAAAAATTTAATTAATTCTTTCTCATAAAATATAAAAATAAACCATGACAAATAAAATAGTCTCAATAATTATATATTTTCTACATGTAGATCTTTACCAATATAATCTAAAGATAAATCATAGTTCAAACACCAAATTACAATCATACTATATCCCATGGAACCATGCAGCATGTCAAAATATAAATACAGTCGGACATCTATTTATCGAACTTCTCTATACATTGAAGTATTTCCTGAGTCTCGTGAAATTTTAATGGAAAAATATTTCTGTATATCGAAAACAAATTCTATACATCAAACTTTATTTTAGTGAAAATATAAATAGAACTCCATATAGCCCTCCCATAACACACTAGTTAATCCGAAACATTGAGAGAAAGCAACATGACAATACAGTACGTTGACCACTGTGGCCAAATAACATTTATCACACTAGTAGTGATATACTTAGTAAAATTTCTTTGTTAAATTACTAATAAATACATAAAAATTAAAAACAAAATTTAATTCTTAACAATACATTACAGATTTTGTTTGCGAGTGGGAAATGCGATCAAAACTTCATTATGTTTTGCAAAGCAAACTAATTAAACTTAAAAAGCAGATTAATAAGTAGAAGCAATTTACTTAATGCATTTCTAATTTAGGTCACTCACATAAATTAGATTACTACAACACACTTGAGGGTTGATAATAGGAAATTTAATTAGACAAAATTAAGTCAAAGGACTACTTCAAATTTGTTTTACATTATTTACAAAAATATACTTTTCCACTTCAGATATTTCAGAAACTAAAAAAAAAAAAATACTTGACAAAATTTAAGACTTTTTTTTTAATTAGAGGAAGCAATTTAAAAGTTAATTTAAACTTAAAGAGGAAGCATTTTTTAAGTTAAAGCGGTCTCACTGATTAAATAGTGAATAATGGATGTTGCCTGTTTTCTAGTCCCAAGATAATTGCATTAATTGAAGTGCTTTCCAAGTACACACTAGTTTTTATGAAACACATAATACTAAACAACGCTCACAGAAATTTTTGCAAGGGTGACATTTTATTAAACTTAAGATTAAAGTTACTTATTCAATTTTATTAACAATTTAATGAAAAAAGGATAGTTTAATTAATGATTATTCTGAAATACTCCAACAGAGATCCAGCAATGAAATTAAAAAAAAAAAATTTAAATCACAGCAGGGCCTTTCTATAAATTTTTCTTGTACCATTTTAATAAGTTTAGCATAAGTAATAGACAAAGGAATTTTTTATAAAAATCTGAAAAGTAATTTTGAGATATTTAATTTTGTATTTTTGCACTGGAGTAAAATAATAATAATAATATTAATTTTTGAACAATTTTTAGGCAACGAGTAGCTGATTCCAGAAACCCTTCTAAAGTTGACTGAGAAAACCTTAGTTTTTAAATTTCAGCACAATTAATTCATAGTTCTTACTCCAGAATGAGTATCACACAAATGCTTTCTAAAATGCACTTTTTACTATCTCTTGCCTATATGAAACTAATTTCAGCACAATTAATTCATAGTTCTAACTCCAGAATGAATATCACACAAATGCCTTCTAAAATGTACTTTTTACTTTCTCTTGCCTATATAAATAGGAAGGAAAGTATTGTTTTCATGTTGATATTTCAAAATTAAGTTTTCACCAGATATACATGTTTTCAGACCCCCAGAACCCAAAAACCATGTTTTTAGCTATTGGTATGTGTGTATGTGAACAAAATATCTCAAGAATCTCATCATACGAGATGATACTTGAAACTTAGATTTAACTAGATATAACCAGAAGACCCAACATGAACATTTACATCAAAATCGGTCAATCGGAAGTAGTAGTTTATTCGTGTCATTTTACACTTTTTTGCAATTTGCAAAAACGGCTCCAACGATTTTTTTTTAAATTGCCTCATTAACCACAATTTTTTTATCCTCTACAAGATAGGGTAGGCACCATGTCTGCTAAAATCTTGGAAAGGCTGCTTTAGGCAAAGTTACAAACTTTTTGGGAGCACAGATATCAAGATGCAATACATTTAGCAACTCCAAATGTACAAATACACAAATTATAGTAAAATAGTAGGCCGATGTTATATGTATTTAAATATATTTATATTTCCTTTTTATTTTCACTTCATTCAATTTCAAATTTAGCTAATTATTTTAGTCAGAATCTTGCTAGAAGATAACATCATTCCCCTCCTGGAATAAGACCACTAGATTGATTGTAAACGCTAGTTCCATTATTTCCACCCTCTTCTCTCATGACCTCGCACTTTTCTCTTCAATGCCAGCATCCATCCCGGAGGTCCTCTTCATTCTTCTTTCTTCTTCGGCATTGAATGGCAGGTCGAAGTCAGATGGCCGGAGTGGAATATGGGTCTAGGTTTAATCAAACCAGGTTAAACCAGGCCAGAGAAATGATATCATCTTCATAACAAGATTCTATTTAAAAATTAAAATCATATTGTTTCATAGATTGTGATTTATCACTGCAAAAAAAACTGTAAACTTATCACTGCAAAATTTTACAAAAATTAGAAACAATTGCAATAACATTTAACTTTCATGTTCATCAGTCAAAATAAAATATTAAAATGAAAAATATTTTGTTACCTAAGAAACCAGTCATTATTTTAAAAACCTATTGTTAATATTTTTTTTATTTTTACTTTCTCTTGGCTATATGAATATATAGGAAGGAAAATATTGTTTTCATGTCGATTTTTCACCGGATCTACACGTTTTCAGACCCCCTGAACCCAAAAAAAAACATGTTTTTAGCGATTGGTCTGTGTGTGTGAACAAAATATCTCAAGAATCTCATCGTACGAGATGATAATTGAAACTTAGATTTCACTAGATATAACCAGAAGACTCGACATTAACATTTACATCAAAATTAGTCAACCGGAAGTAGTAGTTTATTCGTGTCATTTTACACCTTTTTGCAATTTTTGCAAAAACGGTTCCAACGATTTTTTTAAATTGCCTAATTAACTACATTTTTTTATCCTCTACAAGATAGAGTAGGCACAATGTCTGCTGAAATTCTTGGAAAGGCTGTTTTCTCGCAGAAAAAAATGGTTTTTTAATATTGCAGTCTTAATATGCATTTTAGGGCAAAAGTATATATAATAAAAGTTGTAGAACATTTAAAAATTTACAACTTTTATTCGAAACATTTCTTTGTACAATGCTTAGGTTAGTAGTAACTAGTGATTTTCTGTTTTTTTTCTCATGAAAATCTGTAAAAAAATATGGATTTTTAAATATTTCGGCCTTAGTAACGGTGCCGCTGCTAGGTGTAAACTGCTACTCCGATGGTCACCGGTGTAGTAAGTGGGAGGACTACCTTCATTGAGTAGCGGACGACGGAAGACCATGGGAGGCTACAAGTCGTTTGTTGTCGACCCAGAGGAAGTCGCATCCTCTGATGACACCTAATGGTTTGACATATTCTCCGCAGGCGATTGCTGACACTTTCGCTTCGCATTTTGAACGACATTTTGTTACCCCTCCGCCCGTTCATCATGACCAGGATGAACTCATTCATGATGAAGTCAACTCACACTCTCAGACCCTACGCCCTGTAACTTACAGCCCTTCACGGAGGATGATGTCACCTCTGTAATTTCCTCGATTAATCTGCGTAAGGCCCCTGGTCCTGATAATGTCTCTGGATACGCCATCCTGAATTCCCCGCCAGGTCTAAAGCTTCATCTTTAGGCAATTTTCAATGCAGTGTTGGCGCTGCAACATTTCCCCTCTTCGTGGAAGGTTTCCAAAGTCATTACTATTCTGAAACCCCACAAACGTCCGACTGATCCCGAAAGTTATAGACCAATTTCCCTTTTGCCGATCCTGTCCAAATTATTCGAAAGGCTTCTTCTCCCGCGCCTGCGTCCTGTTGTTGAATCTGTTCTTCCCCCCCGAGCAATTTGGTTTTCGTCAAGGACACTCCACAACTACCCAACTCCTCCACATCGTCACGGCACTTGTGGATGCCAGAAATTCTTACTGTGACACGACGGCTGTGCTGCTTGATTTTCGGGCTGCATTTGACCGCGTCTGGCATATGGGCCTCCTTTACAAACTGGCACAATTTTTTTCCCCCTCAACTGTCCGATTACTCCATTCCTATCTTACTGGAAGACAATTCCAAGTCTCTGTCACTATTCCTCAGTTCCACATGGCCATGTCCCCACTCACCCCTTCATCCGCGGGTGTACCTCAGGGCTCGGTCCTTGGGCCCATCCTCTATCTTATGTACACCTTCGATTTTCCTGTCCGTGATTCAATCCAATTCGGACTGTTTGCCGATGATGCTATTCTGTACCGTCACGGCAGATGCCTCCGCCTCAATTGCCGCGCACTTCAAACTCAGCTTCTAGACATCACTAGCTGGTGTCGTGTCTGGAGACTATTACTTAACCCCACAAAATGCAAAGCAATCCATTTTACACTAAAACGCGATGTTCCTCCGCCTCTACGATTGGAAGGGGAACTCCTCCCATGCCAGAACAGCGTGAGATATCTAGGGGTTGACCTAGATAAACGACTGACACTTCGACAGCACATTGACAGCAAGCTTAGCAAGGGTAGGGCCTTGTTCGCTTTACTCATCCCTTTGTTCCTCTCTACTGCATACTCCTCAAAACTGAAACTTCTGATGTACTCCTCTATCCTACGTCCTTTCCTTTTGTACGGGTCACCGGTATGGTGGCCCTTTCTCTCCAAGTCCAACAAAAGACGTACTTCAGCATACCAGAACAAAGTCCTCCGGTGCATCACACAGTTCCACTATCTTATATCCAATCGTATCTTACACGAACACCTTCTCTTCCCTTCTATGGAGGACTTTATTTACAATACCTCGAAACGGCTACACGACGCTGGGAAAACTGACGGACCCCAGATCATCCAGGACTTGTACCGACGCCCACATCCACCTGAAGTCTCTATGCCATTACCATTCCACGACTTTATCTAAATTCCAGTATGATCCACTTAACAAAATTTAGAGTTGCCACATTTTTATTCCGCCCTTTATTCCTCTTATATGCCCATGCCCCTTCTACTTGTATGACTCACTCCCCCCAGTTGGTAGTTGTCCCCATGTTCCTATGCATAATCACTCCACTACGGTGAAAAGAGCCGCCATTTTAAATTAGTAAACACTCAGAAAATAAAAAGGCCGGTGATTATGCCAAACTCTACCCTTTCCGTCTCCCCTGAAATCATAAACTAACCCCTACCTTAAATTATACCTTTAGTCCACGTTCAGTACAATGCATGCCTTCCCCTCCCCAAGATAATAGGACTCCCACAAAACTGAAAAAGGCCACTGAAATATAAAATAAAATAAAAGAGCCACTCTTAAATCCACTTGTCCCTTGATTTAAATTTTCCACAAATAACTTCTAAAAATACATTACCTCCTTTCAAGTCCCAGTTCCAATGTCCCAAGAACCAGAATCCTATTTCCTATTTAAACTATAAAATTCCCCCTAAATTTCTTGAGGTTGCAATTATTCTGTTATATTGTTCCCCGAGCGACCAGGTGTTCCTTAACACGATGTCGCCATCATAGGGCTTCTTAGCCCTCTTAACCAGGATTCAGGCCTTAGTACGCATTATACGACAAAAGTGTATAATCAAATTTATAGGAAATAAAAGAAGATCTACAACTTTTATTTTAAGCATTTTTCTAGTTTACCGTCAAAGAGTGATTTTCCATATTATTAAGCCAAACTAAGGTTGGTTTTCATTTTGCATCATTTACTCCAGCTGATTAAAATAAAGTTATGTTTTCTGAGGTTAGTTTTTCTGTTTATTTCTAATGTGTTTTACTAATGTTAGGTTATATTGTTCATTATTTGCATTGGCAAGAGAAAGTCGTGTGAGTGTTACACCAGATTTTTGGTTTCAGGGGTCATGTAGGATGAAGATGTTGAAACCTCTTGTAAAAACTTTTTTACCTCCTTGCAATCCTTTCTCTATTACAGAAAGTATTTTCTATGATACAGAATGAGAAAATTTTAAATGTATTTTAAAATGTTAATATTCATTTAGTTTGAAATGTACTCTTTCCAGTTAATTGTAGCAAAATTACATTTTGTATTAACTAGAAATATATTTTTATAATCCGAGGCTGTTTGTGTGTTGCCAGTAAGTTAATAAATCCCCAGGCCGCAGTACGAATGCTGCATAGGTTGAGCTTGATAATAGGTCTGACTACTTAACTGCCCTTTACAGGCAGTAAAGCTACTTTACTGCCTTCAAACCAGCAGGATCATCTATTTGAGGTGTCTCTCTAGGTTCTTTTACCCTTCCTCCATTGGGAATTTCTTCCTCTTCCGCCTTCACGGCCATTGACCATTTTAGCCTAGTATCTCTAGGTAGGGATACATAGCTTGATTAGGGCAGCAGTAGGAATTTACAGCTTGAATGGGAAGATTGCAGAATATCAAAATCGATGGACAAAGCACATAGAGAAAGCCTGAGAAAAGGATCCCCCAAAATTTCTAGATACAGGCTGGAGGGGAGGAGAGATGTTGGGAGGCCGCACAAGAGATGGCCATAATTCAATAGAGTTTTGTTACTGTTGTGAGTCGGAACAGGCAGGAGTTAATCCTTGATTGTGAGAAGATATTTTATTCATTTAAAAAGAGTTATTCACTAATTTTTTTAAATTTGTTTTTTTTTAAATCAACAAGCCAATCTTTGAGTTTTGTATACAAGTGAACAAAAGTAAAAATACATCTTGTCAATGCCGGCCGCATTGGCGCAGTTGGTAACGTGCTTACCTCTCATCATGCGGTCCTGGGTTCGAATCCCACTCACGCACGGCATATTTTCATACATTACAAAAAATCATTTCATCCTCATTACGCACAGTTACACCCCACCGTCGTCACTAATGACCTTGCAGTTGATGCGACGTTAAATAAATGAATAAAAAATAAAAAGTAAAAATACATCTTGAAGTATAATATTATTAATCAATAAAGAATACTTACAGTAAGGTTGGTATATAAGCAACCATATAAGTATCAACAAGTTTGCAAATATATTACACCAGCATTCAAATATTTTTCAACTGAATTACAGAAACATTAATATGAGCAAATGACCCCACAGTTAATTTACATAAAAAAACCCAATAAAAAAACTGAATGATAAAATTTTTAAAACCATGATTAACATTTATAATCCACATAATTGCATCAAGAGGGGTTTTTCTACATTAAGACACAAATTTTTTTGGATTATTATAATTTCCCAATCCTAGTTGGGAATCGAACCCGAGAACTCTGCGTTGTAGGCTAGTGCACTAATACTATGCTACAGAGGTAGCAAAATTAATTATTAATTGCGTTAAAAGTTAAATCTATAACATAACAAAAACTAACACACAGGCTTGCCTGTTATCTTTCTTTGATTTTATTGAAGAAAATTAATTTCAAACCAATAAAAAAAAGACTTTTTAATTAAATATTTAATTTTTTAAGCTATTACAGTTGTTTCTAATACAAATTCTTTGAACTTTTCATACAAGAATGGCAGGTTATTAGGAAATAATAAAAGGAATTCACAATTCACAAATTCACAATAATACCCGATTAATTAATTCAATCAACCGAAATTGCAGAAGAGTCGGACGTTAAACAAAAAAAAAAAAATCAACCGAAAGAAAATTAGTATCAAGGACATTGTTGCAAGTTAACAGCAATATTAGTTTTTAATATCGTTTATCAATTAAAATAATTGTAAAAGTGCGATAACAACTTTATGATAGCAAAAACAAAACACAACAATTATGATTAACAATAATACTTGTTTTCTAACTTTAGTGTAATAGGAAAATCTGGTGTGAAACACTCACAAATTTTCTCTTGCCAATGCAAATAATTAACAATATAACCTAACATTAGTAATAAAACATTAGAAATAAAAAAAAACTAACCCCAATGAACATTACCTAATTATAATCATAAGTGAAAGACGCAAAATGAAAATCAACTTTAGTTTGGCTTAAAAATACGGAAAATCACTCTTTCACGCTAAACTAGGCTCTGTAGAGAAAACTGCTCTAAATAAAAGTTGCAGATCATTTAATTTCCTATAAATTTGATTATATACACATTTATCGTAAAATGCATACTAAGGCCAAAATCTTAAAAAATTTATTTTTCACATGTTTTCACGAGAAAAAAACAGAAAAATGCTAATTACCGCTAAACTAAGTGGTATACAAAAAAATGTTTGAAATAAAAGTTGTAGGATTTTAAATTTTCTACAACTTTTATTATATAAATTTTTGCGCTAAAATGAATATTTAAGCCGCAATCTTAAAAAAACAATTTTTTTATGTGAAAACAGCCTTTCCAAGAATTTCAGCAGACATGACGCCTACCCTATCTTGTCAAGCATAAAAAATTTTTAGTGAACCAGGAGATTTTTAAAAAAAAATCGTAGGACCAGTTTTTGAGAAAATCGAAAAAAGTGAAAAATTACACGAATTAACTACTACTTCCAGTTGACCGATTTTGAAGAAAATATTCGTGTAGGGTCCAGTAGTGGTTTGTAACTTAAGTTTGAAGTTTCAAGTTTGTACGATATTCCGTTCTTGAGATATTCTGTTCACACACACACACACAGACCAATCGCTAAAAACATTTTTTTGGGTTCAGGGGGTCTGAAAATGTGTAGATCCGGTGAAAACTCGATTTCGAAAAATCGACATGAAAACAATACTTTCCTTCCTATATATTCATATAGGCAAGAGAAAGTAAAAACTAGAAGACCATCAAAATGCATTAGCAATTAACTTCTTCAACAACATCGAAGATACTCACAGACTGAAACGTTTTAAAACATTAGACTTAACTTTACGATTTTGTTAATCATTTAAACATTTCTCTTTCTTTTCTGCTTCAACTAATAATCAATGTCATCTCCAACCTCAACAACTTCGTATTTCAAGATGTTGATTCACAGTTTAGTCTTTTTAAAATACACTATCGAGTGTGGTTTATATTTTAATTCTAAGGACATTACTTAGATTTTCTCATCTTTGCTTAAAGTTTATAATTATATTTATAAAAAAAACTGATTGCAAAAGAAATACACTGTTAAAAAAAGTATTGTGTAAAGCAATTAATTATCGCAATGCAATCACCACTATCATCAATGTAATAATAAAATTATTGCGGAAGTTGCAAAACACAGAAACATACATACAAAGATGATAATCAGTCTACCTGCATCCCAAAAATTAATAATTAAATATATTAAAAACCGAGAACCATCATTAACCAGAAATTAATTTGATTTACAATTACTTACATGATGCTGATATGGAGGATAACTCATTTTTCTTAGTTTGATAAAGTGACTGTTTAAGTTTTCAAAAACAGTTCTGGAACAAATAAAAAAAACATTATTAGAATGATAAACCAATAGATAAAAAATAAATACTATACAAAAATATGTAGGTATTTTTAAAAATTATACAAGCCAATTATATTATCATAAAGCGATAATTTATGTAAACACTCCAAAGAAATCAGAGAAATTTTGTTGAGTCATAATATTGCTTGAGTCCCACGCTCCAAGTAGTTGGAAGGAATGCAGTGCGTTGTTATAGTAGTGGGAGAATGAATGAGTGATAGTAGTGTTTCACAGCTGATGCATTTGTAGTGGTAGCGTGTACTAACTAGACTAAAAAAAAATATTCATTTCATCCGGCGTATTAATTTAACAAATACCTACCGGGTTATTAACTTGGTCGGATTCATAATATTTAACTTACCAATTCATATCAAAGTATGTAAATAAATAAATGTAATAATAAAAACAAATATATTAAACATGGAAAGTTTAAAAACGAATGTTTTGTATCAGAGTAATACAACAATCGTTCTCTCAGCACGCTTCACTCATTTAATATACCTCTCCCGTACCCTTCACCCTGCAACTTCATGGAGCTTGGAACTGCACAATACATAAGGCCTCAGAAATGAACAAAACTTATAATCAAAATGACCAAAAATTTAATACTGTTGTTTAGGTCAACAGCCGAAAGTTTAGGTCAACAGCCTGGTTTGAACCTCTAGAGGATTTACTAAGTAAAACAAGAAGCGAGGTGGTTTACTACCTCACTTCTTGTTTTAGGAGTGCCCTCCTCACCGAGTACAAAAGTAGCGTATCCTTATCAGCATGGCAGGCCCTCCGAAAAGCATCTACTTTGCACCCTGCAAATGACAACTTTACTTCATTCACCACAAGGTCAGGCTGTATAATGAAATTCATTACTTTCAGAGGAGATAACTCTGACTAATGTCTTTTACACCTCCACCTCTTCTCTTCTTAAATACTTCAGTCATATAATTGGCTGACCACGTGATATGAAACAGAACTATTTTTGTAGCTCTGGAACACGCAGCTAGAGTGTACATAATTGAACACTTCACCTGCCTGTTATTGGCTTAAAGTTAATACTACTTTAATGAAACAAAATGTAATTTTATAAACTTAACTTACTCACTAATTGACAAAATATTTTTAAAAAATAATTTCAAATTACAATTTACATAATAGTTAGTTTTTAAATAAAAAAATAAAACTATTTTTTTATCACTAATGCATAAACGTTGCAATCTTTTCAATTCAGAACAATAAGCAACCCCATGACCCAATTAGACGAGGATGATATGTATGACGTGTAAATGCAAATGACCTTTAGAAAATAAGCATAAATAAAATGAAAGATTTAATTGAAAATATTTACGAGCAATAACTTAGCAAAAGAGTAATAAAACCGATTATAACTACGAAATGAAACTGTTAAATATTAATAACCGATTGGCGTAAACATGACTAATTGAACTTATAAAGTGTAGAATAAAAACTAAAAACAAGAATTCTGAAAATTAAAAGCTGTACTGTAATATTAATACACAAAATGTCTTTTAAGTAACTAATTCCTATTTTTCTGACTAAGCCTTCAAGTTAGCAGTCAGAATATTTATTCGACTGCACAGTTTTATGATTTTGATTCCCAGCTAGGATTTGGAAAAAATTTTTATATTAAAAACTCGCAGTTTAACTCGAATATTATTGAAGATCAGATTGGATGAATGTCTTATTTAACATTCTTATAAAAATTTATATATTTTTACTTACTCTTGCCTATATGATTATATAGGAAGGAAAGTATTGTTTTTATGTGAATTTTTCAAAATTGAGTTTTCACCGGATCTACACGTTTTCAGACCCCCTGGACCCAAAAAAAACATGTTTCTAGCAATTAGTCTGTGTGTGTGTGTGTGTGTGTGTGTGTGAACAGAATATCTCAAGAACGGAACATCGTACGAACTTGAAACTTAAGTTAGACACCACTACCAGACCCTACAAGATGATTTTCAACAAAATCGGTCAACCGGAAGCAGTAGTTTATTCGTGTCATTTTTCACTTTTTTGCGATTTTCTCAAAACGGGTCCTACGATTTTTTAAAAAATCGCCTGGTTTACTGAATTTTTTATGCCTTACAAGATAGGGTAGGCGTCATGTCTGCTGAAATTCTTGGTGAGGCTGTTTTTATGTAAAAAAATTGTTTTTTTAATATTGCGGCTTTCATATTCATTTTAGCGCAAAAATTTATTCAATAAAAGTTTTAGAGAAATAAAAATCCTACAACTTTTATATCAAACATTTTTTTGTATAACGCTTAGTTTAGCGGTAATTAGCGGTTTTCTGTTTTTTTTCCTCGCGAAAACATGTGAAAAATTGATTTTTTATGATTTTGGCCTTAGTATGCATTTTACAATAAATGTGTATATAATCAAATTAATAGGAAATTAAAAGATCTGCAACTTTTATTTAGAACATTTTTCTCTACAGAGCCTAGTTTAGTGTGGAAGATTGATTTCCCATATTTTTAAGCCAAACTGAAGTTGATTTTCATTTTGCGTCTTTCACTTATGATTAAAATTAGGTAATGTTTATTGGGGTTAGGTTTTTGTTTATTTCTAATGTTTTATTACTAATGTTAGGTTAAACTGTTAATTATTTGCACTGGCAAGAGAAAGTTGTGTGAGTGTTTCACACCAGATTTTAGTTCTTCTGATAATCTCCTACAGAACAACTTTATTGAATTGCATCTCCCTCAATGAATGGGGAGTTAAGAGAATTAGTAATATGTGAATGAGTCAGTAAGTGAATCAGTCATTGAGGACTTTCACATTTAATAAAACGAGGTACATCAATAAAAGGATAACCTTGTGTTTCCATTATCAACAATTTGTATCGCTTAATTCTTTACACAATAAATGAATACAATTGAAAACAAAAACAATACAAGTATATAATGTATAATAGAACTAAGTTATATCACATAGAAAATTTTTAAAAGATATAGTACTGTAAATAATCTGAAAAACATATGTTGAATAATATCTGGTTTTTGTAGTTTTAATTTTATAGCAGGAACTACAGATTATCATTGATGATATTATTATGTTTGCAGCTTTTCACTGATGTACTTATTTTTGGCTTGACTTTGAACAGAACCATCTGGTAGAGTGAATTTTTATGAGTGGTTCTCAGCTGATTACTTAACACTCAACCAATATTACTTAACATTTTTACAGTGTCCTTCAACAATATATTAACTGGGCTGGCCTGACAGTCATATCTATTTAAAAAAATATTATGTGAAACTCTCACATGACTTTCTCTTAACAATGTAAATAATAAAACATAATAACCTATGTTTAATAATTAGTAAACAATGCAAAATGAAATATATAATCTAATTTTAATTATGAGTGAATAACAAAATGAAAATCAACCTGTATTCGACATAAAAATATGGAAAATCAATAATTGACGCTTAACTAAGCTCTATGGAAGAAAATGCTTGAAATGAAAGTTGTAGATATTTTAATGTCCTATAACTTGAATTATATACATTTTTGTTGTAAAATGCATACTAAAGCCGTAATATTAAAAAAATCTAATTGATACCGATTTTGATGAAAGAAATGTCGAAAATCACTAACTGTCGCTAAAATAAGTGTTGCACAAAAAAGTTTGATGTAAAACTTGTAGCTTTATTTGTTCTACAACTTTTTTGCTCTAGAATAAACATTAAGGCGCCAATCACTTTTTACCATGACATGCCCCCAAAAATTTCAAGAGACATTGGCACTTACCCTACCAAGTTCAGCATAAAAATTTTAATGGAAGCAATTTTTTTAAAAATCCTAGGAGCTATTTTTGAGTAAATCGCAAAAAAGTGAAAACTAATGAATAAACTACTACTTCCAGTAGGTTGATTTAGATGAAAATGTTCATGTCAGGTCCCGTAATGGTACCTACTTAAGTTTCAAGTTTCAACTTTGTATGATCCATTTTTGAGATATTTTGTTCACACACATGTACGCACATATACAGAGACCAACCGCTAAAAAGACGGTTTATTTGGGTTCATGGGGCCTGAAAACATGTATATCCGATGAAAACTCAATTTCAAAAAATTTACATGAAAACAATACTTTCTTTCGTTGTGTATACATATAGGAGAAGAGAAAATAATAAAATACTTTTTTAATAATTTTACAAATCAGATGTACAAAGTGGTAGAGGAATCTGTTTCGATCCTGGTCATGATCTGAAAAACTTCAATAAGTTCTACAACCCATTGTAATCACTACATTATCAGTTGGTCATGTCGATGTAAAAATAGAAATAAATAATAATACATAAATATAATTTAATACTAGTAACATGAAACAAGAGATAACAGAAACAGTTTCACTGTTAACTAATGGATTTTTTATGTAGCAACCAGTGTCAAGTAAAACATGGGTCGGGTGATAATGGACATTTTCCTCTATCTAAATTACATAACTCAAATAAGTTGTAGCCTACTTTCACAATAACAATGTACTTATAATAACCAATATTTTGTTTTCCTTCATACCACCAACTGTGATATTTATTAGGTTAAAATATTTTATAAAACTTAATTTATCCTCCCATAATTCCACATGACAAGTTTGGATATACAGTAATTTAATTTGTGAAGTAACATACTCATATTTATATAACTTAATAATTTTAGTTTTCTTCTTTGTTATGCCCAGAGGATTAAATGGTAACAAACTAAAAAGAGAAGATATACAAAAATACTTTGCAAGTAATTAACAAAAATCACGTACGCTCTTTCCTTCTGAGCAATAGATCAAGGATTGTCAAGTACCACACATTCGTCAACTTTACACCCAGGAGCCAATTATGCAGCCACACAAAAATGCAGTGAATTACTCGTAACAAATTCCCAACTACAGAGCAAATTGATTCTTTAATACAGATATTTAAAAATGCTACTACAAAGACATTTTTATCCGCCTCCAAATTTTATACACTGCTTCCCAAAATTTTTACAAATATACAAAAAAATTACAAAGTTTGAAGCTGAATTACAGAAATAGCTCTTTGATTGACAGTACATGAAGGAAATGATTACACCTTTAAATCTGTAAATTAACATCCTGATATTTGTATTCTGAAAAACCTGGTAATATCTGAAAAAAAGAAGCACTGACCTGACCTATCCCTAGGACATGAAAAACCATAATTGAATATATTATTTTTCCACCTCATGAATAAATTTAAAAACCAAGAAAACTGTATATTTTAATGTAATGTAACATAATTCATAAGCAGATAATTTTGGGGAAATAAATAAAATTATTAATAAGTCTTCTTTGAATGTTATAGTAGAATATAGTTCAACAAAATAAGAAAAATTTTGCAGTTTCAAAATATGTGAAAATTTAGTTTTTAGTTCTATCAGATACAAGCCAGTACTGAAGTTCCACACTAGGGGGGAGGCAGTAGTGCATGATTAATGTATTTTCCACAGAAAAAATACATACAAAACAACAAAACTAAGCGTTGGATAAAATTAATTAGTACAAAAGTTTTAACATTTTCTGTTTTCTACATTGATTGTTATATATATATTTTTATTTTCATTAAATTGCAACTTTAAGATCATATTTTTGAAAAATGTAAATGTCAGAAAATAGAGTACAAGCTCTAATTTTCCACGAAATAATCTACAATTTAATGAGCATAATAAATGAAATAACAAGTCTAAACAAAACTACTAGACTTTTTTTGAGAAAAAATAGATTTTTAAAGAGTAAAATAGGCCTAATATTTAATTTTGCTGTCTAATTCCAACCCATCCCGCTGACATGTTAATTGAGAAATTCTTTTCACCCTAATCAGTGAGTTAGTTTTGCTCCAGGATAAATAACACAGATCACAAAGTTAGGGATAGGGGTTGAAAGGGAATCCTTTAGAACACTACATTTTGGCTTCAAGGTTATAAAATGGTTGAATGAGTGAAAACCTGGGTATGAAATTTTAAGCACCATTACAACATTTTCTACAAGGACATTATAGAAAGTCCCTAAAATAAACATGAGGAATCTTAAAAATTAAGACAGTTAAATAAAAACAGGCTGGTAAAAATATTCCATAAATAACTTCAAATAAGACTGAGATTTTGTGAACTATGGAATAAAAATAATAACCTTATTGTTATAAAGTAAATTTTTTTTAAATTGCATAATAAGCAACAAAGACCAAATCAAGGACTCAAAAATGACCTTCAATGTCTAGTACAAAAATAGTCAATTTGTTTCCTAAACATCTGGATGGCTCTGCATCATCAACTACAATAAAAACATAACCAATCAAAAAGCAGTTAAAAAAACCATGTCTATTCAATCTGCAAAAGACTGGAATCCCTTACCCGGCTTCAAAACACAATCATTATCTGAAAAAATTATTCAATGTTTTTTTTTCAAATTTCAATACCATTTTAAAGAAGTTCCAATAATTATCGGTCTATTAAATTTAATATAACTGTAAAATATTATATTAAATCCACTTGATTATAAAAAAACAATATTCTACTTCTTACATGAACAGTGAATTAAAACGATTTATGTACAAATTCCATTACAAAACAGGTAGTAGTGAACGTGACACTAATTTGAGTTATTTCCTCTAAAAGTAATGAATTTCATTATACAGCCAGAATTTGTAGTGTAAGTAAAGGTATCATTTCTAAAATAGAAAGTACATGCTTCTCCAGAACGCTTAACATATTAATATACTATTATACACAGAAAGAAAAGTATGGTAAAAAAGTAACATTAATTTAAGTAAAACCTCTATATCCTACGGTATTAGTGGCAATTTTTAAAATTGACATCTATCATTTTGTTTTCGATCCGTCCATCACACCCAGATATCAGAAACTACAAGATAGCAATAAGTGGTTTTCGGATCCGTAATCTACACAAAACGTTGGTGGGCCTAGATTGGGTTTGAAGTTCCGGTTTTGACGGGAAGTAGCCCAAACCCGTAAGTCAAGAAATCACAGTTATATACTACAACAGATAGCAACAAACAGTTTTCGAATTCGTAATCTACACATAAAGTTAGTGGGCCTGGATTGGGTTTGAAGTTTCGGTTTTGACCAGAAGTATCCCAAAACCAGAAGTCAAGAAATAAAAGTTGGAATAAAAGTTGGAAGTTGAAGTTTTGGCCAGAAGTGGGCCAAAACCAGAAGTCAAGAAATAAAAGTTGGAATTTGCAACCAAAAGTCATTTGATTCTTCTTAATGAATAGATACAGAAATTATTGGGTTTGAAGTTCCGGTTTTGACTGGAAGTCAAGAAATCAAATTCAGAGACCAAACTAGTGTCATTCAATTCCTCTTAGAGCATAGTAAATACAGAAATCACTAATGGTTTTTGCCATACGTCAAAGGTAACCCTTTTAAAAATTGCCACCAGCCATGAAATTCATCATCTAATGAAAGGGATTTTTCCCCTTAACTTTGGAAGTTGTGTAAACAAACCACAATGAACATATGGTCGAAAGAATAAGACTAACATAACTGAGCCTGTATCAAACAGCCAACTGCCCAACAACGAATATTTACAACAAATATTTATTTTTATGTCTGCTTTTGGCAAAGTAATACTTTGGTGCTTCGTGTGTGAAGTTCACAGTTTTATTACTTCTCCTAATAAGTTCTGGTTTTTGTTCAATTTTGTATTTCATGAAATACATCACTAAAATAATCTCGGAGTAATTATTTTGCATTATAATATTTTTGTTAGTTTTAAATTCATGATCCAGTTTTAGTATTTTGTCACGCCAATAGTAACTTAAATGAAATTGAATTTATTCAAAAGTTGTAAAAGACAATTGGTTAGGAATGTGCTTGTATCCAAAAAAGAAAGTAATGAAGCTGTGTTGGATTTTTTTTTTGCTATAAAAGATATTTTTATTTGAAACTGTATAAAATTAACAACAAGCAAATTTGTTAAAAAAAGGAAATAAATATTGACAATTTTTAAGACATTGAGATCGCTGCCCCTTAACAGTACTCCCACCGTAATCATTAAGTTAGATCATTATTTTTTAATTATTTACTTATTTTATTTTGTTTTTCTTTAATTATTTACGCCTCATGATATCACAACTCCAGAGTCATTTCAGTCTTTGTATAGGGACAGCTGGTAAATCTGGTGTGTCTAGGTCAATGACAGCTTGTTCGGAATATTGTGTATATTCTTTTTAAATCGTGTGTATGTGCGTAAGAACACATCGTTGATGTATGGGACATTTAAGTCTGTGTGTATTGTATCGTTGGAATTAGCAAAAATATATATAAAATGTATACAACAGTAACTAGCACAGGCAATGGTAAAAAGCACTGGTTTTAATATTTTGAAAGAATTTTAATTAAAAGGAATCACATGTTACTATAACAAAGAATAGAAGTAGGGCAAAACTAATAAACCAAATTAGCAATTTTGATAGACAAGAGAAAAATTCATTCTTTTTACTTTTGAAAATGTAAATACAAATCTAGTAATATTAATGTCATTTTTATTATATTTTATTAATAATGAAAATGACATTCAAATATAAACAAAAACATAATGGATAAGAAAAATCTATCACTTTTTGATGTTTCTGTTGTTTATGTCATCAGCCGAAAGGCTGGTTTGAACCTGTAGAAGTTTGACTAAGTGCAACGAGGAGTGAAGTGATTAACCACTGCCTTCTTCACTGAATGGAAGTACGCTAATCAGCATGCCGGGCCCTCTGAAAAGCACATATTTTCCACTCTGCAAATGACATGTTCACTTCATTCATCACAGGGTCTGGTTGTATAATGAAATTCATTACTTTCAGAGGAGATAACTCTGATTAGTGTCTTTCACACCTCTACCTCTTCTGTTCTTAAATGATTCAGTCATTTAACTGGCTTGACCACATGATAAGAAACAGAACTATTTATTTTAGCCCTGCAATGAACAGATTGAGTGTAATAATTTGACACTCCAACTGTCTGTTATGGGCAGTTGATGTTGCTATAAAGTTTATATCAGTTAAATATGATTTTAATTAAATACACCTTTGTTCTCACCACAAAAGTAGGATGGCTCATGCTAAGCCTTTTCTTTAATTACAGCTTTTGTTTGTTATCAGGCACTGTACTTCATTGATAACTACCTAATTTGATCACAACTTTTCACTGTATTTTTGATGTGATTAGCCTAGACATTAATTTTTGAACACAGACATCCAGTGGAGTTTGTTCAGGAATGGCTGTCAGCTGGTCACCATACTAAGACACATGCCCAACCAGTGTTCCTTAACAATTAATAGCGACTTTCTACAAGCCGACTGACTGAGCTGGAGGCCTAAAACAGGGCCAGGTAGACTGGGCTGAGCTAGTAGCATTTCCTATAACTATAATTACGCATTCAGCAAATAGCAAAGCAGAGGGTTTATTTACAACTGCTGTTCCAAAGATAAGTGGAATGAACTGTAGTGGTTCAAAAGAACCTTTTAAATGTTGACAATAACTGAATCAATCTTACATACTTTCTTCAGATTTTAAAAGGTTTTAAAAGGCTGTTGCATTTACCATTCATTTAAAACTTTATTTGATTAAAAATATGGCATAATTGATAAATCAACAAAAAAATGAGAAAGATTTTGTTTTCCATTCCTGTACCTCACAGCTATTGAGCACTAATTTTTAATAACAATAAGCTAATACTGTAGATACATTTTGTAAAAGGAAAATTCAGGAAGTTCATCATATTAAAGTTTTTTATAACAGATTACACATTTTTTTAAATGTCTTACTCTAAACTTTTTTCTATTTTTAGATACTTGTATATGCATGCATAAATCATGAGATCCAGTACAACAACATAAAAAATTAATGTATTTATTTAACTGTAAAGTCATTTCTAACCATTTGAATGACAAAATATAAAATAAAAATTAATGTAAAAACTGAAAATATTCTTAAAGATCCACATAAGCCTGCCTGCGCTAGTTTTACATTACTCTTAAATTTGATAGCTACCGGTTTATTAGGTCAAATGATACAGTTTTAAATCGTCTAAACTAACAAAATTCAGTAATAGACAGCCTACAATCTTAAATGTAAAACCAGTTTATTTTCACTTTTAGGTTATATGCTACAATCAAAACGCATCAAATTAACTTATTTCTAGGTCATGAAATAAATGTCACAGTCAAATGCATACTTTATAAACAACTAACTTGTCTTAAAAAACCTTAACATGATATTCTTGATGTTGTATTTCACTAATAAAAACTAAGTTAACAAAAAAATCTTTTACTAGTCACGTTAAAACCCGGTATTGTATTGTTCGGATACAGTTAGTACAAACATACCTTTAAATTATAAATAGATAAAACTCAATAATGGACAGTTTACTATTGCACCAATTTTATATTATCTGCAATCAACAGGTGCGTACCAACACGCTACCTTTACAAAAACTGAATCGAGTATGTTTATTATGTCAATATGCCACACCTTTACTGCAAAGTAGGCCAAATCTTATCAAAAACAATTAAATGAGATAACTTACCAAAATATAAATATATTATAAATAAACAACGGTTATAAGTTGTAACGACAGATTAACAGTTACAAACGAAACTGACCTAGTTTAAAACAAATGATTTAAACAACACCTGAACAACAAGTACACACGAGACTACGAGACGAGTGAAGTGAACTGTTTTTCAATTCGCTGTAGCGGGAGAATATAAAACCACGTATAACAACACTGCAGTAAAACTAAAAGTCCCTCTATTTCTCCCTTCGAATCACAGAAAGACACGCTATTAAGTTCGTTAAGTTCAGTGCGCTTTTTATTTTGTGTTACTGTTCTATAAAATAGTATGAAAGTACATTTTAAAAGAAAAAAAAACAGTCATTTAATAGCGACAAAATATAGTATTTTATATTTATTGTCTATAGAAATATTCTGTATTTATACTGCATATCGTATCGTCTTCTTTGATACTGTCCTTGAACACAACGTTACATTTATTATTTCTGTGTAATTTTGTATGACCTTGATCTTGTCGCTGTGGGGAATTACACTAATGAAACTGTTTTCCACGAATCAGTGTACATAAGTTGGCTATATTTATACATAATAATACTTCTTATCCCAACTGAAAATGTATTTTTAGTTCTTTTCTATGCTTAAGGCGATTTCCAAGCTTATTATCAAAACCAAAACCACATTACATAAATGCGATAATAATCAACTGGATACATCAAGGAAATCAGTCCATTTAAATAAAATATTCAAAATTAAAAAATATAAACTTGTTTGTCTTTTTTAGCTGCGTGAAATATATTTTCAGCCAGCCGGCTGATGTTAAGAACCAGTTGAAACGAGACTTAGTAAAATGATCGCCCAAACCACTTATTAATAGATTACTTCACTGTCAAAAATACAAATATAAACCCAGGTGAAGAGAACAGGAGAAAAGAAAACTTTCTTGTAGACGAATATATACGTTATTATTTCCAAGTTTTCAAAAATTTTTGCGTCAATAAGTTTTGTAAATACCACGCGCTCTTATATTTCGAACCTGTACTACATTTTAGTTTGCACTAAAATGTAAGGTCACATCAGCTATTTATTAGTGATTTCAACTTATGAAACTTCAGGCCGAACCGAGGTGTAGTGATTAGCGTAACTGGCAACTAAACTAGGGGTCCTGGGTTCGATACCCGGTCAGATCTAGCATTTTACATCGCTCATGTTCATTTATCACACATCATTGTCTGTATTAGCATTAATGTGAAAAACAGTCGGACGTAAAACAAAAAAATAATATGAAATTTCATAAAATGTGGTACAGTGATAATTTTACAAACTTAAAACCGGGAACCAAACCTAATATTTTTGGCTTAGTAGTAAAGAACTAACTGGCTGAGGCCACCCACAAATCTACTCGTCTAAAGTGTCTTAGAATTTCCTCCAGTACAATAAAAAAATAAAAACCATAAACCAGACCCGAATAAAAAGATTTGAGACACACGCTCAAGAAATTAGTTCTGTAGAAAGTATAATGTTAAAATACAGTTAAACTTCATTTGCATTCGATTGTACTACATAAAACATTTCGCAATGAGAACCTCAGGGGAAATTTCAACTGAAAGCTTTCCCTCCACTAGCGGCAATTGAAGGTAAAAGTAACCTTGAAATCTATCAGTTTTGTTCCACGAAGAGCGTCCTTGGGAATGAACTCGTTTTTTACTAGACAAAAAATGAATTATTAAAAAGATTACCATCTAAAAAATGTATAGCAATGGCCGACTATAAATTATTTAGACCATGTAAATGATTTTTAGCGTGTCGAAATAGATTATGAATAATTACCAGTATCTTTTTATAGGCAACACACTTTAAAATGATGTCTGTATTTCTGGAAACTTATTATGTACATACTTAAATCTCATGTAGGCTAAATACGTAAATACTACGGTATAAAATTTAGCTGAACTGGAAGTTCTGCAATCATATTTTTTATTATTGAATTCTTAAAGTTCAGGAAACAGCTGTTACGATTTTAGAAGCAGTAGATTTCCCAATGTTTTAAATTTTCAGTTATTCCTACTAGTGCTAGTAGCTTAAAAATGTGTTAGTAACACATTTTTACACACTGTTTAGTAAAAGTGGAATCTGCTGCAAAGAGTTTTCAAAAATCATTGTGTTAGTAACACATTTTTAAGCTTCCTAATGAAAACAGGGGTGGACTAGCATACGCTTCATTCGGTGTAATTACCAAAGGGCCAAAAATAATTTAAAAAAATATTTTACAACGACCGCTATTTCCACAACGTAAAAGTATGAAGTCTATTGAAATTATAAATAAAAGATTGTACTACTAGTATTCCAAATAAAATTTTAGACATCTTCGTACTTCAAATTTTAATGAGCAAAGTTTTTGGGACAAAACTTGGAGATTGATTTGAGATTCGCTGTTACATCATAGGTTTTTTTCAGCACGTTGTTGGTCAAAATTGTAATTTGGGCCTTCAACATTATTTTTAAAGTTTTTTCATCAATATGTATTCTACGTTAGATTTATCATATGGGAACAATATCCGTCGAATCAATCTTTATGGTCTTATTTTAAGACAACTTCTCTTTGAACATAGGCTGACCAACACGATAAAGCTTTTTCTGTCAACTTTCTCATGTTTTGGTTACCTACCTACAGGTTTTTTCTTTGGTAAATATGAAGATTAAATAAAATCTGATCAAACAAAAATCATTATAGTAGTGTAAAGTAGTATAGGTATTAATGGTAAAAATAAAAACAAAATTTCAAAGAAATATCTATTAATAGTTGTGCATATTTTTCTGAATAAAAGGTATTTTTATTTTCCCCAGTAGTCTGCGACACTGTTTAGTAAAAGTGGAATCTGCTGCAAAGAGTTTTGATTATTGTGCAAACTGCATGGTGGAAGAAACAGCGTGAATCATTGAGCGGACATTGAACGGACGTCAGTGCGTAGCGGATTACCCTGAAAAATGTTTACAGAAGACGTCATTAGAATGACGTCTTAATGATGACACAATCGGCAGCGATGTATCAGTTCAGTACCATCACTGAGTCACAGTATTAAAACAAAAACTAGGCCCTCTATGCTAAACGTAAACACGCGTGTACGGATCGAAAAAAGCTTATTCAATTAAATTTTCAATTAACTGTGAACTATTTTTAAAACTTACAGCATAATGACACACATAATATTGAGAAAAGTTAAACAACAGAATATCCTTGGCAGTAAAAACATTCTGAATCATGTTTTTAAGTTAACATTAATACACCATTTTTAATAACATCCATCATAATCCCAATAACATTGGAGTGTTGGTAAACAAGCTTTTTTTTGTGATAATTTAAAGTTCAATTTAAACCTTCCGTTTAGATTTAGCGACTAACCTACATTTTTTTTTTAATAATTGAAGTCCATATCAACATCATCTCTAATAATATCATCTTCCTCTACCCATTCTACTACCACCGTTATAAATTTGGTTACCTTTTCTGTTAATGTTATTCATATTTTATCCTGTTAATATTTTAAAAATTATTCCTAATTTTTTTTCGTTTCCGAAGCAATACCGTTGGGTATTGTCTTCGTCATGTGAACCCGTTTATGCTATTTACTTATAGTTTTTGTTTTTTCAAACTGATTGAATTGTATTGTTAATTGAATTGTAAATATTCTCAGATGTTTGAAAAAAAATGAGAAAGAAAAAGTAAATGAGAAAAAAAAAGTTGGATCAAGAGCTCGGTTATTATATAGCGACTACGGTTGATTTTAACTTAATGAAAATTTCCAGACCCTAGCCGGGAATTGAACCTGGGACCTCCGCGATGTAGGCTAGCGTTCTACCACTACGCTGCGGAGGCGGTCACAAAATGTTTTTATTGTAACTATAAAAATATAGCGTGCGCTAAAACCAAAGGTACAGGTTTCGCCGGGGGCGGTCCAGAATTTCCGAGACTCCAGGACACTTTTACTGAGAAAACTAAAATTCTGATTGAAGAGAGGGTGAAATACATAAAATTTATCTGTTATATAAGTTATCAGCGCAACTGGCTTGTACACCAGTTCCTGGGTCCGAGGGTTGGCATCTTTTAATCATACGTTTCCACCCATCACTACTTTTTTCTTTTTTTTGTCTTCATTGGCCGGCCCGTTGGCGTAGTGGTTAGTGCAACTGGCTTCTACGCCTAAGTCCCGGGTTCGATTCCCGGTCAGGTCTGGAATTTTGCTGTCACCCATTTCTTCTACCATCCTTCTCACTGTCTGCATGAGCAGAAATGCTAAACAGTCAAACATAAAACAAAAATCTATTCATTGTCTGCATTAGCCTCAGTGTACAACCTCATTACCCGAAGAAGCGGTGCACACCGCAAAAGTACTTGAAAGAACCAAAGTATAAGAAGCAGTAAAAGGTAAATATAAAAAGGTTTTTATATGTACATAAAAACACAATACATTAATTAATTAGTTATAAACATTATATAAAATGTTCTCATGAAGGGACATAACACCTTCATCCACTTAGTTCTTCAGTTCTTAAAAGGACAGGGATATGGAAATTCTTTCGTTACAAAGAAAAACCGCTAGAGGACAGAGAAAAAAATAAAATCACAACATCGTTTTTCAGATTTTATTAACATTTCTTTTTCATACACAGTTACACATACATATATTTATTTATATTTAAAGAAAAATACACTTAAATTATAAACAGACAACATATATATTGGATGTACAATAATTATAATCCAATTATAATTATAATTTAGAAGAACAATAATTGTAATTACTGATTCATGTTAAATTGACCTTTCATTATTAATTATTTTATTTATACCTTTCCTAACATTTTAATTTCGAAAAACAAGCCTGTGTATTAAAAAAAATTGTATAATAACAATAGTGACACGTACAAGTTGTAAGACGAATAAATTTTAATCGAAAGTAAATACATTAAAATCACATTCTACAATTGTATACTCTAGAATATAAATAAATAATCTTGGGAGAAAAATTCAAAAGTTTTAAGTATTATAGATGATTAATTCAAAGAATTATATTAATTACATTTCCCATTTTGTCAATATACTCTTATTTTTAAGTTCCACATTGATTGTTTCCATGGCATAGCAGTTAGCACACTAGCCTACAACATGAGTGGTTCTGGATTCGATTCCCTGCTAGAATCTAGAAATTACTATTAAGACTCCTTACACACACGCTGGCATGCCAGGCCGGTTTGCTGGCCGTAGTCAACCATACTATTCAAACTGGCGGCCAATAATCGGGTAGTCTAGTTGACAGTCCCAGCAGCAAACTGGCTAGAAACTGGGTCGGTTCAGTGTGTAAAGCAACATTGATACCAATGGTCGACTACACCGCCGGCAAGCCGGCTGTGCATGTAAGGAGTCTAAGTCGAAACCATTCAGTTTTCTAACCTACCATTTATATTCTAATGACCAACCTGTCAATGCTAATTAAAAAAATCTACTACACTGTATCCTATGTTTTAATTCCAACTTATATCCTCCATTTGTTCTTTTTTTAATTAATTTATTTTAAGTCGCATCAACTGCTTGGTCATTAGTGACTACGGTGGAGTATGTAACATTAACTGTAGGATTTGACACATGAAAATTTCTAGACCCTGGACTGGAATCGAACCTGAGACCTCCATGTGGCAGGCCAATGCGCTAACCACTATGCTATGGAGGCGGTCCCATCTGTTCTTGATGTTTACTAAAAGAAGAGGTAAAGGGCTTGGAACTTGATGAAAATATTAATATAAAAGGAACTCATACATTTAAATACTTAGTATTTACAATCTCAAAGATTGGAAGTATAGAGGAGGAAACAAAAAACAAATTGAAGCTAGCCAGAACATCAATAATGGAACTTAACTCAGTACTACGGAATAAACCCATTACAAAAAAACACCATGAAAAGATGGATATTCAACACAATGACTAATGGAAGGCTGAGAGTTGGTGGTAAATAAAAATGATAAAAGAAGTAAGATTAATTCAATCAATTTTTTTTTTTTTTGGTTTAACATCTGACTTTAGCAATTATTGTTTATGCAGACAATGAAAAAATCTGTGATTTAATATAACCTGACCAGGAATCGAACATGCGATGTAGAAGCCAGTTGTGCTGACTAATAAACTATAGGCTGGCCAAATGGAGTTCTGGAGGTAAAGGTGTGGGCTGACAAGGATGGAGGAAATATCAACAAGAATTGGGGGGGGGGGATATGTTTTACCTTACATTGAAGAAAAGAGGTTGATATGGTCCCAGTTGACGTTTTACAAGCCTGGTTGTTCCAGTACAGCTGTATATTAGTGAGTCCTGGGTACTTAAAAGAAATATGAATGTCAGATCCAGACAGCAGAAATATGGTTCTTGATAACAGTTCAGGAGTGTAGTTTGATGGATCACATTAAGAATGTGGAAATCTCGGCCAAATCAAATCTATAAACTGTATGTTCCTTTAGGCCACAGACAAAACTTTTAAGTTAAATTGAAGTTTTAACTGTGAGTCACAGGAATGATCTAAAAAAAAAAACCGACATGTAATAGTGCAGAGGAAAATGATGGCTTAGCATATTTTTTTTTTAATTTCTGATAAAACTTGCTTTTTAAAAAGTAAAAATTTGATAATTTATTATCTTCCATCAATTCATCACTCTTTTATCTCAAGGGTTGTACATTATTAGGGTTGATTGAGAACTTTATTAATAAATATACTATCACTGAGTTCAATCAACTTTTTGAATACTACAATAAAACCCAGAAACAACCAACAGATTTTACAGTAAAAATTAACAAATTGTCGGAGATTTACTCTGATATGAATTAGACATATTTCCATAACAATACTTTCAACTTTTGATATTAGGATACAGTAAAAGCTCTATATTTGTTGTAGATGGTTTAAATATAATTATTCAGGAATGGGAAAAATACTTAAAATATAGAAATTATAATATTATTAATTATTCTTTCCGGGGATCTAACGGAAATAGTAACTGGTTAGACTGCATGAGATTGATGCTTTAGACCAGATACGAATTAGTAAAACATGTCTGATGGCTAGATCTGGCTTCACAAACTAGGAGGTAGTTAGTTTACCTAAACACTATAGTCTATTCACCGAGTCTGGAGATGTGTAGTAAACAAATGGCTCACGTGATAGCTGTTGATTGAACGCATAACCAAGGTCATTATGCAATATTCTAACACCAGTCTGTGTTGCATTATCCCTAGCTACAGTGCGAGTTATTTTTAATGAAAATAGATCATAGATTTCATAGATAATGAAAATTTGTTACATTTTTAGAAGGAAAGAAAGGAATTATTTTTACTAGTGTGGTTCATTATCCAATAGCCGGGCATCAGTTAGGCAACCAGCAGTACAAATATCACATGAAAACACATAGATTTGTTGATGCTTGTCTCTAGAATCTGTGAATTCAGTATAGTTCTGTTTTAAAGTGGTAGCAACTAACAAAGTGTTTATATCACTTTTTATATTACAATCGGTTATTTATTTATTTCAACTACACGAACAACGCAACATAGTCAAACAATGGTGACATCATTTTGATAGTATTTTATCATTTTTTTTGGATTGACCAGAAAAGACAATTAATATAAATAACTAGTGTATAATAAAACTATAATAAACATTTCCAACAATTTTATAATTTTTCCTACAATTAACAATTACAAAATCACAATTTGTTTGTTGCTTGAATAAAATTAAATAGTGGTTAGTAAGACATTGCACAAAAAACTATTGTGATGCAGAGGAATAACCATATAGATATTGTAACATTGTACAGTGATATCCTAGAAATGGTTGAAGGAATGGATTGTTTATTGTAAGAAATTGCGTATTCTATGAGGTAAAGTGTATTGATCAAGGATAATGGATTGCAATGAATGAAATGTTTTGAATAGGAATTATCAGAAATCAGAATCAGTAGAAACATTTTTTTTTATTATGATTCCTTTTACTATGATCCAGTAAAATGGAGAAAACATATAAGGGTCTCTACTGTTTGGAGAAACTATCAGACAGCAGACATAAAACAAACGTTAGCGCCTTTGTAGTAAGTTAGTTAGTAAATGAATATATATAGGATTGGTGTTGTCGAGCCGTTACGGAACTAGTTCTGAATTATGTTAATAGTGTGTGGGCATACAAATGGTAGCAAGTTTAAGCTTAAGTTTTGTAATTCATTTCATTGAAAGTAGGCTACGTTTAATAATTAATTGTTATTAGTTTAGAGTAAATTTGTTTATTATTTATCATACCCAGATCCTGAATGAACCTAGGTGTTAAAATATTAAAAAAAGGAGAAAAATAACCACACAGATGAACAATAACAGCTCTGTAGTACAAGCTGAGTATGGGAATCACTATTCTACATAGTAATGAAAGAATTTTACAGAATGGATAAGGGATGAAGTAGGGGCTTTTTTCATCCAAAGCTCAGCTGAAATGAACCATAAGACTAGTTACGCCAGGAATTAATGACTGTTTTGGTTACGTTTCTTCTTAGTCCACTATCCAACTAAAGTGCACTTGTGAATAATAATATGATCCTGATACAGAACAGAATGTAAAAGATAGTCGTCAAGTGTACTGGAACCAGGTTCAAAATACACTGTTAGGTAAACAGTCCAAAAAATAAGTTTACCTTGCCCTGTTGCAACAGAGCCAATGAGATTACAGAACCAATGGATTGCTAGACTAACACTTATTTCCACCACTAGCCTGTAGTGTTAGCTAACCTTTGCTCTCTACATAGTAGGCATACGAAAAAATTCTTCCAGCAAACCTTAACTGTGGACTGTTTCGAGTTGCTGATCGATTCCTTATTCTATTAAATACTAAAAACAAATTGCAAAACTGTAATTCTTCCGATAGCGCAGACAAATAATCTAGAAAAGTACCGCAAATACAAAATTTTGAAAAAGTGAAAAAAATATGGAGCTTTTACTGTATTTTATAATTAAGTTTAGACTAAATACAAATTAAATTTAAGATTTCAGGTACACAAATAAATAACACTCCATGATTAAAAACTAATGTACAAGACATCTAGAAAAATGTACACCAATAATACACACACAAATAATACATTTAATTATTTTTTTAAAATGAAAATAAATTTAAATAACCAACCATTTTTAAATCAATACACAATGAACATGCATTTTGTATAATCATATTAGATCAAAATTTATTAACAGTTGTTTAATATGTCGAGACATAATAACACGAATACATTATATTAAAAAATTATTTATATTATCTTTAGGAAAAATAAAAATAAATCAAAAAAGAAATTTAAATGAAAAATAAATACTTGTTAGAACATATACAATTAGAATTCAGTATTAAAAATATATAATTACATTCATTTGATACTAAAATTTCATAATTTGTGTTCTCGACATATGTATTTATTCTCAAACATTCTACAATTACAAAAATATATTAATACAGGCTATATTCTAACAATAAATTGTGTTAATGACAAGTAATATTTAAGGAGGGAAGTTTAAAGAGAACTATTAAAAAAATAAATAACAAAACAATATAAGAAAAAAATACATAGTAAATGATCATATAACGGACAATGTCCATTGTTTATGGCAGCAATATTTTTCAGTATTTATTTTAATATAATTTTCATTTTATGTATAGTTAAACAGTAACAAAATGTTCACTTTTTTTAATAAAAATAAAGCTGAAACTCAAAACTGTACTATTAATATTACTAATTAATTATTTAAATTAACTGCATCATAGAAGCAGAATCCATATTAATGTATTGTTTTTTTTATGTTTACATAAAATGTTATAATTTAATTTATTTAACATTGCATCACCTGCAACGGTCATTAGCGACGACGTTGGGGTGTAACTGTTTACAATGGGGGATGAAATGATTTTTTGTAACAAATGAAAAAATGCAGTGCCTGAGTAGGATTCGAACCCACAACCGCATGATGAGAGGCGAGCAAGTTACCAACTACACCAATGCGGCCAGCAAAAAAAAAAAAACTTTATATTTACCTTTTACTGCTTCTTATACTTCGTTTTTTACGAGTATTTTCACAGTGTGCACCGCTTCTTCAGGTAATAATGTATAGTTTCTAGAAAATGTTTATGAAGTTTGCATCTTCCTTTATCAAAGGTTTGCCCCTTTTCCCTTGTCAAAGGTCTAATTTCTGACACAGATAGCAATAGCAATAGATTTTTCCATTTTATAATCACTTTGATTCACACCATTGACAACAGAAGATGCAATCTTCATAAAAATTTTCTAGAAGCTACATGTTATTACCTGAATAAGCGGTGCACACCGCGAAAGTACTCATAAAAAAACAAAGTATAAGAAATAGTAAAAGGTAAATATAAAAAGTTGTTTATATAAACATAAAAAACAATACATTAATATTAATTATGTATAATAAATAAAGAACATTATTAAAAATTGTGATTCAGTCCTTTGAGAAAAATTACCGTGGAAGTTGCTCTCTCTCTCTCTCTCTCAAGAATTTTTGTATCTCTTTTATTTTATAATTAATCATAAAGTTTTACTATACAGCTTGTAGATGTGGGAGATGACAGAGAGGGATCGAAAGAAGATAAATGCAGTGGAGATGGACCACTTACAAGAGTTTGTTGTCAAATCTCTAGGATGGAGCAGGTCAGGAATGCAGTATATCATGAATCAATGTTGAAGCATTGTGCCAGAGTTTGAACGAAACATTACGAGCTTAACCAGAGGTGTATTATTTCATCACAACAATGCTACAGACTTCATACAATATGATGAACTCAAATGAGAACTGATGAACTATAGTGGTAACTTCTTAAAATGTCACCTAACAGCTTCCACTTAACCCCAGGAGCTTTAATCTATTTTGTCTGACCTTGGTAATGGATATTTCATGAATAAAAATAATAACAAATATACACACAATTTATGTGCAGTTCCAGGATCAACTTACGTTACACAAATGTGAATGTTCACTGAATGTAATACTAGTAAATAACAAAAACAGAATTTGCTAAGGAAAAATCTATGATAGGAGTTGTCACAGTCGTTCCCTTTGATTAGGTACTGTGCTGCCGGCTATCAAAGCTTCTGACTTAGCGACAGAGGGAACCGCCAGTAGTTCCGAAAGGGGCGGTAGGCCTGTGGTGGCGTACCGACAGAGGCCTTTGTCACCAAGGCCGAGACCAATAACTGCCCCCTACCACAGCGCTCTCGGTAACTATATAAAGAACGCTCCACTGAGTCCAAGAGCGATTCCGATTCATCCAACAGGAGACAAGACATCCATCATCAACACACGGCTACTGGACTCCCAACGAAGACTCACTGACAACCCCACAAGAGAGAAGATGATGCTTCAGCTCGCCGACCCGACACTGTGAGCCGTCATCGCTCACTGCTACAAGCGATGCCCACAGCGGTCCCTTGAATGAACCTTACATCATCGAATCCCACAGAGCAGCTATTGATGCACGACTGCGAGGGAAGAAGATGACGTCTCCACTGGACAACGACACGCCGTGTCACCCACCTTCTTGACCGCTACGACGATTACGTTCTACATCTCTGACCAAGCTCGACCGACTACATCCACGAGATAAAGAAGGAAGAAGCTTTGGGACTTGCAGCAGCCACGCACTGCCTTCATCGGTCTCCTTAAAGAACTGCACAATGGTTCTTTTCAGGACCAACTCGTTGAGATTTTCACCGGCCCTTTTCAGGGCCATCAATCAACTCTGTTCGCTCCAGCGGACGCACGTAAACGGCTCTTTTCAGGGCCACCAAAAAGCAAAGGTTTTAAATCGCCATCCGGTGACAGAGAAATACTGCAGCCACCTCTGTGGTCCAGTGATTAGCATGAAAAGCTGCAAAGCAGAGGTTCCTGGTTCATTCTCAGCCAGGGAATGGAAAATGATTACAAGTTCAAACCCACTATTCCTTACCACAATGAAGTTGCTAATAACCAAGATGTTGATGTAACTTAAAATAAACTACAAAAAATGGTATATTGAAAAATAAAAGTGATTTGTACTCAATATTATTTTAAAAAGCCAATTGTGATACATTTACTGATTTCCCATCATATAAATTCAAAAAGACAAAAAAATGGATGACAATCATACACAGGAAAAACAAAATAGGCACATCATAGAACTAACATGACGAATAAATACTTCATTCTTAAAACACAAATAACGTTGTTATATATCTCACACAAAAATACAATATTTATGAAAAACATATAATATTACTATTTCTGGCAGTAACTATTAAGATGTAGTCAAGTAAACTATAAATAAAAAATTATTAAGTTTTTCTTCATATTAAAAATCTTTTGTTACAAATCTTTGTGAATACATTTTCAAAAATTTTACTGACTACATAATTTTATTTTGTATGTAATAATAATGGTATATAATTGTTTTGAGCACAGTTATTAGTACTATATCATAAAGTACAAAGCTGCCATATGGGCTAAATACAATAAATGCGGTCTTAATTCTATGACGATTAATATATTTTCTTATTTTAAATAATAATTGTATTTTTGTATTTTATAATTTGAAATAAATAAATTTATATTCACATTGCGTATCAATGTGGTGGTGTATTCAGACTATCAAAATTTTTTTCAGTGCTTATATTTTTTAAATGATCATGGTAGAGAAAATAATTTAATACACTATTTTTCACTAAGATTTCCATACAAAATTTTTTTGCTGATAAAACTTGATTGTTTCCATTTAGGAATCCAAGCAATTTGTGGTATCATAGTTTATGATTAGAGTATGTCAAAGTTTTTAATGTTTTTTCTTATATACAACATAAGTGCAGAGTGACCTGGCTTAACCTCATCTGAAATTAGTCTTAAATAAAAAAAAAGTTGTCACTAATACAGTTCGATGTGAGCACCTTTTTGTCTAAATCACAGGTCCACAACTAAATTTTATATAAGTCCATTTAAAATTTTGATGGCCAAATTTTTACTTAAGCCTATCTTGTTGAATTGTTTAGGTTATCAGCTGAAAGGCCGATTTGAACCTCTAGAGGCTTTACTAAGTAAAATGAGGAGTGAGGTGGTTTACAATAGCCTTTCTCAGTGAATAGAATAGTATATGTCACACATTTATTGGTATGTCAAATAGCTTATTATAGTGAAGAATAATCGAGAATCAGTAAAGATACAAAAAATGTACTTTGAAAGTACCTGAAATTCATGACCGCCATCTTGGATTCCGCCATATCGAATCTACCGTTTTTTAGATAAAAAACTAAACTTCTGGCACATGATTTTGATGTAAAATTTCAAGAGAAAAACAATGGCGAAACCCGTTTAACAATATATTTTACCGTTCTTTAGGTATTAGCCATTGAAATGACCAGATTGGTGAAAAAACACTTACGCCAACCCCTATCTTCATCAATTATTTGCAATAGAAAAACACAAATGACACATCATTTAATATCGTCTTCTTACGGAAAAATCATTCTGCAAACCATTTAATAATATCTCTTCTTGTTAATTGATTAAACGATAATTCTTATTGCAAATTTTGACAACAAAATGCTCAAAATTTCACACAAAAAATTATCGTTTTATCAACTAACGAGAAGAGATTTTGTTAAATGGATAGCAGAATTGGTATTTCCGTAAGAAGACGAGATGTTAAATGATGTCATTTATGTTTTTCTATTGCAAATAATTAATAAAGACAGGTTGGCAAAAGCATTTTTTCACCAATCTGGACATTTCTATGGCTAATATCTAAAGAACGGTGAAATATATTGTTTAACTAGTTTCGCCATTGTTTTTCTTTTAAAATTTTACATAAAATCCCATTTTACGGGGATTCTTATAATTCAAAATGACCTCAAAAGTGAATAATGGTTCTTAAAACTGGGCTCTCTGACAACTAACCAGCAGTTTGAGGAATAATTACTAAATTTCTCAGAACAATAAATTACTTTAGTGTACCTTTAGCCTGGACACCTTTAATTATAGAAATTTTATATAAAATAAAATAACATGCTTACTTTTAATTAATTTTAAGATTACTGCTTCATTTTTAACACTCTTCACTCTACACATTAGAAAAAATATTCCACACAAAATACCATAAAATAATTTGTACTTTACTATTGTTAAATAAGTCAATTCTAACATGAATGAATGCTAACACATTTGTACACAGCCAAAAAAATCCTTATAAATATAATCTTGATAATAAAATAATAGAACAATCACTAGTGTTATTCATTTGTTTTGAAAAAAACACTTTTTTCTTTTTTTTTTTGTTTAACGTCCGACTGTTCTGCAATTACTGCTAATGCAGACAGTGAAGGATGAAATGATTTTTTATAACGTATGTATAAGTATGGCATGTCTGAATGGGATTCGAACCCAAGACCGCATGAATAAAACACTGAGTGAAATTTTTCCAAGTTTGCACAGTCTATTCAAAAAGTGTCTGATTTTATTTTTTAATGTGCCAATAAATAATGATAAGAACATGTAACTCATGTAAGACATGTTCTGACGTGTCAGGAGCAGGTTCATATTTTTTCTTGTCAATACGTTAAATCATTTATGTTTAAATTCATTTCAAATACAGATGTGTTGTGTACATGTCGGATTTTGAATTGTGCTAAAATTATGGAACGAATTACAACATTAAATTCTACTACAAACTTGAAAACGTTACCATTACTCCAAACATACAATACGACAAATTGATAAAATTTAAAGCTAAAATACAGCTTAAATGTATGAAAATTGATATTTTTTAAAAGGTGTAAATATTTTCTAATGATTCCTGATTATAACAAGTCTTCGATTATTCGTGGGAAGAAAATATTAACAAACTAAAGAAAATCAATGCTATTTCTTTATGGTTCAAATTCCGTAGGACACCCGGTACATATAAAAAATATGACGTATGTAACCATGAACTAACATTAACAATAGTAAAGTAAAAAACCTTTCAACAATTATTAGAATTTCAATAAATTTTTGTTAATTTTTTAAATTCTAATATGAGTAAATTGTATCTGTTCAATTTAGAACAATAAACAACACAATGACCCAATAAGATGAGGATGATATATATAATGTATAAATGAGATGTAGTCTTGTACAAATTCCGGCCGACCATTCCTGAAAAAGTATGGTTAATTTAATCCCAACTATCAAAGTACACCGGTAACCACTGTCTATAGTATTCAAATCCATATAAAATTAACTACTTTTATTAGGATTTGAACAATCTAACCTTCATCTCTGTAAATCACCTGGCTCACAGCAATGACTTTATATAGTATATTGTAAATACTTTCTCTACGATTATATATATTTTTCTGTATTAAACATATAATCAATAAACTTTAAAATTTATAAAAAAATGTACTTTATATATTTATTTTAATCTGTAAATGCTAAGAATCACATACATAATCAATCTCATTATTTTAATGTACAGTAATATCCTTTTATCACTTTTTAAACATAATATTATTTTATTATGAAAAAATATTTGAATACATTCTTCTAATTAAATAATAACTTACAATAATCCATACACATAACAAAATTAATAATGTAAATTGAAATTCATTTTTCATAATAAAAAATGTTTCGAAAAATAAGTAATTTAAATGTAAGAGAAATGAATTAAATTTAATTACAAAAGATGAGTATGTGAAGTAACATCAATGATACAAAAACAAGGTTTACCATTATCATTATAAATGTGTTAATGTTTATAATTTGAAATTAATTATTATTATTTTTAGATTCAGTTATAATTTGTAAGGTGTTACTGTTATTGCAATTACGCCTTCGTAAAAAAAAAAATACGTAAGACGAACAAATTATGTTTATTAGAACTATTTGAAAATTGATTCGATCAAATTATTTATAGTGAACCGCTGATAAGTTAGTTTCTGCGAGATGAAATGGCAGAATTTTTTTTTTTCAAGAATACATTTTAGAAATTATAAGAAACCTAAAATAAAAACTCTGGACTGGCAAGGGAAAAGATATCAAAAATGGTTCATCATTAAATGTCTAATGGTATTGCCAATGATACAGCCTGATATGTGTAGTTGATAAGCTCATGCCCGCAAATCTTCCATGAGTCTTTGTTTCGATCTTTAGGTAATACATATAGGTTATGTATCTCAGACGGCTACGGCCATGAGTAATGTCATATAGAATTTAAGGAAAAATATTTGTAACTGAACAAAAGTAAAAATAAAGACCTTTATTATAGGTTATGTAACAGGATAGAAGAGGTTGAAAGATTAATTCTTAAAAACTTAAAATAGAGATTATTTGAATAAGAGGTATTGGAATCCTGAAAGAAGATTTCTGGTCCTCCGGGTTCGGGATTAAATGTGTCGTTAATAACCCTTTACTGTAAAAAATATACTGTTATGAAATCAAAGCATCCGCGCCTCAGATAATGGACAGAAATTATGGATTAAAGAAACAGATGATAGCTGGATATGATAGTTGCAACATGGAACGTGAGGACCATGCTGCAACCTGATAAAATGAGGAAGATGTCTGATAAGGTTTTGAGGAAGATGTGTGTAAGTGTTGTTATAAATGATTGTTTTTAATGGGTGTTAGGGACAAGCAGAGAGGGTTATGGAGGAAGCCAATGGCCACCAATGGCTGTAGAGCAAGATGATTATGAGAGAATATCGTAAAACTGAAAAAAATTGCACGTACTTTAAAAATGATAATTTAGGATAACTACAACATTGAAAAGTTGCTTATAAATGTTATAATTATAATGAACTAATCATCTCCTTGAAAAACCCAATGAATACAAAATTTATACCAAATTTAACGTATAATAATTAACACCCAAATTTATAAACATGAACGCTTATAATAAATAATACAATCATGGGAATGGACATTTTTTTTGAAAGTAATTTAAAAAGTAAATTATCACAAATAATAAATATAATATAAATTAATTAAATCATAATAACACGAAATTGAATATTTTGATAGAAATTCAAAATAAAGATAAAAACTTCTTTGGCATTAATGTAGGAAACCATTAAATGAATGAATATAATAAAATATACAGTTAAATTTTTAGGACATTTTCAAAAAGATAAAAATAAATATTCTAAATTTTTATAACAATACACACTTACACATTATACATTTAACATTATTAATCTAACGTGAAAAATCTACATTTAATCATTTATAATAATTATAATAAAAATAATAATAAATTAAAAATAAATATATATTCATACACTAGAGTTGTTTTTAAAGCAAAATAGAACATAGACAATATCACTTTAGAAGAGATACAAATACATTTTCTTTTTAAAATACATAATTACATCAGAAAATATACAATGAATTGCTTTAGGAAAGGTAGTTATTTAATTTTAATTATATATAAATATATACATACATATCTAAATAATCTCTTTATATTCCTGCGCGCAGTCTGCCATGCAGGATGTATTCAATCGAAAAATAGTCCAACAAACTAAAATCAGAATACATTTCATATTACCCCAATAAAATCAAACATGAAAATATAGATATTACACATAATGATTTAAGACTGCAGAATTGGTGTTGAGAATTTTGTAAAATGTTTATAGTATCTTCCAAGGTCTCATACGATGTTACATTTTAGGTGTATCATAAAAAAATTTGTTCGGACATAAAAATATTTTTTATTGACGATCTTAGTTTCCAACAAACCTATTTAACTGTTTTATATACACAAGCTGCCCATAACAGACAGGTGGAGTGTCAAATTATTTACACCCAATCTGTTAGTTGCAGGGCTAAAATAAATAGTTCTGTTTCTTATCGCATGGTCAGCCAATTAAATGACTGAATCATTTAAGAACAGAAGAGGTAGAGGTGTAAAAGACACTAATCAGAGTTATCTCCTCTGAAAGTAATGAATTTTATTATACAGCCAGACCCTGTGATGAATGAAGTGAAGGTGTCATTTGCAGAGCGGAAAATTTGTGCTTTTCAGAGGGCCCGGCATGCTGATAAGCATACTTTTCCACTCAGTGAGGAAGGCATACGGTAAACCACCTCACTCCTCGTTTTACTTAGTAAAGCCTCTAGAGGTTCAAACCAGCTTTTCGGCTGATGACTATGAGGCAATAATAACAGCAGATGGTGTACTGGAAATGCTTACCAAACTGAGACAAGTGATTCAAGGAAATATTCCAGATGACAGTTTCCTGTCATCTGGAATAATCCTCTTTTGTGTCAAAACGCATTTCACATTGCTGCCCGAACCAAGGAGATGATTCAAGATTTTAGTTTAGAACTTTTAGATCACCCACCCTACAGCCCCCTTGCACCTAGTGAATATCTCCTCTTCTTGCCCTTGAAACTGCGGCTTAGTTGACAACAGTTTGAAGACAATGAGGAACCTAAGACAACTGTTGTTAACTGGTTCAATTCCCAGGTGACAAACTTCTATACAGAAGGGTTAAAGAAACTGTTGCAGTACAACGAAAAAAACTTAAGACTGAACGGCGACTATGTAGAAGAGTTAAATAGGTTAAGTAAAATTGTCGGTGTAAATAAAATCATGCTCAATAAGTTGATCATTTAAATAGAATACCAGAAAGCTGCTTGCCTAATGTAGCGAGAAGATACAAACCAGAGGGAAGTAGCGATATTGACAGGCCGAAGAAACAATGGGTACTGGAACAGGTAGAAATGCAAAAAAACAGGTAGAACAGGTAGATACCCATGAAGAGAACTAAAACTGTCAATAAAATTTTTTCTAATAAGTATTTTTTTATGACCAAACAAATTACTTTACGAATATGCCTCACACAATACAATAGCCTGACATCCTTTAGAAATCCTGCACACAAGAGTATGAATGAGAAATTTTAATAATAATTTAAAATAATATTAATAGTAAATAATATAGGAAACTATTATTTAACACGATACAATAAACTATAAACTAATATCACTAAAACTTATATTTGGTTATATAAAACGTAAAGCTCTTTTAATTAATAAATTGATTTTCATTAAATTCATCTGTATCCAACATGTTTATTAAAAATAATATTTGAGATCTTTATTAAAAAAAAACTGTTGTTAGGAAAGTAATCAATAAATTTTACATTCAAGATATTATAATAGTTTTTTTTAAAAAAGAAATGAATTTGACCAATATTTTAAAATTTAATTAAATTCACAATTCATCAATAAAAATGTATATTCTACTAAGTGCATATCATTGTAAATGCATACCAATGTTTAGGAAAAAAGAAAAACATTAATTTAATTAAATAACAATATATAGTTAAAAAAAACACAGTTCAGACATTCAGCTCCTTATAATCTAGAAAAACTTAGTTACAAATTTTCTATTTAACAAATTTTCTTTTGTAATAAAACCTGAGTGTTAGTACGCAAGTGAATGTCTTAGAATAAATGGGAAGGCTGGCTTAAAAGAAGCAGAGAATTTAAAAAAAAAATTTGAGTAAGAAACTGGGTTTGAAGATAGTAGACAGACTGCATAAGTAAGAGAAACTATACAAAAGAAACAAATGATCAATTAAAACTATCAGAAAATGCAAGACTAAAATTCCACGAAAACCAGATTCAAACAAAATATTAAATACTTTAAGAGCTTTTATGAAGAACAAAAGCAGAAACCACATGGACGGAAGAAAGGAAAAAGACTACAGTGAAAGAATGGTATGAGTGTGAGCTGCAAAAGAGCTTCCAGAAATGTCTAAAGTTATTTTATTTGACCTGAAACAGTCATACGTGAAAAAACGGTCGTTTAATTTTCTATAAAATTACCAAGGTTTTCTTTATCAGAGTTATTGCAGATGTACTACGAAATAAAAAAAAAAACATTAAAATTAGTATTAGGCCTTCAGGTAAGCATAATCAATAAGCTGATAGAAAGTCACTTTCAAATGTTAAATAATACTGGTTGGGTCAGTGACTCCATACAATGACTAGTAAATGACATACATGAATAATACCGGCGGGGTCTCTTGTTAAAATTCATACAAAAAAAATGCAACAAAAAGCAATGATCAAATTGGGTTAACCGTGGTTATCATTTATCCGGTGATAAATTACCAGAATAATTAAGGAACTACTGTAAAATTTACTTCATTAACATCAATATAATCAATCAACAGATAAAACAAAACAATTATAATATTTGCTTCGGTATATCTCTGCTTTTTAAAATATTATCAAAAACTTTTTATACTTTATATTTCTAGAAAACTTTTTAACCTCACTTCACTTCCTTCCTTATGTTATATTAATAATAATTACATAAAAAAACTTTGAAGGAAATAAATTAAGTATAACTGAACATCTCAACTTTATTTCCCTATGTTAGTAAATTAATTATCAATATAAAATTAAACAACACAAATTCAAATGGTGCTATATAGGAATTCAGCAGAAAATTCTTAAAAACTACTTATGTGTATAAACTAGTACAATTCATAGGAAATACCATTGCATATAAGCAGACACAACAAACCATAAGGGTCATTCGAAAAGTAAAAAATGTTTTTTACTGTACACTTTTCTATAACAGAAAGCACGAAAATGGTCCGATTGTAATTGAAGCATTGCTGCCAAATTACTGCCTGCACATTTATTCGAGTCAGCAAGAATTTTTAGACGTTTCTCTAACTAGCCATCTTAATCTCTTTTGTAATCAAAAAAATCTGGAAAAAATACTGTGGGTTCCTAATGAATTGTATTTTATTACTACATAAATATTATTATTACGGTGTGACCTTTAGGTCAGTTGCACACGCACAAAGTTAGGCAACCTATATTTTGCGTTTGACAATGAATAACTTTTTTTTGAAATTAACAACATACATTTTTTATTATTTTGTTATTAAACACAGAATTTTAGCTTTAATTTCACAAATTATTTGCCATAAGTTACTGACGGACTCAACTTTATATTATATAGTTATTTGACTTTAAAATGTGACTAAAAACATAACATTGACTCCATAGCTTACGCAACTTGGTGATTCGTTCGTTCGCGCTCTGTTGGTCTAGAATTCTCATTCTAAGAAGTTATTTTTAGAAATGACACGAAACATTCACACTACAATATGTAGTTTTTGTTTCAAAAATATTACTGGAACAGGGTTTTATTTATTGCTCAGAAACACGAATATGACATTAGATACGAGGCGTATTTTTAAAGTAAGTACCGTTTGAAAATAAAAAAAAAATAAAAGGAAATTTGCAAAAACTAATTTTATTTTCGAAATCTACATACTTTTATCTATTTTTCTACATAGTTTCCAAGTTTTTGTAAACACTTATCATATCGCACAACTAAATTTTGGAAACCTTCGTCATAAAAACTTGCCGCCTGCTGTGTTTTGACCTTTGGCTTTGATCTTTACGGGAGAGTGCGTGTGTCTCCAATTCATGCTTTGTTGTTTCGATTCGGGAGTGAAATGCGAAATCCACGTTTCGTCTCCAGTTACGATCCGACTCAGCATATCGTCACCGTTTTCGTCATAACGTGTCAGAAAATTCAAGGACTGCCGAGTCTTTTGAACTCTCTCGAGCGGCCTCACACTGCCGCTCAGACCCGAGCTGCATTGGACTCTTTTGGCTGGGAAGTTTTGGACCACCCACCCTACAGCCCTGACCTTGCGCTGAGCGACTTTCATCTCTTCCGTCATCTGAAACATCACTTGGGCGGCAGCCATTATGACGATGACGACGAATTGAAAACGGCCGTGAATTCTTGGTTATCACAGCAGGCGGCAAGTTTTTATGAAGAAGGTTTCCAAAATTTAGTTGTGCGATATGATAAGTGTTTACAAAAACTTGGAAACTATGTAGAAAAATAGATAAAAGTATGTAGATTCCGAAAATAAAATTAGTTTTTGCAAATTTCCTTTTATTTTTTTTTATTTTCAAACGGTACTTACTTTAAAAATATGCCTCGTAATTACACGATACTTTGTTTTATTTTAAAATTTCTGCAAACTTAAATCGAATACCTGACTCGAACTAAACTTAATGACCAACTGAAGGAAGCACAGAGACAGCACAATAATGAATCGCTCGCTGACTGCTGCACGTGGAAACATTGCAGGGTGCGGGAGTGGAAGCGCCTTCATCTACATAGCCACCATCGGACCATTTTCGTGCGTTCTATTTTAGTACAAATATTGAAACAAACATATTTAAAACTTAAATGAGTCAAGCTGTTTTTCTAGGTAATTACCAAACAAATTCAAACACTTATCGTAAAGTTGAATGAGTTTTGCATTATTGCTTCATACTCAGTTTGCAGCAAGTTTTTGAACCAGTTAACAACAGCCACTTTCAATTTTTCATCAATTTCAAAGCTTGTTTTACCTAAAAACTCTTTCATTATCAGAAAAAGGTAGTTATCACTAAGCCAAGACTGAGGTACAAGAGGAATACTGAAAAATCTCCCAATTATACTGCAGCAAGTCTTGTGACAATGTGGCTGAATACAACTATGCATGAATTATTTTCAAGAATCATGATGCTGGTGGACAGTAGAGCAAACCCACCAAACAATTTTATAAAGAACAGCTCTTGATATCTCAGGATATAATAAATATAACTCATTCAATGCGAAATATCGTATCTTCAAGGATGTTTTTGTCAATCTTTGATTAGAGTTTGTCAGTCACAACCAAAGGTTGGTTCAAGCATTCTTCATTGTGAACATTCATTGATCCACCATTAACCCTCTTGCGCTGGTCCGCATTTTGCGCTAATGATTAACTATAAATATCAAAACATGCAACCGAATAAATTCATTTAGCTAAGTTCATTACTGTTAAAAAAATATGAAAAATTACAGCTGCTTCTTATAATACGTACAGTGTTTGTAAATATAAAACCATGAAAATTGGTTACGCTTTATGATCGCTATGAAATACTTCAAAAGTTACGTTATCTGAAAAATTGGTAAAGGCTAATGAAAGAATCAGTTAGGTTGGCTAACTGTTTTTGAATAAAGGCATGACCTTGATTCAGGGAATAGTTTACTACAAATACAAAAATTACACCAGGTAAAAGGAGTAAAGGAAGAAGTGGGGAAAGAGGGGTTCATGTGTTACAGCAAAGACAGAACAAATTTATGTTCTCATAAATATAAATTGTAACAGTTTCCGCATAACTTTGCTCAGCAATGGCATAAATGTTCGATCTCTCTTCAGACAATAACATACATTTACTAAAGTAGATCTAAATACAGTTTTACGAACTCTAAAGATGAAATATTCCTGAAGTTACACTACCTGACAGATTAGTAAAGCCAAACATTAGGTTAGCAAACTTCCCCAGCACTATCATAGGTAAAAAGAAAGCGTTTTATATCAAATTTACAATGTTTTAAGAGCGCGTAATTTGAGATATCATACGCCCTGATAGCTTTGTAAATATGCCCGCTGTGGCTGCTTAAAGATCGCAACTACTCGGACCTCAAATATGCAGTTCCCAGCGCTCAAGGGTTAAATATGATATACAACTTTCAAAAACAACGTTTCTCTATTACATTGCTGTAAACCTTAGTGATTTGCCTGTAAATTTCAACTGGACAAATAATTTTGCATTCAAAAAGGAAATCACACTGTGTATTTCAAATTTGGAGTAATCGTCAATTTCCTTGCATATTTCAAAATAAACTAAAGAAAAAACCGATAGCAATAGACTTAAGCCAGAAAGTGCCAGTTATTGACCAGGTGATACGGGTATTGTACAGCACATCACACGAAAACATTCTTAACTTTCTGAATGACCCTTGTAAATAAAACAATTAAATACATAATTATATAAAGAAAAACCACAACGAATGTACATAAACTAATATCTAACAGTAATAATAAAGCAAAATTTTAGTAAACAATAATAAATAAATAAATAATAAAAATTAAATCACAATTCTTAAATAAACAACCTGGAATATATGGAAGAATAAATACATAATTCTAATTTTATAACAATACTATAAAATACTTATAAATTAAAAGAAGACAATTTTCTTTAGGAAGTACAACAAAAGCAAGACTGCACGGCTCAGGCGATACAAGCGAATGATAGTATAACACAAAATAGAAGGTTGTTAACATAATTCTACAACTCCATAGTAGGAAGAAATATGGCAGCAAACAGGAATATACTAACATATAATTATAATAATTATCACATATAGATCTTACGATTTGCCGAGTTGAAATCAAAAATGTATTGCTTAAGTATGCAGTCTATCAAACACATAAATTATTTAAAAAGGATACAGGAAACTCTTGCAATTTAAACTGAGGTAATCTATTATTTTACAAAAACCTATATAAAAAATTAAGGTGTTTATAATTAGGTGAATAATGGGAGCTAATCATTTTTCCAGCGGCTATCGTAATATTACATTAAATGAAGACTTGGGATTTCTGCGACTATAATAATATTAAGGTGGCTACTTTATTGTGGTTCGTAAATGGTATATATCACAGTATTACTACTATTCACTGATTGTAACAGTTTCTAGGTACATTTTAGTATATATTTCTGCTGATAGATCACAGCGTTCTCAAAATCACACTGTCAGAGCACCATTTAGAGAGGTTAGTTCATAAGAGCATGTGTTTAATGGGTTTTAAATATAGCCTGATTTTCGTACCGAGAGTGCTGGGCAAAACGTGCATCTGCATTCGTACAGTCTTGTATGTACTGCAATACCACACTGTCAGTAATCAATAATGTAACAGAATGCCTACAAAATACAATGGGTGTTGTCAATTTTCAACAACACTCTGACTGTACATCTAACTGTTGGTCGAAGGGATATGCAGGGTCCAAGTCAAGTAGGCGCTTGCGTAGCCCAGCGCTCACAGCAATTGGCTTGGCCTTTACTTTAAGAGCTTTAGCATATACTTCTCGGTTTTTACAAGAAAATAAATAAATGAACGTGTTTGTCTGAGGCTGAAATTCAAAAATATTTATATAGGAGAAAACATTATTTACAAAAAATTTTAAACATATACATTGTTTAAAAAATTTCTACTAAATAACAATTTTTATATTAATTAAATTAAATGTACGAATCAGAAAATGTGAAAATCTTCAGAAAAAGGGGTAAATCTGAATGAATAGAACAGTAAAAATGTTCAACATGCAAGGCATTAAGAATAATATTAAATTGCTTAACGTTCCCTCACTCTCCATTTTTTACGGTCATTATGTCTGTTAAATAAAATACCTTTATACAGAATTTAAACAACCATAATGACAATACAAGAAATAAAGGTAATTAGCTAACCACAACACTGAATTGTTTGAATAAAAATTAGTGCTACAAGAAAATACATGAATAAATTACTATAATCTTAAAAAGATTTTGTCAATGCATTTGTTTAAAAAAACTGAAAGTTTCTTGACTGATTAAAAGACATACATTACTTCCTTTTACATTTTTTAAAACAAATAAATTTTTAATAAAATGCTATAGAAATTGCGTATTATTAGCAAAATATTACTAAGTGTTTATGTATTATTTAGATAATGTACAAAAATGACATCAAACTAAGTTCAAGAGGAGTATGCTAAGAAAAACAAGAAGATATAGAATGAGAAATTATGTAATTAGGGAAAATTGAGGATGGACAGCCTAATAAGAAGATTTGGAGAGATGTTTTGGTCAAGTAAATAAGATGGAGAAGGGTCCACTGCATAAAAGGATGCTGTATTTAGAGATGGAGGGAAAATGACTAAAGTGAAGTGGATGGGTTCATTTATGGATGAACTGGGAAATATACTCGATGCCATGAAAGAGCAATGAAGGCGAGATGGTTCAGTGATAGAGGTGTAGGGTTGTGTTGGTCCAACCTGAGGAAACTTACAATAGGGATAAAAATGATGACAATGTAAAATTTTAGGGTGAACATTATGTTCATATTTATGCTGATGAGTAATACTGGCATGTCCTCCACTCCTTTCAGGAGTTTCTCGAACGGAATTAATGTACAAAAAACTACATTTAAAATATGTAATGAACAAACTGTTTAAAAAATAACATCAAACGACAATCAAGACAGATCAAGTCTTTTAAACTGTCATTAAAGAAAAATAAGGAAAAAGACTTCAAATGGTGATTAGCTAACAGCTGTATACCAACAACCATCACTCAGTGTCTGTTCAAATTCACGTTAAAAATAAAAAGTCCTGAAAATACCAAACAAAATAATAATAAAAAATTATAATATTCTTTGAATACATCTAGCAATAGAAACATAAAACCCATGAGAATATTTGTTTTGTGAGTTTAAATTAACAAGAGTTTCCTGTAATTAAATTCTACATTTTTAATACATAACTTGCAATATACAACTTTGTATTTCCTAAAATGGAAAACAATAATAATGTAATCGAAGACAAAAATGAACAAATATTTAAATAAAAATTAAATATTATTTAAATAACCATTGTACAAAAAAAATAAAATAAAATATTTGAATAGGTTTTAATTACTTTTTGATAAATTAATCAGCCATAAGTATTCTGTCATTAGAAAGATATAATTCATCATAACTTATAGTATCTTTATATCAAATTACCAACACATAAAACAAAAATCATAATTATTTGTACAAATACAGCAGGAATTCTCTTTAATACTTTTTACAATTGAAAAATGTGTAAAACTTCAAGCTCTTAAATTATTTACAATAGGTATAATAAAGGTTAACACAAGTACAGTATAATTAATTCATAAATCAATACCCCACTTGAAGTCATAATGATAAAACAATTTATCAGTTGTTAATTACTTTTACATTAGAAGTATTGTTGTAAGTATACATCCACTAAAATATCAATCCTTATAAGAAATCAACACCTTAAAAAAACAAACACAAAGTTTTTAATATTTTCCTTATCAACTGGCCACAAATCTAGTCCCATACAAAATTATTAAAAGCAAGTAAAAACACAACTGGCAATGGATTGACATGGTAGGTTGTGAATTGTTCTGGTATATAAGATTAAGACAGGAAACACAATAGCTAATCAGTTAGCCAATGATAGCAGTTATTGTGCTAAAAGAAGAACCAAACCTGAACAATTAACATATATGAAACAAATAAGGAGCGAGTCTATTTGAATAAATTTTATAAACAATACCATAATCAGAGTGCGTGGACACAGCGATCTCCTGATACCCCAACTGCTTGGAGCAGACCGGTGGTGAAGGCATTGCTTTAAAGCTTAGAGTCCCCCCCCCACCAACCCCAACTGGTCGGAACACTCTGTAGCCACTTTAAATACCAGCACAAAAACAATTACATTATTTTTCAGACATACCTTGTACAAGGCATATTCAGAAAGTAAGTTCCGTTTCAATTTTTCTCTGCGGCAGCGCTTCGATCACAGTTCCGTTCATGCGCGGTCGTCACTCTGGTTCAAGGAGAACAAAATGACACCAGTGTGAGATTGCTGTGTGTTGTGTAAGCTTTGTAGAGCTAGTTTATATTGTGGCAGTAATTAAAAATCCCGCCGCTTATGGGATCAGCAGTGCGCTTGATTTTCTGACAAGTTATCACATGGATGGCGAAAATTTTTTATCTCAGATAGTCACGGGGGATGAAAGTTGGGTTGCTCATGATACCCCTTGAAAATAAACGGCAGTCAATGGAATGAAGGCACAAATTGTCCTCAGTAAAGCTTAAACCCAAGCAAATCTTGACATGTCGAAAAGTCATAGCCACAGTGATTTAGGACAGAAAAGGCATTTTACTGATTGATTTTTACCACGAAATAAAACAATCAATAAAGATGTTTATTGTAAGGCGCTTAAGAAACTGCGCAGCACAATACAGAACACGCGCCAAGGAATGCTCTCAAAAGGTGTGGTTTTCTTTCACAACAACGCCTGCCCACATACTGCAAATGTGACAGAAAATCTCCTACAGGGTTTTGGCTGGAACGTTTTTGGGCATCGTCCGCACAGCCCTGACCTCGGTTCTAGCAACTTTCATTTCTTTCTGCAACTGAAGTCTTGCCTTGGTGGTCAATGCTTCAACAACGATGAAGAGCTGAAAGAACATGTTACCACATGGTTGACAAAACAGGCAGAAAAATTACGGGAACTACATCGAAAGATGGTGTAAGGTTTGTAAATTTTTTTAAATTAATTGCTTTGCTATATCTGTACTTTTTTTATTAGTAACCGGAACTTACTTTCCGAATATAACTCGTATATTAATCAATAATTCTCAACTTAAAGATTCAACATCGAGTAAATAGACCTATTTAAGTATGTTAAGACTGCACCAACAATTTTCCTGTGATTAAAACTATGCATAGGAACATTAGTGACTTGACAATTCAGCAGTACAAAAATTCATCAATTAAGAGCACAGAAATATAACGATTAACTAATAAATAAAGATAACCGATTTACAGAAGAGGCACCACTTAACTAATGAACTAACACAAAGAAACCACTGGTTTAAAGGATAAGCAGTACTAAAAAAACCCACAAAAAAGGAAATAATCGATAAAAAATACAGATATCTTAATCCCTTGCCAGTTTCTGATCCAAGATTAAATACACTGTTAGTAACTACTATCAAAGTAGTCTACAAATATTATTACAGGTATGAATTGAAGTATGTTTTTGATTAGTTCGTAATTATTTTTTTTATTATGTTCGTAATAATAAATTATTTTGTTATAATTATGCCCAATGGCTCTCATTTATTTTCCCTAATATTTCTTTTGAATGTAAATATTTCATATTATTTTAAGTAATTAAAATTAAAAACCTTAGTTTCGCTATTATTGAGTGATAATAGATCAGGTAAATCATAAACAAAGTTAAAAATAAACAACGTTAATGAACCTACATATAGGAGGTTTAGGTTTATTTTTTAAACTTAATAAAATTTGTTTTGCATTCTCGATTATAAACTATTACAATTATTTATCTATATTGGGGTCATAACGTAGTCTATATATTTAATTTTTTTAAAAATGGACACAAATACTATTAACTTTGGCAAAAATATTGAACCGGCAAAGGATCAGCACACCTGTAATGGATGTCTATCATCCCTTACACCTTGTTAGCGTAAGAAAAATTAATCAAATTAAAATAGGACAGTGATGTATACGTATAACAATTACTCATTAAAATAATTCGACTGAAAATTGTTTATCGGCACTATGCACAACTCATAAATACTATACCATAAGAAAAATGAAGGGTCCAGAGGAAAAATTATGAGGGTCCATCATTGATTATTTTTCAGTAAACGTAAAAGAAAGTATGGACTCCCATTGTTTTACCCCTGTACCATGAATCTTTCACTGTATTTTTTGAAAGAGTATCAGTGTTTTCCCCTCCAAGTTTCTGATATAAACCTATAATAACAGAATAGCATAAAGATCTAAAAAAATGGACTCTCATCGTTTTACCCTGGACTCTTCAAATTAAAGTCAGATACCATGTAATTTAATCATTTAAATTCACGAAAGTAAAGTTAAAATAAAATTTATGCGTTAATAAGCTTAATTTACAATTATATATGTTTTAATACAATAAAACTATTTTTAAATTCATAAGTAGCACCAAAATTTTACATGTGATATTTCAAAAATGTATTTAAATAAATCACATCTAGAATCTGCATTCAATACATACACTCAAACATAATCTTTAATAAATAAAATTTTATAATTATTAAACAAGTATATAATTACACTTGTTTTTTTTAATTATTTAAATTATTAGTAAATTAATTAAACCACCACAGTAATAAGGATGAGAAAATTTTGATTTTATTTATTCAAAAAAGTGGAATAACATTTTCAGAAATAACTTCTCATTCAAATCTTTTTATTTAAAACACAAAATGTTGAATAATGAATTTTAAATAGAAATTCTATTGACCCTTAAATACAAAATTCTACCAAACGGATTTAAATATTTTTATATGGTTGTAAAGAGAACATTTTCAGAATTCTACAAAAAAATTCAAAAATGAAAACTGGCAAAAACTATTCAATATATTTTGACTGATATGCGATTTTAATTTTTTTTATGTTTGGAGTTTTAATTGGTTGATTTTTATGATTCTTGCGGTGATAGAATTCTTACACCGAGCTAATTTTCCAAAACGAGTTAAAGTACCGTTAATCCAGGTGGCTTTGGAAATTTTTGAAAAACAAATTATAAATTATTGAACTATAGATTTGATAGTAGAGCTTGTCTGATAGTTCGAGTTACCTGCATGAAAAGTAAGGAATAGCCGGTTTACTTATACATTAGAATTCTAAAATAGGCAAAAAAAATTATGATAAAATCCTATAGACTATACAGAATTGATGAGGGGCAAAGTGAGGGTGTTCTCATTCACAGCCCAACCGACTTGAGCTGTCAGACAAGCTCTATTGCTACTCTGGTGACAATGCTTGATTTTCCACAAAACCTGTTTGGCACTCATACTAGTTTTATATCTAATCCAATTACTTTTCAAGCTTCTCTAATCAACCATCTTTATACCTTGGACAATTCGAATTGGCACAAGCAGCTTCGGTACAGTCACAAAAGTATACAATCGCTACTGTAATGTACGACTCACGTAGGTCACTACGCTTTGTTTTCACTGTTGTTATTAATAATCTGTCAAGACATAATGATGTGACTAATTTGTTTTCATATATGATTTTCTGTTCATTATAATATATTCAGACCAATTTGTTTAGTTAGTTAAGTGCTTCTGTAGAGTCAAGTTTAGTGAGTTTTTGCAGTTTAGTTCTTGTAATTTATAATTTAGTTTTACTAGGACAAATTAAATACTTATTTTAAAATGAAATAATTATTTGTATGTTTGTACATTGAAATAAGGTTCTAGGCATTTGTTTACATTAAAATTTGTAGACCTTGTTGAAAGAATAGGTTATGAATATACTTTATGCAGAACTGTGTGTACACATAGAGCAAGAGTTCCACAGTATACCAGTGATTACCTCAAAATTTTATAACAAATTTTTGTGAGAGGCCTACGTATTTTTAACTCTCGTAAATGACCACTTGTCTTCACAAACAACAACCACCATGCTGTAAGAATTAAATTTTTGTTATGACAATGAAATATTTACAGTTTAAAATTTATCGACAGAACAAAATTTTGTGAACAGTTTTAGATAAATAAGGTGATAAAAAGCTGATCTCGTTTATCACAGCAAAAATCTGTTCTACAGATGATGATGTGTGAATTTAATCGCAGGAACCAGCTAACAAATAATAAAAAAGCATTATTTTTTTAAACACAGCTATGAATGAAGATGTCCACAAAAATGTTATTTTAGTTTTTAAGATGTATACAAATTTATTCATAACTATTAAAGCTTATGGTGGTTTAACTAATTAATTAATAATTTTATGATTATCTATATTTAGATAATTTTTAATACAATAATTAATATATTTAATATATTACAATTATTATTTTTATGTTGAATTGCCCATTGATCTCTTTTGTAATAACATTACGTTTTTTTTACATCAGATGAATGTAATTGTTTATTCAATAAAATAAAAATACTAGAAATAAACAGATTAGATAAATTAAAGTTAAAAATAATCAACTGAAATATATCTAAGTCCTCAAGTTTGGATTCTCCTTAAGAAACTTTTGAAGACGAGATGGATAATCAGTCATTACACCAGTTGCTCCTAATTCAAATGCACGTTTAAAATCTTCTTCATAATTCAACACCCAGATATAAATCTGTAAAAGTATACACACAGGATAATTAAAAACTTTATAATTACAGTTAATAGAAAATGATCAGACAATATTGTCAAATTATTTTGAAACTTTATCAAAAGACAAATATTAGTTATACCGAAAACTTCCATTGTCAATAAGATTGAATGCACATTTTACTTTCTCTTGCTTTAAATGAATACACAGGGACGAAAAGTATTGTTTTTATGTCAATTATTAGAAATAAAGTTTTTTCCGGACATACACGTTTTCTGGCCCCCTGAACCAAAAAAGAAAAAAAAACAAACATGTTTTTGGTGATTATAGTAGTATGTTTAGTGAATATAGTTTGGTGTCTAGCCTACCATGGGGAGATCCCGGGTTCGATTCCCGGCCAGGGTCTGGGAATTTTGAGTTAAAAAACCACCACTAAATATCCCATCGTAGTCGCTAATGACCGACCTGTTGATGCAAAGCTCATAGAATGTCTAAAAATTAAGCAGTTCAAATTTGATACCAACCTGTATACCCCGATCATTAAGATGTTGAAATAATGTTTTCCGCATCAATAATTTATCCATAGCTCTTAGTAGCAATGAAGGCCATGGTAAGATTGCATGAGAATGTGGATCTTTTTCTAACCTTCTGTAAAACAATTGAATTAAAATTATTAAAAATATTCACTTAATCATTTAACCCTTTCAGTGCCAACGTCCGGTGTACCAGATGTCTGTGCGTAAAGTACCAATGTCCAGATAACTGGACGGTTACAAACCATTTAGTGCTAATGTCCAGAAAACAGGGCGTTAATACCTTTTACGTAAAGTGCCAATGTCCGGTGTACCAGATGTCCGTAAGTTATGCATATAGTGCCAATGTCCGGATAACCGGACATTTACAAAAATCATTTTTTTAAATAAAAATTAATGGAATAATGTATTTTGAATATTTTAGTGTTATCAGAATGATAACTCTTTTTTTTACGAACACAATAAAAATTAATTTTTTATAGGAAAATTTATTTTTCTTTTAACATTGAAATTTAGATTGGCAATTGCAGGCTTACGCCTATAAGTTGTCAGAATCAGGGTGGCACTTTTTATACATCCTTAAACAAACTATATGGCTTTTTAGAGTCAAACTTTTAAAAATTTCTTGGGCACTGAAAGGGTTAAGAATGAGGGCGTATTGAAAAGTAATACCTCCATCGCTATAACTATTATAATGATTGGCCAGACAGTCTCAAAAGTGGTTAGTAACATACTGGAACGGTTTGTAAAAACAGTCACCCTAGCAGCGATTCACAGCCACTAGTGAAAAAATTCAAAACAATGCCATCTGCCAGGAAGGTCAAGATTACCATTTTCTGGGATTGTAATGGTATCGTACAAATCGAGTTTTTGGAACATGGCTCTACTGTCAATTCCAAACGATATGTTGCTACCCTATCGATGCATAGGGTTCATCCAGACAAAGAACCAATTCTGCATCATGACAACACTCATCCTCACACAACTCTGAAAACGAGTACAGCACTAGAGACGCTTGGATTTCAAGATGTTTTATCTCATCTACCTTATAGCTCAGATCTTGCGCCCTGTGACTTTTTCCTCTTTCCGAAGCTTAAGAAACATCTCAAGGGCATGTGTTTCTCTTTGGATGCAGAGGTAATAGTGGAGGTGAAGAGATGGATTTTTCCAAAGCATAGTACGTTGGCGGAAATGTTTTGTAATGGCGATTATATGGAAAAGTGATAATATTGGTGAGTTTATTCTATCATTTCACACTAATATGTAATTAATATACCCATTACTAATAAAGTTATAGCGATGGAGGATTATTTTTCAATACACCCTCGTAAATTGCCACATTAAATTATAAAAAAATTCCTAATAGCAGCTGTTGGTTTAATTTTATCTTATATTTGGTATACCATATTTGTTTCGGGTATTTCATCATCGAGTAACTTGGAAAGAGGTATTAAAATTCAGAAAAAAAGCTGTTGGGTGTTTAGTGGGAGTTGACCACTTAACCACATGCAGATCATTTTTTTAGGAGCTTCAATTGCTTAAAAATTGTTCTATGTACATCTTTAAAGTGATAATGTATATTATATAAATCAAAATACCTTTATAGAAAATTTAAATGTCCATAACCACAACACAACAGACAGAATTGACGACCATGTTGCTAATCACAACACTAAATTTTGTTTGAACAAAAATCTACTTAAGAAGGTAGAAAATACATCAATAAATTAACACAAGCTTCAAAAAGTTGTGACAGTGTAAGTTTGTTTATAAAAAAGCTAAAAAAATACTTGATTGATGAAAAATTTTACAGTATACACGAATTCCTTTCTAAATAGTTTTTAGTAGAAAAAATAAAAGCTTCCAAAAGTAAACGCTAGGGAAATTGTGTATTATTTGATACAAATGGTTGGATATTGTTTATTATGATTCTAAACTTAATATTTGTGTGCATTTTTCTGTACAACTAACTGTTTCAAATAAGAAAAATATTCAACTAGAAAAGAGCGTGAAAAATAATTTAAATATCTGAGATTACTAAATTTTGTTAAAAAACTGAGATTGTTTGTTTTAATCCGACAAAACTCATAGGCCTATATCCTGATAGATAAATGCATAAAGAAACCAAAAATCTCTTTTTGATGTTTTTATAATCAAGGCTACTCAAAGCTGTTGTTAAAAATCATTTTTTTTCTTCTACTAACATTTCAACTAAATTCGATTAAATTTCAGATGTTATGTTTGGTTTAACAAGAACAAAACAAATGATTACAGTAAAAAATATTTCAACTGAATACATTACCAAAGAATTTCGCCCACATTTTATTTGATCTGATCATTCCATACTTTACCAGCAAGTATGTAACGAGATATTTATGTTTCTGGCCAAATTTTTAGCATTTTTGACAGAGTACAGTTCATATTGGAATTCGGAATCACATGTTACAAAAGAGTAACGTTCAGCAGTTAGAACAAATTGCAAAAATCAAAGAAATCTTAATTTACATTTTATATTGCAGCTCATCATAGCCTCCATACAAATACAGAATCCAATGAATATCCAAAAATTGGTGGATTATTGAAAATGTTGCAAAAACCTTCACTCAGCAAAAATAATAATAAATAATAATAACAATAATAATAAAACAGTACAGGAATACCATTAGGTAAACCTTCAGCTAAAAACATACAATAATTTCACACAGTTAAACATATAACATTTAGCCTTACACATAGCCTACTGGTATATAACATTATTAATTTCAAACACACATTACATTTCTTCTTGAACTGAAAATAAAATATGAGGAATAAATAATATTAATTTTTTTTTAATAATTAAAAATAATGTAAAATACCTAAGAAATATTGAAGGAAGAAATATTTCAAGATGAGATTCTTTAATTGGACAGAATGGCAGTAACCCTGAATAGAATAAAATTAATAGCTCCATTACACGACGCATTGAAAAGAGCAAATTCACTCTTGGATTCTGGAAAAAATAAAATAAAAAATCACATTGAAAAATTTTGTTAGTTATTAGACATGGAAAAACAGTTTAGTATAACTAGTTTTAGCATCATTTTAAAATCTATTTTTGTTTTAAACATTATAAACATAGTCGCTGACCATAAACATAAGCAATCCGCTTGTTGTCAATAAACTTTTTATTTTCCAAGTTTTACTTTCTCTTGCCTATATGTTTTCATGTTGATTTTTTTAAATAACAGTTTTCACTGGATCTACACATTTTCAGCCCCCTGAACCCAAAAAAATATATTTTTAGCGATTGGTGTGTATGTGAAAAGAATAGCGCAGGAATGAAACATCACACAAAGTTGAAATTTGAAACTTACGTTACTACTACCAAACCCGACACAAACATTTTCATCAAAATCGATCAACCGGAAGTAATAGTTTATTCACATCATTTTTTGCTTTTTTGCGATTTTCTCAAAATCAGGTCCTACGATTTTTGAAAAAATTGCCTCATTTACTACATTTTTTACACTCTACAAGATAGGGTAGGCGCCATGTCTGCTGAAATTCTTGGAGAGCCTGTTCTCTCATAGAAAAAAATTTTTTTTTAAAGATTGTGGCTTTAATATGCATTTTAGCGCAAAAATGTATACAACAAAAGTTATAGAGAATTTAAAATTCTACAACTTTCATTTCAAACATTTTTTTTGCATAACTCTTAGTTTAGAGATTTTTTTTCTTCAAAAATTGTGTAAATAAATTGATTTTTTAAGATTTTAGCACTGTACGACAAAAGTGTACAAAATCAAATTTATAGGAAATTAAAAGATCTACAACTTTTATTTAAAGAATTTTTCTCTACCAAGCCTAGTTTAGCTGAACAAGTGATTTTCCGTATTTTTAACCCAAACTGAGGTTGATTTTCATTTTGAATAATTCACTCATGATTAAAATAAGGTTATGTTTTTTTGAGTTAAGTTTTTTTGTTTATTTCTAATGTATTATTACTAATGTTAGGTTATATTTTTCATTATTTGCATTGGCAAGAGAAAATCATGTATTTCACACCAGATGTTTTTTTAATACATCTACATTCCTCACACTGCCAAACTAATTTTTTTAGGCCGGGCATATACTGGAGTGCAAGATGGCACAGTGCGTTCAAGACGGACACGTGCAGGGCAGGCAAAGCACACGTTTCTCCCAGCGTACACTGGTGAGGCAAGACAGGCTAATATTTTTTCCGGCTCAGAATTTAGCTCATGTTTGGTCGCGATGGATCATTTTAGTGAGTGGTAGATTAGAATTGAAATCGTTCGATTCCAGTACAGATGAATTAATTTTACTATATTGTATTTTAAAGCGAAGGGAGAAAAGTTTGTGGCAAAGTGATTTTATGAAAAAATGTAAAACGAGCGAGTTCAATTACACACTAGAGTTTGATTACACTACATATAAGAATTACACTAAGTTTTACAACGCAACAGTTTTTCATGTAATCAGAATGTTTGGTTTCACACAATTGGTTTTGGTATGCACAAGTTCAATTAACTTCCCTTAAACTGACAAGTTTCCGGCTCAATGCGAGCACTAAAACTGTGCCTCGACTACAAACCTTTATAACCTTATATAAACCTAAATGTCCAGAAATTCTAACCCATAAGGAAGCCTCGACGCAAAAAAATACCCACTGCCCCTCACCATGAAATCTCTCACTCTGAAACCCCCAAAAAAATCCAAAATCTGAGGTACGACCCCCGATGCCCGAGGAGCTCAAAAATTCTCAACGGCTGAAAATATTGAGCTCAGACCTTTTTTAACCAACTCTTTGAAAATGGGAGATATTTACTAACATAATACCGATTATGTTACCTTTGTCGCAGGCTTTTCTTAACAGAAAAATTTTGGACAATGGTGGAATCGTACTAATTCTGCCTCATTATTTTTTTGTACTGGTAAGCCGAAATCCCCCACAATCATGTAGCGCGCTGGTCATGTGACTGTTACAGATTACTGAATGGTGCGTAAACGTTCGTTATTCATAGTTGTAATGTTAAATCTTTACATTAGCGTACTATTCAAAATAACAAGTCTTTTACGAAATTAATTTAGCAAAAAGATATGAATACATACAAAATAATAATCAAAGTTATTCTTCGTTTTATTATCTTAATTGTTTTTTTAACATATTACAAAATAGTTACTTTAAACGTCTTTAATCTTTATTTTTAAAGCATTCTTAAACAAATTATTGTTTATTTTGTCAAGTCTATTATTCCCAACGTTTCCTTTATGGTTTATTTTATTTTTTATTTTAGTTTATTTTTTTTATTTTATTATTTTGGTTTATTAGTAGCAAAGTGCACGGGAACTTCTAGTTTAACAATACAAGTAAGTTGTTGAAAATATAAATCAAAGGTATATTATTAATATATCATTATTGTATCTATCGTCATATCAAAACTGAATTATAACAAAGCACTTCGTAAGGTTATTGTAATAAAACACCTATTCAAATAATCAATAAGTATAACGATTCATTATAAAAGAGGATGTTGTGATTAAGTTAAACAAAACAAAATACAAAAAGCAACAAACAATTTTATCGGTTTTTTCTTCATACAAAATATTTAGGCTTTCTAAATGAAATAATCATATTCATTAAAATCATTAATCTATAAATAAATAAAATGTATAATGTATAATGGGGCGGCTATACATTTATTTTAAATAAATAAAATGTATAATAAAATGTATAGCCGCCCCTGGAGATGGGGTACTCTCACCTCCTCGGAGGGGGGTACTGGGGAAATAAAATACCCAGGGTGGACAAAAACCAACGAAAGAAAATCCTACAGCGTCTGTCTTGCATCAAGCGGCTTGTAGGTCAGCGTCTGTTCACCAGAGGTGCGGCTGAATTAAAACTCTAGGGCTTACAACCTTAGTAGTATACTGTTGGACACTGTTCAACCAAATTAAAAGTTTATATCATGGAAATGGCTTCTCACATAATGAATTACCCCGGTGACAATAAAACTGGGCGATCGGATTCCGGGGTGCCCAGGTGTCTGAAGTTATGCAAAGTGATTAAATCGGAGCGACACCAGGATACCTTCAGGTTCAAGAACAAGAGAAAGTATTTTTTTGGCACTTTCAACGTGAACTCTTTGATCCAGGTGGGAAAACTGAAGCAATTAACTACTGAACTAAAGAAATTCAATATCTCAATTTTAGCAATTCAAGAAACTAGATTTCCAGACGAAGAATCTTTTGAATCTGATGGCTTCCGAATTTTCAAGGGGAAATGTGGTAAAAAAATAATGAAGAATATGCCGCATTTAGGAACTGCTTTTGTTGTGGATTCCAAGTACCAAAGCTGTATTACAGAATTCAAATCCATAAATTCAAGACTATCCCTTCTAACGGTGAAATCAGTCAATAAGAAATACACGCTTATTAACGGTCATGCTCCTATCAATCAGGACAATAAAGCAGACCCAGATAAAGTAGACAGATTCTGGGATACCCTGGAGAATGAAATGTCCAAGATTCCTGGAAATAACATCAAAATTTTACTTGGAGATTTCAACGCTCAACTTGGTAGGGAGAAGAGGCTTAGGGATGTGATTGGAGAGTACCCGGCTCACATAAGAACAAATAAAAATGGAGAAAGATTGACGCAGATTTGTAAAAACTTTAATCTTAAGATAATGTCAACAAATTTCAAGGCCAAGACGAGCAAGAAGAAAACATGGTTGTCCCCAAACCCCTTAATGGGAGAGTTTCAATTGGATCACGTAGCGATTTCCAAGAACTGTTGTAAAGAGATTCAAAACGTAAGAGTAAGAAAATCGTTCAATGTAACTTCTGATCACTATCTATCCCAGATTAAAATGAATTTCATTCCAGCATTGAAACGAAGAAGTAAAACTAAAATTCCCAAGTTTGACTACAAAGTCTTGGAAACAAATAAGCAGACATTCAAGGAGAAAATTATGGCGATGGATCACTCAAGCTGGAACGACATGCAAAACAGTTTGGTGGACAATGCCAGGGAAATCGCTCCATTACGATGTATAACAAAACATCTGTGGTGGAATTCTAGATGCAAGCTGGCTATAGAAAGTAGATTTCTAGCATGGCAGAGATGGAACTCAAAAAAAGATGAGGATAGCCTACAAATTTTGAAAAGTCAAAGAAAATCAACCCATAAAATCCTTAGAGAAGAAAGGAGAAAATTCCATCGGGAGCAAATTGAAGAATTAGAAAATGATTTCAAAAAGAATGATGCCAGAAATTTTTACAGAGCTTTCAGAACTAAAATCACAAACTATAACGCACCAAACTTATGTTTCAAACGAAATGATGGTACTCTAGCTACAAATAATAAAGATAACTGTGAAATCTTGGCGGACTATTTCAAGAATCTCCTGAACTGCGAAACACCAATAAGTAGTTTAGTTTCCAACTATGCAACCCCGCCAAACAAAGACTCTACACCGCCAAATTTGGAAGAAATAAAAGAAGCTATAAAGTCTTTGAAAAATAACAAAGCCTCTGGAGAGGATGGGGTGACAGCGGAATTGTGGAAATTAGCTGGTGAAGAGTTTCTTATGAGAACAGTCGAACTTTTTAAAAAAGTTTGGCAGGAAGAGCAAATCCCAGACAATTGGAAAACGGCAATTATCCATCCACTCCATAAGAAAAATGACAAAAAAGATGTAAATAATTATAGAGGAATTTCCCTTTTACCGGTAACTTATAAAATTTTCTCAAAAGTTTTATTGACCAGGTTGGGGATTCAGATTGATCCAAAGTTGGGTGAGTTCCAAGGTGGATTCAGGAGAGGAAGGTCGTGCTCAGAACAGATTCTAAGTTTAAAACTGATAATCAAAAATCAGATGTTGAGAGCAAAACCATTATTTGTAACGTTTGTTGACTTTCAGAAAGCGTATGACTCTGTGGACAGGAAAACAGTTGTTCAGACGATGAAGTACTGGAAAGGGAAAAATAAAGGTGAATTGTTTAGCGTTTGCTGATGATTTGGCTTTGCTGGCGAATTCTGAGGAAGAGGCGATTTCTCAAGTTGAGGATCTGAAGACAATAGCCGAGAAAGCAGGTCTGTAAATATCTTTCTCCAAAACCGAAATAATGACGAATTTGAAATAAAAAAATAAATTCATGGATACTAGATTTGGAAGAATTAAATACACAAGTAGCTTCAAATATCTTGGCGAAGTGATCAGTTCGAATGGTTCGGATAAAAAAGCTTTTCAACACAGGAAGATCGTTTTTGAGAGACTAAGGTTCCTAACTAAAAATGTCTACAACAAGAAGAATCTGTCCATCAACGCCAAATTTAAACACTATGATACGGTTGTCAGGCCAGTAATACTTTATGGAACTGAAACATCAAATGTACCAAATCTTGAACAGCTTTTGAGAATAGAAAGGAGAATCTTGAGAATGATTCATGGCCCAAATAAAACAGACAATGGATATAGATTGAAGTCAAATGAAGATATATACAAAATAAAGAACGGTGGCGGTTTTAAAACTTTTGAAAATCTTGAGACAGCAATTCGGAAGAAAAGATTAAAATTCATAGGACACATGATGCGGATGGATCCCAATAGATTGAATAAACAACTTTTTGATAAATTCTGGAATTATAGGAATCCACCGCCATACATAAAACAAGTAAAAGAAGACCTCAATAGAATAAACATAAAGATAGAAGACTGCAGGGATAGAATAAGGTTTAGAGGGAGGATCCAATCAATAGAGTCGCTTGTGAGTGTCAGGAAGATTAGAGAAAACATGCGCTGGACGGAGGAACGAAGAGCGCAACACAGCGAGAACATGAAACACTATTGGAGGAGAAGGAAGGAGCGGCCAAACTAGATTGATATTAGCGTGGTCCATTGAAGGCCTGTTCAGAAAAAAAAAAAAAAAAAAAAATGTATACAGAGCTACCTGTTTAAAACACACTTTTTTACTTTCTCTTGCCTATATGAATATATAGAAAGGAAAGTATTGTTTTAATGTCACTTTTTCAAAATCGATTTTTCACTGGATATTCACATTTTCAGACCCCCTTAACCAAAAAAACATGTTTTTAGTAATGGTCTCTGTGTGTGTGAGAACAAAATATCTCAAGAACAGAACATCGTACGAAATTGAAACTCAAAACTTAAGTTAGGTACTACTAGAGGACCCGACAACATTTTCATAAAAAATGGGTCAATCGAAAGCAGTAATTTATTTGTGTCATTTTTCACTTTTTTGCAATTTTTTCAAAAACGGGTCCTACGATGTTTCTAAAAATTGCCTCACCTACTACACTTTTTACACTCTACGAGATAGGGTAGGCTGAAATTCTTGGGAAAGCTGTTCTCTCATAGAAAAAAATTATTTTTTTAAGATTGGGGCTTTAATATGCATTTTAGTGCAAAAATGTATACAACAAAAGTTGTAGAAAATTTAAATTCCTACAACTTTTATTATAAACATTTTTTTGTATAACGCTTACTTCAGCGGTAATTAGCGATTTCCTGTTTTTCTTTTCACAAAAATGTGTAAAAATATCAATTTTTTAAGATTTCAGCCTTAGTATGCATTTTACGACAAAAATGTATAAAATCAAATTTATAGGAAATTAAAAGATCTAAAACTTTTATTTAAAGCATTTTTCTCTAGAGCTTAGTTTAGCGTGAAAAAGTAATTTTCCGTATTTTTAAGCCAAAATGAGGTTGATTTCCATTTTGCATAATTCACTCATGATTAAAATAAGGTTATGTTTTTGAAGTAAGTTTACTCAGTTACATAACCAAAGTGGTAACGAAAACGCAACCCGGTGTACGTGAGGTTGGGCACACTGTAAATGCGTGGTGGGGTAGGTTGCTACGGCAGTCCAGGACGGCAGAGAACCGATTTACAGCAGTGTTGGGTGTTACGCAGTACTCAGTTGCAGTCAAGATGGTGAAGTGTAGAAGTAAGTTATGCTGTACAGCACAAAACAACACACGACCATCTTTGAACATTTTGCTTCGTTATCGTATGTGGTGGTTTGGGAACAATTCGCAGCTGTGTTTTCTGGCTCTCCATAAGCCAATAAGAGGACTGTTAAACAAATCGATAAATTTCAAGAATGTTACACCATTGAGAACAGTAAACACAAGCCACTGAAGCCCATGTTAACAACAGAAAAATTAAACGAAATTCACAACAAACTTGCAGGTGATCCATTAACATCAATCCAAAAAATGGCTTTACAGATTAGCGTGTCTACTTGAAGCGTGTAACGTGCCCTAAAACATTAAAACTGCGCTATCGCATAAAATAGTTGCAGGAATTAAAGCCTCCTGATATGCCACAGCGTCTATTTCTGCAAGTGATTTCTAATTTTGTCCAGGGCAGAGTAAGTATTCTGAATAACACTTTCTTTTCAGATGAGACCTGCAGGCCCTATTTGTCTCCTGCGAACTTCTCTCTATAGGGCTATTCAAAAACTCAAATTTTTAAAATGAGCCCACAGACTTTAGATGAGTTGAAATTGTGGATAATGGCAGAAATCAATGCTATTACACTAGCGATGCTACAAAATGTGTTCCGAAACCTCGTGAAACGAATAGAACGTAAAGAGGAAAAGAGAGGGCACATTCAGTACTTGTTGTAAGTAATAAAATTGTAAATAAAATTTACCAATAAAAAATTTTCGTAACTGCATTTTTATAGTTTTTATTCTTTTGGGTTGTGTTTTCGCTGCCACACTCATTATAATACACATAATCTTCATTGCATTGGGTCATGGAGTTGCTTATTGTTCTTAAATTTAACACACTGCAACGTACAGACATTGGGAATTAAAAAATATTATTTTAATTGAAATTTGATCAATCTACTTCTACACTGATCAAATTTAAAACATCTAAAAAGAATACTTATAAATACTAATTAATACAGAATAAAAATACATACTTTTTGATAGCATTTCTTCGTAACTTCATTACTAAAATTACCCCAAACAGTGATATGTTCTCTCTGATGCAATGTTATTAATCTAGATACTTCGTCTATTAAATTATCATCATTTACTTTAATATCGATATTAATTGGAATGTCAGGGAATGCTTTGAATACATCAGCTAATAAAGGTATTTTACGTTCATCTTCATTTCCAGAACCATGAAAGACAACACCTGAAATTATTTTTTAAAATTAATAAAAGTATTTACATTATGATGGAAGGAGGGAATGAAGGACAGTGTAGAGAGCAGAGGATATTAGTGGTGGCAGGTAGAGGAAGGGAAATGGTGGGAGGATCAACGAAAATGGAGAGGCCTTGGTTTTCATCCAGGCCAAACATTAGCTGAAACGGTATTTGAATATGTATGAAGTAAAAATGCATACTTTGAAACAATAATAATACATCCAATTAATTACACTAGCATATCTATGAACCCTTTTAGTGCCAAGCCATTTAATAGTGAGTCTGCCTAAAATGGCAAGCTCTTTTTTGGCATAACAAGCAACAACATTTATTTTTACAACTAAAATACTCTCCACCATATACAGCTGAAATTTTTCACTTTTCTTAAATACATATGAGGAATCTAACACAGAGCATCAATTTTCAAAATATTTCATTGAAATTGTTTTGCGGTAACAAAAAATGTAAAAACAATTTTTTTCCGCTTTCATTTAACTTAATAAATGTAATAAAATTATTATACGTCTTAGCCTGTTCTAATCTTCATTAAATTTTGAGCAAAACAATATAAAATTTGACTTAAATTTATTATTCATGATTAACTAATAAACAACGGAAGATTTACATAACGTTTAGAAAAACATCATTTTTATTTACTAATTTTTTTCAATTAATAATCTTTTAATTATTTTTATTTCATTCCTGAATAGCTATATTGGGTAGAGCATTTAGCATGCAATCCGTTTTTACATTTTGTACCCATTATTACTCTTAAAGTGACCCATTACAAACGTACAAAATGGAATAAATGCAACGGAATTACACGTGGACGTAGTACAAATTACAGGTTAGAAAGTGGGCACAGGTACCGCAAGGTATGGAAACTTCAACAACTGCCTCTTCAAACACCTGTAACACCCTCTATATGACACTGCGGGGCTCTGGAGGCCACCGCTGTCACACTGCAGTAGAAATTCAATGGCTGCTGAGGGAGAGCTAGGCCTGAACCCAGTACCCGAGCCCTCACTTATCGGACACCACTCTCAACACACCGGCTCACCACTTCCGACCACCTACAACGCCCATTTTCGGGGTAAACAACAAAACACACCTGGCCCTTTACAGGGCCACCACAAGGGCGGGTGGGTGGCCCTTTTTAGGGCCACCCACCCGCTATTAACAACAGTCCTTTTCAGGACCCCTAACCAATTAAAGGCCCTTTTCAGGGCCACAAAATTCACAAGCAAGGTTTTGCCACGTATCATCGGCCCCGATCAGCGATAGTACATAAAGCAAAATACATTTTTACAGAATTTAAATGTTCATAACCACTACACAAGAAACAGAATTGATTACTATGTTGCTTTCACAACACTAAATTATTTGAACAAAAACCGACTTTTGCAGGTAGAAAATACATCAATAAATTGCTAAAGTTTTAAAAAGTTACAATAATTTAAGTCTGTGTAAAACGAAGTAAAAAAATACTTGATTGATGAAACATTTTACAGTATACATGAATTGCTTTCTAAATAACTTTTGGTTGAAAAATATTTAACTTTTAATAAGATGTTGAGAGAAATATTGTGTATTATTTGATATAAATATGTTAAGTAATGAATACATCGTCATATTAAAATTTTAACATATTAGTTTTATCTTGACATGGCCTATACTCCCTTTGGAGTCTCCTGAATGCAATTGTATAAAAATATTCTGATTTATTTATAACCCTAATTTAAAAATTATTGAAATAAAACAAAATTATACCCGGGTGAATCTGAGATGGGCATCAACAAATCAGGATGTCCCAGGTTTGATTCTAAGAAGGTTTCTAAAAATTTCTTAAAATATTCATACATATACAGTTATCTTTCTTTAACTAACTGTAGGTACTATTAGTTAACGAACAAGCTGTTATGACTATTTAAAGTTTATTAACTGTTTAAATACTTACAGACTTCATTCTTTATAATTTACATAAATAACATACTAACATATGATTCACATACAGCATACAGTGACTATTACAGAGAATATAGTGCTTTACTACGGTCTGTCTACAACTTGATGGCCTCCCGCAGAGTGAAGCAATATGCGGATTGTAAAACCATTTCAGAAAACATACATTAATGTTTTTTTAAGTAACTGAAACTTTTTGAAAATGATGTATTTTTACAAAACAAAGTATTCTGCATGTGTTTTGTTGTACAAAATATTTCGAAAAACACACGCTTAATGAGATAATGTATAATTTGGTAAAAGTTTTGTTTTTGAAGAAAACAAAGTTCAATTTAAAGAATTCTTTCACTAAAAATTAATTAAAAATTTTCTCTATTTCCTTTTCCTGTATGTGTACAGATATTTTAAAGACCAAAAAGTTTCTTGCATCCTGACTTTTTTATGTCGTGTTTCGTGTATACAAAATATATGTTGTGTTTCATATAGTTTTGCCAACAAAATTTATTTATAAAAATGCCTCGTAACTTAAAAAGTAATGATTTTTTGTTAAATTTGATTGCATCATCGTTTTCCATAATTATTACAGAACAAACCTCCCAGATATTATGTTAATCCACGAAATAGTTGTTGACCAATGACGATGTATTTGAAAAAATATGGGTTTTTCTTTTCTAAAACAAAAACTTTTACTAAATTATACATTATCTCATTAAGCAAGTGGTGTTCGAAATAATTTTATAAAAAAAAAAATACTTAGTTTTATAAAAATGTCATATCCGACAAGTTTAAGTTACTTAAAAAAATTAGATGTATGTTTTTTAAAATTGTTTTACAATTCGCATATTGCTCCTCTCTGCCGGAGGCCATCAAGTTATAGACAGACAGTACATACTAATTTAATAGAGGTTAAGTACTACAAAGTATATAGTTCAAACAAAGGATACTCAGAACCACGACTCAATACAAGTATGTTAAATACCTAATTGATTATAACAAAGCTCACAATAGCCTTATATGAAAGACGGGAAGGCACAAATAATTTAATTAATTAATTAATTGCTTAATGCATTAAATGACAAAATTAAATTTTCATTAGACCATTGTACTAAACCTTTATCTACTTTAATTCATAATAATCTTTCAACAAATTCTTATCTTAAAAAAATTACAATGAAAATGCAATGAATGTTATTTCTTAAAATTTAAATTGTTTACTTCATAAATTTAAAATAATATACAATGCTTAGGATATTAAAATTTATAAAATAATGACTCACTTTTTTTAATATTACAAACTTTTTAGCATCCATAAAGTTACTTTTCTAATGCATATTTTGATTTACGTCTCACTGTTATGCAAATTTAAGCAAATGCAAATGGGAAAGGGCATTAGATGAAAAAGAAGAACTGGCCAGGAATTGAATTCAGGACCCCTGACATAGGAACTGGTTACAGTAACAACTATACCACAGACTGGCCACTTTTTAAGCTGGTTCTCTAGTCTATTTATCGAGTCAAGTCAGTAGACGTAAACAACACTGAGCGCACGATCAGCTGACTTGAAGGCCGTAACCCATCGGAGTCCGGTTTACATGTACGACTTACATTATTGTACACTGTTCCGTTATAGTTTTGCATAATAATATTATTAATATGAAATTTTTATTAATAGTAATTAATAATACTAAGTCAATTAGTAATACACAATTGCTTAACTATTATCTAATACGAGGCGTATTTTTAAAGTAAGTACCATTTTAAAATTCCGCCGCGGCAGTGCTGCAGTTGGTATTTGGCGCATGCGTGCTATGTACTGCTATCTATTGGCAAGCCAGAGACACTATTACAGACTCATTCGACTGTGTTATATGTTTGTTGTGAGTATTTCAAAAGTCTCCTTCGATTGAGAATCCCGCGGATTGTGAAATATGCCCCAAAATTAATTTTCTTAGTGGTAAAGACATGAAAGTCGCTGAAATCCAATCAGATCAGTGAAGTCTATGGAGAAATCATTATGAAGATGGGATGGTACGGAAATGGGTGAGAGCTTTAAAAATGTCCATATGAATGTGCATAATGGGGAACGAAGTGGGTGACCTTTAATCATTACTGACGACTTGGTGCAGAAAATTGATGAAAAAGTGAGACAGAACAGACGCTGTACGATTTCGTTGTTATCTAATGAGTTTCCAGTATTTGAAAATTCATTTGGGTGGTCAGCGCCAAAACGACGATGAAGATGTCAAAACAACCGTGTTCCAGTGGTTGTGTAATCAGGGGGCAGATTTCTACGAGAATGGTATTCAAAAGCTGGTTGTATTATACAATAAGTGCCTTAATATTGGTGGGAATTACGTAAAAATAGATTAAAATACAGGCTTTCATGTGAGAATAAAATTATTAAGAAAAGTCTACTTTTTCTTTTTATTTCAAAACGGTACTTACTTTAAAAATATGCCTCGTTTAATAATGTACCTTGTAAGTAAATTATGTAATGTAGGCAGAATTTCCAAAAGTGAAGGCCTAACCGTAAACCATTCATACAAATATGCATACTTCACGCATATTTTACAGTAAAACAAAGATTATTTGCAAGACTAACTAAATGTAACTCCGTCACTTAACTAAGGTAATTACACACTTAATTTACAATTTTTTTTATAACTTTATTTATTAAATACAAAATACATTAATGTTAACATATTTACTAATTCTGCATGAACGAGCTCGAGCGCGGGAATGAGTTGCACATTATTATACATAAATTATTGATAAGTAATTACTAAAAATATGTTTAACAATTTTATTACAGCTTACTGAAACTTAATCTAGTTATAAAATTTACAATTCTAAATAATTAAAATTTACAATATTGTAAAATTTACGATTAGTGGCAATACATTTTAACCCACGGTTTAATCACATTTAACTATGGTTTTAAACAAAATTCAATGAAAAGTGAGAACTTTCATTGATGTTAATAATAAACGGTTCAATCACACTTTGAAATGTATTGCCCAGTTCCCATAATTGTTTTTCCACTTTTAATTTGACATGGTTAATGATACATAACAGAGAAACGGGAAAAATAATCCTACAGGCAAAGGAACGGCTAAAAACTACAGTAAATCACAATATTTTTACACTCTTTCACAAAACAATGAAATACAACACGTTCGCGTTCAGTTTCCATTGTAAACTGGGCGTTCAAGGAACTGATGTCATCGGCTACAAACCGGTTGCCTATCACTAAATTGTTTTGATCTACTGACTTGGCTCGATAAATATACTATAGTAAATGAATACCTACTTATCGTAGTATGAATAACTGTAATTCAGTATTCCTATCTTATTTGTTTTTAGTGACACCTACATAAGCCTCGGTTTGTGCATACGAGGTGTTATACAGATGAATAAATGCCAGACCTTAGGCTACTGGGAATCTAACCAGGAACCCCAGCAAAGAAGTCAGTTATGCTGACCACTTCATCAAAAGTCACTTCACATGGTCTAAAATTGGCTGTATACCACGAAAAAAATAATAATGATGATAATATCAAAAATTAATATCAATATGTTTTAATTAATATCTCCTTCCATAATGGAAATCTTAAATTTAAATAATAAAATATTAAACATAATTTACTTTTTTTTAAGAATTTATCTAATTATTACCTGGATCAAAATCTAATGGTAGGGAAGTATTTAATAATGGAAGATCCTTGTAGTCGACTTGTGAAATAAGAATTTCCTTTCCAGTAGCTCGCAATAAATTATGATCATGTGATACGACAACTTGACGGTCACGTGTCAAATGGCAGTCAAGTTCAAGCATATCCGTTCCCAGTGCAACAGCCCTTTAAAAAAATTACAGGTTTTTTTTACAAAAACGATGACTCAATAAATTACTGACTATAACGATAATGCAAATTCAAATACACTGGTACATGTAATTAAAGAAATTTAAATACTACAAAAAACACACTTAACCCTTTGCTGGCCATGCCCGGAGTATACTCGGGATGAACTAAGAGGTGCCATGAGAGGCCATGCCCGAATGTACTCGTTTTCTAGAGTTTCAAATTCCGCGGTCGTATAGTACTATTCATATACGTAAATGACTATAGATATGTACTTCTATGGACTTTTACCTGTCTACAGTACAACTCATCGATATTCTATACTTACTTGGAACCGTAACCGAACAAAATACAGGCAGCAGCGAACAGCTGATTTTTGCATTTTAGAACCTATGTACAGTTTCAGTTTGTACACAAGTTGTTCGGTTCGGTCATTATTAGTGCTATTAGTTTTATTATAACGTATTTATTAGTGTTGTTTATAATTAGTGTGTTTTAATAGTGCATATATAAGTGTTATTATATTTTATGTAATTTAACATTGTGACCATAGCTTTGAAAGAGGATAAGACTGAAATTTATTTGGGAGAATAGTCGAATTGTAAAAGTGATTCAGACAGTGAATTTGTAATAATTAGTTTTTTTTTTAATCAACCAATTTAAAAATGACATAGTTACCAATGTGCCTGTACAAAAGCTATCTGGTATATCCTCAGGGGACACAGTACAAAAATATAATCGGCCAGCAAAGGGTTAAGTGAAAATATTTAAACATCAGTTAACGTAATATAAATTCTGTTAGCAAAATTTGTTTTAAATAATGAAACAAAAACCATGCTAAAAACTGACTATACTTTATTCATCATAAGAAAAATATGTCGAGTACATACACTGCATCTGTAGTTGCAGTAGTTGCAGCATCTGTAGTTGTAGTTTTTTTTTGGTTTAACGTTTGACTGTTCTGCAATTACTGCTAATGCAGACGGTGAAGGATGAAATGATTTTTTGTAACGTATGAAAATATGCCGTGCCCGAGTGGGATTCGAACCCAGGACCGCATGATGAGTAGTAGTGCATCTGTAGTAGTGCGTGCAAATATAACACACTAATGACCGAGCCAGGTCATCCCCAACTAACTGAAGGTTGGAAATCAGATGCGTCGAATAGTGCCAAATGACTTATTTGTTTTTCATCTGTAATAACAACATGATCACATCTGTTTATTTTCAGTTGTTCGTAATTATTATCTGAAAGCTGACCTTAGTTTCTGTACGAGGTAATCTATTAAATTTTTGTGAAGTGCAAATACAGATGTACTTATATTGTACTTAGTCTTATAAAATAAATATTTTTGAGAAATTGTAATGGCTGATGTATCAGAATCTTCTGTTACCAAGAATCAAAAAGGAAAGTACTTCAGAAGTGGCGAAAAAGCAATCATATTAAATGTGTTGTAAAAAAAATAACCAACACTTGTTGTAGTGGAAGTGATAAAACTTAAATCTGAACTAAGAGAGGTATCAGTGAATAATATAAATAAAATGAGAACTTAAAAGTAAAGAAATGGAAAATTACTAACACCTAATTAAAACATCTGATGTATAATTATGTATATGGTTAAAAGGATGTATAAGTTATTATTAAAAGTGTTGCATATTTTTCTGAGTCACCTGCTGTAGCAGCTGATTCGATAACCTCTTTTTGTTTACTCAACATATCTTTCTTATAATTAACCGAGTATAATCACATAACTATCGATTTAAAACATTTTTACAAAACTTAGGTCTTAAAAAAATATTGTATAAAGTCATCATTTAATAAATTTAAAAAAAACTAGTAAATAATTAAGGTCACATACCTGCGGAATGCTGCGATTGTATTTTCATAACTCTCTCCAGCACCTAGAACAAAACATTTTAACATTTTACCAAGTCTACCGACCCATAATCAAAACAAAAATGTTTTAACCTGTTGTAAATCCTTTGGAAAGATAATAAAACTAAACCTGATCAACCAATTTGATATTTAATTATAATGTAGGGGTACAAACCTGAAGTGTAATTGGGACATACGATTTTAAATTTAAACTCAGGAATCAATTTTCTTATAGCCTACCTTATGAAAATCCGACAACAAACACAAAATTTTGGTTTTAAAAAGAAATATATACACAGTAACTTTAACAGTGTAACAGACATTTTTCGTTATCTCGGATATGTTTAACTGTAGGGATTAGCTTCGTTTATATACTGTATTTCCTCGATTCTAAGATGCGCCTTTTTTATAATTTAATAGGTCGAAAAGCGAGGTGCATCTTACATTTGAGGTTGTCTGTAGTCACGTACACTTATGATCTTTGAACCAATATATTAGCACTCCAAACTGCTTATGAGACATCTACTATGCATTATAAGATAAAATAAATTATTATCTTTTAAAATTAAAATTAAATAAAACTTAATAAATAATTATCAGAATTCGTTGAAGCGACTCGCTCACAAACGCAATATTTGATTTTAAAACATAGCTTGTGAATTTATAGCGCCATGTTATTAACTTAAAAACTGAAAATATCTACACTCTTAACCAGATAGGTAATACAGATGAAAACCAGTCTATTTCAATATGCCTAGAAACTACATAGTCGATGTGAAAGGTACCAAAGACATACAACAGGAAACTGCTGGGTATGATAAACTCGGAATAACAATTACGTTATGAGTAACAGCCGTTGGAAACAAACTTCATCCTTATTTGATACTCAATCAAAAAAGTGAATTCAAGAAAGTTAATATTTCTATTAATATCGTGTTACATTTAATTCTGTTTCATCACCCATTTCAGGCAATAAAATTTCACTTTATATTAGAAATAAGATTTTAATTATTTTTCTAAAGTTTATTTTTTTCCAAAATTTGTACTGCCAAAATAATCTGTGTCTTAGGTTCGACTTGTGATTTAATGGTAGGTAAATTGATTTTCATTTGTTTATTTGCTTAACCAAGCTATTCTGATTTTAATTATTTATTTTCACTTTGTTGTGTTACCTCTCCACTCTCTATCTCTTTGGCGGATGTTCTGCTTTACAAAGGCATTTTACACGTCACAGTAAATTGTTCAGAAGTTTTATGAAGTTATTGTATGTCTTCGTAAAATAATTCTTTGAATTAGTTTTGCTTAGATTTCTATTTGTATTTATTATATTTTTTACAGTTGTTTTTTCTAAATTATTTACTTGATTGTTTTTTGTTTGAATATTTATTCATTTTTATGTCCAGGATCCCATTTTGAGTCTGAGTTGGAATTCTTTGAGTTATTCTGAATATTTAATATTTTGAAGAGAACAGTCAGCAAATAGCAAGTAGAGAATAAAAATAGAAGAATTTTGCTAAACATTATGATAAAATATAAACCAGCGAAAAGTAATTGTTAACATATGATTTGATTTAAGTCATGTGTTTTTCAAGTTGTTATTGTTGTGTATTCTGAGTTTTGTTTTTTGTTTACATGTAGAGTTAAATGAATAAAATAATACTACTTCTATTTCTTATTTGATATGTAATTTATTTCCAAAACTACAATGGCGACGAGGAAAAAAGATATTGAACAGTATATGAAGGAAAGGAAGTTACTAGAACTACGCTTGAACAAACTAAAAGATGAATTACCTAAATGTGAAAACTCTCATGAAATATGTACAGTCTACACGGACAAACTATCAACCATATGGAGTGAAATTGAAGATACACAGTCAAATATTGAACTTTGTACTAATTCAATAGAAAATGAACTTGAAGTCAGATGGCATTTGGAAGGAAAATATGAAGAGATATGGATATTTCTAGAAGCAGAAAAGAAAAAGTACAATACATCCACTGCAATGGCTGCTTCTGTATTATCTCAAAATGGACCGAATATTTCTTTTCAGCCATATACACAGGAGGAAAGTTTTCAAAACTTCACCCGGCGTTTTGAAAACTACATCCAAATACGGGGAAACGTAAGTCCTAAAGTTAAAGTGGAATTATTCCTACAAGCAATCACCCCACAAATACATGAACAACTTTATGATATTTGCATACCAGACGACCCACATAATAAAACATACGAGGAGTTAACTCACTTATTAATGGCTCAGATAGAACCAAAACCCAGTATTTGGGCCCGCCAGCACAAATTTACGACACGTACTCAACTACATAATGAATCTGTACAAGATTACGCAAATGTTTTAAGAAAACTCAGTGTGGATTGCCAGTTTACTTGTACAAAATGCCATGAATCAGTATCTGAAATTCTACTTCGCATGCAGTTGGTCAGGGGACTAAAAGACTCTGATATACGTCTTCAGCTGCTTCAAGATAAACAATTACAATCGTTTAAAGATGTAGTCGAAAGGGCAGCTACATTGGAACTAGCAAAAAGTGAGAGTAGGATAATACAAACACAGGATAATCAAGATGACGTTCACCAAGTGTCTAGCAGGAACAGACAGCCCAATAATGATAATAAGTCAGGCAAATCCAACGTGGATACACAACGATCTGCAAAACAATCTCGTTTTGAGGGACTAAGAAACAAATGCTATAGATGTGGTGATGATTCACATAGAGCAAATCAATGTAAGTTCAAATATACTGAATGTAACTTTTGCAGACGTTTGGGTCACTTATCACGAGTATGTTTGAGAAAGCCGAACAAAGAGGTAAAACAATCAGAGGAAACTGTCGAAGGTGTAGAAGATAACACTCATGAAATTTACCAATTTCATTCAAAATCGAATGACAAGTTTATGATTGAAGTGAAATTGGAAGGGAAACTCATGTCAATGGAGTTAGACACGGGTGCAGCTCTAAGTATTGTATCTTACGACACGTTCAAACTTTTAAATTCAACGAAAAGGATTTTCAAAACAAATGTTCAACTACGGACATATACTGGTGAAATAATCAATCCAAAAGGACTGGTGTTTGTTGAAGTTCAGTACAAAGACCAAAGTTTTGTCGGAAAACTGTATATAGTAAACAAATGTGTAGACTCTATATTTGGAAGAGATTGGATAAGAGAGATCCAGGTTGATGCAGCTGACATACATATAATAACCTCAAGTGATGAAAAGAAAAATATCCCAGAACTGGATAAATTGATGATTCGTTATGAATACATTTTCAAAGAAGGAATTGAAAAAATACCAAATGAAAAGGGTCATTTCAAATTAAATGACAAGACCCAGCCAGTGTACATGAAACCGAGACACATGCCATATGCATTACAGGAAAAAGTAGAGAAGGAACTTGAACGTTTAGAGACATTGGGTATAATCACCCGAATCGAATCGTCAGATTGGGGCACACCAATAGTACCAGTCGTCAAACCAAATGGTTCAGTTAGAATTTGTGCTGATTACAAGGTGACCCTGAACAAAGTGATCAAGGACGAACATTACCCCATACCCAGAATTGAGGATATAATGGCAAAAATGCACGGTGGCAAGATATTTTGTACTCTTGATATTAGAAATGCATATTTACACTTGGAGATGGATGAGGACAGTGCTGTTATGCAAACAATTAGTACCCATAAAGGGTTATTTAAGGTGAACAGATTAATGTTTGGAGTGAAAGTTGCACCTTTGGTGTGGCAACGATTCATGGACAAAACATTAAACAATTTAGAAGGTGTACAATGTTTCTTCGACGACATAATTGTACAAGGTTCTAACAGCGAGCAGCTTTTTTGTCGACTGGAGCAAGTATTTGAACGGCTTAAGATAAATGATTTGAGGCTAAACAGAGAAAAATGCAAGTTCTTTCAGTCCAAAATTGAATATTTAGGTCACATGATCGACAGTGAAGGGCTGCACAAGTCAGATAATAAGATACAGAGTATTTTGAAATGTAAAAGACCAGAAAATATATCTGAACTCCGAACCTTTCTAGGCCTAGCAAATTATTACAATAAATTTATAAAGGATTTGGCAACACTATTACATCCCTTGAACCAGCTACTACAAAAAGGAAACAAGTTCAACTGGAGTCTATCTTGTGAAAGGAATTTTCAGAAGATTAAGGATATTATCAGTAGTGACGACGTTTTGGTACACTTTGATCCAAACTTACCTCTGATCTTAGCAACGGACGCATCACCAGTAGGCTTGGGAGCCGTTTTATCTCACCGCCACAGCGACGGAACAGATAGACCAATCGCCTTTGCATCTCGATCGTTGACAAAAGCTGAACAAAGGTACTCTCAAATCGATAAGGAAGCCTTGGGTATATATTGGGGCCTGAAGAAGTTTTTCCCGTTTTGTTATGGACGCAAATTTACACTGATTACGGATCATAAACCGTTAGTGTCGATTTTCAACCCAAGAAAAACCTTACCAACAATATCGGCAACACGGATATTCAATTACGCTCATTTTCTCTCAGGGTTTGACTATGATATAGAGTACAGGCAAACCGCTCATCATTCAAATGCTGATTATCTCTCACGGTTCCCTACTGAAGTGGTCCAACAAGATGTTGTAGATGACCTTTCTAGGTACCAAATAAACCAACTGGAAACACTCAATATCAGCAGTACCATAGTAGCTAGGGAAACCCTTAAGGATACAGTTTTAGGTCCAATCTTACAGGCTTTAAAATCAGGACAATCTGTTGAACAATATGGATTTCACGATAACGAGCTGTCTATTCAAGATGATTGTGTGATGAAAGGCTGGAGAGTTATGATTCCTCGTTCTCTCAGATCTCGTGTGCTTCAAGAACTTCATGTGGCCCATTTGGGAGGAATAAAAATGAAAACTTTGGCTCGTAATTTTTGCTGGTGGACAAGCATGGACAAGGATATTGAAGCGATGGTTGCTGAATGTCGACAATGTATTGAAAAGCGTAACAACCCAAGGAAAACTATCCATCCATGGGAACCACCTTCTAATCCATGGGAGAGAGTGCATATGGATTTCTTAGGGCCAACAGACGGCCAACAGTACCTCATATTGGTGGATGCTTTCAGTAAGTGGGTGGAAGTAATACAGACAAGAACAACAACAAGTACATGGACAATCCAAGAATTACGAAGAATATTTTCAACCTTTGGTTTTCCTCACATATTGGTATCCGATAATGGAAGACAATTTGTTTCCCAAGAATTCAAAAACTTCATGAATGAATGTGGAATTATTCACAGAACATCTGCACCATACCACCCAAATTCAAACGGTCAGGCTGAAAGATACGTGCAGACTGTCAAAAGGGCGCTAAGGTCTATGGAGGGAGAAAAGGGATCACTACAAAATAAAATACAAAAACTTCTTATGCAACTCAGACAATCGCCAAATGCCACTGGAACATCAGCATACCACCTAATGTTTGGAAGGAGTGTTAGAACGAGCCTCTCCATAATTGTTCCAACATTAGAAACAACGAAATATCGGGAAAAGGGACTACAAGTTGGAATCAACAGGAATTTTAAGGTTGGAGATAAAGTTCAAGCTCGCGAATACGTCAATGGATCAACCAAGTGGCACTTGGGCCATATAACTGCCAAACATGGACATGTGATGTACACAGTTCATCTAGATGATGGGCGGATCGTCAAAAGACATATTGACCAGCTGATACTACGTAAGGTACCGCATCACAGCAAATAGAGGAGGAGGTGTTAACATATGATTTGATTTAAGTCATGTGTTTTTCAAGTTGTTATTGTTGTGTATTCTGAGTTTTGTTTTTTGTTTACATGTAGAGTTAAATGAATAAAATAATACTACTTCTATTTCTTATTTGATATGTAATTTATTTCCAAAACTACAGTAATGTTAACACATCATTCTGGTACTTGCAATGTGAAATTTCATTAATTACTATTTCAATTTGAAGCAATATAAAATAAATAATATAATATGTATAGATAATTAACTCGAGTCACGAGAATGCCTTTTGTGTGGAGATAGGCTGTGAAAAAGGGAAGAGATGACAATGCTGCCAACCTCAACAGTATAACTGTTTCCTTTTATTACCAGATGTCGAAAAAACCGTTGATAAAGATATCTTCTTCACTGTCTTTAACTTCCTTCTATATATTTTAAATTGCGAAAAGAGAAACGTGACAGTAGTTAGCCGCTCGCTCACGGCTTTTGTTAAGAGACACAGCAAGGTGTTTTTGTTTAGCTTCAAATTCACAGCACTTTATTACATTACATATTAGATTTCGTTCAGCACTACAAACAGTTCGACCGTGTTTTCGGGAAACAGTCATTTCCATTTACGATAAGAAACAGTTATATTTGTACAGTTAACCTACAAAAGGTTCTGTGATATACTGTATGTCCTCTAAGTATAGTTTACGTTGTTGTGGTGGCAAACTGATACCAAAGCAGTCGCACATGCACACTGATGCTTTCCCCCCTTTAACGCTTGTTAAAACCAAGGGCAAACCCGTGACTCAAGTTGCTATACTTAATTTATTATTTGTTTTGTTTTAATTTAATATTAAAATTGAATCAAATTTTTTTATGGAATAAGCACATACTTGACATGTTGACTTGTCAATACTTTTTCTCTTGCCTATATGAATAAATAGCAAGTAAAGTATTGTTTTCATGTCGATTTTTCATCAGATAAACACGTTTTCAGACCCCCTAAACCCAAAAAAACATGTTTTTAGTGAATAAAAATTCCGAAGAAAATATCATTAACCGAAGAAACTATTTACTCATCAATTATATGCAAAAATTTAGTAAAGCATGATTAAACTTTTTTATTTTTTAATTAAATCTGGTGTCCAAGAGTCTAAAATATTACAATTCATAAAAGTTTAAAACTATAAGCTTATTAAACTGCTAAAAAAAGAAATATGACTCAGATATGATTCAGTGATTCACTATTTGTAAACTGGTTGTTAGTATTGCACCACTAGATGTAATTTTGTCAAAACCTGTTCAGTATAGGATATCATAACCTAAACTAAACAGTAAACAAATATGTTTCTTGAAAACAAAATAGATGTAAGTTATAAAATCACGATTTTTTTTATAAAATGTGTTAGATTAAATAATAGTCAGTTAATACGTAGTACAAATGTTTACTTAAGAAAAATTTAGATATTAGTGGCAATTTATACAAACTATTACCACAAACACAATGAATATAAATTTCAATTTAAACATAGTTTTTGATGTTCGATTCGATTCAAAAATAGGACTTAATAGCAATCTATCAGGCAGGAAATTTTTACTGAAATTTTGTGCACTTAACATTTTTAGCAGTTAATGTAACAAGACTTTCCTATTAATTAATACAAAGCTTATATTTACAAATTAACTTATATCTCGAACTGTAACATATCAATTTTTAGGTAATATTCCTCGTAGTACGGAATTATGGATAATAGTTAACTGATTAAATCTTAAAGTAGACAAACAAACAAGATAGGCATTCTGAAATAATATAAACACACGAGCACAATAAAACGATAAAGGTGGAAAAATTAGATGTACAGATCGGGAATCTATATTTTCAGAAGTGGTAAACAAAGTTAATTTCGAGAATAAAAAATGCCAGAAATTTCGATAGAACAAAAAATAAGTATTGTGAATAAAGAATTAAGATGAATATTAATATCAGATGTTGAAACAACCTTCATTTTAATTTTCTTACTTCAACGCCAACAAAATAACAAAAACACTTCAAAATAAACAAAGATAACATATCTTACCTCCTCTATGGCTAATATGTCGACAAAGAAAAGTTTGCTGCTTCTTTTGGTGTATAAACTTAGGTCTTTTAAGAAATATCATAGATGCTATAATATAGCCACCAAAAAATGCTATGAACATTTTATCGTAGCAATCACACATGACAAAATTAACACACTATCATGAAAACTTCAAATACTACAGTGTTATTATCACACATATTGTACGACCGGTTATCGGTAATTGCGGTTAATACCGTCATTTAGCAGACGACACAGAATTATATTAACCGTGCAATGACGATGAAATACAAACAGCTGATATAATAACAATACATTAGTTCAGATTGTGAAACATAATAAACGAAAAAGACTGTTTTTAAGAAAATAAATACAATTTACTTATAAATTACAACCATTGGTAAAAAGAGCTTCAAATAAATTAAAACTAGTGTACATTCTTAATTAAACAATTTAAGAAAAACGGAATGTGAGAGAAACTGGTGGTGTACAAAATGGGATCGATAGTTGCGTGCAAAGAAAAAGTGTAGCTACGCCACGAACACCATCTAGCCATGAAATTCAAATCGAAATATCTTAGCTTTCGCTTGTTTTCGTTACGTGAATATTACTCTGTAATTTCATTAAATCCGATTGTGTTGCGGTTTGTTCAAACTAACTAATAAACTAAATTTTGAGTCTTGACAAAAATTGCATCTTCGGGTCTGAAAATTGACGTGAGGAAGATTTATCTTCGACAAATGGGATTAAATAAATAAACTTTATAAACGTAAAATATTTTAGCCTACATTACATGACAAGTCATAATAATTTTAAATAATATGCATTGCATAATTTAACTTTTACACTATTTTGACTTTAATACATAATATTATAATGTATCAATGACAATCTTACAGTCTTGAAATTGTGGTATTCAATTTCTGTAGACATTTAATATTCAATCTTACAATTATAAATATTTCTTGTAATCTTGTAGTTTACTTATTTCTTTTAAATATTACTTCTTATATAGATTTTTCTAATATTCATATATTCAGTTTTTTTAGTTATCTTCAACATTGATTTCATATTTATTTAAATTGACTTTCTTCTCATACCACAAAAATTCTCAAAATGTTAATACGAGGTGTGGCAATCAAATAACAAGACTGACATTGTAAAAAATGTTATTTTTATTTTATACATAATCACTTATTGTCACCTTCAATACACCACGCCTTTCTCTATCCCTACAACCTCCATGCGAATTTTCCATTGTTGGAAACAGTGCTGGAAGTCATTTTCTGTCAGCTCCTTCAGGACACGTGCCGATTTCTCTTTCACAGCTTCCACAGACTCAAATTTTGTCCCTTTAAAATCAGATTTCACCTTAGGGAACAGGTAGAAGATAATAACATGTGATGAAACGTGGTTTTTTACTTATGATCCGGAAACGAAGTGTCAATGCATGCACTGGAAGAGCTGAACTTCACCGAGAGCCAAAAATGCTCGAATGAGCTGGTCAAAATTTAAAGCAATGATGATTGTTTTTTTTTTATATCCATGGGATTGTGTACCTTCACTGGGTTCCTGAAGGTCAAACAATTAATCAATATTACTACCTTGAGGTACTTTCTAAACTACTTCAGAGTAAGGAAAACATTTCCCGAAATGTGGAAAGACAAATTATGGGATCTCCACCAAGACAATGCACCAGCTCATTCCGCGATATTTGTCAAGAGGTTCCCAGCCAAGTACAGCATCTCAGTGTTAGAACATCCACCTTATTCCACCAGATCTTGCGCCAGGTGACTTCTACCTGTTCCCTAAGGTGAAATCTGCATTAAAATGGACAAGATTTGAGTCTGTGAAAGCTGTAAAAGAGAAAGCTGCACGTGTCCTGAAGGAGTTGACTGAAGATGACTTCCAGCACAGTTTCCAACAATGGAAAATTCACATGGAGGGTTGTAAAGATAGAGAAGGAGTGTAATGAAGGTGGCAATAAGTGATTACGTATAAAATTAAAATTAAATTTTTAACATCAGTCTCGTTATTTAATAGCCACACCTCTTATATTAGGCCTATTTCCAGTATCATTTTTTTAGATTAGTTTCCGTAGTATTATTTCAATTAATAATGCAATTTGTTAAAATAGAAAAGTTATTTTGTAATGTTTTATCTTTGTTAATGTTAAAATAACAAAAACTCTTTCAATCTGCTACAGGATTTTAACAATTTCAAATATCAATATTATTTAAATATTTTATCTCACTAGATTCAGGACAAAATTTTCCATTAGTAAGACATGGCATCTGACAAAGACAAGAAAAGTAAATACTAATGGAAATATACTTATAGAACAATATTATCACTAAAGTATTCACCAACTATAATTGTATTTTTCTGAAAACAAGTGTTTCCTAAACTTCATTTTTAAAATTCTGTAACTTTTTTTATAAAAATAACAATAAAAAATTTAAAATATCAATTTTTCAGCAGTATATTCTCTGTAAGAAACACTTCGTAAAAGCTTATGGCCTCAAGTACCTTGGGAAGTTAATACAACTGAAGACCAGCAAAAAGGAAGCGAACAACAACAGATGAAGAAAGATGGTTGGGTGCTACTATAGTACGTGGCATACCTCGTTATGTTTAGTGAAATTTGTATTTCTTGATGTGGTAGCACTGTCCACTAGCACTTTTGGTGCGTAAATATATATATATATATATATATTTTACAGGTTATGAGAACTACATTAGGTCATGGTTGTGAAGAATAGGTTTTAAAAAATATTTACATATTTTACAGGTTATGTTAAGATTAGGTTACCTGCATTCAATGGTTAGCATCAGCAAAATTATGTAGATCCACTAACAGGAGCCAATACACAAGCAATATTGAGAGATCGTGGTTGGACACAAAAATAAACATTCCTAAACAAAAAAAGGCGTTCCGAAAGAATTATTTCATTCCCATCTTGACCATATATCATGGAAAATTATGAGAAAAGTAGAACCTGATTTGTTTGTTGCTTTTCTCAATGACATTCACAGTGTGTACCGTATGCAGACTGACTAAAAATAACTGGGTGAATTCTTATCATATTATTACTTATAGTATTAGTTGCTACTGTAAATTATTGTATGTAATTTGTCCTTTTTTCTTAATATCACATAACCTGTATAATTTGTGAATATTTACCCGCCAAAAGTGTTAGGGGACAGTGCTACCACATCAAGAAATACAAATTTCACTAAACATAATGTGGTAGGCCACGTACTATAGTAGCATGGATAGTTGACTCTGAGGAAGTCACCACTTGTATAAGAAGAAATCATTCTCAAGATAAGCCAAGATTAGACATTATAATACTGTCATAAAATCTATGTGTCTGTATGCAAGTAAGTGCCTTAGAATGATTAGGAAGCCTGATCTAAGAGAAGCAGAGAAATTTGAGAGAAAGATCCTCTGTAAAACAATGAGTCTGAAGATAGTAGAAGGACAATACAGGTTATGTGGTCAAGAAGAACTGTACAAAGAAAATTAACGATTAATAGAAATGATTAGAAAAATAAAACTAAAATTCTATGGACACTTGTATAGAATGGATAACAACCAGTAGAAAAAACAAATTTTTAATAAATTAAACAATACAAGGATAAGGATATTGATAAATCAATATATAATGTCTCCTCCCTTTCATTGCTTAGTCTGTGTTTTCAGTAAGTTAGAGAATAATTGATGAGAAGCAAGTAATTCATTCAGTGAGTGAAGGCTCTTACATTTGTGTATTGATAGGTTAGAAACAATTAAATAATGACAACTCAGTTTAAAAAAAACTTACCATTTGCTTCACTATATAGTGACACTTATATTTGGTGTGCTTTTCAACTGACACCATTTCACATCCTACCTCTGCTATTTTTTCACACCCAATATTACATTATGAACATCTGAAATTCCAGATAAAATATTTGTATCTTTTTTTAAAGCCACACAGGACTACATAAGTTAATAAGAAAAAAACATCTTATTTCAATTTTTGTTGTATTTGAGTATATTTCCTGATGTTTCTTTCCATGATTCTTCTCCAGTATTCCTTCAATCTGAGGATATATTATATAGGACACTAGGAAAAGGTTGTTTACTGAAAAATTATTAGAAATTTCAAATGCAGAAATATTTTTTTCAACTATTGATCAGCTTCCTTTCTTATAACGTTCTATAATAATAATATTAATATTTAATAATCTTTAGTATTTCTTTAAAAAATTCTTTCATTGAATCGGTAGATATATTATTTAATTTTTTTATTGAAATAGATATTTTCTAACCACCAGAATACGGTAACAGAAAACACTTACCAATGTTTATAACGCTTTTGTGTATCTTGTACACATCTTCAGTAAATAATTATTCTTTAAAAAAAAATTTTCACATCAAAATTTAAAGAATTTTTATTTACTGAAGATGTGTACAAGATGCATCTTCAAACAATTATCTCAATTTTTAATCATTTTAAATTTACTGCTTTTTAAATAATTTTAAAAAATATTTTAAATAATACGGCTGTTTATAATCCTACATAGGATGTTTGATAAAATAAAAATAAATATTTAATTTTTATGTTTCAGTTCAAATGAATTTGTGGACCATAATTCATAATAATTTTATGTTCTATTATTTGTATTTGGCTGAATGAGAGTAATTTTATTTTGGTTTTTTAAAATTTTTATTGTATTTTTCTTAGAGTTTTGAAGTAGGCACAAAATTATTTATTATGTTTTTCTGTTTTTTTTTTTTTTAATTTAACGTCGCATCAACTGCAACGGTCATTAGCAACGACGTTGGGGTGGAACTTTATGTGATGTAGGATGAAATCATTTTTTGTAACGTAGGAAAATATGCCATGCCTGAGTGGGATTCAAACCCAGGACCGCATGATGAGAGGCGAGCACGTTACCAACTGCGCCAATGCGGCCGGCTTTCTTTGTTTTGTTTTCTGCACAAAGTGTCATTTTGTCTATTCTCGTTTTGTTTTTAAGTTAATTAGTAAGTGATGTTAACCTCCAAGTCAGGATTAACCTTAGGAGGTATGTAATTTCCATTCCATGTAAAATATTAAGGGTATTTTATATTATGTATTTGCAACAAATTGTTGAATTGTCGTGTATGGTTTTGAATTGTGTAATTTCTGTTGTAACATGTTGTGAAATGTATAGTAGGCCTACTTATGTTTGAATGGAAATAAATTATTATTTATCTTTCTGATCTCTTCTGGCGTTATTCGTCGAAATACACAATTTTCTGTCGTTTGGTCGATCTCTTCTTTCAAGTCGTGTGTTGTTCATTTTATGATAATTTTCAGATTTTCTTTTCAGGTCCTCAAGTAAGATCTGGATCTTGTTCATGTTATTAGTATCTTTAGATCATTTAAAATTGCAATACTGTGTTAATAATTTCTATTAAAACTTTAATTGTATTGATTAACCCATCTGGTTAAGTTTTGAAATTGGTTTTCGTTTTGGTTATAGTTGAATAAATTTTAAAAGAATCTAATCTAAAAACACTGAATACGAATGTAAGAAAAACTTTAACCCTTTGCATCTCAAAATAAACTTTATGTGGGTTGGTTCTTTTTTATACAGCAAACTCCAGTTAAAATCCATGTGTCAAAAATTTTACACCATTGTAGCACATTTTTACTTAATATTATAGAAATAGATACAGCGGTAGAAAGTAAAAATTCATTAGGTTAAGGTAGACTACCATACACCTAATTTTATCAACGTGATCAATAATAATTTTGGGACTAGATATGATGTTTCATATTAAGGTTATATTTAATCGTAGATATGTAAAGGCCTTTGTTACCATGTGAAATATCTTAAAGATTTAATACATGTATATTTTATAAGGAGAATTGTAGTATTACATAAAAATAAATCATACAACACACATTATTATAGTAACGTTAATGTTTTGGCTACAATGAAAAAATAGTAAATCAATAAACATATGCACATTTAAGTAGGGTTAAGATGTTAATACATGTTAACCTTGTAACTAGTAAATAAATATTTTCAGAAGCAAAATACTTATACTACTACCGTACATGATTTTTTTATAACAAATCATTACTGTTATAAACTATTATAATACTATCTAATAATTTTGCCAAAGACTGGTCATAAAAACAAAATATTTCATAAATATTCAATGTACTTTACCAATAACATGAAACCAATAATATGACTGTTTGTTTTTAGTTATGTTTATGAGGTACTTAATACATAATACAAAAATTCTATTGAGATAACCTAACTACTAAATCAAATCAAGGTTGTACATAAATATCTAATATTTATAATTATAATATTCATAATAGATAAAATAACATTACAAAACAATTTCTCAATTTTTTAATTACAAATATGGAACATCACAGTCTCTAATTGGAATTTTAGAACAATAAGTAATTTTGGAGGTTGGAGAACTACATCAAACCAGTTGAGAGACTGATGACAAAAAAAGTAATTTTGTCTAAACAGAAGTCATGGCATCCTGTAGAAAGATTAAGATTCAAAAAGTATAGTACTTGAGTCACAAGTTAGCCTTCGGTTTTAACGAGGGGTGAAAGAGGGAAAGTATCAGTGCGCATGCGCACTGCTTTGGTATCAGTTCGCCAACACAACAACGTAAACTATACCAAGAGCATATACAGTTTATTATGAAACCTTTTGTAGGTTAACTGGACGAAAGCAATACCATTGGGTATTGTCTTCATCATGAGAACACTTACATGTTATTTACTTATAATTTTTGTTTTTAAACCGACTGTAAATAAACTCAGATGTTAAAAAAAACCTATACATAAGGTATAACCTGTACATAACTGTTACTTAACATAAACGGAAATGTTGGTTTCTCGAAAAATGATCGAACTGTTCACAGTGCTGAACGAAATCTAATATGCAATGTAATAAAATGTTGTGAAGTTGAAGCTAAACAAAAATACTTTTCCATGCCTCTTAGCAAAAGCTATGAGTGAGCGGCCAACTACTGTGATGTTTCTTTTTCCAAAATTCAAAATATAAAGAAGGAAGTTAAAGACAATGAAGATGATAATTCTTCATCAAAACTTTTGTTGACACCTGATAAAAAAAGGAAACGGCCAGAATATAGGAATGCCTTATTGGACAGCTTTGACAGATGTGTGGTTGTTAAAATTATGGAGGATTTTTATGTCAATAATAAAGTGATGCTGACATGTGAAAAGTTACGACTGATTTTAAAAGAAAGGCTAAATTTTAGTTGGAAATTTTTTTACATTTTAAATAGGAAATGGGGTTTAAAAGTGGAAAAAGTGTCAGTCACAATGAAGTATATTAATTGAAAGGCAATATGTGGTTAACAAACCCTGCAATTGCACGTTAGTGAAAAGTAGTGTCTCACAATTGAGGTTGGCAGCACTGTAAAATTTCTCTTCCTTCCTCACAGCCCATCCATAAGCAAAAGGCTTTCTCATGACTCACTGTCTATAATTAATGAACATATTTTGTTTCATCCAAGAGACTCCAAAAGGGAGTATAGGACATGTCAAGATAAAACTGATAAACAAAAAGTTAATCACAATGATAAATTCATCACTTACCACCAAAAATTTGTTTCTGCTACTGCTTACTTCAGTAGACTTGTCATGAACCCCTTTGTATCAAACCACTAAATAAAGGTCAAGCTCGGTAGAAATTAAAAATATGAAAAATCACTAACTGGTGTTAAACCAAGCTCTTCAAAAAAAAAAAAATTTGAAATTAAAGTTGTCGATTTTTTCATTTTGTATAACTGTCATTATAATGCACTTTTGTCGTAAAATGCATACTAAAAAAATGCAATCTTTAAAAAGTCTCATTTTTATTGATTTTAATGAGGAAAGCTCTGATTTCCTTTTAATCAAATACCTCATTTGATTAAATTATAAATTCAAATGTTTCCTCTTAACAATAATAATTTATTTATTTCAGGTAAGCTTCCTGTTTGGATGTATTATTAAAATATTCTGTTCCTTCAGCCTATGGTAAATTTTAATTATACACACTGAAAGGATTGTTTTTTTTTTTTTTTGGTTTAACCTCCGGCTGTTCTGCAATTACTGCTAATGCAGATAGTGAAGGATGAAATGATTTTTTGTAGCATATGAAAATATGCCGTACCTGAATGGGATTTGAACCCAATCAGGCACTGCATATTTTCATCCGCTGGAAGTTAATTTCTGTATCTATATAAATAAAATTGTGATTTTGTCTGTAAAATTTTTCAAAATGACCTAAATTTTGTTTCTACGCCAGATGTACCTTGTAAAACCAAAAATAGTTCAGCTGAATTTTTGTCTGTTTGTATGTTACACCATCACGCAAGAACCGCTGAACCAAATTCAATGAATTTTGGTATCTAGGTTCTGGACATAATCCAAATGAAAATAAGCTATGAATTTTTTTAATATCACAAAGGGATGGGGGAGTTCAGGAGGGGTGAGCAAAAAACTACCAATATCTCCGTTAAAAGTCAATGTATCTAAAAATATTATTTAATCAAAATTACGAAACGTTTAAAAACAAATAAGTTTGATAGGTAAAGTTTTTCATTTTCATGCATAATAACGGAGATATTACCAATTTAAAAAAAAACAATATTTTTAGAAAAATATTAACATACATAATAAACAGAACAATAAACATAGGCCTACACACCATTAAAACCCGTATTCATTGAGTCAGTTACCTACCTACCCATTCCACCAGTACCCTATTCACCTTTTCTCGGTCACCATCGTGGTGTTCCTATTGTAATTTACCTTTAATTTATTATGAAAATAATAAACCACTGCATATCCTAATTTATAAACACCAAGATCTTGCTTTTATTTTACGTTCAACTATTTTTTTTCATACATAATAATGCTGATGATGAAAGGAGGTAGATAACAATGAATAGTTAAAGAATATCAGACCTGACAGGAATCGAACTCGGTACCCCAACCGACTGTCCACGGCACCAACGAAACCGTTCGAGAAAGGGTACTTTAGCTAGTCAATAAATAAATATCATGTAACTAGACTCATTTGTAAATTCATATTATTAATTTTATTATATGTTGTTGTGTTCTTTATGTCGTCAGCCAAAAGGCTGGTTTGAACTTCTAGAGGTTTTACTTATTAAAACGGAGAGTGAGGTGGTTTACCGTGGCCTTCCTCACTAAGTGGAAAAGTATGGTTATCAGCACGCCCAGCCCTCTGAAAAGTATCTACTTTCCACCCTGCAAATGACACCTTCACTTCATTCACCACAGGGTCTGGCTGTATAATGAAATTCATTACTCTCAGAGGAGATAACTCTGACTAGTGTCTTTTACACCTATCTCTTCTGTTCTTAAATGCTTCAGTCATATAACTGGCTGACCACGTGATGAGAAATTGAACTATTTTTTGTACCCCTGGAACTAGCAGATCAAGTGAAAATAATTTAATACTCCACCTGCCCATTATGGGGATTTATTTAATGTATATTTCATAAATGAAAAACAATTACAAATGTTGTATACTGAAAATTTTTAAACTATGTAATAACCTATTAATAGTCAAATATTTTTGGATAAAACATAGACAGCTGTCTTTTTTTAATAAGTAATATATTTTATTGACCATCTACAAATTTGCTAATAAAAAATAAATTTATTTCACAAGGAAAATATACTGCATAAATTAATTTTTATATTTCTACTTTTCCTGTTACTTACATGGCAGGAATTTGTTTTCTTCTCAATTCATTTGTTTGCACACTGAGAGTTAATTTACTACCCTCCTGCATCCAAAACTTAGAAAACTTTATTTAACCTTCTCTATTTATGTATTTTATTTAAAAATAAAATTACAAATACCTAGGTGCAAGTATACAGCTGAGTGTTTAATCTTAAGTATTAAAAATATCTACGTGAGACAGAAGATCGCGAAAGGAAAGTTTTGAGTAAGATATTTGGTAAATATGTAATGTAATGTATAGGTTAAGTCTGCCCAAAACAGGCAAGTGAAGTGTTAAATTATTTGCAATCGGTCTGCTAGTTCCAGGGCTACAAAAAATAGTTCTGTTTCTTATCACATGGGCAGCCAATTATATGACTAAAATATTTAAGAACAGAAGAGGTAGAGGTGTAAAAGACACTAGCCAGAGTTATCTCCTTTGAAAGTAATGAATTTCATCATTATATAGCCAGAACTTGTGGTGAATGAAATGAAGGTTTCATTTGCAGGGTGGAAAGTAGATGCTTTTTAGAGGACCTGGCATGCTGATAAGCATACTTTTCTTCTCAGTGAGGAAGGCTGGTAAACTACCTCACTCTGGATTTACTTAGAGGCCTCTAGAGGTTCCATCCAGCCTTTCGTCTGATGACGTAAACAACACAATTAGTAAGTAAAATATATGTATATGTAAATAAGTAAATAGTAAAAGGAATTGAGAATTACAGAAGAATTCATAAGAACTTAAAGATGTCAGCTACAATAAGGAAAAAGAGAGTAGCATTTTATGAACACTTAATGAGGGTGAATCCTGAAAGACTATCCATGAAAATTTTTGAATATTTTCACGACAGACCAAAAACCATAATGATTGAATTAAGAAAGTGAAGAAATAATTATGTTCATGGGATGAGGTTAACATCTGAAGATGAAAATAAATATTTATTGAGGATGAAATCTCAGATGAGGTAATAAAATTGAACATTCAAACGTAAAAAAGTTCACAGAGTCAAAAAATGAAAGATTATTATCTAGACAATAAAAAAAAAGAAACTAATGAACGTAAAATAATTTTTTCCTGACCCACAATAGGCCTAAATGGATAAAAAAATCATGAGTATAAGTAATATCACGGTTTTAGTTTTCTTAAAAAAAAATAAATAAACAACGATACATGCCATTCTCTGACAGTCATAAATTAAAATAAATGTCAAAGTGAATTTTTGAATTAAACAAAACTCAACAGATCATAATGAAATGAAGGTCACACATCTGGCATCAGCAACTAAAATCTGTATTCGCTACACGAAAAAATAATATAAAAGGATATCTTCATAAACACTACACAGTTTCCCCCTCCACTTTCCCAAGTATGTTATACATGAGCACATGCTATTCATCTACCATACAACATTTTTCAACCTGGATAGCCTCCCATCCTTTATGTAAATATCCTTCTTACACCTCACATCTTAAACCAGCCAGTCTTCATTTTATTGAATTTTTACTTTAAATTGTCTTTACTTTTTTTTATTACTAATTTGTGTACGTTGCAATCTGTTCAATTTAGAACAATAAGCAACCCCATGACCCAATGAGATGAGGATGAAGTGTATGTCGTGTAAATGAGGTGTAGTCTTGTACAGACCCAGGCCGACCATTCCTGAGAGAGTATGGTTAATTGAACCCCAACCATCAAAGTACACCGGTAACCACTGTCTAGTATTCAAATCCTTATAAAAGTAACTACTTTTATTAGGATTTGAACCAGGAACCTTTGTTTCCGAAAATCAGCTGCTAAACAGCTGATTCTGGCGACGACTTTACCTCTAGACCAACCCGGTGAGTTAAATTGTCTTTACTTAAAAATTTTTGTTTCTTACTTGGTGAGAAACGCGGTTCCAAACACAGGTTTCATCTTTCATTTTACGTACCTACCTACTATAGTCTACTGTACGAGAACTAGTATATCAAATAATGATAAATAATAACATTATTCTAAAGTTTATTACTATTGCTAGATTCACAGAATTGCGAGCTTGCATGAAGCAGGTGACATTACCACATTCACGGTACCAATTTTTACTTTCTCGTGCCTATATGAATATATAGGAAGGAAAGTATTGTTTTCATGTCAATTTTTCGAATCGAGTTTTCACCAAATCTACACGTTTTCAGACCCCCTGAACCCAAAAAAACATGTTTGTAGCGATTGGTCTGTGTGTGTGTGTGTGTGTGTGTGTGTGTGTGTGTGTGTGTGTGTGTGTGTGTGTGTGTGTGTGTGTGCGCGCGCGCGTGTGTGAGTGAACAGAATATCTGAAGAACGGAACATCGTACGAACTTGAAACTTAAGTTAGATATCACTAGAGGATCCAACACGAACATTTTAATAAAAATCAGTCAACCAGAACAACAGTAGGTAGTTGTTTATTCGTGTACTTTTTCACTTTTTTGCGATTTCCTCAAAAAGGGCTTCTACGATTTTTTTTAAAAATCGCCTCATTTACTAAACTTTTTATGCTCTACAAGATAGGGTAGGCGCCATGACTGCTGAAATTTTTGGGGAGGTTGTTTTCTAGTGAAAAAATTGTTTTTTTAAGATTGTGACTTTAATATACATTTTATCGCAAAATTGTATTTAATAAAAGTTATAGAGAATTTAAAATCCTATAACTTTTATTTCAAACATTTTTTGTATAGTTTAGCGGTAAATTAGCGATTTTTTTGTATTTTTTCTCACGAAAACGTGTAAAATATTGATTTTTTTACGATTTCAGCCTGAATATGCATTTTTCGACAAAAGTATATAATAAAATTTATAGGAAATTAAAAGATCTAAAATTTTTATTTAGAACATTTTTCTCTGCAGAGCCTAGTTTAGCGTGAAAGAGTGATTTTCCGTATTTTTACGAGGTTGATTTTCATTTTGCGTCTTTCACTCATGATTAAGATTAGGTTTTGTTTAGTGAGGTTAGTTTTTTATTACTAATGTTAGATTATATTGTTTTAGAGATTATATTATCTAGCACTTGATTATTGCAATAACACGATCATTGTCCTCTGGCAACACTGTGATCAGGCTTCTGTTTCATTTTCCGATTGTAGGCTACTACTTGTTTTGACCACTTACAGTGGTTTTGGGGGAGGGGAGCGTGACTTCACGTCAGTGTTCAAAGAGGGGCAACGTGCTCGCCTCTCATCATGCGGTCTTGGGTTCGAATCCCATTCAGGCACGTCATATTTTCATACGTTGCAAAAATCATTTCATCCTTCACCGTCTGCATTAGCAGTAATTGCAGAACAGTCGAACGTTAAACAAAAAAAAAAAAATGTGCCTGAAAGGCTGAGAACCACTATTAAATAAACGATTAATAAATTGGAGGTGCGGCAACGGTTATCGAGCAGAGTCGCGATTTGACTAGTTTAAACGACTTTTGTAATAAACCGTGTAAAGAGACAAATCTGACAACCCCGCAATTGCACGAGCTCGCAATTCTGTGATTCCGACTATAGTCTACTATAGGCTACAGGTATATAAAATAACAATGATGTATCATTGTTCTAATGTTTATTACTAATATTATCATCATTATGCTTAAGCTTACTTCTTACATTACAATTTACTATAATTATTTATTATTATTACCTATTATTATTTTTTTATTTATTACCATTACCTTTCACTGCATTAAAATAATTTATCATTTATTTTTATACATTTTATGTGATAATTATTTAATAATATATAGCTACTATAAAAAAAATAAATAAGAAAAAAATAATTAACTAATTTTTGCAATCATACGTATTTAATTATGTTATAAAATAATACAATCTCTTCATTGTTTTTAAGATATCCTGTTATAGGATCAACTTTATTATAAAAACTACAATATTTTAAATTGCAGAATAATCCTCTTGAGGATATTAAAATACTGGTTGCTCTGTAATAATTTATTATTTTATATAGAGCTTGTCTGACAGCTCGAGTCAGCTCCGTTGTGAATGAAAGAACTTTCATTTTGTCCCTCAGCCATACTGTAGAGTCGTTTGACTAGGATATGGACTAATTTATTCCTAAACTGTGCCTGCCAATGTTACTTTCTCTTGCCCTTTGTGAATATACAGGGAAGGAAAGTATTGTTTTCATAACGATTTTCGAAATCGAGTTTTCACCGCTTATACGCGTTTTTAGGCCCCTGAACCCAAAAAACATGTTTTTAGTGATTGGCGCGCGCGTGTTTGTAAATAAAATATGCCAAAAACGCAACATCGTACAAAGTTGAAATTTAGAACTTAAGTAAGGTACCACTAGAAGTAGAATATGAACATCATATCAAAATCGGTCAACCGGAAGTAATAATTTATTTTAGCGATTTTCACTTTTTTATGATTTTACCAACAACGGCTCCTACGATTTTTGAAAAATCGCCTCATTTACTAAATTTGGGTTATGTAAACTGGACGATGCCATCTACCTGAGGGACCTGTGAAAGAGTCATGTGAACCCGTCTATTATTCTGTCCATCTATTGTTCTGTCCCGTCTATTGTTATGTGCGGTCATATAAACTACCTGTAACGATGGCCTCGTTGAGTTGTCTAAGAGTCATTTCTTGTTTGTACGTCCAACTGTAATATGGATATCCGTAGTATAAGTTCTTTTACGAATTTAATTTCTGAAAATGAGGAGTTTATTGTGAAAAAACGAATAATTTTCCATAAATTATTTAAAGCGGCTGCATGAATAGTGAAAACGAAAAACTCAAGAAATAACATCTCTCTTGTTGCAATACTGCACTTTTTATATTTTTACTTTGTAAGTTTTGGATTTGATATATTCTCCGATCATTATATGGTTGTTGCCGAAATAGCCTTATATACAAAATGGAAACAGAATACAAGAACCAGGCAACAACCAGCTGGAAATAAAGAGGAAGTATACAAAGTGTATCTTTTGGAGGAGGACAGTATAAAACGCTTGTATCAAGAGCGGATAAATCAATATATCCAAAATGCTCCCACAAATGATGATATAGAGTTGGAATGGATCAATATTAAGGACATTGTGACTAGGGCAGCTAGTGAGGCTATAGGAGTAAAGAGCAGATTCAGGAAAAGGAAAGGCATGAAGATATGGAATGAAGAAATCGAGATGGCAATCAAGAGAAAGAACGAATACTACAAGAAGTATTTAGGAAATCCAACAGCTCTCAATAAAGAGGAATACCACAAAGTTAGAAATGAAGCTTCAAAATTGGTGAAAAGGGCTCATCAACAATCATGGGATAGATTTATTGGGACCATAGAGCATGATGTACATGGCCGACAATCTTTGGCTTATAAAGTGATGAAAGTTCTTAACAAATCAGAGAGAGAAAGAGTAAAGGTCAACTGTATAAGTACGGAGAACTGGATAAATCATTATAAGGAATTATGGCATGACAAAGCAGAGCCACACACGGTTAAGATTGACTGCCAAGACTGTTGTGTCGACAACGTATCTATGGAAGAATTTATGGAGGCTCTAAAACATGTTAAGAATAGAAAGGCTCCAGGAATGAACGGTCTCAATATGGAATTATTAAAATATGGAGGAACCGCCTTGCATTTGCGCCTAGTGCACTTCTTTAATATGTGTTGGAAAGGTCATACAATACCCAAAGAATGGTTGCAGTCAAAGGTGATTTCCATCCACAAAAAAGGAAATAGAATAGACACTAACAATTATAGAGGGATTAGTTTATTAGACACTTCCTACAAATTGTACACTAGAATTATTAATAATAGGTTAAGAACCGTAGCCGATTCCTTGATTATGGAAGAACAGATGGGGTTCCGGAAAGGTAGATCGTGTTCGGATGCTATTTTTACTTTAAAACAAATTATAGCTAAGAGACGAGAATACAACCTTGAAACCCATCTTGCATTTATAGATTTTGTAAAGGCTTTTGACAGTGTTACACGTTCGCTTTTATGGAGGGTTCTGGAAAGGAGAGGATACCCTAAACATATTATCAGGATATTGCAGCGCCTGTACGAAGATACTGTGATTTTACTAGATTTAGATGGGAAAGTGACAGAGCCTATTAAAACCAATAGAGGAGTTCGACAGGGATGTTGTATATCGTCGACATTGTTTAATATATATGTGGACGACATGTTGAGAACGTGGAAATGTAATGTAGACCCAGGTATACGGATCTCGGATGGCTTCTTTATGAACTCTCTTTTATATGCGGATGACAAAGTTGTAATACAACAGAATGAAGACGAGTTACAAAAATCGGTATTTATGTTGGAACAAGTTGCAAAACAATACAATCTGGAAATATCATCCACAAAATCTAAAACTATGGCTTTTAAAGGTAAATATACAATAAGGACGAGAATAGAGATGAATGGAAGGGCAATAGAACAGGTTAAACATTTTCAATATCTTGGGAGTGATGTTTCATACGATTTTGATAAAGACATAACAGTTAAACTGGCCAAATTTCAGAATATTTGTGGAATTATTCACAGACATCTGAAGAATAAAACGAGGAAGGAAACACGCCTCAAATTTTTCAACACTATTGCGGTTCCAACACTCCTATAATATGGCAGTGAGTCTTGGGTGCATACTGCTAAAAGCGATAGTAAAATTCAAGCTGCGGAAATGAAGTTTTTACGAAGTGTGCATGGATGTACCAGAATGGATAGAATAAGGAACGTGGATATTAGAAGCGCACTAGCAGTTCAGTCTTTGCATGAAAAGATAATAAAAAATAGACAAAGATGGTGTAGTCACCTGGACAGAATGCCAAACGAAAGGATGCCAGTGGCAGCTTTAAATTATCAACCAGTTGGCAGAAGAGATGTAGGGAGGCCGAGAGGGAGATGGGTACCGGAACAGGTTCATGTAACCTAATCCTTGGAAGTGAAGATGATGAAGTTTCATTTGTTAATTTAAAATAGATTTTAATTATGTTATATAATATTTATGTACATTAAGTACTTTATCTGGGTGTTCATTTGCATGGAATAGGTTTAAAATAGGTTAACTTTAAAAGTGCCTTTAGGCAACTAGACGAGTCCATCGGATCATAACAACAGGCGACCCTTTCACCAATAATAAAACACAATAGGCGACCCTTTCTACACTAATAAAAATCCGATTTCCTTAAACCTCCGGTCCCTCAGGTAGATGGCCTCGTCCAGTTTACTTTACCCCTAATTTTTTTATGCTCGACAAGATAGGGTAAGAGCTATGTCTGCTGAAATTCTTGGGAGGCTGTGCTTTCGTGGTTACAGTTGGTTTTTTAAAGATAGCGACCTTAATATGCATTTAAGGCATATATGTAAAATAGTAATCAACACTATCGTTGCGAAAACCTATAAAATTAAAAAAATATAAAATTAGCGTCAGTTAATGATTTTTTTGTTTTGCTCATCAAAATAAGTCAAAAATTGGGATTTTTTTAAGACTGTGGCCTAAATTTAGCTAAGTTATGTATTTTACGACAAAAGTGTGTATAATTAAAGTTACACAAAATTAAAAACATACAACTTTTATTTCTAGCATTTTTTTTACACAGCCTTTTATTAAGCCTATTATTTTTATTAAGCTTAGCGTAATTAGAAATTTGCCGTATTTTTAATCCTACTGAAGTTGACTTCATTTAACGTCATTCACTATGATTAAAATTAGGTTATGCTTTTAACTTTCCATTTGACATCGGATGGCGGTTGTCCCGCCATTTTAGCTATTTAAGCGGTGGTTGTCTAGGTAAAAAGAGTCCGTCGTAGTCGTCGAGGAGCTGGGCGACACGGCTGTCATCGTCCAGCGGAGCTGCCATCTTCTTCCCTCGCGACAGTGCGTCGATGGCTGCTTTGTCGAGATCCGGTGGGCGCAAGGCTCGGTCGAGGGACCGCTGTGGGCATCACTTGCGGTAGCGGGCGATGACAGTCCCGAACGACGGCGGATACGATGTCGGGTCGGCGAGTGAAAGAAGGATCTTCTCTCTTACGGGTTCGTCGTCGAAATCCGGTAGCTGTGTGCCGATGGTGGATGTCAAGTCGAAGTTGTAAAGTGGAGTGGAATGACTGTTGGATCCGAGTCCGTATAAAAATAGGTGGGATACCCATAATGGGCGACATCGTGAATGAATCACCAGGTCACTTAGGAAAAAAATTCACAAAACATGTGAGGTTTCTTATTTATTAATGGATGGATTTGTTAAGGAACTATCGGAATCAGTAGATCGCTCTTATAATTATAGTCACCAGAGCGCTGCGGTAGGGGTGGTTTTTATCCCTCTCCAGTGCCGACACAGGCCTACCGCCCCTGTCGGAACTATTGGCGGCTTCCCTCTGTCGTATGCCGGAAGCTTTATAGCCCAGGTGAACAGTACCTAATCAAAGGAGGCGACAGTGACACATTGTTTACTCATGATTAAATGTAGGTTACAGTACTTTCGGTAAAACGGTAGCTATGGCCGTTCCCAGCGCACGGCCTGGAAACTACTGGGTGACTAAGAGTGTTATTGTACTTTTTTCATATCTGACAATACAGTAGGCCTACTACGTACAATACATCTACACTTATTAGTGCCCATATCATATTATTATACTACCTACATTTATATTGCCTTACTTAATTATTAATATTTTATAATGCAAATCCAATATAGTTTTTAATAATTAATTTTAAATTTAATACGTATATTAAAGAGTAAATTTACATTGTTTTAGCCGGTGCAACGTAGATTTCGAATTTTTGATGAAAGTAAAATGTTACTTTTTAAAAGTTGATAAATTAAGTAGAAAAAAGGGCGCAGACATCAACAGGGATATAAAATTGATAATATTTACTGTATTCGCTAAATTCGTCACTGCTACTTTCTTCATTATTAATTTCAAAACGACCTAAGAGATTATCTACTATAAACTCCCTCTGGAAGCACTCACTTTCAACTTGTTTTACTTTGCACAGTCTGCCATCCATCTATACCAATTCTTGAGAAACCGTCATTACACAATAAGATTACTTTTCTATTTTAAAAGTTGCACAAGAAGGCAGAGTAATATGATTTGTATGCTTATTTTACCGAATTCTAACACAGACTAATTATTTCTCATAACCTAGTTCAAATCACGAATTATGAAGTCACATAACAGGGAGTGTGTCACAGCAAACAGGAGGAGTTTGTTCGATGACTACTAGATTTGACTACAGCCGGTGGATAATTTGTCCTCCGCGCGCGTCCTCTCTGTCGAAGGTCATAGCTATTTTTGTTTTTTTTTTGTTTAACGTCCGACTGTTCTGTAATTACTGCTAATGCAGACGATGAAGGATGAAATGATTTTTTTTTGTAACGTATGAAAATATGCCGTGCCTTAATGGGATTCGAACCCTAGACCGCATGATGAGAGGCAAGCACGTTACCAACTACGTCAATGCGACCGGCATCGTTACCACAGCATAGCTATCGTAGGCATTGCTATCGTTCCAACAAAACAACTGTATGTTTAATTATTATTTACATTGGCAAGAGAAAGTCATGTGAGTGTATCACACCAGATATTATCATTTCTACAATACAGGATGGTTTATCAGTCATTATGATTTTTAGTGTATCGACTCCCTAACCCTTATTTAATTTTATCCAAGCAACAAACAGATTACGATCCCATAATTGTTAGTTGTAAACAAAATTATAAAATTGTTGGAAGCGTACCCTTATTACAGTTGTTTTTGTTTAGCGTAAATCTAAATACAGATACACTTATTACAAATAAACAAATTACATACTACATTCAAAGAAACTAGTTCGACAAGCTCAAAGAATCCGACACACTGACCAATGCAACAGCGTCTAAGCTAAAACTTCATAGCGCTAAGCCGACAAATAAATTAGAATGTAAATAAGTTTTCTTCTAAAAAGTAAATTCAATAAAAGGTAATAACTAATTAACAACGAACAGGTTGTATAAAAAAATAGATTGAAAATTATTTTTAAAGGTAATAAAATTCTTTTACAAAAGTGTCATTTACTTTAATGTACTTATTTACTTTATTTACTGTGGGTAAACCTATTTCATATTCTATTCACGTAAACGCACTTTGTAATTAAATAATAGTAATGAAACCAAAGATAATTAGTTCTAGTAAATAATATACATAAAATATACTTTTTCTGTTTGACCATATAAGTCAACAAGCAACCTGCGCTCGCTTCCTATCATAATCATTCTATTTACTGATCTTATATTGAAATATTTCAAAGAAGGTTACTTATTTGATTAATATAAACCGTTACAGTGTTTAGCAGAAAACTAAAAATTTCGTCTGAAAATGTCTTAAGAGAACAATATCTGTAACATCATATTGGTTCAGTGAAAGGATTTTGGTAACGTTTAAACAGTTACGACAAACTTCTGCTAGAAATTACTAATACATGAAGCAGCGATAGAACAAATCAACGTGTTAACAGAATAAGCTGCCCATAACAGACTGGTGGAGTATCAAATTATTTACATACAATCTGTTCGTTGCAGGGCTAAAATAAATAGTTCTGTCTCTTATCACATGGTCAGCCAATTAAATGACTGAATAATTTAAGAACAGAAGAGGTAGCGGTGTGAAAGACACTAATCAGTGTTATTTCCTCTGAGAGTAATGATTCATCATACAGCCAGACCCCGTGGTGAATGAAGTGAAAATGTTATTTGCAGAGTGGAAAATATGTACTTTTCAGAGGGCCCGGCATGCTGATAAGCGTACTTTTCCACTCAGTGAGGAAGGCAGAGTAAACCACCTCACTCCTCGTTTTACTTAGTAAAACCTCTACAGGTTCAAACCAGCCTTTCGGCTGATGACTTAAACAACAAAAGAATAAGAATAAAAACCAGGACTACAGATGTCCTCCGAAAAAACTAAATACGAGGTCTGTTCAAAAAGTTCCCGAACTTTTCTTATATAAACAAAAAAATACTTGACTTACAGGTTAGAGGTTTGGATCCCGTTCAAAGTAATTTCCTCCCCGAAGTACACACTTGTCCCATCGGTGTTTCCACTTTCTGAAGCAATCCTGGAATGCTTTTTCTGGAATGGCCTTCAGCTTCTCTGTCAAACGCTAAAAATATGTTGGGTTCAGGGGATCTGAAAACGTGTAGATCCGGTGAAACTCGTTTTCGAAAAATCGACATGAAACAATACTTTCCTTCCTACATAGTCATATACGCAAGAGAAAGTAAAGACAGTCAGCATGACCTTCACATAGAAGCGAACTTGACAAGCTTTTTTGGGTCTTGGTGAATTCTTACTAAACCGTTTGAACCAATCGTAGCAAATCGTTTATTTTATGGATCACTGTAAGCCTTGACAAGCAATTCATGAATTTCTATGAAAAATTTCCCGAATTTCACGCAAAATTTCACGGCGCGACGCTATTCACGCAAGTCACTAATTTTTAACTTCGAATCATAATTTGAATAATTGCTATCTCTTGTTTGGCCTTCCAACATCTCTTCTCCCCTCCGGTCTGCAATGAAATGCATTGAGGAGGGTCCTTCCCTCTCTAAAAATCTCTCAGACACTAAATAATACACCTAAATGTCGGATAAATGGTTTAAAAAAGTCAGAAGAGATATAGAGAAAACTGGAATAAACCGAGAAATTATAACAAACCAAACCAAATTAAGACAATTGATTATTGTTATGGTTGATTATTATTATTATTATTATGGTTTCAAGAGCTTCCACGAAGAACAAAAACAGAACAAAGAATGGATGGAAGAAAGAAGACAATCATACAGTGAAAGAATGCTGAGAATGTGGGCTGCACAAAGAGATTCCAGAAATGTCTTAAGTTACTCTACATGGTCTACAGTGGCCATAAACGAAAAATCTTAAAAAAAAAACATTGCAAGTTTCTGTACATTGTATCTTGGGTGATTTCGTAACGAGCGAGTCAGTTGGTTGCAGTATTTCCAATTATTTTTTGCTATAAATATGTACTGAAGCAATTCTTGTTAAACCGATCAAAATGTAGCAGGTATTTTAAAGTAAATTTGTGTTAATTAGAAGTTATTTTTGATAATTTGACTCTCAAAATAGTTCCGTAAGTATCAGATAATCGAAGTCACGTTATTATTACTTTCTTTTACCCTATATGAATTTATAGCGAAGGAAAGTATTGTTTTCATGTCGATTTTTCGAATTCGAATTTCCACCGGATATAATGTTTTCAGGGCATCTAAACCCAAAAAACATGTTTTTTAGTGATTGGTCTGCGTGTGAACAAAATATCTGTGGCTGAAACTTGAAATTTAAGTTAGATACCACGACGGGAAGATTTTTATCAAAATCGGTCAAACGGAAGTAGTAGTTTAGTAGCTCAGAGGAACCTGAGCGCTCGTAATTTTTTTAAGATTACGGCCTTAGTATGCATTTTAGGGCAAAGAGGTATAAAATCAAAGTTTTGGAACAATTAAAAACCTACAACTTTTATTTCAAAATTTTTTTTACAACACTTAGTTTAGCGTCAATTAGTGATTTTCTTTATTTTTTAAAAATCAAAATTGGTAAAAAATTGGATTTTTTAGTATTTTGGGCTTGCTATGAATTTTAAAACAAAAATGTGAATATAATCAAAGTTGTGATGTGTTTAGGTCATCAGCCAAAAGGCTGGTTTGAACCTCTAGAGGCTTTACTAAGTAAAACGAGGAGTGAGGTGGTTTACCGTTGCCTTCCTCACTGAGTGGAAAAGTACGCTTATCCGCATGCCGAGCCCTCTCAAAAAGCACATATTTTCTACTCTGCAATTGACACCTTCACTTCATTCACCACAGGGTCTGGCTGTATAATGAAATTCACTACTTTCAGAGGAGATAACTCTGATTAGTGTATTTTACACCTCTACCTCTTCTGTTCTTAAATGATTCAGTCATTTAATTGGCTGATCATGTGATAAGAAACAGAACTATTTATTTTAGCCCTACTACTAACAGATTGAGTGTTAATAATTTGACACTCCACCTGTCTGTTATGGGCAATTAAGAAAAAAATAGAAGTTATAAGAAAAAACAAAATTTACAACTTTTATAACAAGCATTTTCTTCTTTAGAGCGTAGTTTAGCGTCAATTAATGATTTCCTGTATTTAAGTCGAAGAGAAGTTGATTTTCATTTTGCGTCATCCACTCATAATTAAAATTAGATTATGTTTTTCTTTATACATTATTTACTAATGATTAAACATATGTTATATGTTTTATTATTTACATTAACAATAGAAAGTCGTGTGAGTGTTTTACACCAAATTATTTTATGATTATAGATTAAACAAACATCTCATTGTAGGTGGTTTCAAAAGAGAAAGTGATTGAATATAATAAAAATCAAAGGGAGGTATAAAAGATATATCATTGGAAATAAAATTCTTAGAAATAGATAAAGACAGCACGAGTGACAAAACTGAAACCGAAAGAGAGAGATAGATGGTGTGGTCGAGATAAATTCAAATGTACGATATAGAAAAGTAGGAGGGATATACCTTGAACTCAAGACACATTCAACTCGGCTCTCACTGCAAAACCGCGACTTAGTTGACGATAAGAAAACCATTCGTAGATGAGTGCAAAAGAAGTGGTCGGTCACATTGTGTATACATCTTTTTATTAAAAAAATATATTATAATAAAAAAGAAACGACGGTAAGTTTTAATACATTATAGATTTTTAATTTAAAAATAACAAATATTTTTATAATATTAAATATCGACTTAGAACTGACCCTAAAATAAGATTATAATTTATTTATTTGCCATGTTACCTGTTCGGTTAAACTACACATGATTGTTTGGTATATTTTTACGCCTATTATAGCCGCGTATTATTTATTTTTACAGAAAGTAGAAAGGTGTTTTACTATTTAAATTTAAAATAAATTACAGTGTGTAATTTTACTAATCGCTATTTTTTGTTTTTATTAACTCAGTAGACCGGCCGCATTGGTGTAGTTGGTAATGTGCTCGCCTCTCATCATGCGGTCTTAGGTTCGAATCCCATTCAGGCACGGTATATTTTTATACGTTACAAAAAATCATTTCATCTTCATCGTCTACATTAGCAGTGATTGCAGAACAATCGGAGGTTAAACCAAAAAAAAAAAAAAAATACACGAAAAAAATAAACTCAGTATGAAGGTAATTTATTTTAAATATTTTCTGTTATTTAATTTCGTACTATGAGGTTTTTTTTTGTAAATACAGTTAAGTCCCGATTATCTGAAATAAGGAGGGAAGTTGATTTCGGTTAACCGAAAATTTCGGACAAGCCGGGTATTTTAAGTAAAAGAAAAAGATATTTTTTTCTTTATTTTTGTGCTTGTTTAGCCACGATGGACCACTTTAGTAAATTTGGAAGCTTTCATTCTCTTATTGGCGTGATATTCTTTCATGTTCTGAGCACGCTTCTGTTTGGCTGCTTCTGAAAATTCCCTCTTCTTATACTCTTTTCTGTATCGTAAGCCAATGGTTGTTGTCCTTGATGACCTGTTTGTATTTGGGTGATTTTTCCGTTAGATCTTCGTGAGTTAGTCCAAGTTCTTGAAATACTTTTTGATTTCTTTGTGCCACATGTATGCATTACCAGTGTCCGTTTTTCGTCTCATTGCATGGTCAATTATTCTGCGTAAATGTCTGATGTTTGGTGTTCTTAGTATACTTTTTTTGTAATAAAAAAAAACATTACCGTGTCCTAAAAAATTTTATTTATACGATTTAATTGTAAAATATTTTTCGTACACTTTAATTATTTTTTCAAAAAAGGTCAGAAATTTTTTTGGGTTTAATTTTCCATTCGTTTTCTTGCTTAAATGCACCGCCAAAGTTTAACTAAAAGTACATCAGAGGATGTCGATTTAATGGTTATGACCACGCATTTACGTTTACATGACATTGTTAAAATATCAATTCACTTCCACTACCGGTACGTAACACTAATTAGCCACAAAACGAAATGAAAAATACGTTAATTGTAAGTTACCCATTCAAACACAATACAGTACTAATTGACTGTTTGAAAGAAGATGTAGCCAAAAATAAACAGTAGGCCTAGTAATAGGCTACCACAGCAAGGAAATTACTCATTTTATCGGTAAAAATCCTGTCTGGAGCGCTGAACGTCACGGAGGCGTACACTATGTGCTATAAATAAAATTACAGTATGCTTCTTAAATAGTATTTTGGTACAAAAATACAATTTAGAGAATTGATTATTTCTTGTTTTAAATAAAGTTATTTTTAGAAAAATTACATTTAAAATACTAAGTATTGTTTTTTTGACGTTTCGGATAACCCGGGTTTCAGTTAACCCGGATTCGGATAACCGGAAGTTTAATGTAACTCCGTGAATCATCAGTCAGATATAACATACCTATTTCCATTTTTCACCCTTGACGGTCTCCATCAAGTCTTATATTGCATTATTGTCGGAAGTTAAAAAAATAAAATAAATTTATTAAAAAAGGAATCGACATCTTGGTCATTAGCGACTGTTTTGAGTTAAAGAGCAGTGGGTATGAACATGTAATAATAATTTTCCAAACTCTAGCCGAAAATCGGACCCGGGACCTCCGCTTTGCAATATAGCACGCTAACTACTGAATTTTTTTTTCTTTTTTTTGTAATCCCTAGTTTGTGTACGTTGCAATCTGTTCAATTCAGAACAATAAGCAACCCCATGACCCAATGAGATGAGGATGATGTGTATGACGTGTATATGAGGTGTAGTCTTGTACAGACTCAGGTCTACCATTCCTGAGAGAGTATGGTTAATTGAACCTCAACCATCAAAGTACACCGGTAACCACTGTCAGCATTCAAATCAGTATAAAAGTAACTACCTTTACTAGGAACTTTGAACCAGGAACTTTTGTCTCCGAAAATCAGCTGTTTAACAGCTGATTTTCGCGACGACTTTACCTCTAGACCAACCCGGTGGGTTACTACTGAAATGAAATAAAATTTATTTTCACAAAATATATTTTGCATATCTTTGATTATCTTTTAATGGTGATCAGTTGATTACCACATATGAATCTTCTTCTTCTTCACGTGCCATCTCCATGACGGAGGTCGGCTATCATAATGGCGATACGAATTTTGTTGACCGCTGCTTTAAAAAGTTCGTTTGAGGAACACCTGAACCACCTTCTCAAATTACACAGCCAGGATATCCTTCTCCTGCCCACCGATCTTTTTCCTAATATTTTGCCTTGAATGATGAGATGCAATATTTGATACTTTGGTCCCCTCATAACATGACCAAGGTACCTTAATTTTCGTGCCTTAACTTCCACCATGAGTTCCAGCTGCTTTCCCATTCTACTGAGGATATGAATAAACATCAATAAAAGTGTTCATGGTGAAATTTAATTTTACTCACGCAAAAAAAAAATCCTAGATAAATTCAGCGATTAAATTAGGCAATTTTTTGAAATGACAATTCCCAATAATAAATTTAAAGGGTCACTGCCTCCGTGGTGCAGTGGTTAGCGTGTTAAGCTGCAAAGCATACGATCTCAAGTTCGATTCCCGGCTAGTGTCTGGGAAATTATTACATGTTAAAACTCGTTGATAATATCTCACAATCCTTTGTAATCACTAATAACCAAGGAGTTGGTGAGACTTTAAACAATCTAAATAAATTATTGTTGTTTAGGTCAACAGCCAAAAGGCTGGCTTGTACCTGAAGAAGTTTTACTAAGTAAAAACGTGGAGTAAGGTGGTTCACTATTGCTTTCCTCGCTGAGTTGAAAGAGTATGCTTATCAGTATGCCAGGCCCTCCGAAAAGCACCCACTTTCAACCTTGCAAATGACACCTTTACTTTATTCACCACAGGGCCTGGCTGTAAAGTGAAATTCATTACTCTCAAAGGAGATAACTCTGACTAGTGACTTTTACACCTCTACTCCTTATACACCTCTTCTGTTCTTAAATAGTTCAGTCATATAATTGGCTGACTATGTGATAAGAAACAGAACTATTTTTTGTAGCCCTGGAACCAACAGATTGAGTATAATTAATTTATCACTCCACCTGCTCGTTATGGACAACTAAATAAATTATAAAAGTTGAAAAAAATATTTATACTAAATTTTAAACAGATCTAGTTCATTATACCGTTCGTATTTTATTTACATTTTAGTTTTGCAACAAAAATTGCCAATATTTTTAAAAAGTTTACAAGACAGGTATTTTTATTTAACCTTTTCCCCAAATAAGGCTGACTAATAAATAATAATAAAAATAGGCTAATGAATAATATACAGGCCTAAATGTAATAAAAATACACACATATGACGGAAATCATGAGTATTAAGGACAAAATCGATTCAGTGTACTGATAATTTTTTACGTGTACAATTTTTAAATCATATAATGAAAGGATTGTAATACGAACGCTTTCACATTGGTTATTACATAAATAATTTTGCAAAAACCAAATTAGAACAAAGATTACATAAATATTTTACGCTGTTAGTTCATTAACCTTAACGGTTGTGAAACAATATTGCCTTCCCGACCTTACAGAACGTGCTTAATTTTAAAGGCAGGAAATTCATTTTTTATAACTTTTATGTTAAAATATTTTTTATCATTAAGTTTACGGAAATATTAATAATTGTAAAATAATTTTTAACAATGTAAAAAAGGTAATTTTACTGTGATCGTATAATTATTTATGGTTTTTAAGCATATTATTTAAAAGTTACATCAAGGCCGTTTTAAAAAATAATATATTTTATTAGGGTTCCTAATTCCCATAAAATTTTATCTATTAAAAATCAGTTACATACAATAAAAAAATCAACTAAAAAATTATTATGAAATAATGATTTTTTTATGATTATTATATGTTGCATTAACTTATCTGGTTTTGAATATGATGATTATTGCAGCGCAGCAGTAGACGTGAATACAATTGAACTCAGAATTGTTCCAGGGCCTTGCACATTATAAAACCCGGTATCTTTTACTACTAAGGAAAGACGGTAATGACATTTTTAATAATTATAATTTTAAATTATTTGGCTTCAGAATAAAATTCTGGTGTGAAACACACACGAATTTCTCTTGTCAGTGTAAATAACGAACAATATAACTTATGTTTAATCGTAACTACATTGCTATCAGTTTTCGAGTTCCGCGAATATCAGGAGAGTATAAATTTACAGAGATTCCTCTTTCAAACTAGTAAACAATGTAAAATGAAAAACATAACCTAATTTTAATCATGAGTGAATGACGCAAAATGAAAATCAACCTCCGTATAACTTTAAAATCGATATTTTCTCACTCGATCGAGAACACTCGATTTTTTTAAAATAGAGTGTTCTATTATTCATATTTTTATACTCAACATCATTAAATTGTTGTAGCAGTACCACTATTTGACTACAACTTTGATTTTTTTGAACTAGTAAATCCGCCTGAATTCTTTCACTAAAATGCTTAGAAATTGTTATAATTTTTTTACCTTCGGTCATATTTTCTAAAGTGAATTTGGCTAGGTTGTATTTATTTTGGAAATAACTAATCAAATCTAGGTTCCCATTACTATTATAATGTCCCAACTCTAAATATTGCTGAATACGTCTTTTCGTATGCTCATTCCAATATACCATCAAGAATTCAGCTTCAAAATCAGACCAACACGTAAATTTACATAAAATTGTTTGAAACCAAAAAAGTTTTGATTATCTTCCAATCAGCGTACATGATAAAATCTTTACCATACAAATTTATGTAATTTTTTATTCCTTCTAAATCTAATAAAGATTGCGACTAAACCTGAAAATTTTGGTATTTCTTGACATTTCAAAATATTTTTCATATTAATTTCACCTTCGTATACTTTTCCTTTATCTCCACCACTCGTTTTAAAATCTATTTTTTTAATATTTGATAATTCAGAATTAATCGACTGTTCACCGGAAATACGCGTTTTTAGGCCCCCTGAACCTGTTTGTAAATCGCTAAAACATGTTTTTAGCAATCGGTCTCTGTGTGAACAATATATCTCAATTGTTTTGAATGTCCACTGTTCTGCAATTACTGCTAATGCAGACGGTGAAGGATAAAATTATTTTTGTAACGTACGAAAATATGCCGTGCCTGAATGGGATTCGAACCCAAGACCGCATGATGAGAGGCGAGCACGTTACCGACTACGCCAATGCGGGCGGCTTAGTTAATATCTCAAGAGCGGAATATCATATAAAATGAAACTTGGAGCTTAATTTAGGACTCGACACAAACATTTTTATCAAAATCGGTCAACCGGAAGTAATAGTTTATTCGTACATATTTAAACTTTTTTGTAATTTTCTCAAACACGGGTCAAACGATTTTTTTTGGTGGCCTCGTAACCTATATTTTTTATTTTTCACAAGTTAGGGTAAGCGCAATGTCTCCTGAAATTTTTGGGAAGTCTGAGCTCGGGTGATAAAAAATATTATTTTAAGATTGCTGCCTTATGCACTCTGGGGCAAAATTTTATAATAAAAGTTGTAGTAAATCTACAAAACCTGCAAGTTTTATTTCTAACTTTTTTTGTAGAACGCTTAGTTTAGTGTTAATTAGTGATTTTCTGGATTTTTTCATCAAATCTGTAAAATATGGATTTTTTTAATATGCGGCTTTAGTATGCATTTCAGGACAAAAGTGTACAGTAAAAGTTATAGGAAATTAAAAACCCTACAACTTTTATTTCAAGGATTTTCTTCTACAGAGCCTAGTTTAGCGTCAATTACTGATTCCCCGATTTTAAAGTCGAAAAGACGTTGATTTTCATTTTGTATCAATCACTCATGATTAAAATTAGGTTATATTTTTTATTATTTACATTGGTAAGAGAAAGTCTTGTGACTATTTCCAAACAGATTTTAAAAAATCGTAATTCGGTTAACTATTTCAATGACTTAGGCCCTATTAGTGTCTTATTGTAAATGAAATTATGTACAGAAATAAAGAATTATTATTATTTTCTATACTTGCTTTAATAACTACCATGACATAATTAAGTAGCACCTCTAAAAATTTTCAACTCCCTTCTCTAAGGTTGGAAATGATCCGCTCGTAGCGCAGGCACAATTGCTAGTAAAGTACGAATTTTAACCACGAGCTTTAGATAATCCTGAGGAGCAAACGTTTCTCAGGAAGCGAGAAATTTATTAAGACAAATTTCGAAAAAGAAAATAAATTATTTCCTTAACAATATTAATTCCTTAATTTTATTGGTCAATTCTACATAAAGGATACCAGAATATAAAGTAAAAATGAAAATGATGGGAATAATTTTCCTTTATAATTTTTCAGGAAAAAATATGTTTCCTCATACTATCGAGCCGGTAGAGAAAGAACAAAATGAAAAGCTGATGAATTACTTTAAAGGAGAACGTAAAGGATTCTGCAGAGTTGGACCTCAAAAATATTTGTTACCATTAAGATATGTGGACCAAGCCGAAGGATATTATAATATGCCATTAAGAAAGGATGATGTGTGGATATTAACATATCCTCGTTCAGGTAAATTCTACATTTAATTATTAACAATTTTTCTAAGACGTTTTTCTTTAAAATTCAATAATAAAAATGGAGTGTTGTTTAGGTCATCACTCGACAAGTTGCTCTGAACCTCAAGGGGCTTTACTAAATAAAACGAGGAATGACTTGGTTTAGAAGTGCCTTCCTCACTAAGTAGAAAGAGTATGCTTATCACCATGCCATACCCTCTGAAAAGCATCTACTTTCCACTCTGCAAATGACACCTTCACTTCATTCACCACAGCCCTTCACTGTTCTCAATAACCTCATTTCTACCCACAGCAACCTATCTCGTTTCCGTTTGAAAACTGGCCACGTCTCACTTTAATAAAACACCTCACGTATCGCCAGTCTTATATAACTTTAATCTTGTTTCTTTCCAAGACTTTTGGTTTAACGTTTTTTTGTATAGTTGTGCAATATTCTTTTGTACCAATCTCTTAAATTGTTGGTTAGGTCATCAGCCGAAAGGCTGGTTTGAACCTCTAGAGGCTTTACTAAGTAAAACAAGGAGTGAGGTGGTTTACCATGCCTTCCTCACTGAGTGGAAGAGTATGCTTATCAGATTGCTCTCTAAAAAGCATCTACTTTCCACCCTGCAAATGACACCTTCACTTCATTCACCAAAGGGTCTGGTTATATAATGATGAAATTCATTACTCTCAGAGGAGATAACTCTGACCAGTGTTTTTACACCTGTACCTCTTCTATTCTTAAATGTTTCAGTCATACAATTGGCTTTTTGATAGTAAACAGAAATATTTTTTGTAGCCCTGAAACTAGCAGATCGAGTGCAAATAATTTAGCATTCCACCTGCCTGTTATGAGCAGATAAAACCATTATACACGATAAAAAAAATTTCGCCGAATCAGAAATTAAAGTCTTTGTTCTCTCTATTACACCGTAAATAACACTAGTCTATTGAACAAAAACCAAAATTGTCACAACTACCTAATTAGGCCGATGTGGATGCGGTCAAATTAGGAATTGGTCACTCTGCGGTAGTAAAAATATGTACAGAGAGCTATGGCATTTTGTTTTGTTAACAAAAATAAAGATTGGTTTCACAGTCGAAAAGGAGAGTAAAATTTCACTGTACTTTTGAAGAAAAATATTTCATACGAAGAAAATTTGGTCCTGATGTTGATTACCTCGGTTGTAAAGCAGCTTGCAGCTGGCAGGAAGCCAACTGCATTATAGTTCCCAGCAAGAATCTAGAAAATGATACAAAACGCTAATTAAAACCCAACGTGGTTTCTGATAAACCTGTGTAGATGACGCGACTTCAATAATAAATTCATAACCACTTGTATGTATTTTATAATCTTCTTATATGATTGATAGTAAATTAATTGTGCTAGTTAATTATTTGGTTTTTCCAAATTAACATATATTATTCATATGTTTTTCCTTTGTAGAATTTTCATTTATTGTAATGAAAATACAACATTCCGAATCAAGTAAATTGTTTATTGTACAGAAGGTCAAAAAATTGTTTTTAAGTCAGTTAGGTAACGATTTTTCTTCCTACGTCCAGCCATTTATAATATATATCTTAATACATATACGATTTCTGTATTGATTACAAAAAATGTTCGTTATTTTATCAATAGGATCATCTTACATAAAAAATAAAAGTCCATAGTATTTCAAGGACAGTATTTCATTTGATTTATCAAGTTTCCGTCTTTTGTGTCCTCTAAATATTAATGCATTTTCTTATTAAAAATCTAAAACCGGAAAATTATATCGTCAGTTTTTTGTTAGGTTGAAAAAATTTAGTTGTATAAATTATAAATTACCGGAAAACCATAATAAGGTTCATGTAAAATTTTGTTGCCAAATTTCTTTTGATGTTATCCGTTAGTTTATTACACTAAATATCTCAGTACTGGATAAGGCCTGCATAAAACGAAAGTAAAGACTGCCTAAATGATTTACTCACTCATTTATCTCAAATTCTTCTCGATAACCTACAGTTGTTTCAAATTATGAAGATAGTAACTTTTCCCCTGAGGGATATTTTAAATTTTTTTAAAAACAATGTCCCTATTTGAAATAAAAAAATTCCCTGTACAATTTTTACTTTCTCTTGTCTGTATAAATATGTAAGAAGAAAAGTATTGTTTTCACGTCGATTTTTCACCGAATACACACGTTTTCAGACCTACTGAACCCAAAATGTTTTTAGACATTGCTCTGTGTGTGTGTGTGTGTGTGTAAAAATATCTGAAGAACGGAACATCGTACGAAGTTGAAACTTGAATTTAAAGTTAGGTAGCTACTACTAGAGAACCCAACATGAAATTTTTATCAAAATCGGTCAAACGGAAGTTGTAGTTTATTCGTCAGATTTTTACTTTCTCTTAACTACATGAATTTATAGGAAGGAAAGTATTTTTTTCATGTCGATTTTTCAAAATCAAGTTTTCACCGGCTCTACACGTTTTCAGACCCCCTGAACCCAAAAAAACATGTTTTTAGCGATTGGTCTCTCTCTGTGTGTGTGTGTGTGTGTGAACAGAATATCTCAAGAACGGAACATCGTACGAACTTGAAACTTAAGTTAGATACCACTAGAGGATCCGAGACGAACATTTGCATCAAAATCGGTGAACCGAAAGTAGTAGTTTAATCGTGTCATTTTTCACTTTTTTGCGATTTTCTCAGAAATGGCTCCTACGTTTTTTTTTAAAAATCTCCTCATTTACTACATTTTTTATGCTCTACGAGATAGGGTAGGCGCCATGTCTGCTGAAATTATTGGGGAGGCTGTGCTTTCGTAAAAAAAATTATTTTTTTTACGATTGCGGCTGTAATATGCATTTTAGCGCAAAAATGTAATAATAGTTGTAGAAAATTTAAAAACCTACAACTTTAATTTCAAACATTTTTTTGTATAACGCTTAGTTTCAGCGGTAATTAGTGATTTGCTGTTGTTTTTTTCATGAAAATCTGTAAAAAATGGATTTTTTTAAGATTTCGGCCGTAGTATACATTTTACGAAAAAAGTGTATAATCAAATTTATAGGAAATTAAAAGATCTACTACTATAATTTTAAGCATTTTTATCTTTAGAACCTAGAAGCGTCAAAATAGTGATTTCCTTATTATTAAGCCAAACTAAGGTTGGTTTTCATTTTACATCATTCGCTCATAATTAAAATTTATTATGTCTTTTGAGGCTAGTTTTTGTTTATTTTTAATGTTTTATTACTAATGTGAGTTTATATTGTTCGTTATTTGCATTGACAAGAGAAAATTGTGTGAATGTTTCACACCAGATTTTTTTTTGTTATTTTAGAGACATTCTGTATCTTGTATTATTATACATAGGAAGATTTGTGAAAAATATGAATATATTTTGAAAGAACATTCAAATTATAACACCTTGACTAAAATCTTTGGAAGAGAATCAAAATCAGTAGACTAATAATTCTTACCATGGATTAATTAAAACACATAAAAATAATACACCTACTTTAGACAAGTTTTTATAAATAAAATATGACAAGACTTATTAACCGGTTGTGAACTAAAGTACTTATTATGCAAATCAAATTCTGTTGAATAATAATAAACTAAAGTTATAATTTATGTAACTTAATTTTACTTGCAATCCTAAATAGTTGAATTGGCCTTAACCTTCAAATTTTAATAAACTGTAGTTGTAAAAAATTAAATATGGTACGAATTTATCCTAATTTTTCAAGGTCATATACTGAAAAAAAAATTGATTAAAAATGACTTTCTATTTTGGTAATTAAATTTAGAAAGTTACACAGAACTGATACAAAAAATTTACAAATTTGTGTAGCTATTTAAGTCATTATCGAAAAGACTAAATTGAAGCCCTAGAACTCTAAATCTACAGTATGTTTAAAGAAGTAACGTTTGTTTGATAATATGATATAATATCAGGGTAATAACGAAAAAATACCCGAAACTACCAGGGTCAATATACTCGTATAAACTTTCCCATTTTTGTTGTCATCAGTCTCTCGACTGGTTTGATGCAGTTCTCCAAGCTGTTCAATCTTGTGCAAGTCGTTTCATATCTACATACCTGTAACACCCTGCATCTTTTGTAATTTGCTTTATATATTCTACCCTTTACCTCCCCCTTCAATTCCCCTCCATTTGATAGACCAATACCTGGATGTCTTAAGATATGCCCCACTAGCCTATCCCTTCTTCTGGTAAGGTGCTTCCATATACTTCTTTTTTCATCCACTTGCCTAAGAACCTCTAAATTACTTATTTTGTCCACCCACCTAATCTTTAACATTTTCCTATAACAACACATTTCAAAAACTTCTATTCTCTTCCTTTCTACAGCCCCTATCACTCACGTTTCACGTCCGTATAAACTTTCCCATAACAGAAATAAATAAATAAATATAAATATATATTGTCGTAAAGGTATTAACAGTCGTATACATTATCCATAACAGGCAGGTGTGTTAAATTATTTTCACTCGATCCCAGGGCTACAAAAATAGTTTTGTTTCCAATCAAATGGTCAGCCAATTATACGACTGAAGCATTTAAGAAGAGAAGAGGTAGAGGTGTAAAATACACTAATCAGCGTTATTTCCTCTGAAAGTAAAGAATTTCATCATTATACAGCCAGAATTTGTGGTGAATAAAATGACGGTATCACTTGCAGGGTGGAAAGTAGATGCTTTTGAGAGGGCCTGGCACGCTGATAAGCATACTTTTCACTTAGTGAGGAAGGCATGGTATACCACTTCACTCCTCGTTTTACTTAATAAAGTCTCTGCTAGATGTGCAAACCAGCCTTTTGGCTGATGGTCTAAACAATATTCCTTTCCCGGCTTACCGCTTACTTATACCATCAAAATCATTAAAGCCCGTTTTAAATAATTTTGATTTTAAAAATTTTACATATGAATTAAATATTATTAATTTATTTTATTATTTTTAATTATGGATCAATATTAATGCAGTATAAATCGTACACCTATACCTAATCTCCTAATTCCTTATTAGGCTCTATTAAATTCGTTATTAATTTCCTATTCTAATAATCTGGCACGTTTTTAAAGCCGTATGTTGTTTACTAATTAGATTTATTAGATTTTTAGATTAAACACCATGTTGGGAGTGTAGCATTACACGTGAGTGAAACGTGGGTGACAGGGGCTGTAGAAAGGAAGATAATAGAAGCTTTTAAAATGTGGTGTAATAGAAAAATGTTAAATATTAGGTGTTTGGACAAAATAAGTAATTTAGAGGTTCTTAGGCGAGTGGACGAAAAAAGAAGTATATCGAAGCATCTTACCAGAAGAAGGGATAGGCTAGTGGGGCATATATTAAGATATCCAAGTATTGGGCTATCAATAATGGAGGGTAATATTGAGGGAGTAAATTGTAGGGAGAGGCAAAGATTAGAATATAGGCCTATAAAGCAAACTACAAAAGACGTAGGGTGTTATAGGTAGGTGTATAGATATGAAACGACTTGCGCAAGATAGAATTACTTGGAGAACTGCATCAAACCAGTCGAAAGACTGATGGCAAAAAAGAAATACTTTTAAAGTGCATTTTTTTTGGAAATGTATATATTTTTTAAAAGTCTTTGTTTATGAGCTCTAATGTAGTTTTAAATCGCTTTTGTACTGTGTTACTAAATAAAAGAAGAAAACACCTACCCTACGACATGGCTTTTATTCATAGTTGGGTAGGTCAATTTCCTCCACCTCGTACATTGAGAATTGTTGTAAATTTGTTACAGATTTTTGAAAGAATATCTTTAGAAATAATTACAAAAAAATGGAAATAAAGTTTTATTGTTATTATTATTATTAAATTACATTCATGTAATAATTGGTACTGATTAAAATCATCCAATGTGAAGGTTGTTTCTAGTAGCTTATAAACTGAAATCAGCGTTCATTTTTTTGTATTGAAAATGGTTATTTAATTATCCTATAAATAATAAATGAGATCATTAATATTTTTGTATTGAGCTGTAAAATTAATCACGTAGAAAGAAAATTACGATGGAAGATTAAGCCTTTGGACTAGAACAGTCAAACATGAGCAAACACTAATTGAAGTCACAGTTCAGCTGTAAACAATGTAAAATAAAAACCATAACCTAATTTTAATCATGAGTGAATGACGCTAAGTGAAAATCAATCTACGTAGAACTACAAAATACGAAAAATCATTAATTAACGCTAAACAAGGCTCTATCGAAAAAATGCTTGAAATAAAAATCGTAAATGCCGACCGCATTGGCGTAGTTAGTAACGTGCTCGTCTCTCATTATGCGGTCGTGGGTTCGAATCCCACTCAGGCACGGCATATTTTCATACGTTACAAAAAATCATTTCGTCCTCACACATTTACACTCTAACGTCGTCGCATTACCGTTGCAGTTGATGCGACGTTAAATAAATAAATTTATAAATATCGCAGGTTTTATAATTTTCCATAACTGTAGTTTACCTTTGTCATATAACCTCTTACTAGGTTATATTATAACCTAGTAAGAGCAAAAATCCCTTTTTTACAGATTTTAATAAGCAAAATAGAGAAAACCGAAAATTGACGCTAAACTAAGCGTTGCAGGAAAAAATGTTTAAAAGAAAAGTGTTAGGTTTTTTAATTTCCTACAACTTTAGTTACGTGTACTGTTGCTGTAAAATGCATATTAAGGCCGTAATCTTGAAAAAATATTTTTTTTTACTACGAGAGCACAGCTCCCACGAAGTTTAGCAGATTAGCGCTTACCTTATCATGTAGAGCATAAAAATATTGCGACAATATCTAAAGGGAATGTGGGTTCGAGAATATTCGAGGAAGACCGAGAGATTGAAAATGCTAACGTAAATAATAAGAGTAATAAATAGCGTTTTCCAAGAAGTAGTTAGAAGTATTATGTGTTATATAAATGATATTTTATTGTAAAGGTAGCTATTAGAGTGCACATTAATTTGTTCAGGTAATGTGAAAGAGTCGAGTCGAGTCGGGTACCTATTTAGATAATTGGCCTTTAAGTAACACCTTCTATTCAATCCTAATTTTTGTTTACAGTTTTTAAGATTTATCCAGAGGCCGTCAAAGGGATTTCGTATTTTATTATTATATCGGAAATCTCTGTCTTTTCTCGCACTCTCCATTAGCCTACCCATAAGCGCCGGTTTGTTTACGATCTAGTTTAAGTCTCCATTTATCTGTTTGAGTGAGTGAATCGCGTAGTGGTTAACGGTTACGTTCGGAGTAGACCAGCGTTACTGTAAATTAATCTCTATAGTTTAACGTTTATTTACTCTGTATCATTTCTGTAAGTAGTATTAAGTAAATTAATCAGGTTATTTATTGTATTAGTTAATTATAATTAGTTATTATTTATTAAGTAATTTAATCGTAATTTACTTGCAGATTTTAGTCACTTATTTAATTGTACTAAATACTTGTAATTTTAAACTTTAGTGTGTTAATTATTTAATTTTAACAGCTGATTTTCAGAGACGAAGGTTCCTGGTTCAAATCCTAGTAAAGGTAGCTTACTTTTACACGGATTAGAATACTAGACAGTGGTTACCGGTGTAATTTGATGGTTGGGGTTCAGTTAACCATGCTCTCTCAGGAATGGTCGACCTGGGTCTGTACAAGACTACACATCATTAACACGTCATACACATCATCCTCATCTCATTGGGTCATGGGGTTGCTTATTGTTCTGGATTGAACACATTGCAACGTAGGCTACACATATTAGGAATTAAGAAAAAAAAATTAATTTAACCAGATCCCGAAACGGACCTTAGAGATAAGTGTCACAATATAAAAATAGGATAAAATATAAAAATAGAATGTAGATTTGAATTACCATGGTCGACAGAATAGATCTCTTCTGTTTACCGTGAGAATTACTATCTACGGATACCAAAGCTTTTACACGTGTTACTTTAGCCACTCCTATCAACCCCTGAATAACAAATATTTTGATTTTTTTGTACAACTACGCTACGCAGTATATAAAAATATCTAAACTATGTATACAGCTCAATATAAAATTGCTACACCAAAATGGCTGGAATATTGAATCTAAAAATGATTGATAACAAAGTTTAAATTTTGTTTCTAGGTACAACTTGGTGTCAAGAACTAGTTTGGTTAATAAATAACAATTTAGACTTCAAGACATCTTTAAATACACCAATGGAGAAAAGATTTCCGTTTTTGGAGTAAGTATTTATCTTAACAATTTATTTAATAGACTAGTATTAGAAGAATGTAAAGGAAATCATTGGTCATAAAGATTAATAAACGGTGCACGACCTTCAACTTCGACCGGTGGGCAAATATTTTAGTATGAACTAAAAAATAATGAGAAAAATTGTTGGGCGCCAGCTCTGTCAGCAGAGCATGAGAAAAATAAATAAAAAACTTTATTTCCTTTCGTTAAATTAAATATTTAATAGATCTATTACTAACTAAATTAACTAACTACAAACAAAATTATCCTAACCTATTTTATTTAAAATATAGCCAACCTTCTTTTTGCTGCGACGTTACCTAATACAAAAACAAAAAAATTAGAAACCCTTAATAAATATACGAATAAATTTACCTCGAATTAAATATGTGCCCCCTTTTTTCTTCTTTTCTTTGTTCTCTTGGTCACTCTCGTCTCCTTATCACTTCTTCAAATTCTGCTCCTTCTTCGCAAACTCCTCTTTTTCACTCTAAAGTCCCAAGGGAACTGATTGTGAATTTCCTGGGTCTGAACCAGGAAACTTCTGGTTAACAAGCCTCCCTCTCCCATCAACCAACCTAGAGGGCCAACCGGAAGGAGAACTACCCCAGTGATTGGTAGGTGGAGAAACGCCCAAAAACACAGAGGGAGAAATGCAACCGTCTAAACAATATCAGATGATTGACAGTTGGCTATATTTACAATTTATTGTCTAACTACTATTCTAATGAACTTATTCTAGCAATGGGAATTTTCCCTAACATTATTTAATGGCTTGTACTTTGTAATGGAATAGTATATAGTAATTAGGAACTACTATAACTTCCATTGTTTGTACAATTGTACATTTCACTAAGCTATAACGGTAAGTACAGTATTCGAAAACCATAGAACATAATAAAAATCTGGTGTGAAACACTCATACAACTTTCTCTTGCCAATGCGAATAATTAACAATGAACCTAACATTAGAAATAAACAAAAAACTAACCTCAATAAACATAACCTAATTTTAATCATGAGTGAAAGCTGTAAAATGGAAATCACCCTCAGTTTGACTTAAAAATACGGAAAATCACTCTTCACGTTAACCTAGGCTCTGTAGACAAAAATTTGTAGATCTTTTAATTTTCTATAAATTTTATTGTAGACACTTTTGTCGTAAAATGCATACTAAGGCCGAAATTTTTAAAAAATCGATTTTTCACACGTTTTCGTGAGAAAAGAAACAAAATCGCTAATTACCGCTAAACTAAGCAATATACAAAAAAAATGTTTGAAATAAAAGTTGTAGGGTTTTTTAAATTCTCTACAACTTTTATTACATAAATTTTTGCGCTAAAATGCATATTAAAGCCGCAATCTTAAAAAAAACAACTTTTTTTACGTGAAAACAGCCTCACCAAGAATTTCAGCAAACATGGCGCCTACCTATCTTGTAGAGTATAAAAAATTTAGTAAACCAGGCGATTTTTAAAAAATCGTAGGACACGTTTTGAAAAAATCGCAAAAAAGTGAAAAATTACACGAATAAACTACTACTTCCGGTTGACCGATTTTGATGAAATGATGATTTCAAATTTTGAGGCTTGATTTATAGCATTGTCCTACCTCATTATTATTACAATTTTCTGTAGTTTATACCTACAGTAAAATTTCTAAAAAGTTGTAAATTTATTATCTGGAATGGCCTGGAATTCAAATAATGTAGGCCTACACTAAATTTTGACGTCCTGGCAGACAAAGGCTGCTTTTAAAATAATTAATTTAATAAAATATAACAATATTAAAAAAAATTGTTCTTATATTTTTATAATTAATATTTTAATAAATACCGTACAAGGTCTACAACTAAGTTGTTCTATATTCATAAAATTTACCATTCAACCCCATTATGTCAATGAAAAATGAGTACTTTTAATTAACTTGTCTTGAATATTAAACAGGTATTAACATCATTTTTTCCATATAAATTATGACGGTTATAGATAGCCTACAGATATAAAATTATGTATTTTACATAATTTTTAATGACAGGAATTCAACTTTAATTTACTAAACACTATCATTTTAATTATGCTTGAACTAAATATCGGGAATCTGTAACCAAAAATTCGAAAAAATTGATTTTTCGTTTTTTAATCTGTAATATTTTACCCTTTATTCTGCGTAAAATAGTGTATCTTTGGGATTAAAGTTAACGTTCTACAAATTAAATAATGTCCTAAAAATTGTACAAAAAATTCAGTTTTATAATATTTTTTTGTGTTTTAAATATTTTATTATTATTACATTTTGTAAGTGTTTGTTTTATTTTAAAACCAAAACTTACCGGTTTTGTCTAATGGTTTTATAATCTCAGTGAGTCAGCTGTTTAACAGCTAATTTCTGGACACGAAAGTTCCTGGTTCAAATCCTAGTTACTTTTATACAGATTTGAACTCCAGATAGTGTTTACCAGTGTACTTCGATGGTTGGGGTTCAATTAACTGTACTCCCTCAGAAACAATCGGCCTGATTCTGTACGAGACTACACTCATACATATCATTCTCATCTCATTGGTTTTGGGGTTACTTATTGTTCTTAATTTGAATAGATTACAATTTACACACATTAGGAATTAAAAAGAAAATTTAATTTAAAATTTCATATTCTTCTTAAATGCCCATAACAAGCAGGTGGAGTGTTAAATTAATTGCACTCGACCTGTTGGTTCCAGGGCTACAAAAAAATAGTTCTGTTTTTTATCACATAGTCAGCCAATTATGACTTAAATATTTAATAACAGAAGATGTAGAGGTGTAAAAGACACTAGTCAGATTTATCTCCTCTGAGAGTAATGAATTTCACTATACAGCCAGACCCTATGGTGAATGACTTGAAGGTGTCATGTGCAGGGAGGAAAGTGGGTGCTTTTCAGAGGGCCTGGCATACTCTTTCAACTCAGTGAGGAAGGCAATAGTAAACCACCTCATTTCTCGTTTTTACTTAAGTAAAACTTCTTCTAGAGGTTCAAACCAGCCTTTCAGCTGTTGACCTAAACTACCATTCTTCTTATAAATGCAAAAGCATTGTTGCATTCTTTAATGGTGCTTGAACTGGGATGAAAGGAGGGTGTCTTGGAGAAACTCATGAAGAATTAAAATTGGTTGTTAAGGTTGTCAGTTGAAAGGCTGGTTTGGACCTCTAGAGGCTTTATTAAGTAAAACAAAGAGTGAGGTGGTTTACAATTGCCTCCATCACTGAGTGGAAAAGTATGCTTGTCAGCATGCCCAGCCCTCAGAAAAGCATCTACTTTCCACCCTGCAAATAACACTTTCATTTCATTCACCACAGGGTCTGGCTGTATAATGAAATTCATTACTCTCAGCGGAGATAACTCTGACTAGTGTCTTTTACACCTCTACCTCTTCTGTTCTTAAATGGTTCAGTCATATAATTGGCTGACCATGTGGTAAGAAACAAAACTTTTTTTTTGTAGTCCTGGAACTACCAGATCAAGTAAAAATAATTTAACACTCCACCTGCTTGTTATAGGCAAGAAATACTTAATGATGAGAAAAATTTGTATAGATTAAAAAAAATAATTATATGGATATAATTTGGGAGAATAAAATCTTCTAATAGTTGACAATAAGAGTTTGATTGATTTACATGGAGCAATAATCATTCAACTATTAAAGCAATAGCTTGGTTATAAGTTTAATATTTTTATTTATCCATAAAATGAAAAATGGAAAGAAGAATTTTAAGGACATGCATAGGTAAAAAGCATCAGAAAAATGGTATATTTGTACTATTACCTAATAACCAAGTTTATAAAGATACTGACCCAATAACTGATGAGATAAGAAGAAAAAGTTTCATACTATGGTCATTTACTAAGAACACCAAAAACAGGAATTTTAAGACAAATAATTAAAAAGCAAAGCTCACTAGCAACCCTACAAAGTTGGATAAAAGAAGTAAAAGAAGATACGCAGGTATCTTATCTTTAATAGGAGACGAAGATCTCAGAAATAAAACAGGAAAAATCAAAATGCTTTAACGATACAAACACAAGATTTAAATTTAAAGAGGAAAGAAAGGCAAGATCTGAAAATATGAAGAGATACTGGGCAAAGAGAAAAACAGTTTAGAAAAAGAACTCCAAGGATTGATTTTAAGTGGTCCCATGTGGCATGAGTAAACGTTAAAAAAAATTAAGACTATATAAATAATTACTTTCAATAATTAGTGATAAGCTAACTTTCTGGTGATAATTTTCACCGTCAAAAATAAACGTAAAAATCTTACTACTCATTACAATTTTGTTAACGATAAAAATAACAATGCAATAATAATGCTTTATTGTTAATAATTACATTTGCAAAATAAAATTAGAACATATCCGTTACAGTTCAGCAGAAGATTATAATAATATCCATATTATTAATGAAGTGATTGTTTATCAATGTATGCCACAACTGTTATAAACAAAGAGTATTGTGTTAATTATTTCTTTGTTCATACCGCTACTGATTATTTTATTTTAACTGATGTCAAAATCAGGGGATGAAAAGTATTACATTTGTATTAATTTCACATTTTTTAAAATTTGACTTTCACCAGAAGTACACATTTCCATACCTCAGGAGTTAAAAAATTGTTAAACAACATAAAACTCCAAAAATATTTCAAGGTGAACCCCTTATTAATACCGTATTTTAAAACTGTCAACCTAAGTGGTTCCAGTATCACTTTTTCTTTGTGGCTGGATAGTATTGGACTATCCAGCCAAGGGCCAAACTCTCTCTTGTCTAAAGGAATCATTTTCATCTTCCACAGTTCTTTACATCTTTTCCTATTAATTTTTGTTAGGTATTTCTACTTCTTCTCACAATTAAGGAGTAGGCTCCTGCCTGTTCCAACTCACAACAGCGAAAAACTTTATTGGATTATTGCCATCTTTTCCGTGTTCTCCCAACACCTCTCTTCCCTTCCAGTCAGTATTATAAAACGTTGAGGGGATCCTTTCCTCAGGGATTCTCTCTATGTGCTCCCTCAATCGATTTCGATATTCTGTAATCTTCCCATTCAGGTTGTAAACATCCAGTTCCGAAGGCTATTTTTACCCGAGGTGGATTTTTCCTTAAAAGACCTTCCATAGTCTGATTTTTCGAGATGATCAACCTTCGAGACCAGCATAACGGTCCTTCTCAGGACCATTTCATTAAGGTTTACCCTGGCCCTTTTCAGGGCCATCAATCACTCTGTACGCCCTGGCGGACACACAAATAAACGGCCCTTTTCAGGGCCACCAAACATTAAAGGTTTCAACTTGCCACTTAATGTTGCCATCCGGTGACAATTATTTAATAAAAAAAACAGCTCTTTTCTATAAATTTGTCCAGGATTGGAGTCCAGAAATGATAGAAAACCTATGTATGTTAGTCTATTTTAATAAATAACATTTGATACAATGATATAATTTCAAGAAAAGAGTAATGTACAGACCGATGTGGTATAAAATGATGATGTTTTTGCAATAATAACAAACGCTGAACACATCTGGGTCAAATTCATTTAAAAACACTAAGTGTAACTTCTTACAATAAAGTCATTGTATGCAAATTCAAAGCAGTATTTTGTTATCAATGCATGTTCTCATTAAATTAATTATGAATTTTAATTTACAGATTTGGAATTCTACACAGTCCAGAATTACATAAAGAAGTACTAGACATGAATAATAATAATCCAGAGATTGATTCATATTTAGCATCTTGGAGACAACCCGGTTATGAATGGGCAGAAGATATGCAATCACCTAGACATTTTAAAACTCATTTACCTTTAAGTCTTTTACCGCCAGATCTTATTGATAAATGTAAAATTATTTATGTCGCAAGAAATCCTAAAGATGTAGCCGTATCATATTACCATCATAATCGTTTATTAAAAGTACATGACTACGTTGGCGATTTTGAAACTTATTGGAATCTATTTGAAAAAGATTTATGTAAGTACTAGCTGCCCATCCCTGCTTCAATTGGTTATAATTTTGTATTATTTTAATAATTTTTAAATTAGAGTAATAAATAAATCAAAAATAAGAATTTTTGATGTGGAAAAATTATAAATATAATAACAAACCTATTAGTTCAGAATCCAGGTTAACCAATAAATCTTAATAAACATTTTAAATAAGCACAAAACCAAAATCCCATGCAACCAAGAAATAAATAAAGAACTAGGAATTTACAAAATTACACCAAAAATAATCTGAAATAGAGAAAAGTTCAGGAGTTTAATAAAAACCTAAAGTTTCAGGAGGAAAACCAACAAATGATCTGAAGAAAGAAGGATGAGCATTCAGGAAAGGTGAAAGAAGCATAGGCCAAAAGGCTGATCAATTGTACTCTTTAAATCAGGCGATTCAAAAAAATCTATTAGTTGAAATTTATAAATATTTAAGGGTTTAAATATTTAGTACCCTTTTCAACGTCTTAACCCTTTATAGGTCTTTATAAAGTCTTTATAGGTCTTTATTTATAGGTCTTAACCCTTTATAGGTCTTTGGTAAGTATACTTACCACTGGCAATAAGGTCGATTTTTTTAAGAATAAGCTATGCAGTTGAACCCTTTTGGCATTTTATGGTTTTACAGATGTTCTCTGGTAAGTAGGCTATCCAAATTTTGAAATTAGTGCTTCATGAGTTACTTGAATGTGGTAAGGATTCATACCAGCATACAGAACCGTGTTGTTTTGTTGTTACTTTCGTACAGTGCTTAGAAAATTCCGAGTTTTTTTACGGGAAAGTAAGCATTTATGCTAATATAAAGTTAAGATAAGTATTCCACACATTTTTCTGTTATATAGGACTACAAGTTGTTTTAATAAGCATTCTTACTACTAAACAGTTGTGATTCCCATTTCAATAAACATTTTTTGGTAAGTATACTTACCAGGGCTTAACATAAAAAAGTCTTACTGTTCTGGCACTAGAAATGCATTATTCAATCCCTATAAAACAAAATTTAACATTTTACAACATGTATATTTTCCCCCGTTATATAAAGGGTTAAGGGTATATTTTGGAAATTGTTACGGAATAATTTTTTATCGGTAACAGCTCCAGCGAGTTTCAGCCATCTACCTTATCCAGAACTTAATAAGCAAATAATTTTGGTTTAAGGGTTTAACAGCATTTTCATCTGCTTATGGTTACATTTTTGAAATCAATATAAGATTATTTTTTATTTTTTAGGGTGCATTATAGGTGACATCTCCACTGAGTTTCGGCCATTTAACTCGTCCAAAACTTAGTAAATGAAAAATATTGGTTAAAGAGTTAAACACATTTTCCAACCTTTTATGGGTACATTTTAAAAACTATTTTTAGTTGTACTATAAATATCATTACCACAATTCAGCTATCTAACTCGACTGGAACTTAGTAAACAGTAAATATTGCTTTAAGGTTGAAAACCATTTAAACCGACTTAGGGGTATTTTTCTGCCAAGTTAGCCTAGGTTCATTCCGGATCTGGATTTATTAAATAATAAACAAACTAATAACACTTAGCCTAAGTATTTATTTTACAATTTGTTATTTAAGTCATCACCCGAAAGGCTGGTTTGAACCTCTAGAGGCTTTACCAAGTAAAAAGAGAAATGAGGTAGTTTACAATTGGCTTCCTTACTGAGTGGAAAAGTACACTTATCAGCGTGCCAGGCCCTCCAAAAAGTATCTACTTTCCACCTTGCCAATGACACCTTCACTTCATTCACCACAGGGTCTGACTATATAATGAAATTCATTACTCTAAGAGGAGATAACTCTTACTAGTTTCTTTTACACCTCTACCTCTTCTGTTCTTAGATGCTTCAGTAATAGAATCGGCCGATGATGTGATAAGAAACAGAACTATTTTTTGTAGCCCTGGAACTAGCAGATCGAGAGCAAATAATTTAACACTTCACCATACTGTTATGGGTAAATCTCTTAATAAATAAAATATTTAAAAAAATCTTACATAATGTTTCAGTAACGTACAGTCCCTACTGGTCTCATCTTAATGAAGCTTGGGTAAAGAAGAATCATTCTAACATCTTATTTCTTTTCTACGAAGATATGATTAAGGTAAGAATTAAAAAACAAAACAAAACAATTATACTTTCTCTTTCCCAATATGAATATATAGCGAAGGAAACCATTGTTTTCATGTTGATAATAGAGATATCACTGAAAATACATGTTTTCAGCCTCCCTGAACCCAAAAAGCAAAGCATGTTTTTAGCGATTGGTGTGTGTGTGTGTGACAGAGCAAAATATATCAAGAATGGAACTGCGTATGATTTAAAACGTAAGTTAGGTACCACTAGGGAACCCAACATAAATATTTTCATCAAAATCAGTCAACCAGAAGTAGTAGTCTATTAGTGTGATTTTTCACTTTTTAGTGATTTTCTCATAAATGGCTAATATGATTTTTTTTAAATCGCCTAATTTACTACAATTTTTATGCTCCCCAAGATAGGATGAGTGCTAATAAATTTTGTGGGGGCCTGTGCTCTCATGGTAAAAAATGTTTTTTTTTTAAGGTTGTGTCCTTAATATGCATTTATGGTAACGTGTCCTTATGGACTTAGGAGAAAAGTGTATACAAAGAAATTTACAAAACCTACAAATCAAGCGTTTTTCAAGCACTTTTTTCTATAGAGCCTAGTTTGGCTTCCACTTGTGATTTCCCGCATTTGAAATCCTACAGAGGTAAATTTTCATTAAGCGTAATTCACTCATGATTGACGCATGAAGAGAGAACCGTGTGAGTGTTTCACCCCACACTTTTTAACTTTGTTCTACCGTTTATTTTCAAAATACCAGAATAAAATAAATGTGTTAATTCTCACAAATTGTTTATCAGGTTATTTAAAATTTTTACACCATCTTGGTTTCATTATATTGGATCACAGAACTTTTTTACTGGCATGACAACTGCGTAATACATTATGTATTTCCATTTGAGTTCCCTTACACAGAGACTAATTAAAAATCTAAAAATAACATATTTACATAGTTTCCTGAAAAAATATTGAATTACCATGCTTTTAAGTTTGAATTTTAACTGTAAGCTGTTCAGAACTTATAAATTTTGCTAATTTTAGAATTCTTTAATTCCAAAAGGTATTCTGTAAACCCCATGAGGTTACTGAATTCCAGTATCAGTATCAGTGTTAGCTGAAAAAGAAACAAAGGAGTTTCAAGTTTACAGCTGCTGTACTGAAAAAGAAGTGTTTAACTTTTTTGTTTTTCAACAAGTTTAAAATATTTCCCCATGTAATTTAACAAAATTAATGTTAGAAAAAAATGGTCCAATATCTTTTTTACTGATAAATTGGTAACATTTCAAAAAATTAAAATATTTAAGTACAGCATAGAACTCCTACTCTAACATTTTTGCTTTATGTAATTATTTATTTAAAGCCGCATTAACTGCTTGGTTATTGGTGATTACAGTGTGTATATTGTAGCGATATAGTTATGTATCTAGAAGAGTGGGTCTTGGCTAGTGAAAATTTCCAGACCCTAGCTGGGAATCGAATCTCGAATCTCTGCATTTTAGGCTAACATGCTAAACACTATGCTACAGAGGCAGCCGATTGTAACATTTATTTTACCTTGATTTGTTATTTGGATCTTTACGTCACTGATAATATCACAATTTGATCCCTGCTTTTTTGTAAGTTTCATGTGAATTTTAGTTAAGATTTTCAATAGGGATCACCAGTGGAGGTTTTTTTCATGTTTGACTATCAGTTGAACACCATACAAAGTCATCCACACAATTAGTGCTACTTAACAATTAATAGAAACTCTTCACAAACTAACTAGGCTAGCCCAAAGCCCTGTTGGTAACAAGTATATTAGAAATATTTAATTAAGACAATTTTTATGTTTTTTTAGGATCTTCCTCAGATAATAAACACAGTAGCAAAATTTTTGAAAAAATCTCTCACGAAAGATCAAGTAACACAACTAGCTGAACATCTTCATATTGATAATTTTAGAAAGAATATTCCTTTAATAGAGAAAACAACAATTAAAGGATTAGTCAGAGAAGGAGAACAAGGGTTTATTCGGAAAGGTGGTAATGTATAAATTTTCATCATAATCTAGAAAAAAGAAATATTGGATATTACATAATCTTCAATTGGTTTATATATAATTTAGCTAATTTACAATCGTAAAGTTACTTTGTCGGTTTTATTTTTTGTTAAAAACAGTTGGACAAAAAATCCAGTTTGGAATGGACAACAGTTCATAACTAATTACTAATATAAAATAACATCTCCAAAATATTTGAAAATTCATTTTTACAGAAATTTTATGACTGATTTAAATTTGTACCAATGTGATCAATGATACCTGTTATACATTTACAAAATTAACTGAAAATATTTTCTTCTAACTCAGGTAGGCAAATATGCCTGTTTCAGGTCAGATCAGAAACTGACTGACTATCTCCTCCAAGGCCCACCCACACCCCAATTCCCTTAGATCTGTACTTCAATGCTATGAGGAAATTCTTCCTAGGAGAATCTGTTGAATATGATTCATCCATTTCCTTCTGTATTAACTGTTGTTAGATTTCAGTACTTGGACTCCCATCTTTACTCAACATTTTTCATTTCCATACCTGTCTAATCTGGAACAACTTTTGACAGCCTAAAGGAATATCTTTTCTGCTGCCTACAGTCTGTTTCTCTCTTGAACCTGTCTGTTTAATTTGTCAAATTATGTTCCTTATGACGTTGATAACCTACTGCTTTCCATAAGGGCATACTCATACGTCTCTTGGTCCTCAGTATTTGCCAGACACTATGTCCATTTTACGCCCATAACAGACAGGTGGAGTGTCAAATTATTTACATTCCATCTGTTCGTTGCAGGGCTAAAATAAATAGTTCTGTTTTTTATCACATGGTCAGCCAATTAATAAATGACTGAATCATTTAAGAACAGAAGAGGTAGAGGTGTAAAAGACACTTAATCAGAGATATCTTCTCTGAAAGTAATGAATTTCATTATACAGCCAGACCCTGTGGTGAATGAAGTGAAGGTGTCATTTGCAGAGTGGAAAATATGTACTTTTCAGAGGGCCCGGCATGCTGATAAGCATACTTTTCCACTCAGTGAGGAAGGCAAGGTAAACCACCTCACTCCTCGTTTTACTTAGTAAAACCTCTACATGTTCAAACCAGCCTTTTGGCTAATGACCTAAACAACAACAACATGTCCATTTTAGATCTACATGATCTTTCGAAAACCTTCATCATGTTCTTACCTATCTCATGTTCCGTATGTCAAGTTTTCTCTGTTACACCAAATACTAAGCAAAGTTCAAATAGTAATTCTGTTAATACTCCTGAATATCTCTAACAGTAAACCCTCATAAAATCAACTTGGGTTTTAATGGACTGATGGTGGTTTTAATGGATACAACAGAATGTCCGCTAATATTTTTAGTCTGATTCATTGTCACGGTGGATCTGGTGTGATGGTAGGATAATATTTCCCACTTCTTATGAATCTCATTGATATGGGATTCACAGTAGCACAGTGTTGGCAAATGTCAACGTGAATCAGAACAATATTGCAACTCGCACCACCACGCATTTGTTTTGAGGTTCATTTCAGTGATTTATTTTTGATTTGATTTTTATTATTATGCTTTGAAGTATGGACTTAACATTACATTCTATAAAGAAGATGCATCCCTTCGTTGTTTGTGGGATGTGTCCTTCACACATTATAGGAATCATGAATTAAAAAGCAAAATATTCATATATTGAACAGATAATATTGGCGTGAACACAAAAAGTGAACAGTACGGAAAATGTAAAAATTTCTAAACCCCCATGTATTGTTATCTTTCATTTTTAAAGTGCCTAAAATATTATTCCCGCCATAAATTAATTTGCAAATCCACCATATTTTTATTGTGCTTATTGCTATTATTAATTACTATATATAAAAGAGCTACGGAAATTTCAAAAAGAGCAACTTCCTTCGTAATTCTTTGTAAAGGAATGAGTCGCAATTCTTGATAATGTTCATTATCTATTATGTATTATTAAATAACTATTGCTACAGTATTGCATTTTGGTTTTATATTTACTGAATACAGATAAATAGTTAATATTTTATTGCAATTTAACTATACATGGAGGAGAAATTATATGAAAATACTGAAAAATATTATTATTAGAGACTATGGACAACCTTGAATAACAGACTGAACCCCTGCCCCATTAGTGACTGCTCTTCTCTCAACAGCAAACATTAAAATTAATTTTACTTAATTCTTACAAATACTAGCTTTGATTTGTACTAATAATATTTATTAATATAAAAATATATTATTTATTTTATTGGTTTACTAGCTCACTGTGCTTCATGGGAAACTAAACTTAAAGCACTTAACTTCTCACACAACTTTACGCATCAAAAGAACCATGATTATACAAATAAAAAAAATTAGTACAGATAACACAAATTTCATTGACAACAATATGAATCATCTGTGAAAAGTGATAAATACAACCTGAGAATAACTAAATGTTATAAAAAAAGTAGATAAAAGATGCCATATTGCATCATGTTGTGCTGATAGATAAAAGAAATAACTTCCCAAATGGACCTTACACCAAACAAATAAAATAAAAGAGGTCTTATTTTACCAGTAAAAAAAATTGTTCTTTAAATTTAAAAGTTACATGGTGATGCCATTTATAACCTTTGTTACTCAGGAAGCTGTAAGGTTCCAATAATGAAAGAATTTTTGAAATCAGTTGGGTAATTTCTAAGATTATCTCGTACAAACAAACACCAAAAAACCAACAGCTGAACAAACAAACATCTTTATAATAGTATAGATTAATTAATACCATGAGTATTTACATCAATTTTAATAACTGTGTTTTCTATTATTACAGGAAAAATTGGAGGCAACTCAGAATTTTCACCAGAGTTGGAAAAACAAGCAAATAACTGGATTAAAAATAATTTGGAAAAAACTGATTTAAAATTTACAAGTAACTGAAAATTCTTATAAAAATCATTGATTGAACTGAGATATAAATATTAACAAAGAACAAAACTATATTAAAAAAATAATAATACACAAAAATAATATATAATTAATTGTATATTTTATATAATATAATAAAATAATGTATAAAGGTAAAAAATATTTTTCATTCCTTTTCATTAAATACAGTTGTAAATAATAAATACTCCTAATAAGAATATCAAATGAATTACTTCTTTACTTGTAAGATGAGTTTCAGGTATGCTTAAAGATTATATAACATAAGAATTCCTCACTTCTCACAATACAATTCTTTAATGCTGCTAAAAAAAATTGTTTATAACTGTTATAAATATTGATTTACTAAAAATTATTTACTTAATAATTTCACTACATTATTGTATGAGGGTTGTTTTTATTTCAACCTCCGATACGTCATAAATAAAAAATCTGGTGTGGAACACTCACACAACTTTCTCTTGCTAATACAAGTAATGAACAATATAACCTCACATTAGTAATAAAACATTAGAAATAAACAAAAAAACTAAACTCAAAAAACATAATTATATGTTTTTTACGAAAATGTGTAAAAAAGTCAATTTTTAAGATTCTTAGTTTGCATTTTACGACAAAAGTGTATATAATCAAATTTGTAGGATATTAAAAGATCTACAACTCTTATTTAAAGCATTTTTCTCTACAGGGCCTAGTTTAGCGTGAAAGAGAGATTTTCTGTATTTTTAAGCCAAACTGGGGTTGATTTTCATTTTGCATCATTCACTCATGATTCAAATAAGGTTACATTTTTTGAGGTTAGTTTTTTGTTTATTTCTAATGTTTTATTACTAATATTAGGTTATATTGTTCATTATTTGCATTGGCAAGAGAAAGTTGTGTGAGTGTTTCACACCAGATTTTTTTTCTATATTCGCTTGTATTTTATTTATGGCTTATCGCAGATTGAAAAACAGATTGCCTTCGTTTACTGGGGATATTTTGCACGCCCATGACATGAGCGCTTAACTAAAAAAATGTGTAGTAAATGTGTTTAAATGGAGTGCTTAACTAATATCCAGGGGTCCGGGTTTTGATCCCTGTTTTTTCTAGAATGTTTTCATCTGTTACCATTCACTATCTGCATTAATCTCAATGTGAATAACAGTTGGATATAAAATTGGCTTTTGCAACAGACTTGGGTTCAATTCCTAGTCATAGTCTAGCATAGAAGCCAGTTGCAATGACTACAATATGACATCAATGGGCTGGGCATTAGTACTACGGCATAATATTGTTAAGCTTCATTCAGAACAATTCATTTGTAGTTTGGATTATAACTGCAACACACATAACAATTTATTTTTCCTTCCAGGTTTCTTGATTTTTATTTTAAGGAACATTACTTCATGTATTTACTTATAGATGTTCTACACCAGTGGTTCGCACCCTGGCTTGTTGTAAGCAACAGCTAGGGGTGCTGCGGTAGTCACTGAATACACAACAATTTTGATAAAGTAGCTAATTAAAAAGATGTCAGTAAGTAGATAAAAAAGATAATGTCGAACTCGTGCATTTTGCTGAGAGCCGCGGAACAGACATGCGCACTAGCAGCCGAACATTCCGTTCCTCATCTTTCCCATCATGTACAGTCACGTAGGCATACATAAACAATCATGCACAATATCAGTATTTACAAAACCCCTTGATTATTTCCAAAGTCAACTGTCTGATACCCATAAAGCCATTTTAGTAATACCGTCAGAACTATAGTTTTAGTCACCCGTGGTGGCTTATTAAAGCATATTGCATGTATACTCAGTGCACAATTTTAAACTGTAATCGGCTTAACGTTTGTAATACCTTTTTTGGATGTGATATTTTCGTCGAATAGAGTATTTGTTTATTTATATTTATATTTGAAAAATAATACGTATATTAGTCACTATAATTGTGTATAATTATTACAATATTGTTATACTTCAGGAATAATACAATAATACAAAAATATAACTAATATAGGGCAAGAATTACAAAAATAGTACATAGTAATAGTAGGTTCTACGTAACCAATAAATCCAAGTAACGCATGAGGTCTAGTTTAACACGAGCCATACTGTATGTATTGCATGTAGCGGTGTGACTCACAATGTTTGTTTCACAGCTCTCAGCAAAATGCTTAAGCTATAACAATTAATGGTAAGAAAAAGTAAGAAAGTGGATGCAAAGTTGAACTGAACTCTTGAACACTGCATGCACATACAGGCAGTGTGGGTGCAGGAAGCAACGTTTTTTTTAAACAGTAAAAATTTTTTTTTTTAAACCCTTATTAAAACCTAATACCTAATAGTGCGTCGCTGATGGTTCCCGCAGAGCTAGTTAATTATTACCAGTGCTCTGAAAACATACATGAATTGTGTTTTGTACTGCTGTACAAAGTACAGCTTAATAGCCACTACCAACGTTTCCTAACGTTCACTCTGAGGTAGTTTAATAGCGCTAGTCAATCATGTGACCTTTTCTCCCCTTCACTAGTCTAGTAATGTGTCCAAACGTTCATACCGAGCTAGTTTACTAGCACTAGACAATCACTTGATTTTTTCTCCCTGCTAGCGCTAGTCTAGCAATGTTTTCAAACGATCACACCGAGCTAGCTAGTTCACAAGCACTAGTCAATCATGTGGCATTTTCTCCCCTACTAATGCTAGTCTAGCAACGTTTACAAACGTTCACACCGAGCTAGTTTACTAGCACTAGTCAATCATGTGACGTTTTCTCCCCTACTAGCACTAGTCTAGCAATGTTTTCAAACATTCACACCGAGCTAGTTTACTAGCGCTAAACAATCACATGACCTTTTCCCCTTTACTAGCGCTAGTCTAGCAAAGTTTTCAAATGTTCACACCGAGCTACCTAGTTCACTAGCACTAGTTAATCATGTGGCGTTTTCTCCCCTACTAATGCTAGTCTAGCAACGTTTCCAAATGTTCACACCAAGCTAGTTTACTAGTACTACCGCTTTAACTAAGCTAGCTGCTAGTTGTTTATTCCCATCGATGCTAGTACTAGTAGCTAGAAAACTAGCGTCGTGGGAATAGGCTTTAAGAGAAGAGAGAGATGGTTCAGTGATAGAGTTGGAGAGGAGTTGAGTTGGGCTTGACTTGAGGGAACTTGGAAGAGTGTTAAGGAGAATGAAAATAATTAAATAATTTTTACCTCAGATTCCGATAAGACTGGATCATAAATTCTCTCTGCTATTTTTGTTAATGGAACTTGCAGAATTGGTACGTAAATAACTAGTAGAACTTACATCTAACAAATGAGATGTGGTATGATCAACCCGATGTTGACTGTAACAAGCCATGATAAAATTAATTATTCATTATGAAGTTTAAATTTACCTACTTTTATAGTCATCTGATTTGTATGACAATAACCTATAAACTTAAGGTGGTACAGATGTGTAAAAATTTAAAAAAAGTGATTGTCTTTCTATTTTATTTGATTATTACTTTTGTTGCCTATACAAATATATAGGATGGAAAGTATTGCTTTCATGTCGATTTTTTGAAATCAAATTTTCACTGGATATACACTTTTTTCAGACCCCCTGAACCAAATAAAACATGTTTCTAGTGATTAGTCTGTGTGCGAATAAAATATCTCAAGAATGGACATTGTACGAAGTTGAAACTTGAAACTTAAGTCAGATACCTTTACCGGACCTGGCAAGAACATTATCATCAAAATCGGTCAACCGGAAGTAGTAGTTAATTCGTGTCATTTTACACTTTTTTATGATTTTCTCAAAAATGACTCCTACAATTTTTTTAAATCGCCTCAATTACTACATTTTTTAAGCTCTACAAGATAGGGTAGGCGCCATGTCTGCTGAAATTCTTGGAGAGGCTGTTCTCTCATAAAAAAGTGTTTTTGTTTTACAGATTGCGGCCTTAAAATGCATTTTAGGGCAAAAGTGTATCTAATTAAAGTTGTAGACAATTTGAAAACCAACAAATTTTATTTCAAATATTTTTTGTATTAACACTTAGTTTAGCGGTAATTAGAAATTTTCTTCTTTTTTTCACAAAAATCTAAAAAAAATGGTTTCTTTAAGATTTCAGCCTTAGTATACAATTTACCACAAAAAAGTATAATTAAATTTATAGAAAATTAACAGATCTACAACTTTTATTTCAAGCATCTTCCTCTACAGAACCTAGTTCAGCTTCAAAGAGTGATTTTCCGTATCATTAAGCCTAACCAAGGTTGGTTTTTATTTTGCATCATTCACTCATGATTAAAATAAGGCTTTTTGGCCGGAGTATCTTCATAACTTTCTTTATCTGGTATACCACATAATTTGCCATTACTTTCTTAATCTTATGAGCTAGATAAGTAATTATTTTAAAATTTGGCCAATTATAAAGTTGAAAAAATATTGTTTAAAAAATTAAAAAAAGCAAAGTATTATTGGTATACTTTATAAAGCACAATTCAAAAAATAAAATGGTTTTTGTTTGAAATATCTATCTATAGGTACTGTATGAATCTAAGCTTTGTGCAGCTGCGGGATGAAGGGGAAAGACGAAGTACCAGACTGCTGTTACATCATAACACTGTACTAATCATCTCATTGCTCTTCGCTGGGCAGTAGGCTGTCTAGTGCGTGAGATACGTGGGTGTTGTTTTGACTATTCGCTGTAGATAGCGATACAGAATATATGTAGTTTGGATAGTACCCTTGACTACTACAAACATAATACAAGTAAAACATTACTACTACTAATGCAATCTCTCACAGTAGTAGTGACGTAATGCATACCTCTCAGCTGCACAAAGCTTGGGAACGGGCAGTAGTAGTAACTGAGAAAATGGCACCAGAAAACTACTAAAGTAACACACGTGGAATAAAACATCTGTACCCCCTTAAAACATTAAGTTTAAAATTTTTATTTTGAAGAAAAAATAAAAATGGTATGCCAAACTGTACTAACTTTCTGGTTAATCTTCCAGTAGTACTTAAAATGTTTTCACTTGACGTCCGATTTTGATACTTTATCGGCTACATTTGAACCGTTCATGTTTTTCCAAAATGTTGTAAGAACCATTTTGGTTAGTGTGTTTAACCCTTGCAGTGCCGAAACAATATTTAAAAGTCTGATGTAAAGTGCCATTTAATTTGAATAAGAGTGTAAAAAAAGCCAACCATTATTTTGAAAACTTGCAGGTACGCCTGCCATTGCCGACCAAAATTTTAAAAATTAATTTTTATAGTGTTCATAAAAAAAAGAAATCCTTCTAACACTAAAAATATTCAAAACAGTTTTTTTTAAGTTAATTTAAAGTTGCATCGACAGCTTGGTCATTAGCAACTACTGTGGGTTTTGGTACTTTAACGGTGGTTTGAACGTGTTAAAATTTCCAGACCCTAGCCAAGAATCAAACCCGAGACCTTTCGCTTCGTAGGCTAGCATGCTAGTCACTACGCCACGGAGGCAGTTTCAAAATACATTATTCCATTTATTTTTTTTAAAAAGTTTTTTTTGGAAATGTTCGGTTATCCAGATGTTAGCATATAACTTACAGACAATCGGATAATTGGATGTTATCACTACGTAAAAAATATTGATGTCCTGTTTTCCAGACATTGGTACTGAAAGGGTTAAGTACAAAAACAAGAACTCAAATTAGACCATCCACGTCAAAACATTTTAATGCATGTTGTGCCAAAATCATGGAATATCCAGTGCTATAATACCAGTGCTTATATAAATGAAACAATGATACAGTAAAAAAAGTTTGCGAAATCAGAATCCCTTTAAATGCTATATAAAATTAAAGCTAAAAAAATTTAGTTTTTGTAAAGAAAAACTAAACGTTATTAAAAATTTTATGTAGCTATAGAAATTATTGTCCCTTAACAGGGAGGTGGAGTATTAAATTATTTGCACTTGATTTGCAAGTTCCAGGGCTACAAAAAATATTTCTTTTTCTTATCAAATACTCAGCCAATTAATTATATGACAAGAATTTAAGAGAAGAAGAAGTAGAATTATAAAAGACATTAATCCAAGTTATCTCCTATGAGAGTAATGGTTCATAATACAGCCAGATCCGGTGGTGAATGAAATGAAGGTGTCATTTGCAGAGTGAAAAGTCAATGTTTTTCAGAGGGCCTGGCATGCTGATAAGGATACTTTTCAACTCAGTAAGGAATGGAATGGTAAACTACCTCACTCTATGTTTTACTTAGTTGAGCCTCTCTAGAGGTTCAAACCAGCCTTTCAGATGATCACCTAAACAACAACTATTAAAATATTACAGTAGTCCCAACACAAGAAAGATTAAAGTCACTTTACCCTCATTTTCTACAGAATCAATTTTCCAGTTAAACTCTTGTGTACTGTAAAAAATAAAGTACTATTTCTTGTACCTTGTACATTTTCATAAATATTATTTATTGGCAACAGAATTAGTTTTACTACGAATTTAAATCCTTTACCCAATTTTTTTAAAATAGATTGTAGTAAGTGCTTTATTAACACTGCAAGAATGATCATTGGCATGAATTAGATCAATATTTTATAACATGAAGTCAAAATTTTGTACCATGATTTTATACCTTGCCCAATTACATAGTTAGACTATTTTAAGTACTGCTGAGTATGATTTGATTAAAATATAACCTCAACACAATGGTATACGTGAGAATGACTAAACACTTCAACAAAATGGAATCATAACATCAATTTCCTTCATGACTTTGATCAAGAAGACTTCGACTTGATCGGACTCAAATCTTGTCCCGTTTAATGCAGATTTCACCTTAGGGAACAGGTAGAAGGTAACAACATGTGATAAAACGTGGTTTTTTACTTATGATCCGGAAACGAAGCGCTAATCCATGCACTGGAAGAGCCAAACTTCAACAAGAGCTAAAAAAGCTCGAATGAGCAAGTCAAAATTTAAAGCAATGTTGATGGTTTTTTTTATATCCACGGGATTGTGTACCTTCACTGGGTTCCTGAAGGTCAAACAATTAATCAATATCCTACCTTGAGGTACTTTCTAAACTATGTCAAAGAGTAAGGAAAAAATGCCCTGAAATGTGGAAGGACAAATCATAGGTTCTGCACCAAGACAGTGCGCCAGCTCATTCCGCTTTATCTATTAAGAGGTTTCTAGCAAAGTACAGCATCTCAGTGTTAGAACATCCACCTTATTCACCAGATCTTGCACCATGTGACTTCTACCTGTTCCCTAAGATGATATCTGCTTTAAAAGAGACAAGATTTGAGTCTGTGGAAGCTGTAAAAGAGAAAGCGGCACGTGTTTTGAAGGAGCTGACAGAAGATGACTTCCAGCACTGTTTCCAACAATGGAAAAGTCACGTTGTAAGGATAGAGAAGGAGTGTATATTGAAAGTTACAATAAGTGATTATGTATAAAATAAAAATAAAGTTTTTTACGTCAGTTTGTTATTTAATAGCCACACCTCGTATTTTGATTTCTAGAAGCTTTATGGTAATATTAAGTAAATATCTTAAGTTTAAAAAGCAATCCATAGTTTAATCCTTACTTGAACAAATTATTCCAAGATGGTGGAGCTGAACTACATCGAGATGATGGTGTACTATTATCAGATTTCCACAAAAAATGTGCGTTTCCAGTTTCATAATCAAAAGTACTTCTATTGTTATTAACAAAATGGTTATTTGAAAAATCAGCTGTTTGGTTGTACTTTCCAAAACATTTAAATTTCCTATAACATTAATATATATTTTCTCCATAACAAAAAACTATACATTATTAAAAAATTACTGATGATTTAAAATATCTAATGTTACTTTAAATTTTTTGAATACTTTATACGCTGCTTCCAATCAAAACCAGTACAGTACAACCTGTCACATTCAGACTAATATGGCAACCGAATTAAATATGAAAAAATCTGGATATCACGTCATTTATAAATTGCTAGAGGGCCAGAAATAATGAAAATGTTTGTTGTTGATTAGACATTTCTTATGGTTTAGTATTTGTATAACACTGTATTCTTCAAAAAGTAAAATTGGTTAAAAATTGTTACTTACAGTATGCCTACATCAGTACATACTATACTTGAAAAAGTTTGTGATTTTCGTCTGCTCAGACAATCCACATGTTTTTTTTTGGAAACCCTGTCCCTCAACCTTAATGGCATCATTCCAGTTTCACTTGTTTCGTCTTGATGTTGAACACAACTGATCAAAGATTCAATGGTCCTGAGTGCCTCAGAGTGACTAATTATTGTCTTGTCATCCTCTTCAGGTTCAGAGATTTTGTCATTGCTATTGTAGACCATTTCTATGATGTCACTATCTTTAATATTGTTAACTTAATCTTCACTTAACCACTTGTTGACTTTATCGTCATTGATTTCTTCACATCCATGCAGGTTTTTTACAAGCTTTGCAATCTGACAATATTCCAGCTGTAACTTTCACTTTTGCATCCCTAACCATTTCAGTAACCAAAATTGAAAAATTAGTTGTAATTACTGTAATTGTATATGATTGTAGAATTCTCAAAATAAGTACAGATATTAACATACGGTTTTCTTGTCCAATGAAAACTGACAGCATGAGTTATTAGTTAGCACTTCTGTAAGTGAGTAGCTTGTTCAAGCTAGCTTGTCTGGTTACAAAAACTGTACACGGGTTCGCTATCTCTCAGTTACCAACTTCTTACTAGCACTTTCACAATGCGCACCAGTTCATCAGGTAGAAATATCATATAGCTTCTAGAAATTATTGTGAAGAATGCATCTTCCTTTGTCAAAGTTTGAATTCTGATGACAAGGGAAGATGCATTCTTCACACTAATTTCTAGAAGCTTTATGATATTACTTGAAGAAACGGTGCACCGCAAAAGCGCTTGTAAGATGTTAAAAGAAAAATTCATTATATTAATATTACATTATATTACATTATATTACATATTACATTATATTATATTACATATTATATTATATTACATTATATTAAAAGAGCTGGGAAAATTTCCCCATTTTTATGAAATACTTAAGGAAGATGATTTTTTTTGGCTGTTAAATATTATTTTTCATTTCTTCACAAAATTCTGCAGCTAGATTTCTTGTACTACAAAGTTTTATTTTGTGTTAATGGACACCTTTTTTAACGAGTAACCTTATAAGAACTAGTAACCTTTTTAACCAGAAACCTTATAATAAATAAATGTGACCTGTAATATTGCCTATAGCTTAATTACATGACTAGAAATGTTTGATTTACAGTAATTACCAGCTATCTTATTCCATTAGAACAAAATTTTTAACAAATGAATCGCCTTCTACTATCGCTGTCACCAACAAAAGAGAAACATCACAGAAGTTAGCAACTCGCTCATGACTTTTGTTAAGAGGCAGGGAAAGGAATTTTTGTTTAGCTTCAACTTTACAACATTATTACACTGCATATTGATTTCGTTCAGCACTGTCTGCCCATGTTTTCGAGTGACTAACATTTCTGTTAAGGTAACAAATAGTTATATTTGTATAGTTAAACAACAAAAGATTCCGAGATATACTGTATATGCTCTGGGTATAGTATAAGTTTGTTGTACTGAAATTAAAGCAGTCATGCATGCGTACTGATGCTTTTCCCCCTTCACCCCCATTACAAACAAAGGCAAACTCATAACTCAAGTAACTATACCTCTGACAATAATGAAATATGTGCCATTTGGAAGACATGATGTAGAATGGAAACGATGGTAAACCAAGTAAATTCGGATCAGGCAAAAGCCTAATCCCTGCAGGAAAAATATTGCTTTGTTCCACAACTCTAGTGCCCTTTCCATCTTCTCCTTTGTAATCAAACCAACATATTACGACACTAATATTAACAAAAAAAATTAACATTAAAATTACTTTTACCATGCGTTCAAGACTGAATAGAAAACTGAGCCTAACTTTTCATTACACAAATCATAGATATTGGGTTCATCTGAACAAGCAACAGTATTTACGGAGAGGAATAATAGGATAGAAGATATCATAGTCATAAGTATCCATGACATAATTTCTGGAGGCACTATAGTCGCAGCTTCTTGTAACGTTCCATCACCATCATTTATATTTTGAAACCACCATTTATCCATTAATTGTGGGTCTACACCCTGTAAAAAGAAAGATAACTGATAATTCTTGATGATTAACCATTTTTATCACGTAGTTGTAATACTTTTAAAATTTATCAAATCACACTTAGATATCTTGCTTTTGCAGACAACCTTGCAATCATTTCTTGGAATACAGAAACAGCTATACAACAAATCAATGCGTTAAAAACCACGTAGAAAAACTAGAACTACAGATTTCCTTTGAAACAAACTAAATACAGTTAAACTTCTCTAAACGACCACCCTTATTCAGCGACCAACCCTATCTACAACTGAATATTTGCGAAACCGATTTTATTACTGATAAGACCAATGTATTCTATACCCCTATTAAGCGACCACCCCTCACTTTGACCAACAACCGTCGAGTAAAAAGGTATTTTCGTTTTCGGGTGACCATAAATTTTATAGCCGTAAGGTTTAGGGAATTTTCAATACAGTAGATAGATATCAATTGAGGAGGTCTATGTAAAACAGGCGTATACTGGTATACACCCTTTTAAGGGAGATGGTGTTTTTGAACTCTACCCAATATTTTTACAGACTTAAAAATTTTATTTTAATGTCTTTGTATTTGAATTCGAACGCACTGAGCACTTTTTGGTTCTGAATTAGGTTAAAAAAAAAGTAAAAAACCCCCCTTTTACCGCATTTCGCTTACAATACTTAGGCTTACAATACTTAATGAAAAAAAAATTGCCAACTTTTCTACAAACCCCAATTAAGCGACCACCCCTCAAAAGAACAATTTACTCTTAAAATTGTGGTAGTCATGTTAGAGAGTACAATAAAAGTTTAACTGTACAATATAAACTTCTAAATAGCCTTACATCACTTGACAAAATTCAGAAAATTTGGAAAAGTTGATAGCTTCAAGTATACTGGGGAGATAATATGGCAGAAAACCACTGTTAAAAAAATTGTTTACAACCAATGTTATAAAAAATTAAAAAACTTACAACTTTTAATTTAAGCTTTTATCCTACATATCTTATTTTAATATCAATTAGTAATTTTCCATACTTTGCCAATCAAAATGAAGATCCAACAGAGATTTATTTTCATTTAGCGTCATCGACTCACAATTAAAATCAGGATAATATGTTTTTGATAATTTACATTAACAAGAAGAAAACATGTGAGTGTTTCATACCAATTTTTTAAATTAAAAAAAAAACTGTAATGGTAGGTTTTTTTGGAACCAATTCTACATGCTCATTTAGATGTATTACAATTTTTTTTTCATTCATACGATACGAAAGTTAACAACATTCAATGTGTGCTATCAAAATTAGAAAACAATTTGACAGAATGTTGATAGCTATGTTGCGAATAACAACACTGAATTGTTTAAACAAAAGCCTAATTATTGCGGTTGAAAATACATATAAATAACCACAAGCTTTAAAAAGTTGTGGTTATTTAAATGTGTTTACAAAAAAGCTGAAAAAAAACTTGGTTGATGAAACTTTTAACAGTGAACAAGAAATGCTTTCTAAATAGTTTTTGGTTGAAAATATATAAATTTATTAGTAAATGCTGAAGCAAAGTGTGTATTATTTGACAAACATGGTTGGATGACACACCTATTGAAGTAAGCAAGGAAGTAGATATAATCAATGAATTGGTAAGTAATGAATTTAACATGGAGGTAAAATTTAGGGATTTTTTGCAATGTGTCAACAATGCTTGAACATTTTTAATAAATACAAGTCATTACATATGAAAATTAACTGATATACAAGACCAAACAGTGTTTAACAAAGATGAATAAAGTTTGAACCTTGTCCTTTGTAGATAAGATTAACGTGAGGAACAAATGGAAAGTAATATGTAATCCTTAGAACTGTAATATCAGACAAATGGAAATCTTACGAGCAGTTAAATAAACACGATTACAACCACCTAACAGTGACCCATAATTATAATTTTGTTGATCCCGACATCTGGGCACATACCCAAACTATTAAAAGATTAGTAACACAGTGTAACAAAGTTTTTTGTGGCATGCACCAGTTAATGCTGGAATCGAATCTTTGTGAATTTGTATGGCATCATCACCAGGAAAAGGATCTGTTTCAACAAATGCTACAAGATATAATTGCCTATTGGTGCCCAGAACAAAGGTAAGAAGTTTATAATTGAAGGGGTCGGGAGACGACAGAACTATCCCACATCAACATAATTGTACGCAATGTCAAAAGTTTACTGAAATCTACAAATCATGTTTTTGAATTTTTTGTTAAACATCTGTTTTGTCTGTTAATTTAGGTTCTTAAGTTCGTAAATATAGCATCCTGTTTAAAACATGCTAAACATTTTATTTTTACAGAATATTTTAAAAAAAATTAAGCTGGAAATTTAGTGGGTTAGCACTTTCTTCTGCTGACCCCTTCAATTGTCTGTGTTTCTATAGAAAATTTTCAAACATTGTCGACACTTAACTAAAAAGATCCACATTTAGGCTTATCAGCTTTATCTTGAAATGTCCTGTACTCCCTTTGGGAGTCTCCTGGATATAAAAAACAATTATTATAAAAAATATGGCATAAAAATTTACAAAAACCAAGAGAATGAGATTAGGGCACAATAAACAAATTAACACCCACGTAAAGAAGGAAATATTTATTGTTTAAAGCAATACGTGTATTTTTGAAGCAAGCTGAATAAAGATTGCAAAAGTGAAACTGAAATAAAAACAAAAATTGGAATGGCTTAACAACATTCGACAAAAAGAAAACTTACTATGTAGTAATGGAATTAAGTCAAAGGAAAAATTCAATATAATGTTATCTTTGAAGTATACAGCTATAAAGAAAAACAACTGCTAAAGACTTTTGAAATTGGTTATGGAGCAAATAAAATGCACGATCAGAGCAATGTACAAGTATTATGAAAAATTTAATATCAGAGAATTTTATAAAAAAAAATGATTCAATAGAGGAAAACTGAATGGCTAGGACACATAATGTGAGAACACCTAACTGAAATTATGTTGGAAGCATCAACTGAAGGGAGAAGAAAAGAGGATCACAAAATAAAGGTTAAAACCTAAACTCGTATTTTTTAAATCTTAAGAAGGTCAGTAATCTTCATCCATTTTAAAAAAATTATATATTTTTACTCGATCTGCTAGTTCCAGGGCTAGGTACAAAAAAAAATAGTTCTGTATCTTATCACATAGTTAGCCAATTATATGACTGAAACATTTAAGAACAGAAGAGGTAGAAGTGTAAAACACACTGTAATGCTTTTCACGGTTGATGAGCTCTGCTGTTCCACACGTTTAGACCAATCAGAACGTTTGCCAGCGTTGTCAGATGGTACAAATGTTTCAGCCTAACAAACATTACGTGCGCGTGTGTATAAGAGCCGCAGTAGTTCACTCATGTCTTGCATCTCGTACTGAACACATCGATTGTAGAGCACATGCAATACTTTATCATATAATCAGCTGGTTGTATGTTCATAGGTTATTTGTTATCAAAAAGACCAAAAAACTGGCTGATAAAATATATAACAGAGCTATGAGAGCAAGTATTGGCAACGTTGCTGGCAAGTCATTGGCTAGCTATGAAGTGAGTAGGGGGCAATGTGTATGTTCAGAGCTCACCAGCTTTGAAAAATTGTATAGTCAGAGTTATCTCCTCTGAGAATAATGAATTTTGTTGTACAGCTCTGTGATGAATGAAATGTCATTTGCAGGATGGAAAGTAGATGTTTTTCAGAGGGTCTGCATGCTGATAAGCATACTTTTCCACTCAGTGAGGAAGGCAATTGTAAACCACCTCACTCCTCAATTTACTTAGTAAAGCCTCTAGAGGTTCACACCAGCCTTTTTGGCTGATGACCTAAACAACAACATCATGTATATTTTGTGGCAAACTTTGTTTTGTTTATATTTTTATTTTCTTGAGACTCTGCCTGTAGTTTAGAGATGTTCTGACTGCAGGTCTTATAAGTAACACACTGTTATACTCCCACCATGAGTCAGAGTACAATTTAAAATTAATATATGTTTTTAAAGGGACTGCATGAAGTACTATAAAATTTAAGATTCTCGTGGAAAACAGAACAAGTCAGAGATAAAGACATAAAACGAAGTTAACACTTAAGGTAAGGTTTGTTGAAATTGACACCAATAATTTTTTATCGGATAAACTTATTGGTTTAAAATCGTAAGATTAAAATGAAACAGTAAAACAACATTTTAATTTTTGATAATTATTCAAAGACCTTTTATTTGTTTAACGTCCGACTGTTCTGCAATTACTGCTAATGCAGATGGTAAAGGATGAAATGATTTTTTGTAATGTATGAAAATATGCCGTGCCTGAATTGGATTCGAACCCAAGACCTGTTTGTGTCTGAATCTGAATATAAAAACTAAAAATATAAACCACAAACCAAGCAATGGAGCAAGGTGGTATAGGTGCTAATGGCTTTGTCTGTGGGGTGAGTTTTGAAAGATTTACCTCAGATGTTAAAAAATATGCAAAACAATAAATAAGTTCTTGAAAGAATGTCCAGATGCAGAAAAAAATGACTGCAGGTATCAACAGTAATGACGTCTGAAATATAAACAAAAATAATTATAAACACTCTCAAGATTTCAAGTTTAAGTTTAAAGTTCAAAGAATTTTAAGCTAAAATAAAATAAAATGTTTAGGGACTGATCCTGTCTGTCATGAACCACTCAATTTTTATTATTTTTTATTTTCTAATTTCTTTAATTAAAACATGACCATTAAATAAATTTTTACTCATTTTATCAACACATTATAATGGATACATACAAGGGTGGTGCCATAAGTACCCGGCCTGACCTAGAGATGGTGGTAATTGTAAGAAAAATATCATTGTATTAAAAAGTACACAATCTATAAAACATATGTTTCAAGTTTGAAGACGACATGTTGTTTATTATTTATTTGGCAGCCATCAACAGTGAACGTTTTCAGTGAATTTGTGAAAATGGAGAAAATCGTCGGTCATCGTTATGTGATAACAATACTGTCATTTGAAAGGCCTCAGCCCAACCAATATAAAAGCTGAACTAGATTCTACTCTGGGTGAATCTGCTCCTTCATTTACAACAGAAAAATATTAGGTAGCAGAGTTTAAACGAGGCCATACGAGTTGCCAAAACAAGCATAGCAGTGGTCGACCAAATGAGGTGATGACTCCAGAAATAGTGAAGAAAATCCACAAAGTGGTACTGTATAATCGTCGACTGAAAGTGCATGAGGTAGCAGACATAGTAGGCATTTCAAAAAGTACGATACATCGTATATTATCTGAAAATTGGACATGAGAAAGCTGAGTGCAAGATGGGTGCTGCGTTTGCTCACACTCTAGCAAAAACAGTGTCATGAAGATGTTTCAATTGAAAGTTTAGTGAAGTTTCACAGCGATAAAGCAGAAGTTTTGCACCATTTCATAACAATGGATTTAGCCCTCGAATTATTTCTGTTCCCAAACTTGAAAAAATGGCTCAGTGGTCAAAAATTTTCTAACGACGAAGAAGTGATGTCGGCAGTTAATGGCTGTTTTGAGGAGCAAGACAGTTCTTATTAAAAAAAGGGTATCGAACTTATTGAACATCGCTGTGAAAAGTGTATACAGCTGAAAGGAGATTATGTTGAAAAATAAATATACTTTTCCAAAATTTTTGTGTTTTCTTTGTTGGGATGGGTACTTTTGGGACCAACCTCGTATAATACATATAAAATCAAGTCATTAAAAGTGTTTGTTGTTTATACAAATCCATATGCCTGTACCTAGAGCCACCAAATTTTGCATGTAGTATCTTTAAGATAAAAAGAAGGTTTTCACAACAATTCAAATTTTATTTGTTATTTAGTTTTTTATTAATTAACAAAGTAAAAGCATCAGATTCTTTAGTGGGGAGTTGATGCCTTTAGTGGGGATACTGGTAGGATGGACCTTGGGTATCTTCCGCCACCTTGAAACATTGTGATGAAGGACAGGAGTAGGAAGGGGTAGGATGTGGTCAAACATCACTATAATGGATTTACTGAATTTCACACTCAACGCTTGGCCATGCTTCTCCAACATTAGAAAAGAAATAAATGAAAATACCTTTCACTTAACGGTATCAAAACAGAAATTTTAGAAGCTCTGTAGCAAATAATTAAATTTCCTACAGGTACTTACATGAGTTGGCACACCAAAAATTTGTACATTTATTAACTAAATAAAAAAGCCAAAACTATTGTTGAGCCCCTATCATTAAGACAAAATGAATTATTTTAATTTCTTATTTTCCATTGAAAACATTATTGGTTTTTTCATGGGCAACATGCACCGGGTACAGACACCCTGAACCCAAAAAAACATGTTTGTAGCAATTGGTCTGTGCGTGTGAACAGAATATCTCAAGAACGGAACATTGTACGAAGTTGAACCTTGAAACTTAAGTTAGATACTACTACAGGACCCGACACGAACATTTTCATCAAAATCGGTCAACCGGAAGTAGTAGTTTATTCACGTCATTTTTCACATTCTTACGATTTTCTAAAAAACAACTGCTATAAATTTTTTAAAAATCTCCTCACTGCAATTTTTATGCACTATAAGAAAGGGTAGGCGCCATTACTGCTGAAATTCTTGGGGAGGCTATACGTAGAAAAAAACCTTTGTTTTAAGATTACAGCCTTAATATGAATTTTAGCGGAAAAGTGTATTAATAAAAGTTATAGACAATAAAAAAATCTTTAATTTTTATTTCAAACAATTTTTTGTGTAATGCTTAGTTTAGCAATAATTAGTGATTTTCTGGTTTTTTTTCATGAAAATCTGTAAAAAATGGATCTTTTAAGATTTCGGCCTTGGTATGCATTTTACAACAAAAGTGTATATAAAAATTTATACAAAATTAAAAGATCTACAACTTTTATTTTAAAGATTTTTCTCTACAGAGCCTAGTTTAGGGTGAAATAATGATTTTCCGTATTTTTAAGCCAAACTGATGTTGGTTTTCATTTTGCATCATTCACTTATGATCAAAATGAGGTTATGGTTTTGAGATTAATTTTTATTTATTTCTAATGTTTTGTTACTAATATTAGGTTATATTGTTCATTATCTGCATTGGCAAGAGAAAGTCGCGTGAGTGTTTCACACCAGATTTTTATAGCTTAGTTTAGCTAAACAAATTTAGAGCACCACAACATTTTATACTCTTTTGGTATGCGGAAATTTTTGTATGTGTAATAATATAGAAATTGATTTTAAATTCAAATGAAAGCTTTTAACTGTGTAGTAAGAGCTAACTCATCATCGGCTCTACTATGTTTAAACCCCTTTTTTATTTAAGTTTAATATTAAATTTAAATTAAATTTGAATTTAATTTAATAAAAGTAAATTAAATTTTTAATTCAAATTTAATTTCAAGTTTTTAATTGAAATTAATTTAACAAAAGGTGGAGTTAACCACTTCCCTTCACGTAGATCATTACTTAGGAAGATTCAATTTCTTACAGTTCCTCATTTAGAAATGTTTGAAGTGATAATACGAGATATGTAAAGCAAAATCATCATTTACAGATCTTAGTTTTCACAATCATAACACAAGAGAAAAAGAAGTGATAAATGTAAACAATGCTAATCATCACAGTAAATAATTTCAACCAAACCCAATTTATTAAGAGAGAAAATATTTCAATACATGACTATATCTTTAAAAATCTGGTATGAAACACTCACACAACTTTCTCTTGCCAATGCATATAATGAACAAAATAACCTAATATTAGTAATACAACATTAGAAACAAACAAATAAACTAACCTCAAAAAACATAACCTCATTTTAGTCATGAGTGAATGATGAAAAATGAAAATCAACCTCAGTTTGGTAATAATACAGAAAATCACTCTTTCACGCTAAACTAGGCTCTGTAGAGAAAAATGCTCTAAATAAAAGTTGTAGGCTAGATCTTTTAATTTCCTATGAATTTTATTTAATTATCTTTTGTTGTAAAATGCATACTAAGCCTGAAATCTTAAAAAGTCCTATTTTTTTGCGCTCAAATGCATATAAAGGTCGCAAGCTTAAAAAACCATTTTTTTCTACAAGAGTGTGCTCTTGCACACTCCCCAAGATTCTGTCCCCAAGAATTTCAGCAGACATGGCGCCTACCCTACTTTGTACAGCATAAAAAATGTAGAAAATGAGGTGATTTTTTAAAAAATCATAGGAGCAGAAAATCATAGGAGAAAATCGCAAAAAATGAAAAATGACACGAATAAACTACTAATTCTGATTGACCAGTTTTGATGAAAATGTTCGTGTCAGGTCTAGTAGTAGCTAACTTAAGTTTCAAGTTTCAACTTCATAAGATGTTCTGTGCTTGATATACTTTGTAACACACGCGCGCGCGCACACACACACACACACACACACATACACAGACCAACCGCTAAAAACATGCTTTTTGGGTTCATGGGGTCTGAAAATGTGTACATCTGGTGAAAACTTGATTTTGAAAAATCGACATGAAATCAATACTTTCCTTCCTATATATTCATATAGGGAAGAGAAAGTAAATAGATAAAGAATTTTTTAACTGAAATTTGTATACAAAAATTCTTTTCTAAATAATTCTTTATTAAAGGAAAAATGTAAATAATCATTCAACTGAATGCTGAAGAAAAGTTTTTAGTATGAGTATTGAGTAAAAATTACAATATAAAAAAATTATGTGAAGTTCGTGCATAATCATGCATTACGATTCATGTTAATACATTATATTTATGTGCTATAATAAGTCAACTTATAAGTTCTTGAGATATCCCAAATTTTTTTTGGGAGTCTCCTGGACGTAATTAACTAAATAAATAAATAAATAAATAAATCACATAATTTACTCAATTTAGAAAAGAGAGAAAAAGTATGATTACTAAATTTACCTGTAAAAAAGATTTACATCTGTCACCTATTTTGAATTTGTCAAGTTTCTTAATTGATGGAAATAAATTAACATTTATGTGCTTTACACCAATAAGTAAACACAAAGTAAATACAATAGTCGGAACAGAATGTAAAAAATTGGAACTAAAAGTGAGTGATACAAACCGCTGGATCTCGGTTAAAACATACTGAAAAGGCGATTCCATTGCTAAACGAAGTTTACTGTTGGCTAAATTACAGCAGTACGCACCACCCATCATACACTGTAAAATATTAACATTTTATAATCACTAAAACACTGTAAATAAAAACCATAGATAAAAAACAACATTATGTAAATAAAATCATACTTTAAAAACTGATACATAAAAAAGTATGTTGTTTTAGGTTTGAACAGTTGTTTAATAACAATAACATCTTTCAAAGTGTAATTTCTTTCTTCTTTTCTACTGAATTTCATATGTAAATATATATATTTCAAAATTTTGATAAGCTAGGTACTTACTACTACTTACTTTTTTTTCTAATTTGTGTACGTTGCAATCTGTTCAATTTAGAACAATAAGCAACCCCATGACCCAATGAGATGAGGATGATGTGTATGACTTGTAAATGAGGTGTAGTCTTGTACAGACCCAGGCCGATCATCCTGAGAGAATATGGTTAATTAAACCCCAACCATCAAAGTACACCGGTAACCACTGTCTAGTATTTAAATCCGTATAAAAGTAACTACCTTTACTAGGATTTGAACCAGGAACCTTCGTCTCCCAAAATAAGCTGTTTAACAGCTGATTTTGGCGACGACTTTACCTCTAGACCAACCCGGTGGGTCAAGCTAGGTACTTGAAAAAATATTTTTTTTATTGGTGTTAAAAACAAAACAAAAAAAACTGGTGTGAAACACTCACACAACTTTCTCTTGCCAATGCAAATAATGACCAATATAATCTAACATTAGTAATAAAATATTAGAAATAAACAAAAAAATAACTTCAAAAACATAACCTTATTTTAATCATGAGTGAAAGACGCAAAATGAAAATCAACCTCAGTTTGGCTTAATAATACGGAAAATCACTCTTTCACGCTAAACTAGGCTCTGTAGAGAAAAATGCTTTAAATAAAAGTTGTAGATCTTTTAATTTCCTATAAATTTGATTCATAAACTTTTGTCGTAAAAAGCATACTAAGGCCAAAATCTTACAAAAATCGATTTTTACACGTTTTCGTGAGAAAAAAAACAGAAAATCGTTAATTACCACTAAACTAAGCGTTATACAAAAAAATGTTTGAAATAAAAGTTGTAGGATTTTAAATTCTCTACATTTTTTATTATATAAATTTTTGCGCTAAAATGCATATTAAAGCCGTAATCTTAAAAAAAAACATTTTTTTACGTGAAAACAGCCTCACCAAGAATTTCAGCAAACATGGCGCCTACCCTATCTTGTAATAAAATAAGAAAATCTTGTATAAAAATTTAGTAAACCAGGCGATTTAAAAAAAAAAAGTAGTAACAGTTTTTGAGAAAATCGCAAAAAAATGAAAAATTACACGAATAAACTACTACTTCCGGTTGTCCAATTTTGATGAAAATGTTCGTGTCGGGTCCAGTAGCGGTATGTAACTTACTTTCAAGTTTCAAGTTCGTACGATGTTCCGTTCTTGAGATATTCTGTTAACACACACACACACACACCAATCGCTAAAAACATGTTTTTTTGGGTTCAGGGGGTCTGAAAACGTGTAGATCCGGTGAAAACTCGATTTCGAAAAATCGACATGAAAACAATACTTTCCTTTCTATTATATTCATATAGGCAAGAGAAAGTAAAAAAGGAAAGTGGAATATCTGGGTCACAGTATGTGTGGACCAAGGTATGAAATGCTTCGCTTGATAATACAAGGCAAGATTCAGATGAAGAGAGATGTGGGAAGAAGAAGTTCTTAATTGGAGAACATTTCCAACTGCTTTTGCTGTATCTCAGTGGAGCTGTTCAGAGCTGGGATGGCCAAGGCCTGAATGGCCATTATGATTGCCAACCTCTTGTCAGAGAAGGCACAATGGAAGATGTCAACATTTAAAAGAAATATACTACAACACGGAGGTCTCTGCTTCGATTCCCCTTACGGATCTGGAAATTTTCAAGAGTTAATACCCACTATTTCATTACACAATGTAGTCGCTGATACCCTAGCTGTTGATGTGACTTTAATTTTTTTTATCCCTAATGTGTATAGGCCTACATTGCAATATGTTTAATTCAGAACAATAAGCAACGGCATGACCCAATGAGATGAGGATGATGTGTATGAGATTTAAATGAGGTCTAGTCTTGTACAGACCCAGGATGACCATTCCTGAGGAGTATGGTAATTGAACCCCCAACCATCAAACTACACCAATAACTACTCTCTAGTATTCAAATCCATTTAAACGTAACTACCTTTACTAGGATTTGAACCAGTAACCTTTGTTTCTGAAAATCAGCTGTTAAACAGCTGACTTGCGATGATTACTACCCTTAGACCAACCCATTGGGTCTAAATATGCTAAAAAAGGAACAGATTGAACTGACACATTGATGAAGTTCTATGAGACAGTGGCTGTTGGCATTGACATACAACAGTGAGGGCAAGGCGTGGAAGAAGAAGTATGAGAATTCCATCCAGTCTGCAGAGATGAGGTTTTTGAGAAGCATTAAGAGTTGTAGTTGATTGAATTGGTTCAGAAATGAGGATATAGAGCAAGAAATAAGCATTAATTCTTTTAAGGAGACGTTTGTTGAGTACCACACCAGAAATGGACAGATCATCTTCAAAAAATATCTCCATGTAGGATTTCTAGATTAATCAAAAGTTACAAACAAATTGGAAAACTTGATCTGGGACAGCCACTGGCTAGGCGGATACCAAAACATTTCCTTAGATTTAATCCTTAAATGGTAACAAAAGAACTCAAAAAGATTGCCATGAATTGGGAACACAGCATAAAGGTGCTGAACATTAATGGCTTAAAGATTGGACAAGAATTTATTTTTGGTTTCACATCAAACAGTTTTGGCTAATGCAGAAGGCGATAATGTGATAAATGAAAATGAGTCATGAAAAAACGCAGACCTAAGTAGGAATTGAACCTGGGAAGCCAGCTGTGTTGACCTTTACACCAATGGACCAGGAAGAGGATAAAAATTAATAAAATTAAATGCTTAGTATTTACACATGATCTCTCTTATCAGAAAATATACATGATGCTCAGAAAAAACTATAAATAGGCTACTTCATGAAAGTGCTGGTAAAATCAGCTTCCAAGTTTCCATTGCAAAGATTAAATTTATGAGTAAATTCCAAATAACTGGCCTCGTAGAGCTACAAAATAGAGAAATGGTTGAACGAATAGAGGTTGTCTGAGAAGTTAAACGATAAACGTTTTGTTTCCTGTGAAGCTGAATGTTAATTTGACTGCACATTATACATTGTCCATTACACCGGGTCATCAAGAAAGGTTGAATCCATTTTAAAAAATTACAGTTTAAAAACTACTGGAGATAAAGTCATAAATGTTTTTTTGTTGTAAACAGAAAATATTAAAGTTTATTTGTTAGTACAACTGTACCGCAAATTGAACACATTGCATTGGAAAAAACATTAACATAATTTGGCAACAAGATGGAGCACCTCCTCATTTCAGTCTTCTAGTATGCCACGCCCTCAATAAAAGGTTCCCTGACCGATGGATCAGCAGAGCCTGTCCTGTGTTTTGGCCTACGAGGAGTCCAGATTTAACCCCACTTGATTTTTTTTCTTCTAGGGTTGTGTTAAAAACTATGTCTATAAAAAGAAAATTCAAAATGTGAATCATTTACGAAAATGAATTGCTACTGCTGCTGCTTTGGTCACGGTCGATACGACATGGTGCACCTGGACAGAGGTTAACTTTTGTTTACATGTGTGCAGGGCAACCAATGGTGCTCATATAGAAACTTATTAAGTACTTATTGAATATATAGAAACTTATGGTTTATTTAAATCCATGACTTTATGAACGGACGGGTATAAGAAAGGAGTGGGGAGACCTAGGAAAAGATGAACGCCAGAACAGGTTCAATTACAGCCTAATCCACGATGGAAGACGACGAACTCAGTTTGTTTCAGAAATCTCAGTTTGAGATAATAAGATGATTTCTTTTTCAAAGATATTTATTCCTACTTCTGTATAAAAAATCTAAAAGTAGGCTACTATCAAAAACCCTTGATGAAAATGCAAGAAAGAAAATTCTAGATGAACTTTACACAATCATTTCCTGATAAATCATAAAAAAACTTATTAAATTGTCAAACACCTTTAATATTTTCTGTTTATAACAAAAAAAACTTTAACTTTCCAGTAGTTTTTAAACTGTAATTTTTTTAAATGGATGCAACTTTTCTCGATGACCCGATATTTATGCAGTTTTACCTATCAAAAGAAGTGCCTGTGTGCCAAAAAGTGTGTGCCTGTGTTTTCTAAAAGCATTGACAAGTTGATCAAGTGCGACAATCAATGATTTATTTTTATTTGACACATTTGATAGAATTTCAATAGTGTTTTATTAAAACGTTGATATCCACAAATTAAAAGAGTGAATAAAATAAATTTAACTAACTCACTGCAATGAATGGAAACTATGGTACTATGTACTTGTATTTGATGAATAAGATACTGATTGGAAAGCAGGCCATTCAGTTTTAATCTACACTGTAATCTATACTATACACATAACAGAATTATTAATTTGCCAAAGCACAGTAGTAGCAGTGGTAGTAGTTACAGAAAGAAATTGTTGGTTCAAATTGCTCAAAGAACTAACTGCACTAATAGTGATAAAACACGTCTGATTTGAAGGTCATGAGTTCAAATCTTGAATAAATTTTCTGAATAATTGATTTTACTCCTTTACTTATTCACTAAAATAAATTCTTTATTTATATTGTGTTTTAACAGCTGATTTTCGGAGACGAAGGTTCCTGGTTCAAATCCTAGTAAAGGTAGTTACTTATATACGGGTTTGAATGCTAAACAGTGGTTACCGGTGCACTTTGATGGTTGGGGTTGAAATAACCATACTCTCTCAGAAATGGTCGACCTGAGTCTGTACAAGACTACACCTCATTTACTTGTCATACATATCATCCTCATCTCATTGGGTCATGGGGTTGCTTATTGTTCTGAATTGAACAGATTGCAACGTACACACATTAGGAATAAAAATAAAAATATTGTGTAAATAGAACAGAGTCAATATACTACCAGATGAATTTTGCTTAACCAATTCAAACAAGAAAACAACTAAAGTTAATATTTGACAATCAACACTGAAGTACTGAATATTGTCCAGATGCACACTTCTTTTGGTTTATTTAAAGTTACATTAACTAATTAATAAATAAACTTAATTGTCACATAAAATATTATTTACATTATATAAATTATCCTGGTAACATAAAATAAAAAATCAACCAAGTTGCAACACATAACCAGACACAAACAACAAAAACACCTTATCCATAGCCACTAAAATAGGGCATTGGTTATAAAGTGGTCACATTACCAGTGACAACATAGGCGAGTGAAACCATTTTCAAAATGAATCATTCCATAGAAGTGGATAACATTCTGAAGTTAGAAAGAAGAATAATTAAAACATGCTTGAATAAGAAAACACAGGAAAATGGTTACTGGAAGATAGCATCAAATGAACCTGCATACAGGAAATAGAACCAGTATGTAATAAACACAAAATTAAGAAAAGAGAATCTCCTTTTTAGGACACCAGAAAATAGAGTACTTAGAACAAACACAGAGGTTACTTGGAATAAGAAATATGAAATAAAATGTTTCAAGGAAGTAAAAAAAAGATATGGAAAAAATGCAGATTACAGTGGAAGATTTAAGGCACAAAACAGGAAAAACTAAAATTCTAAAAGACAAATACATCATTACAAGCTAGAACTAGAAAATACATGAAAAGGGTGTTTTGAACAAAGTAAGAAAAGTAAGATCCGATAGAATAAAAAAATACTGGGAACCAAAACTTCAAAAGAAATCCAAGAACTAATTGACAAAAGTGATCCAATGTGGTCAAACAAGAAAAAAATACAAAAGAGGTGCCCACACATAGATTCCAAGATCAAAATTGGAAGAATTATCAGAATGAGCTGCTTTGACTTCACAGATGATCTATCATTGTTGTCCGACAATCACTAACCAAATCAACACCCTTCAAGAAATATCAGCAACAATTGGGTTCCAGATATAATGTGCGGTAACAGAAGTAATATCAACCTTCATGCAAGCACTTCAAACTCTTCAACTAAAAGTTTCCTAATGAAAACAAAAATTTCAAAACCTTGGTGAAATAATCACATGGAATCTCAACGAGAAACTATCTATTGCAAATCGTGGTAACAAACTTAAGTAGAGCCAAAGAGTCTCCTGAACCACTGCTAAAAAAAAGTCCCTCCAAATCAATTCTAAACTACAACACTACAACTCATAAAATTAAAACAGAAGCCTTGTATGCCTGTGCAACAATTTTCAAACTGAGCACTCTATGTCAAACTCCAAAAAATAGACCGAAGAATTTTATGAAAAGCCATTAGTTTCAAACACCAAGTTCACAGTAAATAGTGGGTAATCCCTAGCAACATAGTCTACAAGAAAAATTAGTTGGTAGTCAACACAATGAGATAAAGGAGAAACATTTTATCTCTACACACTTCCTAATACAAGACTCGTTAAACAGCTCCAAAACTATCAACTCAAGAAGAAGAATCAAAATAAATGGCTCCATGAAATAAAGTGCGACTTGAAGGATTTAAACATAACAGAAGATATGATTAATTTTCTTGAAAGAAAATAGACAACTAAAAAAAAATAAAAAGAGAAAATGAGGGCCAACAGATAAAACTATGAAGCACATGTGGCAGCAAAAGAGGCAGCGTCAAACTTACTTCATATTTTGAAGAGCTAATGGACATGAAGTGACTTGATAGGTATTTCAAAATTATAGCTATAAGGCGTATTTTAAGTCAAATGTGCACGTTCATGGAATCAAAAATAATTAAATTAAGAATGCTATGATTTTAGTATTTAATTTTTTTTCACCAAATACTTAGTTTAATTGCGATTTAAAATATTCTAGTAAAACCGTGTTACCATTAATCATTGACCCACCGCGTTGGTTTAGTGGTGAAGTCGTCACCATGAGTCAACTGTTTTTAACAGCTAATTTTTGGAAACAAAGTTTCCTGGTTCAAGTCCTAGTAAAGGTTCCTTTATGAATATGATTACTAGCCAATGGTTACCAGTGTACTTGGATGGTTGGGGTTCAATTAATGATACTTTCTTAAGAATGGTTGGCCTGAGTCTGTACAAGATTACACCTCATTTATATATATCATCCTCATCTCATTGGATCATGGGGTTGGTTATAACAGATTACAATGTACACGTGTTAGGAATTTAAAAAAAAACAATCTATCAAAAATCACGGTATTGAAGTGAATTTACTGTAATAAAATGCGTAAAGAAAGACAATGCATAAAGGAAATAAAAAAAGCTACCGTTTTTTGTTTTAACATTTTTCTGCAAAATGAAAATTTTGACAACCCACAAGTGAGCAAGTTCACATAAAAATTGAAATAAACAGAGATGTATTGGATTTAATAAATGACCTTTATTTGTGAATTTATAGCACACTGGTAAAAATTTACAAATAAAAAATTATAATTCTTCAAAACAAATTTAGAATTACACTAGAGTGTTAATAAATAAATATTGAAGTTATTTCAACTAATATAAGGTTCAAAGGTATTACAAGGTCACCTACAAAATCTTTACTATTTTACATACAGCCTAATATGTTTCCCCTCAAATAAAATCAGGTCAAAGGGGGAATATAAAGCAGTATATGACCTATGAAGACAGCACCTCCCCTAACACAATCAGCAAACATTGTTTAATAACATCTGCCTCTAGAATGAACAGTTCATTTATGTGAAGGGGAATGAACTGAATGCACTGAAAATACTAAAGGGGTAAATAGGTAAATTATTGATAACAATATTCAGGTCTACAAAATTTTTACTTTTATTAAATATTACATTGTCACATTACAGTCCATTAGTGCATTACTAATTTAGTAATACATAGCTGACATAAGTAGACTGATTTCTTTCCTTGACCACGTAAGGTGACTTTAGACGTTTCTGGAAGGTTTTTGCAGCCCATATTCTCAGCATTCATTCACTGTAGGCTTTGCTCCTTTCTTCTGCCCACCTGGTGTTCTGTTTTTTCTCTTCATGGAAACCCTTAAAGTTTGTAATTATTTGTCTGAACTAGGTTCGATTCATTAAGTTTTCTCAGTTTATTCCAGTTTTCTCAGTATCCTTTCTGACTTTTTTAAACCATTTATCCAACACCTTAGGTCTATAATTAAGTATCTTAACAATTTTCATCACTTATTTTTATCTATCTCCCTTTTCCATCTGTATTAGCTAAGGCTAGCTAATATTCACACGATGCTAGTTTAGTTAAAGTGCTAATATTCACTAGTACGCTAGTGACTTTAAACAAATTTGATTTTACTAGTGCTAGTAGGGGAGAAAAGGTCCCGTGATTGACTAGCGCTAGTAAACTAATGTCATGGGAATAGGTCTTTAGTGAGCGTAACAATTGGATACAAAACTAACAAAAATTGGGTTCATAACAGATACAAACAGAATTCATTTTATTTTTCTATACTTTTTTTTAAATTATTTTATCTATTATTATCTTTTACAACATAAATATCTTTTGTACAGCTTGTATAGTAAACGTACCATAGTTACTGGAATTAAATAAAAATGAAATACCCAGAAATAGAGTTAAACTCCTTGGTTAGATCAGTAGAAAAATGTTAAAAATTTAAAGTTGAAGATCTCGGAATCAATTTCTAGCTAAATTCTAGAAAACCTTGGTCGGTACATACTGTAGTAGTCAGCTAAACTGGCTTCTGCACCAGGGGTCCCAGTTTGATTCCCATTCAGATGTGGCATTTTTTCAACAATTATTTTCATCTATCATTCTCCATTGTTTGGATTAGCAGTAATTGCAAAACAGTTGGACAAATAAAAAGCGAAAGATAAAATCTATAAACCTTCTTACAATCAAGGATTAGGCTTCTACCTGTTTCGACTCACAACAGCAATAAACTATTGAATTATTGCCATCTTTTGCGTGGTCTCCCAATGTCTATCTTCCCTACCAATCTGTATTGCAAATCACTGAGGGGGATCCTTCCCTCAGGAATTCTCTCTATATGCCCCTCCATCGATTTTGATATTCTGGAATCTTTGGATTCAGGTTGTAAACATCCAGTTCTGTTCTTATGTCCTCATTTCTTAGTTGGTTCCTACGACTGAAATCCTTTGTTCTTTGCAGGAATTGTATCTCTGCTGCCTGTTTTCTACTCTCCTGAGGTCTGGTACTAATCCACAACTCACTTCCATAGAGTAGGACTGGGTTAGCCATCACCTAGTACAACTTTATCTGAGTTTCTGTTCTTGTTTTCCTGCCTAGGGTTTTACTAATATTGCCGCACACTGTTCAGAATTGGCCAACTTTCTACTCTATATCCAAATCTTGATCAAAGCCGATGACACAACTTAAATAATTGCATTGTGATACTTTTTCAAGCACATCATCTACCACAATTTTAGACTTGGTAGGATATTTACCAGTAAATTCCATTACCTTTGACTTTTTTATGGAAACGTTGAAATTATAATTTTTTATATATTTCACAAGTATGCCCCATTGCGACTTCACACGCGAAAAATGGTGTAATCAATTTTTACATCAATTTTTAAAAAAATATGTAACAGAAATTGTGTAGCTGCTAGATCAACTGCATACTCCAACGTACACACACGCGCACGTGTGCACACATACACATACAACGTTTTGATAATTTCCCACGCGTACGTCTCTTGTCATCAAAAAACCCCTTCGTCTACTTTAATAACAATACATACTCACATGTACACACATACATATTTATTAAAATTTTCATTAGGACCCTTAAGGTTATCATTTTGGAAAATTTAAAAAGAAATTGTTGCTGTGAATATAAAAATATGAATATGCTGTCAAAATTTCATGAAAATCCATTCAGTAGTTTTGGAAAATAGCCTGCACAAAAACTCATGCTTTGTCTTTATAATATTATTAGTATAGATACAGGGTGGTTCACGAAGATATGCCGAAACTTTGGGAGCTCATTGTACACATAAAAATAATGAAAAAATTTATATAAACATGGGTCCAGAAATGCTTCGTTACCAAGTTATGGCTAGCGAAAGATTTCACCCAGTTTCAGCTCACCAAGTGAAATGAGGTCTTCCTGAAATTCTGGTAAGGTACATTATGGGGTGAATTCAATCATTTCTTATGGTTTTTTAACTGATAAATTGAATAAAACAGGTCCCAGAACTGTAAGTTAAAAATTTTTGAGAAAACCAGTGTCAAAAATGGAGTGAAAAAAACACATTTTTTATCTTTGGGCAACAATAACTTTGTTATTTCACCAAGAAACAGATAAAAATTTTAAATAAAATTTGTAAAAATTTTTATTCTGAACAAAATGGCGTAAATAAAGTACACAGAAAGGGAATAGATGTTTGATTAAATGAATTTTTATTCATATTAGTGCAACACACCTTTCACATTTAACTGACAATAACTTTGTTAATTACCCATTAAAAAAATTAAATTTCTAAGAAATTGTATAAATTTCAATTCTTAAATGAAAAATTATTTTTTTACCTTCACAAATTCATACTAAATTTGGTAATCGATTATGTTGTTGTTTAGGTCATCAGCCAAAAAGCTGGTTTGAACCTGTAGAGGTTTTACTAAGTAAAACGAGGAGTGAGGTGGTTTACCATTGCCTTCCTCACTGAATGGAAAAGTATGCTTATCAGCATGCCGGGCCCTCTGAAAAGCACTTACTTTCCACTCTGCAAATGACACCTTCACTTCATTCACCACAGAGTCCGGCTGTATAATGAAATTCATTACTTTCAGAGGAGATAACTGATTAGTGTCTTTTACACCTCTACCTCTTCTGTTCTTAAATGATTCAGTCATTTCATTGGCTGACCATATGATAAGAAACAGAACTATTTATTTTAGCCCTGCAACGAACAGATTAAGAGTAATTAATTTGACTCTCCATCTGTCTGTTATGGGCAGATTCGATTATATGGTCGTTAATTAAAAATTAGTTAATACGACAATATTTAAATGAAAATAAAATAAAATTTGTTTACTTATTAAAAAAAATATATTTATAGAAGTTTCTTTTGTATTGGTTATTGTATTATAAATCAAACGGTTTGTTTACAAAAGTTTTCGATTCATTATTTGAAATGTTATTGAAAGTGAACAAGAGCCCATTGAACCGAAAGGTTATCGAGACAAATTTATATTGTCAGCAGACGTCTACGTAAAAAAAATAAATAATTTAAGTATACACAACACTAGTACATATTTATGCGTGCGCATGTGTTTGTAACAAGATGTAAACAGCGAAAGCCCTTTAAATGCGACCTTGCCCGCTAAAAAGCGCGCGTTTGTAGAAACGGCGCGACGCGCGTCTCTTGCTCTACTACCTACCTCCTGATCAATCCCCAGGATGGACCAAAATTGATCGACCCCTCGCTTCACCACTTCTTCCATCTGTTCCTCATACTCTTTCAACTCCTCCACGATTCCCCTTTTCCCTACAATCCCCTATTTTCCCCTACTATAACATTCTGAATCAACACCGCACCCTAGATGCCGCTCAATTCAGTTTACATGTTCACCCCAAGATAGAAACACATCTTAAAAAAAACTACGTAAACTATCAGGTAACTAAAATAATCTTAAATATTATATTATTATTTATAATAATTTATAAATCAAATTATTTTACTAAATTTAACAATCAAATTCAAAATAAATCAATGATCTATTATTACATCCCTACAAACGTTACGTATTACGTAATACGGTTTCCATTGAGCTTAACCTCGTTTTTCACAGAAAAAAATAAATAAAAAATTTATTCGTCTAGTAACTTTATCAATATTTATAATAATATAAATTTAACATCTCAACTAAACTAAAATATAACATCAAATTTAAAAATTAATAAAATCCATGATAGTTTAATTAGTTAATAATTATTACGTTGTACCTAGAATACTATGTTTTTTCTTTCTCATAGTATCGTAATATGATGAAATTCATCTAGATTATTAATTTTATTAATCCATGTCACAGGAAATTAAATAAAGAAAATTAAACCGTTTTTAATAACAATATTTGTTAAAAATATATATATAAATAAAACTGTAATTCACAATTCAAAACTCCAGGTCCAGGATTCGATTCCTGAGTTAAATATAAAAATAAACTTTTAATTCATCAAACTTATTGATACTTTTAAAAAAATATAAGAAGTAACGTTTGTTAGTAGAGGTAATCTCAGACAATACTCAATCGATTTCAAAATTAAATTTAACTGTTAAAAAACTTGCAGCTTCCTAAGTAGTACAAACTATATGACCACGCAATTAATTTTTTTTTTAATTTTGTGATTGATGATAAATGAAGTCATGTTTTATTTTAGTAGCTGTTTGATATAATGTCGTTAAGGAAGGTTAGTTTTTTATCAGTACCTACGACAACATCATTTTGTACTAATCCGTTTTTCAAAATTTTTGAAAATTATTTTCGGAAAACTATTCAAAAAATAATGAAATTTATGATTTCTTTTTTCAAAGTTATTTATGTTGTGTTGTTTAGGTCATCAGCCAAAAGACTGGTTTAAACCTGTAGAGGTTTTACTAAGTAAAACGAGGAGTGAGGTGGTATACCATTGCCTTCTTCACTGAATGGAAAAATGCGCTTATCAGCATGACGGGCCCTCTAAAAAGCACATATTTTCCACTCTGCAAATGACACCTTCACTTCATTCACTACACGGTCTGGCTGTATAATGAAATTCATTACTTTCAGAGGAGATAACTCTGATGAGTGTCTTTTACACCTCTACCTCTACTGTTCTTAAATTATTCAATCATTTAATTGGCTGACCACGTGATAAGGAACAGAACTATTTATTTTAGCCGTCCAACAAACAGATTAAGTGTAAATAATTTGACACTCCACCTGTCTGTTATGGGCAGGTTATTTATGTAATATATTCTAAATATCAAAGAATCGTACCAATTTAAAAAAAAATAGATTTTACCTATTTTTACTTTCTCTTGCCTAGATGAGTATATAGGAAGAAAAGTATTCCTTTCATGTCGATTTTTCGAAATTGAGTTACCACCGGATCTACACGTTTACAGACCCCCTAAACCTAAAATAAACATGTTTTTAGCGATTGATCTGTGTGTGTGTGTGTGAACAAAATATCTCAAGAACGGACATTATAAGTGGTTGGGAAGTTACAAAATTAGTGATTAATGGGTAAATGAGAGCTTTTATATTTATTTATGAATACAGAAGACTAATAATTGCTAGCCTCGAAAGAGTTGGGTTGAAATTGAGTTAGTAAACATCACTGGGTGGATAAAAATAACTGTTATTAGACTATTAGAATATAAATACTGAGTTTTTAGAACTGTATCTCGGAAAGTAAAATAATATTATTTATTTTTAAAGGGTAATTACCCTTTTTTACCCGACAGGCGCGTGTGGTCATAATTAAATTTTTACTTTCTCTTGCCTATATGAATATACTGGTAGGAAAGTATTGTTTTCATGTCGATTTTTCGAAATCGAGTTTTCACCGAATCTACAAGTTTTCAGACCCCTGAACCCAAAAAACATGTTTTTAGCGATTGGTCTGTGTGTGTGTGTGTGTGTGTATATGTGTGTGAACAAAATATCTCAAGAACGGAACATTGTACGAAGTTGAAACTTGAAACTTAAGTTAAGTTCTACTAGAGGACCCGACACGAACATTTTCATCAAAATCGGTCAACCGGAAGTAGTAGTTTATCCGTGTCATTTTTTACTTTTTTGCAATTTTCTCAAAAACGGCTCTTACGATTTTTTTAAAATCGCCTCATTTACTAAATTTGTTATGCTCTACAAGATTCGGTAGGTGCGATATCTGCTGTAATTCTTGGAGAGGCTGTTCTATTTTCTCGTAAAAAATTGTGTTTTTAAGATTGCGATTTAATATGCACTTTAACGCGAACATGTGTATAATAAAAGTTGTAGAGAATCTAAAATTCTACAAATTTTATGTCAAACATTTTGTTGTATAACGCTTAGTTTAGCTGTAATTACCGATTTTCTGTTTTTTTCTCCCGAAAACAAGTAAAAAAATCGATTTTTTAAAATTTCACCCTTATTATCATTTTACGACAAAAGTGTATACAATCAAATTTATAGGAAATTAAAAGATCTACAACTTTCATTAACAGCATTTTTCTCCACAAAGCCTAGTTTAGCGTGAAAGAGAGATTTTTCGTATTTTTAAGCCAAACTGAGGTTGTTTTTCATTTTGCGTCTTTCACTCATGATTAAAATTAGGTTATGTTTATTGAGGTTAGTGTTTTTATTTAAATCTAATGTTTTATTGCTTATGTTAGGCTATATTGTTCATTATTTGCATTGGCAAGAGAAAGTCGTGTGAGTGTTTCACACCAGATTTTTTTTAATATTCATTGTTTTGATATAACTCTATCACCATAATTTAAATGTAAAAGTTTTCATTGCTATTATTATTTTTCCCCTAATATAAGACCAATTTCAGGGTGAGGGTCTCAACATCGTACCTCCACTATGTTAACGTTTGACCCATTTTCTTAATAATGGTTAGAGATAATTATCCCGAATAAACACACATTTATCAATATATTTCATAACTTTTAACACAGAAGTTTGTTTTTTTAATATAACTTTTTTTTTATGCATAATCTGTTGTCTGCCCATAGCAGACAGGTGTAGTGTCAGATTATTTACACTTAATCTGTTCGTTTCAGGGCTGAAATAAATAGTTCTGTTTCTTATCACGTGGTCAGCCAGTTAAATGACTGAATCATTTAAGAACAGAAGAGGTAGAGGTGTAAAATACACTAATCAGAGTTATCTCCTCTGAAAGTAGTGAATTTCATTATACAGCCAGACCCTGTGGTGAATGAAGTGAAGGTGTCAATTGCAGAGTGGAAAATACGTGCTTTTCAGAGGGCCCGGCATGCTGATAAGCGTACTTTTCCACTCAGTGAGGAAGGCATTGGTAAACCACCTCACTCCTCGTATTACTTAGTAAAACCTCTACAGGTTCAAACCAGATTTTCGGCTGATCACCGAAACAATAACAATCTGTTGTATAACAATAAATGCAACTTATCAATTAAATTTAAAACATGAAAAAATTACAACCCACTGGTGTAATTAACAAATTATAACATTAAAACATATTATACTGTTCTTAATTATTATTTACAATCAAATTAGATAAATAGTGTCTTTTTAAAATTAAAATAAAAAAAATAACCAAAACCACCTTAAAACGAAAAAATCTGGTGTGAAACACTCACACAACTTTCTCTTGCCAATGCAAATAATTAACAATAAACCTAACATTAGTATTAAAACATTAGAAATGAATAAAAACTAACCTCAAAAACATAACCTTATTTTAATCATGAGTGAATGACGCAAAATGACAATCGAACTCAGTTTGGCTTAAAAATACGGAAAATCACGCTTTCACGCTAAACTAGGCTCTGTAGAGAAAAATGCTCTAAACAAAAGTTGTAGATCTTTTAATTTTCTATAACTTTTATTATATACACTTTTGTCGTAAAATGCATACTAAGACCGAAATGTTAAAAAAATCGATTTTTCTCACGTTTTCGTAAGAAAAAAAACAGAAAATCGCAAATTACCGCTAAACTAAGCGTTATACAAAAAATTGTTTGAAATAAAAGTTGTAGAATTTTAAATTCTCTACAACTTTTATTATATAAGTTTTTGCGCTAAAATTTATATTAAAGCCGTAATCTTAAAAAAACAACGTTTTTACGTGAAAACAGCCTCACCGAGAATTTCAGCAAACATGGCGCCTACCCTATCTTGTAGAGAATAAAAAATTGAGTAAAATAGGCGATTTTTAAAAAAATCGTAGGACCAGTTTTTGAGAAAATCGCAAAAAACTGAAAAATTATACGAATAAACTACTACTTCCGGTTGACCGATTTTGATGAAAATGTTCGTGTCGCGTCCGGTAGTGGTATGTAACTTAAGTTTCAAGTTTCAAGTTCGTACGATGTTCCGTTCTTGAGATATTCTGTTCACACACACACACACAGACACACAGACACACACACAGACCAATCGCTAAAAACATGTTTTTTGGATTCAGGGGGTCTGAAAACGTATAGATCCGGTGAAAACTCGATTTCGAAAAATCGACATGAAAACAATACTTTCCTTCCTATATATTCATATAGGCAAGAGAAAGTAAAAAAACAAACTGAGAAGTAATAAATAATAAGCACATGATTCCGAAATACATGTATAATATTCAGACGAACTAATGTCCCCTAGCCGTGGGAGTGAGAGAATGCATAACGCTCTCACTCGCACAAGCCATACGCGACGTTCCAATAACATTGTCGTATAATTTTACTCATTGTTGTGAGCAAGCGTTTATACATGCAGTAAACTAACAAGCAAGATAACGACTGTAGTATGTTTTCAGATTTGGATTACAAAGGTAAAGACCTTTGAGCGCATGCGTAGTTATGCCACATATCTCCCTCTCACTCGCTCGGCTATGGGACATTAGCTCGTCTGGTACCTATACACCGAACTTTACTGGAGATAATTAAAAATTTTCATTCAGTTATTTACAACATTCACACTCAAACACGCCAGTCATCTACAAAATATTAATATTATATATTATTTACAATTTTAAAATCACACTATCAAATGCCCTCGGAGATCCAGTACTGAAGCACGTTTTAGTTGTTTGTTGTACTGCAGTAGTTTGTTGGTACGATCATTTTAAAAATATAATGTTTTTTTTGTACCGAGATACCTACAGCGTATTCCATATTTCACATTAGAAAATAAGTAATAACATAGAAACTGACAAACCCTCGTGTTAAAAGTTGTAAAACACATCCAGTGTTATGCATAAAACAATTCAAGAGCTTATCTCTGCTCATCCTGACAAAATCAGTCTTTTGTATTAAAAAAAGGACTTTTCGGTAAAACGGATTTAAAAATGTATTTCCAGAGATGTTGAACACCAAATGTTCCTTTCTGTGATCATGACACTAATATAAAAATCTGGTGTAAAACACACAACTTTCTCTTGCCAATGCAAATATATAATAAATATATTTATATTTTACGTCAGTCTCGTTATTTAATAGCCACACCTCGTATATAATGAATTTGAAATAAAGTTTTATTTGAGGAGTGTCAATGGATTCTTTCTCTTTAAACCCATTTTGCTGTACATTACACTTACTTATAGTCTGATAGTAAACAAAATTACTGGTAAAAAACTCTTAAAGTAATAGTGTACCAAATTTTAGCACTGTAGTTGGTCCGGTTACAGAACAAGCGATGAGCGAGTCAGTGAGGTCTTATCCATTTATACGTATTTATAATAATGTATAAATAAAATTAATTTAAATAATAATAGATATCTCACTAGTTGACTGGTAATATAAATATGACAGAAAGTTGAATAGCCTGGGTTCAATCACCGGGGAATAATGTATAAAAAATGCATTTAACATTCTTTCACTGAAATACGGGATACGTAACTAAAATACTTCATTCACAACTTCGATAAAATGTAATAAAATTAATAATAATACCCCAACGTATAGTATGAGTATAATGGGATATCGTTCTTTAAACAATTGTTTATTTGTAAGTAATTTTTTTTTTATTTGTACAAAGTTCAACACTTTCATTTGAGTACTCCTCGTTTAGAAGTAATTTAGACCACGTAACTTGAAACACATTTCTTGAAGCGTTTTTTTCACCTCATATTTTCAGCATTCTTTAACTTTTCTCCTTAATTGTGTCCATCCGGTGATATTTTCTTCTTCGTGGAAGCCCTTGAAGTAACTTATTAGTCTAAAAATCACCTTTTTATTCTGTCTGAACATGAATCCCGACCCTTAGGTAGCCAATATTTATTTATTTCTATTATATTAATTACAATATATATATATATATATATATATATGTGTGTGTGTGTGTGTATATATATATATATATATATATACACACAAAACACACACACACACACACACACACACACACACACACACAGGTTTCTTAGTTTACTGAACAGAAATTACTTTTCTAAAGTATAACCTGTGCTCAGGAAAGGAAAGTGATGATATAGGTAATAATAATAATAATAAATAATAAATTATAGTGAAATGGCTGTATAATAAAGACCGCAATTTATAAAAGGTAATAATTAGTTTTATTTTTACTTCCTCTTGCCCTGTATGAATATTATAGGGAAGGAAAGTATTGTTTTCATGTCGATTTTTCAAAATCGAGTTTTCACCGGATTTACACGTAATCAGACCTCCTCAACCCAGAAACATGTTTTTAGCGATTGGTCTGTGAGTGTGTGCGTGTGGGTAGGTGGGTGTGTGTGTGTGTGTGAACAAAATATCTCAAGGACGGACATTGTACGAAGTTGAAACTTACGTTAGGTACTACTACTACTAGAGGACCCGACACGAACATTTTCATAAAAATCGGTCAACCGAAGTAGTAGTTTATTCGTGTTTAGATATACACATTTCAGGCCCCTGTACCCAAAATTACATGTTTTTAGCAATCGGTCTGAGTGGTTGTGAACAAAATATCTCATAAACGGAATAACGTACGAAGTTGAAATTGGAACTTCAATTAGCTTCAATCAACTCGACACGAACATTTTCATCCAAATCGGTCAACTGGAAGTAGTAATTTATTCGTGTAATTTTTGAAATTTTCTCATAAACGGCTCTTACAATTTTTTTAAAAATCGTCTAATTTACAAAATTTGTTATGTTCTATAAGACAGCGTTAGCGCCTTGTGTTTTAGCGATTGGTGTGTGTGTGTGTGTGTGTGTGTGTGTGTGTGTGTGTGTGTGTGAGAGAGAGAGAGAGAGAGAGAGAGGAGAGAGCAGAATATCTCAAGAACCTAACACCGAACAAAGTTGAAGAGGACCCGAAACGAACATTTTCAGCAAAATCGGTCAACCAGAAGTAATAATTTATTCGTGTCATTTTTCACTGTTTCGCGATTCTCATAAACGGCTCCTACGATTTTCTTAAAAAATCGCCTCATTTACTAAATTTTTTTGCTCTACAAGATAGGGTAGGCGCCATGTTTGCTGAAATTCTTGGGGAGACTGTGCTCTCGTAGAAAAAACCGTTTTTTAAGATGGCAGCCTTAATATTATTTTAGCGCAAAATTGTATATAATAAAAGTTTTAGAAAATTTATAAACCTACAACTTTTATTTCAAAAATTTGTTTGTATAACGCTTAGTTTAGCGGCAATTAGCAATTTTATGTTTTTTTTTCACGAAAATGTGTAAAATAACGATATTTTTAAGATTTAAGCTTAATTATGCATTTTACAACAAAAGTGTATGATCAGATTTATATGAAATTAATAGATTTACAAATTTTGTTATAAGCATTTTTCTCTACAGAGCCTAGTTTAGCGTGAAAGAGTGCTTTACCGTATTATTAAGCCAAACTAAGGTTGATTTTCATTTTGCATCATTCACTCATGATTAAAATAAGGTTATGTTTTTTGAGGTTAGTTTTTTGTTTATTTCTAATGTTTTATTATTTATTTTTTACTGCATTATTCGCATTGAAAAGAGAAAGTCGGGTGAGTGTTTCATACCAGATTTTTTAAAGATTACATGTTTTTAACTGTAACGGTAAAGTAAAAACGTGAAGTAATTAATTTTTCTCCGCCTGTAGAAAAAAAGCAGAGTATTAAGGAAAAGGTAACGTCTCAAGGAAAACGGAAAATAGACGTTTAATTAATTATACGAATAACATCCATAGTCTTGCTCTAAGATCACTAACTGATGTAAAGAGTCTGATGATGACGTAGAAAAATGATGACGACACAATAATTACACTGAAGTTGACATCCAGAAATTAAATATACCCAGAGGTATAACTGCTGTGTATCCACTACAGAAAAGGAAGCGTAGGTAGTTATATCGTACGTCTCGTATGATTTATCAAAAGGATAAATCGCGCTTAAAAAAATACCAGCTTTACAACAAAATTAAATTACTGTTTCATCTTTCATATTAATAAAGATCTGGAGTAAACACTCACACGACTTTCTCTTGCCATTGCAAAAAATGAACAATATAACCTAACATAAGAAATAAAACATTAGAAATAAACAAATAAATTAACCTCAAAAACCTTATTTTAATCATAAGTGAAAGACGCAAAAAGAAAATCAACCTCAGTTTGGCTTTGAAATACGGAAAATCACTCTTTTACCCTAAACTAGGCTCTGTAAAGAAAAACGCTGTAAATAAAAGTTGTAGATCTTTTAATTTGCTATAAATTTGATTATAATTTTTTGTCGTAAAATTCATACTAAGGTTGAAATTTTAAACAAATTGATTTTTTACACCTTTTCATTAGAAAAATCCAGAAAATCGCTAAGAACCGCTAAACTAAGCGTTTTACAAAACAATCTTTGAAATAAAAGTTGTAGGATTTTAAATTCTCTACAACTTTTATTATATACATTTTTGCGCTTAAATGCATATTTAAGTCGCAATCTTAAAAAAAACAATTTTTTACGAGAAAACAGCCTCCCCAAGAATTTCAGCAGACACGGCGCCTACCCTATCTTGTAGAGCATAAAAAAATTTAGTAAATGAGGCGATTTTTAAAATAAAATCGTACGAGCCGTTTTTAAGAAAATCACAAAAAGAAAAAAATGACACAAATAAACTAGGCTACTACTTTCGGTTGACCAATTTTAATGAAAATGTTCGTGTCGGGTCCCCTAGTGGTATCTAACTTAAGTTTCAAGTTTAAAGTTGGACGATGTTCCGTTCTTGAGATATTCTGTTCATACACACACCAGACCAATCGCTAAAAACATGTTTTTTTTGGGTCAGGGGGTCTGAAAACGTGTAGATCCAGTGAAAACACAATTTCGAAAAATTGACATGACAACAATACTTTCCTTCCTATATATTCATATAGGCAAGAGAAGTAAAACATAGTAGCAACAACACCGGCGCGCAGCACGGGTTCATTACTAGCCTCAGTGGGGTGTATTAAATAAATCGGTGTATCGTTAATCCCGGTTCACTCCATATTTTAGTATTTATATACTTTCTCTTGCCCTATATGAATACATTATAGGGCAGGGAAGTACTTATAGTTTTCATGTCCATTTTTCGAAAACAAGTTTTCACCGGAAGTATACGTTTTCAAGCCCACTGAACCCAAAAAAAAACATGTTTTAGCGATGGATCTGTGTCCGTGTATGAACAAAATATCTCAAGAACGGAATGGTTTACGAAGTTGAAATTTGGAGCTTAAGTTAGGTACCACTACGTGGACTCGATACAAAAATTTTCACTAAAATCTGTTAACCGGAAGTAGTAGTTTATTCGTGCGATTTTTCACCATTTTTCCGGTTTTCTCAAAAACGGGTCCGAAGATTTGTTTTAAAATAGCTTCATTTACTACCTTTTTTTGCTCTACATTGTAGAGCATAATTAATTGCAGAGTCTACAAGATACGGTTAAGCGCCATGTTTGCTGAAATTCTTGGGGAGGATGTGCTCTCGTAGAAAAAAATGGGTTTTTTAAGATTGCGGCCTTAATATGAATTTTAGAGCAAAAATATATACGAGGTATGGCTATTAAATAACGAGACTGACGTTGTAAAAAATTTTATTTTATACATAATAACTTATTGTCACCGTCAATAGGCACTCCTCTATCTTTACAACGCTCCATGCGAATTTTCTATTGTCGGAAACAGTGCTGGAAGTCATCTTCTGTCAGCTCCTTCAGGACACGTGCCGCTCAAAAATGTTTGAAATGAAGCTCGCAAAAAGATTTCAGATTTTTTTAAGATTTCAGCCATCGTATGCATTTTACGACAAAAAAGTATAATGAAATTTATAGGAAATTAAAAGATCCACAACTTTTATTTAGAGCATTTTTCTCTACATAGCCTAGTTTTTTTTTGTTTTTTTTTTTGTTTAACGTCCGACGGTTCTGCAATTACTGCTAATGCAGACGGTGAAGGATAAAATGATTTTTTGTAACGTATGAAAATATGCTTGATTTTCACTTTACGTCTTTCACTCATGATTAAAATAAGATCATGTTTTTTGAGGTTAGTTTTTTGTTTATTTCTAAATTAGGTTATACAGTTAATTATTTGCATTGGCAAGAGAAAGTTGTGTGAGTGTTTCACACCAGATTTTTATCTACAAAGACTAGTTTATGGGTAATTACTGATTTTCCGTATTTTTAAGCCGAACAGGGGTTGGTTTTCATTTTTCATCATTCACTCGTTATTAAAAATAAAGTTATATTTTTCATTTCACAATGTTTACTAATGATTAAATTTCAGTTATAGCTTACTGATCATTATCATCATTAGACTTACATCATAGACCCACCGGGTTGGTCTAGAGGTAAAGTCGTCGCCAAAATCAGCTGTTTAACAGCTGATTTTCGGAGACGAAGGTTCCTGGTTCAAATCCTAGTAAAGGTAGTTACTTTTATACGGATTTGAATGCTAGACGGTGGCTACCGGTGTACTTTAATGGTTGGGGTTCAATTAACCATACTCTCTCAGGAATGGTCGACCTGAGTTTGTACAAGACTACACCTCATTTACACGTCATACGCATCATCCTCATCTCATTTGGTCATGGGGTTGCTTATTATTCTGAATTGAACCGATTGCAATGTACACACATTCGAGATTACAAAAAAAGTTATTATCATTGGCAAGAGAAAGTTGTGTGTGTTTCACACCAAATTCTTAGAACTATAATTCTTCGGGAAGGCATAAATGTATTGTTTCAGAACTTAAAATAAAATAAATAATTTATGAAAAAATGAATCTAAAAGATTGTGGTTACATTAAAAACAAACCTACGCAAAATCATTTCAACCCGGTCTATTACATATTTTTTAGTTTTTAGGTCATGTAATAAAGGTCAACTTGACATTCATACGCAGTACATATTATGTATGTATATAACTTAAAAACATCTCGGTGGAGTTTTCTCATAACTCTGTTTATCTGTAACAACAGATATTAAATAAAGAATTTAATATAAAAACAAAACAAATATTCGTTAAAAGGCCATGTGCACAGTTATGTAGTTTCTTAATTTTTTTTTTTTATTATTGTTCTGCAGTTGTAATTTTCTCTTGTCATTGCGAAGAACCAGTGGACAGTATATAAAAACACCCACATTTTTTATTTATTTTCACCAAGTAAAAGAAAGTAGATAGTACACGCAATTTACGCTTCTTTTTGTTACATTAAAAAGTTGAAGAAAACTTGAGCTTTTGACCTGTTACTTTCTTGCATTTTTGTAAGAAAAAGTACAGCAATTATTGTAAAAAATTGTTTGTAAAGTTTTTTTTACGATTCTTCACGCTGTCTAATCCATGTTATAAATCGGTTTTCCTGCCGTTAAAAAAATTAAAAAATATTTTTCCACTGCATTTACTACGTAACACTGTTTATTCACTTGTAAGAACTAGGGTAGACAAAAATTTCATCCTTTTACTTTTTTTTAGAAGCTGAGGAAAAGGTAAGTATATACATGAAATCAGAAAAACGAAATCTTTTGGAAACGTGTTTAAAAATACAACTTTTAGTCTATACATAATAGCCTAATCAAAGTGCAGGGAAACTAAATTTAATCTAGTTCGATTTTTTTTAATATATTTATTTAACGTCAAATCAACTGCAACGGTCATTAGCGACGACGTTGGGGTGTAACTTTATACAATGGAGGATGAAATTATTTTTTGTAACGTATGAAAATATGCCGTGCCTGAGTGGGATTCGAACCCACGACCGCATGATGAGAGGCGAGCACGTTACCAACTACGATCGTTCCAAGTTCAATCTTGTTGGAATTAATCAAAACAAAGAAAAAAAAATTGTCAAAACACAAAACTTAACAAACAATATAATATCTACACATGAGGTGTTGTATGTCACAAAATACATATAACGTTTTAAAATAACAAAAACATTTTGTTTTTAATCCCTGATGTTTGTACGTTGTAATCTGATAAATTTAAGAATCACAAGCAATGACATGAAATAAGATGTAGCCTTGTACAGACTCAGGTCAACTATTCCTACGAAAGTACGGTTAATTGAATCCCAACCATCAAAGTACACCGATACCCACTGTCTAGTATTCAAATCCGTATAAAAGTAACTACCTTTACTAGGATTTGAACCGAGAACCTTCGTCTCCGAAAATCAGCTGTTTGTTAAACAGCTGATTCACAGCGACGACTTTACCACTAGACCAACCTCGTGAGTTTGTCATTAATACGAAAAAATCTGGTGTGAAATACTCACACAACTTTCTCTAGCCAATTCAACTAATGAACAATATAACCTAACATTAGTAATAAAACATTAGAAATAAACAAAAAACTAACCTCAATAAACATAACCTAATTTTAATCATAAGTGAAAGACGCAAAATGAAAATCAACCTGTTTGGCTTAAACATACGGACACGGACACCAATGCCAATGCCAATGCCGGCCGCATTGGCGCAGTTGGTAACGTGCTCGCCTTTCATCATGCGGTCTTGGGTTCGAATCCCATTCAGGCACGGCATATTTTCATACGTTACAAAAATCATTTCATCCTTCGCCGTCTGCATTAGCAGTAATTGCAGAACAGTCGGACGTTAAACCAAAAAAAAAAGAAAAAAAAAAGACGGACACACACACAGACCGATCGCTAAAAACATGTTTTTTGGGTTCAGGGGTTTGAAAACGTGTAGATCCGGTGAAAACTCGATTTCGAAAAATCGACATGAAAACAATACTTTCCTTCCTATATATTTTATATAGGCAAGAGAAAGTAAAACTCACTCTGTAGTATTGAAAATTAACTCCTTTTGTAGGGGTGGCTGGGAGTAGCAACTCAAAATTTTTAAATAACATCACCATGTGACACATGGTTTAAAAGCTCTCATTAAGACGAGAAAAATGACGTAAAATAAATCTCTCTACAATGTTTCAGTTCAAATCTCTAAATAAATTAATATTGAATTAAATTTATACAATTAAGGTTAAACTGCAAAGTTGACAACTTTGACCATCCACCATTTTAGACTGGAACACGGTAGAGAGATTTACTTACGTCATTTTACTTGTCTTGATGAGAGCTTTTAAATAATGTGTCACTCATGGAGGTTGCTATTTAAAAACTTTGAGTTGTAATCACCAGCCACCGCTACAAAAAGGGTTAATTTGGATCACTATCACCAAAAGTTAAATATATCAACCCATAACACGTCCCAAAAGTTATACGTCGCTATCTAAAACAGCTGTTAAGTTATGAATAGGTTTGCAGACTTTTGCCTCACCCGGTATAAGATTCAACAAAAAAAAAAAACATTCGGGTTATCCGAAAATAATCTGTGATCCAAAATGGATCCACCCCAATATTATTACCGATAACCGAAATTCTTTGCCCATAACGGGCAGGTGGGGTGTTAAATTAATTGCACTCGATCTGTTGGTTCCAGGGCTACAAAAAAAGTTTTGTTTCTTGTCACGTAGTCAGCCAATTATATGACTGAACTATTTAAGAACAGAAGAGGTAGAGGTGTAAAAGACACTAGTCAGAGTTATCTCCTCTTAGAATAATGAATTTCACTATACAGCCAGACACTGTGGTGAATGAAGTGAAGGTGTCTTTTGGAGGGTGGAAAGGAAGTGTTTTTCGGAGGGCCTGGCATGCTGAAAAGCATACGTTTTCAACTCAGTGAGGAACGGAATAGTAAACCACCTCACTCCTTGTTTTTACCTATTAAACTTCTAGAGGTTCAAACCAGCCTTTCGGCTGATGACCTAAACAACAATATTGCCCATAACGGACAGGTGTAGAGTTAAATTAATTTCACTCGATCTGCTGGTTCCAGGGCTACAAAAAAAGTTTTGTTTCTCGTCACACAGTCAGCCAATTATAAAAATGAACTATTTAATAACAGAAGAGGTAGAGGTGTAAAAGACTTTAGTTAGAGTTATTTCCTCTGAGAGTAATAAATTTCACTACACAGCCAGACCCTGTGGTGACTGAAATGAAGGTGTCTTTTGCAGGGTGGAAAGTGGGTGCTTTTCGGAGGGCCTGGCATGCTGATAAGCATACTCTTTCAACTCAGTGAGGAAGGCAATAGTAATCCACCTCACTCCTAGTTTTTACTTAGTATAAAACCACTAGAGGTTCAAACCAGCCTTTCGTCTGTTGACCTAAACAACGACAACAACCAGGATTCTACTGTAAATAATATGTTACAGACAAATATTACATATTATACTTGTTTAAAAAATTTGTATTTTCTAAGTTAAAAAGACCTACTTTATATAACTTAATGAGAGTGTATACACAATACAGTTAAGGGATATCATAAACTATTCTCTTTTACATAGTATATAAACTAGAGCTTGTAAATGAATAAAAACTACATTAAAACTACTTATAATAGTAGTTCTTTGAAGTTAATATATACAGTATTGCGCTAGTTTTATAGTAGTGAATAAATGTTTACATAATTATGAAAATATAAAAGTATATTAATAAAATTTCAAGTCAATATTTTCTTCATAGAAGGTAGATTTACTGAAGCGTTATTAAAACTTTCATAAGCTTACTGAACTTTGGGATACGTATACGGACTACAATAGTACACAATACATAGACCTCCGTATTGATTTTTCTCTCTTAACTACAAAGGGCTTTGCTCCTAAACAAATTGGTCATAACCCCAAAGCATCAAAGGAATACAGTTTTTTGTATTATTTGGGATACTACATTTTCAGTTTCAATGAATCAGTGATACGGGAACAGCAAAATCTTTTTCGTTAAGCAGTACAATACTTTTTTATTTTCTCTTTCTATATGAATATAGGCCCTACAGGAAGGAAAGTACTGTTTTCATGTCGATTTTTCGAAATCGAGTTTTCACCGGATCTACACGTTTTCAGACCCCTTGAACCCAAAAAACATGTTTTTAGCGATTGGTCTGTGTGCCAGCAAAATATCTCAAGAACTAAACATCGCACAAAGTTGAAACTTGACATTTAAGTTAGGTACCACTAGAGGACCGGACACGAACATTTTCATCAAAATCGGTTAACCGGAAGTAGTAAATTATTCGTGTCATTTTTCACTTTTTTGTGATTTTCTCAAAAACGGCTGCTACGAATTTTTTTAAATCGCCTTATTTTACTACATTTTTTTGTGCTCTACAAGATAGGGTAGGCGCCATGTCTGCTAAAATTCTTGGAGAGGCTGTTCTCTCGTAGAAAAAAATATTTTCAGTCTCAATATGCATTTTAGCGCAAAAAGTGTGTATAGTGTATAACAAAAATAAAAAATGTACCTAATATAAAAGTTGTAGATAATTTAAAATTTTACAACTTTTATTTCAAACATTTTTTTGTGTAGGTAACGCTTAGTTTAGCGGTAATTAGTGATTTTCTGTGTTTTTTTTCATGAAAATTTGTAAAAAAAACCCATTTTTTAAGATTTCGGCCGTAGTATCCATTTTACGACAAAAATGCATATTAATCAAATTTATTGGAAATTAAAAGATCGACAACTTTTACTCATAGCATTTTTTCCTACAGAGTTTAGCGTGAAAGAGTGATTTTTCGTATTATTAAGCCAAACTAAGGTTAGTTTTCATTTTGCATCATTCACTCATGATTAAAATTAGGTAATGTTTTTTGAGATTAGTTTTTTTGTTTATTTCTAACATTTTATTACTAATTTTAGATTATATTGTTCATTATTTGCACTGGCAAGAGAAATTCGCGTGAGTGTTTCACACCATTTTGTTTGAAGATGACTTGATAAAGAGTGTTCTTAGCTATGATTCAATAAAAAAAGCATAGGCCTTTAAAAATACTATAGCCTCAAAACTAGTTAGCCTATAGGCCTATATAAAGTTTAAGAACCATGAAATAAAAATGTTAAATTAAAAATTTAAAAAACTCCCTACAAAAAAACCTTTAAAAAGTAAACAATTTATTATTATGCACTGGTCTTTTAGGTTTGACGTCGTCGCGTCGGGGTACCGCAAGTAATACAACTAAGTTCTATTCTGTTAATTAGCGGTCCTCCGACGCAACGACGTCAACCTAAAGGGTCAATTATTATTATACAAGGCGTTTCACAATGTTCTTCGGGGCTACGAAAATTCAGTACAAAAGATCTATTTAACTTACCTATATGAAAGTTGTGCGGGCCAATGCAGGGACTTAAACGGTTATTTTTAAACATCTATAAATGTTCAATGTGTGCTCCTTTGGTGACACGGCACACATTAACACGAAAGTCTATATCTTACCAAACACGTTCAATGTGGGATCATGTCCCTTTCGATAAAGTTGATTGCATTGATTATGCGATCTTTCAGCTCAGCGATATCGTTCGGCATTGGCGGGATAAACACCTTTCACATAACTCCAGAGAAAGAAGTCACATGGCGTGAGGTCTGGTGATCTTGGTGGCCACAGCATAATGTGTTGGTCTTCTTCAGTCTCGCGTCCTATCCAGTGCCGAAGCAATGTTGTGTTAAAGTACCGTCGAATCTCGTTATGAAAATGGGCAGGACAACCATCTTGCTTGAAAATGAAGTCGTTGAGTAGCTAAGGCATAAGCCATAATTGTAACATATCCAGGTAAATCATGCCGGCTACTGTCGTTTCCGTAAAAAAGAACGGTTCATACACTGCCTCACCAGAGATCGCACAAAAAAGTTTACTTTCGGAGAATCCAGAACGTGTTCCACATAAGCTTGAGAGTTTTCAGTTCCGCAAACTCGCACGTTATGACGGTTTACTTTGCCGCTAATACGAAACGTAGCTTCATCGCTCAAAATTATCTTCTCTAGAAAACCTTCATCTAACGACACCTTTTCCTGTAACTGTAAACAAAAATTGAGCCTACGTGTTAAATCTCCATCAAATAGAAGCTGCATTAATTGCAGATGGTACGGTTTGAATAATAAACGTTTACGGAGAACTCTTCACAACATTGTTTTAGGAATTCCTGACTCTCTGCCTGCAGACGCAGTCGATTTTGACGGGGTGCGAGTAAAACTTGCACGCAGACGTTCGACATTGGCATCTGAGGTTGATGGACGACCAGTTGATTTCCGCTTGCACAAGCAACCAGTTTCACTGAATTTTTTATACCTTGCACGAATTGAATTGTTGTCACTTGGTAGATCCTTATTCAATTTCAACCCGAAACGCACGTTGCACAGTAATTACTGATTTTTGACACGTGAAAATCACACAAAACGACTTCTCGCTTCCCGTGGCAGCCATTTTCTCTGTCTACGCCTAGCGGGGAAACGGTTAACTAACTGCCGAGAATATTTGGAAAAAACTATTTGAAGTGCTTTTCCGTACAGTACTTGTTTCATTCGTATAAGTGAAATACTTTTTTTGTACTGAATTTTCGTAACCCCGAAGTACATTATGAAACGCCCTGTATAATATTTTACTTATTAAAGGTTTTTATTTAGTTGGGGGGGGGGGGGGGTTCAATTAAGTTCTATGATTACATCAGGATTTATTTGTTTTTTAAATTCCTAATGTGTGTAACTGCAATCGGTTCAATTTAAAATAATACGTAACCCCACGACCTAATGAGATGAGGATGATGGGTAAATGAGGTGTTAAGAGTTGTACAGACTCAGGCCGATCATTCCTAAGGTCAATTGACCCCGAACCATTAAAGTACACCGGAAACCACTGTATAGTATTCAAATCGGTTCAACAGAAATAAAATGAAAACAATGAAAAATATGTGACCTTGAACTTGTATAGTAAACTGCATGCAATGAGAAATGGAAAATGATACAAACTTACGACCATAAATGCATACAAATCTATCTGTAACTGAAAATTCAGTAAAATACAGTTATTTGGTAGAATTCAAACTTGTAGTTCATTTAAATATAAGTTTAAAACTTGAAAAATAATTGATTGGACTGGTACGGTCTTGCATGATAATATCACATGAACAAATTTATTTTATGCTCTCACTCAACGACGATAAAATAAAAAAGGATGGCAAATTTAATTTAACCACTTACGGCTTTCTGTATCATTAGATTATTAAATTCGTGTTAGGTTTTAATCAATAATATTTAACGTAATAGATATCATAGCATTGATATTTTTATCCCGATAACGATAATGGGGAACAATGTTAAACATTTTGGGAATCTAACAAAGGATTGAACCCGGGTACTGCGGTCTAAAGTCTATTACATTAAGTTCTTATCAACTTTGCCACCAAAGTGATTATCGATTTATTTATACAGTACATTAAAATAATATACTACATGTAAAAAGTAAAAGTTTTTTTTTTATTAGTAGGAATAGTTTATCACTTGACGATTTTAATGTAATTTTCTATAAGTTGGTAAATTTATATTTTATACAGTTCACAGTTTTGGTATAATTTTTTTAGTATTTATAATACTTATAACATAAATTATAACAGAGTAGTATTTTATGCAGCTTTAGTTGGCTCATGCAAATGAATTCACATATTGAATGCTGAGTGACAGCATTATCCCTATATTACATCCAAGAGTCACTTGAAACTGTGGGAAAGATAGGTGATTCCAATTATTTAACATTGGTTGTACGAGTATAGAGCAATACGTTCTCCGCTACATCTTTCCTACAAACATACGTAGTATTTAATTAACAACGTATAAGTTTGAGTCGTAATTGTAATTTAAACTAAAGTTAAAATGATAAGTGACTATTATTTAGAGAATAATGTTCAGCCCCAATATTCAATTAAAAGACGCAGTATTTAAAATTAAAAAGAAATGAAATACTTAAAATAAAATATATTAGTTACATTTATTGAATAAAAATTTATAGAATTTATAGGCCTATGGCGATGAAATGGATAAATATAGATTTTGAAAGAATAAAAATAATGATTTATTTAATTTTATCTTTATAAACATTTAATGGTTTTACAAACAAAATGCTGTATATTACCCTATAAATAGTTACGTTCAAATTACAAATGTAATAACGGACAGGTTATTTTGTTACGGTCAAATATCCTTCAGTTTTTATTGTACCAACATGAACATAATTTAATAAAAATTCTAAAGTTCCATCGTTTCTATTGTTGCAGAATCATTCTATGATACGAGTGAATTATGTCAGAAAAAATGTATTATTGGGGTGAAGACAAGGAATCGGCCATTGATCCAGACCACACGTTTATAGAATTTTCAGCAGGACCTCGAGTAGAAACATCTTCAGCGCCTCCTCCAAATGATGTCACACAACCATCGGATGAAGAGGAACGAGGAGGATGGGGAAACAAACTTGATTTTCTTTTTTCTTGTATATCAGTGTCAGTTGGACTGGGAAATGTTTGGAGATTTCCTTACCTCTGTTACAAAAATGGTGGAGGTAAGTTTACAAATTATTATGTTTTTATACATATTTTCTTTATTCTAAGTAAGTTGCATCGAAGCAAACCAATTGAAGGTGTTCTATTGCAGATTTGTTAAAGGATTCCACACCAGCCTTTGATAGTACGAGGTGTGGCTATTAAATAACGAGACTGACGTAAAAACATTTATTTTAATTTTATACATAATCACTTATTGTCACCTTCAATATACACTCCTTCTCTATCCCTACAACGCTCCATGCAAATTTTCCATTGTTGGAAATAATGCTGGAAGTCATCTTCTGTCAGCTCTTTCAGGACACGTGCCGCTTTCTCTTTTACAGCTTCCGCAGACTCAAATCTTGTCCCTTTTAATGCAGATTTCACCTTAGGGAACAGGTAGAAGTCACATGGTGCAAGATCTAGTGAATAAGGTGGATATTCTAACACTGAGATGCTGTACTTGGCTAGGAACCTCTTGACAGATAACGCGGAATGAGCTGGCGCATTGGCTTGGTGGAGACCCCATGATTTGTCCTTCCACATTTCAGAACGTTTTTTCCTTACTCTTTGACGTAGCTTAGAAAATAACTCAAGGTAGTAATATTGATTAATTGTTTGACCTTCAGGAACCCAATGAAGGTACACAATCCCATTGATATAAAAAAAACAATTATCATTGCTTTAAATTTTCACTTGCTCATTCCAGCTTTTTTTGGCTCTCGGTGAAGTTTGGCTCTTCCAGGGCATGGATTGGCGCTTCTTTTCCGGATCATAAGTAAAAAACCACGTTTCATCACAAGTTATTATCTTCTACCTGTTCCCTAAGGTGAAATCTGCATTAAAAGAGACAAGATTTGAGCCTGTGGAAGCTGTAAAAGAAAAAGCGGCACGTGTCCTGAAGGAGCTGACAGAAGATGACTTCCAGCACTGTTTCCGACAATGGAAAATTCGCATGGAGCGTTGTAGGGATAGAGGAGCGTATATTGAAGGTGACAATAAGTGATTATGTATAAAATAAAAATAAAATTTTTTACAACGTTAGTCTCGTTATTTAATAGCCACACCTCGTACACCAGTAAAGTTGAATGAAAAAGAAAACGAAACTAACAGAAGGTTATGAACAACCTCGAGAGTCAATAAAGTTCGTTTAAAAATAACTACCACTTCATACAGATTACAGATTAAAGTTGAGATAAGACCTGTCTTGAGTTCCGTATTGTTTAAGGTCTTTTTATAGTGTCTCTGAAAATAACTTTTCTTAATCAAAAATTTGACGAATATTTACCACAACTCTCTGAGTAGTCTAGTCCCCGGTACGTAGTTTTTTCTTTTCATAATCAAGTATTAGGCACACGTTTGTTACGTCAGCTCCCAAGAACATTGATACTTCAATCTTTCCTTGGTCTTTCCAAGCACCGTCTCCCCCTTGGGTTGTATCCCTGAATCTCCTTGGTAATTAGCTCTCATCTTTCAATGTCTACTCAACACTATCCTCTGTATTTTTTTATTCTTTCCACTGGTAACAAATGTTCAGTTATCTACACAGTCTAAAATCCTACCATCGATTCTCAGAAACCTCGTCTCAGCACTCTGCACCCTCTGCTGGTGAGCATTGTTAAGGTGTCACTTCAAAAAAGAAACTAGGAATAGATCTCTAAAATTTAAGGAGTGTATCTCATCTCACTTTGTTCTTGAAATTCTCTTAATTACTCTATTATATTATTATTTATTACATTAAGGGAACCCGGTTCTCCAAAACAAGAAACAATCACCATTTGTTTGTTTGTTCATTTAATTCTACTGGATTTTCTGAGTAAACTGATGTACAATAAGTGACCTTTTGATAAAGTTTTATATTTTTTATTCTTTGTTTTAAATGAACACAATTATTGTTTTTTAGGGACCTAACTAAAATTTAAATTGGATAACTTTTGATCGTTCTTGTTTAGAAATTTGTTGTATTTTTTTAATAGAAAGGTAACATTTTATAGTACACACTGCTGGCAGTCCTGTTGTCTTGCTTTCTTAATTATTTTACAGCTGATTTTTTCTTATGAGTGAAATTAGTTGTTTCCTTCATTTCTTCCTTTTCCGAAAATTACGTTTTTTCGTACAAAAGGAACTTTTTTTAAAAAAATGTTAGAGACATTGACTTGAGATTTTCAGGGTACATTTATTGCAAAGGAATACACATTTTTACATTGTAGTTTAACAAAATACTAGCTCAAACAGATTTTATAGTTACAAATAGGTTAATTTTTGGAAATTGACATTGTCAAAGAAAAAACTTTTTCTGCTGAACTAAAAGTTAATTTAACAAACCCTTATGTTGAAATGTGTATCAAGGTCCGATAAATCAGAGCAAAAACATTCAGCCAATTGTCTCTACCACACACTGAGAAATGTTCCTTAAGTTAGTATGGAGCAACATATGAGAACTGGGTCCTCTTAAAACGCTCAAACTTACAATTTAAATTAAATTCTCCAAGAAATAGTGGTTTAATCTCAAATTTTTTCCAACCGCCGTCTCCCCTCGGGTTGTACCCCTGAATCTCTTTCATAATTTGGTCCGCACTCATCTTTCAATGTGCGCCAACCACTACCCTTTGTAATTTTTTATTCTTACCACAGGTGAACAATTTTGAGTTGCTATCTAATGTTCTGTTGTCTATCCAGTCAGTAGTAAAATAATTGTCTACGAATTTGGTCAAACACCAAATGGTCGATAAACACCCAAAATAAGAATTCTAATAGGTGACCAATACCGAGATTTTAAACTAAGAATCCTCTGCTAAAAGCTTGATTCCAAATTTTGTTCCTAAATGAATACTTTGAATCCAAAATCTTCTAAGAAACTTCATAAAAATTTCATGATCAAATTTTAATACAAATAGATAGTATTATAACTTTTCCAATTTACCAGTTATAAGTATTTAACAAAAATGTAATTTTTATGAAGGGTGTTTTTTACTTTCTCTTGCCTTTATGAATATATAGGAAGGGAAGTATTGTTTTCATGTAGACTTTTCGAAATCAAGTTTTCACCGGACTACACTTTTTCAGACCACCTGAACCCAAAAAACATGTTTTTAGCGATTGGTCTGTGTGTGTGTGTGTGTGTGTGTGTGTATGTGAACAGAATATCTCAAGAACGGAACATCGTACGAACTTGAAACTTAAGTTAGATACTACTACCGGACCCGACACAATCATTTTCATCAAAATCGGTCAACCTGAAGTGGTAGTTTATTCGTGTTATTTTTCACTTTTTGCAATTTTCTCAAAAAACGGCCCCTTCAATTTGTTTAAAAATCGCTTCATTTACTAAATCTTTTATGCTCTACAAGATAGGGTAGGCGCCATGTCTGCTGAAATTCTTGGGAAGGCTGTTTTTTCGTAAAAAATTATTTTTTTAAGATTGCGGCTTTAATATGCATTTTAGCAAAAAAATGTATAGGGCCTATAATAAAAGTTGTAGAGAATTTAAAAAATTACAACTTTTCTTTCAAACATTTTTTTGTATAACGCTTAGTGTAGCGGTAATTAGCGATTTTCTGTTTTTTCTCACGAAACGCGTGAAAAATTGATTTTTTAAAGATTTCTGCCTTAATATACATTTTACGACAAAAATGTATGTAATAAAAATTACTTTATTACTAATTAATAAAATTTATAGGAAATTAAAAGATTTACATCTTTAATTTTGAATATTTTTCTCTACTGAGCCTAGGTTAGCGTGAAAGAGTGATTTTCCGTATTTTTAAATCAAACAGGTTGATTTTCATTTTGCGTTTTTCATTCATAATTAAAACAAGGTTATGTTTTTTGAGGTTAATTTTTTGTTTATTTCTAATGTTAGGTTATATTGTTCATTATTTGCATGGGCAAGAGAAAGTTGTGTGAGTGTTCACACCAGATTTTATACATTAGAGAACATTGTGAGTATATTTTAAATACCGTCCGATTAAATGCAGTTTGTTATCTTTTAAGTAATTACGGTGTCACATGGTATTTGTCAACTTTTTAACACCACATTTTGCAGTGGTATAGGTGGTAGATGTAGTGTGTGTATTGGAATAAAGTGAAAAGGCGAGGCCGTCAACTTAGTTATAGTAGCTTATCAAACAACAGAGATCGGGTGCGTTTGATAGTACCAATTACAGCATCTGTTGTCAAGGGTTTGCAATCTTGTACCATCTGGGGCTCTCAATTGCGCTCAAGGTTGATAACAATCTACCCCTCCTTACATCATACCCGCTCATCACAGTACCCAGTATTGTATTAGTAGTAGTAAACTATCGCATTATTTGACTCATCGTTATTCACAGCACCAATCACCTACCTATTCGTTCTTTGTCTTTTATATAACCGTCTTTCTCTTTTTACCACCTGCCGCCTTCTTTCAATTTATTCACTCACTCAATGTCTTTAACATATCACGATATGTTGTCATTTGTTTTAGATCCCACCGTCTACGTTCATTTACTTTGACCTATATTCTCAGATAAGAAACTTCTTACGCGTAATTTAAAAAGAAAAAAAAATCGGTGTGAAACACTCACGCGACATTCTCTTGCCAATGAAAATTATGAATAATATTATTTAATATTAGTAATAAAACATTAGAAATAAACACAAAAACTGACCTCAGAAAACAACCTTATTTTAACCATGAGTGAATGATGCAAAATAAAAACCAACCTTTGTTTGGCTTAATACTTAAGTGTGTGCGTGCGCGCGCGCGCACGCACACACACACCAATCGCTAAAAACAAGTTTTTGGGTTCAGGGGGTCTGAAAACGTGTAGATCCAGTGAAAACTCGATTTCGAAGAATCGACATGAAAACAATAGTACTTTCATTCCTACAGACATGAAAACTTGTGATACTTTCTTTTTTTTTACGTGTAATACTTTCTTTCCTGTATATTCATACAGGCAAAAGAAAGTATTAAAACTGATTAAATTCACCCTTTCTTCATTTAAAAATCGTTATACCACTATTTAAATGGCGTAAAAAATATTAATATAATGTATTAGATATCCTTGCTCGTTTATATTCGCACTCAACCATATTTATAAAGAGTAGGTATGTAATTACATTTTTACTCTTGCCCTATTAGAATATATAGGGGTTTAGCGAAAATTACAATTTTGTGCAAAATTAGCAGAAATCTTTTTTTCTTTTGTTCAGATATTTGTCAATCAACTTGTCCCTACTATCGCTACCATTTAATTACAATTTTCGTACATTTGACCAAAAATTTAAAGTTGCTGTAAATAATATTTTAAACGAACTTTCGTCTACTCAGGTTACAATCTCATACTTGAAAATTTTGCAAAAACAACATGTAACAAAAAGAGTTTTGTAAGATATACGAAAAAGTTATTAATCCCACTCAGGCACGGAATATTTTCATACGTTACAAAAAATCATTTCATCCCCATTACGCACAATTACACCCTAACGTCGTCGCTAATGACATTGCAGTTGATGCGACGTTAAATAAATAAATTAAAAAAAAATTATTAAGGTTTGCTATTGTTTACTTTCACTTACGAATAAAAGTTTTCAATAAATTATTATTTAGTTATATTCGTAAGAAAATATCGGTTCAGTTAATACTATAGTTCCTTACAATCTAGGCAAAGAGCAACTCGACCTTTGCTAAACATCAAGGGCGTTGAACAACCTTCCCATTTCTTACCCTAATATGCAGTACGTTATGAATTATTTTCAAGCAAAAAATCAGTTTATACAAATATTATAAAGAAGTAACGTCTGTTTGTTTGTACAAGGTAATCTCAGAAACTATCCAACCGATTTAAAAAAAATCTTTCATTGTGTTGTAGATTTTATACAAAATTACAAATATCTGTTAACCTACGCGTCGGCCAAAAAAGTTATATGCTCCAAATAGTTTTATAATTTTGGGGGAGAAGTTTGTACTGTTTGAAGGCCATGTAAAAGAAATGTGTTCAGAATGGCGTGTTTAAAGCTCTAGGCTGGGAAATAAACACTTATTTTTGTGCTGTATTAATTGTGGATTTTGTTTGGGAGTAGCGGGTTTTTGTTCGTCTATATTATAAATAATCAGGCTTAAAATTGATAAACGTTTTAATTAGTTAAATATCTTTGGAATAATTGCTGCAAAATGATAGAGCGGTTGGTTTTTGTTAATTACTCGTAAAATGAGCTTTTGTACGAGATTTTCAAAGGGACTAAATGAGATTGCAAGTTTTGCCTAATCCCAGTATTTTGTAAGTGATTACTAATTAGAGGAAATACAAAGGTTGTAACGTTTTAAGATCAAGTAGCATCTCAGCTTTACGAAAATGTAAAGCAGTTTCTTTATTCTTCCGCAAATATTTTGCACGAGCTCAACCAAGCTAAGAAAACAGTCAATTTTTATTCCCAAAATATTTAAATATGCACTGTAAGGCTACAATTGTGAATGAAAACCCCTATTTTTTTAACCAGAGCATAGGCTTAACACAAATTCCCATGGATTCCACTTTTTTGTCATCAGTTTATCGACTGGTTTGATGCAGTTCTCCAAGCTGTTTTATCTAGATTTCACTTATGCCACTTAAAAGACTTCAACAAATGTAGTATATGAGGTAAATTTAAATCAAAATTGTTAGAACCGTTTTTGAGAAATTACATTTTTGCACCGAAGTAGAGACAGTAAATTTAACGGGCTACACAAGGTGTTTTTAAAACATTCGATTCACTTGTTAGTTGGGACAAAAAGCGAACAAATATTCTGTAATTCCGCCATTCTAAAATAACTAGGCCTATTTTTGGCCATCACTTGATTTTTACTTTCTCTTGCCCTGTGTAAACATATAGCGAAGAAAAGTATAGGGCCTATTGTTTTCATGTCGATTTTTTGAAATGTAGATTTCACCGGATATACACGTTTTTAGGCCCCCTGAACCCAAAAAATATATTGTATGTTTTCAGCGATTGGTCTGTGTGTGTGTGTGTGTGTGCGTGCGCGCGCGCGTGCTTGTGTGAACAAATATCTTAAGAACAGAATATTGTACGAAGTTGAAAATTGAAACTTAAATTAGGTAACATAAGGGAACCCGACACGAACATTTTCATCAAAATCGGTCAACCGGGCGGAAGTAGTAGTTTATTCGTGAAATTTTTCACTTTTTTGCAATTTTCCCAAAAACGGCTTCTACTATTTTTTTTAAAAATCGCCTCGTTTACTAATTTTTTATGCTCTACAAGATAGGGTAAGCAACATGTCTGCAGAAATTCTTGGAGAGGCTGTGCACGCGTAGAAAAAATGTTTCTTTTTAAGATTGATAAGCAGCATTAATAAGTTATGATTCTAGGGCAAAAGCATATGTAAAAGCGTATGTCTAGGGGTAAAGCATACTTAAAGTTGTAGAACATTTAAAAACCCACAACTTTTATTTGAAACATTTTTTGTACAACGCTTAGTTTAGAGGTAATTTTTAAAAATTGCCACCAAAAAACCATATATTACATAAATTTCAATTTAATCCCTGGGTCCTGAGTAGGAATGTAATACGATCAAATAACGAACAACGTTTTAACTTTTCTTGTAGTAACGAAACTTTCTGAAATTCTATCAATGTCATGTTTGATACAACGGTAAAAATTTATGTTGGTAAGACAGAAACAATTAAGGATTATTTGAAGAAACCCAAGATATCAATTTCCTCTTAGACTGAACTGTCATAAAACAAATAGGTAGAGCAAGATTCTAAAAATTAAAATGATATTGTTGATTAATTAACAAAAAAAAATTATAACTTCTGCACCATTTTATTTGCAATTAATTCTAAGTTTATTTTACCATTTTATCACCCTCGATTAAAAACAATGCGGAATTTATTTGTCTCAAAAGTTGTATAAAAAGCTGGTGTGAAACACTCAAACAACTTTTTCTTGCCAATGCAAATAATTAACAATATAATCTAACATAAGTAATAAAACATTAGAAATAAAAAAAAAACTAACCTCAATAAACATAACCTTATTTTAATCATGAGTAAATGATGCTAAATGAAAACCAACCTTAGTTAAGCTTAATAATACGAAAAATCACTCTTTCACGCTAAACTAGGCTCTGAAGAGAAAAATGCTATGAATAAAAGTTGTCGGTCTTTTAATTTCCTATAAATTTGATTATATACACTTTTGTCGTAAAATGAAAAAAATCAAAGGCAGAAATCTAAAAAAACTTCATTTTTTACAGATTTTTATGGAACAAACAGAAAATCACAAAATACCACTAAACTAAGCGTTATACAAAGAAATGTTACAAATAAAGTTGTAGATTTTTAAATTGTTTACAACTTTATTATACACATTTGCGCTAAAATGCATATTAAGGCCGCAATCTTAAAACGATTTTTTCTACGAGCCTCCCCAAGAATTTCAGCAGATATAGCGCCTACCCTAATTTGTAGAGCATAGAAAATGTAGAAATAAGACGATTTAAAAAAAATTAATTAAAGGAGCCATTTTTGAGAAAATCGCAAAACAATGAAAAATGACACGAATAACCTACTACTTTCGGTTGACACACACACACACACAGACACACGCACGCACGCGCGCGCGCGCACACACACACACACACAGACCAATTGCTAAAAACATGTTTTTTTGGGTTCAGGGGTTGTGAAAACGTATATATTCGGTAAAAACTCGATTTCTAAAAATCGACATGAAAAAAATACTTTCCTTCCTATATATTCATATAGCAAGAGAAAGTAAAAATAACAAGTATTGTATATCATTGCATTCAGTAAACCATGCACTATCAAATGGCGCCAAAAAATAAAATTTATTTTACAATTTTTTTCCTTTTGGGTCCTCTAATGAAAGAAGAAAGAAAAAAAATTTCTGGAACAATACAAATGCACTCGTGAAAATGTATAGCCTACAAATAAAACATCCTTGAGATGGAACAGTTTTGAAATACATGATAGGTATAAATCTATGTTATATGAGAATCGTCCATCATACAGGAGCTGAGTAATAATCTTAAAAGATTTCCTTAAAGCATTTAAAGAGTTTCGTTTTTTGCAACATTTTAACCTTGGCATTAAAGACGATTACTTTCAGACTCTAGCAGAGAATTAAACCTTATTTCTTTAAGGATAACCGGAACGGAGACAATTTAAAATTTTCACAAATCCGATTTTTGCACATTATTTTAATTCTAAGTTTTCTGGATCCAATGATGTATAATTTGTTGGGGTTTTTGCAGCTTTAATCCCCCCCAAAAACAATTAAAAATAGTTTGAACCATTATCTTACTCCCTAAACGTTACCAGTTTGCATAAACACATCTATTTTTTGAATTAGAAACGATAAATTCATAATTTTATTTTTGTTTAAAAAATTTAAGTTGGCATTAGACCAGCTGTGAATGTAACAGTTGAGAAATTTCCAGATTATGTTCCTGGAATGTATGAGAGGTGAATATTTTGCAGTACTTGTAATGTGTTCTCTTTTATTTTTTCTTGTTTCCCGTAAATAGCAAGTTTTGACACATAAGGAACATTTTTTCAGCCAACTGTACACGGATATTAATAAGATTTTTGTACAGCCTTTTATACCATAACTGCAATGTACTGAGTTAATATTACAGTAAAATAATGAGTTTAAGTATTTTGTTTCTACTTAAATAGGTAAAAGATTATGCTTTTTTAAAGTGGTAATTTCAAAAAAAAAACATTTTCTTATCTTCCTAACAATACGTAAAGTTGCTAATAATTATGTGGGTGAAGAATAGCCAGAAAATTAACTACAAAAAATTAGACAGGATAACTGCAATAGATTTTGAGAAAATGTTCCTTACATTAACATTACGAAGATAGGCATTCAGGGTACCCTTAAATTTAAGCGCTTAACTTTGGCAGACAAAACACATTATAATAAATGACATTAAATATCAGTTTTAATTTAAATTCCTGATTTGTCAGTTAAAAAATTAATAATAAAATATATATTTGGTGGAAGTTTATCGAGAAAGTTATTGCATCATTCCGGGTCATATATTTTTATATCTGAAAAGATTCCTTAATCATTTCTAATTCAAGGGTGTATATATAACATGACCGTTCATATCTGAAATGGATGTAATGGTGAGTTTTAGCTCGGTCGATAACGTCTACAAGCCCATGGTAGTAACCAAACAGGCTACCAGACTATATATACATGTATTCGTTACTAAAGTAGTTGTGTTAAGTCACTTTAAGAGTTAAGTCTGCTACTATTTTTATCTTTTTCTAATAATTTCCTCTCTATCTTCTAACCACTGGTATCTTTTTATAAATGATATATGGTCATAATTCTTGGTATATCAAATTTCATCAAATTTACTTTCATAGATATGAAATATTATATACAACAAAAAATAAAGATGTAAGTTTTACTAATCACTGTACGTATAGTTTTTAATTTTTTATAATGTGGAAAAAGTAATAAAATTACTGAAAAGTTTGCCTCAACTTTTGATGAGTTGTCAACCCTTGGACAAATAACTATAAATTTGTTTATCTGTGTGTCTGCAGACGTAAAATTGTACCAATGAATTAAAGCTGATAGAAAAATAATTGGAGCAGTATGCAAACAAGCATTCGGGCACAAACATCTAGAATATCCCAAATTTTCCAGGAATATCCCGGTTTATCCCGAATTTTCTGAAAAATTTCCGGGAATATTCAGGCTTATTCCTGTTTATCCCAGTTTTACAAAACTTTTCCGGGAATATCTTCAATTTTTCGAAAACATATCTGGGAATATCCAGACTTTTCTGGAAAAATCAAGGATTTAAAGAAAAGTCCCTTATTTTAGTATGAATTTTCTGGACGTTACTGAAGTCGAGTTGTTATTCCGAAATTTCCGAAAACATTGTCCGGGATTACACCAAACTTTCCTAGAGAGAATTCCGGGATTTAAATAAGTCGCTTATTTTATTAAGAATTTTCTAGACGTTATTGAAGTAGAGTTGTTATCCCGAAATTTTCGAAAAAATTGTCCAGGATTATACCAAACTTTCCTAGAGAGAATTCCAGGTTTTAAAAGTGTTATCAATAATCATCTTAAAACAAATATTAGCTGTCGTAAATCGCCAGGCTTTGATTTACTTACAGGTGAAATTCTAAAACAGCTACCCAAGTAAGCAATAGTTAAAGTCTCTGCAATAATCAATCCACTATTCAGACTGCACCATGTTCCTACCATCTGGAAGGTCGCAGAAAATATTATGATTTTAAAATCTGGTAAACCTTCTCAATAGATCACATCATACAGACCGATTTCGGTTCTCCCGGTTGAGTAAAGTGTTCGAGAAACTAAGCAAACTTAATTCAGTTATAGCTCGGAAGCAACTCATACGTAATCACCGATTCGGATTCAGAAACAAAAGTTCAACGGTACAGCAATTACACCGAATTGCAGATATATATCCTTGATAGGGCCCTCGAAGATAAAAAAAATCTTTTCTGGAATCTTTATAGATGTTTCTTAGGCCTTTGATGAGGTTCGGCACAAAGGACTAATATACAAAATGAGAAAACTACTGCCCATGGTCTAGTGTAAAATATTCGAATCTTACTTCACAGATTTTAGAGTTAGATCAGAGGATGCATATTTCGAGCTAAAACCCATGAAAGATGGCATACCACACGGTAGCGTTATCGGACCACTTATGTATCTTTTGTACACTAGTGATATCCCTAAATTCAATGACAGGCTCTCTCACTGACTGACTATTGAAGTTAGGCCTAGTTCAGTATAGGTACTATGGTTGTACACAGACTTCAGTAGATCTACAGAGGTAGAACATAAACTACCCTAAAGTAAAAATTATTATTTCTATACCTTTCCAAAGAGATACAGTACTTACACTTAACTTGTGTATTCTAATATTGATGATATTGTTTATTGAACAAGTGATTTTTAAACCCCAACTTTAACAATACCTACTTAGGGTTATAAATAACATTTTAAAGGGTAGAAGGAGGAATGTACCCTTTATGGGAAAGATGAATAAAAACATTACGGAACAAATTGACTGCATGTAAACGCAAAGAAGATTTTTCGGAAATTTGAATTTTATTTCGTATAGGGGGGCCTACCATTGAATTTTGATTTGGCAGTGCTTTCAGACAATGTTGAAACTGCAATAGAACAAAACAATATGTTTGAAAAAGCAGAGAAAATGGGTTCACCAATTTATTTTCAAAATGAATGGTTGAATAACTTCAAGGAAAGTCTCAAGAAAATGGGAAACGAAATATGGAAAATAAAGAGATTGAATAAATTTAAATATTTGAGATAAGAAATTCAACCAAATAGAATAGATAAGGAAATGATTTTAGAAAGAAAAGGAAAAATGAATATCTAACAAAATAATATACTAATAATAAAAAGTAATTTTTATATAACGCAAAATTCAGACATTCAACAATTTTGTTCTGAAACTAAACAACACGTATGCACCAAAATATTAAATCAAAAGTAAGTTACCTACTAAAAATATGTAGAAGAAATAGAGAAAAATGGAAGGAAAATATAATGTACCAAAACAATAGATGGTGAAATGAGATTTAGAAGTGCAGATGAACTTTATAAGAACTTTGAGAAGTGTCAAACAATTAGGAAAAAGACAGTAACATTCGATGAGCACTTCATGAGAAAGAATCCTGAAAGACACTCCAAAAAGTTTTCATTATTTTCGTAAAAGACTTAAACCTGTAAATGGGTAGATTAAGTAAGTGAATAACAATGTTCTAGAAAGAAGTTAACATCCAAAGATTCAAAAAATAGAGATTCAATGAAGATGAAAATTAAGGTTCATGGGTTTTCATGATAATAAAATTGAAAATCCGAAAGCTAAATGGAGTGATGAAAAGACTAGACAACTAAAATATGAAAGACTAATGGCTAGAAAAGAAAATAAACCATACAAATTAAAATTATTTTTCGTGGTTTTTAATACGCCGGAACAAATAAAAAAAAACTGAATTTGAAAAACAAGTAAACTCATGATATTCGATTGCTTTAACTACAATATTTTCAGCAACACACAAGGGATATGTAAACACACATAAATAAAGTTTTATAACATTTCAACAACAATTAAAAAGTTTAATTTACACCTGTATAGTTTGAAACCCGTAAACTTTTAGAAAACTGATTTCCAATAAAACCATAATAAAGAGACCTACTAAAACAACCTGATTTCTATTTCCCCATGGTGCTGACATATTGTAGACTTTATAAAGGTTCATTTGTCACCAACTTATGGAGCATTGACCTAACATTTTTCCGATATTGGGAAACTAACACTACGAAAGAGGAAGGGGTACAGTGTTTTATAGAGATTTAACAACAACTTATTCTAGAAACGTAACTTAATGACCATGAATTTATGAAACGAGTATTTTATCAAAACTTATATTTTAAAACAAAATTATTTTGTATAACAACATTTGTAGAAAACAATTTGTATATTTATAGGCCGCTTTAATATTTTTGAATAGTTTGAATAGAATGCCTTTAAGGCGAAAATAGATCTTCACTTATAAAAACAACTATAAATAAACAAAAAAACAGTTTTCGGAGGAAGTATAACTGCGATAGAAAACTGTATTATCGCAACACGCATTAAACACAAGTAAAAAGTGTACGAAACATACATTTACTGGTTTAGTATAATTCTGAAATAAAAAAAACTGTTCTTAATCCGCCATACAACTTGAAAAAAATTAGGTTGGCATTTCTTATCTCTACGTAACGTATTGTAATTTTTATTCCAGGATTTGGTTGTTTACACATGACAAAGCTTTATTTTTAAATTTACAACAATAATTTATTGCGAAATTAATGACTTACATAAGTAAATTACATTTATAACACATAAAATTATAATAACTCATCTTAATTACAGACTTATTTTTTACAAAATGTTTTAAACACTTATAAGACAAACTAAAAAGAAATATTACCACTTAGAATCAATAATTGTTGACGACGTCTCCTAACAGGGTTTAGGCGTACGCCTATTCCGGTTCAAAGAAAACTCATTGCATCTTTTCTTCGGTCTTCCCGCACATTGTCTTCCTACTGGTCTATACTCCATAGCTGCGCGTGGATGCCTACCACGGTCCATTCTTCGACATATTATTTCCAGTTGTCTTTATATTGCAAAATTCGGTTATTAATGGCTAATACGTTTAATTTTTGTCTAATACCGACAATATGAATTTTATCTTCTCTGGTGCAGTCTTCCACATAATACAAATCTCATTACCGCAGTCAGTATTTTAGTACTGTCCCTTGCTGATGGAACCCACGTTTCGGATCCAAACATTAAAATTGGGACTGCCATCATAAAATTTCATCTTCGTTTCCGGCCGAGTGTTCCTCAGTAAAGATCTCTTTGTTGTGCCCCAAATGGCCTGAAATTTATTCAACTTTGTGCCGATCTCGTCATCTACACCAAATGTTACGTCATACCTTGATAAACAAAAGGTAAATTACCGTATTTCCTCGATTCTAAGACGCACCTTTTTCACAATAATTTTGATACCTCGAAAAGCGAGGTGTGTCTTACATTCGAGGGTGTCTTGCAGTCACATTCACTCATTATCTTTGAACTCGTATATTAGCACTCTAAATTATGTTCGAGACATCTACTATGCATGATAAGATAAAATAAATTACATGACATAAAAATTGAGGTTTCATTGTATAATTTTTATGAAGATACGCAAGAAAATTAGTTTGATTTGGCCTACATTTATTATAAAGTCAATATCGATAACTTACCAAATATCTTGAATTCCTTAGGCCAAAGAAATATTAAAACCCTTTCAATAAGAATATTCAATTCAATTTCAAACCCACGAGAAATCAATATTTCTTCATTGTTACATGATCTTGATTCATTAAAAATGAATCCGAATATTATATTTCTTATCTGCCAACTAAATTGAAAACAAAGGAAGCATTAAATAATAACTTCAAGAAAATCCATTAAAATCTTATTTAAAACGTAGAATAAATAATTTACTTCTATAATTAATTTTACTTTGAATATTTATTTCTTCCCAGAAATATATACACTAATTTTTTTACGTTTTAGTATAAATCTATACACAAAAAAGTGAAATACCATTAGCTGAATCATTCACACACTTACCACGGAATCTCCACAAAAAACTACAAGGGCTACAAACTTTAAATTGGTAGTCAGGTTCTATGTATAGGTTGGAGATGCTCATTAAAAAAGGATTTTGAAACTGTTTCTTCTTAAGAAACATAATATTTTAGTGTCATCGATCGGTATGTACTTGAGAAGAAAATTTAATACAGCGGTAAAAAATTATTTCAAGAGTGCTGTACACGTTTTCATGAAAAAAAAACAACAGAAAATCGCTCAATACCTATAAAACCAAGCGTTATACAAAAAAATGTTTGAAATAAAATTTGTAGGATTTTAAATTTTCTACAACTTTTATAATTACATTTTTGCGCTAAAATGCATATTAAAGTCACAATCTTAAAAGAAAAATTTTTTAAGAGAGAACAGCCTCCCCAAGAATTTCAGCAGACATGGCGCCTACCCTATCTTGTAGAACTTAAAAAATTTAGTACATGCGGCGATTTAAAAAAAAACGTAGCCGTTTTTTGAGAAAATCGCAAAAAAGTGAAATATTACACGAATGAACTACTACCGAATATTTCTACCGAACTATAACTACTACCGAATCACGGTGTAATCGTGATATCGGTTGACCGATTTTGATAAAAATGTTCGTGTCGGGTCGTCTAGTGGTATCTAAATTAAGTTTCAAGTTTCAAGTTCGTACGAAGTTCCGTATCAACTCTTTAAAGGAATCGTATGATCTATTTTTGTTTCTAAATTCCGACTTTGATTTCTTGATTTTCGGTTTTGGCCTACTTAAGATAAAACCGGAAGTTCAAACCCAATTAGGCCCACTAACTTTTTGTGTAGCTGACGAATCTGAAAATCGTTTGTTGCTATCTCTTGTAGTTTCTTACGTTGATTTCTTGACTTCTGGTTTTGGGCCACTTCCTATCGAAATCAGAACTTTAATTTCAATATAGGCCCATTAACTTTTTGTATAGAACAAGAATCCGGAAACAATGTTTTGCTATCTGTTACAGTTTCTGACACCTAGGTGTGACGGACAAAAAAAGGCAAATGATAGATAACAATTTAAAAAATTACTACCAACTTAATTTGTTTCCCTAATAGGTGTACGTTGCAATCTGTTCAATTAAGAATAATAACTAACCCCATGACTCAATGAGATGAGGATGATGTGTATGACGTGTAAATGAGTGTAGTCTTGTATATCCCCAGGCTGACTATTCCTGGGAGAGTATGGTTAATTGAATCTCAACCATCAAAGTACACCGGTAATCACTCTCTAGAATTCAAATCCGTATAAAAGTAACTACCTATACTAGGATACGAACCAGGAACCTTCGTCTCCGAAAATCAGCTGTTAAACAGCTGACTCCCGGCACCAACTTGATAACATTAAAAGTAGTAAACTTTGGTTACTTAATGTTTTTTCATCTAAAGCTTAGTGTAACGGCAGTATGATATTTTTGCATAAAACCAAGCTATAATCTGTTTTTGCAAAATATTTTGGAAGGTATGCTGACTTACAGATTCACTCATTTATCACGAAACCTTCAGAACGACAAGACCTAAAAATTTGAGATTGGGTACTGTCTGTCTGTAACTTAATGGCCTCCAGCCGAGGGGAGCAATATGCGGTTTGTAAAACCATTTCAGCAAACATACATCTAATTTTTTTAAGTAACTGAAATTTTCGGAAATTACGTATATTTTTATAAAACAAATTCTGCATGCTTTTTAAATCCTTGTAACTTCAATACGGTTCAACCAATTTAAATAATTCTTTCACTAAAAATTAATTGAAAATTTACTCTTTATTTCATTTCCTTCATGTGTTCAGTTATCTTTATACACCGAAAAGTTTCTCGCATACTGACTTTTTTTATATCGTGTTTTCCGATTTTACAGTTTATTTACGAAAATATAACTCGTAACTTAAAAAGTAATGATTTTCTGTTAAATTTTATTGATCATCGTTTTCCATAATTATTACAAAACAAACCTACCAAATATTTTAATAATCTGTGAAATAGCTGTTGAACAATGATGAAGTATTTTTAAAAAATACGGTTTTTTTCTTCAAATACAACACTTTTACTACATTATACATTATCCGATTAAGCGTGTGTTTTTGAAATAATTTTATAGTACAAAAAACTAGCAAAATACTTTATTTTATAAAAATACATTTCCTACAAGTTTCAGTTACTTAAAAAATTATAAAAGTTTTCTGAAATGGTTTTACAATTCGCATATTGCTCACCTCTGCGGGAGGCCATCAAGTTATAGACAGACAGTATGTAAGGCCTAAGTGAAATTTATTACGATCAATCAACAAAACCCAAAGTAACCCAAAAAATCCAAAGTCGTTTTTGGTCATTACGATTATTGCGGGATCTGAAACATTATCGGAGGCATTTAGCGTTTAAAAATTTTACCGACCCCAGAATTTGAATTCAGGACTTCCGATTTACAGTTCAGCGTTATCTAGCTAACAAACCAATGTGCTACGAGCCGAATGTCAGTAGAGCCTAGTGAAAGCAACTTTGGGGATGCTCGATTCAGTAAAAGTTACACAGAAAATCGTTAAGATAATCTTTTTTTTTGCGTAGTATCCGTATACAAAATTACATACCATATAAATGAAAACCACAGCTAACAATACATTATTAAAATCTTGCATTCATTTTGTAGAAAGGAATTGTAGAAAGGGAATAGTTAAGATTATAACTTAGTACAATATTATTAAGTTGTATTCGCGAGAACTTGTATTTGCTGAGAGTACTCAAGTATTCAAGGGCACTTTTAGTTGCTTACTGAGTATTGTAAAAGTTTATATATTAACAAAAAAGTTTCTCTAGAGTATTTCAAATGAAAAATACTATAACAATAAAATATTTCCAATGTTTTACGAAGGGAGTGGAGTTTACCGGTGAAATACAATATAATACTCGTACCGTACATAAAAACAAACTTCTTGTCAAAAAATAACAACCGATCTTTATTATTCAACAATATATATTTATTTTTCTTCCGTTTACATTGCTTAATTAAATTCTAATTCAAAAGTTATGTAAAGGGTTGCAACATTTATAGAACGTGTAATCCATTCATTCATTAAAAATGACAGCATATTGATTAATTATTCGCATACAGGCTGTCTCTTTAAAAAAAAATAATGGGTTTTAAAGTTATCAAATACTTTTTTAATTAAATTTACATTTCATTTTTGTACAGTGGTTTTTACCCTTAATATTTCCATCATTGCCGACTTTTTTTGGTCATCATATCAATTTCTAACTTTATTAGCGACTACTTTGGACCCTTTTGACCGTTTAATTACGTTATAATATCCACCTCTGGATTAGCAATTAAGCTATACTTGAATTTTTTAACATCAGAGTTTATTTGCAATCAGTTTAAAATCATTATAAGTAAATACGGTAAAAGAATTTACATGATAAAGACAATACCCAACTAATGTCCAACCATTGAAAAAGTTAATATGATTAAATATCTTCGCGTTATTTGTGCTTAAAATTAAAATATTTGATATTTATATTTTATTAAATCAATAAAATAATTAACTTACAAATTATAAAAATGATTTACTGTGCTTTGTGTCAGTCGATCATGTCATAACACTCAATAGTAAATTTTCTGGAATGCGGCCCTTGATTCACATATGAAAAAAATCTGGTGTGAAACACTCACACGACTTTCTCTTGCCAATGCAAATAATGAACAATATAACCCAATATTAGTAATAAAATATTAGGAATAAACAAAAAAAATTATCTCAAAAAACATAACTTTAATTTAATCATGAATGATTGATGCAAAATGACAATCAACCTTAGTTTGGCTTAAAAATACGGAAAAATCACTCTTTCGCGCTAAACTAGGCTCTGTAGAGAAAAATGCTTCAAATAAAAATTTTAGATCTTTTAATTTCCTATAAATTTTATTATATACATCTTTGTCGTTAAATGCATACTAAGGCCGGAATCTTAAAAAAATCGATTTTTGTACACATTTTCGTGAAAAACATAAAATCTCTAATTACCGCTAAACTAAGCGTTATACGAGTACAAAAAAATGTTTGAAAAGTTTGTAGGTTTTTAAATTCTCTACAACTTTTACTATACTACACATTTTTGCGCAAAAATGTCTATTAAAGTTACAATATTAAAAAAACAACATTTTACGTAAAACAGCCTCCCCAAGAATTTCAGCAGACATGGCGCCTACTCTATCTAGAAGAGTATAAAAAATGTAGTAAATGAGGCGATTTTTAAAAAAATCGCATGAGCCGTTTGTGAGAAAATCGCAAAAAAGTGAAAACTGACACGAATAAACTACTACTTCCGGTTGACCGATTTTGATGAAAATATTCGTGTCGGGTTCTCTAGTGGTATGTAACTTAAGTTTTAAGTTTCAAGTTCGTACGATGTTTCGTTCTTGAGATATTCTGTTCAGTCACAGACAGACAAACAGACAGACAGACACACACACACACACACACACAGACCAATCGCTAAAAAAATGTTTTTTTGAGTTCACGGGGTCTGAAAACGTGTAGATTGGTGAAAACTCGATTTCGAAAAATCGACATGAAAACAATACTTTCCTTACTATATATTCATATACGCAAGAGAAAGTAAAAATAAAAAAAAATTAATATTTCGCGACCCCCCCCCCCCACCCGATATTAATAATAAGCCTTATTATTAATAATTGAATTTTGACTGTAATTATAAATGTAAAAGGTTTTTTTAATATTATATAATCAAACTACTTTAATTTTGTCTTTAAAGAAAATACAGACAGTAAAAATAAATGGAATACAACTATTGCTAATATTTTATATTGCTGCGTTTATACTTTTATAGTAGCGACGTGTATGAACATGCATGTATGACGTGCACATACATGAGCAATTAACAGTTCCAATTTGATGTGTACGTGCTCTTTGTAATTTTATCTCCTTCTATAATACTCACTATGAGAGAATGTTTGAAAGAAAGAGAGAATGTTTGAGAGAATGAACATGCAACCATCAAACAAATGCAAACAATGCAACCAACACATTAATAAATTAATTAATGATTAATTTCTTTTCTTTGCAAATAAAGTGTACTTATTGCATGTAAAATTTTTATGAGAAAGTTTATAATAAATTACAAGTATTTTTTTCTCATAAACTGATTAAATGATTTCATTATTGTTTCGCGACCCCCCCCCAAAATATCACCACGACCCCAAGGGGGTTGCGACCCCCAGGTTGAGAATCACTGCTCTAGAGGTTCAAACCAGCCTTTCAGCTGATGACTTAAACAAAAACATTCATATGTAATTGCGTGTTTTTCAGAGCAAGGTTATGGTAAATTTTCAAAATTAATTTGTCCCTCAAGAGGTTAGCGTCAATTAGTGATTTTCTGTAGTTTTACCAAGTAAAACGAGGAGTGATAAGTTTTTCAATTCCCTTCTTCACTGAGTGGAAAAGTACGCACGCCGGGCCCTCTGAAAAGCACATATCTTCCACTCTGCAAATGACACCTTCACTTTAATCACCAGAGGATCTGGCTGTATAATGAAATTCATTACTTTCAGAGGAGATAACTCTGATTAGTTTCTTTTACACCTCTACCTTTTCTGTTCTTAAATGATTCAGTCATTTAATTGGCCGACCATGTGATAAGAAACAGAACTATTTATTTTAGCCCTGCAACGAAGAGATTGAATGTAAATAATTTGACACCACCTGTCTGTTATGGGCAGCAAAATTAGGTTATGTTTTTCATTTTACATTGTTTACTCATGATTAAACATGAATATGTTTCATTATTTACATTGGCCAGAGAACGTCCAGACTTTTTAAAAAAAAATTAGAACAGATAGGTGTCGCATACGATTATTAGTCTCAATCAGAATAAATGTTGCACTAATATGATATTAGAATATTAGACTAACATTGACTTGTTAATTGATTCTTGTATTTATTTTCAGGTGCATTTTTAGTTACGTATGGCATTGCCATGATATTTTGCGGGATTCCAATATTTTTTCAAGAAGTAGCAGTTGGCCAATATTTGGGAGCAGGAGGGATGACACTGGTTGGTACGCTATGTCCAATACTACAAGGTAAGTGTAATAATAACAAAATTATTTATTAACAAGAGGGAGTTTACAAAACTCGCCATTACAAAACAGTTGTTCTCCCAGAGACGCTTTACGCCGGTGAAACTATTTTCAAAATTAAGAATGAAGCTAAAACTGACCAACTTCTTAAAACAGAACGCAGAATTATCAGAACTTGCCTTAACAAGAATTATCAAAAAAAATGGGGTACGGCGAATTCCTTCCAATGAAACTGTTTATAAGGAAATTTATCTGATTATTAGCGTGACGAAGAAAAAGAGGATTTCCTACTTTTCGACATATTAAAAATGCCGAATGATAGAATATTGAAACAACTGATCCTCAGGAACTTGAACAGGAAGATTATGGGAAGATACATCGAAGAGATTAAGAGATCTCAATGAAATTGAACTGGCAACTGAAGACGCGTTTGGCAAGAAAAAAATAAACAGTACTCTCAGAAAACACACATTTTATTGGTGAAAATCAGAAAGACGCGGTGGAGGTTCCCAGATGAGATACGGAACAAAAATCGGACCGTCTCAAAAAGTACTGACAAACCGAAAGGCTAGACCATACGTTCTTCGAAGAACACTAGAAATCGATTGGCTTAGTGGTCCAATGTGGCCTCAAAGTCTTTAAATTTAAATTTAGAGGGAGTTATGTTTTAAATAGCTGATAAGTTACTTGTGTCCTGATAAACTGTCATATTAAACCAGTATAACATACTTGATCGTTTGTCTATGATTAATCACGTTTCTAATTCAATACTACTACCAATAATCTACCATGATGTACACAGACCCATAATTTCATTCAGTTGTTCATTTAGCAGATCAAAGCCTCCAGTATTATAATCCTTTGAAACGGGGAAACAAAAAAAGATTAACTGATTATTGAAAAATATTCCAAAACCCTGAAATTAAAAAAAAAATACTATCAGATAATGAGAGATTTCATTTTTACTTTCTCTTGCCTAGGCCTATATGAATTATATAGGAAGGAAATAGGGCCTTTTGTTTTCATGTCGATTTTTCGAAATCGAGTTTTCACCGGATCTACAAGTTTTCAGAACCCCTGAACCCAAAAAACATGTTTTTAGTGTGTGTGTGTGCGCGTGCGCGCGTGCGTGTGTGTGTGTGTGTGTGTGTGTGTGTGCGCGTGTGTGTGTGTGTGTGTGTGAAACAGAATATCTCAAGAACGGAACATCGACGAACTTGAAACTTAAGTTAGATACTACTACCGGACCCGACACGAACATTTTCATCAAAATCTGTCAACGGAAGTAGTAGTTTAATCGTGTCATTTTTCACTTTTTTGCGATTTTCTCAAAACAGTTTCTACACTTTTTTTTTAAAAATCGCCTTATTTGCTTATATGCAAATAATAGCTCAAAAAGTACTGACAAACCGAAAGGCTAGACCATACGTTCTTCGAAGAACACTAGAAATAAAATAATGAAATAATAAAATAATGAAGATAGGGTAGGCACCATGTCTGCTGAAATTCTTGGCGAGGTTGTTTTCGCGTAAAAAATTGTTTTTTAAGATTGCGGCTTCAATATTGCATTTAAGCGCAAAAATGTATAAAATTAAAGTTGTAGAAACTTTAAAATCCTACAACTTTTATTTCAAACCATTTTTTTATATAACGCTTAGTTTAGCGGTAATTAGCAATTTTCTGGTTTTTTCTCACAAAAACGTATACAAAAAAATCGATTTTTTTTAAAGATTTCAGCCTGAGCATGCATTTACGACAAAAGTGTATTTAATGTTTTATTACTAATGTTAGATTATATGGGTAATTATTTGCATTGGCAAGAGAAAGTCGTGTGAATGTTTCACACATTTTTTTTATTTTTATTTAAAGATAATCATTGTCTTATAAAGGACATAAAATGGGCTGTAATCGATTTCTATTCAACTAAATATGGGCAGTAATTATTAAGTGTAATTTTGGAGTCTAAATATTAATTAATTTGAAACGATTTAGCAAATAGTAATTCGTTGTACTGTATGATTTAGAACGGTATGAACTTGTTTATTTGAAAGTTGGTACATCATTACTAATGCTTTGATTCCCAAAAGGTTTGATTCAAACATCATGTAAAGCGTACAGGTACTGATTACTAATACAAAGATCAGTGAATGGTAAGGTAAACCTTACTAAATTTCTCCCTAATATATTTGAAATCTCTTCTACCCGTAAATAAAAATAGATTCTTAGAGATTGTAATTCATCCTACGGTTCCATTGAATTCACCAATGAACGTACACATCAGTTAAAATATTTATTTAATCCTTAATGTGTGTGCAAGCCCATAACAGACAGGTGGAGTGTTTAATTATTTGCACTCGATCTGTTAGTTCTAGGGCTACAAAAAATAGTTCTGTTTCTTATCACCCGTTCAGCAAATTATATGACTGAAGCATTTAAGAACACAAGAGGTAGAGGTATAAAAGACACTAGTCAGAGTTATCTCCTCTGAGGGTAATAAATTTATACAGCCAGACCCTGTGGTGAATGAAATGAAGATGTCATTTGCAGGGTGGAAAGTAGATGCTTTTCGGAGAATATGGCATGCTGATAAGCATACTTTTCTACTCAGTGAGGAAGGCAATTGTAAACCACCTCACTCCCGTTTCACTAAGTAAAGCCTCTACCATCGGTTTCATAAACGATACCCGAGTTTGAATCCTTGCATCTCCAAAACTATGAATCGGATTTTAACATAATTTACATCAAAATTTAGCTCATTTTATTCTGCGTTGACCCATAATAAACCCATATTTTTATTGTTGTTTAAAAATTGCAATATCGAGGTTGGAAGACAAAAAGACCTGGTTTTTTGCTACCGCAACAAATTTCATGCGTTTAGAGGCGTGTTACTCGATAATTATTTGACTGCAAAGTTTGAAATTTCAACACAACATGGACAATTATATTCTTACAGCGTGTATGAAATTTCAAATTCGTACGTTATTTAAATTTTAATTTATTAACAATATTCTGAACCCTTACTATCTCGGTAACCGCTCGATCGTTCAGCACGAGCAAACTATCGTTTTACTCAGCGTAAAAGACTTAGTACAAATATATTAATAACATGAAATATTGATTGGCCAATGTTGTGGCAGAATTTTTAAAATTTTGAAAAATAGGGTAATGCGGGGGTGGGCGCTACTAAGCAATAGAAAGTAAAAACCACTGTTTTGCCTTCAGGAGGTCATAAAAATTTGCCTTACTATAATCCGTGATTACTCTATGCTGCAAATAGAACGCTAGATTGCAAGAAGATTGATTACTGATTATGTTCAAATTATTTGTATCACGCTATATTCTGCAAAAGACCAGATGGTGTTTGATACTGAAATAATTTGTTTCCGCCCTAAAAGCTATCCAGAAACGAGGATCGTGATTTGTCAATAATATTGTACCATTGTTTAATCCCGGTATCTGTCAGTTACAAACTGTTGATAATTACTTTAAGCCCCTTAATCATAAGTAATTATCAGAGAAGTAATTCTGTACATGTTAAATATACTACAGGGTATTTTATAATGAAGTACAAAACTTCGGAGGTCAATTAATCAGAAATGTTAATACATTTAAAAATTCCTGAGAGAAAAGTTAAAAATAAAATGTTAAAAAAAATAAAAAGTACTCCGACAAATTAAGCACAATTTTTTTGAACGAATCAATGTTAATTCGAGGTGTTAAAATTAGACAGAGCTCTTACAATCACAAATAGACGAGTTCGCATCAAAACGGCACGGGCGATGTCAATTTTGATTTACAGTTTCCTTAATTTCGGAGCTACATGTAAACAGGGTGGTTTCAGTTGTAAATTTTTCTCATATTTATTGTTATTATTATTATTATTATTATTATTATCTAATTATTAAGCATAAAGTTGAGAAAATTAATTGTTTATTACAAGAAAATTATATCGTACAGAGTGGAGTATATTGAAAAAGGATAATAGATTGCGATGAATGAAAAGTTTTGAATAGGAATTCTCGGAAATCGAACTAGTAGAAACTATTTTTTTATTTTGATTCCTTCTACCATGTTCCAGAAAACTGAAAAAAAATGTTATAAGGGTCTCCATTTTTTTTGGAGAAATTACAGACCGCACATATAAAAACAGCTAGCGCCTTTGTAGTGAGTTAGTCAGAAATTACCAGTAAATAGGATTGGTATTGTCGGGCCAATTAGAAATATTGAATAGTTGTCGATGGCAACATGCGGGCGCGCAGCGCACGAACTTCTATTGTTCTGACCCACTCACGGTTACTTTACTGGACGGTAGGGATCATCAACAATATGCGCAGTGACAAGCCGCGCCCTCTGACGTCACTGGTCACCAGCGACAGCCGACCCACGATACGTACCGTGTCGGTCTGTGATGTTTCCTAGTCATAATACGGTCTGTAATTCTTTACTAATCTTTAATAATGGTGCGTTGTGCGATTGCCGGGTGTTCTAATCACGATACAAAACAAAAGGAGTTGGGTATTATAAGTTTTACCGTTTTCTAAAGACCATTGAAACTAGATTGAAGTGGATAAATGCTTGCAAGCGGACCGATTCCTTTTTCTGCTGATAGTGGTCGCGTGTGTTTAGTACATTTCGACGAATCGGATTATGTACGTGATTTAAAGTCCGAGTCGCTAAATCTTCCATTAAAACTTGTCTTAAAGATGAATTCAGTCCAACATTTAAATTAGTCGATTTGTGGTGCCGTTCTACGTCCGACAAATCCGACTCGTACTGAACGTAAAAATCGAGCAGAGAAACGATACGCTTGTAAGGAAGTTAATGATATTTTAAACTCATCATTCAATTACAACACAGGCAGTTCACAAAATGAAGGGATAGCCGTAGAGAAACGTAGGCCTCGTTTTAATGAAGAACCGCCAAATTTTAACGTGGCGCAGTCAGAGGAAACTGATCTCTTAAAACGGGAAAACGCCGAATGAAAAGAAGAAAACAAGTTACTTAGAGAAAAAATTCAGGCCGCAAACGAAGAATTATTAAAATTAAAATTGATTTCCCGTGTAAACATACCTAAAACGCTACGTTTGTAAAACCAATGCAAAAATCCTACTGTCGCTACGCACCGGCCGAGTTGTAGGGGACCAGCGACGTCATATTATATCTCACAGCAGCTGCGCGTGACCGCTACCGTCTAGTATAGTAACCGTGGATCCACTTACGAATTCCGATCCACCTTTCCCCACTGACGTGAGACACTCCAGCGGCGTGATAGCGAGTTATAACATTAAAACGCGAGGGTCCTGTTAATGAGTAGTGTTATTCTACACAGTTGTAAAATTAAATAGATTAAAAATGTAAAAAAATAATTGCTTTAACTTATATCGTTAGCGACAGCACATTTTATTTTGTAAAACTATAGGCCTACTTTAAAATTTCTAGACCCATTATAGATATTAAATGTAGGATCTTCAGTAATCGTATAATTACTTTGATTTTCACAAAATGTGAAAATTTTCTTGGTGGAAAAGCAACTGAGAAAGAAATTGAATCAAATCTCATTAAAAATTTAACCATAAATTTAACGTTAAAAACAAGATGAAGAATAAGATTTATAAAAAAAGCTTTAAGACATCAGGGTTATTAAGTACACTTTAATTTATTTTCTTCCAAAAGTGTTGTGTAAAAAGATTTAAGAAAATAAATTGAATACCCACCATTAAAAATTAATATACTTGAAGGAATTGGGTTAAATATAATGACACATTTTCTTTTATAAATAAATGAGCTGAAAGATTCTAGTAAAGAGCTTAAAAGGCTAAAAAATATATCAACGAACTAAAAGTAACTTGTATATAACTTGACATTTCTCATCTCTAAGGACCAGAAAATATTTTAAATATTCATAACAAAGTATACAAACGATACACAACGGAACACATACAAAGTTAAACTTTTCAACTCATATAATGAACTGTATGTAACTTATGTATTTTTTTCATATAATACGAACCACATTGTGTATGTAGTCTATGTTCAAGTACGTGCTACGTTTTTAAAATTTTTTAATAAAATTCATAATTTAAAATTCTTTCCATCAAAAAAATGAGGTGAAGTTTAAAATTGTATGTTTTTTGTAATTTTTACTTTCTCTTGCTTACATGAATATATAGGAAGGAAAGTAATGTTTTTATGTCGATTTTTCAAAATCGAGTTTTCACCGGATCTACACGTTTACCACGGTAAATAGAAGAGACGGTAGGGGTCACGTTAGGATGCGTAGTAGCCGATGACGTCACTGGTGCTTAATAACACGACCAGCTGTTTGTATTATTTCGGTATTTGTGAATGTTGTCAGTTTGCTAATTACCGCTGAACCGTATTATGTGAATTCTTTGTGCAGTTAATCGAATATATTATTGAACATAACAAAAACTAATAAATATTTAGGCCTACTAATAGTTATTATGTATTAATTTTTTTTGTTGTTTCTAATATTTAGTTCGCGTTTATATCTAGTGAGTTCTCATATAACTACAATGAAAATTGTTGCGAGTAGTGCTAACAATGAAAATAATATGCATGAAAGATTTTCATTTCACCGTTTTCCGAAAGATGAACTCTAAAGAAAAGCATGATTGCATGCTTGTCGACGTACAGACAATTTTTCGGTTGATTCTGCGCGTGTTTGTAGTGCTCATGTTGAAGACTGTGACGGCGAACGCGATTTAAAATCTTAACTTCGTAACTTTAAACCTACAAAAAGATAAAAATCGTCACCAGTTCCACATCATAGCTTTAAAAAACTGGTGCTTTCCGCATCGGTGACGTCATTTGCTAGTGACGTCATGTACTCATAACGGCCGGTCATGCGCGTAACCCCTACCGTCTCTTCAATTTACCGTGCACGTTTACTAACTACATTCACTAAAATACATGTTTACTAAAAATACTACATTTTTACTTACAAGTTTTCTTGTTAAATGAAAGGAAAATTACATTACATAATCAGGGACAAAATAAATCCATTGTTGTACAAAGAAAAACTCTTTTACGTGCTTCATTTCTTTTCTCTTTTTTTTGTAAAATACTATTGTTTCTAAGTAAAAGAAGTACATTTACAAATGTTGCCACATACAACAAAAACCTGGACTTGGTACACTTGTTATTGTATTTTCAGATGACATTATAGCAAAAGAAAAAAATATTGTTTCATGAAAAAATAGAACAGAATAGAATTTTGATAAATAGAAAATACATTAGAACCCCGGTTATCCGAACACCGACTACCCGAGTTCCGGGTTAACCGAGATACTCTTAAAAAGTACCGTGCAAAGCGAAATCTGCAAACAGAGAGAAATTGATCACAATAATTTAGATTTGTATTTATTTATATTTTTATTTAAAAGTTTCCAACCCATCTTGGTACATGGTTTTGTCCATAGTTGGATGGGATAATTTCCAGCACCTCTAGGGTAATAGTACATAGTACAATGTAAGAAACTTTGTATTATAGTAATTTATTTTTTATGTAATGTGTAATATCACAGGAATAAATAAATTATAATTATTCAGTTGACGCACACCCACAGAATAAATCTATAAGAACATGTTTTTTTTTGGGTTCAGGAGGCCTGAAAACGCGTATTAAAACTCGATTTAGAAAAATTTACATAAAACAATACTTTCCTTCCCTACATTTTAAATAGGGCAAGAGAAAGTGATAATACATTTTCAACCATTTCTTAAAATAGAATTATTGAACTGCAAAAACTAAACACTGAAAATGTTTCGTTATTTATATAACAATGTTATATTAATAGAAAATAACAGCTGTCAGGATTAATAACACAATTAATAATTGATACGAACACTGCTGAACAATTAAGTAAATTGATTCTGTCAGATAAGCATTTTGTAATATGATTCAGTCAGTTTACATTATTTTGACAATACATACTATGAAATGGACAGCCTGCCTTCTAAATTACATATTTTTGAAGAATTAATTTATTATTTTGGGTTCGTTATTATTTGGAGTAACTGCACAAGAAAATTATAATGTTGATTATCTGAACATGTATTAACTGAGCTATCTTTTATCCGAACAATATGAATACTGATAAAATCTATGGTAACATTTAATTTGGTATATTTGCATTTTGCCGAGAACAGGGAGGTGGAGTGTTAAATTATTTGCACTCGATCTGCTAGTTCCAGGGCTATAAAAAATAGTTCTGTTTCTTATTACATGGTTACCCAATTATATGAATGAAACATTTAACAACAGAATAGGTAGAGGTGTCAAAGACACTAGTCAAGAGTTATCTCCTCTCAGAGTAATGAATTTCATTATACAGCCAGATTCTGTGGTAAATGAAGTGAAGGTGTCATTTGCAAGGTGGAAAGTAGATGCTTTTCAGAGGGTCTGACTGATAAGTATGCTTTTCAACTCAGTGAGTACGGCAATTGTAAACCACCTCACTCCTCGTTTTACTTAGTAAACTTCTAGTGGTTCAAACCAACATTTCACCTAACGACCTAAACAACAACAACAAAATTATCACGAGAAAGTCGGGTGAGTTTCTTATTACATAATTAGCCAATTATATGGCTGAAGGATTTAAGAACAGAAGGGGTAGAGGTGTAAAAGACACTAGTAGTCTGAGTTATCTTCTTGAGAAAATGAATTTCATTATACAGCCAGATTCTGTAGTGAATAGCTAAATAACGCTCTGTAGAAAAAAAGGCTTGAAACAAAAAGTTGTAGATTTTTCACTTTCCTATAACTTTGATTACATACACTTGTAAAATGCATACTAAGGCTGCAATCTTTAAAAACCCATGTTTTTACCGATTTTAGTGAGTAATATACAGAAAATCATTAATTGACAGTAAACTAGGCCTGAGCATTGTAGAAAAGCCACTTAAATAAAAGTTGTAGATTTTTTTAATGTTCTACAACTTTGATTATAATGCACTTTGCCCTAAAATCCATATTCAGGCTACAATTTAAAAAATAAAACATTTTTTTCCATGAGAGCACAGCTCCCACAAGAACTTCGGGAGATATGCTTCTTCTGTTTCATGATCTTAAAGAGAATAAGAAATGTTGTAAATGAGGCGGTTTTTGAAAAAAAATCGTACAAACGGTATTAGAGAAAATCGCAAAAGAGTGAAAAATGGCAAGAATAAAGTACTATTTCCGGTTGACTGATTTTGATAAAAATGTTTATGTCGGGTCCTCTAGTGGTACCTAACTTAAGTTTCAAGTTTCAATTTTGTACGATGTTCGGTTCTTGAGATATTCAGTTCACACAAAAGCGCGCGCGTGTGCGCGCACAACAGACACACAGCCCAATCGCTAAAAACTTGTTTTTTGGGTAAGGGGGTCTGAAAACGTGATCCGGTGAAAACTCGATTTCGAAAAATCGACATGAAAACAATACTTTCCTTCCTATATATTCATATAGGCAAGAGAAAGTAAAACTGAAGGTCTCAGTTTAAAGTACTGAAATAAAATTCATTAAACTGGTATGTAAACTTACAACTAAATAGCGTAGGTAGAAAATCCACAGTAGAAAACAGAACACATGACCAAAATTATTTAGTGGAATCTGTTATACACTGCTTATTATTAATGTAGCTTCATCTATAAATATTTACTTTGCATAATATAATGGGAGTTTCAAATATTCTTCAAACCGTAGAAATGTTTACTTTGCCATCAGTCTTATCTTGTTGACATTTTCATTCAGTAACTTGAATATTCATAATTCGCAGAAAATAATACCCAACCTACAACTGTTTGATATTCATTTTAACAAGTTTAAATAACCCAGAAAAATTAATTTACAACGTTCATCTAGAAATTAAATACCATTCAAACAAATGTAATAATTTTTTATTTATTATTTTATTACTAAAAATATTTACGTACCTAACATTTTTACTTTCTCTTGCCTGTATGAATATATAAAAAGGAAAGTACTGTTTTCATGTCGATTTTTCGAAATCGAGAGTTCACCAAATCTACACGTTTTCAGACCCCCTGAACCAAAAAAACATGTTTTTAACGATTGGTGTGTGTCTGTGTGTGTGTTCAATTATGTTATTGTATAACGCATCGTTTAGCAGTAATTAGCGATTTTCCGTTTCTTTCTCACGAAAACGTGTAAAAAATTGATTTTTTTTAAGCATGCATTTTTAAAAAAACATGCATTTTAAAAGTGTTTATAATAAAATTTATAGGAAATTAAAAGATTGACACCATTTATTTAAACCATTTTTCTGTACAGAGCCTAGTTTGGTGTGAAAGAGAGATTTTCCGTATTTTTAAGCTAAACAGGTTGATTTTAATTTTGCATCTTTCACTCATGTTTTAAATTAGGTTATGTTTATTGAGGTTAGTTTTTTGTTTGTTTCTAATGTTTTATTAATACTGTTAGGTTATATTGGTAATTATTTGTATTGTCAAACGAAAATTGTGTGAGTGTTTTACACCAGATTTTTTTAAATTGAGATCTGTATTATAAACAAATATACATACCTTATTTAGGTTCGGAAGATAATGTCAGTGAGATGACGTCCTTCTTGTTGGACACAAATTCAGAGCTAGTTCACAATTATTACTCCTGTAAGATCTATGTAGCTTTCTCCAACATTTAATTTGACACAGTTTCAAATCATCGATATATTAAACAACTCTTCCTGCGACCAGAACTAGAAAGGCATCGAGTGAACATGAGAGAAATATGGTTCCAACAGGATGGCGCCAAAATCGCACAGCAAGAGCATCTATAGAAGTGGTTCAACAAATGTTTCCTGGACATGTCATTGCATGATTAGGCAATATTTCTTGGCTGACATGCTCTCCTGATCAATCAGTTAACGACTTCTTTAAGTGAGGCTACTTGAAATCAAGATTATATGCGAACAAGCCAGCCAAAATCAACCATCTAAAAATTTCCATTTGTTTAGAAATTGAAGCTGTGTCAAATGAATGCTGGAGAAAGCCGTGCAGAGCTTTCAGGAGAGGCTTAGGATTTGCATCCAGCAAGGACGTGATTTCACTGACATTATTTTGCACACTAATATTATGGTATTATGCATATTTCAAAAATGCAATAAAAATGTTATTATTTAATGTTAAATTTTTTTATAAAATTAAAACAACCGAAGTTATACAGTAGCAAAAAACAAGCGTTTCCTCTGCTCCGTACTTTAGAAATACAGATGCTTGAACTTTGTAGTCAGATACGTAGGAGATATATGGATATAGTAGGTACTTAATTTCTGGATGAGCTTTGTACTATTTTTGTAAATTAAGTACATTATTGAAATCATTTAAATTTATTCAAAAATAAATCTTTGTAAAAATCTTGTAAAAAATTTTACATTGGTATGACTAGTCGTAATTTTCAAGTGAGGTATAATGAACATAAAAAAGCACTGAAATGTGACTACATTATATCTAACTATACCAATCATATAAAAGAAGAAAAACATAAATTTGGTAAAATAGATGAACATTTCAATATAATAGAACAATGTAATATAGAAAATAAAAATAAAATTGAAAAATATGAGATGTTCCACATTTATAAATATTTAAAAGAGCAAAAGCAGGACATTTTGAATGAACAGGTGAAATTTAGGAATGATGAAGTGATATTGACTGCTGCTGCTATCTACAGTAAATATGAGAAGGGATAAATTAAAATAAAATAATTTTAAATCAGTTTTATACAAGTGACTGAAGATGTATCATCTTCTATAGATTTTTAATAAACAATGTTTTTAGTTTCAATTATATGTTATTTACTCTAATGATGGTGGATCCACCGAAACAGGTGTAAGTGAAAATTAAAATAAAGGTGACGCAGTTTAAAAAGAAGGTTAGTGAAATTATTGTATTAATTCATTATATGAAATAGAAATTTAAATTTATGCTTGAAAATTTAAAAAATAACCAAATAAAGTAAAAACATTTTTTTCTTTCCAGGTGTTGGATATGCAACGATGACAATAGTTTTCTTTCTGGATATATATTATTGTATAATTATAGCCTGGACGCTATTTTACTTTATCAGCTCGTTTACAAAAATACCAGAGTTACCTTGGGCAACATGTGGTAAGAATAATATGATTATATATAATGATTAATAGTTCAAATTGTAAAATAAAGAATGATATTTATCTTTCCACCCATTATATTTATCCTAATGTTGAAAAGTATTATTGTGTATGGTCCGAACTCTTGAATAAATCATTTACTTTTCGCACCAGGGAATAACAAAATCCATTAATTTCAATGAAGTTAAACCTGATTACTAACAATTTTACAGTTCTTCATATTCCTTTTAAAAATAAATGTACAGATTAAAAAATTTGCTTAAATACTCTATATATTAACTTGATTGAGTGTAGGGAAAGAAACACAAAATTTTTTTTACAGCCCTAGAGAGTAATTAAAAAAAATTACTTTAGAAAATATTGAAACCCTTCAGATTAACCTAGTCTGCCATATAATAGAAAATTTCATTGAATAAAACCTTATCGATAAGTAAATTTGTTTGTTGATCAGATTAATTTTATACTTCTCAGTTTACTTCTGCCCTCTATTATGCTGGCGCTAAGTATAGTTGGGAGCTGACTTGTTTGCTAATGCGGGATGAAGTGCAAAGGGGCCTGGTACTGCAGTAGTTATTCGAAATTGTTTGTGAGTAATGTTTTTAGAAGAGCGCGTACTAATGGTATTATTACTACTACTAGGTTATAGGAGGAGGGGAATCGTACAAACAATCCTTCTCCACCTGAATTCCTTACGCTAGCAATCAAGTGAGCTCCCATATATACTTCCCTATCTCTTTTTACTTTCTCTTGCCTATATGAATATATAGGAAGGAAAGTATTGTTTTCATGTCGATTTTTCGAAATCGAGTTTTCACCGGATCTATACGTTTTCAGACCCCCTGAACCCAAAAAACATGTTTTTAGCGATTGGTCTGTGTGTGTGTGTCTGTGTCTCTCTCTGTGTGTGTGTGTGTGTGTGTGAACAGAATATCTCAAGAACGGAACATCGTACGAACTTGAAACTTAAGTTACTACCGGACGCGACACGAACATTTTCATCAAAATCGGTCAACCGAAAGTAGTAGTTTATTCGTATAATTTTTCAGTTTTTTGCGATTTTCTCAAAAACTGTTCCTACGATTTTTTTAAAAATCGCCTATTTTACTCAATTTTTTATTCTCTACAAGATAGGGTAGGCGCCATGTTTGCTGAAATTCTCGGTGAGGCTGTTTTCACGTAAAAACGTTGTTTTTTCAAGATTACGGCTTTAATATAAATTTTAGCGCAAAAACTTATATAATAAAAGTTGTAGAGAATTTAAAAACCTACAACTTCTGTTTCAAACATTTTTTTGTATGACGCTTAGTTTAGCAGTAATTAGCGATTTTCTGATTTTTTCTCACAAAAACGTGTGAAAAATCGATTTTTTTAAGATTTTGGCCTTAGTATGCATTTTACGACTTGGCATTTTACGACAAAAGTGTATATAACCAAATTTATAGGAAATTTAAAGATCTACAACTTTTATTTAACGTATTTTTCTCTACAGAGCCTAGTTTAGCGTGAAATAGTGATTTTCCGTATTTTTAAGCCAGACTGAGGTTGCTTTTCATTTTGAGTGTTTCACTCATGATTAAAATAAGGTTATGTTTATTGAGGTTAGTTTTTTGTTTATTTCTAATATTTTATTACTAATGTTAAATTATATTGTAAATTATTTGCATTGGCAAGAGAAAGTTGTGTGAGTGTTTCACACCAGATTTTTTCTATTTTTTTCAACAAATTTTAATAAAGTGATTTCATAACAGTTACTTGATGTCTGAGTTTGCATTATGTGAAATTGTATAAAATATTTTTTGCATAGTTGAAAACGTTTTGGAATACCCTTCTGTTTTAGAAAATAACACAAGGTATTAAGTCCAAAAAGGAATTGTTCCTTATATGTGACTTACAATCCTAATTGTATCTTTGAGGTGGATTCACACCTACTTTCACTTTTAATTATTCACTTAATTTATGTAAAATGGTAAATAGAAATAAATCTCTTATATAACATAAATGAGAATAAATTTTATAATAAAATGTTTTACAGATAATTGGTGGAATACAGAATCATGTTATATGCCTGGAATGAATTCAACTTTAATACACAGTAAAACAAATCATACAACATCTCCTGTAGAAGAATACTGGGAGTAAGTATAAACAGTGTAAATAATATTTTAAAATCTGCAACCCATTCCAAACTGTGGATTAGATTTAATTTCTAAGGAATCAATATAAAGAATTTGACTTTAAATTTAAAGAAACTTATTAACAATTAAAGTAGCAGAGTCAAAAGAGAGATACTTAATACATTAACCATAAAGCAGTACTATTACTAAATTCAACAATTTAATATGGATACAATAAAATGTATTAATAATTTATCATTAAAATTACAGTAAATCCTTCCTCATCTGGGTGTTTGATAACTAAAACCTCTAATATCCAGCGCAGGTTTTTCAACAGATTGTAGTTTTGAAAATACTTCTGTAGTGTAGCAGTGTAAGCGTATGGCCTTACGTAGTGGCTGTGGAGGGGGTTAGGTCATTGGCCACAGTTGAATATTTGTTCATTACATTTTTATTAACTACATAGTTCAGTACTTTGAGTTTTTTTATCAATTTTTAGCAAAAAATAAGTTAAATCATAATATAAATGAATGCCTTTAACACCTAATACCCTAAAAATTTTAAAATAAATAAATAATAAATAATTTGTAGATGTGCTAAACCCTACGTTTTAATCGAAGACCTTACGGATATTAGTCTACGCACCCTCTTACGTTTCTAACGCTACCTTACATAAGAACCTTCAAATCCCTCTGGTAACAGACATTTTTATCAACTTTATTGAAACTTTCACAAAAGACTTTTGCTCATCCAAACAAACTGATAGATAAATTTTCCTTTCATCATCTACCAAACAACGATCAAAGACGATTAAGGAGAAAGTGGAGCAGGGATCTCCTGTTTTAGAAATGGTTGTATGTTATTAATAAATAAATTAATTAATTATCTATGAGTTAGTAATAAGTAACTAAATAACATGTTATGAGCTGGTGATAAAAGAGATGAATAAAAGTGAGAGAGTAAGTGTTGGTCAGTGGAAGCGAGAGGGGAATCAGGCTACGGTTTCCTTCCATGCCCCGCTGACAGTATGTAAATTTTTTTTAACCCGACAATTCCTTTGTAGTACTGTATTATATAAACAGTTCTGAGGGAGGTGGAGGGTTATTTGCTGATGTTGGATCAAGTGGCCAGGCAGCGGGTTTTTGGTTGGTAGGCGGTTGCGGCCTCCTTGAGGCCAACACTACTTCCCATAGTTCCACCATCGAGAGGGAGTGAACATGAGTTTTTCTTGCCACCTCAAATATATAAAAAAAAAACACGTCATAGACCTGTCAATGGATGGAGCTCTCCATACACATGACTCATGTAATTTAATTTACTCTTTCACCCACCATCGTGTTCATTGGTTGTTTATTTTGTAACAGAGTGAATTTTATTAATAAAGTTAATAAAAAAAAACATTTTACAAAAATTAAGTAAAAAGCAATATTGTTTAATATCAAATTTTGTTTATTTTTCAGTAAACGAGTTCTTGGTATAACAGACGGAATTGAAACACTGGGTGGTATGCAATGGGAATTGTTGGGATGTCTTTTACTAGGCTGGCTATTGGTCTACCTAATAATATGTCGAGGACTAAACGAAAGTGGAAAGGTGAAGTAGCACAATTAACAATTAATATTTAAATAAGTTTGTAAAATAATTTCAGATAACAATTTAATCTTCAAAATGGTTTTTTCTCTTGACATAAATGATTTACGTTGTATGTTTTAACAAGCATTTAAACAAGTCTGCCACAGCTCGGATAGGAAGTTAACACTTAAGAAGAAAGAAACCATAACATTGAAACTTACAAAAAAGAAAAAGTGTGATATCTCAAAAACCGAAGGCTTTCTTGAAGCATAATTTTTCAGTCTGCTCATACCATGTGGCCCATATGTCAGTTTCCCCATGAAATAGGATATTTTCTATTGATAAGTTTGCAACATTGTTACGTTAGCAACAACCATGTATAACATTAATAGTTGCCCGTTATAGTGAGTCTCTAACCCATATTGTCCATCTTTTCTCCAAGTTCTTCACAAGGGTGATCTCGATAGGTGATTGGAATTCTGTGAGACAGTCGCTGTCCATACAGAAGCCGATCCAAATTTCTTGCGATCAATTCTGTGGTGTGTTGAAGCATGCATCAAACTCAATGAATGAGTTAATCGGCATAACTGCGTGTACTCATTGGATGCAAATCCTCATAAGGTAATCTAAGAAGAGCTTAATGCGCCTGGTGTTATAGTATGGGGAGAAATTTCGAGTACTGCATTAATAGATCCTTTTTTTTGAGGGAAATGTTAACTCTGAAAGTTACTAACAAGTGCTGCAGGAACTAGTCTTTCCGGAACTTGAAAACAATCCTGTTTACAATTTTCAATCGCACATCTGGGAATAATCTGGGGCCTTTGCATATTTCGGCATCGAAGTTAATGAGCTTTTGAGTTCCACGTTTAATGAATGGATTGGTTGCTGTGGTACAATTAACTGCCCTGCACGCTCGCCAGACTTAAGCATACTTTTCCACTCAGTGAGGAAGGGAATTGTAAACCACCTCACTCCTCATTTTACTTAGTAAAGCCTCTAGAAGTTCAAACCAGCCTTTCAGCTGATGACCTCAACAACAATTAAAATTTAACAAAACACCTAAAGTAGAAATAGAAAAGTTGTCTACTTCAAGATCTTAAATATTTCAAATTTTGCATACCATCAGTTTCTTAGCAACCAAGTTCGACTGTACCAATACTAAATGACTAAAGATCCTAATTTATTATATTTCAGATAATATGGTTCACTGCACTTTTTCCATATGTAGTTCTACTAATTTTGTTAGTGAGAGGTGTAACGTTGCCGGGAGCAGGTGATGGTTTGCTTTATTACATAACACCAAGATGGGAGAAACTGTTGGGTCCCGGACCTTGGATTGACGGGGCAACGCAAATATTTTTTGCGTACAGTATTGGAACTGGTGCGTTACCCGCGCTCGGCTCATATAACAAGTTCCACCATAACTGTTACAAGTAAGTATAGAACCATTTTAAAAAAAAAAAACTATGAAAAAATGATGTTAAAAAAATAGTGATTTATTTGGTTTAGAAGTTTTAATTGTAATAAAATCCGTTTCATGAGTCGACGCGTCTCATGGCTGGTGGCAATTTTTAAAAAGGCTTAGGGCCTATATTTGATTTGTGGCAAAAACCATTAGTGATTTCTGTATCTACTATTTAAGAGGAATCAAATGACACTATTATTTTTTCAAATTCTGACTTTGATTTCTTGACTTACGGGTTTGTGCCACTTCCTGTCAAAACCAAAACTTCAAACCCAATTGAGGCCCACTAACTTTTGGTGTAGATTACGAATCCGAAAACTGTTTGTTGCTATCATATGTAGTTTTTGACATCTGGGTGTGACGAACGGAAGGACAGAGGGACAAAGGAAAATGATAGATGAAAATTTTTAAAATTGCCACCAATAACTGAAAGTCCGAACTTGGAATGGGGTGAAGACCATAAAAGATTCTACAACCAAATAATGAAATAATACAAACTCAAAAAACAAAAATAAAGCCATCATATAATGTTTTGTAATCCTTAATAGAAAATAATTAAAAGAACTATGAAAAAATAACTCACCACAAACCAAAAAATATAGACTATAGATATCCTTGAATACACCTAAATTAATTTTTATTGATTAAAAAAAATTCAGTAATTATTACAAAACAAAAAGAATGTAAAACAATAAATAAAAAGGTATAACTGTGATCGCTGACTCACCATAAAATTCCACCAAAGACCCAGGAAGAACCAGTGAATTGAACAGTATTTCTTAGTTTCAGTCTTGCTTTTCTCTTCTTCAATATCAATCAAAATGATCCTGCAAAAATAAAAGTAAACTAAATAAAATAATACATCAAAAATTCTAAAATATTTATTCTTAAAATAAAATGAACAAATATGACTCTTTAAAGTTCTTTAAATGGTTTCAACAGGTTTCATTTTAAAAAAAGTCAATAACTTACATTGTGTCGTTTTTAAAGTGGACTTGTTAAAAAGAAAGAAGCAATGTTGGTGTATCATTTAATTATTCGGTATTTTATGGAATGAAAATAATGAATTTCACTACTTCGTTTATAGGTAGAAGTGGTGAATAAAATTAAGGACTGCAATAGGAAATTAAATAAAATCAACCTATAATTATTGATATTTAATTATATTACATGAGTATAAAATATTAAAAAATACTGTATTAACAATGTTAACAGGGACGCTATTATAACATGTATAATAAATACCTTAACATGTTTACTGGCTGGATGTGTTACGTTTTCAATACTTGGTAACATTGCATTGGAACAAGGAACAGAAGTAGCTGAAGTAGTTAAAAGTGGACCAGGACTTGTTTTCCTAACTTATCCAGAAGTTGTACTTAAAATACCCGGAGCACCTGCTTGGGCGGCTATCTTCTTTTTCATGCTTGTTGTAAGTACATAATAAAAATCTCATTTTTCTTTATATTGTAGGAATAATTAATTATATATATATATATATATATATCTCAAGAAAAAATAAATATTTAATCAAAACAATAGAAATATAATCATGACTAGATAACTTGCACAGAAAAATTTCAGATTAATATTTTATTAGTAATGAAATTAAATCATTACAGGAAACTGAAGACTTTTCTTAAAGACATATTCAATTTCACAGGAAAACTATTTTCAACTAAGCATACTGGGGATTTTTTATGCTACAGGAGAATCTGGTTTGAAACACTCGCACAACTTTTTCTTGCCAATGTAAATAATGAAAAATATAGGCCTAATCTATGTTTAATCATGAGTGAATAATGTAAAAATTAAAAGTATTTCAACGATTAATGAATGAAACAAAATGAAAACCAACCTCTGGAGGACTAAAAAATATGGAAAATCACTTATTGACATTAAACTAGCCTCTGTAGAGAAAAATGCTAGAAATAAAAGTTGTAGGTTTTAAATTTTCTATAAATTTGTTTATACTACTGTATAACACAATTTTGGTGTAAAATGCATACTAAGGTTGCAATCTTAAAACATCCCATTTTTTTAAGATTAATAAGCAATGCGATGACCCAATGAGATGAGGCTGGTGTGTATGATCTGTAAATGAAATGTAGTCTAGTACAGACTCAGGCCATTCCTAAGACAGTGTGATTTATTGAACCCCCACCTTCAAAAAACACTGATAAACACTGTCTGCTATGCAAATGATTAAAAATAGCTTATACAAAATTATTAAAATTATTTAAATTGGCAAGAGAAAGTCGTATGAATGATTTAATACCAATTTTTTTGGTTTTACTTCTGTTTTTTTTCACAATATGCTGATTCAGACAATGAAAGGCAACAAATGAAAATATTCCATACAGGAATTGAACCCAGGACCCCTGGCATAGAAGCCAGTTGTACTGCTCCCTACACCAACTAAATTTGAATTTGAAGTACCTACAAGCTTTCCATAGGCCTAATATAAGTATACAGTAGGGAATCCGTAAGTTTCCTACAACATAAATATTTTATACATTTCTCAACTGTACATGCCTTCGAGCCAATATCCTCAACAACTTTGATGTCTTAAGACGGCTACCTTGGTACAAAAGATTACAGACCATTAACAATATTAAGAAAAATAAATCTCTTTCATGAGACGATGTGTCTGATAGCTGATGGTAATTTTTGAAAAGGCTTAACCTTTGACTTATGGCAAAAACCATTAGTGATTTCTGTATCGACTCTTTAATTAAGAGGAATCGAATGACACTATTTTTGTTTCCAAATTCCGACTTTGATTTCTTGACTTCCAGTTTTAGGCCACTTCCAGTCAAAACCGGAACTTCAAATCCAATCCGGGCCCACTTTTTGTGTAGATTACAAATCCAAAAACTGGTTGTTGCTATCTCTCGTAATTTTTAACTTTGATTTTTTGACTTCCAGTCAAAAGCGGAACTTGATCCAATTTAGTCCCACTAACTTTTTGTGTAGATTATGAATCCGAAAACCGTTTGCTGCTATCTCTTGTAGTTTTTGACATCTGAGTGTGACGGATGGACAAAAGAAAAAGGTAGATGACAATTTTAAAAATTGCTACCAAATAACTGAAAGTCAAAAATGACTGAATGGGGTGAAGACCATAAAAGATTGTACAACCAATACTGGCTAGAAAAACAAAAATAAAGCCATCAGACCGGAAGTGGCACAAACTTTCGGTCAAAAACGGAATTTTAAACCCAATTTAGACCCACTAACTTTTTGTATAGATCAGATTCATAATGATCCGAAAAGTGCTTTTTGCTATCTCTTGTAGCTTCTGATATCAAGGTGTGACGGATAGAAAGACAAAACAAAATGATAAATGACAATTTTAAAAATTTCCGCCAATAATAGGCTTGTATTTTCGAAACAAAATAAAGTTTCTTGAATAATTACTAGAAAATTTGTTTTATTTGCTAATGATAATAATACTATAAGAAAAGTCAAAACAGCTTATCTAAATTATTTCTTGTTCTTATTTGTACGTATTTTTAGGTTCTTGGGATCGACAGTGAATTTTGCATAGTTGAATCATTTGTAACGGGTTTAGTTGATAACTGGCCAGAGACATTAAGGCCACACAGAGCCAAATTCACATTGGGTATTTGTATTCTCTTATGCATACTTGGAATACCAATGGTAACTCATGTAAGTAATAATCTTGTATTTAATATCATTACATTTCTAACTCACTTAAGAAGAAATCCATATAATCCATCATACTTCTACAACTGATTCGAAAATAATAGCTATTGAAAGGCAGTTTTTTTTATGAGTCTAGTGGACATTAAAAACCTTTGTGAGTATTTCAGTCATGTTTTGGATTCAGTTTGAAACTTGAAAGACATTGTAATAACGATTAAATATCTTAAATACAGTTTCATAGTAGCTGAATCACCTCACCAAGATGATGTTAGGCTAAATGGCTATTATTTATTCTTAAGCTCAGAGAATTCAATTATGAAGTTACCTGATATTTCTGGCTAAAAGAAAATGTTCAAAACTAAACTCCAAAATTTCATTTTGTAATATAAAATTTTGTTTGGTTTTCAAAAAATTTGATAGAAATGTTTGGAAAACAAATAATAACCAAACCAAGTATACTTTTCATGGTTGATGAGCTCTGCTGTTCCACGCGTTTAGACCAATCAGAACATTTGCCAGCGCTATCAAATTGTACCTGACAAACATTATGCGTGCATGCGTATAAGAGCTGCAATAGTTTACTCTCGTCTTGCATCTTGTACTGAACACATCTATTATAGAGCGCGTTAACATGCAATACTTTATAATATAATCAGCTGATTGTATGTTTATAGGTTATAATTGTTATTGAAAGACAAAAAAATAGCTGAAGAAATATTTAACAGAGCTACAAGACCAAGTATTAGCAACTTTGCTGGCAAGTCATTGGCTAGCTATGAAGTGGGTAGGGGGGGCAATGCATACATTCAGAGCTCATCAGCTTGAAAAATAGTATATACATACTTTTATTTAATCCTTAATGTGTGTATATTACAATCTGCTCAATTTAAGAATAACAAACAACCCCATGACCCAATGAGATGAGGATGATGTGTATAAATGAAGAGGTAGTCTTGTACACACTCAGATCGACCATTCCTGAAAGAGTATGGTTAATTGAACCCCAATCATCAAAACACACCGGCAACCACTGTCTAGTATTCAAATCTGTATAAAAGTAATTACCTTTACTAGGATTCCTGAAAAGAGTATGGTTAATTAAACCCCAATCATCAAACTTCCTCTGCATTTGCAGAGTATGGAGAATGGAAGATGGCCAAAGAGGGTATGGGAGTGGATGCCAGCTGGTAGAAGAAGGAGGGGTAGGCCGTAAGTGATATGGTTGGATGGTGTGCAAGAGGCAATGTCTTCGCGGCTGCTTTGGTGACTGGCAAGCAAAAGAGAGGCGGTGCTTAGGAAGCAAGATATGGCTGGGGCTGTAAATCCTCGCATGAATATATATTTCATCACCGTACACCATCAAACACTGTCTAGTATTCAAATTTGTACAAAAGTAACCACCTATACTAGGATTTGAACAGGAACCATTATTTCTAAAAATCAACTGTTAAACAGCTGATTTACAGTCGCTACACCAACCCTGTGGTTAACCTATACATAATGAAGCCAAATATACATCTACTTAGTGCTTGTTTACACAGGGTTATTTTGTTAAACATTTATTATGATTGTAAAGTGATTTATAACTCATATTTTAGTATAAAATACATAAGTTCTGAAATAAATTTTTATAAAATTTATCTGTTTATAACAGGGTGGAGCTTACATATTTCAACTGATGGACTATTACTCAGCATCTGGAATGTGTTTATTATGGGTTTGCTTTTTTCAAACAATTGCAATATCATGGATTTTTGGAGCAAATAAATTTATAAATTGTGTCAATGAAATGATGGGTGTTAAACCAAATAAATTTTGGTATTTCTGTTGGGTAATATTTGCTCCAGCTACAATGGTGGTATGTATATTTTATAGTAAAAATATTTTTAATGAATCATTTTAATAATAATTTGTGCTCTTTTATACTGTTAATAATTCAGTACTTATGCTATTTTTATTAAGTTTTTTATCAATGTTATTTAATGTTATTGCTCGTATTATTATTACTATATCTTAATCATTTATGAGCGGAATTATTTACACATCACAAATGCATTTAATTATGAATCGGGGTAATTTTTTTTGAAAATGTTTTCCTGGATAGAAAATGCACAGAAATCCTGAGCAGAATCCATGAAAATTTCACGTCATATTTTTCTCTTCATTTTACTCAATAGGCCTTTGGGCCAGCCCAGTCAGTCAGCTGGTAGAAAGTTGTTATTAATTGAAGGGGTCTTAAAACCCACAGTAGTTGCTAACGAACTAGCTGTCGACGCAACTTTAAATAAACTAAAAACAACTATTTTGAATATTTTTAGTATTAGAACGATTCTTTTTTTAAGAACACAATAAAAATTAATTTTTAACAGTAAATTTTATTTTTCTGTAACGTTGAAATTTTGGTCGACAATGGCAGGCTTACACCCGTTTTTGAAAAAAGGGCTGGTTTTTTTTGTACACCCTTATTCAAATTAAATGGTACTTTTAATCAAACTTTTCAATATTGTTTCAGCACGGAAAGGGTAAGACAAATTTTAGTTAATTTTTTTTTATATAATCTGTAGATGAGCGGATATATCAGCTAAATGACCATAATATTCAAAACTATATGTGGATATATTCCACAAAATGTTCTATTGGAAAGATTTTTTGGTGGATATATCCATCAATAGTCTGTGAAGGGTTAAATACTGTAGAAACATCTAAATTTATAATTCTGTTACAGGCAATTTTTGTTTTCTACATTATACAATATGTTCCTGCAAAATATGGACCATACGAATACCCATCGTGGGCAGAAGTTGTTGGTATTCTTATGAGTCTGTCATCAATGTTATGGATTCCTGCATATGCCATTTACTACCTCTTAACTGGACCAGGAACGATAAAAGAGGTAATTCAGTAATATTAATTACAACTTTAATTTTTCTCTAATAGAAACAAATCCTAAAAATATATTTTTGAACTTGAATAGAACAGTGGAATGCGAAGTCAAAATGAAGAATAATTTACTAAATTAATAAAAAATAATTTAAGTTAATGAATAAAAATTAAAGACCTTTGTATTATGGTTATGTTTAATGAAACAGATTGCCGAGTTAAACAACCTGGTTTCAACTTTTAACAAAAAATTATAAATACTAGCGACCCCCTGCTCATTGTGCTACACGGCAAATTAACCCTTTGTAGGTCTTTGGTAAGTATACTAACCACTTGCAAAAAGGTCGAGTTTATTTAAAAATAAGCTCTGCAGTTGAACCTTATTGGTATTTTATGGTGTTATAGATGTTTTATGGTAAGTAGGCTATCCACATATTGAAATTAGCACGCAGCAATCATTTACTTCCTAAGTTGCACGAATCTGGTAAAGATTCATACCAGCGTACACTCGTTTTGTTTGTTGTTACTTTTGTACAGTGCTTAAAAAGTTTAAGGGTTTTTACGGGAAAGCAAGCATTCATTCTAATATAAAGTTAGGTTATTCTACACATGTTTTTGTTATACTGTATCTCGTAGTAGCCTACTAAAAGTTGTTTTAATAAGCATTCTTACCACTAAACATTAAGTGATTACCATTTCAATTCTCGTTCTTCGGTAAGTATACTTACCAGGATTAAACAACATAAAGAAAGAAATATCTTACTGTTTTGGCACTAGAAATACATTTTTCAAGTCCCTGTAAAGCAAAATTAATATTTTACAACATATATATTTTTCCCCGTAGTACTTCTCTATAAATAGTTAAGCTTAAAATGTTTAGCTTCTCATACAATTTCACATGTTAAAAGCAAAAATCACAACTGTACAAATACAGTAAAACCAATTACCACTGGAAGCAGAAATTTTTTTGATGTCATTATGAATCATCAGTGGAATGGGAGAAATAGGCCGACTTGTACGACATGAAAATATTTCAGTATATTTTAAATTCTCTAGCCTACATGATTCAATACATATTTTAAGGCTAGGATGAGGAGTGGTAACCTGAATAACTAATATATTATTTATTAATTCGTTGATCGACCAACTAAGGATCACGTTAAGCACTATGCATTTTGGTTTCTTCTTCTCAGGATGTCATTCCTCTTATCTGCCCAAAAAGCCTTCATTCGTTCGGAATGCTCCTTTCTTCTCTCATCCGTCCACTTCCCACCAGTACCCTCTCTTCTTGCAGATTGCACAGGCAGACTTATCCTTTTGTCATTTGTCTTCTGCCTAAATTTGTCTCTATCGTAAATGTCCTCTTCTTCAACTCGAAGTTTTTTTAGATCCTCTTTAGTATTGATAAACCACTTCAAAGTAGTCTTAGTATTATCAAAGTTATTCAAAATTTTCTTTGTCAGTCTGTCATTGCTCATCCTCTTTATGTGCCCGTAAAATCGTGTTCTCCTTCTTCTGAAAGTCTCTGACATCCTCTCTACATTTTCATACAATTTGGTGTTTGAAACGTTTTTATAGGTATTGTGTTCTTCATCATATCGTGGCCCATAGATCTTTCTCAGAATCCTTCTTTCTCTCTTCTCGACATCTTCTATAAGTCCTTTATTTTCTGAGGTCAATGTCTCTGATGCATATAAAGGCACAGGCTTTACTACTGTTTCGTAATGTCTTAACTTTGCACTTCTTGAGAAACATTTTTTGTTGTAAATATTTTTAGTAGCTAAATATGCCAGATCCAATTTCTTAATCCTGGCTTTTAACGCCTCTTTGTCACTTCCATTCTTCATGATTATTTCGCCCAGATATTTGAATTTATCCACAATGTTAATCTTCCCATATTTTGTTTTCAATGCCTTATCCGTTATACCTTTTATTGTTGTCATCAGTTCTGTTTTTTCATACGAAATTTGTAGTCCTGCCTGTTCTGCAACTTCCTTCAGTAGGTCTAGTTGAGCCTTAGCTGTTTCTATGTTATCTGTGAGCAAAGCTATATCGTCAGCAAACGCTAGACAGTCTATTTCAGTCCCTCTTCCAATTTTCAAAGGTCTATATAACTTCCTAGACTGTAACTCTTCTCTCCAATTTCTTATTATCTTCTCCAACACACAATTAAAAAGCAGAGGTGATAGGCCGTCTCCTTGTCTCACTCCTGTTTTAACTTCAAAGGGCTCTGAGAGATGTCCTAAAAATTTAATTTTGGATTTAGTTTCTGTCAAAGTTGCTTTGATCATGGCTCTAAGTTTTCTATCTACTCCAAATTCTTCTAAGATCCTAATTAAAACTTCTCTATCTATACTGTCATACGCTTTCCTGAAGTCTACGAACGTGGCAACATATTTCTTTGACCTAATGGCATAGTACTTTATAATTGTTTTAAGGTTCTGTATTTGTTCTACTGTTGATCTACCCTTTCTAAAACCTCCTTGATACTCTCCCAATTGATTTTCTACCTGATCCTCTAGTCTTTCTAAAATTGCAAGTGAAAAAATTTTATATGTCACAGGAAGCAGGGAAATTCCTCTATAATTGTTCACATTCTTTGTGTCACCCTTTTTGTGAAGAGGATATATAAGAGCCATTTTCCAGTCTTCAGGCAGCTCCTCTTTTTCCCATATTTCCTCTACTTGTTGTTGTAGATTTTTCAAGGCTTCTTCAGGGGCATATTTCCAGAGCTCTGCAATTACTGAGTCTTCTCCTGGAGCTTTGTTATTTCTCAGTAGTTTAATGTGTCTTTCAATTTCATTTAAATCTGGTGGTAAAGATTCACTCCTCAGACTCTCTAGAGGTTCTGTTTTAAGGGGGTTTTGGGGTTTTTCACAGTTCAGTAAGTTTTTAAAGTATTCTGCGAGGATTTTGCAATTTTCTTCGTTTGAGGTAGCTAGTGTTCCATCCAGCCTTTGGAATGCTAATGATGGGGGTTTATAACCAGCGATTTTCCTTTTAAATGTTTTGTAATAGTTTCGAGTTTCATTTCTCCTGAAATCGTCTTCTATTTGCAAGAGGAGAGACTTCTCATACTAATATATTATATTAGTTAATATTTATTATTTTATTAAACATCCTATGTAGGATTTTTAAACAGCCGTATTATTTAAAATTGAAATATATATTTTCTAACTACCAGAATACGGTAACATAAAACACTTACCAATGTTTATATCCACCTGATGTGGTAGATCTGGTGGTAAAACCACCAGATCTTTTAAAAAACAGTTTACAGAACACTATTCTAACTATAAAAAAGGAAATCGAAAATTCTCCAATGTAACTGAACACATGATAAAAAATAAACATAATATGTCGAATATAAAAAATAATCTAGAAATATTAGAAATAAATAACAAACAAAATGAAATTGAAATTTTGGAAAAATATTATATTTATAAATACAATAGCAGGGAAAAATTAATGAACACACAAATTGAATACGACAATCAACTGATTAAGTTGGCAAGACTGTTTTAAATACAAGAATCGACTATTCTTTATCTACCATGGTAGGAGCAGGAAGTTTTAAATTTTGACTTGTAATAAATGTTAATTTACTGAAGATGTGTACAAGATACACGAAAGCGCTATAAACATTGGTAAGTGTTTTATGTTACCGTATTCTGGTGGTTAGAAAATATATATTTCAATAGTTAATATTTATATTATGTTGTAAGAAAAAGTAGGTAAAATTTGTTTCTTAAAAAATTGTATGATCTCTTTGATTTTTGGAAGGTTAACATAACTTCTACGTAGAAACTGAATGTCACATTATTTTTCTAATATCTGTCCTGTAAACATTAAAAATTTTGAAAAAGGAATGAGAAAAGGATGATGTCATATATGGTAGGGTAGTATTGTATCATACGTGAGTGTATTATACAATACATGGTATAATACTAACAGACAAAAGAAATTACTTCCTCTAATGATCATACATCAAACTACTAAAATACACGAAACAAACAAAGAAACATCACTTTAGTATTATATTATATACTAGCAACCCCCGCTCGCTTCGCTTCACAGCAGCTAATGTAGGCCTCATTTAATTATTTTAAATCCTCTCTATATACAATATTTGTGGTTTTGTTGCCCTGTGGCAGCAAAATAAATTGTTTTTCTGCACTTCCAGCTCTAAAAAGTCCGAAATATAGTTGTCCATGAGTGAAGGAAGCACTCTTGTTTCAAATCGATGCCGACCGTTTTAAATGTTTGTCCCTGCGATTTAACAGAATTGAGTAGAATGCATAGAAGAATACCGATGGAAAAGAAAGACAGTTGATATGTGGCTGAGATAAGAGACAAATATGTGGGTGCAGTACGCAGAGTAACTGGAAATGTATGACTCATTCACTTCCTGTTGAATGAAAACAAATACCTATATGAAATACAGTACAAAAATAAAAATTTTGAATATTTCCGAATTTTTAATGCTTTTGTAATCGAATGTTATTCTTCACGTTTTTCTATGAAATATAAAAGTTGAATAGTGTTTCTAGCCCAAAAATACACCACCCAGAGGACTTAGAAAAAATAAATGTGCTATGCATCTGATGGACTAAAACATGCGACATCATCACATTTTAAGTTGCTTACTCACTTAATTAAAGTTACTTAAAAATTACGAAATTGCCTATATTGATCAGGAAGCTCTAAGCTATGCAACAAAGAAAGATTTTTTTAAATCAGTTCAGTAGTTTCTAAGATTACCTCATACAAACAAACAGACGTTTCGTCTTTATTTTATTAGTATAGATAAATAAAAATAAACGTACAGTTATCTTTTGAGTTTTTTCAACCCACCGGGTTGGTCTAGAGGTAAAGTCATTGTTGTGAGTCAGCTGATTTTCAGAGATGAAGTTTGCTGGTTCAAATTCTTGTAAAGGTAGACATTTACTTTTATACGAATTTAAATACTAGATAGTGGTTACCAGTGTACTTTTATGGTCGGGGTTTAATTAACCACACTCTCAGGAATGGTCAGCCTGAGTCTGTACAAGACCACATCTCATTTACAAGTCATACTTATCATTCTCATCTCATTGTCATAAGGGTTGCTTATTGTTATTAAATTAAACAATTGAAGCAAACACATATTAAGGATTAAAAAAAACTTGGTTTTAAATAACATAATAATATAACTAATATTTCAAAAAAATTAAAAATATGTTACCAAGAAACTCTAAAGTAAGATTGTTTTCTGTAGGTAATATTATTTTCTGAAATAAAATACATGATGTAGGTACAAAATTATGAGAATTTTTGAGGTTATCCCCTTGAATCATAAATGATTATAAATACCTTCTAACCCTTTTTAGCAATCATCTGGACTTGGGATTATGGAAATACTAAATTATATCGTCACTTATGATTTAGAATATGTTGTTATAAGTTTACTATTTCCAAATATGTTTTACAGATGATTATAATCAATTTATAACCTAATTATTTTTTATTACAGAACTTGAAAAAAGGATTAACACCAAATATAAAATCAAGAGTTAATATTCCATCTGGATCAAAATCAGCAGCTCTACAATTATCAGAAAGCAGTGCTGGTTTGCTTTCTAAAAATAGTTCATTTTTGAATCAATAGCAAATAAAGAATGAACCATCGAGTTCAAAAGCAAAAACAAAAATCGTACAAGATAAACAAAAGAAGGGATTTAAATCAGTAATTACTTCAGAGAGTAGAGCACAATTAATTAGAAAAAACAGTTCTTTTCTAAATCAAGTATGAAAAGCTATGTTAATTTGTTTATAGTGTATTTATAGCATAAAATAGTATAGTAGATATAGGTTATAAAATAATACTTACCTATTTGGTAAGAACATTAATATGTTAATATTATTTATTATATGTTAATAGTTTGTAACTTAACGATTCATTAAAATTTATAATGAACTTGGAAAACTTAATACATGCAGTTGAAATCAGAAAATTCAATTAACTCTCTTCGTTCGTAATTTAATCCGTTGTAATAGGCCAACACAGTTAAATTAATATGCAGATAACCTAAGATGTATGAATCTCTTTAAAGTTCACGTACTAGTAGGTGTTTGGAGGAAGATCTGTAATTTGTTATAAAACAATATAATTATAATTATAATTCCAAAGCAATGAAAGTTATCTAGCTTAGTTAAAGTTTCATATAAGTTACCTTTCAATATAAATTTCAAATGTTTGTACTCCTTTCAAAGTGAAATCACAACACGTTACTGCCGGCACCGCACTAATTCTATCATTGATTCTAAGCATTGTTCCAGTACAATTATTTCTCAATTCATGTTGCTTACGGTCATGTTTTTTCTAAAAAAAAAGAGTAATGAATTTCACAATTCTAAAATTATTAAAATAAAAATTGAATTTCTGTTTGTTTATATTAAGTTATTATATTAGGTATGTTTAATTTATTAATATGTACTTTAAAAATAAACATATCATTTTATTCAAAAGCAAATATTTTAATTATCTGAACCTGTCAACTTTTCACGTATATTTCTGCCAGATCACAACTAATACAATCATTTTGTTTTACTAATAAGTGTTCATTTTTTAAAAGTAATTTATTAAATTATAACAATTTTGTTAAGAATATCACGTAAAGTAATTCAATTTTTAAAATTAATTTTTTAAATCAAATCCAGTTCCAAACTTCGAATGCTACATAATGAATAATTTTCGATTTATGAGACCAATGAAATTTTTAGGGATTTTATACGATGTAGTTATTCAAATGTAAACAGATTGTCATAATTTTTAATAGTTAAGTTAATTAACACTACCTGGGTAATCATCTTGTTAAAGTGACCAGCTGTTGGTTAGTCAGTCATGAAAACTATACCCTAGAGGTGTTTTAAATTACGAACAATTCCTTAAAGTTTAACCGTATAGATACCGCTTTTTAAAGAAATTTAACTGAAAAATTATTATATTGGTCGACATTTCAACGTGGTGTTCAAGGTCAGCGCTCTTTTTGTCATCTCTCAACTCTAGCTCGGCGTGATTACACCGGGAACGTAGACAAGACTAGTTTTTGACCTCGAAGATCGTGTTGATATATGTAGTTCAGTAAAGTATCGTTCATAAAATAAACTGTTAAAATAATCGTTACTTCTTATATTTAACCGCATTTTGAAATTAAGTCTTCCAAATCCTTATAAAGGTTATGAACATAGTTTTTTTATAGTATTATGAAATGCAGGAGATAGATATGTGAGTAAAATGAGCTCCTGGAGGGGTTAGATGTAAAAAATAGCTGCCTCCTATTGGAGCTCCTCAGTAATATTTTAGAAATTAGTAAAGATTAGTATATTAAATATTTTTTGTAAGTTCATTGTTATTGAAAGTAATAAGTATAAATTTAGATAACTATTAAATAATATAGAGTGAGTTAAGATTTAATAAAGAGAAAGTTTATCAGTAACTGGCCAACTACCTTGTAATCAGCTGTTATGCCATATTTCTGATTGAATGTAAGCTATTTACATTCAAAAAAATTGCAGTTATTTTTAATTTTTAATTCCAAGGTCCAACTTTACCAATTTTTCCGTATTTTGTCTTCAAGTCTTACAAAACTGTTTTGATGCTCATTATATACTTATTTTATAAAGGAAATCTGTAACCTGTTTTTAATAATAAGTGAATAATATTTTTACTAGGATGTCGTTTAGGATACATTTTTATATTAAATTAATTTTTCAAAAAAAAGTTTTTGTAAATGTTACAAGGAGAAGCTGTGGTAGTGGCACATTACTGGTAGATATTCTCCTTTCTTTATATTTTAGTAGTACTGTGTTATTATATGTTGATATTTGATCAGTTATATTATGGATCTGAAATTGAATTTGAGATTTAAATAGTATTTTGATACATTATGTATAATTATAGAGAATTAAAAAAACTTTTCTGTTCTAATTAATATCATTTATAATCTTTTAACATATTCTGAACATCATTAACAGAAATTACTGGATAAAATCAACATGGTTATATTATTCTCTACTTACAGATTATTTGTTTTCATACATTAATAATTATTCATACATAAGTTTTCATAAATTCAGTCTTGTTTCTCATTTTTTAATCAAAAATAAACATTATTTAAACCGTCCATAAAATGTCCAATAACATTTTTATAAAATTTTAAACAAGCTTCATACTATAAATATCCAATGTTTATTGTAATAAAAACATAAAAAATTGAGATTTCATATTACAATCTGAAAACATTTGGTTCATCAATGGTATAAAATATGAATACATAACGAGTTAGTAAGTTTGAATTCAATATCTCATTTACATTGAGCTATCTTTACACAAATCAAAATAAACATCTTTGGAACTACCAATTAAAAAAACATTATTACATAAATAAATTCGAGTTTATATAACCTTAAAGAAAAATTTTAATTTTTGTTGTCAGAGTTATCTACTTAAGATAATGTTAAGTAACTTAACATTCTTGCAATCTCTTTTCGCAGTCCACATTACCAGCATTTTTTGAAAGCTTTTCTTCTTTCGTCTGTACATTAACTTTATATTTTTACTTTTCATGAAAACCCTTAAAAGTCAGTAATCTGTACTTGGTTCAATTCAATATCATTTTCTTGTTTCGTTACAACATATCAAGATATTTTCTAACATCTTTAAATCATTTATCAAACACCTAAGGTCTATTATTTAACGTAAATTAAAATAATATTAAAAATTTATAACTATTATTATTTTGTATCAGTCTTGCCAACTGTCACTGTTGTAAAATACATTTTTATTTCCTATTAAATATATTTTAATTTGTAATAATCTCACAATTTAATTGAATGTTATTGAAACCAATAAATAATTTAGAATTTGGTCCCCATACAGAATTTATATTTTGAATTCCAAAATCTAATCTGTATTCTATTTAACTGTGTTAACAAATCTATAGAATTAGCTATTATTTATTACATTTTTCTAGCCAGATTTACCAAAGATCTGATTTCCTAATATCTGTTATTTATAAGTATGATATAATCCTTACATTTTTCTGATTGTGTAATTACTGTGTTATAATACACTCATTTATAATGCAGGAGTTTACCTTTTGTATAATTCAGTTTCGGGATATAATGTAAGAAATTTCATTATAACATTCAAATTATTTAACCTTCTGTGTACCAAATATTTAATAATATATAACTGAATATTTAAATACATATTATACAAAGTTCAAAAAATTAGTGGGCTACTATTGAATTATTGATGTTATAATGAAAATCAGATATGCAAATGTTGCTCACAATGTTAACATATTTATAAACAGTTTGACAATAAAAAAAAATTAATTGTATGTTGTCTTTACATTACAGATCTAGTATCAACATAAAATGCTATATTAAAATAATTGTCGAATTATATAATAAATATAAACATGTACTCATATAAAATTTATTGATGTAAATAGATAATGTATTAATGATAAACATTATGTATATAAATTATAACCTAATGTGATTTGTATTTGTAGAGAATATATTTTGTAAATGTAATCATTATTAATATAAAATATATGTGTATATAAAATTCATAATATTTTATCAAATATTATTACTGCAAAATAAAAAATATATTATTATATTATTTTATTTATTGGTATATGTTCCTTTAATTTTTTATGTTTATTATTAAAAGTGAAAGAATTTATTTAAAAATGTACATAATATTTAATTTAAAAGAATAATTGCTGCCTCCATAGCGTAGTGGTAGCAAGCTGGCCTACCACATGGAGGTTTTGGGTTCGATTCCCAGCTAGGGTTTAGAAGTTATAACAAGTCACAACCAAACGTTCCATAACCCACTGTAGTCCCTAATGACCAAGCTGTTGATGTGACTAATAATAAAGATAAAAAAGAAATGAAAAAAGAATAATATTGAAGACTGCATTTAATTTTTTTAAATTAATGTTCTGAATTTACTTCACGTTTTTCATTATCCATTTTTATAAAGATCACACTGTTAATATTTTGTTTGGTTTATTCATTTATGTAAATGATTTTTCATAAAAATTGAAATAAGAAAACGTAAATTAGGTATTGCATTGGGATGTGTGTAGTGAGTAAGGTGTGGTTAACTAGTGTAAGAATTCGTGAAAATTCTCATGTCAGCGATTGTTTCCAACCAATGAGTTATATTAACACTTTCACTGCTGAACAGCTGAAACAAAGTATAACCGCTGTGTTATTTTTTGTTTTTTTTTTTGGTAAAAGTAAAATCTTGCATGTATGCGCTTAGCACAGTACAAACAGCCAGCACGTATTCAATGCGCAGCCAACACTGAAATGATCTGAGTACCAAACTATCTGTTGGCCGGCTCATTGGTAAAGTGGTAGCACAAATGGTTTCTACGCCAGGGTTTCGGGTTCAATTCCTGGTCAGGTTTGGAATTTTTTAATCACTCATTTTCATATATCATTATTCACCATTGTCTGTATTAGCAGAAATTGCAGAACAGTCAGACGTAAAACAAAAAAACCTAACTTATCTGTTGTTAATAATTATTATATTTTACTTTTGACTTGGAAAAGCTTATGTTATTGTATGTTCTGTACAAAACAACAAACAATTATACATTAAATCATAAGCAAATAAATATCAATACGTTGATAGTTTGGTTTGTTGCAATATCGCAGTTCAGTATTTCATGTAATCACATCACTCAAAAAAGTATTCTTTAAGAAAACACATTTTTTTATAACCTCATTTGTAAAAACATAAACATCAACTGAATGATGTGGCAAGATAAAAAATATTTAATAGTAGGAATTAGTATAAATTATGATTGATAGAGAGCTACAGCAAAAAACCATGACAGTACATGACACATATTATTATGTAAAAATACTCTGGAAACTGAATTTTCACTGACATAAATACGGAAAAACATTTCAAGATTTAATGTGTTAAAATTTTCAGATGCTAATTTGGGAACTAACTCTTGTTTCATATAATCTAGCACACTAACCACTGTGCCATGCAGTTGGCCTCAAATAACCATTGTATTAACTTGTTTATTATGTTAAATTCAATCGAATTACATTACAATGATTAATATACAAACAATTGAAAGGAAAAGCATAAATATAAATTCTTTCACTTTTCTCTTTGAGGTTAAGTTTAGTACATTATAACTTAAGTAAAAAAAATATTATATAGGATATGTATAAATATATTTATTTAATTGCATGTTTTTTGTAATAATTCATTGCGAATGTATTTCTATATTGTTTAAAATATTTGTATATTGTTCTACAATTATTTGTTTAAAATTTTCTCTCTTACACTTGAAAACAATGTTATTTTCAACAATAATAACTTTTGAATGAAACGGATTAATCAAACTGAATTTAAATAAATTTATATTTGGATTTTTATCGCTTGATATAAAAGAAACTAAATTTTTAAATTAAATTAATAATACAGTATTTACTTTAATATATGTTTTGCTGTTCTGTTGAATAACTCATCAACAGCTATTAACAATACAGTCAAACTTTTAATGAGTGACCATTAAACTTTTATCCAAAAAAGTCTTTTTAAGGGTAGTTATTTTTATAAGGATGAACATTTTTTGTTGCAATTGTATTTGTGGTTTTACAACTGAAATAATTTCTCAGTTAAAAAATTCATGAAACATTAATTTTAAATTGTTGATATTTAGTTTAGATTTAAAAAAAAAGTTGTACACTACTGTACAAAAGCCCAATACACATAATTATTATTATAACAATTTCATATTAAAAAACTACAAATTTAAAAACCATTTGGACCACTTCTGAAAGAGTGTGGTTAATGAAACCCCACCGATCAATTACACCAGTAACCACTTTTCGAATACAGAACAATCCACTTAATACGAGTTTCATGGGTCCGACACAAATTAGCATCTTCTGCAGAAAATCGTCTTAGCCGAGAAGAGGCCAAGACAACCTTCAGAGAGTGCTTTTTAAAGAAATTATTATTGAAGGCAGAAAAGTGTTAATGTTTTAACATTCTGCATTATGTGAGAAAATATTAATAATAGCTATTACATATAGGTTCAATATAAATAAATACATAGGTTATTTATGTACTACATAAATAAACGTAAAGATGTATACCTTTTTTGAACGTCTCGTTTGATTTAAAAAAAAAACACACAAACAAATAACACCACTAATACATACACATGTACACAAATACGGTAACTAATAACGAAATTTCCATTACTTATATTATTAAAATAGTGATCAATTTTGAGCGTGTATTAGGCAGGATTGAATGGGTATTAAGTGGAAACGTATACAAGTGTTTACCTTATTAATCAAGGAACTTCATGAAAATCGTGTTTTAAATCGAAACTGTGAGCACATTAAACGGATACTAATGTATTCAAATCCATTTTAAAGTAGAAAAAGTAATTCCTTCAATGGATTTTGACTCTGAAAACTCTGAATTCCATCACAAAGTAATGAAGTGCCCCATATAATTGATTATACTCTATTACACATTTTACCATACAATAATAAAAGGTTTTTTTTTCACAAAACTGTCGTCACTCAATATATTATATATTTTAAAATATGCCATGTTCACAACAAAATTGAAAGCAGTTATCAGTCAGAAAGAGAGGAAGAGTATTAAAATGTATAGCTTAGATAAAATAATAAAATCGGTCTTCAAAAAATATATTTTTAAGAAAATTTTAACTATACTTTAAAATTTTTTTTTTTTTAAGCTTTTATTTGTTATCGGGAACTGTACATTTTTGACAACTACCCAATTTGATCGCTGATTTTTGCTGTATTAATTGACGTGAATAAGGCATGAGTTTGAACAGGGACCCCCAGTAGAGTTTGTTCATGGATGACTGTCAGCTGGTCACCATACAAAGTCGCTTGCCCAACCGGTGTTACTTAACAAATAATAGCGACTTACTACCAGCTGACTGACTGGGCTGGCCCGAAGGCCTGCTTTAAAATTAAAACAGTAAGCTCAATACGATATCAGAAAATTTAAAAAAAAAATGGTTCTTATGTATTTACATTATTCAGTTACACTTCCTGAGTCACAATTTCTACAGTAAGAAGACATTTTAAATTATAATTTTTAATTTATTAGTTCAATCTTTTGAAAGATTTTTATGTTCTGTGTAATTTATTTTTTTACCATTAAACTAACCTTATACAAATTTATAAACATGTTATAAAAAGTGTAAGATAGAAGAGAAATAAGTAAGTATTATTATTATCCATAAATATTGCAATTAAACACATGTATTAAAATAGTAATTAATTAATATTTAATCTAAATGTTATGTGTGTTAGAAAAGTCTCTCTGGAATTAATTAAGATGTACAGATATTGTATGTTGGTAACAACACATTGGTAAAAGTATCTTTTGGTACATATAAGGCACCAGAAAATTAATTTTTAATTGAACATACATACATACTAAAAATTTAGTATCAATATTTATTTTTGAGTCTAAAATTCACTCAAAAATTATCAGTAGGTACTACGAAGAGACTTGTCTAATTCACTGTGTGGTGCCTATATATTACTTGGTCAAAAATGTAATTTTTCACATTGTTAAAATAAAACAGCACATAAGTATCCAGGGACCTGTTCTATCAAACTATTCTGTAATTCTGCACTCTGTAAAATTTTCAAATTGGACAACCGACAAGTTTCACTATTATTTTTGTTTGCTCTGCATTTGACTAATTTTGAATAACTGTAGAATGCTTACTCATTGAAGGTGAGTTATAATTTAAAAAAAAGCTCACAAGAAAGAACACAATGGGAAAACTTTTCTCCAATTTTATTGAACAGGGCCAATTTTAGACCACTGAAAGTAACTTTAGCTATTCTTGGAGCTCTTTTTGTAGCCCACACTCTTCTCACCATTTCTTCACTGCAGGCTTTTTTCCTTTCTTCTTTTTATTAGTGTCTGCTTTGTTCTTTATGGAAGCTGATAAAGTCAGTAAACAGCTATACGCATTTTGTTTGGTCCATTAAGTTTTCTCGGTTTATTACAGTTTTCTCAATATCCTCTTTGTTTTCTTGAAATCATGTAGGCTATACCTTAAAATCTATTATTTAATGCCGTATTTGCCAACAGTTTGTCACCCATTCCTTACAGGTGTCCAAATAATCAAAGACAAAATAAACAGATTTTTTAAATCTTTCTTGCCATTGCTTACTAACGCAGAGAAAGAAAACAGAAAGAAGTTCTAATGAAAGCCAAATCTATTAGTAATCACCTTGACTAAAAAAAACTTCACACTTATAATCTTGTTGTTATTAGACCAATGGTTTAACTATTGAAACTTTTTCTGCAATAGTAATACGAACAACACACTATGGCACGTTAACAATTTTCTGTGCGTTTTCCAAAAGAAAGACACTGAGACCGATTTCCAAGCTAATGCAAAGATATTTGCTATCTTGCTGGTTTAATTACATTCGATTACATTAAATGCCAAATCAATATGTTATAACATTCAATTTGGCCTTTAGATAACCTAAAACTGAATATAAAACCCAAGTCCTTCATACTGTTGTAATTAGTTAGTCTTTCTTTATAATTTCTCATGAAATTCCTTTGTTCATTATCATTTGAATTTTACCAGAAAAAGAAAGTGTTTTTAATTTAACATTTTTTCTGAAAATTACCAGTTAAGTTAATTATTTATTTAATTAATTTAATGTTTTGCACAGAAAATAGTAATAAATTACACTTTTGAAGAATTATTTTCTTACTTTACAAAAATGAACACTCTTCAATTCTGTCCTGCAGATTAATCATCGCTTGTGAAATAGAATTATAAAAATTACTCAGCAAGTCTGCAGTTATAAATTTTGCAAATTAAAAAAAAATTGGTGGAACAGGCCCCTAGTATCACAGTGAGAGTCATAGAATATTTTACTAATTAATCACCTTGTGATATAATACAGTAGTTAAAAAAAAGGATATTTTATAATCCTGTTCAGGAATTTATGAGCTAATATATTTGAATATAATAATGTAGAAAATGTAATGAGGATCGACTAAAATATGATAGTGAAATTCTGAAATATCTTAACAGCACTTTATCACAATTTGAGGATTCGATTGAAAAATTGTGTTTTTGAACGATAAATCTATTCCATTTAAAATAAAATTTAATAAATCTATAAAAATAAAATTTGAACAAAATTAGATGTTGATGTTTAGGTCATCAGCCAAAAGGCTGGTTTGAACCTCTAGAGGCTTTACTGAGTAAAACGAGGAATAAGGTGGTTTACCATTGCCTCTTCAACGAGTTGAAAAGTATATTCTTCAGTATAGCAGTTCCTATAAAAAGCACATATTTTCAATTGTGCAAATGACACCTTCAATTCGTTCATCACAGGGTCTCACTGTATAATGAAAATTATTACTTTCATAGGAGATAACTCTGACTTGTGTCTTTTACAACTCTACCTTTTCTGTTCTTAAATGTTTCAGTAATTTAATTGGCTGACCATGTGATAAGAAACAGAACTATTTTTTGTAGCCCCGTAATTAACAGATTGGTGCAAATAATTTAACACAATACCTATCTGTTATGGGCAGAAAATTAGATGATACATATTTTTATTCTTCTTTCTCTTCCCATTGTCTGTAACTGGTTCAACATTATATCACTAGTTTCTGAAATAACTCCATCATTTATTTTCTGTAATTTTGTTCAAATACTCCATCACTTTGTAATATCTATCTATATATTTATTTTTTATTTATTTATTCCTTATTTGTGTATGTTGCAATCTGTTCAATTTAGAACAATAAGCAACCCCATGACCCAATGAGATGAGGATGATGTGTATGACGTGTAAATGAGGTGTAGTCTTGTACAGACCCAGGCCGACTATTCCTGAGAGAGTACGGTTAATTAAACCTCAACCATCAAAGTACACCGGTAACCACTGTCTAGTATTCAAATCTGTATAAAAGTAACTACTTTTACTAGGATTTGAACCAGGAACCTTTGTTTCCGAAAATCAGCTGTTAAACAGCTAATTTTGGCTAATTTTCGGTGAGTCCTATATATTTAAAACGCAAAATCGCTTCTGGTTACTTTTCAGGCTATTCTACACCCACTGAGTTAGTAGCATCTTGATATATTGTTAAGAAGATAAGATTTTTTTTTTTGAAATTACCACTTTTAAAAATCATAACTTTTTGCCTATTGAAAAGGAAAATAAATACACATTATTTTCTGTAATTTTTATTATATCAGTACATTGAAATTAAGGTATGAAAGGCTGTGCAAAAATTTCATTAAAATCCATTCACAGTTAGCTGAGAAAATGTTCCTTATGCGTCAAAAATTGTAATTTACAGGAATCAAGAAAAACTAAAAATACTAAAACGAAAAACTAAAAAACACATATGTTAAATATTTCAATACCTTGTTTTTTACAGTTCAGAGGTAAATACATTACATTCACAGGTGGTCTGGTGCTAACTTAAAGTTTTAAAAGAAAAATACTGTACAAAATAAACAAAATTATGTAATTATCTGTTATCATTCAATAAAATAGACATGATATACAAATGTTAACATTAAAAAAATAACATTAGGATTCAATATATTTTTAACAAAAAAAAAACAAACTGCAAAAACCCCAACAAATTGTACCTATATCTTTGGATGCAGCAAACTCTGAATTTTAATAATTTGCAAAAAACCGGAAATGTGAAAATTTTCAATTTCTTTCGTTCCAGGTACCCTTAAGATATTTCAGGATCTCCAAAATATATTCAAAACAAACCAGTGATATCTTGTGCTGTATAAAATTATTTTAACCCCATTACATTTTAAAAATATATTAATTTATACTTTTAATTGGAAGTGCCAGTTAAAAAAAAAACAAAAAACGTATTTTCAATAATTTATATAAAATAAATAATGATGATTTGAGTGAGTGAATAAAATGTGTGATAAGGAAGTCTAATAATGTTTAGCTTTAATAAAATAGATTAAGCTTGAAAGTAGCTATAAAATAGCATACAAATAACTTATTTATTATGTAAATTTCTGTTATTTTTAGTAATTAAATTACAAAATGTAATATTTTATTAATTTATCATTAAGTACATACTTTAATTTATACTTTTATTACTGTGTATGTCAGTATAAACACAATTGAATTTTAAAACCAAAAATAAATTTTGTAAGTTATCAATTGTTATTTAACTTACTGTTAAAAAATATATAATCAAATAAAATTTGAAAATATGTTAATTCTTTACTAGTTTAATATATTCTTTATTAATCAGATGGAATAAAAAATGAAGAAAAGTATTTGTTTGTCAAAAATTACAAGACCAAATTATATGCTGTGAAGTAGTATTAATAAAATACAGTATTTACATGAAATATATTTTATTTGAACAAAAATGAAGAGAGAATCTAGGCAGGTTACTAGTTACTATTTTTTTAATATGCTACATTAGCGTATAAGTTAAAAATTATTATTTATACGAGTAGTTAAATAAATGCATATGTTAGTTTATTAAAATATTGGTAAGATTACTGAAAGAAAGAAATTGTATTTTGTATAATACAGTAATTTTTTAGTCCTGTTACCCAATTGTTAATGTCTGGTAATTTTTTCGAAGAAAGGGAAATTTTGTTTTGTGACATAAGTTGGTAGCCCTACTCAACCGGTACAGATATGGCAATGTGAGTTGATTCTCCTTGAGCTGTGTAAAATTTTGTGCCATTTCCAGTCGTGTTATGAACAGAATGTCTTTTACCTTAGAACAATGTGTTTTCATTCTTAAACAAAATTTGCTATTAAATCATACGCGAATGTAAAAGAATCATTTCAAGTTAAATTTATTGGTGTTCCTCCACCAGAAAAAATGTCAATTTCTAGGCTAATAAACCGATTTCAAGAGACACGTAGTTTGCGACAGAAAATGTAGAGGTCGACCAACTCTCTTGACAGATAACATTTTAGAGAATGTGAAAACGCTACCTGTCTCTCGAAATTGGTTTGTTAGCCTAGAAATTGACATTTTTTTGGTGGAGGAACATCAACAAATTTAACTTGAATAAAAATAAATATATATATATAAAATATATTTGTATAAATTAATTATTTCACAATATTTTTACAGTGATTTGAATTAATGGTGCATTCATTGTTTTTAAAGTATAAATTTTTATTGAATGTTTTTATAATTATATTAATTTTTTTAAAGTCCTTAAACAATACTTGTATGTTTATATGTTAATGTTGATATTATACACGTACATATTATATTTTATCTACATATAAAACAATACGATTACATTTTAGCAAACCGTAAAAATAACACATACTTATAATATTTATAATATTTTGGGAAATACAGGCCTATTTTTATCTGTATATTATAACGCATAAACTTCGAGATTGCTTATAGAATAAAAAGTATTATCCAAACTCATAAATATTAAAAATAATCTGTTCGTAATAATTTCAAAACAATTGTTTAACTGGTTATAAATTGTTAAACTCACTACAACTTAAAAAAATTTTCTTAAATATTTTTAGGAAATTCGTTATTGTTATTTAAAATATTAATGATGTTCATTCTCTAATGATACATCAGCCAACTTAAATCAAGTTGTCAGCTTAAAAGTTCGGTAAAAAACAATAAAGTACGTGTAACTGAGGTACTTAGCTTTTAAGCAGCAATCAACAGAGATATATGTAGAGGGAATCTCTATGCTCATAACTAACAAAATGTTATATCTGTATTTAAATGTTAAACCTCTCACTGACTGATTCATTCATTCATTCATTACTAATTCTCTAACTTTCCAATTACCTAGGAAGATGAAATTCACCATATTTGTTTCTTAGAGGTTGATTAGGAAAACTAAAATATTTGAATTTCATCGCCTCTGCATAAGGATTAAAAAGAGGGGTGAATACACTAAAAATATACACATTATTTTTTGTCAAAGGGTTGTTCGTGGTAAACTATAGTAACTAGCAAATTAGTCATTTAAATAACATCATTCCATTAATTACTCAAAGTGGAGTAATACAGGTTCAATACGGTTTTTCCATTATCATAAAAGTTAAACATAGTTTAGAATGATAGCGTCAGCAACAATAGTACAAGCATTATTTTGACCATGTGCAACTCATTTCTCCTAAGCTACCCATTAATTCAGTCCTCAAGGACAGGAGCAAAGGTTCGACAAAAGCATAGTGCACATTTTCAGTGACTTATACATTTTTAAAAACAGTATGCATATTCTACGTTACTTTCTTCTTCTTAGAACACTGACTCCATCAATGAAGAATGGCTACAACTCTGGTAAATCACTCTCTATTGTAAACTACATTCATAAGAGTCTATGTACTCATGTTTGTCCTTTCTCTAATATTCTTTAACCGTGTGCAATTCTTTAACCATGTCTGTGCCTACCATCAACTTTACCTTCAAGAATAATTCTGAGACGTCATTCCTATCACCTCTGTATATGTGACCAAGGTATCCAGTCTTATTTCTTTTAAAAATCCTCATTAACCCACAGTCCACACCCATACATTTCAAAAAATCAACATTGATAACATAACTGGTCCATCAAATCCTGAGTACTCCCCTGAAAATATATATACATTTTTTTTTACGAGAGGAAACCGAAGTTACCGGTACCCAGGTAGGTCGTTACCTGGTGTATGCAGAGCTCTGCCGAAGGCAACTATCTGCCAAAACCTCTCAGTTCCTTTCTATACCATCCCAACTTGCTGTGGGATCACCGTTAGGCATAACTTCACAACAAGCCAGAGTTTCTTTATTAGGCGGATAATTTTTCTTATCACCAATTTTTTGAGTAATTTCTTTTGGGACTAACGCAACTGGGCTTCTCTGATCTTCATTACCTTCTTGATGAACTCCTCAATGGCCTTCCAGCTTTCATCTTCTGCAATCATAAAATCACAGAGATTTTCTGAAGAAATCGACGACCCAAGCTTGGTCCCTAGATCCTCCCTCTCTGGTATCCATCTTCTGCAATCGAAAATCGTATCTACTATGCTGTCCTCCTCTGCCTCACAATCCAGACTTGCTTCATCTGATTGTCTGAACCGGTGGAGGTATGCCCGAAAGCAACAATGCCCCAATCATGTTTCCACACCATATAACAGGACAGAGTAAAAATTTACATCTTTACATATATTATATATCTTACAGGAAGAAAAATAAAATTATTAACAAGCAGATGCTTCAAGTTAAAAAACGCTCACCTTGCCATTTCAATACGAACTCTTATTTCCTCTGCTGGCTCCAGATCTGCAGTAATTCAACCATCAAAAATACTTAAATTTCTGAAAGCTAAGTAGGATGAACTTCAATAACTTAGTCATACTGAGTGTAAGGAATCTTACTGATCAGCATCATCGTAGTTTTCAGTGGGCTTATTTTCAGAACAAGTGAAAACTTGGACTTAGCTAGGAAAAGTTAAGATTTAGATTTCAACCACTTGCTCCTCAGGGGTAGAAAAGAGCTAACTATTGTAATATAATACGTATTATTTCTGTTCTGTTTAACTAAGTAAATTTTTGAAATTTGGAATTATTATTCATTAAATAATATCGTAGTTTATTTAATTCAACCCTCTGAAGCTAACAAAAAGTTTGTGTAGTATAGGAGCAACAGTCAGGTTTATTAAACGGTACAAAAAGTAGAACACCTACATATCCTTAAAACTCTGTTACTATTAATGAGCTATTAAAAATAAATACCACTATCTGGAACTTAATTATTAAAATGTTACTCCTAAAAAAGCTGATTTTACAAAGAACACTTTTAAAATTTCTAGTGTTTTATGATACAGTACTAAATATTACAATGTAACTAACTGATTTTATAACATGTACAATAATTTTTATAAAAGAAGTTTTTCATGTAACATTTTTAAAAACTACAGCTGTTTCATAGTAAAAATACATTTTAATAAAAAAAAATATATTATTAATTTTTTGTAAAAAATATAAATTCTCATGAAAATACGACAGTATAAAGTAAAACTTTTGCCTACTCTAAATAGAAAAAAATAATGGGAAATACATTGTATTATATTAAATGAATTTGTAGTTAAGTAACTAATTTCAAATACAGAATTTTTTTATATTAATAGAAAAAACACCATAAATAAAAGACAAGTGAATATAGAAAAAATGTTTTATTACTAAAAAGTTGGTGCTACTATAGTATTATGGCCTACCTTGTAATGTTTAGTGAAATTTGTATTTCTTGATGTGGTAGCACTGTCCACTAGCACTTTTGGCGCGTAAATATTCACATATTTTGCAGGTTATGAGAACTACATTAGGTTATGGTTATGAACAATAGATTTTAAAAAATATTTACATATTTTACAGGTTATGTGAACATGTGAACATTCACAGTGTGTAATCTGTAAAATATGTGAATATTTATGTGCCAAAAGTGTTAGGGGATAGTGCTACTACATCAAGAAATACAAGTTTCACTAAACATAACGCGGTAGGCCACGTACTTTAGTAGCACCAAAAAGTTAGTGATATAGGAGTAATAAATAATACAATCTTTATTTTTCGCTGTACATGACTATTACCCACAGTATAACAATTCTTAATGGAGTTTGATTGTACAAAATTTAGAACCTCAAATTTCTGGATAAAACGTTGTTTACAGAATAAAGTGTTGCATTTATTCGTGTAAAACTTAAATGCAATTGTAACAACTAATTTACAGAGCTGTATGTCAGTGAAGCATTTATAAACAAAACTAAAAAGTTATCTATTATGTTTTGGGTAATTCAAAATGAATTATTCATTGGACCATTTGGGCCTTCCTGATCAATGCTGCTGGCTTTTATTAACACAGGCTTGGATGTTTTTTTATTGCTACATAGCACTCCCAAATCATCAGACCAGTCTTCCTGACTGTCATTGTTTTATACTACAAGTCAGAATTTAATTATGACTGCTTCGATCGCAATTATTTTTGTGATACAACACCATAATCAGTTCAAACTTATATATTTTGTAAGGTGTTTCAGTACAATTTTGTTCTAACATTTTCATATTTATGTCTTTTGTAAGCTTGACATATCTTCCAATTTCCAAAATGAATTAGATTGTTAAATCTGTTCGTTACAGGGCTAAAATAAATAGTTCTGTTTCTTATCACATGGTCAGTCAATTAAATGACCGAATCATTTAAGAACAGAAGATGTAGAGGTGTAAAATACACTAATCAGAGTTATCTCCTCTGAAAGAAATGAATTTCATTATACAGCCAAACCCTGTGGTGAATAAAGTGAAGGTATCATTTGCAGAGTGGAAAATATGTACTTTTCAGAGGGCTCGGCATATGCTGATAAGCGTACTTTTCCACTCAGTGAGGAAGGCACAGGCAAACCACCACACTAGTGTAGAGGTTTTACTTAGTAAAACCTCTATAGGTTCAAACCAGCCTTTTGGCTGATGACCTAAACAACAAATTAGACATAAATAATTTTAATCCCTAATGTGTGTACTTTACAATCTGTTCAATTTAAGAACAATAAGCAACCCCATGACCCATTGAGATGAGGATGATGTAGACCCCATGTAAAAAAATTGTCTTGTACATACTCAGGTGACTGTTGCTGAGAGAGTATGATTAACTGAACCCCTACCATCAAAGTACACCGGTAACCTCAGTCTAGTATTCAAATCCATATAAGAGTAACTACTATCACAAGGATTTGAAGGTGACAACTTTACCACTAGACCAACCCAGTGGATTACATATATATATTAAAACTCACTTATTTTTACCTAAAATACAAAAAAAAAGAAAAAACAGTTGCCCAATTGATACAGTGGTTTTCATAACATACTAGCAGTGATGCTAACGCAGAACAGGACATTTTTAGTACAAAGGATTGAGGAATAACAATGTGTTTGACAGATTTAACATACATTCTCAACAGGTGTTAAAACAAAGGAGAGATACAGCTTATTAATTATAAAACAAAAAAATAATAGCATAAGTAAAATCATTACAAGTGGTACTGAACAGACAAGTTGCAAATTTATGAAGCAGAAAATAAATTTAGCCAAACATTAGAATAGCAACGACCAGTGGTTCTGACCGAATAAAGACAGCAGCTCCTCCATATAACTGAACAGGAAAGCATGAAGTGTTAAATATTTGAGAAATTAAGGAAATAATTCCAATGGATAATATATTTCATTGAGCAACTAAGCCAGATTTTTATAAAATTTGTAATTTTACTTACTAGTTGTTTTATGTTAAAACATAAATTAAAAATGTGTAAACAAATGTTAAAGAGAAAAAAGTAAAAATATAAATATATCTTACTTCCTTGTTAGTGCCTTGAATAAAATTCAATGTATTGACAAAAAATTAAAAATAACAAAAAAAATTTGAAATGTATGTATATTGTATTATGTTTATTATAAGTAGATAATTTATTTTTAATAATATAATTTCATATTATACTCTGTTGTTAAATTGTATAAAAATGATGTTTTAATTGTTCAGAACATTAAGTAAGTTATTTATTGTATTTGATGAATAATTTGTGTATCTAATACCTATATTTTTTATATGTTTCTGATTTTTTTATATTGCTTTACTTTATAAATGTATTATCAGAAGAAAATAATAAATGTTTAATATGGTCAGTTTTTTTTTTTATTTGTGAGTTTGTTACAGTTCAGGCCATCTCTTGCATCCCGTATATCACCTATACATTCAGTCTCCTCACTCAAATTCCTGGCACACATGTCACGATCACATCTGCCCACACCATGATTCTGGAATTCTACCATGTCTTCTGTGCTTTGGTGGGTTCTAATTAATTATTTTCTTTGCCCATCCTTCATTCTCCATTCTTTATGAATGTCCAAACAATTCAGACGTTTTTCTAAATTTTCTCTATTGTTGTATACTGTTTCCCTTTATTCTTCTTCTTCTTCTTCTCCTCATCCTCCTTTTTTCCTCTTTCTCTCCTTCTTCTTTTTCTTCTTTAGGTGCCTCGTCCTCAGAGAATATTGGGTACCATCTAGGTCAGTTGAGTCTTGTCCAACGAAAAAGGACAACCGAACTCACACCATACCAGTTACCAGTTCCTCCATACCAGTTCCTCAACCATGATGTGGACTCTCCATCTTTCCCTGCATTAGGCTATATTCGATATTTTTTACCTCTCATCACATGATCAAAGTACTTCAATTTTCGACTTTTCCCTTCCACTGTTCCCCTGACTTTTTCAACTTTTTTCCTTCAATATTTCTTAATTCTGTATTTCTGGTTCACTTCATCCTAGAGATTTAATGATTCCTACATAAGTAATCCATCTACACTGCATTCATCCTCTGTCCATCCCCCTTTGTCTCTGAGCCATAAACAGATTGCTCTGAACTACTGTCTGATATATCTGAACTTTTGTGCCATGTCTGATATTCTTAGACCATATCAAGGAGATCAGTCCCTGTTTAGCTTGTCTTAATCCTGTTGGAGATGTCCTTCATATAATTTTCCTCTTTTGTTACCAAACTTTTCAGATACCATCTATATTCTTCACAATTTCTCATAAATATTATTTTATGTATTCTCATAAACAAAAGAAGTAAATTCTAAGAAAGTAAAATCATAGGCCTAGTTATTATTAAACTGAAATAGTTTGCCAAATATTATAAATTTTTTTAGAATAATTTAATTTACCAATGAAATCCTGAGAAAGTGGTACATGGTACTAAAAGACTATGAGTACTAGAAAAGTGACTACTATCCCAAAACAGTACCTACATTATTTTTGCACATTCTCAAAGAGATTCTGTTTTAAAATCAGGACACATGTATTCTGTAAGTGATATCTAAAAGTAGCAAAGCATTCAAATTTTTAACACTTGCTCCTAAGTGGATAACTACTTTAAAGCATAAATATATAATTTCTGTAATTTTACAAAGAGGTGTCTGAAATTCTGAGAATTGGCATTAATACTCTTAAATAGATAGCCTACCTTTGAAACCTAAATTATAAATGAAATCTGAGAATATTACAATACTTCTTGGGTTCTTACAAAAGAATGAAATGGTTTTTGGTTTAGATTCTTACAACAAAATAGAATTAAGGAAGTGTTAGTAAAAATTACCAGAAGAAAAATTATGTAAGTATTATTATTTAGTTAAATATAACACACAATTGCTAATAATATTAATACATTTAATCAACACAATAATTAATACAACCAATAAAATTAATAAATTTTTACATTAATAATAAACCAAAACATGTATAGGCCAGCTACTGGCTTGTGCCCCTCCACACAAATCGAAGGACTGTCAAGAACAGGCCAAATAGACCTCTAGAATTGTGTATTTCCACCTTGTGTAAAACAGCTGACTTTTAGAAGGCTGCTTTTATTATTATTAACTTACCAATAATTAGATAATTTAAATAAAATCATATAACAACCATTATAAATTCATTCATCATAATAATTATTAATATAATTATTTCATTGTTAATATATCCTGAAAATACTTTGTTTTATAGAATTATGATAAAAATATATGTTGGTTAGTCATCATAAAAACTAGATATTGTTACTGTTTATTTTTGAAATTGTTTTACATCCAATATTAATTTATTTTATCAACTTACTGTTGAGTGAACGGATTGTTTATAAAATCTGAGCTTATAACGAGCATAACATTACTACGCAACAATAAAACAATTGTTCTTATATATTATCAGAATGACACAAAATTACTTCTGTAAAGTGTAAGCATATAAGAAGTGAAGTGACTATACATGATGGGTGAGGGATGGGGAACGGAGGATATCAGCTGCTCTTCTACAGGGGCCACAAGCCAGTAGCGGGCCTTTATTATAATCAAATGTATTCACAAAGTCTTACATAACCTAGAAAAATGTTAATAACAAATTTATTTTAATTTATGATTAGTACAAATTAGTTTTTAATTACAGTACAAATGATGGTTTACAATTGCTACAAAATATTATTTTCTAAAATTTCAAGTACAACATTATTATGGTAAATCCTAAAAGGTTTTACAAATCTCCATTATTACACAATATTATGAAATTAGTTTACTTACTACAACCGTAACCATTAAAAAATTTTTTTTTATAAATAACTTCTTAATGTCACAATGAAAAAAATAATAGTTACAAATAATAATATCTCCATGGAAGAATTATACAGAAGTTCATCACCAGTTTGTAGATTGTTCATAGAGAAAACATCAAATAATTTAAACCATGAAGTTGCAGAACCAATTGGCGAATACTGACGTTCCCAGAACCTACAACAAATAAGAATAATATTGAAATGAATTTTATTTAGATGACTGAAGATACAACATCTTCTGTAGGTTAAAAAAAATTAAAGTTTCATATGATATTTTATATTTATCTGATGATGGTGGATCCACTGAAATACATGTGTGTCCACAGCTCTGTGGAATCTATATCGTAAACCGACCCTTACACATACACACAGACACACACACACACACACGCGTCCGCAGCACCCCTGTACCTGCCTAGTAGTTTTCTACATTCTTCATTAGTGAGTCACCTACTAGGCACTTGACTGCAAAACTACCATTTTGTTTGTAATTACCTTTATCAAAATTGTATAGTAGTTTTCAAAATCTACATATTATTGCTTGAAAAATGAGTCCAAACATGGTGTCATTGTAATAATCCAAAGCATTTCCGATGTCGGATTTCATTCTGACTGCCATTATTCAATAATATTAATAAATTTAACTATTATTATTATTATAAATATAACAATGAATATTATTATTTTTTATACATGTAACAATAATTATTACATCTTATTCCGTTAATCTTATCAAAACATAATATTTGATTAACACTGTCGTTTTTATAAAATTTAATATCACTGCATTTATATTTTTTATTTATTTATTATTTTTATTATGCTATTAATTGTTACATTTATAATAATAATTGTTAAATCTATTAATATTATTGAACAACAGCAGTCACAATGAAATCCAACATCAGAAATGCTAAGAATTGTTACAATGACACCGTGTTTGGACTCATTTTTCCAGGAATAATAAATACATTTTGAAAATTATTATACAATTTTGGTAAAAATAATTACAACTAAAATGGTAATATTGCAGTCAAGTGCCTAGTATGTGACTCACTACTGAGAATGTAGAACACAGGTAAGGCAGGCTAAGGCAGGTCAGGGGTTGCTACGTGTGTTTGTAAGGGTCAGTTTATGATATAGGTTCCATGGAGCTGTGGACACACTAAAAGTAGATAAGGGGCAGCTGAAAAGGTTAGTAAAATTCATAATATTTATAAAATAGAAATAAGAATTAGCTTAAGATTTTTATTTATATAGACATAAACATGATATCGACGAAGCTAAAACACAGATATTGTAACTTCAAAACATTGCAAATAAAATTGACCTGAAAATATCATTTGAAAAGACAGAAATTTTTCCCAACAAACCAACACGATTAAAAGAAGTAGATATAAACGGCAACAAAATCAAAATAGTAACCCAATTTAAATACCTTGAGAAATAATAATTTTAAACTTTAATGAAAAAACCTCAATCCTAACAAGAACAAACAAACTAGCTAAAGCACAAAAATTAACCTGGTACACCTACAGCAAACAATGCTTATCTATAAATTCACAAATAAGACACTATAAATAACACACAGTTATATAACCAGAGGCTACATAATTATGCATTTGAAACACTCTTTCTCCAAAATGAACATCAAAGACTAACTAACTTCAGAAAATTGAAAAAGAATTGAAGATCTTGACGCAACAACCATTCATCTCCATTTTTCAGCATTTTTAGGTTATGATGCATTCTTATAGTATAAAAATTGCTCTGTTGTTAGGTGCAACAAACAGTCAAATCCAATCATATGTTTAGTTGTTATAAAGAGAAAGGAGTTGGCTGCGCATGTGAACGTGCATAGTTAGGATTTTTTGGCGAAGTTTTTTGTATCACCTGAAAAATTTCCATCTTTGGAGATACCCGGTTGTTGCATCAAGGTCTTCAATTGGAAGAACCTGCATCAACAAAAAGTAACAGAAAGATGGACAGTGGCGAATCAGGGAATACAGGGAGCTTGAACCCATTACTGATATCATGCGTAAGAAGAGACTGGGATGTTTTGGTCACATCATGTGGATGCAAGACTCCAAAAACTCAACGACAGGATTGAGATAGATCAGAAAAATAAGAGAGGATCTGAAGGAAATTGGTCTTACACCAGAAGACATCACAGCCAAAAAAAATTGAATTTTAAGATCAAAGACAAAAACACCTGCTTCACACTTACTAGAAGGAAACTAAACACAAATATTTTCAACACCAGAAAGGACACAAAGATCGAGCATTTGAAAAGTCCTGTTGAAGAGACTTGGATAATGGACTGACTAAAGTGATCCCTATGAGGTTACAAAACATAAAAAAAAAACATAAAATTTTTATTTATTATGTTGTTGACAATCATAATGTAACATAAAATCATAGTGACCACCTTCATAGTGTAGTGGTTAGCACACTAGCCTACGACATGGAGATCTGGGGTATGATTCCCGGCTAGGGACTGGAAATTTTCACAAGTCAAAATCCACTGTTTTTGATGCATAACCCACCATAGTTCTTAATCACCAAGTAGTTAATGCGACTTTTTGTAAAACTAAAACAAACACAGTTTTTTAGTTCAATAAATTCATTGCCTCAAGCACAAATACATTTTGTAGATGTAGGTCTCAAAATACTGTATAAAAGAAATACAGAATAAGTGCTAGGCCAAGTGTGTGATTGCTTAATTTTGAGGGGAGGGAACAATTATTAATTTAAAAAATCTGTTCATTGGTTTAAATAACTAGTTGCAATAAATTTTAAATTTAATCAAAGTCTAAGCAAAACTACATTGTTATTCAGAATGAGCTCAACAATTTTAATACCGGAAGGAGTAACAAATAAAATTAAAAATTTTCTATCATCACACAAAACAAACAATTCACGACAACATTTATTACAGGACATAAAAACTGAATTTATATCTTCAAATGTAGTTTAATTATCTATTCTAGTTAGTGGATTGTTTTAATACTACCTATTTTTTCTTTTCTGTGTACAAAAATACAACAAAATAAGCAATATAAACAACCATGGGATAAATAGTAACAGGAATTAATAAATAACACTAAAGTAAAAATCATAAAAAATAATTTTAATAACAAATGAAATAAATATCAATTAACATTCACCAGAGAATTTATAATGATTCTTCATTTTCATTACAAGAGATGATATAAAATTTTTAATTAAAGTCTAAACTAAAGTTAATTATTAAAACTTAATAATATAAAAAAATGACAATTTCTTTACTTATTTAATATTATAAAATTACTAAAACTAACATAAAATAAAACAACGAACTTAATAATAATAATAAACTACACAGATCTTAAATGGAATTAAAAATTAAAGGAAGAATTAAAGAAGATTTACGACCCTGTTTAGAGTTTCAAAAAATATGATAAACGTTTTGAAACAAATTGGATTATTTAGTTATATTTGAATGAAAAACGTCTTGAAGTTTATGTTACTTTACATCTAAATTATTTATTTATCATGGGTTTGAAAAATTAGTGTAATAGTATGAAATAGTTTTATTTGTTTATAGTAAAAGATTATTTAGCACATTTAACATCTATAGAGATTGAAGCAATAAGCTTGCTGGCTCAATTTTTAATAATACATACGGAAAAGAAGCTTGTCTCTAGCACCAAGAAGAATTTGGAGTAACCACAACTAGCAATAGCTTCTGCTCAAAAGGGTCATTGGGGTACAGATATTTGTGGTGGGTCCTCCATGTTGTAATCATAGGTGGAGTAACTACTCCACTGAAATAAAGAAATAAAAAGCTTAATTGATACCCACGGCTTTGTCATAAATTTTCTCAGTAAAATGCAAGACTTCAAAATACCAACCCTAAAACATTTATTAAAACCTTAAAAACTGAATCAGTATTATGAGTTGACCAATTCCAAAACGTCTCTTATCAATTTTTTTAAAATTCAGGTTTTTGTGCTATTAATATTCTCTGTGCAATACTGTACAAGATTCCGACGTCTTTTGCTTCCAAAACGTCCCTTTTAACATTAAAAATGCTATTCAAAAGTTGACTGCTGTTCCAAATCGTCTCATGACAAGAACCGCATTTTAAATATGGCTGCCGCAATAGTCAGCTGTAGTTTGAGAAACAAACTATCCTCTTTACTCATTGTAGCTACGGTTTATTTTTCATTCCTGTTCCAAATCGTCCTTTGTCTTATTTTAGTAATCCAGTGACATAGCAACAGAAAACGTTAATTATTAATAATAAAAAAAGTAAATCTGTAAATTAAATGTGCTTTAATGTAGTGGTAACACTGTTCAAGAGACGTAAACAGATTTATACAAGATTCGACGATAGGTTATGGTTAACAAGCGTGTTTAAAATAGTCATACCTAGTGTCACTGTTTTAAAAACTTTTCTTTGATGTTTCATAGTATTTTTGTTTTAATTTTGTGGTTTACGTAAACTCAAATAAAGTCAGATAAATAAGTGGATGTTGGTATTGTTCTGCGATTATGGAAGCAGAAGAACAAGCAATGCGTGAAGTTGGACAGATTGAACCTACACCCCCGGGTAAAGGTAGGAAACGGCTGAAAAATCCCGAACAATGGAAGAAAAATATAAAAAAAGATGTTGAAAATATATAAAAAAAATAGAAATAAATATAAAAAAAATATGAAAAAAATGTTGGTGTACCAAGAAAGGTCTTCAAGGCAAACACAGACATAACCTCAGTGAAAGAGATTAGATAATTTCCAGTAGGTGTTAATGTTAAAGCACAGAAGAAAGCAGACATCATAGGTCTTCTGCGACTTCACTTTGGAGAAGACTGGGAAAACAGAGAAGACTTACAATTTTATAAACATCTTCATGAAAATATTATGAATCCTGAAATTAGATCAGAGGACGAAGAAGAAGGAGGGCTGATGGAAGATGTAGAAAGAGTGATTTAGTGAACAAGAAAAAATGAATAACTGAATTTTTTAAAGAAATATTTTGTATTGTTTAATAACTGTATTTGTATAATTTTATTGTAATTGTATTAATTAATAATAATTTTATTGGTAACATTTTTGCTGTATCCTTCTTTTTTTATTAATGTCTTAGTAGCTATTAAAATATTGTTATTCAAATTTTAAGTGTTTTACGATTTTTCATAGCATGTTTTAGAATGGTACAGAGTTACAAAATGACAAACTATTCCAAAACGACTCTTGTCACGGCTTTGGTTCCGAAGTGTCTCTTGTCAAAGTCTTTTTTCATAATTGTAAGTTATTCTTTTATTTTTCTTTTAAAGTAATTACGAAATATTAAACATAGTAATCATTTTCATTGATATTGTACATTACAGAAACAGATTATTTTTAAATTTATATTTTTCAATGGTTTTTTTGTTTCCTGAAAATTTGTCAAAATTGATATGAGACATTTTGGAATTGGTCGACTTAAATAATATAACAATGGTGTAAATGAAATTGTGTTGCTAAGAAACAGTAGTCAAGGTTAGGTCCCGCAGTAATCATTTTTAAATTATAAAGTTTTTGGTAACATGAAGAAATTAAACATAAGCATATTTTTAGCAATCGGGTTTGGGCTGGGGGTACTTATATGGTGGCAGCCATGGAGGCGGCCACCCGCCCCAGTCAACGAGGAAGAGGACTCCTCAGATGACGAGGAGTCCCACCCGCCCCCTAAGCGGGACCCGAGTAGGCCTCGTCTGGCGGAGCAATGAAGTGAGTAAACACACATTAATTTCTACTTTACTATCTAGTCTTTATCAATATACTATACTACTAGTAACCATAAAATTGCGAGCCTAGGGTCTATTTAGACATTAATGCAGTGTTGCCGTATTTGCCAGAGTGGAAACAAAGTATTTACCTTTTTTATTTCCTAATTATAAAATTTAGAAATGTAATTTTTTTCTTGCTTCAGGATTGTTAGCCAAATTTTTAAAAAAGCTGATTATTTTTTTAGAAATTAAAAAAAAAATTATTTTAGTTGACATTTTTTAAAAAGCTATAAACGAAAATTTATAGAAAATTAAAAGATATACAACTTTTATTTTGAGCATTTTTCTCTACAGAGTAGTTTAGTGTGAAAGTAATTTTCCGTATTTTTAAGCCAAACTGAGGTTGATTTTCATTTTGCGTCTTTCATATATGATTAAAATTAGGTTATGTTTATTGAGGTTATTTTTTTGTTTATTTCTATTGTTTTATTACTAATATTAGGTTTATTGTTAATCATTTGCATTGGCAAGAGAAAGTCGTGTGAGTGTTTCACACCAGATTTTTTAAAGTCGTTTTCGTTTTATACATGTGTTTATTTTTTAGGCCTACCGTTTAATTGTTTAATACAGCCTTCTTTAAAAAATTTAAAATTTAATTAGTTTTTTAGTTTATAGTAACTGTATTTTTAGTGGTAAATATGAATGAATTTAGTGATTTTGCGAACAATCCGGTAAATCGACTCTGAATAGCGACCGTCGTTATCGAAAGAAAGAGCTTAGAAAACAAAGTAAAGAAATAATCAGTAATGTTTGTCAGCTTTTTTAAAAATTTGGCTAAAAATCCTGAAGCAAGAACAAAATTAAATTTCTAATTTTTATAATAAGGAAATAAAAAAGGTAAATACTTTGTTTCCACTCTGGCAAATACGGCAACACTGCATTAATGTCTAAATAGACCCTAGGCTCGCAATTATATGGTTACTAGTAGTATAGTATATTGATAAAGACTAGATAGTAAAGTAGAAATTAGTGTGTGTTTACTCACTTCATTGCTCCGCCAGACGAGGCCTACTCGGGTCCCGCTTTGGGGGCGGGTGGGACTCCTCATCATCTGAGGAGTCCTCTTCCTCAAAGACTGGGGCCGGTGGCCGCCTCCATGGCTGCCACCACAGAAGTAGCCCCAGCCCAAACCCGATTGCTAAAAATATGCTTATGTTTAATTTCTTCATGTTACCAAAAACTTTATAATTTAAAAATGATTACTGGGGACCTAACCTTGACTACTGTTTCTTAGCAACACAATTTCATTTACACCATTGTTATATTATTTGTGTCGACCAATTCCAAAAGTCTCATATCAATTTTGACAAATTTTCAGGAAACAAAAAAACCATTGAAAACTATAAATTTAAAAATAATCTGTTTCTGTAATGTACAATATCAATGAAAATGATTACTATGTTTAATATTTCGTAATTACTTTAAAAGAAAAATAAAAGAATAACTTACAATTATGAAAAAAGACTTTGACAAGAGACACTTCGGAACTAAAGCCGTGGCAAGAGTCGTTTTGGAACAGTTTGTCATTTTGTAACTCTGTACCATTCTAAAACATGTTATGAAAAATCGTAAAACACTTAAAACTTGAATAACAATATTTTAATAGCTACTAAGACATTAATAAAAAAAGAAGGATACAGCAAAAATGTTACCAATAAAATTATTATTAATTAATACAATTACAATAAAATTATACAAATACAGTTATTAAACAATACAAAATATTTCTTTAAAAAATTCAGTTATTCATTTTTTCTTGTTCACTAAATCACTCTTTCTACATCTTCCATCAGCCCTCCTTCTTCTTCGTCCTCTGATCTAATTTCAGGATTCATAATATTTTCATGAAGATGTTTATAAAATTGTAAGTCTTCTCTGTTTTCCCAGTCTTCTCCAAAGTGAAGTCGCAGAAGACCTATGATGTCTGCTTTCTTCTGTGCTTTAATATTAACACCTACTGGAAATTGTCTAATCTCTTTGACTGAGGTTATGTCTGTGTTTGGCTTGAAGACCTTTCTTGGTACACCAACATTTTTTTCATATTTTTTTAATATTTATTTCTATTTTTTTTATATATTTTCAACATCTTTTTTTTATATTTTTCTTCCATTGTTCGGGATTTTTCAGCCGTTTCCTACCTTTACCCGGGGGTGTAGGTTCAATCTGTCCAACTTCACGCATTGCTTGTTCTTCTGCTTCTATAATCGCAGAACAATACAAACATTCACTGATTTATCTGACTTTATTTGAGTTTACGTAAACCATAAAATTAAAACAAAAATACTATGAAACATCAAAGAAAAGTTTTTAAAACAGTGACACTAGGTATGACTATTTTAAACACGCTTGTTAACCATAACCTATCGTCGAATCTTGTATAAATCTGTTTACGTCTCTTGAACAGTGTTACCACTACATTAAAGCACATTTAATTTACAGATTTACTTTTTTATTATTATTAATTAATGTTTTCTGTTGCTATGTTACTGGATTACTAAAATTAGACAAAGGACGATTTGGAACTGCAATGAAAAATAAACCGTAGGCTTCAATGAGTAAAGAGGATAGTTTGTTTCTCAAACTACAGCTGACTATTGCGGCAGCCATATTTAAAATGCGCTTCTTGACATGAGACGATTTGGAACAGCAGTCAACTTTTGAATAGCATTTTTAATGTTAAAAGAGACGTTTTGGAAGCAAAAGACGTCGGAATCTTGTACAGTATTGCACAGAGAATATTAATAGCACAAAAACCTGAATTTCAAAAAAATTGACAAGAGACGTTTTGGAATTGGTAAACTCATATAAAAAAATATTATACTGATACAGATATCTGATTAACTGATTTAAACACAATACACTGACTTGGCACTTCTCGAGATAAATAATTATCAAATATTGTCAGTAATTGTAAGTTCAGAGTGGAACTATCAACATGTAATACACGTAATTGTCTTTTGTGATAATTGCTGCAACAGATTTTAGGAATGGCTATGCAAAATATTTTTCTTCCCCTCTTTTTCTTCATAGCATAGGCCATCTAATCTATTCCTGGATCAAAAATTTTTATAATAAAAAAGCTGGAAATAAAATAAATCACTCTCAGCATTGTATAGATTTTCCTAAGCTTCTCTTTCCTTCAGGCCTGTATCCGAGAACTCATTTTGGAATTCTATTTTTCTTCATTTTTTAAAGCCACATAGAACAACATAAGTCCATTAAAGAAGAAACATCTTATTTCAATTTTTGTTGTGTTGGAGTACTTTTTCTGATGTTTTTTTCTTGATTCTCTTCCAGTGTGCCTTCTATTTTTCTGATCTCTTCTGGGATTCTTCGTCGTAATATATGATTTCTGTCAATTTATTGGTCTCTTCTGTTCAAGTCTTGTTTTGTTCAGTTTGTGGTAATTTCTGGAAGATATTCCATTACAATATTAAAAACAAAAATAACAGCTTCGTACTGTCAGATCAAGTATTTTGTCAAAAATGCACCTGCAGTAGAAACTAAAATCAAAGGGTATTGAAAGCTCAAGGAGAGGTGTGTGATAAATCATATACAGTCGATTCCGGTGTAACGATTCAAACCAGTCACAGTTAAATCTGTTTATGTTTGCTCTAGTTGAGAGTATAAACAAACTCCAGCTGATTGGAAAATAAACACTTTTAAAAATTATTTAATTTATACTACCAAAAAAATATTGAAAAGAGTTATTTATATGGTTGCTAGGAAACTATAAAAAAGAATAACTGTGAATTTTGTGAAGAAAGAATAGTGTGGTTCCGAACATCAAAGAAGATGGACGGGCCACAGAATAAATAAAAGTTTAAATTAAAATACAATATAGACGGGACATATAGTTTAAAAATAACGATATAAAGGGACAGTGAAACTTAAAACATATCATACACGTTTTGTAAAGTATCAGATAAAATATAAAAGTGACAAAATTTTGAACATGTAAAATGAAATATACACGAATCAATTGTTACGAAAATATTCAAAATTATTAAATAAAATTTATTCAACAACTTCAGTTTATTTAATCACTGTAAAGTTGACGATGCCTAACAGGGAATAAAATTTATACTCAACAAACTTGGAATTCAAACTCTTGTGGAATAAAGTTACTCTTCAAATTTGGGCATATCCTTGTGGTGGGAAACGATAGTTTCTTACAAATTTGCCGATCCCTTGTGGGGATACCTCGTGGAGAAATTTATTATCCTACACCGGATAATTGGTCCACTGGTTAATTAGGGCAGTTTTTTAATGAAAAAAAAACAGAACAGGATTTTACATTAATAAGTACTTCGTTAATTCGGTCCATAATGCCGCTAATTGGTGCCAATCTGATGTATGTACAATATATGTTTTATTAAAACCATTACAGGCCAGCAACGAACAACATGTGGTTCTAAGCGGCAAGATAAATAATGGGAAGGATAGAGGTAGTAAAGTAAACATTTCGACAGATAAACAACAGTAATCACACATCAGTCATAACAAATATGTTATTTACAGTACAATGTGTAGGCTACATAATCGTCATTTTACAAATTTTAGTGAGTCATATCCACTAGTTATGTCCAACCTTACAAGCTGTATAATCTCCTTGAAACTTATGGTTAGTTTTCACTTGTCATACATACACAGAACGTTCGTAATTCCATGCTTTACATCAGTTTTAGCGATTTCATGAGTACTATAACACACTGTTTTTCGAGTCCGGTTGTTTTGTTATCTGCAAGCATACTTCCTTATTTTTTTTAATTCCGATTCGTTTCACGCATTTTGTTAATATTTTTATGCGTAGGCTTACAGTATAGTACCTACTATCAACGTCTTTCTAAGTTAAATGCCACGTAACTATATGACTGTGTGAACGAATAAAGCTTCTTGACAAAATAAAAATGTATCCACCTAACTTAAGCCAACGTAAACTATCGGAACTAACCGTTGTACCGATAATTACGATAGCTTGTATCGTGCTCCAAGAAAATAAAATACGCCAAGAGTGGGCATTAAAAGATCATGGAATGTCTTAGAAAATAAAGCATGAAGAAAGGATTCATTTGTTGAGAAGCGTTGAATGAATGGTTCGCCACTGTAACTTCACAAGATGTTAGTGTCAATGGTCCAATGCTAAAACCAAAGCAAAATGTTTTGCTAAAAAGTTAATCATTGTTCTGATACTCTTTTATTTTTTTCATGTGTAAATGGATAGAACTTGCATGCAAAATTTATGTATGTGATAATTTTAATAATATACAGTATCGTATACACCACAGTTTTTTCATCACGCGGTCTTGGGTTCGAATCCCACTCGGGCATGGCATTTTTTCATACGTTACAAAAAATTTATTTCATCCTTCACCGTCTGCATTAGCAGCAATTTGCAAAACAGTCGGACGTTAAACCAAAAAAAAAAAAAAAAAAAAAAAAACACCACAGTTTACGAATTCGTTTATTAGGGCCAACCGTTTAATTGAGCCAAAATGCTCCGGTCCCGATACGCCCCAATTATCCGGAATTGAGTGTACACAGATCAATATGGAAAAGCATTGCGTAAAAATTTTAAATTAAAATTTTAAAATTTTAAATACACCACGGCCGGCCCGTGGTGTAGTGGTCAGCGCAACTGGCTACTATGCCGGGGTCCCGGGTTCGATTCCCGGTCAGGTCTGGCATTTTTTTCATCTTTAAATCACCACATATCATTACCTACGAACAAGCCCAAGGCTTATGTAGGCATCATCACTCAAAAAAAAAAAAAGTTTAAATTGCATTTTGATTTTGCTGCTAAAGCCAGTTCCTTATGTCTAATGCGGCCTCCCCTCTGAATTGAAGCATGACACAGTCCTAACCACACTTCTAATACAGGATGACGTAAACTCTTAGACTTTGGTTAGTTTGAAGTAACCTTAAAATAAATGCTTGGATGTCTTTTAAACAGAACTAACCGAGGTGGGGATGCAAAAATAGATAAATTCCTGCCTGGGACCTACAGAATTTATTCATTATTAAAATACTATTTTTACAATTTAAGCACAATGAGTTTTCTTGTAACCGAAATATTGATACAACTATAAATATTAATAATGAAAATAATTATTCAGAAGGTTAAAAAACTTTAATTTATTTATGTTTATTATCTAATTGAAAAATAAATAGAAGTAAGCTGACTGTAGTTTTTCTTATCAGTTTATTTCCTTTTGAGTTTGAATGTTTTAATCTTTAAAGAAAGAGAGAAACATAAAAGAGATTTCATGATAAAGTTACGGAAAGTGCTGAAAGAAATTAATGAATTTTATACCTCCCATAATACTCCATTTATTTTTATTTACACTTAAAAGAGTCTGTGTTAAATAAATAACCAATAAAAACTAAATGAATCATATAAAGCAAAATTTTTATTACCCCAATAAAATGTTTTAATTAAAACTTAATGGCAGTAATTATTAATAGTAAATACTTTTCAATTATTGGTCTGATTATTCTTTTAAACATAAATATTACTACACTTGTTACATCCAGCAATACATTCATTCAATGTTTATAGTTTTATAAATATTTTCATAACAGCTGATTTAAATATTTATGTTCCTGCTGATTTAACTTAAAATTTTTAAAAACTTGCAACTAGCCAAAAAACAAAAGACATTCTAACAATCGCTATTCAAACATCAGCATTTGAGGGATCAACATCCTAATTTATTTCATCAACTACATTATTTTGTATTTGTTTGCATTTTTCAATCTACTACTGTATGAGGGGGTACCCAAAAGAAACCGGAATTATTTTTCAAAAGCTATTTATTTTCAATTTTTTACAAAACAACCTTATCCTCTTCAAAATATTCTCTATTACAACTAATACATTTATCCCGCTGGTACTTCCATTGTTCGAAACATTTTTTATAGTCATCTTTAGAAATGGCTGACAGCTCCTCCCTCATTTTTTCTTGACCGTTTCAATGTTATCAAATCTGTGTCCTTTAATGTCACTTTTCATGCGCGAAAATAAGAAAAAGTTGCACGGAGCCAGGTCAGGCGAGTAAAGTGCGTGGGGCAGTGGAACCATGCCATTTTCAGTCAAAAATCTTTCACAGAGATGGCTATGGGTGCAGGTGCATTGTCGTGGTGGAAGAAACAGTCTTCTGTCTGCCACAAATCGGATCTTCTTTGATGAACACTGCTGCACAATCTACATAAAACTTCCAGATTGTCAGTCGACGGTCTGAGAGCAGACGCTCTCGAATTTTTTAAACATTTTCATTGATTCAGGTAGTTGATGGACGTCCAGAACGAGGTTTGTCATCAATCGACATTTTGCCATTTTTAAACCAAGAAAACCACTCGTTTACTTGAGATTTTCCAATAGCGTCATCTTTGTAAGCTGTTTTCAAGATTAAAACAGTTTCAGCAGCACTTTTACAGAGTAGAAAACAAAATTTCACAGCTACATGTTGTTCACTTAAACTTGCCATCATAATAAACGAAACAAGAACAAAACAGCGCTAGCAAAAACATTCACTGCAGATGAATATTTAACTTACAATGAGTTGCAATCACTGCACTGAACTGACAATGAGTTACGCTATACATGTCTGTGCAGCAGAAATGCGTACTACACAAGCACTGCCCACGGCAATGCTATTCCAGTTACTTTTGGGTACCCCCTCGTATTTCTGTTTACAATAATTATTATTTAAGTATTGTTCAAGAAATTATTATAACTTATCAATTCAAGGAATCACTGATCATTTTTAATAAAGAGAATCAATCACACAATTTGGACTTTATTTATTTAAATGAATTGCCACAACACTCTTAAAAATAATTTACCAAAAATACTGGGTATTTTTGTAATGTGTCATAGTTGATTATCGACTCCTTATCTCCAGTTCATCTCAACTTATTGTTATTATTATTATTGTTATTATTTCGCTCCATAGTTTACAATTATAGTTTACAAGGAAGAGAAGAATCAACACACAAATTGAACAATCGAAGGTGTTGATCAGGACATGAAAATAGAATTCTGCCAACACTTTCACTGAATGGATAATTAACAGTTAAAACAATTTTTAAAACACTAAACAACGGAGCTAAGGAGTCTGATAAGTGACTTACTGAAATTAAAAAATACCTCGAAAAACATACAATAAACCAAGAAAACGTAAGTTCAGACAATTATTACTAACTTTATGGGCTATTATAGAGAACAAACGCATATGGAAAAATAGATGAAAGAAGGGAAGCCTACGATGAAAAAATTCTGTGACCATAATTATATTTCAAAACAGCTTCAAGGAATATTTGACATTATGTGTAACTTAAATTGACAGAAATATCGCATTATATTTATAATTTATGAATGAACAATTTAATATGATTAATAAAATAATAATAGTATGAAGCAACTGATTTGGTTTTATTATTAAATAGAGGAGAAAGTTAATGGTAAATTTTATGGAAAATGACAGAGACCTTCAGGGTTATTTGCTTTAATCACAAGATTGAAGGTTGACTAACCCAAGTATACAGTGTGGTTAATATGTTTATATTCCATTACACAAATTTTGGTGGCATAGGCATTACCCCTTTCCATTAACCTTATTACTTCGAAGTCTATAGTTGCTATTATCTCTCACCATCTCTATTATCTTATCCTAACAACTCTTCATGTTAATCTAATTTAAACAAACCAAATAAAAAAAAACAAAAATCCTACTGTCTACTTCAACTAGGTAGAGTACTAGATTTAACTATAGGATGGAAGGTCCCCAAATTCAACTTCAAGCAAAGGTCAACAAATTTTTTAAATATTCCACAATCTATACTAATCATTGACAACCAAACAATTAATGAATGCGTCTTTAATAAATAATCTAAATGTAACCCAACTTTCAAAATATAATAAAAATTCATGTAAAATTTATATGGTTCTAATTTGTTTCTTATCTTGCTATCCAGAATCTTTTACTGTAAACAACAACCAAATTTGATTACTTTATTGCATGATTTGATACGTGTTTTTGTTGCCCATAATAACTGATAGAGTGTTTAATTATTTGTACTCGATCTGCTAGGTCTACAAAAAATAGTTCTGTTTCTTATCTTATGGTCAGCCAATTATATGACTGAAGTATTTAAGATAGAAGAGGTAGAGGTGTAAAATACAATAGTCAGAGTTATCTCCTCTGAGAGTAATGAATTTCATTAAATAGCAAGACCTTGTGGTGAATGAAGTGAAGGTGTCATTTGCAGAGTGGAAAGTAAATGGTTAACAGAGGGCCTGGCATGTTGATAAGCATACTTTTCCACTCAGTGATGAAGGCATGGTAAACCACTTCAATCCTCTTTTTACTTAGTAAAGCCTCTATAGGTTCAAACCAGCCTTTCAGCTGATCCCTAAACAACAACAAGAAGTATCATGATAGTTGCTGAAGTAGATTCTACTACAGTTCAAAGATTCAAAGATGAAAAAAGTAGAAAAATAATCATCATAGAAATATATTCTGATAAAAAACAGAAGTATTTTTTAAAATTTTATCATTCTTTGTTATACGTATTTATGTACGTACTTTTTTAGGCTTTAAATACATATTTATGTATAAACTGACAAGTCAACACAACACAGAAGACAAGGGTAATGGCATTCAGAGGGAAGGATCCAGTCACGAGCAAAATTATAATAGAGAACAATATTCTGGAACAGGTATCCTACTTTCGTATCTGGGTTGCAACTTAACATATCAACAAGATAATGATGCCTTCAATAAGATGCACGGATTCCAACATATATGCTGGACTATCCACACAACCTTAAAAACAACACTAGTAGGGATACCAGGTTGAGATTTAATAAAACAATGACTGTGGCAACCCTACTTTATGGCAGTGAAAATTGGGTGCTACCAAATACAGATGAGAACAGATTGCAGGCATCTGAAATGAAATTTTTATGGCAAACTTATGGATGTAGTATTGAAGACCGTTATAAGAATGTAGAAATAAGGAAAAAGATTAAAATCTTCACCATAAAGGATAGGGTACTGCAAAATAAATTAGTGGATAGAGCATGTGGATAGAATGAGCGAGAATAGAATACCTAAGCAGGGGTTACAAACCGAAGGGAAGGAGAGACAGAGGACACCTGAGGAAGAGATGATAGATTTCAAACATTCGGAACAGGCAGGAATGCTAATCCTTGAAGGGCAGAAGAAAAAAAAAAGATCATTCTTTTTTAGTAACAGATTTTGATACTGAATGTATTTAGATAATTTTTCTAATCTGTAGATGCTGAAAAAAAAAACAACAGAAGCACTCTTTTTACTAAAAATTAACAATATTAATATTTAACTCTGATATTTAAAAAATTCATTCTGGAGTACCTATTTAATAAAATTACCTGTATAGTAGTAAAAAATAAACTCAATTTTTACAGTGTAGATAAAAGTGACAGTTAATTAACTTGAAAGTAAAAAAATAAGTTAATGAAAATGTACAGGAATAATTAAAATATAGTCAAGTAAACCCACACATTTAAATTTCAAATGAATACACTTTTAAAATTAATCTTTCAATTTCTCTGGGCTAGAAGTGTTTTTCATTTCACGTCATGTAAAAATTACAAAAGAAACAATTTATGAAATATTTTATATATTTATTAAAGTACAGTTATGAGATAATAAATAAATACAGTAAATAAAATAAATAATTTAAAACCGGTTTATAAAAAATATAAACCTTTGTTGTTTAGGTCATCAGAGAAAAGATTGAATTGAATCTCTAGAGGTTTTACTAAGTAAAACGACGAGTTAAGTGGTTTACTATTGCCTTCCTCACTGAGTTGAAAAGTATGCTTATTAGCTTGCCAGGCCCTCAGAAAAGCACATATTTTCCACCCTCCAAATTACACCTTCACTTAATTCACCACAGGGTCTACCTGTATAATGAAATCCATTACTCTCAGAGGAATAACTCTGACTAATGTACGTATGTTATATTAATTTCCTACAACTTTGATTACATACGCTTTTAGCCAAAAATGTATAATAAGGCCACAATCTTCAAAAATCTGGTGTGAAACACTCACACAATTTTCTCTTGCCAATGCAATTAAATAACAATATAATCGAACATTAGTAATAAAACATTAAAAATAAAGAAAAAACCAACCTCAATAAATATAACCTAATTTTAATCATAAGTGAAAGACGCAAAATGAAAATCAATCAGTTGGGCTTTAAAAATACGGAAAATCTCTCTTTCACGCTCTGTAGAAAAAATGCTCCAAATAAGAGTTGTAGATCTTTCAATTTCCTATATATTTGATTACACACTTTTATCGTAAAATGCATACTAAGGATGAATTCTAAAAAAATCGATTTTTTTTACATATTTTCGTGAAAAAAAACTGAAAATCGCTAATTACCGGCAAACTAAGCGTTATATAAAAAATATTTAAATTAAAAGTTGTAGGTTTTTAAATTCTCTACAACTAATTAAATACATTTTTGCGCTAAAATGCATATTAAAGCCGCGATCTTAAGAAAACAATTTTTTAATGAGAAAACAGCCTCCCTAAGAATTTCAGCAGACATGGCGCCTACCTTTCTTGTAGAGCATAAAAAAATTAGTAAATGAGGCGATTTTTAAAAAATCGTAGGAGCCGTATTTGAGAAAATCGCAAACAGTGAAAAATGACACGAATAAACTACTGCTTCCGGTTGACCGATTTTGATGAAAATGTTCGTGTCGGATTTTTTAGTGGTACCTAACTTGAGTTTCAAGTTTCAAGTTCGCACGCACACGCACACGCGCGCGCGCGCGTACACACACACGCACGCGCGCGCGCACACACACGCACGCACACACACACACACACGCGCGCGCGCACACACACACACACACACACACACACACACTAATCGCTAAAAACATGTTTTTGGGTTCAGGGGGTCTGAAAATGCGTAGATCCGATGAAAACTCGATTTCGAAAAATCGAAACGAAAGCAATACTTTCCTTCCTATATATTAATATAAGCAAATATTATAAGCAAGAGAAAGTAAATGTCTATCTACATGATGTGATAAACGTACTGCATTTAGCTACAAACTCCTGAAAACTTGTATTTCTGGAGTAAACTTGATTTTGAAACATCGACATGAAAACAATACTTTCCGTCTTTACACATTAATATAGGGCAAATACAATAGAGTAAATACAAGATGGTAATGTCTACTGGCCAAACCCAAAACGAAGACAAAAATGACAACGTACTGCATTTAGTTGCAAACTCCTGGAAAATGAAATCTCTGTGGCCAGTGATTTATTTCAAATTCCGAGTATTACGTACTGTATTTTTTGATTTTGAGCGTTCTGTTTTAATCTGAGATCACAAGTTTAGATTTTTATAAATTAATAAATAAAATTTTCCAAAACTAAACACTGGTAGTTTTTTATTTAATTTTTTAAAAAGTTTATTTCAAGTTGCATCAACAGCTTGGTTATTAGCGACGACGGTGCGTTATCTAACTTCATCGGTGGGTTTTGACTAGTAATAATTTCCAGACACTAGCCGGGAATCAAACCCGGGACCTCCGCGTTGTAGGCTAGCGCGCTGCCACAACGCTGCGGAGGCGGGCGTATTTTACTTTCTCTTGCCTATATGAATATATAGGAATGAAAGTATTGTTTTCATGTCTATTTTTCGAAATTGAGTTTTCACCGGATCTACACTTTTTCAGACCTCCTGAACCCAAAAACATGTTTTTAGCGATTGGTCTGTGTGTGTGTGTGTGTGCGCGCGCGCGCGCGCGTGTGTGTTTGTGTGTGTGTGCGTGTGTGCGTGTGTGTGTGTGTGTGTGTATGTGTGTGTGTGTGTGTGTGTGTGTGTGTGTAAACAGAATATCAAGAACGGAACATCGTACAAACTTAAAACTTATAAATTAAGTTAGATACCATACGAGAACCCGATAAAAACATTCCATCAAAGTCGGTCAAACAAAAGTAGTAGATTATTCGTGTCATTTTCCACTTTTTTGCAAAATTCTCAAAAACGGCTCTTACGATTTTATTAAAAATCGCCTCATTTACTAAATTTTTTATGCTCTACAAGATAGGTAGGCGCCATGTCTGCTGAAATTCTTGGAAAGGTTGTTTTCTCGTAAAAAATTGGTTTTTTAAGATTGCGACTTTAATATGCATTTTAGCGCAAAAATGTATATAATAAAAGTTGTAGAGAATTTAAAACCCTACAACCTTTAATTCAAACAATTTTTTGCGTAACGCTTAGTTTAGCGGTAATTAGCAATTTTCTGTTTTTCTCACGAACTTGTAAAAAAAAATGATTTCTTTTTAAAGATTAAAGCCTTAGTATGCATTTTCCAATAAAAGTGTATAAAATCAAATTTATAGAAAAATAAAAGATCTACAACTTTTAATTAAAGCATTTTTCTCTACAGAGCCTAGTTTAGCGTAAAAGAGTGATTTTCCGTATTTTTAAGCTAAACTGAGATTGATTTTCATTTTGCGTCTTTCACTCATGATTGAAATTAGGGTGTGTTTATTGAGGTTAGTTTTTTGTTTATTTCTAATGTTTGCTTATATTGTTAACTATATGCATTGGCAAGAGAACGTTGTGTGAATGTTTCACACCAGATTTTTGATACTAAACAATGTTTTTGTATTTTTGTAATTGTATAAAGTTAACTTATCGATGATTAATCAAGCTAAAAACATTAATGATTGATTAAATTTGAATTAATTGATTAATTGATTTTATTTATGCTGTGTCCAACATTAGAAATTTTTGTTATTATTATGTATTTAGTTCATAATATAAAACTGTGTATTTGTATTTTGTATAAGACAGAAATAAATTTTATTATTATTAAAAAAATATATAAATAAATAAATTACACTTACTTTGAAAGATTTGATTTCGGTTCAATTTTATGAAATTTCACAGATGATTTGAGTAAAAAATTTCTTGATTTTGTGGATGTATCAGATGTATCATAAGACCAAGTTTCGGTAATAAATTTTACAATTATACCTTGTACGTAATATCGTTCATTATTTGATATGTCAGAATGTAATATTTCAATCACAATGTATGATGGTATTTCTTTACAAATAAATAAAGATGTATCAAGGTCAGCATCTTCAACAGTCGTGTCATTTGCGCCTAAATCACTGGTTTGATTTTTTGGTATTACATTTAACACATCCCTGAAACATAACAATGTAAATAATGTAAGATACAAATAAAAGTCAGATGTGAAAGAATTTTTATTTTTTAATGCAGTACTATTCATTTATTCATTAGAAGTAATACAGTGAAAATCCGTAATTTTAGTTCTATTTAACTGTACTTCCGGATAATCAACAAAGAATTTCCAAAAGTAAAATATTCTTCTTTTTTATCAGCCCATCATCATCCAGTGTTGGACATAGACCAGCTCTGTCTGCCTCCACAATCCCCTGCTTTGCGCCATTCCTGCCTGCCCAATTAAATCCACCCACCAGTTTTAGACCCCTTATATTGGAGATGTTGTTTAGGTCATCAACCGAAAGGCTGATTTGAACCTTTAGAGCAGTGATTCTTAACCTGGGGGTCGTGGTGATGTTATAGGGGGGGTTGCGAAACAATAATGAAATCATTTAATCATTTTATGAGAAAAAAATCATTTATTATAAGCTCACTTATAAATATTTTACATGAAATAAGTACACTTACTTGTAAAGTAAAGAAATTAATCATTCATTCATTATTAATGTGATTATTGCTCATGTATGTGCACGTCATACACGTTGCTACTCTAAAAGTATAAACGCAACAATATAAAATAATAGCAATAGTTGTATTCCATTTTTTCACTGTCAGTATTTTTTTAAAGACATAAAATTAGTGCAGTTTGATTATATAATATTAAAAAACCATTTTACATTTATAATTACAGTCAAAATTCAATTATTAATAGTAAGGGTTACTATTATTATCGCGAGGGGGGTTGCAAAATATTAATTTTAATTATTTTTATGTACTTGGGGGTCGCGGAGCAAAAAAAGTTGAGAAAAACTGCTCTAGAGGCTTTACTAAGTAAAACGAGGAGTGAGGTGGTTTACCATTGCCTTCCTCACTGAGTGCAGAAGTATGCTTATCAGTATGTCAGGCCCTCTGAAAACCATCTACCTTCCACCCCGCGAATGACACCTTCACTTCATTCACCACAGGGTCTGGCGGTATAATGAAATTAATTACTCTGAGTAGATAATTTTAAGTAGTGTATTTTACACCTCTATCTCTTCTGTCCTTAAATGCTTCAGTCATATAATTGGTTGACCGTGTGATAAGAAACAGAACTATTTTTTATAGCCCTGGAACTAGCAGATCGAGTCCAAATAATTTAACACTCCACCTGTCTGTTACTTACTATTATTTCATATTGTGCAAATGAAATATGTAGGCCTATTCTTATTACAAAATAAAATACCGGATGTAAATTTGTCACTTTACCCATGCAATGGAATAATTTTTCGATAACTTTTTATAAGTTAGAAGCAGCACGTTTAACTTTCCTTTGTTTACTATATCAGAACTGGGTCGATGGGTTTATATGTGAATAATGTCCGCATAGTAATGTTTTGCAATATTTTAAAATTTTAGCTAAAAATAAATAGTTTACATGCTGCATTTACGTAGTCTATACGAAAGAAAGAAAAATTGAACGTGAAAGAAATACAGTACTTTAGGAAGCATTCTGACTGGAGATTGCAGAAGTGAAACTATAATAAAAGTCAGAATAGAAAAGCAAAAGAAGAGTTAAATGTAAAAACTTACTGTGTAGTAAGATCGAATTAAACCCAAGTAAACGTTTAACAAAATCTTGTTTCCAGTATAGACTACTGCTTTACAGATAAGAAGCATGGACGTTAAGAAAGAAAGAAAGACACATTAGGCTAAACTAGTACTCTAGAGACTAGAGGCTTTCAATATGTAGTTATGGATGACTAGAGAAAATTAAATGGACCAGGAGAGTGAAAAATATAGAAGTATTACAAAGAGTGGAACGGGAGTAAAATTTGAAGGAAATTCTTTGAAGTAGGAAAGCTAATTGGTTAGGACAAATAACGGGAGAAGAAGGTTTAATTAAAAATATGTTAGAAGGATTAGTTGAAGATGAAAAGAGGATGTCGTCGAAGAATAAAGGTTATAAACCAATTAAAACGGACATGTTATCAAGAATCTAAGACGGTGGCAGAAAACAGAACACGTTACAGATAGTCATGGTGAAAAGGACTTGCCTCAGGGCAGATGACCTCGTAATGATGATGAACTAGTAGTATAAGAAAATAAACTAATTACAGACTAACATTTTAAACTAACTCATTCGATAAGTACGTAAATGAATCAGTAGTTTTCATTACAAAGTATAAAATAAATCCAAAATTTATTTTAAAGAACAAATCAGGAAATTTCAGTCATTCGGATTAATTTGAATCGCTATACTAAATGTCAGGACTACTTAAAAATATTTTAAATAAATCTGCAACCTATTAAGCATACGAGAGAATTGATGTGATCACATGTTGGGTGTGTGTGTGTGTGTGTGTGTGTTGTTCATTAAAAAAAAAACAGTTTAGGAAAGATTGTATACTTTGTCTTTGCCTCTTATAGTATATTTAAGAGGCTCGTTGGATAATTAAAAATTTTTTTTTCTAATTTTGTGGATTAAAAGAACATGTTTATGATGTCAAAATTTAAATAATTTATTAAAATAAAATATTTAAATTTGGTTTAAAATTTCATATTTTCTTATGAGTAGAAAAGGATTGTAGGGGGGTTTTAATGGTGCTTGAACACAGGACAGAGAAGGGGGTTGTTTACGCAACTCCATTAACATTTAAATATAGCCTAAAATTTATATCATTCATGTAAGTACTATTAATTTTAAAGTAATTATTTAATATTTTATGTAAGTCAAGAAGGTAGATTGATAAAGATGCATTAAACGTAAAATCATTATGTAATTTAAAAAAAAAGTATAAACTTAATTATAAAAATTATTGAATTAACCAATCAATGATTTGACCAATAAATTATATCACGAGAGAATTTATGGATTGGCTAAATAAAAAGAAAATTTTAAAGTAAATTAAATACATAAAAAATATGTTGATTATTTATTTATTTAACTTACAGTGATATAAAATAAGAAAAATATTTCAAAAATACAAGATCAAATACTACACATAGAACTCAATGTTCTTTTATATAATTACATTAATTTATGAAAATATTATTCCACTTACATAAGAACAGGTATTGATGAATTACCCATTGAATCAACACCGGACAAAATGGATGACGTATTCACTAGACTCTCTTGCATCATCTTGATAAATTCTCTGTACAGAAACATAAAGAAGAGTTACACAATTTATTTATCTATTTGAATGGAAGGAAAATATGTATTTTATTGGATCACAAAATTTGATTTATACAATACTGCGTAGATAAGTTAATAAAATCTACTACAATCTAGTTTGTAGTAAGATTTATTGAAATATAAATCCTGGTTTTGTTAAATGAGATCACCAAAACTTATTCAACTTAGTTATGTACTAGTAGATACGTACTTACTATAATATACAATAGCTATATGTTGTTGTTTAGGTCATCAGCCAAAAGGCTGGTTTGAACCTGTAGAGGTTTTACTAAGTAAATCGAGGAGTGAGGTGGTTTACCATTGCCTTCCTCACTGAGTGGAAAAGTACACTTATCAGCATGCCAGGCCCTCTGAAAAGCATATATTTTCCACTCTGCAAATGACACTTTCACTTCATTCACCACAGGGTCTGGTTGTATAATGAAATCCATTACTTTCAGAAGAGATAACTCTGATTAGTGTCTTTTACACCTCTACCTCTTCTGCTCTTAAATGGTTCAGTCATTTAATTGGCTGAACATGTGATAAGAAACAGAACTATTTATTTTAGCCCTGCAACTAACAGATTGAGTGTAAATAATTTGACACTCCACCTGTCTGTTATGGGCAAAATAGCTATATACAATAGTTATGTTACTAGTAAATTTATAAAATAGATTTTAAATTACTGTTGTACCAACTGCTAACGTTATACAGTGTATTTTTAGATTTTAACTGGAAACCAACTCCACTATAGTTTGGTATTATAGTCGAGTATTTTTTTCCACCCAGACTGCTATTCAAACCAATTCGGAAGTATTAAAAGAGTAACACAATTCGTACGAAAAATATTTGAAAGATACTTCAACGTACTCAAACACTTACATTATTGACCAACAATATTGGATATCCACTAAAAAATTCTATAGGCAACAATTGATTCAGTTATGAACTAGTATGATTTAGAGCATTTTTCTCAACAGAGCCTGGTTTACCGTAAAAGAGTGATTTTCCATATTTTTAAGCCAACTGAGGTTGATTTTCATTTTGCGTCTTTCAATTATGATTAAAATAAGGTTATGTTTTTTGTTTATTTTTAATGTTTTGTTACCTACTTATGTTAGAACTCACCGGGTTGGTCTAGAGGTAAAGTCGTCGCCAAAGTCAGCTGTTTACCAGCTGATTTTTGGAGACGAAGATTCCTGGTTCAAATCCTAGTAAAGGTAGTTACTTTTATACGGATTTGAATGCTAGACAGTGGTTACCGGTGTACTTTAATGGTTGGGGTTCAATTAACCATACTCTCTCAGGAATGGTTGGCCTGAGTCTGTACAAGACTACACCTCATTTACACGTCGTACACATCATCTTCATCTCATTGGGTCATGGGGTTGCTTATTGTTCTGAATTGAACTGATTGCAACGTACACAAATTAGGGATTACAAAAAAAAAAAACTTATGTTAGGTTATATTGTTCATTATTTGCATTGGCAAGAGAAAATTGTGTGAGAGTTTCACACCAAATTTTTATTTCTTGATTTTTTGTCAAGTAGATACCTAAATTTGGAGATGGGAAACCAGTGATGTATATTCATATTTATCGAGTCACTTTTAAACTGATGTAACTTAAATAATTCTATTTGAAATATCTACGAGCTGACAGGTGTGCAGATCTGAAGTCTAAAAAAATGTTTATATACATACACGCTTACCTTACTTAGTAACCGTGTGTATATAGACTAGTATAATAACCGTGTGTAGGCTATATCTGAGTATTAGCAATTCCGTCCGCGCTGGGCGCGGGGTTATTACTAACCTCTAAAGGAATGTAATTAAATAAATCGGTTCATTCTACATTTTTTAAAAATATTACTTTACGAATTTCATAGCAATCTTCAGAACTATAGCTCTATGGGAAGGCACCGGAAAGTTTTTAAGTTCTACCTCTTATGAACAAGTAGTCGAAATTCAAATACTTTTTGCTATGTGTATTTTTCACTGATCTACAGAACTGGACGATTTACGTTAAATCATTTTATATAGGTTTATAGGAAAAATTCATTAGAAACTCATTGGATATAATTTTTTTTTCAAAAGAAAATGTAGTGCTGACTTACCGAAGTCCATCGCAATCTTCCCAAAATCCGTCAATTACATTATTAGATACTTTACAAGAGGTTAAAATATCTTTACCAAATTCAATCGGTACGTATGTTCCAACTTCACAATTTCCATTATTTCCTGAAAAATAAAAAAAACTTCCATTAATAGTGTGTTTAAACTTCTAGACAAAAATAATTATGTTTCAAGATTAACTGAAGTACATTTGAAGAAATCAATTTTGTATTAGCTTAATTTTGGTATCGGCAATTATTTTATTTTCAAACACCCACTCAATATCATCGTAACTTGATGATGTATGACTGATCACCATACGAAGCCGCTAGGCCCAACCAGTAACGTAACGTAGATAAGGGGGGTCCGGGGTGTCCAGACATCCCTCAAAATGTAAAAATAAGGATAAAACTATTATAAAGATTATTAAGGCCGATTTTTATTCCGGCCCTTTCTCTTTTTAGCGAAAATTTAAGATCTCGAGAGTAACTAGCTTTAGAAAATAAAGGTTAATGAGCGCGCCTTCACGTGGTTCGGCTGGATAGCTTGTAGACTTTGGCAACCTACAAGTGAACTAAAATGGAATACCCTCACAACCTCACTTGATCATCCAAATCATCCTTCATAATCACCTCTACGGATCACATCCGTAGTTGTAACTCGAGTCCTAGACTCACCTAGTGGTTGACAACCCTCGACAGTCAATATGGAAAGTCTTTTAAGGGAAAATCTACCGCGAGTTCCACTAAGAACATCTTCAGAACTCGGAAGGTTGCTCGGATTCGGTAGGCAACCACTTAAAAGATATAGACGGATCAAAGCGTCTGAAAAGACTCTTAACTCACGACTATCTAACGGAAAAATCACCCGAATACAAACAGGTTATCAAGGATCACAACCATCGGCTTACGACACAGAAAAAAAAGTATAAGAAGAGGGAATTTTCAGAAGCAGCCAAACAGAAGTGTGCTCAGAATATGAGAGAATATCATGCCAAAAAGAGACTGAACGCTTCCAAATTGAGTAAAGTGGTCCATTGTGGCTAAACAAGCATAAAAAAAGATTAGTAAATTTTTCCAATAGCAGGAAACCTACCAAGTTACATTAAATAACTAACTAAAATAATTCAAATTTGCGTCGCTTGACGAACTTCTGAATCCCAGTAATTTATTCAGATTATTGTAAAATCACCCCTCATTTTAATGTCGTTTGCTGCACTCGGCTCTTTACGTCATGTATAAAAATACGCACCACTGTTTACTAGGTGGAAGGAGCTCGTTTTCCTGAACCGAAAAGAGTTTCGAGCGATCAAAACCAGCAAATGCTTCTACCAGGGAAGTTTGGTAAGGTCCGACAGGGAATGGATGACAACCGGTTTACAGAAAAATTTAAGGTAGACCTAAGGTGTCGGATAAAAGGTTAAAAGAAGTCATAAAGGATATTGAAAAACCGGAATAAGCCGAAAAAACTTAATGGACCGAACCAAATTCAGACAACAAATTACGGACTTTAAGGGCTTCTATGAAGAGTAAACACGGAACAACGTGTGGACAGAAGAAAGGAGTAAAGACTACAGTGAGCAAATTCTGAGAATGTGAGCTCCAAAAAGAGCTTCCAGAAACATCTAAAGTCACCTCACATGGTCTAAAATTGGTCCATACGAGGAAAAAAATACTAGGTGGAAATTATAAGTTAAAATTTTCTATGAAAAACGAAAGGGTTTAATTTTATAAGCACTTTGAGGAAATTGAGGAATTAGTAAATTTATATCAAAATCGACTCCATCAGAACAAAATTTTTATTTACGCTACTGGCCCCAACAGTAATACTTAACAATTGAAATGTACTTTCTGCCGTCTGATTGAATAATCTTGTTCAAAAGCCTATCTAACTCAATATTATCCTAATTTTAAAATGATCAAAAGTTTTTATTTAATGGATTAAAAATGTTTTTCACAAATTTAAAATTTTAGTAAAACTAAAAATATAAGAGAAATTTAATACTGGAATAAAATATTGTTATAAGATTAAAATGAAGACCTTACAGAAGAGAAAAGGAACAAAGTAAAGAAGGAGGTTGGGGACATGGAGGAAAGGAAAGAAGAAAAGAAGGCACAACTGAAGAGCCAAAATAAGTATGCTGAGAAAGAGTTACGTAAACACATTTAGAAACAAAGGGAATGAAATAATAAGATCATTAAGTTGAATAGCACAGGAAAACAAAGACAAAAATAAGAATTAGACTGATGAAATGGTTGTTTTTGAAACAAAGAACGCTTTTCAAAACTGGAAAAATATGCAAAGGTGTTGAAAATGAAACGTGATTTAACTAAGTAAAAAACTAAGAAAATCAAAAAAATTAAAAAAGCTACGCACTTTAAAGATTACAGAAGAACAAAGAAGAATGCATAAATGGTAAAATAATGAAAATCTAGAAGGATGAGAAAAGTACGGTTCAACAAAATTAAGCTAAGCATTTAACACTAAAAGATGATTAATAGCGAACAGTCATAGAAACGTCGATAAAAGGAAATAATTTATGAAAACATTTACTAGGGTTGTTTTAATTCATGGAAGTGAAATATGGGTGGTGAAAAAGCAGGATGAATCAAACTTAGAGGCAATGGAGATGTGGTTAAGAAGGAAAATGCAGGATAGATTTCATTGGAAGCTTGGACAAAGAAAGATAAATATATCGAGGACATTATGAGACAAAATTACAGCATTATGAATATTTTCGATGGTAAGATGCTTAAAAAATATTGAAAGGGGAAGGCCAAGATATCAAAAACACAGAAGGGTTAATGAAAGATATGGAATTCAACAAGTACGTGAAAATGAAAAGAACGATTACTGAAAGGAACTCATGGTTTTTAACAACTAGAAAAAGTCTTTGGAATAGGAATGAATCAACAAGATCTAGAAAGATGTGAATAGAAAGAGAGATAGAAAAGAAATAAGGCGAATTAAAGTTCCATATAAAAAATTGTGACACATGGACAATAAGCGAATGTAAGTGGCTTTTGTGTGAGTTTTGGCAGTGAAACTTATTGCTTTCTGGATTTGTGGCCAGTCTATGATCACATATTGATTTTCTAGTAAAAAAATATTCTTATATTGTTTCTTTCCTTTGAATTGTTCTATCATTTTTATATGTATTATTATAGTCCTTATTTTTCTAGAAATTCAAAAAAATCTGGTATGAAACACTCACACAACTTTCTCTTGCCAATGCAAATAATTTACAATACAACCTAACATTAGTAATAAAACATTAGAAATAAACAAAAAACTACCCTCAAACAACATAACCTTATTTTAATCATGAGTGAAACACACAAAATGAAAATCAACCTCAGTTTGGCTTAAAAATACGGGAAATCTTTCTTTCACGCTAAAGTAGCCTCTGTACAGAAAAATGCTCTAAATAAAAGTTTTAGATCTTTTAATTTCCTATAAATTTGATTGCCTATGCACTTTTGTCGTAAAATGCATGCTAAGGCTAAAATCGTAAAAATATTGATTTTTTTCACGTTTTCGTGAGAAAAAAAACAGAAAAACGCTAATTACTGCTAAACTAAGCGTTCTACAAAAAAAATGTTTAAAATAAAAAGTTTAAATTCTCTACAACTTTTATTTTATACATTTTTGCGTTAAAATGCCTACTAAAGCCGCAATCTAAAAGAAATTAATTTTTTACGTGAAAACAGTTTCCAAAAATTTCAGCAGACTTGACGCCTACCCTATCTTGTAAAGCATAAAAAAATTAGCAAACGAGGCGATTTAAAAAAAAACGTAGGAGCCATTTTTGAGGAAATAGCAAAAAAGTGAAACATTACACGAATAAACTACTACTTCCGGTTGACCGATTTTGATGAAAATGTTTGTGTCTGGTCCGGTAGTGGTATCTAACTTAAGTTTCACGTTTCAAATTCGTACAATGTTCCGTTCTTGAGATATTCTGTTCATACACACACAGAACATTGCAAAAACATGTTTTTTTTTTGGGTTCAGGGGATCTGAAACTTGGGTGCAGATCCGGTGAAAACTCGATTTATAAAAATCGCCATGAAAACAATACTTTCTTTCCTATATATTCATAGTATAGGCAAGAGAAAGTAAAAATTCTTATATTATTTGTTTCCTTTGAATTTTTCTATTATTTTTCTATGTATTTTTTGTATTCCTTATCCTTCTAGAAATTCAATGGTATTGTAAACAACTGCCGTTCTTTAGTTGGTGAGTCAATCGTATTATCTTGAGCAATGTGAAATAAAGTGGTCAAGAACGTTTGTGTGTCGTGTGTGGAAACAGATTCTTCGTGACAAACAAATAATGTAAAACTGCTGTAATTGTGTACAACTGTAACGAATAATTACGAGTAGTTATTTGATTGTTAGTGGTCATATTTATAGTTGTAATGACTGTAATACTTAATGTAAGTAATTAATTTGTAAATAAATATTTATTATAAAGTAGCATTAAGAGGGATTATTGGATCCAGTCAGGAGAAAAATAATTTTTGTAGAGAACAATATTCTGGAACAGGTATCCGAATTTCAGTATCTGGGTTGCAACGTAAAATTTATCAATAAGAAAAAGATGCCTTCAATAAGATGCACCGATTCCAACGTATATGCGGGACTATCCACAGAACCTTAAAAACCAACACCAGTAGGGATACAAGGTTGAGATTTTATAAAACAATAGTACTTAAAGACAGCGAAACTTGGGTGCTAGTAAAGACAGAAGAGAGCAGATTGCAAGCATCTGAAATAAAATTTTTACGGCAAACATATATGGATGTAGTAAAGAAGACCGTTATAGGATTGTAGAGATAAGGAAAGAGCTTAAAATCTTTGCCGTAAATAATAAGGTACTACAAAATAAATTACAGTGGATAAAGCGTGTGGACAGGATGAACGAGAATAGGATACCTGAGCAGGCGCTGGGTTACAAACCGGAGCAAAGGAGAGACCGAAATCGCCCAAGGAAGAGATGGGTACATTTCAGATGTACGGAACATCCAGGAATGCCTAATCCTTGAAGAACAGAAGAAGAAAAAATTAAAAATAAAGTTTTATTTATACGTAAATAATCAGACCTGGAAAGAACCCGAAATAAAAGTCACAATATAATTATAAAAAATGAATAAGAAAAGGCAACAAAATGACGATTAAAGGAAAAACGGTGTAGAAGAATAGACGATAAAACAGAAAAAAACTTTAGACGATAAAAATAATACTGGAGTAAAGGAATAATGCGATAGAACAAGTAGGTGAAACGAATTCTCTTAAGAAGAAAATTATGGAGAAGGAGAATAAAACGAAATAGGAAAAGTTCTTTTAGATGTGTTCAAGTATGAAGAAAGGAAAACGAAGAGAACAAAGAAATCACGAAAGAATCTATCTCTATTCATACAGGTGTGTTTGAGTACTTACATTTATTAATGATCCTAGGGATAATTTTCCTCTTACAAGATTACTTTGAGATATATAAGTAGCATTTAATTGAAGAAAAACTAAACAAAAAACCAAAAAGTGAACAACTGAACATAGAATCAAGTTTTAATATAAGTAATTTAACGAATGAATAACTCAATTAATGATGAACATAACGTTACTTTCCAATTTGTAAAATAATAATTCAATTCTCTTTTTGAAAATGACTGGTTAAGATGACTTAACATTAAAAACTAAAGTTACATAGTATACTTTAAATAAATTTGAACTTTCATTATCAGATAACTGATGCTTCTATTTCTTTAAAGGAAGTTAAGAGAACTTTATAACTTTGAACGATAAAAAGTTTTATCTAATTACCAGAAAATAGTTAATTGTTTTTTTCTTATTATAGAGAGAAATTGGAATTATCGTAAAAGAAATAAGACGAAAGCTTTATATTGTTATCGATTGAGATTTGAACATTATGGTTGTTTTAAGTTTTAGAGTTCGTTTTTCAACATTGAGACTGAAATTCCATTCATACAGGTTATAAAAATTACATTTTGTAACACAATTTGTCAATGTCACAATTCGATTAGAGTATTATTTCTTTTTGTTATGAATCAATGATTATTTTTCTACAAGAATTCGTAAGTTTTCAAAATTATAACAATAACCTATAGCCAGGATTTTGGATCGGGGGTGGGGGTTGAATCTGAAAGTTGGTTTCTTTTATACATCCGACTGTTTGGCACATTATGGGCACATTAAAGGATGATAAATAAAACGCCCGACGAAAAACTGCCAGACCTGTTTGGAAATCTAATGTGGGACTTTGGTAAATTAATTTGGTTCGAAATTTGGATTTTTCATTTTCGAAGATTTGTTTTGCGTTCTGTTCTCGTCCACCTGTGTATAGATCCGTAAATCTTGCTCTCATTTTTCAGAACGTGTCTACGATCGTTTATGTGTGTGTGTGTGTTTCGGATGATGGTAATTTAATTCATATCCCATCTTTGTTGAGTGATCCAAATATTTTTCAAATGATCGTTAACCTTGTTTTTTAATTTCTTTTATTCATTTAAAAAAAAAAAATTTCATTGATAAATCAGTTTTGTTTCCACTACATATAGTGCGTTGGAGAGTACGGGAGTTCAACTGTGTTGTGGTGTGTGGGTTTCGTGTTAAAAGAGATTTTATTTTATTTTGTAGTGGTCCTACGTGAGTCTGTACGTCTTTCGTGGTATATCTTACGTGGTTTACGTCTTACGTGTTTTGTTATCAGGTTCAGTCCGGATATCCTGATAATTTATTTCAGAAATAGAAGTGAAGGACTTGTGATATATTTCCGTAATAAGTCGTCATCGTCTTAATAAGTCTTAAAAGGAGGTTATCTGGTTAAATAATAAAATTTTCTTTAAAATTACAACCGATATTTATTTACGAACTCATTACTTACATTAAAATTGTTACAGTTGTAACAACCAGAAAACTACAATAACCTAGTTGAAATAATAACAGACTAAATTTAATACAAAATGTCCTAAAATTTAACTGAAAAAAACACGGTAATTTATAAAAATCAATTTATTCTTTCTTACAAACCTGATAAATATTATACACTTACTGCCCGTCACAGAGAAACTACTTCAATACGAGACGCACAACCGGTTTCTAACCACCTCACTTCACAACTGTTCACCCAATACTTTGATAAAAAGGTAGGTTCTACTAATAGTACAACTCGAATGATAAAGAAATAATAAATCCATCTAGATAAATAAATAACAATAGAACATAATAGTAAATAACAATAGAACCCTCTACTCTATACTAGAAAATCAACAAGTGAGGGTAGACTAACCATAGACGAGTCTGGAAAGAAACTATATCAAACAGCCTATCAGTTTAACAGTCTTGTTGTCTAAGTTCTTCTTCTTCCACTTTACGGACTAGGCAAATTGCCTGTTCCCACATCACACCATCTTTTTCTTGGCCTTCCCAAGCTTCTTACACCATCTGGTTTGTAATTTAGGGCTTGGAAAAGGGTCCTTTCAGGAGTCATTCTGTATACATGTTGCTGCCACCTTTGTCTATATATCCACATTTTATCCAAGACTGACTCCTTTCTTTCTAGTTCTTGCAAGATGACACTATTTCTAATATGGTCTCTCCGACTGCAACCTTTCACCGCCCTCATGTATCTCATCTCAGCTGCTGCAATACGACTTAAGTCTCTCTTTCTTGGCACCCAGGTCTCACAACCATATAATAGGATCGGCACAGCCATCACATCATACATTCTAAGCTGTGTGTCTTTCCTGGCCCGATGTTTAAATGTCCTGTTGATGTAGCCACAAACCAGTTGGAATCTACTTATTCTATTATTTATTTCCTCGTCATAGCTATATGTTATGTCCACCCCAAGGTACGAGAAACGTGACACTTGTTCCAATACTTTATCTTGCAGGACTATTTTAGTTCTTATTGGAACCTTACCCTGAAAGCCCATTACTTTGGTTTTCCTGACTGACACAGCCATGTTATATTCTTTACATATATTACTAAGAATATTTATAGAACGCTGCAATTCGTCTTCCGATTCTTGAATGATTACTTGATCATCCGCGTATAGTAAAGTGTTAACAAAGAAGCTGCCACTCAACTCAAGACCTTCATTTGCATACTGTTTCCACTGCCTACAAATATCATCCATGTAAAAGTTAAAAAGAGTTGGTGAGAGGCCACAACTTTGTCGTACCCCCCGGTTAATATTTTTAAAACCTGTTGTCCTGTTATTTAGTTTTACTGCTATTGCTGAACTCTTATACATATTAGCAATTACATCTGTTATATGCTGCGGGTAACCTCTCTTTTTCATTATTTGCCATAGTTTGGCTCTGTTCACTCTGTCAAAAGCCTTATCATAGTCTACAAAGGCCACATGTGTTTCTTTATTAAACTCAACTCTTTTCTCAAATATCTGTTTTAATGAGAAAACTCCATCTATGGTCGTTCTGCCTTTCCTAAATCCATTCTGCTCCTCTCCTATAATGCAGTCCGCAATTGGAGCCAGTCTTCCATTTACTATTTTAGCATATACCTTATACATACTGTTCAGGAGACTGATCCCTCTGTAATTGTCACATTGAGACCGATCACCTTTCTTAAAAAATGGGAGTACTAACGACTGTCCATTCACTAGGAATCACGACTTGGAGCCAGCATTCATTCACCAGATGTAATAGTTTTAACTCCAATAACGTGCCACCATATTTCAAAAGTTCTGGATTTATTCCATCTTGACCGCATGCTTTACGATTCTTCAACATCCCGAGAGCATCCTTCAATTCTTTATATGAAATTGGGTCAACTTGTCTTCTACAGAAACCCTCTCCTGTAGCCTCTGCCGAGCTTTCCTGTCCAGACTCACTCCAGAGATCAACAAAGTATTGTAACCATTTATCTTCCTTAATAATGTTCAACTCTACTCTGTCTTTCTCCTCTGAAACTAGCGTTCTCATCACTTTATATACTAGACTTTGTCTTCCATGAACGTCCAATTCTAAAGTGGTTACAAAACTCTCCCAAGATTCTTCTTGTGCCTTTCTGATCAAACTTTTTACTCTATTTCTTTTTACATTGTACTCCTCTTTCGCAAGATCAGTTCTCAACTGCAAGAAGGTATGGTACGCTTGTTTTTTATCCATTACTGCTCTTTCTAGTTGATAATTCCAGATTCTCACCTTCCTCTTCCTGCGGCATATCTTTTGGGTTCCTAAAGCTTCCCCTGCCGCTTCCATTATAGAGTTCTTAATATTCTTCCATTCCTGATCAACTGACCGACACGTATCCCATCTCACCAATTTCTCCATCAGCCTATCTTGATACAATCTTCGTACACTCTCATCTTGTAGCAAATATACTTTATATCCTTTCATGTGACTAGTCTGATCTGTATTCCTCCGTTTCTTCTTCCATTTTGCTAAAATATTTATTTGTGAAACCAGCAAAAAATGGTCAGAACCAACATCGTAACCCCGAAAAACCCTTGTATCTCTCACATCATTCTTCAATTTCTTATTTACCAGAATATAATCTATTAAGGACCTACTGCCTCTACTGGACCAAGTGTATTTGTGAATTTCTTTTTTCCTGAAAAATGTATTAGTTATTTTCAAACCATTAAATGCAGCAAAATCTCTCAAAGTACTTCCATTTGTATTCTGTGCAGTTTCTCCGAATGTCCCAACAATTTCTGGTATGGGGTTATTGCCCACTCTTGCATTCAAATCTCCAGCTATAATCAAGTAGTCTGACTTATTATATTTATTTATTTCCCTCTGTAGCTGATCATAAAATTCCTCTGACTCTTCCATCCTACCTTCCTCCGGGGCATAGACTGCAATCACCGTCATCTTTCCTCTTACCACTTTCAGTCTCAAAGTTACAATTCTTTCAGAAATCCATGTGTAACTTATTATTTCGTTCTTCCATTTATTAACTACATAGATTGCTACCCCTGCCTGTGCTCGCTTTCCCTGTGGCACCCCACTGTATATATTTATCCAGTCACCAATATCCCGAGTTCCTTTCAGCTTCTCTTTAGTCTCTGTTATCACCGCAATATTACCGTTTTTACTCGTGTATAGCGCGCACTCGTGTATAACGCGCACCCGTAATTAATTATAATATTTTAGGTAAAAATATTTCATACCTGAAAAAATAAATAAGTTGACGTTTTTCACTTGAAAAAATTATTTATTGAACTATCAAAAAACGATCAATTTGAAACAACTTACATTACAGTTTAAGTATTTAATTTCAATGCAATTTTTTACTCATGATTGCTTTCCGAAGATGACGAAATTTCTTCGTTCCCGGGTACATCTTCACTGTCACTGTTATCCCAGAGTGCGCAGTCCTCCGTACCGTCTAGGCTGTTAGATATTCCACACCTCTTGAAGCTCTTCACGACTGTTTCATATTTCACTGCATTCCAGGCTTTTAGAATCCACTCCAGTACAAGTGACAGTGGTGGTCTTTTCAGTTTTCCAGATGGTGTAAACAAGTGTTCACCATCGCAAATCCACTGGGTGTAAAGTTTTCTAAAACTGCCTTTGAAAGGTTTATTAACTGATACGTCTAAAGGTTTAAGTACGGATGTTCATCCTCCTGGAATTACTGCCAAAACAATTTTCATACCTTTTAGCTTTTCCTTAACGGTTTCAGTTAAATGCGCTTTGAAACTATCCAGGACTAATAAATTTTTTTGCTTTAACAAAGCACCTGGCCTTTGATTCCACACTGTTTCGATCCAGTCTAAAACCAACTTTTCCTCCATCCATCCTTTCTCTTGGGCACGAACAATAACACCGTGCGGAAGCTTTTCTTTCGGCAGAGCAACTACTACATACGGAGGCAACTTGTGTCCATCAGCGGTAATTGCAAGCATTACCGTGCAACGTTGTTTCTCGTATCCTGTTGTTCTGATCGGTACAGATTTGGCTCCCTTGGGTTCAACTGTAGGAGCCATCGGCATATCCCAAAATACTGGTCACTGGTCAGCGTTCCCAAATTGAGACTAATCGAAATTATCCTTAGCCCTCACTTGTAAGATAAATCGATGAAACACAATGACTTTATTTTCATATTCTTCAGGTAAACGTTGAGCTAAAGTGGTTCGGCTTCGAATCGAAAGACCGTGTCTGCGAAGAAACCTAACACACCAACCACGGCTTGTACCAAATTTTGTATTTTCGATGTTAACACGTTCAGCAATTCGCCTTGCTTGAATTTTTATCATTTCTGTAGTCACAGAAAAAGCTCCGCTTCTTTTTTCTTGTATATACTCGACTAGCTGGGTTTCTACGTCTGAATGCATTATTTTCTTACCACGAAAAGACCGCCGATCACGAGTTGTAACTCTTAATTTTGCTTTTTGTTTTTTTCCACTCCCGGACATTTGTTTCTGGTACATCAAATTCACGCGTTGCGGCCCGATTGCCATTTTCTTCTGCGTGTTTTATTACTATCAGTTTAAATTTTGTCGTATAGGAAGAACGGGATGTCTTTTCACTCATCGTAAACAAAAACTAAATACTGAAATCAGTAAAAAGCTACGTTGGTACTGATCAAGCCGACTAGCAATTACGAACTAAACCCAAGTAAGGTAGTGTAATGCAGAAACACCCGAATGGATGGGGATTTCCAGGAACGACTATCTATAATAGGTATCTGCTCACACATGAAAATATTTATGAATTTTTTCTAGTGGAAATGAATCGCCAGTGAATGGCAGGAAACGAACAGGCAGATAATGATGCCAAACGTGCCATAAAAAACATACATATTACTGTTTTTGCCACTATCTTAAAATAAAATTTTTATTTTAGATGATAAAGCAAAAACGACTATCAATACGCCTTTATCTATTTTTTAATTAAAAATAATTATCTGTATTTTTTAATTTAAACGGTTTTTGTTTTAATTATGCGTATTCGTGTATAACGCGCACCCCCATTTTTGGGGAGAAATTCTTGGGAAAAAAGAGCGCGTTATACACGCGAATATAGGTAATTTTTCGTTCCTCCAATACTCTCAGCAATTCCGGTTTCTTACCACTCATCCCCCCACGTATATTCCATGCAGCAACTGAGATAATGTCCTTTATTCCAAAAATCTTATAATTTGTTCGTTTCCGATTAATATTAGCCAAATTTCCAGTCCGGTTATTCTTTTTGTGATGTCTACCAGTAATTTAAGTATCCCCTGGCCGCGTTACGGGCGCTGCGCAGGTTAAGCTTAGTGGTGGGGCTGCCACCTCACTGCCTCCAAGCATGCAGATCAGTTCGTTCGAGATGACGCTCTAGGCTCTTCCGCCCTCTCCGCCTTTGGGAAATTCTTCCTCTTCAGCCATCGAGGCCGTTGACCATCTTCACCTGTACCCCAGGCGGGGGCCCTATGACAGGGTGATACCATCCGGAGCCAGATGGACCCTGGTTTTTTAACGAGATTGTTACTCCTCCCGCTCCTCCTTCCCCATCACTTGCGAGATGGGTCCCGGGCTTGCGACCGGCAGTGGCGGAGTTGTCTAAGTTATCAGCTGAAATGCTTGTTTGAACCTCTAGAGGTTTTAGCTACTTAATAAAACGAGAAGTGAGGTAGTTTACCCTAACTGGGTTAAAAAGTATACTTATCAGCATGCCAAGCCCTCTAAAACGCACTTAATTTCCACTCTGCAAATGCCTTCACTTCATTTACCACAGGTCTGGCTGTAAAATTCATTAGAAATAATTCCGACTAGTGTTTTTACATCTATACCTGTTCTGTTCTTAAATGCTTCAGTCATATAATTGGCTGACCATGTGATAAGAAACAAAAACATTTTTGTAGCCCTGAAACTAGCAGATCCAGTGCAAATAATTCAACATTTCACCTGCCTGTTATGAAAATGTTTAACAGTCTATCAGTGTATTATTACACACATATCAGAGTGCGTAGCCGCCTACCATTGTTCAGTCAGCAACTGTCACAACATCCGGGTATCAAAAATTTGGTTCTATTCCAATAGTTTATCATTCATACTAAAAAACTTCACAGAGTGAGAGAAAAAATTATGAAAGTCATGAATAGAAAAAAAGTCAGTATATACACAGAACTGTGAAGTAACACTAATAAGTTTAGACTTCCGCTAAATTTATGCTTATATAATTAATTATAGGCCTATTAGATATTAAAACGTATGTACTATATCTAATGCTATTCAATTACAATAATTTTATGCAGCATTGAGAGAAAAATGTTTAACAAACAAGAGAATGTGACAAACAATTTTATTGTCCATGTACTAATGTGCTAAATTTTTAAACGATGTTTTGCGTGCAACAATATCACGTAAACTTATTTTATTAATGTACTTTGTATAATACATTTAGTATAATAAAACAATATTGTAGCCTAACACTACGCAAAAAAATAACATTAAACATTTTGCGCAGTGTTCATTATACCACCACATGGAAGTATGATAACGTAATTCATAAAATTTTTTAAATAAAATTGAAATTTCAGAGTTTTCGCCGTAACTTAAATATTAGAAAAACTAGTAAAATTCATGCTTTTAAATTTTGTTAAATTTTCGTAATAATTTTTACAGTTCAATACAATAATCATAATCGTACAACCGGATTGATTGGACCCAGGCCCTGTTCGAATTCATTACTCTCAGAAACTGCCCATAACAGACAGGTGGAGTGTCAAATTATTTACACTAAATCTGTTCGTTACAGGGCTAAAATAAATAGTTCTGTTTCTTATCACATGGTCAGCCAATTAAATGACTGAATCATTTAAGAACAGAAGAGGTAGAGGTGTAAAAGACACTAATCAGAGTTATCTCCTCTCAAAGTAATGAATTTCATTATACACCAGACCCTGTGATGAATGAAGTGAAGGTGTCAATTGCAGAGTGAAGAATATGTGCTTTTCAGAGAGCCCAGCATGCTAATAAAGATACTTTTCCACTCAGTAAGGAAGGCAATGGTAAACCACTTCAATCCTCGTTTTATTTTGTAAAAACCTCTACAGGTTCAAACCACCCTTTCGGCTGATGACCTAAACAACAACTCTCAGAAAAGTTAACTCTGACTAGTGTCTTTTAGACCTCTACCTCTTCTATTCTTAAATGCTTCAGTCATATAATTGGCTGACCATGTGATAAAAAACAGAACTTTTTTATAGCCTTGGATCTAGCAAATGAAATGCCAATAATTAATAATAATAAATTATATAATATAAATATAATTTTAAAAATTTACAGCATATACATCAATGGCAAAGAACTGTCAAATAAAATAAAAATTAGCTGTAAGAAAGTTAAGAAAATTGTCACAGAACGATTAGGTGTGATGCTAGTACTAATAAAGGTGACAAGATGTACTACTTGACGTTTTCTTAATGAGGAACGAAGGGGTAGGATAGAAATATTATTATCAAAAGTAACAAGCCTAATGAGCGAAATCTAATAAGAGAGTAGGTACAATTTACAACTTGTCGGAAAAATTTACGATAGAAAATAACGTACCTAATAAGAAATCCAGCCAACTGTTCCTCTAAAGATTTGAAATACATACTAAGAACATTGTGTATAGTTATACTGTAATAAAAACTGAAATTGTATGACAATATACTTAATACCGAACTACAATTTTTGTCCACAGTGCATTTAAAATTTTTTTTTTAAATTTATTTAACGTCGCATCAACTACAACCGTCATTAACGATGACGTTGGGATGTAACTATTGTACAATGGAGGATGAAATGATTTTTTTGTAACGTATGAAAATATGCCGTGCCTGAGTGGGATTCGAACCCAGGACCGCATGATGAGAGGCAAGCACGTTACCAACTGCGCCAATGCGGCCGGCATTTTGAAATTGTATTTTTATTTTAAAAAGAGAGCGGGGAGAAGGGATTTTTCTATATATTGTGACACTTATTGCTAAGGTCCGTTTCGGAATCTAGGTAATTAAATAATTATTACACTAAGGTTTACAATTTCAAATATTTATTACACTAAAAGATTACAAAATAAATAATAAACTAATTAAAATGACTTATTACAATAACTATCTTGTTAATCTACTTAAAATAAATACAATTAATAATAAACAATACATAATTTAATAACTCAATTAGCTCTACTTACAATCACCTTTATAATACAGAAACATACAAAACACAGAAATTGAATTCACAAAAACTGCACATTAACTTTACAATACACTCACAAAGACTTTACACAATACACACACAACAAAGGCAATATACCAGTCGTCGACCAACACAATGATGGGAATAGTTAACCTGTATAACAACCCGATAATCGCTCGTCAAAGATCAATCGGATACTACTGGACCGCGCTCGGGGGTCTCCTTTTACAATCATTCACAAAGATCGTTCGAGAAGAGCATAGCACAACATGCAAAAATAAAGTACAAAAAATAACTCTTTATTCATGAGTGCTAGAAAAATCCGTTGTAAACAGGTCAACAATAGGTCTTTTGTAAATAGAAAACGTAAACAACCTGCCCCCCTCATAATAGCTGTACACAATACCTGAACTTTATAATAGCGATAGTTATTATAATTTTTATGAATAGACATACCTTTATGGTTATTAATGTCCTATTGTCAATACTTGTTACTATTGTGTATTGTTAACTGTTATTCTATTATTCCTTTACTATTTTTATGAATGAAATTCTGGAACCTTCGCGAAACATCTTTTCGATTTTGTCACAATATCTTTTTACTTAATTTATTTTGCAATGTATAAAAACAACCAGCAAAAATGTTTACAGCTAAATTTAAAAATAATAGTAAAAACCCAAGAGCGTCATTTTTTCTTCCTTTCTTTGAGGAGGACCCCCCCCCCCCCCAGTCATAGCTCTGCAGATATAGATAATTTTGTTCAATTTTAATTTATATTTTATATTTTTGTACACGTAATAAACGTTGGAGTTGCGTTAATGTATCATGTCTCTACTCTATCGGCGTTTCAGTCAACTTTGGGCGATTCATGGAAGGTCTGCAGAATTATTCATGTTGCATATATTAAGGGATTCTTATGATTTTGAAGTTAGTCATTGAACCTACAGTAAAGTAAAGTTTTTTTAAAATCAAACCTTTTCATGCAATGAAGTGTTTTTCTTTTTAGAACGAACTTAATACTTCATGTATTTGTATAACAAATTGTTATTCACTTATGGAAATATATCACTACATTTCTTATATAACAATTAAAACTATGTTTTGTAGTCTAAAAGTGTACTTTTTACCTAATTAATTACCTTCATTTTTTTAACTTAGAACTTAAAAACTTTACATTTTTAACCGCAACTTTGGTTCTCCTAAATGCCTTCCGCCCCCTTTATTTCGGATAACGGAGGTTATACTGTATTTTAAAATGCGAAGCTATTACAGGTGGCTAGAATTGTTTATAAGTCCAGGTAAGCTACAGTTAGTTCACATAATCAATGTTTCCTATTTAATTCTACACAGGCATTGTAGTACAAATTACTAATGCATTAGTAAAGAACATATTAAATGATTTGAGCGAAAAGGTCAGAAAGATTACTATGAAAAAATAATTATATATACAACAAGTACGTCACAAAGGAAGTTAAAAATATGTGACGCGGTTTAAGTGACGTCAAAATAAAACTACGGAATACTTTGTCTTTCCGCTTCTTTAAATATGTATGCCTAGCCAAAAGCCCTTGTCATCAAAAATTACGTAAGTCAACCCTAAGCCCGAACCACTTTCATTTACCATGCTCAAAACCCTTTTTGTTTATTAAATCCTCTTTCTAACATCCACATTTATGAATAGTAATTTTATTCAATTAGCTAACGATGAAAAGGGATACTAATCAAACTTAATTAACATCACCGTCTAACAATTTTAGGCATAATTAATTTGTATCAATTTACTTCTCAATTAATAAACGTTTTGCTCCAGGTTTTTAAAATTTCTTTTTTTATTCAAAGTGAATCTCATTCTTATTGTATTTTAATATAATACATGCATACACAACCCACAAATCCGGACACCGTAAATCCAAAATTTTGGATAATCCGAACTGATTTTTAGTTGTTTTAACATGCTTATTAACCTTCATATAAAACGTGTTTTAAAATAATAACTAAGAAAATCGTTAAACAATAAATAAGTTTAATAGGTTTTATAACGAACCATTCTCCAACGTAGAATATTTTTTTTTTTTTTTTTTTTTTTGGGGGGGCTCCCAAACTCCCCTACACCCCGCCGTCTCGACCCATTACTATGGCTGGTCGCAAGGATGCGAGGTGGTACAGTAGAACAGCAAGATAATTTCGCCTTAGTATACCGCACCATTACAACTTAACGTAGCCTTAACTTCTTTCTTTTCTAAAAAACAGTCAGCCGCTGAGCTTAACATACACTACATAGACACAAATAACACATAAAAATACATAAAATAACATAAAGATCACGCAGTATTTACAGCCTTCCTTCACAGTATCCCGTACAGTTTTTCTTTAATTTTGCTATCTCTGTGAAACAGATCTACCTCTCCATTTATTTCATTGGCTGTAGCTATACATCTATTGATTGGAGCTATTTTACTTTTTGTAGCTCCAGCAAACAACCTAAAACTTCTTAAAGCTGTGCCAGGTACTCTCAGAAAAATCTTCGAGATATCCGGAACTTCAACTCGTGAGTGCAGAATGTTGTAAATGTAAAGTACTTCCATCACTCTACGTCGCGTGCTCAGACTCTGAAGCCCGTAGAATGAGAGGGCATCCGCATAGCCATCAAATTTTCTCCCAGATCTACATTCCAACTTATAAATTAGTCTTTTCTGTACCCTCTCTAGTTCCTTTTCTGTGACGTCCCTTCTATAGTTCCACACCGTAGAACAATACTCGAGGACGGGACGCACAAGGCTCTTATAAAGTCTAAGTACTGTCTTCTCAAGTTTGAAATCACGACTAATCCAAGCTATGAGTCCTAAATTCCTTCGAGCTTTTGCAGCTATTGAAGCTACTTGCTCACGGAATAATAGCTTGGAGTCAAACAACACACCAAGGTTCATGGTGCTGGTCTTTCTTATGATTTCGTTATGGCCAAGAATGTACTTGTGTACATAGCTCATCGTTTTTCTTGAATAAGTTATAACGAAAGTTTTAGCTAAGTTTAAATAGAGCCTGTTTTGCAGTGACCATAGCTGTATTAAATCAATATCTCTCTGAAGTACACTGCACTTAGCTGCGTTATTGGATGTGGCACAAACTTTCAAATCATCTGCGTACATATAAATATTTGATTTAATATTACAAACAATATCGTTGACGAAACATACAAAAAGTAAAGGACCGAGAATCGAACCCTGAGGAACTCCTGAAGTAGCCAGATGTTCATCCGACACTCTAGCTCCAACCTTCACTACAAAACTTCGCTCATGAAGATACGACTGCAACCATTTAAGAAGACTGCTGCCAACACTCATACCCCTTAATTTTTTTCAATAAAACATCGTGTGACACTGTGTCAAAAGCTTTTTTAAAGTCAAAGTACACGCAGTCAACCTGGTTAGCCATCTCGACGAGAGGAGCCGCAAAATCCATCATTTGCATTAGATTCGTAGTAGTTGATCTTCCTATGATGAACCCATGCTGATTAGGCACAATGTTATCTTTTAGCCTACCATAAAGATGACTATGTATAATCCGCTCGAAAACCCTTGAAAAGACGCAAAGTACCGGAATGGGACGATAATTCTTCAGGTCGTGACGATCGCCTTTCTTCGGCACTGGTGTTACAAGTGCTCTCTTCCATAATAATAATAATAATAATAATAATAATAATAATAATAATAATAATAATAATAATAATAATAATAATAATAATAATAATAATAATAATAATAATAATAATAATAGAGAGTTTATTTCATAAATAATACAAAGTCATACATCTGTTTCTCAAAAAAGTTATAAAAATTTGTTAATTAAAACATATAATATTCTCAAAGTCACATATTAACTCCACACAAACGAGCATGATGAATGATCGTCTGTGAGGGTAGGAGGTTTAGCTATCAATAATATTATTCTAAGTAAATAAATAATTGCCGGCCGCATTGACGTAGTTGGTAACGTGCTCGCCTCTCATCATGCGGTGGTGGGTTCGAATCCCACTCAGACACGCCATATTTTCATACGTTACAAAAAAATCATTTCATCCTCCACATTTACACTCTAACCTCGTCGCTAATGACCGTTGCAGTTGATGCGACATTAAATAAATAAATAAATAAATAAATAAGGGCTTTTACCTCTCCAACGTAGAATAGCCCACCAAGGGCTATAAAGCTACAAGAAGAATGAATGAATTTAAAAGAGAATGAAAGATTTTACCAAAAATAAGAGCAGACGCACCGAAATAAAGGTCTTTTTTTGTTATCTGAGCCAGCGAGAAAAACTCATGTTCACTCCACTCCTTCACGATATGGGAAGTAGTGTTGGACTCAATTGAGGCGTCCTTGGCCAGCCCCAATAAGGCCGCAACCGCCTACCAACCAAAAACCCACCGCCTGGCCACTTGATCCGACATCACCAAACAACCCTCCACCTCCCTCGGAACTGAAAATATGGGTATTAAAGCAAAATATTTTATCATTTTATTCTTATTGGGTGAATGTATTTTTTACATTGGTGTCTATAATTTTCAAAAATTCAATTTTTAAATCGGTGTTTGTTTTTTCAGAAAATTGTAAAATTTCCGCAAAAATTGGATGAAAAAAAACATTACAAATAACACGTTTTTATACACAAAAGTACAAGTTTATTTATATAAATTTTAAATTTTTTCATCCATTAAGCTAAATAACCCACCGAGTTGGTCTAGAGGTGTAAAGTCGTCACCGCGAGTCAGCTGTGATACAGCTGATTTTTGGAGACGAAGCTTCCTGGTTCAAATCATAGTAAAGGTACTTTTATACGAATTTGAATACTAAACAGTGCTTACTAGTGTACTTTGATGGTTGGGGTTCAATTAACCAAACTCTCTCAGGAATGGTCGGCCTGGGTCTGTACAAGACTACACCTCATTTACACGTCATACACATTATTCTCATCTCATTGGGCATGGGGTTGCTGATTATTCTGAATTGAACAGATTGTAACGTACACACATTAGGGATAAAAAAAATTAAGCTTAATTTAGAAAACAACATTTTTACGAATTTTTAACGAAATAAATTTTTAATGAGCATCAAAACTCAAATGAAAGGTACATACCACATTTCAAGTTTCACAAAACTTGTGGTTTTGAGGTTGCGTGATGAGTGAATGGATTTCACTACTCTACGTAAACATAAAAAATCCAAAGAAAATTGTTCAGAGGAGAAATAAAATATTTATGGAAGTTCTCTCTCATGTAAAAAAATACACCCAGTACCTTTGGGACGTTGGAACAATTAAAATATCCAGGGTGAACGTTTTATTAACATGTAACACAATATTACCAAGGTTTTTTTGTGAAGTCCACATTTTTACTATTTTGTTAGAAGTTATTCAATACTCTTAGAATTATGTTACGTATTGCAAACGTTCTGATGTTTATTTTAGTCACTTTCGAGTGATTTATTTTACAAAAACTGCATTTTTTTGTAAAACATATCATGCTGATATTTTGTTTTATTATTGTTTACAAATTTAACCTGTCTTCGTTTCTGCTGTATGTTGTTATTTCTTTTTTGCTTCCTTCTTGCCAAGTCGTTTCAAAACTAAAATTGACTTAACCTTTATAGGCCAGTACTACGGAGAAAAATATAAATGTTGTAAAATATTAAGTTTTGCTTTACAGGGATTTGAATAATGTATTTCTAATGGCAGAACAGTAAGACATTTCTTTGTTTTAATGTTAAGCCCTGGTAAGTATACTTACCAAGGATCGTTTATTGAAATGGGAATCACACGTAATGTTTAGTGGTAAGAATGCTTATCAAAATAACTTGTAGTACTATGTAACAAAAAAATGTATAGCATAAATTAACTTCATATTAGCATGAATGCTAACTTACTCTAAAAAACTCAAATTTTCTAAGCACTGTACTAAATTAACAAAAAAAAAGGTAGCATACGCTAGTCTGAATCCTTATACCACATTCGTGCAACTCACAAAGCAAATGGTCACTACCAGCTAATTTCAAAATGTGGATAGTCTACTTACCAGAAAAATCTATAACAACAAAAAATGCCAATAAGATTCAACTGCAAAGGTTATTCTTAAATAAAATCGACCTTATTACCAGTGGTAAGTATACTTGCCAAAGACCTATGAAGGGTTAACGACGGAAAAAAACCAGTGATTCTCAACCTGTGGTCCGTGGAACGTTTTAATGTGGTCCGCAAAATATTAATTTGTCGGCATAATAATACCCTAATTAAAAAAAATTACGGATTTGTTTTATTTACCGAAATAACAAAATAAATTAGTCGCGCTGATATGGAATAGGTCTTTCCGCCGTTCTACCTGCAGCTCCGACGATGCCACGCCTTTAAAGGAATAATGAATTTTCTCCTTCATGTGAATTGATGCTTCTTAATGAGTTCCCTTTCAGAAATTACCCATTTAGAAATTATTCTTATCATATTTAGAACGAAGTACGATAACAATATTTTATTTTACTTATTATAATATTATTGTCTAATATATATCATAGTAGTAGTAGTCAATATATATCGTAGCATATGCCCAAAACGGGCAGGTGGAGTGTTATTTTAATTGCACTCTATCTGTTCGGTCCAGGGCTAAAAAAAGTAGTTCTGTTTCTTATCACATAGTCAGCCACTTATGTGACTGAACTGTTTAAGAACAAAAGAGGTAGAGGTGTAAAAGACACTAGTCAGTGTTATCTCCTCTGAGAGTAATGAATTTCACTATGCAGCCAGACCCTGTGGTGAATGAAGTGAAGGTGTCATTTGCAGGGTGAAAAGAAAGTAGATGCTTTTTAGATGGTCTGACATGCTGATAAGCATACTTTTCCATTCAGTGAGGAAGGCAATCATAAACCACCTTACCGATTGTTTCACTTAGTAAAGCCTCTAGAGGTTCAAACCAGCCTTTCGGCTGATGACCTAAACAACAACAACACTGATATGATGTTTAGGTCATCAGTCGAATGGTTGGTTTGAACCTGTAGAGGTTTTACTAAATAAACGAGGAGTGAGGTGGTTTACCATTGTCTTCCTCACTGAATGTAAAAGTACGCTTATCAGCATGTCGGACCCTATGAAAAGCATATATTTTCCACTCTGCAAATGACACCTTCACTTCATTTACCATAGGGTCTGGCTGTGCTCTTTTCTGACAGTAATGAAATTCATTACTTTCAGAAAAGATAATTCTGATTAGCGTGTTTTACACCTCTACCCCTTCTGTTCTTAAATGATCCAGTCATTTAATTGGCAGACCATGTTATAAGAAACAGAACTATTTATTTTACCCTGTAACGAATAGATTGAGTGTAAATAATTTGACACTCCACCTGTCTGTTATGGGCAGAACACAGATATAATTATATATATATATATATATTATAATATTATATTATTATATATAATATTATAATATAATTATAATATATATTATATTATAGTAATATGAACGTTAAACCCCTGTTCAGTTAATGAAAACTTTAGATCTTAAGTAGTATAATTTTGTCTATGGAAAGCTATAAACTTATTGTAATGATACACATTATTCAGAATTTGAATCGCTACTGAAAATTACAGCTATTAATTCAGTCTAAATTATATTTATGTTTATTGCACCATTACTAATAGTATAACATGACGTCCGTTATTATGTATGAATGCCTAATGTGAATTTAGGAACTTAGACCCTAATAGATCGCATGTCTCCTAGCAACAAGTGGTGCGCTACTCCTTTCATCCCTATCTTCCTCACCTGTTTTTGCTAGACGGAAATTAAGCCAGAGTAATTTATGGCAACCTTCCTACAATACCATTAGTAAAGAAACTTATTTCAGTAGAGAATTACTTCATATTTATTATCTCTAAATTGTTAATTTGTTCGATAGCTATAATAATTCCCGTTTGCACTAGATCGTAGCACTATAGTACGTAAAATGAAAGAAGAGCCTGTGTTTGGAACCGTGTATCTCACCAAGTAAGAAACATAAAAATTTTAGGTACGGCTCGTTTTAAAGCTTGGTTTTTACTTTCTCTTGCCTGTATGAATATATAGGAAAGTTTGGTTTTCATGTCGATTTTTCGAAATCGAGTTTTCACCGGATCTACACGTTTACAGACCCCCTGAACCCAAAAAACATGTTTTTAAAGATTGGTCTGTGTGTGTGTGTGAACAAAATATCTCAAGAACGGAACACGTACGAACTTAGAACTTGAAAATTACGTTAGATACTACTAGAGGACCCGAACCGAACATTTTCAGTTAAATCGGTCAACCGGAAGTAGTAGTTTATTCGTGTCATTTTTCACGTTTTTTGCGATTTTCTCAAAAACGGCTCCTACGAGTTTTTTTTAAATCGCCTTATTTACTATATTTTTTATGCTCTACAAGAGGCACCATGTAGGGTAGGCGCCATGTCAGCTGAAATTCTTGCAAAAGTTGTGTTCTCGTAAAAAAATTGTTTTTTTAAGATTGCGACTTTAATAAACATTTTAGCGCAAAAATGTACACAATAAAAATTGTAGAGAATGTAAAATACTACAAACTTTATTTCAAACATCTTTTTGTATAACGCTTAGTTTAGCGGTAAATAGCAATTTCTATTTTTTCTCACGAAAGTGTAAAAAAAATCGATTTTTTTAAAGCCTTAGTATGCATTTTACGATTAAAATGTAGCTGTATAATCAAATTTATAGGAAATTAAAAGATCTACAATTTTTCTTTAGAGAATTTTTTCCTACAGAGCCTAGTTTAGCGTGAAAGAGTGATTTTCCGTATTTTTACTCCAAACTGAGGTTGATTTTCATTTTGCATAATTCACTAATGATTAAAATAAGATTATGTTTTGTGAGATTAGATTTTTGTTTATTTCTATTGTTTCGTATTATTAATGATAGGTTATATTGTTAATTACGTGCATTGGCAAGAGAAAGTCGTGTGAGTATTTCACACCAGATTTTTCCTTTTACCCTGCAGGGATATTTCCTTCTAATTTTAACTTTGTAGCTATTGTACAAGTAGAAGAATTTAACGTGTGAATGAGTGAGTGAGTCAGTCAGTGAGAGTTTTCCCATTTAGGGCTATATGTACAAATTTTGTAATTATTATTCAATTTTGTAATTTAGTCATTATTCAGAAGCTACTACAATTTTACGTTAATATAAACAGCAGTTTTCTGTAAATGTAAGTGTGCAATGTCCGGTTTTTTTCATGGATGAAGAAATAACCAACTAGTAAGCCCTTGTAAGTGTTTTATAAAAGATCCCTATTCCAGCATCTCTTTAATCTTTGTGATTTTTGTGGCAAATGTAGTTGTGGCAATGTTATTTTTTCTAAACATGTGAGATTAATTTTTGTGAATAGAAATTATCGTATAATTTTATTCACAATTAATTTTCAACTGGGCCAATTTCGAGGAAATTGGGCATATTTCACCCACCTGGTGTCCGAATGACACCTGTATTTCATTATCAACAGGGTTTGATTGTAAAATGAAATGCATGAATCTCAGATGAGATAACTCTGGCTAGTGTCGTTTATACCTCTACCTCTTCTGTTCATACGTGCTTTAAACATATAATTGGCTGACCCTGTGATAAACATGAATACATATTTACGGTCAGGAACTAGCAAATTACGTGCAAAAAATGTTTACCACTCTACCTTTTCATTATGGCCACAATAAATTTCATCCATCTTAAAATACAGGAACTAATGAAATAAGAGTAAAGCCAGAAAACCTTTTATGAAAATACATCGGCCTATATATCATCATTTTGTCAGACCGTTGATTTTTATTTTTCGACTAATGCTCGTTGGTAGAGCAAAATAGTTTTCTTGTTATAAAACCGATTAATGAGGTATATCTTCTTACCCGGTAGGACATTGACTTTGTTTCGTCTCAAGATATTTTGAATTAGAATTTTCAGTTGCCTTCTACGTATCGTAATATTTATTTACAGTTATATAAAATCATTCCCTTAAAAATATGATACATTACTGGCCAAAATTTATGTTACAAAAATCGAACAACTAGGAAAATAGATAACTCCCTTTTGTTTATTTTTCTTTGTGTCGGTATCGAATGAACACTCGTGATTTTTTAAAAAACCGTGTTAACATTTAGCAGCAAATGAAACCAATTTTTAATTTCCTGAAGAACTCGAAAGATCTCTACAATATGGTAGCCTACTACATATTTCGTAAGTGATATTTAACTAGAAACTATAAATCTCATTAAAAGGTACCTTCATATGTTCTGCCCTACCGTTAACTAGAAGTTGACATTGGGTGTGGACTTTATATTACAATCACACTCGACGTGACGCCCAGAATCAGTACGGACCAATCAGAACGCAGCATATCCTGACGAATGACGTAACGCTCAAGACACTTTGTCATTGGTTGACATCGGTGTGACGTAGTACAGTAATATAAACTCTCTGATTGGACAATATTAACCAATCAAAATGACGCAAAAGAAGACATCTGATTGGTTAAAACTGGGCTTTCTTATTGGCCGAAAATACGAGACTCTGATTGGGCAATTATTACCTGAGCCGTTGACGTCACATGCGCATCACACTCAACTTGGCCCGACTTACTCACGCAACCCTAATAGATCGTTTGTTGAATACCAGTTTTATTTTGATACGTACATATTTTTTTGTTTCTGTTAAACACAATAATAGCGTAGGTCAAAAATGATTTGTCTAGTAACGTCTTGTCAAGTCTATTTTTCGTTGATTTAGGATCTGTTAGTTAAAGGGAAATTTATAAGCAGTATTTATATCTTCTACACAGGCAGTGTAAAAATATAACTTTTAACACCTGATTCGTACAGATGAGATAAATAAAAAATAATTTGGCGACAGCAATCGCTTACTTGTCGTAGCGAAAGTATAAGCAGAAAAATTACGATCCCGATAGCTGTGATTTTATAGAGTTTTAGGCCTGTAATCAGTGTTTATGTAGGCAGCTTGTTCGAATATTACAATTTTATAAGCATTTTCAGATGCGACTTTTTAACGTTCCGAAACCGAACAATTCATGCGTTCTCTTAAGCAAGGTAGGCTAATAAAATTACTTATTTTCAAACCAATTTGTCACTAAACTAAAATGCTGGCTGTTGAAATTGTTGTGCAATGAAAATTGTATTTTAGGTAAGCAGCGGACAAGGTGGTTTGAACCTCTAAAATGTTTTTTGAGTGAGATGAGTTGAATTGGTTTACATGGTCTTCTCACAGCGTTTATAATTATACTTATCAGAATGCCAGTCCTTCGGAAAATCGTGTACTTTCGACTCTCCGAATGACACCTGTATTTCATTATCAACAGGGTTTGATTGTAAAATGAAATGCATGAATCTCAGATGAGATAACTCTGGCTAGTGTCGTTTATACCTCTACCTCTTCTGTTCATACGTGCTTTAAACATATAATTGGCTGACCCTGTGATAAACATGAATACATATTTACGGTCAGGAACTAGCAAATTACGTGCAAAAAATGTTTACCACTCTACCTTTTCATTATGGCCACAATAAATTTCATCCATCTTAAAATACAGGAACTAATGAAATAAGAGTAAAGCCAGAAAACCTTTTATGAAAATACATCGGCCTATATATCATCATTTTGTCAGACCGTTGATTTTTATTTTTCGACTAATGCTCGTTGGTAGAGCAAAATAGTTTTCTTGTTATAAAACCGATTAATGAGGTATATCTTCTTACCCGGTAGGACATTGACTTTGTTTCGTCTCAAGATATTTTGAATTAGAATTTTCAGTTGCCTTCTACGTATCGTAATATTTATTTACAGTTATATAAAATCATTCCCTTAAAAATATGATACATTACTGGCCAACATTTATGTTACAAAAATCGAACAACTAGGAAAATAGATAACTCCCTTTTGTTTATTTTTCTTTGTGTCGGTATCGAATGAACACTCGTGATTTTTTAAAAAACCGTGTTAACATTTAGCAGCAAATGAAACCAATTTTTAATTTCCTGAAGAACTCGAAAGATCTTTACAATATGGTACTACATATTTCGTAAGTGATATTTAACTAGAAACTATAAATCTCATTAAAAGGTACCTTCATATGTTCTGCCCTACCGTTAACTAGACGTTGACATTGGGTGTGGACTTTATATTACAATCACACTCGACGTGACGCCCAGAATCAGTACGGACCAATCAGAACGCAGCATATCCTGACGAATGACGTAACGCTCAAGACACTTTTTCATTGGTTGACATCGGTGTGACGTAGTACAGTAATATAAACTCTCTGATTGGACAATATTAACCAATCAAAATGACGCAAAAGAAGAAATCTGATTGGTTAAAACTGGGCTTTCTTATTGGCCGAAAATACGAGACTCTGATTGGGCAATTATTACCTGAGCCGTTGACGTCACATGCGCATCACACTCAACTTGGCCCGACTTACTCACGCAACCCTAATAGATCGTTTGTTGAATACCAGTTTTATTTTGATACATATTTTTTTGTTTCAGTTAAACACAATAATAGCGTAGGTCAAAAATGATTTGTCTAGTAACGTCTTGTCAAGTCTATTTTTCGTTGATTTAGGATCTGTTAGTTAAAGGGAAATTTATAAGCAGTATTTATATCTTCTACAGAGGCAGTGTAAAAATATAACTTTTAACACCTGATTCGTACAGATGAGATAAATAAAAAATAATTTGGCGACAGCAATCGCTTACTTGTCGTAGCGAAAGTATAAGCAGAAAAATAACGATCCCGATAGCTGTGATTTTAAAGAGTTTTAGGCCTGTAGTTCAGTGTTTATGTAGGCAGCTTGTTCGAATATTACAATTTTATAAGCATTTTCAGATGCGACTTTTTAACGTTCCGAAACCGAACAATTCATGCGTTCTCTTAAGCAAGGTAGGCTAATAAAATTACTTATTTTCAAACCAATTTGTCACTAAACTAAAATGCTGGCTGTTGAAATTGTTGCGCAATGAAAATTGTATTTTAGGTAAGCAGCGGACAAGGTGGTTTGAACCTCTAAAATGTTTTTTGAGTGAGATGAGTTGAATTGGTTTACATGGTCTTCTCACAGCGTTTATAATTATACTTATCAGAATGCCAGTCCTTCGGAAAATCGTGTACTTTCGACTCTCCGAATGACACCTGTATTTCATTATCAACAGGGTTTGATTGTAAAATGAAATGCATGAATCTCAGATGAGATAACTCTGGCTAGTGTCGTTTATACCTCTACCTCTTCTGTTCATACGTGCTTTAAACATATAGTTGGCTGACCCTGTGATAAACATGAATACATATTTACGGTCAGGAACTAGCAAATTACGTGCAAAAAATGTTTACCACTCTACCTTTTCATTATGGCCACAATAAATTTCATCCATCTTAAAATACAGGAACTAATGAAATAAGAGTAAAGCCAGAAAACCTTTTATGAAAATACATCGGCCTATATATCATCATTTTGTCAGACCGTTGATTTTTATTTTTCGACTAATGCTCGTTGGTAGAGCAAAATAGTTTTCTTGTTATAAAACCGATTAATGAGGTATATCTTCTTACCCGGTAGGACATTGACTTTGTTTCGTCTCAAGATATTTTGAATTAGAATTTTCAGTTGCCTTCTACGTATCGTAATATTTATTTACAGTTATATAAAATCATTCCCTTAAAAATATGATACATTACTGGCCAAAATTTATGTTACAAATATCGAACAACTAGGAAAATAGATAACTCCCTTTTGTTTATTTTTCTTTGTGTCGGTATCGAATGAACACTCGTGATTTTTTAAAAAACCGTGTTAACATTTAGCAGCAAATGAAACCAATTTTTAATTTCCTGAAGAACTCGAAAGATCTCTACAATATGGTAGCCTACTACATATTTCGTAAGTGATATTTAACTAGAAACTATAAATCTCATTAAAAGGTACCTTCATATGTTCTGCCCTACCGTTAACTAGAAGTTGACATTGGGTGTGGACTTTATATTACAATCACACTCGACGTGACGCCCAGAATCAGTACGGACCAATCAGAACGCAGCATATCCTGACGAATGACGTAACGCTCAAGACACTTTGTCGTTGGTTAACATCTGTGTGACGTAGTACAGTAATATAAACTCTCTGATTGGACAATATTAACCAATCAAAATGACGCAAAAGAAGACATCTGATTGGTTAAAACTGGGCTTTCTTATTGGCCGAAAATACGAGACTCTGATTGGGCAATTTTTACCTGAGCCGTTGACGTCACGTGCGCATCACACTCAACTTGGCCTGACTTACTCACGCAACCCTAATAGATCGTTGGTTGAATACCAGTTTTATTTTGATACATATTTTTTTGTTTCTGTTAAACACAATAATAGCGTAGGTCAAAAATGATTTGTCTAGTAATGTCTTGTCAAGTCTATTTTTCGTTGATTTAGGATCTGTTAGTTAAAGGGAAATTTATAAGCAGTATTTATATCTTCCACACAGGCAGTGTAAAAATATAACTTTTAACACCTGATTCGTACAGATGAGACAAATAAAAAATAATTTCGCGACAGCAATCGCTTACTTGTCGTAACGAAAGTATAAGCAGAAAAATTACGATCCCGATAGCTGTGATTTTATAGAGTTTTAGGCCTGTAATCAGTGTTTATGTAGGCAGCTTGTTCGAATATTACAATTTTATAAGCATTTTCAGATGCGACTTTTTAACGTTCCGAAACCGAACAATTAATGCGTTCTCTTAAGCAAGGTAGGCTAATAAAATTACTTATTTTCAAACCAATTTGTCACTAAACTAAAATGCTGGCTGTTGAAATTGTTGTGCAATGAAAATTGTATTTTAGGTAAGCAGCGGACAAGGTGGTTTGAACCTCTAAAATGTTTTTTGAGTGAGATGAGTTGAATTGGTTTACATGGTCTTCTAACAGCGTTTATAATTACACTTATCAGAATGCCAGTCCTTCGGAAAATCGTGTACTTTCGACTCTCCGAATGACACCTGTATTTCATTATCAACAAGGTTTGATTGTAAAATGAAATGCATGAATCTCAGATGAGATAACTCTGGTTAGTGTCGTTTATACCTCTACCTCTTCTGTTCATACGTGCTTTAAACATATAATTGGCTGACCCTGTGATAAACATGAATACATATTTACGGTCAGGAACTAGCAAATTACGTGCAAAAAATGTTTACCACTCTACCTTTTCATTATGGCCACAATAAATTTCATCCATCTTAAAATACAGGAACTAATGAAATAAGAGTAAAGCCAGAAAACCTTTTATGAAAATACATCGGCCTATATATCATCATTTTGTCAGACCGTTGATTTTTATTTTTCGACTAATGCTCGTTGGTAGAGCAAAATAGTTTTCTTGTTATAAAACCGATTAATGAGGTATATCTTCTTACCCGGTAGGACATTGACTTTGTTTCGTCTCAAGATATTTTGAATTAGAATTTTCAGTTGCCTTCTACGTATCGTAATATTTATTTACAGTTATATAAAATCATTCCCTTAAAAATATGATACATTACTGGCCAAAATTTATGTTACAAAAATCGAACAACTAGGAAAATAGATAACTCCCTTTTGTTTATTTTTCTTTGTGTCGGTATCGAATGAACACTCGTGATTTTTTAAAAAACCGTGTTAACATTTAGCAGCAAATGAAACCAATTTTTAATTTCCTGAAGAACTCGAAAGATCTCTACAATATGGTAGCCTACTACATATTTCGTAAGTGATATTTAACTAGAAACTATAAATCTCATTAAAAGGTACCTTCATATGTTCTGCCCTACCGTTAACTAGAAGTTGACATTGGGTGTGGACTTTATATTACAATCACACTCGACGTGACGCCCAGAATCAGTACGGACCAATCAGAACGCAGCATATCCTGACGAATGACGTAACGCTCAAGACACTTTGTCGTTGGTTAACATCTGTGTGACGTAGTACAGTAATATAAACTCTCTGATTGGACAATATTAACCAATCAAAATGACGCAAAAGAAGACATCTGATTGGTTAAAACTGGGCTTTCTTATTGGCCGAAAATACGAGACTCTGATTGGGCAATTATTACCTGAGCCGTTGACGTCACGTGCGCATCACACTCAACTTGGCCTGACTTACTCACGCAACCCTAATAGATCGTTGGTTGAATACCAGTTTTATTTTGATACATATTTTTTTGTTTCTGTTAAACACAATAATAGCGTAGGTCAAAAATGATTTGTCTAGTAACGTCTTGTCAAGTCTATTTTTCGTTGATTTAGGATCTGTTAGTTAAAGGGAAATTTATAAGCAGTATTTATATCTTCTACACAGGCAGTGTAAAAATATAACTTTTAACACCTGATTCGTACAGATGAGATAAATAAAAAATAATTTGGCGACAGCAATCGCTTACTTGTCGTAGCGAAAGTATAAGCAGAAAAATTACGATCCCGATAGCTGTGATTTTATAGAGTTTTAGGCCTGTAATCAGTGTTTATGTAGGCAGCTTGTTCGAATATTACAATTTTATAAGCATTTTCAGATGCGACTTTTTAACGTTCCGAAACCGAACAATTCATGCGTTCTCTGAAGCAAAGTAGGCTAATAAAATTACTTATTTTCAAACCAATTTGTCACTAAACTAAAATGCTGGCTGTTGAAATTGTTGCGCAATGAAAATTGTATTTTAGGTAAGCAGCGGACAAGGTGGTTTGAACCTCTAAAATGTTTTTTGAGTGAGATGAGTTGAATTGGTTTACATGGTCTTCTCACAGCGTTTATAATTATACTTATCAGAATGCCAGTCCTTCGGAAAATCGTGTACTTTCGACTCTCCGAATGACACCTGTATTTCATTATCAACAGGGTTTGATTGTAAAATGAAATGCATGAATCTCAGATGAGATAACTCTGGCTAGTGTCGTTTATACCTCTACCTCTTCTGTTCATACGTGCTTTAAACATATAATTGGCTGACCCTGTGATAAACATGAATACATATTTACGGTCAGGAACTAGCAAATTACGTGCAAAAAATGTTTACCACCCTACCTTTTCATTATGGCCACAATAAATTTCATCCATCTTAAAATACAGGAACTAATGAAATAAGAGTAAAGCCAGAAAACCTTTTACGAGAATACATCGGCCTATATATCATCATTTTGTCAGGCCGTTGATTTTTATTTTTCGACTAATGCTCGTTGGTAGAGCAAAATAGTTTTCTTGTTATAAAACCGATTAATGAGGTATATCTTCTTACCCGGTAGGACATTGACTTTGTTTCGTCTCAAGATATTTTGAATTAGAATTTTCAGTTGCCTTCTACGTATCGTAATATTTATTTACAGTTATATAAAATCATTCCCTTAAAAATATGATACATTACTGGCCAAAATTTATGTTACAAAAATCGAACAACTAGGAAAATAGATAACTCCCTTTTGTTTATTTTTCTTTGTGTCGGTATCGAATGAACACTCGTGATTTTTTAAAAAACCGTGTTAACATTTAGCAGCAAATGAAACCAATTTTTAATTTCCTGAAGAACTCGAAAGATCTCTACAATATGGTAGCCTACTACATATTTCGTAAGTGATATTTAACTAGAAACTATAAATCTCATTAAAAGGTACCTTCATATGTTCTGCCCTACCGTTAACTAGAAGTTGACATTGGGTGTGGACTTTATATTACAATCACACTCGACGTGACGCCCAGAATCAGTACGGACCAATCAGAACGCAGCATATCCTGACGAATGACGTAACGCTCAAGACACTTTGTCGTTGGTTAACATCTGTGTGACGTAGTACAGTAATATAAACTCTCTGATTGGACAATATTAACCAATCAAAATGACGCAAAAGAAGAAATCTGATTGGTTAAAACTGGGCTTTCTTATTGGCCGAAAATACGAGACTCTGATTGGGCAATTATTACCTGAGCCGTTGACGTCACATGCGCATCACACTCAACTTGGCCCGACTTACTCACGCAACCCTAATAGATCGTTTGTTGAATACCAGTTTTATTTTGATACATATTTTTTTGTTTCTGTTAAACACAATAATAGCGTAGGTCAAAAATGATTTGTCTAGTAACGTCTTGTCAAGTCTATTTTTCGTTGATTTAGGATCTGTTAGTTAAAGGGAAATTTATAAGCAGTATTTATATCTTCTACACAGGCAGTGTAAAAATATAACTTTTAACACCTGATTCGTACAGATGAGATAAATAAAAAATAATTTGGCGACAGCAATCGCTTACTTGTCGTAGCGAAAGTATAAGCAGAAAAATTACGATCCCGATAGCTGTGATTTTATAGAGTTTTAGGCCTGTAATCAGTGTTTATGTAGGCAGCTTGTTCGAATATTACAATTTTATAAGCATTTTCAGATGCGACTTTTTAACGTTCCGAAACCGAACAATTCATGCGTTCTCTTAAGCAAGGTAGGCTAATAAAATTACTTATTTTCAAACCAATTTGTCACTAAACTAAAATGCTGGCTGTTGAAATTGTTGTGCAATGAAAATTGTATTTTAGGTAAGCAGCGGACAAGGTGGTTTGAACCTCTAAAATGTTTTTTGAGTGAGATGAGTTGAATTGGTTTACATGGTCTTCTCACAGCGTTTATAATTATACTTATCAGAATGCCAGTCCTTCGGAAAATCGTGTACTTTCGACTCTCCGAATGACACCTGTATTTCATTATCAACAGGGTTTGATTGTAAAATGAAATGCATGAATCTCAGATGAGATAACTCTGGCTAGTGTCGTTTATACCTCTACCTCTTCTGTTCATACGTGCTTTAAACATATAATTGGCTGACCCTGTGATAAACATGAATACATATTTACGGTCAGGAACTAGCAAATTACGTGCAAAAAATGTTTACCACTCTACCTTTTCATTATGGCCACAATAAATTTCATCCATCTTAAAATACAGGAACTAATGAAATAAGAGTAAAGCCAGAAAACCTTTTATGAAAATACATCGGCCTATATATCATCATTTTGTCAGACCGTTGATTTTTATTTTTCGACTAATGCTCGTTGGTAGAGCAAAATAGTTTTCTTGTTATAAAACCGATTAATGAGGTATATCTTCTTACCCGGTAGGACATTGACTTTGTTTCGTCTCAAGATATTTTGAATTAGAATTTTCAGTTGCCTTCTACGTATCGTAATATTTATTTACAGTTATATAAAATCATTCCCTTAAAAATATGATACATTACTGGCCAAAATTTATGTTACAAAAATCGAACAACTAGGAAAATAGATAACTCCCTTTTGTTTATTTTTCTTTGTGTCGGTATCGAATGAACACTCGTGATTTTTTAAAAAACCGTGTTAACATTTAGCAGCAAATGAAACCAATTTTTAATTTCCTGAAGAACTCGAAAGATCTCTACAATATGGTAGCCTACTACATATTTCGTAAGTGATATTTAACTAGAAACTATAAATCTCATTAAAAGGTACCTTCATATGTTCTGCCCTACCGTTAACTAGAAGTTGACATTGGGTGTGGACTTTATATTACAATCACACTCGACGTGACGCCCAGAATCAGTACGGACCAATCAGAACGCAGCATATCCTGACGAATGACGTAACGCTCAAGACACTTTGTCGTTGGTTAACATCTGTGTGACGTAGTACAGTAATATAAACTCTCTGATTGGACAATATTAACCAATCAAAATGACGCAAAAGAAGACATCTGATTGGTTAAAACTGGGCTTTCTTATTGGCCGAAAATACGAGACTCTGATTGGGCAATTATTACCTGAGCCGTTGACGTCACGTGCGCATCACACTCAACTTGGCCTGACTTACTCACGCAACCCTAATAGATCGTTGGTTGAATACCAGTTTTATTTTGATACATATTTTTTTGTTTCTGTTAAACACAATAATAGCGTAGGTCAAAAATGATTTGTCTAGTAACGTCTTGTCAAGTCTATTTTTCGTTGATTTAGGATCTGTTAGTTAAAGGGAAATTTATAAGCAGTATTTATATCTTCTACACAGGCAGTGTAAAAATATAACTTTTAACACCTGATTCGTACAGATGAGACAAATAAAAAATAATTTCGCGACAGCAATCGCTTACTTGTCGTAACGAAAGTATAAGCAGAAAAATTACGATCCCGATAGCTGTGATTTTATAGAGTTTTAGGCCTGTAATCAGTGTTTATGTAGGCAGCTTGTTCGAATATTACAATTTTATAAGCATTTTCAGATGCGACTTTTTAACGTTCCGAAACCGAACAATTCATGCGTTCTCTTAAGCAAGGTAGGCTAATAAAATTACTTATTTTCAAACCAATTTGTCACTAAACTAAAATGCTGGCTGTTGAAATTGTTGTGCAATGAAAATTGTATTTTAGGTAAGCAGCGGACAAGGTGGTTTGAACCTCTAAAATGTTTTTTGAGTGAGATGAGTTGAATTGGTTTACATGGTCTTCTTACAGCGTTTATAATTACACTTATCAGAATGCCAGTCCTTCGGAAAATCGTGTACTTTCGACTCTCCGAATGACACCTGTATTTCATTATCAACAAGGTTTGATTGTAAAATGAAATGCATGAATCTCAGATGAGATAACTCTGGTTAGTGTCGTTTATACCTCTACCTCTTCTGTTCATACGTGCTTTAAACATATAATTGGCTGACCCTGTGATAAACATGAATACATATTTACGGTCAGGAACTAGCAAATTACGTGCAAAAAATGTTTACCACTCTACCTTTTCATAATGGCCACAATAAATTTCATCCATCTTAAAATACAGGAACTAATGAAATAAGAGTAAAGCCAGAAAACCTTTTATGAAAATACATCGGCCTATATATCATCATTTTGTCAGACCGTTGATTTTTATTTTTCGACTAATGCTCGTTGGTAGAGCAAAATAGTTTTCTTGTTATAAAACCGATTAATGAGGTATATCTTCTTACCCGGTAGGACATTGACTTTGTTTCGTCTCAAGATATTTTGAATTAGAATTTTCAGTTGCCTTCTACGTATCGTAATATTTATTTACAGTTATATAAAATCATTCCCTTAAAAATATGATACATTACTGGCCAAAATTTATGTTACAAAAATCGAACAACTAGGAAAATAGATAACTCCCTTTTGTTTATTTTTCTTTGTGTCGGTATCGAATGAACACTCGTGATTTTTTAAAAAACCGTGTTAACATTTAGCAGCAAATGAAACCAATTTTTAATTTCCTGAAGAACTCGAAAGATCTCTACAATATGGTAGCCTACTACATATTTCGTAAGTGATATTTAACTAGAAACTATAAATCTCATTAAAAGGTACCTTCATATGTTCTGCCCTACCGTTAACTAGAAGTTGACATTGGGTGTGGACTTTATATTACAATCACACTCGACGTGACGCCCAGAATCAGTACGGACCAATCAGAACGCAGCATATCCTGACGAATGACGTAACGCTCAAGACACTTTGTCGTTGGTTAACATCTGTGTGACGTAGTACAGTAATATAAACTCTCTGATTGGACAATATTAACCAATCAAAATGACGCAAAAGAAGACATCTGATTGGTTAAAACTGGGCTTTCTTATTGGCCGAAAATACGAGACTCTGATTGGGCAATTATTACCTGAGCCGTTGACGTCACGTGCGCATCACACTCAACTTGGCCTGACTTACTCACGCAACCCTAATAGATCGTTGGTTGAATACCAGTTTTATTTTGATACGTACATATTTTTTTGTTTCTGTTAAACACAATAATAGCGTAGGTCAAAAATGATTTGTCTAGTAACGTCTTGTCAAGTCTATTTTTCGTTGATTTAGGATCTGTTAGTTAAAGGGAAATTTATTAGCAGTATTTATATCTTCTACACAGGCAGTGTAAAAATATAACTTTTAACACCTGATTCGTACAGATGAGATAAATAAAAAATAATTTGGCGACAGCAATCGCTTACTTGTCGTAGCGAAAGTATAAGCAGAAAAATTACGATCCCGATAGCTGTGATTTTATAGAGTTTTAGGCCTGTAATCAGTGTTTATGTAGGCAGCTTGTTCGAATATTACAATTTTATAAGCATTTTCAGATGCGACTTTTTAACGTTCCGAAACCGAACAATTCATGCGTTCTCTTAAGCAAGGTAGGCTAATAAAATTACTTATTTTCAAACCAATTTGTCACTAAACTAAAATGCTGGCTGTTGAAATTGTTGTGCAATGAAAATTGTATTTTAGGTAAGCAGCGGACAAGGTGGTTTGAACCTCTAAAATGTTTTTTGAGTGAGATGAGTTGAATTGGTTTACATGGTCTTCTCACAGCGTTTATAATTATACTTATCAGAATGCCAGTCCTTCGGAAAATCGTGTACTTTCGACTCTCCGAATGACACCTGTATTTCATTATCAACAGGGTTACATTGTAAAATGAAATGCATGAATCTCAGATGAGATAACTCTGGCTAGTGTCGTTTATACCTCTACCTCTTCTGTTCATACGTGCTTTAAACATATAATTGGCTGACCCTGTGATAAACATGAATACATATTTACGGTCAGGAACTAGCATATTACGTGCAAAAAATGTTTACCACTCTACCTTTTCATTATGGCCACAATAAATTTCATCCATCTTAAAATACAGGAACTAATGAAATAAGAGTAAAGCCAGAAAACCTTTTATGAAAATACATCGGCCTATATATCATCATTTTGTCAGACCGTTGATTTTTATTTTTCGACTAATGCTCGTTGGTAGAGCAAAATAGTTTTCTTGTTATAAAACCGATTAATGAGGTATATCTTCTTACCCGGTAGGACATTGACTTTGTTTCGTCTCAAGATATTTTGAATTAGAATTTTCAGTTGCCTTCTACGTATCGTAATATTTATTTACAGTTATATAAAATCATTCCCTTAAAAATATGATACATTACTGGCCAAAATTTATGTTACAAAAATCGAACAACTAGGAAAATAGATAACTCCCTTTTGTTTATTTTTCTTTGTGTCGGTATCGAATGAACACTCGTGATTTTTTAAAAAACCGTGTTAACATTTAGCAGCAAATGAAACCAATTTTTAATTTCCTGAAGAACTCGAAAGATCTCTACAATATGGTAGCCTACTACATATTTCGTAAGTGATATTTAACTAGAAACTATAAATCTCATTAAAAGGTACCTTCATATGTTCTGCCCTACCGTTAACTAGAAGTTGACATTGGGTGTGGACTTTATATTACAATCACACTCGACGTGACGCCCAGAATCAGTACGGACCAATCAGAACGCAGCATATCCTGACGAATGACGTAACGCTCAAGACACTTTGTCATTGGTTGACATCGGTGTGACGTAGTACAGTAATATAAACTCTCTGATTGGACAATATTAACCAATCAAAATGACGCAAAAGAAGACATCTGATTGGTTAAAACTGGGCTTTCTTATTGGCCGAAAATACGAGACTCTGATTGGGCAATTATTACCTGAGCCGTTGACGTCACATGCGCATCACACTCAACTTGGCCCGACTTACTCACGCAACCCTAATAGATCGTTTGTTGAATACCAGTTTTATTTTGATACGTACATATTTTTTTGTTTCTGTTAAACACAATAATAGCGTAGGTCAAAAATGATTTGTCTAGTAACGTCTTGTCAAGTCTATTTTTCGTTGATTTAGGATCTGTTAGTTAAAGGGAAATTTATAAGCAGTATTTATATCTTCTACACAGGCAGTGTAAAAATATAACTTTTAACACCTGATTCGTACAGATGAGATAAATAAAAAATAATTTGGCGACAGCAATCGCTTACTTGTCGTAGCGAAAGTATAAGCAGAAAAATTACGATCCCGATAGCTGTGATTTTATAGAGTTTTAGGCCTGTAATCAGTGTTTATGTAGGCAGCTTGTTCGAATATTACAATTTTATAAGCATTTTCAGATGCGACTTTTTAACGTTCCGAAACCGAACAATTCATGCGTTCTCTTAAGCAAGGTAGGCTAATAAAATTACTTATTTTCAAACCAATTTGTCACTAAACTAAATTGCTGGCTGTTGAAATTGTTGTGCAATGAAAATTGTATTTTAGGTAAGCAGCGGACAAGGTGGTTTGAACCTCTAAAATGTTTTTTGAGTGAGATGAGTTGAATTGGTTTACATGGTCTTCTCACAGCGTTTATAATTATACTTATCAGAATGCCAGTCCTTCGGAAAATCGTGTACTTTCGACTCTCCGAATGACACCTGTATTTCATTATCAACAGGGTTTGATTGTAAAATGAAATGCATGAATCTCAGATGAGATAACTCTGGCTAGTGTCGTTTATACCTCTACCTCTTCTGTTCATACGTGCTTTAAACATATAATTGGCTGACCCTGTGATAAACATGAATACATATTTACGGTCAGGAACTAGCAAATTACGTGCAAAAAATGTTTACCACTCTACCTTTTCATTATGGCCACAATAAATTTCATCCATCTTAAAATACAGGAACTAATGAAATAAGAGTAAAGCCAGAAAACCTTTTATGAAAATACATCGGCCTATATATCATCATTTTGTCAGACCGTTGGTTTTTATTTTTCGACTAATGCTCTTTGGTAGAGCAAAATAGTTTTCTTGTTATAAAACCGATTAATGAGGTATATCTTCTTACCCGGTAGGACATTGACTTTGTTTCGTCTCAAGATATTTTGAATTAGAATTTTCAGTTGCCTTCTACGTATCGTAATATTTATTTACAGTTATATAAAATCATTCCCTTAAAAATATGATACATTACTGGCCAAAATTTATGTTACAAAAATCGAACAACTAGGAAAATAGATAACTCCCTTTTGTTTATTTTTCTTTGTGTCGGTATCGAATGAACACTCGTGATTTTTTAAAAAACCGTGTTAACATTTAGCAGCAAATGAAACCAATTTTTAATTTCCTGAAGAACTCGAAAGATCTCTACAATATGGTAGCCTACTACATATTTCGTAAGTGATATTTAACTAGAAACTATAAATCTCATTAAAAGGTACCTTCATATGTTCTGCCCTACCGTTAACTAGAAGTTGACATTGGGTGTGGACTTTATATTACAATCACACTCGACGTGACGCCCAGAATCAGTACGGACCAATCAGAACGCAGCATATCCTGACGAATGACGTAACGCTCAAGACACTTTGTCATTGGTTGACATCGGTGTGACGTAGTACAGTAATATAAACTCTCTGATTGGACAATATTAACCAATCAAAATGACGCAAAAGAAGACATCTGATTGGTTAAAACTGGGCTTTCTTATTGGCCGAAAATACGAGACTCTGATTGGGCAATTATTACCTGAGCCGTTGACGTCACATGCGCATCACACTCAACTTGGCCCGACTTACTCACGCAACCCTAATAGATCGTTTGTTGAATACCAGTTTTATTTTGATACATATTTTTTTGTTTCTGTTAAACACAATAATAGCGTAGGTCAAAAATGATTTGTCTAGTAACGTCTTGTCAAGTCTATTTTTCGTTGATTTAGGATCTGTTAGTTAAAGGGAAATTTATTAGCAGTATTTATATCTTTTACACAGGCAGTGTAAAAATATAACTTTTAACACCTGATTCGTACAGATGAGATAAATAAAAAATAATTTGGCGACAGCAATCGCTTACTTGTCGTAGCGAAAGTATAAGCAGAAAAATTACGATCCCGATAGCTGTGATTTTATAGAGTTTTAGGCCTGTAATCAGTGTTTATGTAGGCAGCTTGTTCGAATATTACAATTTTATAAGCATTTTCAGATGCGACTTTTTAACGTTCCGAAACCGAACAATTCATGCGTTCTCTTAAGCAAGGTAGGCTAATAAAATTACTTATTTTCAAACCAATTTGTCACTAAACTAAAATGCTGGCTGTTGAAATTGTTGTGCAATGAAAATTGTATTTTAGGTAAGCAGCGGACAAGGTGGTTTGAACCTCTAAAATGTTTTTTGAGTGAGATGAGTTGAATTGGTTTACATGGTCTTCTCACAGCGTTTATAATTATACTTATCAGAATGCCAGTCCTTCGGAAAATCGTGTACTTTCGACTCTCCGAATGACACCTGTATTTCATTATCAACAGGGTTTGATTGTAAAATGAAATGCATGAATCTCAGATGAGATAACTCTGGCTAGTGTCGTTTATACCTCTACCTCTTCTGTTCATACGTGCTTTAAACATATAATTGGCTGACCCTGTGATAAACATGAATACATATTTACGGTCAGGAACTAGCAAATTACGTGCAAAAAATGTTTACCACTCTACCTTTTCATTATGGCCACAATAAATTTCATCCATCTTAAAATACAGGAACTAATGAAATAAGAGTAAAGCCAGAAAACCTTTTATGAAAATACATCGGCCTATATATCATCATTTTGTCAGACCGTTGATTTTTATTTTTCGACTAATGCTCGTTGGTAGAGCAAAATAGTTTTCTTGTTATAAAACCGATTAATGAGGTATATCTTCTTACCCGGTAGGACATTGACTTTGTTTCGTCTCAAGATATTTTGAATTAGAATTTTCAGTTGCCTTCTACGTATCGTAATATTTATTTACAGTTATATAAAATCATTCCCTTAAAAATATGATACATTACTGGCCAAAATTTATGTTACAAAAATCGAACAACTAGGAAAATAGATAACTCCCTTTTGTTTATTTTTCTTTGTGTCGGTATCGAATGAACACTCGTGATTTTTTAAAAAACCGTGTTAACATTTAGCAGCAAATGAAACCAATTTTTAATTTCCTGAAGAACTCGAAAGATCTCTACAATATGGTAGCCTACTACATATTTCGTAAGTGATATTTAACTAGAAACTATAAATCTCATTAAAAGGTACCTTCATATGTTCTGCCCTACCGTTAACTAGAAGTTGACATTGGGTGTGGACTTTATATTACAATCACACTCGACGTGACGCCCAGAATCAGTACGGACCAATCAGAACGCAGCATATCCTGACGAATGACGTAACGCTCAACACACTTTGTCATTGGTTGACATCGGTGTGACGTAGTACAGTAATATAAACTCTCTGATTGGACAATATTAACCAATCAAAATGACGCAAAAGAAGACATCTGATTGGTTAAAACTGGGCTTTCTTATTGGCCGAAAATACGAGACTCTGATTGGGCAATTATTACCTGAGCCGTTGACGTCACATGCGCATCACACTCAACTTGGCCCGACTTAATCACGCAACCCTAATAGATCGTTTGTTGAATACCAGTTTTATTTTGATACGTACATATTTTTTTGTTTCTGTTAAACACAATAATAGCGTAGGTCAAAAATGATTTGTCTAGTAACGTCTTGTCAAGTCTATTTTTCGTTGATTTAGGATCTGTTAGTTAAAGGGAAATTTATAAGCAGTATTTATATCTTCTACACAGGCAGTGTAAAAATATAACTTTTAACACCTGATCCGTACAGATGAGATAAATAAAAAATAATTTGGCGACAGCAATCGCTTACTTGTCGTAGCGAAAGTATAAGCAGAAAAATTACGATCCCTATAGCTGTGATTTTATAGAGTTTTAGGCCTGCAATCAGTGTTTATGTAGGCAGCTTGTTCGAATATTACAATTTTATAAGCATTTTCAGATGCGACTTTTTAACGTTCCGAAACCGAACAATTCATGCGTTCTCTTAAGCAAGGTAGGCTAATAAAATTACTTATTTTCAAACCAATTTGTCACTAAACTAAAATGCTGGCTGTTGAAATTGTTGTGCAATGAAAATTGTATTTTAGGTAAGCAGCGGACAAGGTGGTTTGAACCTCTAAAATGTTTTTTGAGTGAGATGAGTTGAATTGGTTTACATGGTCTTCTCACAGCGTTTATAATTATAATTATCAGAATGCCAGTCCTTCGGAAAATCGTGTACTTTCGACTCTCCGAATGACACCTGTATTTCATTATCAACAGGGTTTGATTGTAAAATGAAATGCATGAATCTCAGATGAGATAACTCTGGCTAGTGTCGTTTATACCTCTACCTCTTCTGTTCATACGTGCTTTAAACATATAATTGGCTGACCCTGTGATAAACATGAATACATATTTACGGTCAGGAACTAGCAAATTACGTGCAAAAAATGTTTACCACTCTACCTTTTCATTATGGCCACAATAAATTTCATCCATCTTAAAATACAGGAACTAATGAAATAAGAGTAAAGCCAGAAAACCTTTTATGAAAATACATCGGCCTATATATCATCATTTTGTCAGACCGTTGATTTTTATTTTTCGACTAATGCTCGTTGGTAGAGCAAAATAGTTTTCTTGTTATAAAACCGATTAATGAGGTATATCTTCTTACCCGGTAGGACATTGACTTTGTTTCGTCTCAAGATATTTTGAATTAGAATTTTCAGTTGCCTTCTACGTATCGTAATATTTATTTACAGTTATATAAAATCATTCCCTTAAAAATATGATACATTACTGGCCAAAATTTATGTTACAAAAATCGAACAACTAGGAAAATAGATAACTCCCTTTTGTTTATTTTTCTTTGTGTCGGTATCGAATGAACACTCGTGATTTTTTAAAAAACCGTGTTAACATTTAGCAGCAAATGAAACCAATTTTTAATTTCCTGAAGAACTCGAAAGATCTCTACAATATGGTAGCCTACTACATATTTCGTAAGTGATATTTAACTAGAAACTATAAATCTCATTAAAAGGTACCTTCATATGTTCTGCCCTACCGTTAACTAGAAGTTGACATTGGGTGTGGACTTTATATTACAATCACACTCGACGTGACGCCCAGAATCAGTACGGACCAATCAGAACGCAGCATATCCTGACGAATGACGTAACGCTCAAGACACTTTGTCATTGGTTGACATCGGTGTGACGTAGTACAGTAATATAAACTCTCTGATTGGACAATATTAACCAATCAAAATGACGCAAAAGAAGACATCTGATTGGTTAAAACTGGGCTTTCTTATTGGCCGAAAATACGAGACTCTGATTGGGCAATTATTACCTGAGCCGTTGACGTCACATGCGCATCACACTCAACTTGGCCCGACTTACTCACGCAACCCTAATAGATCGTTTGTTGAATACCAGTTTTATTTTGATACGTACATATTTTTTTGTTTCTGTTAAACACAATAATAGCGTAGGTCAAAAATGATTTGTCTAGTAACGTCTTGTCAAGTCTATTTTTCGTTGATTTAGGATCTGTTAGTTAAAGGGAAATTTATAAGCAGTATTTATATCTTCTACACAGGCAGTGTAAAAATATAACTTTTAACACCTGATTCGTACAGATGAGATAAATAAAAAATAATTTGGCGACAGCAATCGCTTACTTGTCGTAGCGAAAGTATAAGCAGAAAAATTACGATCCCGATAGCTGTGATTTTATAGAGTTTTAGGCCTGTAATCAGTGTTTATGTAGGCAGCTTGTTCGAATATTACAATTTTATAAGCATTTTCAGATGCGACTTTTTAACGTTCCGAAACCGAACAATTCATGCGTTCTCTTAAGCAAGGTAGGCTAATAAAATTACTTATTTTCAAACCAATTTGTCACTAAACTAAAATGCTGGCTGTTGAAATTGTTGTGCAATGAAAATTGTATTTTAGGTAAGCAGCGGACAAGGTGGTTTGAACCTCTAAAATGTTTTTTGAGTGAGATGAGTTGAATTGGTTTACATGGTCTTCTCACAGCGTTTATAATTATACTTATCAGAATGCCAGTCCTTCGGAAAATCGTGTACTTTCGACTCTCCGAATGACACCTGTATTTCATTATCAACAGGGTTTGATTGTAAAATGAAATGCATGAATCTCAGATGAGATAACTCTGGCTAGTGTCGTTTATACCTCTACCTCTTCTGTTCATACGTGCTTTAAACATATAATTGGCTGACCCTGTGATAAACATGAATACATATTTACGGTCAGGAACTAGCAAATTACGTGCAAAAAATGTTTACCACTCTACCTTTTCATTATGGCCACAATAAATTTCATCCATCTTAAAATACAGGAACTAATGAAATAAGAGTAAAGCCAGAAAACCTTTTATGAAAATACATCGGCCTATATATAATCATTTTGTCAGACCGTTGGTTTTTATTTTTCGACTAATGCTCGTTGGTAGAGCAAAATAGTTTTCTTGTTATAAAACCGATTAATGAGGTATATCTTCTTACCCGGTAGGACATTGACTTTGTTTCGTCTCAAGATATTTTGAATTAGAATTTTCAGTTGCCTTCTACGTATCGTAATATTTATTTACAGTTATATAAAATCATTCCCTTAAAAATATGATACATTACTGGCCAAAATTTATGTTACAAAAATCGAACAACTAGGAAAATAGATAACTCCCTTTTGTTTATTTTTCTTTGTGTCGGTATCGAATGAACACTCGTGATTTTTTAAAAAACCGTGTTAACATTTAGCAGCAAATGAAACCAATTTTTAATTTCCTGAAGAACTCGAAAGATCTCTACAATATGGTAGCCTACTACATATTTCGTAAGTGATATTTAACTAGAAACTATAAATCTCATTAAAAGGTACCTTCATATGTTCTGCCCTACCGTTAACTAGAAGTTGACATTGGGTGTGGACTTTATATTACAATCACACTCGACGTGACGCCCAGAATCAGTACGGACCAATCAGAACGCAGCATATCCTGACGAATGACGTAACGCTCAAGACACTTTGTCATTGGTTGACATCGGTGTGACGTAGTACAGTAATATAAACTCTCTGATTGGACAATATTAACCAATCAAAATGACGCAAAAGAAGACATCTGATTGGTTAAAACTGGGCTTTCTTATTGGCCGAAAATACGAGACTCTGATTGGGCAATTATTACCTGAGCCGTTGACGTCACATGCGCATCACACTCAACTTGGCCCGACTTACTCACGCAACCCTAATAGATCGTTTGTTGAATACCAGTTTTATTTTGATACGTACATATTTTTTTGTTTCTGTTAAACACAATAATAGCGTAGGTCAAAAATGATTTGTCTAGTAACGTCTTGTCAAGTCTATTTTTCGTTGATTTAGGATCTGTTAGTTAAAGGGAAATTTATAAGCAGTATTTATATCTTCTACACAGGCAGTGTAAAAATATAACTTTTAACACCTGATTCGTACAGATGAGATAAATAAAAAATAATTTGGCGACAGCAATCGCTTACTTGTCGTAGCGAAAGTATAAGCAGAAAAATTACGATCCCGATAGCTGTGATTTTATAGAGTTTTAGGCCTGTAATCAGTGTTTATGTAGGCAGCTTGTTCGAATATTACAATTTTATAAGCATTTTCAGATGCGACTTTTTAACGTTCCGAAACCGAACAATTCATGCGTTCTCTTAAGCAAGGTAGGCTAATAAAATTACTTATTTTCAAACCAATTTGTCACTAAACTAAAATGCTGGCTGTTGAAATTGTTGTGCAATGAAAATTGTATTTTAGGTAAGCAGCGGACAAGGTGGTTTGAACCTCTAAAATGTTTTTTGAGTGAGATGAGTTGAATTGGTTTACATGGTCTTCTCACAGCGTTTATAATTATACTTATCAGAATGCCAGTCCTTCGGAAAATCGTGTACTTTCGACTCTCCGAATGACACCTGTATTTCATTATCAACAGGGTTTGATTGTAAAATGAAATGCATGAATCTCAGATGAGATAACTCTGGCTAGTGTCGTTTATACCTCTACCTCTTCTGTTCATACGTGCTTTAAACATATAATTGGCTGACCCTGTGATAAACATGAATACATATTTACGGTCAGGAACTAGCAAATTACGTGCAAAAAATGTTTACCACTCTACCTTTTCATTATGGCCACAATAAATTTCATCCATCTTAAAATACAGGAACTAATGAAATAAGAGTAAAGCCAGAAAACCTTTTATGAAAATACATCGGCCTATATATCATCATTTTGTCAGACCGTTGATTTTTATTTTTCGACTAATGCTCGTTGGTAGAGCAAAATAGTTTTCTTGTTATAAAACCGATTAATGAGGTATATCTTCTTACCCGGTAGGACATTGACTTTGTTTCGTCTCAAGATATTTTGAATTAGAATTTTCAGTTGCCTTCTACGTATCGTAATATTTATTTACAGTTATATAAAATCATTCCCTTAAAAATATGATACATTACTGGCCAAAATTTATGTTACAAAAATCGAACAACTAGGAAAATAGATAACTCCCTTTTGTTTATTTTTCTTTGTGTCGGTATCGAATGAACACTCGTGATTTTTTAAAAAACCGTGTTAACATTTAGCAGCAAATGAAACCAATTTTTAATTTCCTGAAGAACTCGAAAGATCTCTACAATATGGTAGCCTACTACATATTTCGTAAGTGATATTTAACTAGAAACTATAAATCTCATTAAAAGGTACCTTCATATGTTCTGCCCTACCGTTAACTAGAAGTTGACATTGGGTGTGGACTTTATATTACAATCACACTCGACGTGACGCCCAGAATCAGTACGGACCAATCAGAACGCAGCATATCCTGACGAATGACGTAACGCTCAAGACACTTTGTCATTGGTTGACATCGGTGTGACGTAGTACAGTAATATAAACTCTCTGATTGGACAATATTAACCAATCAAAATGACGCAAAAGAAGACATCTGATTGGTTAAAACTGGGCTTTCTTATTGGCCGAAAATACGAGACTCTGATTGGGCAATTATTACCTGAGCCGTTGACGTCACATGCGCATCACACTCAACTTGGCCCGACTTACTCACGCAACCCTAATAGATCGTTTGTTGAATACCAGTTTTATTTTGATACGTACATATTTTTTTGTTTCTGTTAAACACAATAATAGCGTAGGTCAAAAATGATTTGTCTAGTAACGTCTTGTCAAGTCTATTTTTCGTTGATTTAGGATCTGTTAGTTAAAGGGAAATTTATAAGCAGTATTTATATCTTCTACACAGGCAGTGTAAAAATATAACTTTTAACACCTGATTCGTACAGATGAGATAAATAAAAAATAATTTGGCGACAGCAATCGCTTACTTGTCGTAGCGAAAGTATAAGCAGAAAAATTACGATCCCGATAGCTGTGATTTTATAGAGTTTTAGGCCTGTAATCAGTGTTTATGTAGGCAGCTTGTTCGAATATTACAATTTTATAAGCATTTTCAGATGCGACTTTTTAACGTTCCGAAACCGAACAATTCATGCGTTCTCTTAAGCAAGGTAGGCTAATAAAATTACTTATTTTCAAACCAATTTGTCACTAAACTAAAATGCTGGCTGTTGAAATTGTTGTGCAATGAAAATTGTATTTTAGGTAAGCAGCGGACAAGGTGGTTTGAACCTCTAAAATGTTTTTTGAGTGAGATGAGTTGAATTGGTTTACATGGTCTTCTCACAGCGTTTATAATTATACTTATCAGAATGCCAGTCCTTCGGAAAATCGTGTACTTTCGACTCTCCGAATGACACCTGTATTTCATTATCAACAGGGTTTGATTGTAAAATGAAATGCATGAATCTCAGATGAGATAACTCTGGCTAGTGTCGTTTATACCTCTACCTCTTCTGTTCATACGTGCTTTAAACATATAATTGGCTGACCCTGTGATAAACATGAATACATATTTACGGTCAGGAACTAGCAAATTACGTGCAAAAAATGTTTACCACTCTACCTTTTCATTATGGCCACAATAAATTTCATCCATCTTAAAATACAGGAACTAATGAAATAAGAGTAAAGCCAGAAAACCTTTTATGAAAATACATCGGCCTATATATAATCATTTTGTCAGACCGTTGGTTTTTATTTTTCGACTAATGCTCGTTGGTAGAGCAAAATAGTTTTCTTGTTATAAAACCGATTAATGAGGTATATCTTCTTACCCGGTAGGACATTGACTTTGTTTCGTCTCAAGATATTTTGAATTAGAATTTTCAGTTGCCTTCTACGTATCGTAATATTTATTTACAGTTATATAAAATCATTCCCTTAAAAATATGATACATTACTGGCCAAAATTTATGTTACAAAAATCGAACAACTAGGAAAATAGATAACTCCCTTTTGTTTATTTTTCTTTGTGTCGGTATCGAATGAACACTCGTGATTTTTTAAAAAACCGTGTTAACATTTAGCAGCAAATGAAACCAATTTTTAATTTCCTGAAGAACTCGAAAGATCTTTACAATATGGTACTACATATTTCGTAAGTGATATTTAACTAGAAACTATAAATCTCATTAAAAGGTACCTTCATATGTTCTGCCCTACCGTTAACTAGACGTTGACATTGGGTGTGGACTTTATATTACAATCACACTCGACGTGACGCCCAGAATCAGTACGGACCAATCAGAACGCAGCATATCCTGACGAATGACGTAACGCTCAAGACACTTTTTCATTGGTTGACATCGGTGTGACGTAGTACAGTAATATAAACTCTCTGATTGGACAATATTAACCAATCAAAATGACGCAAAAGAAGAAATCTGATTGGTTAAAACTGGGCTTTCTTATTGGCCGAAAATACGAGACTCTGATTGGGCAATTATTACCTGAGCCGTTGACGTCACATGCGCATCACACTCAACTTGGCCCGACTTACTCACGCAACCCTAATAGATCGTTTGTTGAATACCAGTTTTATTTTGATACGTACATATTTTTTTGTTTCTGTTAAACACAATAATAGCGTAGGTCAAAAATGATTTGTCTAGTAACGTCTTGTCAAGTCTATTTTTCGTTGATTTAGGATCTGTTAGTTAAAGGGAAATTTATAAGCAGTATTTATATCTTCTACACAGGCAGTGTAAAAATATAACTTTTAACACCTGATTCGTACAGATGAGATAAATAAAAAATAATTTGGCGACAGCAATCGCTTACTTGTCGTAGCGAAAGTATAAGCAGAAAAATTACGATCCCTATAGCTGTGATTTTATAGAGTTTTAGGCCTGCAATCAGTGTTTATGTAGGCAGCTTGTTCGAATATTACAATTTTATAAGCATTTTCAGATGCGACTTTTTAACGTTCCGAAACCGAACAATTCATGCGTTCTCTTAAGCAAGGTAGGCTAATAAAATTACTTATTTTCAAACCAATTTGTCACTAAACTAAAATGCTGGCTGTTGAAATTGTTGTGCAATGAAAATTGTATTTTAGGTAAGCAGCGGACTAGGTGGTTTGAACCTCTAAAATGTTTTTTGAGTGAGATGAGTTGAATTGGTTTACATGGTCTTCTCACAGCGTTTATAATTATACTTATCAGAATGCCAGTCCTTCGGAAAATCGTGTACTTTCGACTCTCCGAATGACACCTGTATTTCATTATCAACAGGGTTTGATTGTAAAATGAAATGCATGAATCTCAGATGAGATAACTCTGGCTAGTGTCGTTTATACCTCTACCTCTTCTGTTCATACGTGCTTTAAACATATAATTGGCTGACCCTGTGATAAACATGAATACATATTTACGGTCAGGAACTAGCAAATTACGTGCAAAAAATGTTTACCACTCTACCTTTTCATTATGGCCACAATAAATTTCATCCATCTTAAAATACAGGAACTAATGAAATAAGAGTAAAGCCAGAAAACCTTTTATGAAAATACATCGGCCTATATATCATCATTTTGTCAGACCGTTGGTTTTTATTTTTCGACTAATGCTCGTTGGTAGAGCAAAATAGTTTTCTTGTTATAAAACCGATTAATGAGGTATATCTTCTTACCCGGTAGGACATTGACTTTGTTTCGTCTCAAGATATTTTGAATTAGAATTTTCAGTTGCCTTCTACGTATCGTAATATTTATTTACAGTTATATAAAATCATTCCCTTAAAAATATGATACATTACTGGCCAAAATTTATGTTACAAAAATCGAACAACTAGGAAAATAGATAACTCCCTTTTGTTTATTTTTCTTTGTGTCGGTATCGAATGAACACTCGTGATTTTTTAAAAAACCGTGTTAACATTTAGCAGCAAATGAAACCAATTTTTAATTTCCTGAAGAACTCGAAAGATCTCTACAATATGGTAGCCTACTACATATTTCGTAAGTGATATTTAACTAGAAACTATAAATCTCATTAAAAGGTACCTTCATATGTTCTGCCCTACCGTTAACTAGAAGTTGACATTGGGTGTGGACTTTATATTACAATCACACTCGACGTGACGCCCAGAATCAGTACGGACCAATCAGAACGCAGCATATCCTGACGAATGACGTAACGCTCAAGACACTTTGTCATTGGTTGACATCGGTGTGACGTAGTACAGTAATATAAACTCTCTGATTGGACAATATTAACCAATCAAAATGACGCAAAAGAAGACATCTGATTGGTTAAAACTGGGCTTTCTTATTGGCCGAAAATACGAGACTCTGATTGGGCAATTATTACCTGAGCCGTTGACGTCACATGCGCATCACACTCAACTTGGCCCGACTTACTCACGCAACCCTAATAGATCGTTTGTTGAATACCAGTTTTATTTTGATACATATTTTTTTGTTTCTGTTAAACACAATAATAGCGTAGGTCAAAAATGATTTGTCTAGTAACGTCTTGTCAAGTCTATTTTTCGTTGATTTAGGATCTGTTAGTTAAAGGGAAATTTATAAGCAGTATTTATATCTTCTACACAGGCAGTGTAAAAATATAACTTTTAACACCTGATTCGTACAGATGAGATAAATAAAAAATAATTTGGCGACAGCAATCGCTTACTTGTCGTAGCGAAAGTATAAGCAGAAAAATTACGATCCCGATAGCTGTGATTTTATAGAGTTTTAGGCCTGTAATCAGTGTTTATGTAGGCAGCTTGTTCGAATATTACAATTTTATAAGCATTTTCAGATGCGACTTTTTAACGTTCCGAAACCGAACAATTCATGCGTTCTCTTAAGCAAGGTAGGCTAATAAAATTACTTATTTTCAAACCAATTTGTCACTAAACTAAAATGCTGGCTGTTGAAATTGTTGTGCAATGAAAATTGTATTTTAGGTAAGCAGCGGACAAGGTGGTTTGAACCTCTAAAATGTTTTTTGAGTGAGATGAGTTGAATTGGTTTACATGGTCTTCTCACAGCGTTTATAATTATACTTATCAGAATGCCAGTCCTTCGGAAAATCGTGTACTTTCGACTCTCCGAATGACACCTGTATTTCATTATCAACAGGGTTTGATTGTAAAATGAAATGCATGAATCTCAGATGAGATAACTCTGGCTAGTGTCGTTTATACCTCTACCTCTTCTGTTCATACGTGCTTTAAACATATAATTGGCTGACCCTGTGATAAACATGAATACATATTTACGGTCAGGAACTAGCAAATTACGTGCAAAAAATGTTTACCACTCTACCTTTTCATTATGGCCACAATAAATTTCATCCATCTTAAAATACAGGAACTAATGAAATAAGAGTAAAGCCAGAAAACCTTTTATGAAAATACATCGGCCTATATATCATCATTTTGTCAGACCGTTGATTTTTATTTTTCGACTAATGCTCGTTGGTAGAGCAAAATAGTTTTCTTGTTATAAAACCGATTAATGAGGTATATCTTCTTACCCGGTAGGACATTGACTTTGTTTCGTCTCAAGATATTTTGAATTAGAATTTTCAGTTGCCTTCTACGTATCGTAATATTTATTTACAGTTATATAAAATCATTCCCTTAAAAATATGATACATTACTGGCCAAAATTTATGTTACAAAAATCGAACAACTAGGAAAATAGATAACTCCCTTTTGTTTATTTTTCTTTGTGTCGGTATCGAATGAACACTCGTGATTTTTTAAAAAACCGTGTTAACATTTAGCAGCAAATGAAACCAATTTTTAATTTCCTGAAGAACTCGAAAGATCTCTACAATATGGTAGCCTACTACATATTTCGTAAGTGATATTTAACTAGAAACTATAAATCTCATTAAAAGGTACCTTCATATGTTCTGCCCTACCGTTAACTAGAAGTTGACATTGGGTGTGGACTTTATATTACAATCACACTCGACGTGACGCCCAGAATCAGTACGGACCAATCAGAACGCAGCATATCCTGACGAATGACGTAACGCTCAACACACTTTGTCATTGGTTGACATCGGTGTGACGTAGTACAGTAATATAAACTCTCTGATTGGACAATATTAACCAATCAAAATGACGCAAAAGAAGACATCTGATTGGTTAAAACTGGGCTTTCTTATTGGCCGAAAATACGAGACTCTGATTGGGCAATTATTACCTGAGCCGTTGACGTCACATGCGCATCACACTCAACTTGGCCCGACTTACACACGCAACCCTAATAGATCGTTTGTTGAATACCAGTTTTATTTTGATACATATTTTTTTGTTTCTGTTAAACACAATAATAGCGTAGGTCAAAAATGATTTGTCTAGTAACGTCTTGTCAAGTCTATTTTTCGTTGATTTAGGATCTGTTAGTTAAAGGGAAATTTATTAGCAGTATTTATATCTTCTACACAGGCAGTGTAAAAATATAACTTTTAACACCTGATTCGTACAGATGAGATAAATAAAAAATAATTTGGCGACAGCAATCGCTTACTTGTCGTAGCGAAAGTATAAGCAGAAAAATTACGATCCCGATAGCTGTGATTTTATAGAGTTTTAGGCCTGTAATCAGTGTTTATGTAGGCAGCTTGTTCGAATATTACAATTTTATAAGCATTTTCAGATGCGACTTTTTAACGTTCCGAAACCGAACAATTCATGCGTTCTCTTAAGCAAGGTAGGCTAATAAAATTACTTATTTTCAAACCAATTTGTCACTAAACTAAAATGCTGGCTGTTGAAATTGTTGTGCAATGAAAATTGTATTTTAGGTAAGCAGCGGACAAGGTGGTTTGAACCTCTAAAATGTTTTTTGAGTGAGATGAGTTGAATTGGTTTACATGGTCTTCTCACAGCGTTTATAATTATACTTATCAGAATGCCAGTCCTTCGGAAAATCGTGTACTTTCGACTCTCCGAATGACACCTGTATTTCATTATCAACAGGGTTTGATTGTAAAATGAAATGCATGAATCTCAGATGAGATAACTCTGGCTAGTGTCGTTTATACCTCTACCTCTTCTGTTCATACGTGCTTTAAACATATAATTGGCTGACCCTGTGATAAACATGAATACATATTTACGGTCAGGAACTAGCAAATTACGTGCAAAAAATGTTTACCACTCTACCTTTTCATTATGGCCACAATAAATTTCATCCATCTTAAAATACAGGAACTAATGAAATAAGAGTAAAGCCAGAAAACCTTTTATGAAAATACATCGGCCTATATATCATCATTTTGTCAGACCGTTGGTTTTTATTTTTCGACTAATGCTCGTTGGTAGAGCAAAATAGTTTTCTTGTTATAAAACCGATTAATGAGGTATATCTTCTTACCCGGTAGGACATTGACTTTGTTTCGTCTCAAGATATTTTGAATTAGAATTTTCAGTTGCCTTCTACGTATCGTAATATTTATTTACAGTTATATAAAATCATTCCCTTAAAAATATGATACATTACTGGCCAAAATTTATGTTACAAAAATCGAACAACTAGGAAAATAGATAACTCCCTTTTGTTTATTTTTCTTTGTGTCGGTATCGAATGAACACTCGTGATTTTTTAAAAAACCGTGTTAACATTTAGCAGCAAATGAAACCAATTTTTAATTTCCTGAAGAACTCGAAAGATCTCTACAATATGGTAGCCTACTACATATTTCGTAAGTGATATTTAACTAGAAACTATAAATCTCATTAAAAGGTACCTTCATATGTTCTGCCCTACCGTTAACTAGAAGTTGACATTGGGTGTGGACTTTATATTACAATCACACTCGACGTGACGCCCAGAATCAGTACGGACCAATCAGAACGCAGCATATCCTGACGAATGACGTAACGCTCAACACACTTTGTCATTGGTTGACATCGGTGTGACGTAGTACAGTAATATAAACTCTCTGATTGGACAATATTAACCAATCAAAATGACGCAAAAGAAGACATCTGATTGGTTAAAACTGGGCTTTCTTATTGGCCGAAAATACGAGACTCTGATTGGGCAATTATTACCTGAGCCGTTGACGTCACATGCGCATCACACTCAACTTGGCCCGACTTACTCACGCAACCCTAATAGATCGTTTGTTGAATACCAGTTTTATTTTGATACGTACATATTTTTTTGTTTCTGTTAAACACAATAATAGCGTAGGTCAAAAATGATTTGTCTAGTAACGTCTTGTCAAGTCTATTTTTCGTTGATTTAGGATCTGTTAGTTAAAGGGAAATTTATAAGCAGTATTTATATCTTCTACACAGGCAGTGTAAAAATATAACTTTTAACACCTGATTCGTACAGATGAGATAAATAAAAAATAATTTGGCGACAGCAATCGCTTACTTGTCGTAGCGAAAGTATAAGCAGAAAAATTACGATCCCGATAGCTGTGATTTTATAGAGTTTTAGGCCTGTAATCAGTGTTTATGTAGGCAGCTTGTTCGAATATTACAATTTTATAAGCATTTTCAGATGCGACTTTTTAACGTTCCGAAACCGAACAATTCATGCGTTCTCTTAAGCAAGGTAGGCTAATAAAATTACTTATTTTCAAACCAATTTGTCACTAAACTAAAATGCTGGCTGTTGAAATTGTTGTGCAATGAAAATTGTATTTTAGGTAAGCAGCGGACAAGGTGGTTTGAACCTCTAAAATGTTTTTTGAGTGAGATGAGTTGAATTGGTTTACATGGTCTTCTCACAGCGTTTATAATTATACTTATCAGAATGCCAGTCCTTCGGAAAATCGTGTACTTTCGACTCTCCGAATGACACCTGTATTTCATTATCAACAGGGTTTGATTGTAAAATGAAATGCATGAATCTCAGATGAGATAACTCTGGCTAGTGTCGTTTATACCTCTACCTCTTCTGTTCATACGTGCTTTAAACATATAATTGGCTGACCCTGTGATAAACATGAATACATATTTACGGTCAGGAACTAGCAAATTACGTGCAAAAAATGTTTACCACTCTACCTTTTCATTATGGCCACAATAAATTTCATCCATCTTAAAATACAGGAACTAATGAAATAAGAGTAAAGCCAGAAAACCTTTTATGAAAATACATCGGCCTATATATCATCATTTTGTCAGACCGTTGATTTTTATTTTTCGACTAATGCTCGTTGGTAGAGCAAAATAGTTTTCTTGTTATAAAACCGATTAATGAGGTATATCTTCTTACCCGGTAGGACATTGACTTTGTTTCGTCTCAAGATATTTTGAATTAGAATTTTCAGTTGCCTTCTACGTATCGTAATATTTATTTACAGTTATATAAAATCATTCCCTTAAAAATATGATACATTACTGGCCAAAATTTATGTTACAAAAATCGAACAACTAGGAAAATAGATAACTCCCTTTTGTTTATTTTTCTTTGTGTCGGTATCGAATGAACACTCGTGATTTTTTAAAAAACCGTGTTAACATTTAGCAGCAAATGAAACCAATTTTTAATTTCCTGAAGAACTCGAAAGATCTCTACAATATGGTAGCCTACTACATATTTCGTAAGTGATATTTAACTAGAAACTATAAATCTCATTAAAAGGTACCTTCATATGTTCTGCCCTACCGTTAACTAGAAGTTGACATTGGGTGTGGACTTTATATTACAATCACACTCGACGTGACGCCCAGAATCAGTACGGACCAATCAGAACGCAGCATATCCTGACGAATGACGTAACGCTCAACACACTTTGTCATTGGTTGACATCGGTGTGACGTAGTACAGTAATATAAACTCTCTGATTGGACAATATTAACCAATCAAAATGACGCAAAAGAAGACATCTGATTGGTTAAAACTGGGCTTTCTTATTGGCCGAAAATACGAGACTCTGATTGGGCAATTATTACCTGAGCCGTTGACGTCACATGCGCATCACACTCAACTTGGCCCGACTTACTCACGCAACCCTAATAGATCGTTTGTTGAATACCAGTTTTATTTTGATACGTACATATTTTTTTGTTTCTGTTAAACACAATAATAGCGTAGGTCAAAAATGATTTGTCTAGTAACGTCTTGTCAAGTCTATTTTTCGTTGATTTAGGATCTGTTAGTTAAAGGGAAATTTATAAGCAGTATTTATATCTTCTACACAGGCAGTGTAAAAATATAACTTTTAACACCTGATTCGTACAGATGAGATAAATAAAAAATAATTTGGCGACAGCAATCGCTTACTTGTCGTAGCGAAAGTATAAGCAGAAAAATTACGATCCCGATAGCTGTGATTTTATAGAGTTTTAGGCCTGTAATCAGTGTTTATGTAGGCAGCTTGTTCGAATATTACAATTTTATAAGCATTTTCAGATGCGACTTTTTAACGTTCCGAAACCGAACAATTCATGCGTTCTCTTAAGCAAGGTAGGCTAATAAAATTACTTATTTTCAAACCAATTTGTCACTAAACTAAAATGCTGGCTGTTGAAATTGTTGTGCAATGAAAATTGTATTTTAGGTAAGCAGCGGACAAGGTGGTTTGAACCTCTAAAATGTTTTTTGAGTGAGATGAGTTGAATTGGTTTACATGGTCTTCTCACAGCGTTTATAATTATACTTATCAGAATGCCAGTCCTTCGGAAAATCGTGTACTTTCGACTCTCCGAATGACACCTGTATTTCATTATCAACAGGGTTTGATTGTAAAATGAAATGCATGAATCTCAGATGAGATAACTCTGGCTAGTGTCGTTTATACCTCTACCTCTTCTGTTCATACGTGCTTTAAACATATAATTGGCTGACCCTGTGATAAACATGAATACATATTTACGGTCAGGAACTAGCAAATTACGTGCAAAAAATGTTTACCACTCTACCTTTTCATTATGGCCACAATAAATTTCATCCATCTTAAAATACAGGAACTAATGAAATAAGAGTAAAGCCAGAAAACCTTTTATGAAAATACATCGGCCTATATATCATCATTTTGTCAGACCGTTGATTTTTATTTTTCGACTAATGCTCGTTGGTAGAGCAAAATAGTTTTCTTGTTATAAAACCGATTAATGAGGTATATCTTCTTACCCGGTAGGACATTGACTTTGTTTCGTCTCAAGATATTTTGAATTAGAATTTTCAGTTGCCTTCTACGTATCGTAATATTTATTTACAGTTATATAAAATCATTCCCTTAAAAATATGATACATTACTGGCCAAAATTTATGTTACAAAAATCGAACAACTAGGAAAATAGATAACTCCCTTTTGTTTATTTTTCTTTGTGTCGGTATCGAATGAACACTCGTGATTTTTTAAAAAACCGTGTAAACATTTAGCAGCAAATGAAACCAATTTTTAATTTCCTGAAGAACTCGAAAGATCTCTACAATATGGTAGCCTACTACATATTTCGTAAGTGATATTTAACTAGAAACTATAAATCTCATTAAAAGGTACCTTCATATGTTCTGCCCTACCGTTAACTAGAAGTTGACATTGGGTGTGGACTTTATATTACAATCACACTCGACGTGACGCCCAGAATCAGTACGGACCAATCAGAATGCAGCATATCCTGACGAATGACGTAACGCTCAACACACTTTGTCATTGGTTGACATCGGTGTGACGTAGTACAGTAATATAAACTCTCTGATTGGACAATATTAACCAATCAAAATGACGCAAAAGAAGACATCTGATTGGTTAAAACTGGGCTTTCTTATTGGCCGAAAATACGAGACTCTGATTGGGCAATTATTACCTGAGCCGTTGACGTCACATGCGCATCACACTCAACTTGGCCCGACTTACTCACGCAACCCTAATAGATCGTTTGTTGAATACCAGTTTTATTTTAATACATATTTTTTTGTTTCTGTTAAACACAATAATAGCGTAGGTCAAAAATGATTTGTCTAGTAACGTCTTGTCAAGTCTATTTTTCGTTGATTTAGGATCTGTTAGTTAAAGGGAAATTTATAAGCAGTATTTATATCTTCTACACAGGCAGTGTAAAAATATAACTTTTAACACCTGATTCGTACAGATGAGATAAATAAAAAATAATTTGGCGACAGCAATCGCTTACTTGTCGTAGCGAAAGTATAAGCAGAAAAATTACGATCCCGATAGCTGTGATTTTATAGAGTTTTAGGCCTGTTATCAGTGTTTATGTAGGCAGCTTGTTCGAATATTACAATTTTATAAGCATTTTCAGATGCGACTTTTTAACGTTCCGAAACCGAACAATTCATGCGTTCTCTTAAGCAAGGTAGGCTAATAAAATTACTTATTTTCAAACCAATTTGTCACTAAACTAAAATGCTGGATGTTGAAATTGTTGTGCAATGAAAATTGTATTTTAGGTAAGCAGCGGACAAGGTGGTTTGAACCTCTAAAATGTTTTTTGAGTGAGATGAGTTGAATTGGTTTACATGGTCTTCTCACAGCGTTTATAATTATACTTATCAGAATGCCAGTCCTTCGGAAAATCGTGTACTTTCGACTCTCCGAATGACACCTGTATTTCATTATCAACAGGGTTTGATTGTAAAATGAAATGCATGAATCTCAGATGAGATAACTCTGGCTAGTGTCGTTTATACCTCTACCTCTTCTGTTCATACGTGCTTTAAACATATAATTGGCTGACCCTGTGATAAACATGAATACATATTTACGGTCAGGAACTAGCAAATTACGTGCAAAAAATGTTTACCACTCTACCTTTTCATTATGGCCACAATAAATTTCATCCATCTTAAAATACAGGAACTAATGAAATAAGAGTAAAGCCAGAAAACCTTTTATGAAAATACATCGGCCTATATATCATCATTTTGTCAGACCGTTGGTTTTTATTTTTCGACTAATGCTCGTTGGTAGAGCAAAATAGTTTTCTTGTTATAAAACCGATTAATGAGGTATATCTTCTTACCCGGTAGGACATTGACTTTGTTTCGTCTCAAGATATTTTGAATTAGAATTTTCAGTTGCCTTCTACGTATCGTAATATTTATTTACAGTTATATAAAATCATTCCCTTAAAAATATGATACATTACTGGCCAAAATTTATGTTACAAAAATCGAACAACTAGGAAAATAGATAACTCCCTTTTGTTTTATTTTTCTTTGTGTCGGTATCGAATGAACACTCGTGATTTTTTAAAAAACCGTGTTAACATTTAGCAGCAAATGAAACCAATTTTTAATTTCCTGAAGAACTTGAAAGATCTCTACAATATGGTAGCCTACTACATATTTCGTAAGTGATATTTAACTAGAAACTATAAATCTCATTAAAAGGTACCTTCATATGTTCTGCCCTACCGTTAACTAGAAGTTGACATTGGGTGTGGACTTTATATTACAATCACACTCGACGTGACGCCCAGAATCAGTACGGACCAATCAGAACGCAGCATATCCTGACGAATGACGTAACGCTCAACACACTTTCTCATTGGTTGACATCGGTGTGACGTAGTACAGTAATATAAACTCTCTGATTGGACAATATTAACCAATCAAAATGACGCAAAAGAAGACATCTGATTGGTTAAAACTGGGCTTTCTTATTGGCCGAAAATACGAGACTCTGATTGGGCAATTATTACCTGAGCCGTTGACGTCACATGCGCATCACACTCAACTTGGCCCGACTTACTCACGCAACCCTAATAGATCGTTTGTTGAATACCAGTTTTATTTTGATACGTACATATTTTTTGTTTCTGTTAAACACAATAATAGCGTAGGTCAAAAATGATTTGTCTAGTAACGTCTTGTCAAGTCTATTTTTCGTTGATTTAGGATCTGTTAGTTAAAGGGAAATTTATAAGCAGTATTTATATCTTCTACACAGGCAGTGTAAAAATATAACTTTTAACACCTGATTCGTACAGATGAGATAAATAAAAAATAATTTCGCGACAGCAATCGCTTACTTGTCGTAGCGAAAGTATAAGCAGAAAAATTACGATCCCGATAGCTGTGATTTTATAGAGTTTTAGGCCTGTAATCAGTGTTTATGTAGGCAGCTTGTTCGAATATTACAATTTTATAAGCATTTTCAGATGCGACTTTTTAACGTTCCGAAACCGAACAATTCATGCGTTCTCTTAAGCAAGGTAGGCTAATAAAATTACTTATTTTCAAACCAATTTGTCACTAAACTAAAATGCTGGCTGTTGAAATTGTTGTGCAATGAAAATTGTATTTTAGGTAAGCAGCGGACAAGGTGGTTTGAAAATCTAAAATGTTTTTTGAGTGAGATGAGTTGAATTGGTTCACATGGTCTTCTCACAGCGTTTATAATTATACTTATCAGAATGCCAGTCCTTCGGAAAATCGTGTACTTTCGACTCTCCGAATGACACCTGTATTTCATTATCAACAGGGTTTGATTGTAAAATGAAATGCATGAATCTCAGATGAGATAACTCTGGTTAGTGTCGTTTATACCTCTACCTCTTCTGTTCATACGTGCTTTAAACATATAATTGGCTGACCCTGTGATAAACATGAATACATATTTACGGTCAGGAACTAGCAAATTACGTGCAAAAAATGTTTACCACTCTACCTTTTCATTATGGCCACAATAAATTTCATCCATCTTAAAATACAGGAACTAATGAAATAAGAGTAAAGCCAGAAAACCTTTTATGAAAATACATCGGCCTATATATCATCATTTTGTCAGACCGTTGATTTTTATTTTTCGACTAATGCTCGTTGGTAGAGCAAAATAGTTTTCTTGTTATAAAACCGATTAATGAGGTATATCTTCTTACCCGGTAGGACATTGACTTTGTTTCGTCTCAAGATATTTTGAATTAGAATTTTCAGTTGCCTTGTACGTATCGTAATATTTATTTACAGTTATATAAAATCATTCCCTTAAAAATATGATACATTACTGGCCAAAATTTATGTTACAAAAATCGAACAACTAGGAAAATAGATAACTCCCTTTTGTTTTATTTTTCTTTGTGTCGGTATCGAATGAACACTCGTGATTTTTTAAAAAACCGTGTTAACATTTAGCAGCAAATGAAACCAATTTTTAATTTCCTGAAGAACTCGAAAGATCTCTACAATATGGTAGCCTACTACATATTTCGTAAGTGATATTTAACTAGAAACTATAAATCTCATTAAAAGGTACCTTCATATGTTCTGCCCTACCGTTAACTAGAAGTTGACATTGGGTGTGGACTTTATATTACAATCACACTCGACGTGACGCCCAGAATCAGTACGGACCAATCAGAACGCAGCATATCCTGACGAATGACGTAACGCTCAAGACACTTTGTCATTGGTTGACATCGGTGTGACGTAGTACAGTAATATAAACTCTCTGATTGGACAATATTAACCAATCAAAATGACGCAAAAGAAGACATCTGATTGGTTAAAACTGGGCTTTCTTATTGGCCGAAAATACGAGACTCTGATTGGGCAATTATTACCTGAGCCGTTAACGTCACGTGCGCATCACACTCAACTTGGCCTTACTTACTCACGCAACCTTAATAGATCGTTTGTTGAATACCAGTTTTATTTTGATACATATTTTTTTGTTTCTGTTAAACACAATAATAGCGTAGGTCAAAAATGATTTGTCTAGTAACGTCTTGTCAAGTCTTTTTTTCGTTGATTTAGGATCTGTTAGTTAAAGGGAAATTTATAAGCAGTATTTATATCTTCTACACAGGCAGTGTAAAAATATAACTTTTAACACCTGATTCGTACAGATGAGATAAATAAAAAATAATTTGGCGACAGCAATCGCTTACTTGTCGTAGCGAAAGTATCAGCAGAAAAATTACGATCCCGATAGCTGTGATTTTATAGAGTTTTAGGCCTGTAATCAGTGTTTATGTAGGCAGCTTGTTCGAATATTACAATTTTATAAGCATTTTCAGATGCGACTTTTTAACGTTCCGAAACCGAACAATTCATGCGTTCTCTTAAGCAAGGTAGGCTAATAAAATTACTTATTTTCAAACCAATTTGTCACTAAACTAAAATGCTGGCTGTTGAAATTGTTGTGCAATGAAAATTGTATTTTAGGTAAGCAGCGGACAAGGTGGTTTGAACCTCTAAAATGTTTTTTGAGTGAGATGAGTTGAATTGGTTTACATGGTCTTCTCACAGCGTTTATAATTATACTTATCAGAATGCCAGTCCTTCGGAAAATCGTGTACTTTCGACTCTCCGAATGACACCTGTATTTCATTATCAACAGGGTTTGATTGTAAAATGAAATGCATGAATCTCAGATGAGATAACTCTGGCTAGTGTCGTTTATACCTCTACCTCTTCTGTTTATACGTGCTTTAAACATATAATTGGCTGAACCTGTGATAAACATGAATACATATTTACGGTCAGGAACTAGCAAATTACGTGCAAAAAATGTTTACCACTCTACCTTTTCATTATGGCCACAATAAATTTCATCCATCTTAAAATACAGGACTAATGAAATAAGAGTAAAGCCAGAAAACCTTTTATGAAAATACATCGGCCTATATATCATCATTTTGTCAGACCGTTGATTTTTATTTTTCGACTAATGCTCGTTGGTAGAGCAAAATAGTTTTCTTGTTATAAAACCGATTAATGAGGTATATCTTCTTACCCGGTAGGACATTGACTTTGTTTCGTCTCAAGATATTTTGAATTAGAATTTTCAGTTGCCTTCTACGTATCGTAATATTTATTTACAGTTATATAAAATCATTCCCTTAAAAATATGATACATTACTGGCCAAAATTTATGTTACAAAAATCGAACAACTAGGAAAATAGATAACTCCCTTTTGTTTATTTTTCTTTGTGTCGGTATCGAATGAACACTCGTGATTTTTTAAAAAACCGTGTTAACATTTAGCAGCAAATGAAACCAATTTTTAATTTCCTGAAGAACTCGAACGATCTCTACAATATGGTAGCCTACTACATATTTCGTAAGTGATATTTAACTAGAAACTATAAATCTCATTAAAAGGTACCTTCATATGTTCTGCCCTACCGTTAACTAGAAGTTGACATTGGGTGTGGACTTTATATTACAATCACACTCGACGTGACGCCCAGAATCAGTACGGACCAATCAGAACGCAGCATATCCTGACGAATGACGTAACGCTCAAGACACTTTGTCATTGGTTGACATCGGTGTGACGTAGTACAGTAATATAAACTCTCTGATTGGACAATATTAACCAATCAAAATGACGCAAAAGAAGATATCTGATTGGTTAAAACTGGGCTTTCTTATTGGCCGAAAATACGAGATACTGATTGGGCAATTATTACCTGAGCCGTTGACGTCACATGCGCATCACACTCAACTTGGCCCGACTTACTCACGCAACCCTAATAGATCGTTTGTTGAATACCAGTTTTATTTTGATACGTACATATTTTTTTGTTTCTGTTAAACACAATAATAGCGTAGGTCAAAAATGATTTGTCTAGTAACGTCTTGTCAAGTCTATTTTTCGTTGATTTAGGATCTGTTTGTTAAAGGGAAATTTATAAGCAGTATTTATATCTTCTACACAGGCAGTGTAAAAATATAACTTTTAACACCTGATTCGTACAGATGAGATAAATAAAAAATAATTTGGCGACAGCAATCGCTTACTTGTCGTAGCGAAAGTATAAGCAGAAAAATTACGATCCCGATAGCTGTGATTTTATAGAGTTTTAGGCCTGTAATCAGTGTTTATGTAGGCAGCTTGTTCGAATATTACAATTTTATAAGCATTTTCAGATGCGACTTTTTAACGTTCCGAAACCGAACAATTCATGCGTTCTCTTAAGCAAGGTAGGCTAATAAAATTACTTATTTTCAAACCAATTTGTCACTAAACTAAAATGCTGGCTGTTGAAATTGTTGTGCAATGAAAATTGTATTTTAGGTAAGCAGCGGGCAAGGTGGTTTGAACCTCTAAAATGTTTTTTGAGTGAGATGAGTTGAATTGGTTTACATGGTCTTCTCACAGCGTTTATAATTATACTTATCAGAATGCCAGTCCTTCGGAAAATCGTGTACTTTCGACTCTCCGAATGACACCTGTATTTCATTATCAACAGGGTTTGATTGTAAAATGAAATGCATGAATCTCAGATGAGATAACTCTGGCTAGTGTCGTTTATACCTCTACCTCTTCTGTTCATACGTGCTTTAAACATATAATTGGCTGACCCTGTGATAAACATGAATACATATTTACGGTCAGGAACTAGCAAATTACGTGCCAAAAATGTTTACCACTCTACCTTTTCATTATGGTCACAATAAATTTCATCCATCTTAAAATACAGGAACTAATGAAATAAGAGTAAAGCCAGAAAACCTTTTATGAAAATACATCGGCCTATATATCATCATTTTGTCAGACCGTTGATTTTTATTTTTCGACTAATGCTCGTTGGTAGAGCAAAATAGTTATCTTGTTATAAAACCGATTAATGAGGTATATCTTCTTACCCGGTAGGACATTGATTTTGTTTCGTCTCAAGATATTTTGAATTAGAATTTTCAGTTGCCTTCTACGTATCGTAATATTTATTTACAGTTATATAAAATCATTCCCTTAAAAATATGATACATTACTGGCCAAAATTTATGTTACAAAAATCGAACAACTAGGAAAATAGATAACTCCCTTTTGTTTATTTTTCTTTGTGTCGGTATCGAATGAACACTCGTGATTTTTTAAAAAACCGTGTTAACATTTAGCAGCAAATGAAACCAATTTTTAATTTCCTGAAGAACTCGAAAGATCTCTACAATATGGTAGCCTACTACATATTTCGTAAGTGATATTTAACTAGAAACTATAAATCTCATTAAAAGGTACCTTCATATGTTCTGCCCTACCGTTAACTAGAAGTTGACATTGGGTGTGGACTTTATATTATAATCACACTCGACGTGACGCCCAGAATCAGTACGGACCAATCAGGACGCAGCATATCCTGACGGATGACGTAACGCTCAAGACACTTTGTCATTGGTTGACATCGGTGTGACGTAGTACAGTAATATAAACTCTCTGATTGGACAATATTAACCAATCAAAATGACGCAAAAGAAGACATCTGATTGGTTAAAACTGGGCTTTCTTATTGGCCGAAAATACGAGACTCTGATTGGGCAATTATTACCTGAGCCGTTGGCGTCACATGCGCATCACACTCAACTTGGCCCGACTTACTCACGCAACCCTAATAGATCGTTTGTTGAATACCAGTTTTATTTTGATACGTACATATTTTTTTGTTTCTGTTAAACACAATAATAGCGTAGGTCAAAAATGATTTGTCTAGTAACGTCTTGTCAAGTCTATTTTTCGTTGATTTAGGATCTGTTAGTTAAAGGGAAATTTATAAGCAGTATTTATATCTTCTACACAGGCAGTGTAAAAATATAACTTTTAACACCTGATTCGTACAGATGAGATAAATAAAAAATAATTTCGCGACAGCAATCGCTTACTTGTCGTAGCGAAAGTATAAGCAGAAAAATTACGATCCCGATAGCTGTGATTTTATAGAGTTTTAGGCCTGTAATCAGTGTTTATGTAGGCAGCTTGTTCGAATATTACAATTTTATAAGCATTTTCAGATGCGACTTTTTAACGTTCCGAAACCGAACAATTCATGCGTTCTCTTAAGCAAGGTAGGCTAATAAAATTACTTATTTTCAAACCAATTTGTCACTAAACTAAAATGCTGGCTGTTGAAATTGTTGTGCAATGAAAATTGTATTTTAGGTAAGCAGCGGACAAGGTGGTTTGAATCTCTAAAATGTTTTTTGAGTGAGATGAGTTGAATTGGTTTACATGGTCTTCTCACAGCGTTTATAATTATACTTATCAGAATGCCAGTCCTTCGGAAAATCGTGTACTTTCGACTCTCCGAATGACACCTGTATTTCATTATCAACAGGGTTTGATTGTAAAATGAAATGCATGAATCTCAGATGAGATAACTCTGGCTAGTGTCGTTTATACCTCTACCTCTTCTGTTCATACGTGCTTTAAACATATAATTGGCTGACCCTGTGATAAACATGAATACATATTTACGGTCAGGAACTAGCAAATTACGTGCCAAAAATGTTTACCACTCTACCTTTTCATTATGGTCACAATAAATTTCATCCATCTTAAAATACAGGAACTAATGAAATAAGAGTAAAGCCAGAAAACCTTTTATGAAAATACATCGGCCTATATATCATCATTTTGTCAGACCGTTGATTTTTATTTTTCGACTAATGCTCGTTGGTAGAGCAAAATAGTTTTCTTGTTATAAAACCGATTAATGAGGTATATCTTCTTACCCGGTAGGACATTGACTTTGTTTCGTCTCAAGATATTTTGAATTAGAATTTTCAGTTGCCTTCTACGTATCGTAATATTTATTTACAGTTATATAAAATCATTCCCTTAAAAATATGATACATTACTGGCCAAAATTTATGTTACAAAAATCGAACAACTAGGAAAATAGATAACTCCCTTTTGTTTATTTTTCTTTGTGTCGGTATCGAATGAACACTCGTGATTTTTTAAAAAACCGTGTTAACATTTAGCAGCAAATGAAACCAATTTTTAATTTCCTGAAGAACTCGAAAGATCTCTACAATATGGTACTACATATTTCGTAAGTGATATTTAACTAGAAACTATAAATCTCATTAAAAGGTACCTTCATATGTTCTGCCCTACCGTTAACTAGAAGTTGACATTGGGTGTGGACTTTATATTACAATCACACTCGACGTGACGCCCAGAATCAGTACGGACCAATCAGGACGCAGCATATCCTGACGGATGACGTAACGCTCAAGACACTTTGTCATTGGTTGACATCGGTGTGACGTAGTACAGTAATATAAACTCTCTGATTGGACAATATTAACCAATCAAAATGACGCAAAAGAAGACATCTGATTGGTTAAAACTGGGCTTTCTTATTGGCCGAAAATACGAGACTCTGATTGGGCAATTATTACCTGAGCCGTTGGCGTCACATGCGCATCACACTCAACTTGGCCCGACTTACTCACGCAACCCTAATAGATCGTTTGTTGAATACCAGTTTTATTTTGATACGTACATATTTTTTTGTTTCTGTTAAACACAATAATAGCGTAGGTCAAAAATGATTTGTCTAGTAACGTCTTGTCAAGTCTATTTTTCGTTGATTTAGGATCTGTTAGTTAAAGGGAAATTTATAAGCAGTATTTATATCTTCTACACAGGCAGTGTAAAAATATAACTTTTAACACCTGATTCGTACAGATGAGATAAATAAAAAATAATTTGGCGACAGCAATCGCTTACTTGTCGTAGCGAAAGTATAAGCAGAAAAATTACGATCCCGATAGCTGTGATTTTATAGAGTTTTAGGCCTGTAATCAGTGTTTATGTAGGCAGCTTGTTCGAATATTACAATTTTATAAGCATTTTCAGATGCGACTTTTTAACGTTCCGAAACCGAACAATTCATGCGTTCTCTTAAGCGAGGTAGGCTAATAAAATTACTTATTTTCAAACCAATTTGTCACTAAACTAAAATGCTGGCTGTTGAAATTGTTGTGCAATGAAAATTGTATTTTAGGTAAGCAGCGGACAAAATGGTTTGAATCTCTAAAATGTTTTTTGAGTGAGATGAGTTGAATTGGTTTACATGGTCTTCTCACAGCGTTTATAATTATACTTATCAGAATGCCAGTCCTTCGAAAAATCGTGTACTTTCGACTCTCCGAATGACACCTGTATTTCATTATCAACAGGGTTTGATTGTAAAATGAAATGCATGAATCTCAGATGAGATAACTCTGGCTAGTGTCGTTTATACCTCTACCTCTTCTGTTCATAAGTGCTTTAAACATATAATTGGCTGACCCTGTGATAAACATGAATACATATTTACGGTCAGGAACTAGCAAATTACGTGCAAAAAATGTTTACCACTCTACCTTTTCATTATGGCCACAATAAATTTCATCCATCTTAAAATACAGGAACTAATGAAATAAGAGTAAAGCCAGAAAACCTTTTATGAAAATACATCGGCCTATATATCATCATTTTGTCAGACCGTTGATTTTTATTTTTCGACTAATGCTCGTTGGTAGAGCAAAATAGTTTTCTTGTTATAAAACCGATTAATGAGGTATATCTTCTTACCCGGTAGGACATTGACTTTGTTTCGTCTCAAGATATTTTGAATTAGAATTTTCAGTTGCCTTCTACGTATCGTAATATTTATTTACAGTTATATAAAATCATTCCCTTAAAAATATGATACAGTACTGGCCAAAATTTATGTTACAAAAATCGAACGACTAGGAAAAATAGATAACTCCCTTTTGTTTATTTTTCTTTGTGTCGGTATCGAAAGAACAATCGTTATTTTTTAAAAAACCGTGTTAACATTTAGCAGCAAATGAAACCAATTTTTAATTTCCTGAAGAACTCGAAAGATCTCTATAATATGGTAGCCTACTACATATTTCGTAAGTGATATTTAACTAGAAACTATAAATCTCATTAAAAGGTACCTTCATATGTTCTGCCCTACCGTTAACTAGAGTTGACATTGGGTGTGGACTTTATATTACAATCACACTCGACGTGACGCCCAGAATCAGTACGGACCAATCAGAACGCAGCATATCCTGACGAATGACGTAACGCTCAAGACACTTTGTCATTGGTTGGCATCGGTGTGACGTTGTACAGTAATATAAACTCTCTGATTGGACAATATTAACCAATCAAAATGACGCAAAAGAAGACATCTGATTGGTTAAAACTGGGCTTTCTTATTGGCCGAAAATACGAGACTCTGATTGGGCAATTATTACCTGAACTTTGACGTCACATGGGCATCACACTCAACTTGGCCCGACTTACTCACGCAACCCTAATAGATCGTTTGTTGAATACCAGTTTTATTTTGATACATATTTTTTTGTTTCTGTTAAACACAATAATAGCGTAGGTCAAAAATGATTTGTCTAGTAACGTCTTGTCAAGTCTATTTTTCGTTGATTTAGGATCTGTTAGTTAAAGGGAAATTTATAAGCAGTATTTATATCTTCTACACAGGCAGTGTAAAAATATAACTTTTAACACCTGATTCGTACAGATGAGATAAATAAAAAAGTAATTTGGCGACAGCAATCGCTTACTTGTCGTAGCGAAAGTATAAGCAGAAAAATTACGATCCCGATAGCTGTGATTTTATAGAGTTTTAGGCCTGTAATCAGTGTTTATGCAGGCAGCTTGTTCGAATATTACAATTTTATAAGCATTTTCAGATGCGACTTTTTAACGTTCCGAAACCGAACAATTCATGCGTTCTCTTAAGCAAGGTAGGCTAATAAAATTACTTATTTTCAAACCAATTTGTCACTAAACTAAAATGCTGGCTGTTGAAATTGTTGTGCAATGAAAATTGTATTTTAGGTAAGCAGCGGACAAGGTGGTTTGAACCTCTAAAATGTTTTATGAGTGAGATGAGTTGAATTGGTTTACATGGTCTTCTCACAGCGTTTATAATTATACTTATCAGAATGCCAGTCCTTCGGAAAATCGTGTACTTTCGACTCTCCGAATGACACCTGTATTTCATTATCAACAGGGTTTGATTGTAAAATGAAATGCATGAATCTCAGATGAGATAACTCTGGCTAGTGTCGTTTATACCTCTACCTCTTCTGTTCATACGTGCTTTAAACATATAATTGGCTGACCCTGTGATAAACATGAATACATATTTACGGTCAGGAACTAGCAAATTACGTGCAAAAAATGTTTACCACTCTACCTTTTCATTATGGCCACAATAAATTTCATCCATCTTAAAATACAGGAACTAATGAAATAAGAGTAAAGCCAGAAAACCTTTTATGAAAATACATCGGCCTATATATCATCATTTTGTCAGACCGTTGATTTTTATTTTTCGACTAATGCTCGTTGGTAGAGCAAAATAGTTTTCTTGTTATAAAACCGATTAATGAGGTATATCTTCTTACCCGGTAGGACATTGACTTTGTTTCGTCTCAAGATATTTTGAATTAGAATTTTCAGTTGCCTTCTACGTATCGTAATATTTATTTACAGTTATATAAAATCATTCCCTTAAAAATATGATACAGTACTGGCCAAAATTTATGTTACAAAAATCGAACGACTAGGAAAAATAGATAACTCCCTTTTGTTTATTTTTCTTTGTGTCGGTATCGAAAGAACAATCGTTATTTTTTAAAAAACCGTGTTAACATTTAGCAGCAAATGAAACCAATTTTTAATTTCCTGAAGAACTCGAAAGATCTCTACAATATGGTAGCCTACTACATATTTCGTAAGTGATATTTAACTAGAAACTATAAATCTCATTAAAAGGTACCTTCATATGTTCTGCCCTACCGTTAACTAGAAGTTGACATTGGGTGTGGACTTTATATTACAACCACACACAACGTGACGCCCAGAATCAGTACGGACCAATCAGAACGCAGCATATCCTGACGAATGACGTAACGCTCAAGACACTTTGTCATTGGTTGACATCGGTGTGACGTAGTACAGTAATATAAACTCTCTGATTGGACAATATTAACCAATCAAAAAGACGCAAAAGAAGACATCTGATTGGTTAAAACTGGGCTTTCTTATTGGCCGAAAATACGAGACTCTGATTGGGCAATTATTACCTGAGCCGTTGACGTCACATGCGCATCACACTCAACTTGGCCCGACTTACTCACGCAACCCTAATAGATCGTTTGTTGAATACCAGTTTCATTTTGATACATATTTTTTTGTTTCTGTTGAACACAATAATAGCGTAGGTCAAAAATGATTTGTCTAGTAACGTCTTGTCAAGTCTATTTTTCGTTGATTTAGGATCTGTTAGTTAAAGGGAAATTTATAAGCAGTATTTATATCTTCTACACAGGCAGTGTAAAAATATAACTTTTAACACCTGATTCGTACAGGTGAGATAAATAAAAAATAATTTGGCGACAGCAATCGCTTACTTGTCGTAGCGAAAGTATAAGCAGAAAAATTACGATCCCGATAGCTGTGATTTTATAGAGTTTTAGGCCTGTAATCAGTGTTTATGTAGGCAGCTTGTTCGAATATTACAATTTTATAAGCATTTTCAGATGCGACTTTTTAACGTTCCGAAACCGAACAATTCATGCGTTCTCTTAAGCAAGGTAGGCTAATAAAATTACTTATTTTCAAACCAATTTGTCACTAAACTAAAATGCTGGCTGTTGAAATCGTTGTGCAATGAAAATTGTATTTTAGGTAAGCAGCGGACAAGGTGGTTTGAACCTCTAAATTGTTTTTTGCGTGAGATGAGTTGAATTGGTTTACATGGTCTTCTCACAGCGTTTATAATTATACTTATCAGAATGCCAGTCCTTCGGAAAATCGTGTACTTTCGACTCTCCGAATGACACCTGTATTTCATTATCAACAGGGTTTGATTGTAAAATGAAATGCATGAATCTCAGATGAGATAACTCTGGCTAGTGTCGTTTATACCTCTACCTCTTCTGTTCATACGTGCTTTAAACATATAATTGGCTGACCCTGTGATAAACATGAATACATATTTACGGTCAGGAACTAGCAAATTACGTGCAAAAAATGTTTACCACTCTACCTTTTCATTATGGCCACAATAAATTTCATCCATCTTAAAATACAGGACTAATGAAATAAGAGTAAAGCCAGAAAACCTTTTATGAAAATACATCGGCCTATATATCATCATTTTGTCAGACCGTTGATTTTTATTTTTCGACTAATGCTCGTTGGTAGAGCAAAATAGTTTTCTTGTTATAAAACCGATTAATGAGGTATATCTTCTTACCCGGTAGGACATTGACTTTGTTTCGTCTCAAGATATTTTGAATTAGAATTTTCAGTTGCCTTCTACGTATCGTAATATTTATTTACAGTTATATAAAATCATTCCCTTAAAAATATGATACATTACTGGCCAAAATTTATGTTACAAAAATCGAACAACTAGGAAAATAGATAACTCCCTTTTGTTTATTTTTCTTTGTGTCGGTATCGAATGAACACTCGTGATTTTTTAAAAAACCGTGTTAACATTTAGCAGCAAATGAAACCAATTTTTAATTTCCTGAAGAACTCGAAAGATCTCTACAATATGGTAGCCTACTACATATTTCGTAAGTGATATTTAACTAGAAACTATAAATCTCATTAAAAGGTACCTTCATATGTTCTGCCCTACCGTTAACTAGAAGTTGACATTGGGTGTGGACTTTATATTACAATCACACTCGACGTGACGCCCAGAATCAGTACGGACCAATCAGAACGCAGCATATCCTGACGAATGACGTAGCGCTCAAGACACTTTGTCATTGGTTGACATCGGTGTGACGTAGTACAGTAATATAAACTCTCTGATTGGACAATATTAACCAATCAAAATGACGCAAAAGAAGACATCTGATTGGTTAAAACTGGGCTTTCTTATTGGCCGAAAATACGAGATACTGATTGGGCAATTATTACCTGAGCCGTTGACGTCACATGCGCATCACACTCAACTTGGCCCGACTTACTCACGCAACCCTAATAGATCGTTTGTTGAATACCAGTTTTATTTTGATACGTACATATTTTTTTGTTTCTGTTAAACACAATAATAGCGTAGGTCAAAAATGATTTGTCTAGTAACGTCTTGTCAAGTCTATTTTTCGTTGATTTAGGATCTGTTAGTTAAAGGGAAATTTATAAGCAGTATTTATATCTTCTACACAGGCAGTGTAAAAATATAAGTTTTAACACCTGATTCGTACAGATGAGATAAATAAAAAATAATTTGGCGACAGCAATCGCTTACTTGTCGTAGCGAAAGTATAAACAGAAAAATTACGATCCCGATAGCTGTGATTTTATAGAGTTTTAGGCCTGTAATCAGTGTTTATGTAGGCAGCTTGTTCGAATATTACAATTTTATAAGCATTTTCAGATGCGACTTTTTAACGTTCCGAAACCGAACAATTCATGCGTTCTCTTAAGCAAGGTAGGCTAATAAAATTACTTATTTTCAAACCAATTTGTCACTAAACTAAAATGCTGGCTGTTGAAATTGTTGTGCAATGAAAATTGTATTTTAGGTAAGCAGCGGACAAGGTGGTTTGAACCTCTAAAATGTTTTTTGCGTGAGATGAGTTGAATTGGTTTACATGGTCTTCTCACAGCGTTTATAATTATACTTATCAGAATGCCAGTCCTTCGGAAAATCGTGTACTTTCGACTCTCCGAATGACACCTGTATTTCATTATCAACAGGGTTTGATTGTAAAATGAAATGCATGAATCTCAGATGAGATAACTCTGGCTAGTGTCGTTTATACCTCTACCTCTTCTGTTCATACGTGCTTTAAACATATAATTGGCTGACCCTGTGATAAACAGGAATACATATTTACGGTCAGAAACTAGCAAATTACATGCAAAAAATGTTTACCACTCTACCTTTTCATTATGGCCACAATAAATTTCATCCATCTTAAAATACAGGACTAATGAAATAAGAGTAAAGCCAGAAAACCTTTTATGAAAATACATCGGCCTATATATCATCATTTTGTCAGACCGTTGATTTTTATTTTTCGACTAATGCTCGTTGGTAGAGCAAAATAGTTTTCTTGTTATAAAACCGATTAATGAGGTATATCTTCTTACCCGGTAGGACATTGACTTTGTTTCGTCTCAAGATATTTTGAATTAGAATTTTCAGTTGCCTTCTACGTATCGTAATATTTATTTACAGTTATATAAAATCATTCCCTTAAAAATATGATACATTACTGGCCAAAATTTATGTTACAAAAATCGAACAACTAGGAAAATAGATAACTCCCTTTTGTTTTATTTTTCTTTGTGTCGGTATCGAATGAACACTCGTGATTTTTTAAAAAACCGTGTTAACATTTAGCAGCAAATGAAACCAATTTTTAATTTCCTGAAGAACTCGAAAGATCTCTACAATATGGTAGCCTACTACATATTTCGTAAGTGATATTTAACTAGAAACTATAAATCTCATTAAAAGGTACCTTCATATGTTCTGCCCTACCGTTAACTAGAAGTTGACATTGGGTGTGGACTTTATATTACAATCACACTCGACGTGACGCCCAGAATCAGTACGGACCAATCAGAACGCAGCATATTCTGACGAATGACGTAACGCTCAAGACACTTTGTCATTGGTTGACATCGGTGTGACGTAGTACAGTAATATAAACTCTCTGATTGGACAATATTAACCAATCAAAATGACGCAATAGAAGACATCTGATTGGTTAAAACTGGGCTTTCTTATTGGCCGAAAATACGAGACTCTGATTGGGCAATTATTACCTGAGCCGTTGACGTCACATGCGCATCACACTCAACTTGGCCCGACTTACTCACGCAACCCTAATAGATCGTTTGTTGAATACCAGTTTTATTTTGATACGTACATATTTTTTTGTTTCTGTTAAACACAATAATAGCGTAGGTCAAAAATGATTTGTCTAGTAACGTCTTGTCAAGTCTATTTTTCGTTGATTTAGGATCTGTTAGTTAAAGGGAAATTTATAAGCAGTATTTATATCTTCTACACAGGCAGTGTAAAAATATAACTTTTAACACCTGATTCGTACTGATGAGATAAATAAAAAATAATTTGGCGACAGCAATCGCTTACTTGTCGTAGCGAAAGTATAAGCAGAAAAATTACGATCCCGATAGCTGTGATTTTATAGAGTTTTAGGCCTGTAATCAGTGTTTATGTAGGCAGCTTGTTCGAATATTACAATTTTATAAGCATTTTCAGATGCGACTTTTTAACGTTCCGAAACCGAACAATTCATGCGTTCTCTTAAGCAAGGTAGGCTAATAAAATTACTTATTTTCAAACCAATTTGTCACTAAACTAAAATGCTGGCTGTTGAAATTGTTGTGCAATGAAAATTGTATTTTAGGTAACCAGCGGACAAGGTGGTTTGAACCTCTAAAATGTTTTTTGAGTGAATGAGTTGAATTGGTTTACATGGTCTTCTCACAGCGTTTATAATTATACTTATCAGAATGCCAGTCCTTCGGAAAATCGTGTACTTTCGACTCTCCGAATGACACCTGTATTTCATTATCAACAGGGTTTGATTGTAAAATGAAATGCATGAATCTCAGATGAGATAACTCTGGCTAGTGTCGTTTATACCTCTACCTCTTCTGTTCATACGTGCTTTAAACATATAATTGGCTGACCCTGTGATAAACATGAATACATATTTACGGTCAGGAACTAGCAAATTACGTGCAAAAAATGTTTACCACTCTACCTTTTCATTATGGCCACAATAAATTTCATCCATCTTAAAATACAGGAACTAATGAAATAAGAGTAAAGCCAGAAAACCTTTTATGAAAATACATCGGCCTATATATCATCATTTTGTCAGACCGTTGATTTTTATTTTTCGACTAATGCTCGTTGGTAGAGCAAAATAGTTTTCTTGTTATAAAACCGATTAATGAGGTATATCTTCTTACCCGGTAGGACATTGACTTTGTTTCGTCTCAAGATATTTTGAATTAGAATTTTCAGTTGCCTTCTACGTATCGTAATATTTATTTACAGTTATATAAAATCATTCCCTTAAAAATATGATACATTACTGGCCAAAATTTATGTTACAAAAATCGAACAACTAGGAAAATAGATAACTCCCTTTTGTTTATTTTTCTTTGTGTCGGTATCGAATGAACACTCGTGATTTTTTAAAAAACCGTGTTAACATTTAGCAGCAAATGAAACCAATTTTTAATTTCCTGAAGAACTCGAAAGATCTCTACAATATGGTAGCCTACTACATATTTCGTAAGTGATATTTAACTAGAAACTATAAATCTCATTAAAAGGTACCTTTATATGTTCTGCCCTACCGTTAACTAGAAGTTGACATTGGGTGTGGACTTTATATTACAATCACACTCGACGTGACGCCCAGAATCAGTACGGACCAATCAGAACGCAGCATATCCTGACGAATGACGTAACGCTCAAGACACTTTGTCATTGGTTGACATCGGTGTGACGTAGTACAGTAATATAAACTCTCTGATTGGACAATATTAACCAATCAAAATGACGCAAAAGAAGACATCTGATTGGTTAAAACTGGGCTTTCTTATCGGCCGAAAATACGAGACTCTGATTGGGCAATTATTACCTGAGCCGTTGACGTCACATGCGCATCACACTCAACTTGGCCCGACTTACTCACGCAACCCTAATAGATCGTTTGTTGAATACCAGTTTTATTTTGATACGTACATATTTTTTTGTTTCTGTTAAACACAATAATAGCGTAGGTCAAAAATGATTTGTCTAGTAACGTCTTGTCAAGTCTATTTTTCGTTGATTTAGGATCTGTTAGTTAAAGGGAAATTTATAAGCAGTATTTATATCTTCTACACAGGCAGTGTAAAAATATAACTTTTAACACCTGATTCGTACAGATGAGATAAATAAAAAATAATTTGGCGACAGCAATCGCTTACTTGTCGTAGCGAAAGTATAAGCAGAAAAATTACGATCCCGATAGCTGTGATTTTATAGAGTTTTAGGCCTGTAATCAGTGTTTATGTAGGCAGCTTGTTCGAATATTACAATTTTATAAGCATTTTCAGATGCGACTTTTTAACGTTCCGAAACCGAACAATTCATGCGTTCTCTTAAGCAAGGTAGGCTAATAAAATTACTTATTTTCAAACCAATTTGTCACTAAACTAAAATGCTGGCTGTTGAAATTGTTGTGCAATGAAAATTGTATTTTAGGTAAGCAGCGGACAAGGTGGTTTGAACCTCTAAAATGTTTTTTGAGTGAGATGAGTTGAATTGGTTTACATGGTCTTCTCACAGCGTTTATAATTATACTTATCAGAATGCCAGTCCTTCGGAAAATCGTGTACTTTCGACTCTCCGAATGACACCTGTATTTCATTATCAACAGGGTTTGATTGTAAAATGAAATGCATGAATCTCAGATGAGATAACTCTGGCTAGTGTCGTTTATACCTCTACCTCTTCTGTTCATACGTGCTTTAAACATATAATTGGCTGACCCTGTGATAAACATGAATACATATTTACGGTCAGGAACTAGCAAATTACGTGCAAAAAATGTTTACCACTCTACCTTTTCATAATGGCCACAATAAATTTCATCCATCTTAAAATACAGGAACTAATGAAATAAGAGTAAAGCCAGAAAACCTTTTATGAAAATACATCGGCCTATATATCATCATTTTGTCAGACCGTTGATTTTTATTTTTCGACTAATGCTCGTTGGTAGAGCAAAATAGTTTTCTTGTTATAAAACCGATTAATGAGGTATATCTTCTTACCCGGTAGGACATTGACTTTGTTTCGTCTCAAGATATTTTGAATTAGAATTTTCAGTTGCCTTCTACGTATCGTAATACTTATTTACAGTTATATAAAATCATTCCCTTAAAAATATGATACATTACTGGCCAAAATATATGTTACAAAAATCGAACAACTAGGAAAATAGATAACTCCCTTTTGTTTATTTTTCTTTGTGTCGGTATCGAATCTCGTGATTTTTTAAAAAACCGTGTTAACATTTAGCAGCAAATGAAACCAATTTTTAATTTCCTGAAGAACTCGAAAGATCTCTACAATATGGTACTACATATTTCGTAAGTGATATTTAACTAGAAACTATAAATCTCATTAAAAGGTACCTTCATATGTTCTGCCCTACCGTTAACTAGAAGTTGACATTGGGTGTGGACTTTATATTACAATCACACTCGACGTGACGCCCAGAATCAGTACGGACCAATCAGGACGCAGCATATCCTGACGAATGACGTAACGCTCAAGACACTTTGTCATTGGTTGACATCGGTGTGACGTAGTACAGTAATATAAACTCTCTGATTGGACTATATTAACCAATCAAAATGACGCAAAAGAAGACATCTGATTGGTTAAAACTGGGCTTTCTTATTGGCCGAAAAGACGAGACTCTGATTGGGCAATTATTACCTGAGCCGTTGGCGTAACATGCGCATCACACTCAACTTGGCCCGACTTACTCACGCAACCCTAATAGATCGTTTGTTGAATACCAGTTTGTAACGTCTAAGTTGAAATACGTTACTGTGGGTTTTTGTTTCATATCTGGCGCTGCATTTCAGTTTGTATTAATAATTATCTCTGTTCACCGTAAGCTGACGCTATCTGTCTTTTTTCCATTGTACTATTCTAGCCTGTGTTGAATTTTATTTCTGGTAATTTATTTATGTACGTTTTTTCCTTGTTCGTGTACACTCTTGGTTGTATTGTGAAATCGAACGGTCGCTTACATTAATATGTTTCGCCGATTTTATACTTTTATTCTTTTAGTTAAAGAATGTCGTTTTTATTTTAAACTGTTGCGTGATTATTATTGCTGATGTGTACACAAATTATAATTAGTTAAATTGCAATTATGATTAGTCTTTTTATCTGCTGTTTTTTTTAAAATCTTTTTTATGATGTTACGTAATTTGTAAAAGTCTTTACCGGGTTTGTGTTTTACCATTTTGGTTATGAAAATTATCTTGGTTTCACCGGCTAAATTTATTTTGTGTTCTACTCTGGGACTGTTCTTCGGCTATAGGAGATTCGGCTATAGGAGATTTCAACTATGGGTTCATTTCGGTTCAGGAATATTTTCTGTTCTAACAATTTGGAGGGTTGAAGTTCGGATAGCTGTGCCATTCACCTTACCTTGCACAAGTTTGGTTCCGGAGGATGACTCTCCCGGGTTCGATTCCTGAATCTAGAAAATTTGGCTGCTAACATATGTCACTTCCTGCAGTGGCTGTTTAATCTATTCTACTGTTTATTTGGCCGATGATCATCGATTCTATCCTGGAAGGTTTGATTTCTGCAAATCGGTATGTTTGGTTAAAATTTTCTTTTGGGGAAAATCTCTGTTGTTTCTACTTGAACATTTCTGCGCTCGTCAGGAATGTTTGCCTGTACTGTGCATGTCATGTACGGAAAATATTGGTGAACGAACTTGCCTATTACTTAACTTAAAAATATTTAAAATCAAAAATTTATCATGTTTTCCTCTTTTATAATGAATATTCTTTATTTATAATCTTGGCGTTTATTATTATAAATTTTATAATTTTTTTATATATTTTTGTTTTTCTTATTGTCTTTAATAATTTTGTAAAAGCTACCATGGTACGCAATGCATTTATAAAAAAAAACTATTATGATATCATACTATTAACAGACAATGATCTGATCTGATGCAAAATTTATTCTTCCATTAAAAAGTTTTTTACTATAGTAAATTCTTCAAAAATAAATAAATCAGTTTAATTTTGGTAAAATTGTATCTGTTACAATGAAAACTTAAAATATCTAACTGAAACTTATTATTCATTAAATATTGCAGTTTAAATTCATTTGTGAGATTCTCTTAAAATTTTCCTGAAGTTATTTATTCAGGCACTTAATTCTGTAATAACTATATTGTGTTCATATTACTATTTTTTTTTGCTTTTATTTTAAAAAGAAACAACTTGGATTTGTTACTAATTAATTAATATTATTATATTTCTTGTGTGATTTTTTTTTATGCAATTATAACCATATGCAACAACAACTCTTTTTTTTTTGCTGCCTTATGTTTTTTGTCCACCCCTGGGCCAACCTATCGATGTGGATAGAGGGTGGAGGTGATAAGTTTTATTTTGATACATATTTTTTTGTTTCTGTTAAACACAATAATAGCGTAGGTCAAAAATGATTTGTCTAGTAACGTCTTGTCAAGTCTATTTTTCGTTGATTTAGGATCTGTTAGTTAAAGGGAAATTTATAAGCAGTATTTATATCTTCTACACAGGCAGTGTAAAAATATAACTTTTAACACCTGATTCGTACAGATGAGATAAATAAAAAATAATTTGGCGACAGCAATCGCTTACTTGTCGTAGCGAAAGTATAAGCAGAAAAATTACGATCCCGATAGCTGTGATTTTATAGAGTTTTAGGCCTGTAATCAGTGTTTATGTAGGCAGCTTGTTCGAATATTACAATTTTATAAGCATTTTCAGATGCGACTTTTTAACGTTCCGAAACCGAACAATTCATGCGTTCTCTTAAGCAAGGTAGGCTAATAAAATTACTTATTTTCAAACCAATTTGTCACTAAACTAAAATGCTGGCTGTTGAAATTGTTGTGCAATGAAAATTGTATTTTAGGTAAGCAGCGGACAAGGTGGTTTGAACCTATAAAATGTTTTTTGAGTGAGATGAGTTGAATTGGTTTTCATGGTCTTCTCACAGCGTTTATAATTATACTTATCAGAATGCCAGTCCTTCGGAAAATCGTGTACTTTCGACTCTCCGAATGACACCTGTATTTCATTATCAACAGGGTTTGATTGTAAAATGAAATGCATGAATCTCAGATGAGATAACTCTGGCTAGTGTCGTTTATACCTCTACCTCTTCTGTTCATACGTGCTTTAAACATATAATTGGCTGACCCTGTGATAAACATGAATACATATTTACGGTCAGGAACTAGCAAATTACGTGCAAAAAATGTTTACCACTCTACCTTTTCATAATGGCCACAATAAATTTCATCCATCTTAAAATACAGGAACTAATGAAATAAGAGTAAAGCCAGAAAACCTTTTATGAAAATACATCGGCCTATATATCATCATTTTGTCAGACCGTTGATTTTTATTTTTCGACTAATGCTCGTTGGTAGAGCAAAATAGTTTTCTTGTTATAAAACCGATTAATGAGGTATATCTTCTTACCCGGTAGGACATTGACTTTGTTTCGTCTCAAGATATTTTGAATTAGAATTTTCAGTTGCCTTCTACGTATCGTAATACTTATTTACAGTTATATAAAATCATTCCCTTAAAAATATGATACATTACTGGCCAAAATATATGTTACAAAAATCGAACAACTAGGAAAATAGATAACTCCCTTTTGTTTATTTTTCTTTGTGTCGGTATCGAATCTCGTGATTTTTTAAAAAACCGTGTTAACATTTAGCAGCAAATGAAACCAATTTTTAATTTCCTGAAGAACTCGAAAGATCTCTACAATATGGTACTACATATTTCGTAAGTGATATTTAACTAGAAACTATAAATCTCATTAAAAGGTACCTTCATATGTTCTGCCCTACCGTTAACTAGAAGTTGACATTGGGTGTGGACTTTATATTACAATCACACTCGACGTGACGCCCAGAATCAGTACGGACCAATCAGGACGCAGCATATCCTGACGAATGACGTAACGCTCAAGACACTTTGTCATTGGTTGACATCGGTGTGACGTAGTACAGTAATATAAACTCTCTGATTGGACTATATTAACCAATCAAAATGACGCAAAAGAAGACATCTGATTGGTTAAAACTGGGCTTTCTTATTGGCCGAAAAGACGAGACTCTGATTGGGCAATTATTACCTGAGCCGTTGGCGTAACATGCGCATCACACTCAACTTGGCCCGACTTACTCACGCAACCCTAATAGATCGTTTGTTGAATACCAGTTTGTAACGTCTAAGTTGAAATACGTTACTGTGGGTTTTTGTTTCATATCTGGCGCTGCATTTCAGTTTGTATTAATAATTATCTCTGTTCACCGTAAGCTGACGCTATCTGTCTTTTTTCCATTGTACTATTCTAGCCTGTGTTGAATTTTATTTCTGGTAATTTATTTATGTACGTTTTTTCCTTGTTCGTGTACACTCTTGGTTGTATTGTGAAATCGAACGGTCGCTTACATTAATATGTTTCGCCGATTTTATACTTTTATTCTTTTAGTTAAAGAATGTCGTTTTTATTTTAAACTGTTGCGTGATTATTATTGCTGATGTGTACACAAATTATAATTAGTTAAATTGCAATTATGATTAGTCTTTTTATCTGCTGTTTTTTTTTAAATCTTTTTTATGATGTTACGTAATTTGTAAAAGTCTTTACCGGGTTTGTGTTTTACCATTTTGGTTATGAAAATTATCTTGGTTTCACCGGCTAAATTTATTTTGTGTTCTACTCTGGGACTGTTCTTCGGCTATAGGAGATTCGGCTATAGGAGATTTCAACTATGGGTTCATTTCGGTTCAGGAATATTTTCTGTTCTAACAATTTGGAGGGTTGAAGTTTGGATAGCTGTGCCATTCACCTTACCTTGCACAAGTTTGGTTCCGGAGGATGACTCTCCCGGGTTCGATTCCTGAATCTAGAAAATTTGGCTGCTAACATATGTCACTTCCTGCAGTGGCTGTTTAATCTATTCTACTGTTTATTTGGCCGATGATCATCGATTCTATCCTGGAAGGTTTGATTTCTGCAAATCGGTATGTTTGGTTAAAATTTTCTTTTGGGGAAAATCTCTGTTGTTTCTACTTGAACATTTCTGCGCTCGTCAGGAATGTTTGCCTGTACTGTGCATGTCATGTACGGAAAATATTGGTGAACGAACTTGCCTATTACTTAACTTAAAAATATTTAAAATCAAAAATTTATCATGTTTTCCTCTTTTATAATGAATATTCTTTATTTATAATCTTGGCGTTTATTATTATAAATTTTATAATTTTTTTATATATTTTTGTTTTTCTTATTGTCTTTAATAATTTTGTAAAAGCTACCATGGTACGCAATGCATTTATAAAAAAAAACTATTATGATATCATACTATTAACAGACAATGATCTGATCTGATGCAAAATTTATTCTTCCATTAAAAAGTTTTTTACTATAGTAAATTCTTCAAAAATAAATAAATCAGTTTAATTTTGGTAAAATTGTATCTGTTACAATGAAAACTTAAAATATCTAACTGAAACTTATTATTCATTAAATATTGCAGTTTAAATTCATTTGTGAGATTCTCTTAAAATTTTCCTGAAGTTATTTATTCAGGCACTTAATTCTGTAATAACTATATTGTGTTCATATTACTATTTTTTTTTGCTTTTATTTTAAAAAGAAACAACTTGGATTTGTTACTAATTAATTAATATTATTATATTTCTTGTGTGATTTTTTTTTATGCAATTATAATCATATGCAACAACAACTCTTTTTTTTTTGCTGCCTTATGTTTTTTGTCCACCCCTGGGCCAACCTATCGATGTGGATAGAGGGTGGAGGTGATAAGTTTTATTTTGATACATATTTTTTTGTTTCTGTTAAACACAATAATAGCGTAGGTCAAAAATGATTTGTCTAGTAACGTCTTGTCAAGTCTATTTTTCGTTGATTTAGGATCTGTTAGTTAAAGGGAAATTTATAAGCAGTATTTATATCTTCTACACAGGCAGTGTAAAAATATAACTTTTAACACCTGATTCGTACAGATGAGATGGCGACAGCAATCGCTTACTTGTCGTAGCGAAAGTATAAGCAGAAAAATTACGATCCCGATAGCTGTGATTTTATAGAGTTTTAGGCCTGTAATCAGTGTTTATGTAGGCAGCTTGTTCGAATATTACAATTTTATAAGCATTTTCAGATGCGACTTTTTAACGTTCCGAAACCGAACAATTCATGCGTTCTCTTAAGCAAGGTAGGCTAATAAAATTACTTATTTTCAAACCAATTTGTCACTAAACTAAAATGCTGGCTGTTGAAATTGTTGTGCAATGAAAATTGTATTTTAGGTAAGCAGCGGACAAGGTGGTTTGAACCTCTAAAATGTTTTTTGAGTGAGATGAGTTGAATTGGTTTACATGGTCTTCTCACAGCGTTTATAATTATACTTATCAGAATGCCAGTCCTTCGGAAAATCGTGTATATTTGACTCTCCGAATGACACCTGTATTTCATTATCAACAGGGTTTGATTGTAAAATGAAATGCATGAATCTCAGATGAGATAACTCTGGTTAGTGTCGTTTATACCTGTACCTCTTCTGTTCATACGTGCTTTAAACATATAATTGGCTGACCCTGTGATAAACATGAATACATATTTACGGTCAGGAAATAGCAAATTACGTGCAAAAAATGTTTACCACTCTACCTTTTCATAATGGCCACAATAAATTTCATCCATCTTAAAATACAGGAACTAATGAAATAAGAGTAAAGCCAGAAAACCTTTTATGAAAATACATCGGCCTATATATCATCATTTTGTCAGACCGTTGATTTTTATTTTTCGACTAATGCTCGTTGGTAGAGCAAAATAGTTTTCTTGTTATAAAACCGATTAATGAGGTATATCTTCTTACCCGGTAGGACATTGACTTTCTTTCGTCTCAAGATATTTTGAATTAGAATTTTCAGTTGCCTTCTACGTATCGTAATATTTATTTACAGTTATACAAAATCATTCCCTTAAAAATATGATACATTACTGGCCAAAATTTATGTTACAAAAATCGAACGACTAGGAAAAATAGATAACTCCCTTTTGTTTATTTTTCTTTGTGTCGGTATCGAATGAACAATCGTGATTTTTTAAAAAACCGTGTTAACATTTAGCAGCAAATGAAACCAATTTTTAATTTCCTGAAGAACTCGATAGATCTCTACAATATGGTAGCCTACTACATATTTCGTAAGTGATATTTAACTAGAAACTATAAATCTCATTAAAAGGTACCTTCATATGTTCTGCCCTATCGTTAACTAGAAGTTGACATTGGGTGTGGACTTTATATTACAATCACACTCGACGTGACGCCCAGAATCAGTACGGACCAATCAGGACGCAGCATATCCTGACGAATGACGTAACGCTCAAGACACTTTGTCATTGGTTGACATCGGTGTGACGTAGTACAGTAATATAAACTCTCTGATTGGACTATATTAACCAATCAAAATGACGCAAAAGAAGACATCTGATTGGTTAAAACTGGGCTTTCTTATTGGCCGAAAAGACGAGACTCTGATTGGGCAATTATTACCTGAGCCGTTGGCGTAACATGCGCATCACACTCAACTTGGCCCGACTTACTCACGCAACCCTAATAGATCGTTTGTTGAATACCAGTTTGTAACGTCTAAGTTGAAATACGTTACTGTGGGTTTTTGTTTCATATCTGGCGCTGCATTTCAGTTTGTATTAATAATTATCTCTGTTCACCGTAAGCTGACGCTATCTGTCTTTTTTCCATTGTACTATTCTAGCCTGTGTTGAATTTTATTTCTGGTAATTTATTTATGTACGTTTTTTCCTTGTTCGTGTACACTCTTGGTTGTATTGTGAAATCGAACGGTCGCTTACATTAATATGTTTCGCCGATTTTATACTTTTATTCTTTTAGTTAAAGAATGTCGTTTTTATTTTAAACTGTTGCGTGATTATTATTGCTGATGTGTACACAAATTATAATTAGTTAAATTGCAATTATGATTAGTCTTTTTATCTGCTGTTTTTTTTTAAATCTTTTTTATGATGTTACGTAATTTGTAAAAGTCTTTACCGGGTTTGTGTTTTACCATTTTGGTTATGAAAATTATCTTGGTTTCACCGGCTAAATTTATTTTGTGTTCTACTCTGGGACTGTTCTTCGGCTATAGGAGATTCGGCTATAGGAGATTTCAACTATGGGTTCATTTCGGTTCAGGAATATTTTCTGTTCTAACAATTTGGAGGGTTGAAGTTTGGATAGCTGTGCCATTCACCTTACCTTGCACAAGTTTGGTTCCGGAGGATGACTCTCCCGGGTTCGATTCCTGAATCTAGAAAATTTGGCTGCTAACATATGTCACTTCCTGCAGTGGCTGTTTAATCTATTCTACTGTTTATTTGGCCGATGATCATCGATTCTATCCTGGAAGGTTTGATTTCTGCAAATCGGTATGTTTGGTTAAAATTTTCTTTTGGGGAAAATCTCTGTTGTTTCTACTTGAACATTTCTGCGCTCGTCAGGAATGTTTGCCTGTACTGTGCATGTCATGTACGGAAAATATTGGTGAACGAACTTGCCTATTACTTAACTTAAAAATATTTAAAATCAAAAATTTATCATGTTTTCCTCTTTTATAATGAATATTCTTTATTTATAATCTTGGCGTTTATTATTATAAATTTTATAATTTTTTTATATATTTTTGTTTTTCTTATTGTCTTTAATAATTTTGTAAAAGCTACCATGGTACGCAATGCATTTATAAAAAAAAACTATTATGATATCATACTATTAACAGACAATGATCTGATCTGATGCAAAATTTATTCTTCCATTAAAAAGTTTTTTACTATAGTAAATTCTTCAAAAATAAATAAATCAGTTTAATTTTGGTAAAATTGTATCTGTTACAATGAAAACTTAAAATATCTAACTGAAACTTATTATTCATTAAATATTGCAGTTTAAATTCATTTGTGAGATTCTCTTAAAATTTTCCTGAAGTTATTTATTCAGGCACTTAATTCTGTAATAACTATATTGTGTTCATATTACTATTTTTTTTTGCTTTTATTTTAAAAAGAAACAACTTGGATTTGTTACTAATTAATTAATATTATTATATATCTTGTGTGATTTTTTTTTATGCAATTATAATCATATGCAACAACAACTCTTTTTTTTTTGCTGCCTTATGTTTTTTGTCCACCCCTGGGCCAACCTATCGATGTGGATAGAGGGGGGAGGTGATAAGTTTTATTTTGATACGTATTTTTTTGTTTCTGTTAAACACAATAATAGCGTAGGTCAAAAATGATTTGTCTAGTAACGTCTTGTCAAGTCTATTTTTCGTTGATTTAGGATCTGTTAGTTAAAGGGAAATTTATAAGCAGTATTTATATCTTCTACACAGGCAGTGTAAAAATATAACTTTTAACACCTGATTCGTACAGATGAGATAAATAAAAAATAATTTGGCGACAGCAATCGCTTACTTGTCGTAGCGAAAGTATAAGCAGAAAAATTACGATCCCGATAGCTGTGATTTTATAGAGTTTTAGGCCTGTAATCAGTGTTTATGTAGGCAGCTTGTTCGAATATTACAATTTTATAAGCATTTTCAGATGCGACTTTTTAACGTTCCGAAACCGAACAATTCATGCGTTCTCTTAAGCAAGGTAGGCTAATAAAATTACTTATTTTCAAACCAATTTGTCACTAAACTAAAATGCTGGCTGTTGAAATTGTTGTGCAATGAAAATTGTATTTTAGGTAAGCAGCGGACAAGGTGGTTTGAACCTCTAAAATGTTTTTTGAGTGAGATGAGTTGAATTGGTTTACATGGTCTTCTCACAGCGTTTATAATTATACTTATCAGAATGCCAGTCCTTCGGAAAATCGTGTACTTTTGACTCTCCGAATGACACCTGTATTTCATTATCAACAGGGTTTGATTGTAAAATGAAATGCATGAATCTCAGATGAGATAACTCTGGTTAGTGTCGTTTATACCTGTACCTCTTCTGTTCATACGTGCTTTAAACATATAATTGGCTGACCCTGTGATAAACATGAATACATATTTACGGTCAGGAAATAGCAAATTACGTGCAAAAAATGTTTACCACTCTACCTTTTCATAATGGCCACAATAAATTTCATCCATCTTAAAATACAGGAACTAATGAAATAAGAGTAAAGCCAGAAAACCTTTTATGAAAATACATCGGCCTATATATCATCATTTTGTCAGACCGTTGATTTTTATTTTTCGACTAATGCTCGTTGGTAGAGCAAAATAGTTTTCTTGTTATAAAACCGATTAATGAGGTATATCTTCTTACCCGGTAGGACATTAACTTTGTTTCGTCTCAAGATATTTTGAATTAGAATTTTCAGTTGCCTTCTACGTATCGTAATATTTATTTACAGTTATACAAAATCATTCCCTTAAAAATATGATACATTACTGGCCAAAATTTATGTTACAAAAATCGAACGACTAGGAAAAATAGATAACTCCCTTTTGTTTATTTTTCTTTGTGTCGGTATCGAATGAACAATCGTGATTTTTTAAAAAACCGTGTTAACATTTAGCAGCAAATGAAACCAATTTTTAATTTCCTGAAGAACTCGATAGATCTCTACAATATGGTAGCCTACTACATATTTCGTAAGTGATATTTAACTAGAAACTATAAATCTCATTAAAAGGTACCTTCATATGTTCTGCCCTACCGTTAACTAGAAGTTGACATTGGGTGTGGACTTTATATTACAATCACACTCGACGTGACGCCCAGAATCAGTACGGACCAATCAGGACGCAGCATATCCTGACGAATGACGTAACGCTCAAGACACTTTGTCATTGGTTGACATCGGTGTGACGTAGTACAGTAATATAAACTCTCTGATTGGACTATATTAACCAATCAAAATGACGCAAAAGAAGACATCTGATTGGTTAAAACTGGGCTTTCTTATTGGCCGAAAAGACGAGACTCTGATTGGGCAATTATTACCTGAGCCGTTGGCGTAACATGCGCATCACACTCAACTTGGCCCGACTTACTCACGCAACCCTAATAGATCGTTTGTTGAATACCAGTTTGTGTAAGATATTTCAAGATTTCTTGAAACATCTTACAATAGCAGACAGGTTTGTCTGTTAAATTTTTTTTTAAATTCAAATAATTTTTTTAAGTGTCAATAAATTGTTTAGACACCCTGTAATTTTATTTCATTTTATAAATTTTATTAATCAATTTTATATTAAAATCATTGTTAACTAGAAGTTCTGTATTGAATTTTTCTAAAGCGAATATCCGGTGTTATATTACTTGGTTTTTTTCCGTTAATATTTTTCCTCGCTAACGTTACGTTAGGCTTAAATGGGTTTTATAATATGTGTAATTGTTCTTATAATTGAATTTCCATCTCTGTCGATACAATCGACCGTCGCGTGATATGTTCTCTGTACTTACGATTTACGCTGACGCTTCTTTTTTTGTACATTGAACCGTCTTTTTCAATGTCAACGTTTAACTTTTCTCGTGCATTAATTTTTTCTTATATTCTACGCTTTTGCTTTGTAGCTGTGGACGAGTGAACATCCTTATAAGCTCCAGGTAATTTATCTATAATGATTTTCTTTAAACTATATCTAAAATTTAAATTTAAAATGATTATTTAATCCCGGTTAGGATTTTGGCTAAAATTTAATACGGCATGTTTTTATTTTAAGATATTTGGTGAATTTAATGTAAAACTATTTCCCCGATAATTTTTAAGTAATATTTTTAATAATTATTATAAAAGTTTAGATTTGGTATGCTCTTCGCATTCCAACTTAATATTAAAATTTAAAATCAGTATTTTTCTCAATTTCTTTTTTTTATTATTATTTCACATTAAATTTTTGGTTGTAATAATTTTTACGGAGAAGATGTTTTGTTTTTCAAATGCTTCTACCAACTTTAAGATATTCCAATGACCACTTCAAATGGTCACTTTTCAGTGTCAGTCGCTTCGACTTTAAACTTTTCTCTTCTTAATTTTAATCTTTTTTTAAAACTATTTTTATGTGGAAGTCAGTTCGAACAATTTCAAACAGACCTTGTTTTTCATTGTTTAATTTCTTCTTATTTCATTCTAAAAAAAATAAGTCATAGTTTTTTTTGAAATGTAACATTGTTTCTTTTGTAAAGAATTTTTTTTTGATTATAGATTTTCTAAAGTAGATTTTTTTGAAGTTTTTTTATACGAGTTTTTTTTTACATTTTTTTTGTTAAATTTTGTCTTTAAAATTAATTGCCGAATAGTTTATTTGTTTAAGTTTTCCTTTAAATAGTTTCTTGTTTTAAATGGTTTGTTAACTGATTTTCAAATAAAAATACGTCACCTTTATTTCTAATATTCAAATTTAAATTTTCTTTCAATTCATCTGTTTAATTCAATTCTAGGTAGTTTCTTCAATTTAATTCTTATATTTTCTTTTTGTAAAGCCAAGTTTTAATTTTAATCCGATATTTAAATATTTTTTTATTAATGATTTCTAAATTTTAACTAAATAATTTTAATAAATTTTTTTTATGAAATTTTTAAATGATTTTGTCCGGTAATTTTCTTTCTTTAAATCGTCCATCTGACAAACACTAGACTAGTTCCGTTCTAACTTATTATTTATTTATAATCCTTAAATTAAGTACCTTTCAATTATTTTGGTTAGCATTGACAAGTTTCTGTAGTTATTTTTATTGTTTTTGTTTGTCCCCGTTATTTTGATTCGTTTAATTCTATCTAAGTTATTATTACATTTTTATAACTACTATTAGATTTATTAATCACTTATCATTAATAATTTTTTTTATTAAAATGTAGAAAAAAACATATTTTACTTTAGTTTCAATTTTTTTTGTTTAAGTTTAGTTTTAAATAAATTAATATTTTATTATTTTTCACTCCAAGTTGTCTGTGTAATATTTTTCATTCTTAGACCCGAGATTGATTTTTAAATCACACCTTCGCTCTTCCAACAGCGAGTTTAGCTCTACCTGCTAGAATTTCTGGGTTATGCTTTGCATAGATTCAGAGAATGGAAATTTGGATTTTCTCTGCCGAATCCTATTGCCGTTTTCCTTAGGCAGAGTGGTGGAGGTTTTTCTATGCCCCTAAGTACCAGTTTGGCTGTGTTTTCATTTCAGTGTCTGGTGAAACACAGTTGAGCCGTTACTTTCTTTTTTTAGTCTGTAGCTACACTACATTTTGTCTGGTGAAGTTCGCTGTGCTTGTACCTCTTACTTAGTATGGTGGTTGTCGTCTACTTCGGTGGATATTCCTCCTTACTTAGTTTGATGTCTAGCACCTTACTTTGCCATGCGAAATCTAGTGGAGGCTTCGTCTTTCTACATTACATAATCTGGTGGAGAATCGCCGTGTTTTTGAATGAGGTATTACACAGATGTATGAAGCCACTTAATTTTAACAATTGTTATATTTTAAGTTTTATTTTTACTAATTAGGTGTTAAGAATTTACTTTACAGGTAACCACGGATTTATTTGTGCACTCACGTTGTATGGAGATTTTACTTTCATTGCATTCGCATCCGATTTTAGTTCCGTTAGTCTTGCTTTTTTTATTACTGTACCTCCTAGGTTGGTTTTACCACTTTGGTTGATTTCTGATGTTCCTACTACGTTTTTAGAAATTTTTTCTTTAAAATCCCATTGTGTTCTATGCCTCTCTAGTCCCAGATTTATTTTTTCTCACTCCCACCTTCTTACAAGTCTTGATTTGACCTTTTCTTTTGAAACCAGTTTTTACAACCACCCTTAGTTTGGGCTCGTTTTCACATGTTTGCGCAACTATTTTCTCGTAGCCTGTTATCTTTCCTACAGTATTCTTACGTCGCATTTTGATTTCTGCTTCCTACAACATTGCAGCTCATTTTAGTTCTCCGTAGTAGTTCAGTTTCGTTTCTTTATTTCATTCTTCAGTTTTCAAACCGCGATTCTTTGTTTTCCATTCGCCGTCGTTCTTCGCAATGTTTTCCATTTCTGTAAAGGTTTGTATGTATCTCATATAAAATGTATTGTTTTGTTTACTTAATGTATCACATGTTTTAACTTCACTAAGACTTTACTCCTATTTAAGGGATTAATATTTTGCTTTAGCTTACTGAATAACTGTGTAAATTTTACATCCTTGTGTGATGATTATTTACGTTTTATTATAGATTTTGAAAGGCTAGTTTCTTTCATTATCTTTTTCAGACGCTGCATATTTATGTTAATTGGACACAGTCGCTAACCTGTGCCATCTGTTTAACACTGGTTAAGGCAGTTGTTAACTTGTTAAAATTCTGCTGTTTTGTCACGTCACAAAACCCACACATGATAATTTTTGTTTTATTTTGAACACAGTTTATTTGTCATTACTTTTGGTGGCATAAACGTATTTCAGCAGCACTATTCAGTATTATTCTTTTAATGTTTGTGTGGCCTGTGGTATCCACGCACTTGTATTTCAATGTTTTCTGATTTGGTTGGCTGTTGTTACCGCTACAATTATTTTTATAAACTGATTTACTGAATGTTAATTGTGTAGTTCTGTTACACAATATCCTGACACATTTATCTGCTGTTGGATTCATTATTACAAACTCAATTATTAATTATCTAAAGATTGATTCTTCAGTCTTCAAACTACATATTTTAAAATCATATCTATGATCATTATTTAATCAGTTGAGTTTTGTTTCATTACCTGACTTGATTTGGTAACTGCTTGATCGAATCACTCATCGAATACCTGTTGTGATTGTTATTTTATTTTGCGTTACCACGTCGTTATTTCAAGTGAAATTTGCTGCTTCACAGCACTTAAAATTTGTTAAAGCTATTTAATTATAATTTATTTAATTTTTATTACACACATCTTAGTATCTTTATTAATGAAATTTTAAATTTTTCACCAGGTATCATTCTGTACGTGACATTTGCATAGAGATCATTATCATATTTTATCATCGCATGGAAGCCATCATAAGGGCATTGAAAAATACATCTCGTCTCATTACATAATCTTGTGGAGGTCGCCTCTTTAGGTTACCACACATTATTCCCATTACATAATCTGAAATTAATCATAAATTTTTTTTCCTCTATCATTAACTACAATTATTTTATTTGGTTTCATTAATTATTACTCTTAAAATTTTTAAACAAACCAGTTCTTAACAGAAAATGTTTCACAGTTGTTTACTAAGGTAATTTTGTGGCTTCATTAGATTTTAGTTACATAACATTTTTGGGTTAACTTAAATATTTTGTACGTCAAATAATGGTACAATTACTTAGGATTTATTATTTTATTACAAATTTAGCACATCATTAGGATTAATATATTTCTGCGTTGGACAATTTTGGCTACTCAGTTTTAATTTGTTTGTAGTTAATTTAATTTATTAATATCTTTTTCAATGCATCATTTTACTTCAATTATTTATTCGATTTATTAGTCATCTTTATGTTTATTCACTACTTTCCCTATTATGATATTTATTTACAAATGACTTATTATGATTTTCTATTAGTTAAATTACAATTATTGCTGAAATCTTTTGCAGTTTCCCCCATAACTATATTTATCTAACGTAGTATTTATTTATTTAACTTTTTTTCACATAATTTACAACCTTAGTTCTACTTCTTGAATCAATATTCAGACTTTTGTTGGATTTATGGATGTTTCCCTGGGTGCTCCAAGTAGTTTTATGTTGATTTTTATTCTAACGTCTGTCCACACGCTTTTTCCAGTTTAATTTCTAGGTTTTGCCGTCTTCAGAATTTTTTCTAGTAGTTTCAGTTGATTATTTTTACTTACATTTTCACTTGATCTTCAATGCTAACTTTTTTATGGTTGTTTTCTTCTGTATTACTTAACTTTCTGGGTAGCAGCTCATTAGGACCCTTAATTGTTTGGTTTGTGTCGCAATGGATTAGCCACCCATAAGGACCCCTTGTCTTGCCATTTCTGTTTTTCCGATGACAGCTGATCTTCCCACCGCGATTGGGGCAGGATCCTATCCCTTACCTGGCTTGTCGCATTGGTATCTGCGAGAAGGAAGGTTCATATACCAGGGGTTAGGATTTTCCTCCCAATCAAGATTGAATCTGATGGATGAATGCAAATGAATGTTGGCTGTATCTGATTGTGTGATTGCGTGTGTGTTTGTGAGGGTATGAATCAGGGGACGTTCTGCTGGCCATTTTTCCATGCTATCTTTTTTTTTTTCTGAATTTCCAAATTGCCCGACCTTGTGTCCGTTTTCATTTCTTATTTTTGGTTTCTTTACTCTTTTATTCTGTCCCTTGTCCAGAGCTAATGTTCCCAAAGAGTCATGTTGCATTTTAATTTTTTTTCAAAAAAATTTCAATCTTCAGCCTCGGTAGCTTCAGTTTTATTTTTTTTTGTTCTCACATTTTTTTTCTTTCTTAGATTTAGCACCAGGAACACATGTTGTGAATCCAACACTGTTCAATCTTCATAATAATTTATCCTATTTTCTGTTATTTTCTTTCCATTATAACAATTTTAGGGGTTTATTTACATTTCTTTAATTCTACACTTAGATTATTAATCTATTCAAGTTTTGTCTTTGATGTTTTACTTATACTTTATTAAATTTTGTCGTGAGGTAATTAACATTTCTATGATTCCGATTTTATTACTGTTTTATTAATTAATTTCTGCATTTTATATTTATGCTACAATGATGATTAGACTATAAGTTACAAGAATATTATATTTACTAGGTTAAGGAAAGGATAATTAATACTTTTCAGAAGAACTCAATTTTAGATTTAAGTATATGCCGTTTACATTATTATTTTTTATTATCTTACTAAGTACAGGGTTATCTACTCTATGGCGATGCTATAGACTGCATTCTGTACCTTCTGTTTCTGGGACCCAACCAGAAGCTGTTATATGTGCAATCTTCAGCACATAGATTTTAATATTTAATTTTTACTCTGCAGTTTCAATTTTAGGTTAAGGATGATATTTTGACATTTTAGATTTAAGCTTACTCTGATGAATTTTTATGATTTTATTTTTTTTTTATCTGCATGATTGTCTAATTCATGGTGGTACCATGGAGTTATCTTGCAGGCCTGTTCTTAAGTGCAATTAAGAACTGTTAACTAGATGCATTCCGTTAGCGTCTTAGTTTATTCTATAGTATGATTTTCAGTTTTCATTTATGTCAAGAACTTTACTCATGATTTTAATTTTAGGTTTATGATTTACTCACAATATAACTTCACTATGATTCAGTAATTTTTCTCACGATTAACTTAATTTTTTTCTCGACCCCTAAATTAATATTTTTCTTTTTACTTTATGATGTTTCAATTACAATCACTTTTACCCTTTTTCAACCCTCTTATTTAACTTTTACTTTTACCCTCCTATGTCTATAACTTGCAACTTTTCTTTCTGTATGTAAACTTAAATGATTATATTTTGTTAATAACAGATTCCGCATCCTAGTGTAGCCAGAGTTTCCTGTCAACGCAGATCATTTACATTAGATCGTAGCAGCCATCTATTGGGCGAGAGCCACCTACACATTCGGACGAACCCGGACTCCTAGTAACACCGTTTAGACAGCTTCCTTCATCATATACTGTGACCTACCAAAATCTACGATTCTCGACAAACAGGTTTTTTATAAATTTCTCGAAATCATATTCATACTACATAAACTTGAAATCATCATTCCGCAAAAGTGATTAATAGTTTTCATGAAAATTTTAAGTGCATTAACAATATGTTATATTAAAAAGTAAACACAACGTAAATTCAATTTATCTCGATTTTCGCTGCTAAACTTTTACTAAAGTCTGTGTTAACAAATGTGTAGCTGGTGATTTTATTCTATAAGTATAATTTAGATTTTAAGCATTTAATTTTAATTACCTCTTACATTAAAAACACCAAATACAAAATAATTTGTTTTACAAACAAAATTTAGATTTGATTTCTATACTAGGCCGCGTTCCGAATCTTTTTTTTATATTCAAATTACAAAAACATCTCTTTTACATTTATTTCTCATAATCAAGTAATCTACTTAAAAAAAAATTATATATTTAAAGTTTTACTGATTAAAAAATTGGTCTTTCTATAAAATATCAATGTTCAAATATTTTCAAGGTTAAAAAATATATATATATACCTAAATTTATTTAACTAATTTATAAAAAAAGTTCTATAAATATCAATTTATATTTCACATCAATACAAATTTTAAAAAATGTTTTACTCAAAATCACTTTGTGCTTAACTAGACTTTTGTCATTGAAATCTGAAATATTGTAAAATAGTACGCTCGCATCCAAATTATTATCATAGCTTCCTTCACCATGACCCTTCAATTACGTCATTTCATCCTTCTCAATATACTCCTAGGCATTCACCAATTCGTAAAAACAACTCCTATTCACATTTTTCATGGGATTTACCTCTTTCCCGTCCAGGATACATTCATTTACGAATCCTCAATCCCTTTGATTTACACCGTCCCTTTAACAAACCCAACATCTTACTTTACTCAAGAACATGTCATCCCTTTCCCATCATGCACCTTCAACCAAAGCAACTCATCTTGTACTCCTGAGACTCCAGAATTTATGATTCCTCGCAACTTTACCCAATTTTTATTTACCCTAATCAACCAATCGTCTACTGTGGATCTTCAAGAAGAACAACCGACATGTCAAATGAAACAAGAACATCAGTGTCAACTCCCAAATGCTCTTCATAAATTATATAATGCGACAACTCACGTTTTGTTTAATCAAGATGAAAATGAACGACTTGAACCATCCCGCTCACGACGTACGCTGGATTTCATCGGACGTTTCCTTAGCTGGTGCTGTTCTGTTGCGACTACAGATGAATTACATGCAGTCGAATTTAATGAGCAGTTCCTAACACAACATCTAAACAACTTACAAGAACTTATTCACATAGACCACCGCCATTTAGCATCTACAACCAACAAATTCAACTCAACGATTCAAAAACTTCAACAATTATTTCATCAATCTGAACAAAATTTTAAAGATATTGCACTACACCTACAGGAACAAGAAACGCAAGAAACAAAAAACTGGTTTTCCATTCTTCATTATTTTTACTTTGCTTATCTACACATCTTCGTCTCCGCATATGATACTCACTACAACAAAATTAAACAGGACTGTTTTTCTCATCGAGTTCCAACAGATATTTTAACTTCACAAGTTCTACTTAATGATCTTCAAAAATTGCAAACCAAAATTCAACACCATAACAAAGAGTTAGCTATACCTTTGCGTCAACTTAAAAAATATCAGCATCTAAAGTTAACAACATGCAGTTTTTACAAGAAACAAATTCTAATAAAAATACAAATTCCGCTAAAAACATTGACTTCAAACTACGAACTGTACAAGTATTCACCTGTTCCTCTTCAATGGTACAAAGAATCATGCGTTTTATCAAGTGAACCTTGCTACATTATCAATTCAACGTCCAGGGTGCAAATTATTGAACATTCCTCTCCAACTTGCCAACCAGACAAAGGATTATGCTTACTGCCTCGCCACACGTCAAATCCAATGTTAAAATCATCTTGCCTACGACAAATCATCCAGGGAGCTTCAATTCAAGAATGGCAGAAGTTTTGTGTTTTCCATCGTACACCATCAATGTTGATGTCCATCTTTGAGAAGTCACCAGTTGAATTTCTAATCACCAATATTCTTCCTAATACTACTATTAATTGTCCTAAATCCTCAATCCTTCTTACTCCTGTTAACATCGGCGTCACTCATGTACAACTGCCTTGTAACTGTACACTACAACATAATCTCAAAACCCTTATCCACACTGTTTTTCCTTGTGACTATAGATCTCCTACAAGTTTCCAGTTGAAACACTTCATCCCATTATCATGGACCAATATTCCTACACTACCTTTTTTACATTTTGTTGATTACTCGCCACCTATGACAAACAATTTGTCCTACATCCTCAACCAGCATTGGAACACATCCTTCCCAATTATAAATCAAATCGATCCTTTACCCGCAAACTTAAACAAACCCATTAAATTACCTAATGACTGGAGTACTATTATAACCCAAACATATTTTCATCAAATTATACTGTATTCATGGTTAAGCGTGATAACACTTTTAAATGTATATGTACTTTTTAAAATAAAATTAATGTCACAAATCAATAATCAGGCTAAGTCACCCAGTATAACGATATCAACTTTGCGATAAAATCTTAATTGTTCTTATTTCAAATAATATAACTAATTGCAAATGCCTGCCTTTAAATAAATTATAACTATCTTGTTAAAGTCATACTTAGTAAAATGTAAAGTTTACTTGATTATTTTTTCTCAACATACGAAAGGAGATGTTCTTGTTTTAGGTATACACACTTGTATTGCCCAGAGATGGAAATTTTCTGTAGGGGGGGAGGTGTAAGATATTTCAAGATTTCTTGAAACATCTTACAATAGCAGACAGGTTTGTCTGTTAAATTTTTTTTTAAATTCAAATAATTTTTTTAAGTGTCAATAAATTGTTTAGACACCCTGTAATTTTATTTCATTTTATAAATTTTATTAATCAATTTTATATTAAAATCATTGTTAACTAGAAGTTCTGTATTGAATTTTTCTAAAGCGAATATCCGGTGTTATATTACTTGGTTTTTTTCCGTTAATATTTTTCCTCGCTAACGTTACGTTAGGCTTAAATGGGTTTTATAATATGTGTAATTGTTCTTATAATTGAATTTCCATCTCTGTCGATACAATCGACCGTCGCGTGATATGTTCTCTGTACTTACGATTTACGCTGACGCTTCTTTTTTTGTACATTGAACCGTCTTTTTCAATGTCAACGTTTAACTTTTCTCGTGCATTAATTTTTTCTTATATTCTACGCTTTTGCTTTGTAGCTGTGGACGAGTGAACATCCTTATAAGCTCCAGGTAATTTATCTATAATGATTTTCTTTAAACTATATCTAAAATTTAAATTTAAAATGATTATTTAATCCCGGTTAGGATTTTGGCTAAAATTTAATACGGCATGTTTTTATTTTAAGATATTTGGTGAATTTAATGTAAAACTATTTCCCCGATAATTTTTAAGTAATATTTTTAATAATTATTATAAAAGTTTAGATTTGGTATGCTCTTCGCATTCCAACTTAATATTAAAATTTAAAATCAGTATTTTTCTCAATTTCTTTTTTTTATTATTATTTCACATTAAATTTTTGGTTGTAATAATTTTTACGGAGAAGATGTTTTGTTTTTCAAATGCTTCTACCAACTTTAAGATATTCCAATGACCACTTCAAATGGTCACTTTTCAGTGTCAGTCGCTTCGACTTTAAACTTTTCTCTTCTTAATTTTAATCTTTTTTTAAAACTATTTTTATGTGGAAGTCAGTTCGAACAATTTCAAACAGACCTTGTTTTTCATTGTTTAATTTCTTCTTATTTCATTCTAAAAAAAATAAGTCATAGTTTTTTTTGAAATGTAACATTGTTTCTTTTGTAAAGAATTTTTTTTTGATTATAGATTTTCTAAAGTAGATTTTTTTGAAGTTTTTTTATACGAGTTTTTTTTTACATTTTTTTTGTTAAATTTTGTCTTTAAAATTAATTGCCGAATAGTTTATTTGTTTAAGTTTTCCTTTAAATAGTTTCTTGTTTTAAATGGTTTGTTAACTGATTTTCAAATAAAAATACGTCACCTTTATTTCTAATATTCAAATTTAAATTTTCTTTCAATTCATCTGTTTAATTCAATTCTAGGTAGTTTCTTCAATTTAATTCTTATATTTTCTTTTTGTAAAGCCAAGTTTTAATTTTAATCCGATATTTAAATATTTTTTTATTAATGATTTCTAAATTTTAACTAAATAATTTTAATAAATTTTTTTTATGAAATTTTTAAATGATTTTGTCCGGTAATTTTCTTTCTTTAAATCGTCCATCTGACAAACACTAGACTAGTTCCGTTCTAACTTATTATTTATTTATAATCCTTAAATTAAGTACCTTTCAATTATTTTGGTTAGCATTGACAAGTTTCTGTAGTTATTTTTATTGTTTTTGTTTGTCCCCGTTATTTTGATTCGTTTAATTCTATCTAAGTTATTATTACATTTTTATAACTACTATTAGATTTATTAATCACTTATCATTAATAATTTTTTTTATTAAAATGTAGAAAAAAACATATTTTACTTTAGTTTCAATTTTTTTTGTTTAAGTTTAGTTTTAAATAAATTAATATTTTATTATTTTTCACTCCAAGTTGTCTGTGTAATATTTTTCATTCTTAGACCCGAGATTGATTTTTAAATCACACCTTCGCTCTTCCAACAGCGAGTTTAGCTCTACCTGCTAGAATTTCTGGGTTATGCTTTGCATAGATTCAGAGAATGGAAATTTGGATTTTCTCTGCCGAATCCTATTGCCGTTTTCCTTAGGCAGAGTGGTGGAGGTTTTTCTATGCCCCTAAGTACCAGTTTGGCTGTGTTTTCATTTCAGTGTCTGGTGAAACACAGTTGAGCCGTTACTTTCTTTTTTTAGTCTGTAGCTACACTACATTTTGTCTGGTGAAGTTCGCTGTGCTTGTACCTCTTACTTAGTATGGTGGTTGTCGTCTACTTCGGTGGATATTCCTCCTTACTTAGTTTGATGTCTAGCACCTTACTTTGCCATGCGAAATCTAGTGGAGGCTTCGTCTTTCTACATTACATAATCTAACGTCTAAGTTGAAATACGTTACTGTGGGTTTTTGTTTCATATCTGGCGCTGCATTTCAGTTTGTATTAATAATTATCTCTGTTCACCGTAAGCTGACGCTATCTGTCTTTTTTCCATTGTACTATTCTAGCCTGTGTTGAATTTTATTTCTGGTAATTTATTTATGTACGTTTTTTCCTTGTTCGTGTACACTCTTGGTTGTATTGTGAAATCGAACGGTCGCTTACATTAATATGTTTCGCCGATTTTATACTTTTATTCTTTTAGTTAAAGAATGTCGTTTTTATTTTAAACTGTTGCGTGATTATTATTGCTGATGTGTACACAAATTATAATTAGTTAAATTGCAATTATGATTAGTCTTTTTATCTGCTGTTTTTTTTTAAATCTTTTTTATGATGTTACGTAATTTGTAAAAGTCTTTACCGGGTTTGTGTTTTACCATTTTGGTTATGAAAATTATCTTGGTTTCACCGGCTAAATTTATTTTGTGTTCTACTCTGGGACTGTTCTTCGGCTATAGGAGATTCGGCTATAGGAGATTTCAACTATGGGTTCATTTCGGTTCAGGAATATTTTCTGTTCTAACAATTTGGAGGGTTGAAGTTTGGATAGCTGTGCCATTCACCTTACCTTGCACAAGTTTGGTTCCGGAGGATGACTCTCCCGGGTTCGATTCCTGAATCTAGAAAATTTGGCTGCTAACATATGTCACTTCCTGCAGTGGCTGTTTAATCTATTCTACTGTTTATTTGGCCGATGATCATCGATTCTATCCTGGAAGGTTTGATTTCTGCAAATCGGTATGTTTGGTTAAAATTTTCTTTTGGGGAAAATCTCTGTTGTTTCTACTTGAACATTTCTGCGCTCGTCAGGAATGTTTGCCTGTACTGTGCATGTCATGTACGGAAAATATTGGTGAACGAACTTGCCTATTACTTAACTTAAAAATATTTAAAATCAAAAATTTATCATGTTTTCCTCTTTTATAATGAATATTCTTTATTTATAATCTTGGCGTTTATTATAAATTTTATAATTTTTTTATATATTTTTGTTTTTCTTATTGTCTTTAATAATTTTGTAAAAGCTACCATGGTACGCAATGCATTTATAAAAAAAAACTATTATGATATCATACTATTAACAGACAATGATCTGATCTGATGCAAAATTTATTCTTCCATTAAAAAGTTTTTTACTATAGTAAATTCTTCAAAAATAAATAAATCAGTTTAATTTTGGTAAAATTGTATCTGTTACAATGAAAACTTAAAATATCTAACTGAAACTTATTATTCATTAAATATTGCAGTTTAAATTCATTTGTGAGATTCTCTTAAAATTTTCCTGAAGTTATTTATTCAGGCACTTAATTCTGTAATAACTATATTGTGTTCATATTACTATTTTTTTTTGCTTTTATTTTAAAAAGAAACAACTTGGATTTGTTACTAATTAATTAATATTATTATATTTCTTGTGTGATTTTTTTTTATGCAATTATAATCATATGCAACAACAACTCTTTTTTTTTTTGCTGCCTTATGTTTTTTGTCCACCCCTGGGCCAACCTATCGATGTGGATAGAGGGGGGTTAGTTTGTACAGTGGTCCAAGTCGCTGTCCTGTTTGTGACAGTTCTGGGTTCTTGGTGTCCGGTGTCCGACCTTTGATGTTTTTGGTGGCGTGTTGTGCCCATGACATCATGGTCTGTGTTTACAGGCATTTTTGTGCCTTTTGTTTGCTGCCGTGGTGCAGTGGTCATGTTGGTGGACACGTTTTTGGTTTCTGTCACGGTGTTTGTGTGACAGTGTGTCGTGTGTGGTGCACACTTGTTTTTTTTGGGTAAATATTTTTGATTATAAGCTGTTGTTGTTGTATATGTGATAAAATTTTGTTTAAGTAAAAATGTATTTTAGTAATTGTAAAGAATTTTCAGATTTACTGCCGCTGTGAGATGCTGTTAGAGCTATTTAGTGTTGTTTATTGTCATCGCTTTTCTTGTAATGTTTTTTGAAATTTTTTTTTTGAAATAGCTGATTGCTTTTAGAGTTGTAATTTTCTTGTCACTAATTTTTTTTTTTAAATGTTGCTGACATTTTCAGAGTTGCTGTTTCGAGTTGTTTTATTGTCGCTAATTGTTAATGTTAAAATTTTTTTGATGTTGAATATTTTTTTTAGCGTTAAATTTTTTTCTTGTGGCTGATTTGTTTTCGAGGCCCTGATCTGTTCTGAGTTGCTGTTATGGTGTTCGCAAATATTTTCTTATCTGCTGCTAAATTTTTTTTGATGTTACTATTTTGTTTTAGACTTGCAGTTTTTTTGAGTAGCTGATGTGTTTGGATTTACTGTCACGGCGATGTGTGTTCCGAGGTGTTTTGGTTTTAGGTTTTGTGCGAAACACACACCAAGCCTGATGTGGAAGGTTGGTGCTGTTGTTCGTTTTTGTGTCGTAGTGGTTGGGTGCTCGTGTTTCTTTCTGTTTTGGTCTTGTGGTGTTTTGCTATTTCATTTTTGTTTCAGCTTTCTGTTAGTCGCCTTTGGTTGTGGTCTGGTGGCGAAGTGTGGTTGTCGCTATGAGCGAATTTTGTTTTTGTTTTCCCCTTTCGGTTGGTGGCCTTTGTGGTCGACCAAGCCCCTCCCCTTTTGTAAGTCCTTGTGACTCCCTCCCTTTTTCCCCCTGTCCCTCTTCGCTTTCCCAGTACCTGTTTTGTATTTGGCCTTTTGTTTTCATTTTGTTGTCTCGACTTCAGTCAGCTGGTTTTCTTTCAGATGTTACACGGAGCTACCTTCATTTGTGATCACCACTTCTGGTACGGCGGTTGTTGCCGTGTTGTGGTCGATAGTTTTGTTGTGTCGAGGCGAAAGTTTTGCGATCGCCCTTTCTATTCCCGATTTGTCTTTTCCCCTGCCCCCTTCCCGAAACCTTACCCTCCCCTTTTTCCCTTTTGCCATGTTGTGGTTACCCTTTGTGGGTGTTTGTGGTTACCCTTTGTGGGTGTTTGTTGTTACCCTTTCCCCTGTTTACCCTTTACCCTTTGTTGGTTGTTGGACGAGTTAGGGAGGCGTCCTTAACTTCTCCCGGTGTTGTGGGCCTGTTGCTTCGTGCATCCCACTTTCGGGTGTTTCGAGGTTTCTCCTCGAACCCCGCTACGCTTCGGCGTTTCTGAGCTTCTGTGCGTCGTTAGTCGTTGACTAATTTTTGGTGTTTTGTTTTTGGTTTCGGGGCTTTGCCGATTTCGACTTTGTTGTTAGGTGGTATCGGGGTTGTTGTATGGGCGACAACTTCCGGTACCATTGCTGCGTTGTGGAGAGGGGTGCTTGAGGGGCTTCCCTTTGTTGGGCGGTTTCCTTGAGCATTGCTTCTCGGAGAGGGGTGTCGTGGTACCTCCCCTTAGTTGGGTGGGTGCTTCCGATGCCGCTTCTCGGAGGGAGGTTTCGGAGTGTCTTCCCTTTGTTGGGCGGGCATTTCCGATTCCTGCTCTCGAGGGTCGTCCGTGCTTCCGGGTCTCCGTGCTTCTTCCCTTAGTTGGGCGGATAGTAGTGGGGAGACGGTGGTTCTGGCGCACCCAAAAATTTTTTTTTCTAAATTTGTCCATTGTTCTGTCGGTGTTTTGTAGTCGCAGTCTCTGTATTGTGAGTCGTCGTCGTCGTCGTCGTCGCTCCTCTTGCTTGGCCAAACAAAGCCATTTCTTAGCTTTGTTTGTTCTTGGCGGGGGGAGTCTGTAACGTCTAAGTTGAAATACGTTACTGTGGGTTTTTGTTTCATATCTGGCGCTGCATTTCAGTTTGTATTAATAATTATCTCTGTTCACCGTAAGCTGACGCTATCTGTCTTTTTTCCATTGTACTATTCTAGCCTGTGTTGAATTTTATTTCTGGTAATTTATTTATGTACGTTTTTTCCTTGTTCGTGTACACTCTTGGTTGTATTGTGAAATCGAACGGTCGCTTACATTAATATGTTTCGCCGATTTTATACTTTTATTCTTTTAGTTAAAGAATGTCGTTTTTATTTTAAACTGTTGCGTGATTATTATTGCTGATGTGTACACAAATTATAATTAGTTAAATTGCAATTATGATTAGTCTTTTTATCTGCTGTTTTTTTTTTAAATCTTTTTTATGATGTTACGTAATTTGTAAAAGTCTTTACCGGGTTTGTGTTTTACCATTTTGGTTATGAAAATTTTCTTGGTTTCACCGGCTAAATTTATTTTGTGTTCTACTCTGGGACTGTTCTTCGGCTATAGGAGATTCGGCTATAGGAGATTTCAACTATGGGTTCATTTCGGTTCAGGAATATTTTCTGTTCTAACAATTTGGAGGGTTGAAGTTTGGATGGCTGTGCCATTCACCTTACCTTGCACAAGTTTGGTTCCGGAGGATGACTCTCCCGGGTTCGATTCCGGAATCTAGAAAATTTGGCTGCTAACATATGTCACTTCCTGCAGTGGCTGTTTAATCTATTCTACTGTTTATTTGGCCGATGATCATCGATTCTATCCTGGAAGGTTTGATTTCTGCAAACCGGTATGTTTGGTTAAAATTTTCTTTTGGGGAAAATCTCTGTTGTTTCTACTTGAACATTTCTGCGCTCGTCAGGAATGTTTGCCTGTACTGTGCATGTCATGTACGGAAAATATTGGTGAACGAACTTGCCTATTACTTAACTTAAAAATATTTAAAATCAAAAATTTATCATGTTTTCCTCTTTTATAATGAATATTCTTTATTTATAATCTTGGCGTTTATTATTATAAATTTTATAATTTTTTTATATATTTTTGTTTTTCTTATTGTCTTTAATAATTTTGTAAAAGCTACCATGGTACGCAATGCATTTATAAAAAAAAAAACTATTATGATATCATACTATTAACAGACAATGATCTGATCTGATGCAAAATTTATTCTTCCATTAAAAAGTTTTTTACTATAGTAAATTCTTCAAAAATAAATAAATCAGTTTAATTTTGGTAAAATTGTATCTGTTACAATGAAAACTTAAAATATCTAACTGAAACTTATTATTCATTAAATATTGCAGTTTAAATTCATTTGTGAGATTCTCTTAAAATTTTCCTGAAGTTATTTATTCAGGCACTTAATTCTGTAATAACTATATTGTGTTCATATTACTATTTTTTTTTGCTTTTATTTTAAAAAGAAACAACTTGAATTTGTTACTAATTAATTAATATTATTATATTTCTTGTGTGATTTTTTTTTATGCAATTATAATCATATGCAACAACAACTCTTTTTTTTTTTGCTGCCTTATGTTTTTTGTCCACCCCTGGGCCAACCTATCGATGTGGATAGAGAGGGGAGGTGACAAAGTGGTCGCAGAGTACGTGGTTTTGATTTGGACCATTTAGTTGGTACAGTGGTCCAAGTCGCTGTCCTGTTTGTGACAGTTCTGGGTTCTTGGTGTCCGGTGTCCGACCTTTGATGTTTTTGGTGGCGTGTTGTGCCCATGACATCATGGTCTGTGTTTACAGGCATTTTTGTGCCTTTTGTTCGCTGCCGTGGTGCAGTGGTCATGTTGGTGGACACGTTTTTGGTTTCTGTCACGGTGTTTGTGTGACAGTGTGTCGTGTGTGGTGCACACTTGTTTTTTTTTGGGTAAATATTTTTGATTATAAGCTGTTGTTGTTGTATATGTGATAAAATTTTGTTTAAGTAAAAATGTATTTTAGTAATTGTAAAGAATTTTCAGATTTACTGCCGCTGTGAGATGCTGTTAGAGCTATTTAGTGTTGTTTATTGTCATCGCTTTTCTTGTAATGTTTTTTGAAATTTTTTTTTTTGAAATAGCTGATTGCTTTTAGAGTTGTAATTTTCTTGTCACTAATTTTTTTTTTTAAATGTTGCTGACATTTTCAGAGTTGCTGTTTCGAGTTGTTTTATTGTCGCTAATTGTTAATGTTAAAATTTTTTTGATGTTGAATATTTTTTTTAGCGTTAAATTTTTTTCTTGTGGCTGATTTGTTTTCGAGGCCCTGATCTGTTCTGAGTTGCTGTTATGGTGTTCGCAAATATTTTCTTATCTGCTGCTAAATTTTTTTTGATGTTACTATTTTGTTTTAGACTTGCAGTTTTTTTGAGTAGCTGATGTGTTTGGATTTACTGTCACGGCGATGTGTGTTCCGAGGTGTTTTGGTTTTAGGTTTTGTGCGAAACACACACCAAGCCTGATGTGGAAGGTTGGTGCTGTTGTTCGTTTTTGTGTCGTAGTGGTTGGGTGCTCGTGTTTCTTTCTGTTTTGGTCTTGTGGTGTTTTGCTATTTCATTTTTGTTTCAGCTTTCTGTTAGTCGCCTTTGGTTGTGGTCTGGTGGCGAAGTGTGGTTGTCGCTATGAGCGAATTTTGTTTTTGTTTTCCCCTTTCGGTTGGTGGCCTTTGTGGTCGACCAAGCCCCTCCCCTTTTGTAAGTCCTTGTGACTCCCTCCCTTTTTCCCCCTGTCCCTCTTCGCTTTCCCAGTACCTGTTTTGTATTTGGCCTTTTGTTTTCATTTTGTTGTCTCGACTTCAGTCAGCTGGTTTTCTTTCAGATGTTACACGGAGCTACCTTCATTTGTGATCACCACTTCTGGTACGGCGGTTGTTGCCGTGTTGTGGTCGATAGTTTTGTTGTGTCGAGGCGAAAGTTTTGCGATCGCCCTTTCTATTCCCGATTTGTCTTTTCCCCTGCCCCCTTCCCGAAACCTTACCCTCCCCTTTTTCCCTTTTGCCATGTTGTGGTTACCCTTTGTGGGTGTTTGTGGTTACCCTTTGTGGGTGTTTGTTGTTACCCTTTCCCCTGTTTACCCTTTACCCTTTGTTGGTTGTTGGACGAGTTAGGGAGGCGTCCTTAACTTCTCCCGGTGTTGTGGGCCTGTTGCTTCGTGCATCCCACTTTCGGGTGTTTCGAGGTTTCTCCTCGAACCCCGCTACGCTTCGGCGTTTCTGAGCTTCTGTGCGTCGTTAGTCGTTGACTAATTTTTGGTGTTTTGTTTTTGGTTTCGGGGCTTTGCCGATTTCGACTTTGTTGTTAGGTGGTATCGGGGTTGTTGTATGGGCGACAACTTCCGGTACCATTGCTGCGTTGTGGAGAGGGGTGCTTGAGGGGCTTCCCTTTGTTGGGCGGTTTCCTTGAGCATTGCTTCTCGGAGAGGGGTGTCGTGGTACCTCCCCTTAGTTGGGTGGGTGCTTCCGATGCCGCTTCTCGGAGGGAGGTTTCGGAGTGTCTTCCCTTTGTTGGGCGGGCATTTCCGATTCCTGCTCTCGAGGGTCGTCCGTGCTTCCGGGTCTCCGTGCTTCTTCCCTTAGTTGGGCGGATAGTAGTGGGGAGACGGTGGTTCTGGCGCACCCAAAAATTTTTTTTTCTAAATTTGTCCATTGTTCTGTCGGTGTTTTGTAGTCGCAGTCTCTGTATTGTGAGTCGTCGTCGTCGTCGTCGTCGCTCCTCTTGCTTGGCCAAACAAAGCCATTTCTTAGCTTTGTTTGTTCTTGGCGGGGGGAGTCTGTAACGTCTAAGTTGAAATACGTTACTGTGGGTTTTTGTTTCATATCTGGCGCTGCATTTCAGTTTGTATTAATAATTATCTCTGTTCACCGTAAGCTGACGCTATCTGTCTTTTTTCCATTGTACTATTCTAGCCTGTGTTGAATTTTATTTCTGGTAATTTATTTATGTACGTTTTTTCCTTGTTCGTGTACACTCTTGGTTGTATTGTGAAATCGAACGGTCGCTTACATTAATATGTTTCGCCGATTTTATACTTTTATTCTTTTAGTTAAAGAATGTCGTTTTTATTTTAAACTGTTGCGTGATTATTATTGCTGATGTGTACACAAATTATAATTAGTTAAATTGCAATTATGATTAGTCTTTTTATCTGCTGTTTTTTTTTTAAATCTTTTTTATGATGTTACGTAATTTGTAAAAGTCTTTACCGGGTTTGTGTTTTACCATTTTGGTTATGAAAATTTTCTTGGTTTCACCGGCTAAATTTATTTTGTGTTCTACTCTGGGACTGTTCTTCGGCTATAGGAGATTCGGCTATAGGAGATTTCAACTATGGGTTCATTTCGGTTCAGGAATATTTTCTGTTCTAACAATTTGGAGGGTTGAAGTTTGGATAGCTGTGCCATTCACCTTACCTTGCACAAGTTTGGTTCCGGAGGATGACTCTCCCGGGTTCGATTCCGGAATCTAGAAAATTTGGCTGCTAACATATGTCACTTCCTGCAGTGGCTGTTTAATCTATTCTACTGTTTATTTGGCCGATGATCATCTATTCTATCCTGGAAGGTTTGATTTCTGCAAACCGGTATGTTTGGTTAAAATTTTCTTTTGGGGAAAATCTCTGTTGTTTCTACTTGAACATTTCTGCGCTCGTCAGGAATGTTTGCCTGTACTGTGCATGTCATGTACGGAAAATATTGGTGAACGAACTTGCCTATTACTTAACTTAAAAATATTTAAAATCAAAAATTTATCATGTTTTCCTCTTTTATAATGAATATTCTTTATTTATAATCTTGGCGTTTATTATTATAAATTTTATAATTTTTTTATATATTTTTGTTTTTCTTATTGTCTTTAATAATTTTGTAAAAGCTACCATGGTACGCAATGCATTTATAAAAAAAAACTATTATGATATCATACTATTAACAGACAATGATCTGATCTGATGCAAAATTTATTCTTCCATTAAAAAGTTTTTTACTATAGTAAATTCTTCAAAAATAAATAAATCAGTTTAATTTTGGTAAAATTGTATCTGTTACAATGAAAACTTAAAATATCTAACTGAAACTTATTATTCATTAAATATTGCAGTTTAAATTCATTTGTGAGATTCTCTTAAAATTTTCCTGAAGTTATTTATTCAGGCACTTAATTCTGTAATAACTATATTGTGTTCATATTACTATTTTTTTTTGCTTTTATTTTAAAAAGAAACAACTTGGATTTGTTACTAATTAATTAATATTATTATATTTCTTGTGTGATTTTTTTTTATGCAATTATAATCATATGCAACAACAACTCTTTTTTTTTTTGCTGCCTTATGTTTTTTGTCCACCCCTGGGCCAACCTATCGATGTGGATAGAGAGGGGAGGTGATAAGTTTTATTTTGATACATATTTTTTTGTTTCTGTTAAACACAATAATAGCGTAGGTCAAAAATGATTTGTCTAGTAACGTCTTGTCAAGTCTATTTTTCGTTGATTTAGGATCTGTTAGTTAAAGGGAAATTTATAAGCAGTATTTATATCTTCTACACAGGCAGTGTAAAAATATAACTTTTAACACCTGATTCGTACAGATGAGATAAATAAAAAATAATTTGGCGACAGCAATCGCTTACTTGTCGTAGCGAAAGTATAAGCAGAAAAATTACGATCCCGATAGCTGTGATTTTATAGAGTTTTAGGCCTGTAATCAGTGTTTATGTAGGCAGCTTGTTCGAATATTACAATTTTATAAGCATTTTCAGATGCGACTTTTTAACGTTCCGAAACCGAACAATTCATGCGTTCTCTTAAGCAAGGTAGGCTAATAAAATTACTTATTTTCAAACCAATTTGTCACTAAACTAAAATGCTGGCTGTTGAAATTGTTGTGCAATGAAAATTGTATTTTAGGTAAGCAGCGGACAAGGTGGTTTGAACCTCTAAAATGTTTTTTGAGTGAGATGAGTTGAATTGGTTTACATGGTCTTCTCACAGCGTTTATAATTATACTTATCAGAATGCCAGTCCTTCGGAAAATCGTGTACTTTCGACTCTCCGAATGACACCTGTATTTCATTATCAACAGGGTTTGATTGTAAAATGAAATGCATGAATCTCAGATGAGATAACTCTGGCTAGTGTCGTTTATACCTCTACCTCTTCTGTTCATACGTGCTTTAAACATATAATTGGCTGACCCTGTGATAAACATGAATACATATTTACGGTCAGGAACTAGCAAATTACGTGCAAAAAATGTTTACCACTCTACCTTTTCATTATGGCCACAATAAATTTCATCCATCTTAAAATACAGGAACTAATGAAATAAGAGTAAAGCCAGAAAACCTTTTATGAAAATACATCGGCCTATATATCATCATTTTGTCAGACCGTTGATTTTTATTTTTCGACTAATGCTCGTTGGTAGAGCAAAATAGTTTTCTTGTTATAAAACCGATTAATGAGGTATATCTTCTTACCCGGTAGGACATTGACTTTGTTTCGTCTCAAGATATTTTGAATTAGAATTTTCAGTTGCCTTCTACGTATCGTAATATTTATTTACAGTTATATAAAATCATTCCCTTAAAAATATGATACATTACTGGCCAAAATTTATGTTACAAAAATCGAACAACTAGGAAAATAGATAACTCCCTTTTGTTTATTTTTCTTTGTGTCGGTATCGAATGAACACTCGTGATTTTTTAAAAAACCGTGTTAACATTTAGCAGCAAATGAAACCAATTTTTAATTTCCTGAAGAACTCGAAAGATCTCTACAATATGGTAGCCTACTACATATTTCGTAAGTGATATTTAACTAGAAACTATAAATCTCATTAAAAGGTACCTTCATATGTTCTGCCCTACCGTTAACTAGAAGTTGACATTGGGTGTGGACTTTATATTACAATCACACTCGACGTGACGCCCAGAATCAGTACGGACCAATCAGAACGCAGCATATCCTGACGAATGACGTAACGCTCAAGACACTTTGTCATTGGTTGACATCGGTGTGACGTAGTACAGTAATATAAACTCTCTGATTGGACAATATTAACCAATCAAAATGACGCAAAAGAAGACATCTGATTGGTTAAAACTGGGCTTTCTTATTGGCCGAAAATACGAGACTCTGATTGGGCAATTATTACCTGAGCCGTTGACGTCACATGCGCATCACACTCAACTTGGCCCGACTTACTCACGCAACCCTAATAGATCGTTTGTTGAATACCAGTTTTATTTTGATACGTACATATTTTTTTGTTTCTGTTAAACACAATAATAGCGTAGGTCAAAAATGATTTGTCTAGTAACGTCTTGTCAAGTCTATTTTTCGTTGATTTAGGATCTGTTAGTTAAAGGGAAATTTATAAGCAGTATTTATATCTTCTACACAGGCAGTGTAAAAATATAACTTTTAACACCTGATTCGTACAGATGAGATAAATAAAAAATAATTTGGCGACAGCAATCGCTTACTTGTCGTAGCGAAAGTATAAGCAGAAAAATTACGATCCCGATAGCTGTGATTTTATAGAGTTTTAGGCCTGTAATCAGTGTTTATGTAGGCAGCTTGTTCGAATATTACAATTTTATAAGCATTTTCAGATGCGACTTTTTAACGTTCCGAAACCGAACAATTCATGCGTTCTCTTAAGCAAGGTAGGTTAATAAAATTACTTATTTTCAAACCAATTTGTCACTAAACTAAAATGCTGGCTGTTGAAATTGTTGTGCAATGAAAATTGTATTTTAGGTAAGCAGCGGACAAGGTGGTTTGAACCTCTAAAATGTTTTTTGAGTGAGATGAGTTGAATTGGTTTACATGGTCTTCTCACAGCGTTTATAATTATACTTATCAGAATGCCAGTCCTTCGGAAAATCGTGTACTTTCGACTCTCCGAATGACACCTGTATTTCATTATCAACAGGGTTTGATTGTAAAATGAAATGCATGAATCTCAGATGAGATAACTCTGGCTAGTGTCGTTTATACCTCTACCTCTTCTGTTCATACGTGCTTTAAACATATAATTGGCTGACCCTGTGATAAACATGAATACATATTTACGGTCAGGAACTAGCAAATTACGTGCAAAAAATGTTTACCACTCTACCTTTTCATTATGGCCACAATAAATTTCATCCATCTTAAAATACAGGAACTAATGAAATAAGAGTAAAGCCAGAAAACCTTTTATGAAAATACATCGGCCTATATATCATCATTTTGTCAGACCGTTGATTTTTATTTTTCGACTAATGCTCGTTGGTAGAGCAAAATAGTTTTCTTGTTATAAAACCGATTAATGAGGTATATCTTCTTACCCGGTAGGACATTGACTTTGTTTCGTCTCAAGATATTTTGAATTAGAATTTTCAGTTGCCTTCTACGTATCGTAATATTTATTTACAGTTATATAAAATCATTCCCTTAAAAATATGATACATTACTGGCCAAAATTTATGTTACAAAAATCGAACAACTAGGAAAATAGATAACTCCCTTTTGTTTATTTTTCTTTGTGTCGGTATCGAATGAACACTCGTGATTTTTTAAAAAACCGTGTTAACATTTAGCAGCAAATGAAACCAATTTTTAATTTCCTGAAGAACTCGAAAGATCTCTACAATATGGTAGCCTACTACATATTTCGTAAGTGATATTTAACTAGAAACTATAAATCTCATTAAAAGGTACCTTCATATGTTCTGCCCTACCGTTAACTAGAAGTTGACATTGGGTGTGGACTTTATATTACAATCACACTCGACGTGACGCCCAGAATCAGTACGGACCAATCAGAACGCAGCATATCCTGACGAATGACGTAACGCTCAAGACACTTTGTCATTGGTTGACATCGGTGTGACGTAGTACAGTAATATAAACTCTCTGATTGGACAATATTAACCAATCAAAATGACGCAAAAGAAGACATCTGATTGGTTAAAACTGGGCTTTCTTATTGGCCGAAAATACGAGACTCTGATTGGGCAATTATTACCTGAGCCGTTGACGTCACATGCGCATCACACTCAACTTGGCCCGACTTACTCACGCAACCCTAATAGATCGTTTGTTGAATACCAGTTTTATTTTGATACGTACATATTTTTTTGTTTCTGTTAAACACAATAATAGCGTAGGTCAAAAATGATTTGTCTAGTAACGTCTTGTCAAGTCTATTTTTCGTTGATTTAGGATCTGTTAGTTAAAGGGAAATTTATAAGCAGTATTTATATCTTCTACACAGGCAGTGTAAAAATATAACTTTTAACACCTGATTCGTACAGATGAGATAAATAAAAAATAATTTGGCGACAGCAATCGCTTACTTGTCGTAGCGAAAGTATAAGCAGAAAAATTACGATCCCGATAGCTGTGATTTTATAGAGTTTTAGGCCTGTAATCAGTGTTTATGTAGGCAGCTTGTTCGAATATTACAATTTTATAAGCATTTTCAGATGCGACTTTTTAACGTTCCGAAACCGAACAATTCATGCGTTCTCTTAAGCAAGGTAGGTTAATAAAATTACTTATTTTCAAACCAATTTGTCACTAAACTAAAATGCTGGCTGTTGAAATTGTTGTGCAATGAAAATTGTATTTTAGGTAAGCAGCGGACAAGGTGGTTTGAACCTCTAAAATGTTTTTTGAGTGAGATGAGTTGAATTGGTTTACATGGTCTTCTCACAGCGTTTATAATTATACTTATCAGAATGCCAGTCCTTCGGAAAATCGTGTACTTTCGACTCTCCGAATGACACCTGTATTTCATTATCAACAGGGTTTGATTGTAAAATGAAATGCATGAATCTCAGATGAGATAACTCTGGCTAGTGTCGTTTATACCTCTACCTCTTCTGTTCATACGTGCTTTAAACATATAATTGGCTGACCCTGTGATAAACATGAATACATATTTACGGTCAGGAACTAGCAAATTACGTGCAAAAAATGTTTACCACTCTACCTTTTCATTATGGCCACAATAAATTTCATCCATCTTAAAATACAGGAACTAATGAAATAAGAGTAAAGCCAGAAAACCTTTTATGAAAATACATCGGCCTATATATCATCATTTTGTCAGACCGTTGATTTTTATTTTTCGACTAATGCTCGTTGGTAGAGCAAAATAGTTTTCTTGTTATAAAACCGATTAATGAGGTATATCTTCTTACCCGGTAGGACATTGACTTTGTTTCGTCTCAAGATATTTTGAATTAGAATTTTCAGTTGCCTTCTACGTATCGTAATATTTATTTACAGTTATATAAAATCATTCCCTTAAAAATATGATACATTACTGGCCAAAATTTATGTTACAAAAATCGAACAACTAGGAAAATAGATAACTCCCTTTTGTTTATTTTTCTTTGTGTCGGTATCGAATGAACACTCGTGATTTTTTAAAAAACCGTGTTAACATTTAGCAGCAAATGAAACCAATTTTTAATTTCCTGAAGAACTCGAAAGATCTCTACAATATGGTAGCCTACTACATATTTCGTAAGTGATATTTAACTAGAAACTATAAATCTCATTAAAAGGTACCTTCATATGTTCTGCCCTACCGTTAACTAGAAGTTGACATTGGGTGTGGACTTTATATTACAATCACACTCGACGTGACGCCCAGAATCAGTACGGACCAATCAGAACGCAGCATATCCTGACGAATGACGTAACGCTCAAGACACTTTGTCATTGGTTGACATCGGTGTGACGTAGTACAGTAATATAAACTCTCTGATTGGACAATATTAACCAATCAAAATGACGCAAAAGAAGACATCTGATTGGTTAAAACTGGGCTTTCTTATTGGCCGAAAATACGAGACTCTGATTGGGCAATTATTACCTGAGCCGTTGACGTCACATGCGCATCACACTCAACTTGGCCCGACTTACTCACGCAACCCTAATAGATCGTTTGTTGAATACCAGTTTTATTTTGATACGTACATATTTTTTTGTTTCTGTTAAACACAATAATAGCGTAGGTCAAAAATGATTTGTCTAGTAACGTCTTGTCAAGTCTATTTTTCGTTGATTTAGGATCTGTTAGTTAAAGGGAAATTTATAAGCAGTATTTATATCTTCTACACAGGCAGTGTAAAAATATAACTTTTAACACCTGATTCGTACAGATGAGATAAATAAAAAATAATTTGGCGACAGCAATCGCTTACTTGTCGTAGCGAAAGTATAAGCAGAAAAATTACGATCCCGATAGCTGTGATTTTATAGAGTTTTAGGCCTGTAATCAGTGTTTATGTAGGCAGCTTGTTCGAATATTACAATTTTATAAGCATTTTCAGATGCGACTTTTTAACGTTCCGAAACCGAACAATTCATGCGTTCTCTTAAGCAAGGTAGGCTAATAAAATTACTTATTTTCAAACCAATTTGTCACTAAACTAAAATGCTGGCTGTTGAAATTGTTGTGCAATGAAAATTGTATTTTAGGTAAGCAGCGGAAAAGGTGGTTTGAACCTCTAAAATGTTTTTTGAGTGAGATGAGTTGAATTGGTTTACATGGTCTTCTCACAGCGTTTATAATTATACTTATCAGAATGCCAGTCCTTCGGAAAATCGTGTACTTTCGACTCTCCGAATGACATCTGTATTTCATTATCAACAGGGTTTGATTGTAAAATGAAATGCATGAATCTCAGATGAGATAACTCTGGCTAGTGTCGTTTATACCTCTACCTCTTCTGTTCATACGTGCTTTAAACATATAATTGGCTGACCCTGTGATAAACATGAATACATATTTACGGTCAGGAACTAGCAAATTACGTGCAAAAAATGTTTACCACTCTACCTTTTCATTATGGCCACAATAAATTTCATCCATCTTAAAATACAGGAACTAATGAAATAAGAGTAAAGCCAGAAAACCTTTTATGAAAATACATCGGCCTATATATCATCATTTTGTCAGACCGTTGATTTTTATTTTTCGACTAATGCTCGTTGGTAGAGCAAAATAGTTTTCTTGTTATAAAACCGATTAATGAGGTATATCTTCTTACCCGGTAGGACATTGACTTTGTTTCGTCTCAAGATATTTTGAATTAGAATTTTCAGTTGCCTTCTACGTATCGTAATATTTATTTACAGTTATATAAAATCATTCCCTTAAAAATATGATACATTACTGGCCAAAATTTATGTTACAAAAATCGAACAACTAGGAAAATAGATAACTCCCTTTTGTTTATTTTTCTTTGTGTCGGTATCGAATGAACACTCGTGATTTTTTAAAAAACCGTGTTAACATTTAGCAGCAAATGAAACCAATTTTTAATTTCCTGAAGAACTCGAAAGATCTCTACAATATGGTAGCCTACTACATATTTCGTAAGTGATATTTAACTAGAAACTATAAATCTCATTAAAAGGTACCTTCATATGTTCTGCCCTACCGTTAACTAGAAGTTGACATTGGGTGTGGACTTTATATTACAATCACACTCGACGTGACGCCCAGAATCAGTACGGACCAATCAGAACGCAGCATATCCTGACGAATGACGTAACGCTCAAGACACTTTGTCATTGGTTGACATCGGTGTGACGTAGTACAGTAATATAAACTCTCTGATTGGACAATATTAACCAATCAAAATGACGCAAAAGAAGACATCTGATTGGTTAAAACTGGGCTTTCTTATCGGCCGAAAATACGAGACTCTGATTGGGCAATTATTACCTGAGCCGTTGACGTCACATGCGCATCACACTCAACTTGGCCCGACTTACTCACGCAACCCTAATAGATCGTTTGTTGAATACCAGTTTTATTTTGATACGTACATATTTTTTTGTTTCTGTTAAACACAATAATAGCGTAGGTCAAAAATGATTTGTCTAGTAACGTCTTGTCAAGTCTATTTTTCGTTGATTTAGGATCTGTTAGTTAAAGGGAAATTTATAAGCAGTATTTATATCTTCTACACAGGCAGTGTAAAAATATAACTTTTAACACCTGATTCGTACAGATGAGATAAATAAAAAATAATTTGGCGACAGCAATCGCTTACTTGTCGTAGCGAAAGTATCAGCAGAAAAATTACGATCCCGATAGCTGTGATTTTATAGAGTTTTAGGCCTGTAATCAGTGTTTATGTAGGCAGCTTGTTCGAATATTACAATTTTATAAGCATTTTCAGATGCGACTTTTTAACGTTCCGAAACCGAACAATTCATGCGTTCTCTTAAGCAAGGTAGGCTAATAAAATTACTTATTTTCAAACCAATTTGTCACTAAACTAAAATGCTGGCTGTTGAAATTGTTGTGCAATGAAAATTGTATTTTAGGTAAGCAGCGGACAAGGTGGTTTGAACCTCTAAAATGTTTTTTGAGTGAGATGAGTTGAATTGGTTTACATGGTCTTCTCACAGCGTTTATAATTATACTTATCAGAATGCCAGTCCTTCGGAAAATCGTGTACTTTCGACTCTCCGAATGACACCTGTATTTCATTATCAACAGGGTTTGATTGTAAAATGAAATGCATGAATCTCAGATGAGATAACTCTGGCTAGTGTCGTTTATACCTCTACCTCTTCTGTTCATACGTGCTTTAAACATATAATTGGCTGACCCTGTGATAAACATGAATACATATTTACGGTCAGGAACTAGCAAATTACGTGCAAAAAATGTTTACCACTCTACCTTTTCATTATGGCCACAATAAATTTCATCCATCTTAAAATACAGGAACTAATGAAATAAGAGTAAAGCCAGAAAACCTTTTATGAAAATACATCGGCCTATATATCATCATTTTGTCAGACCGTTGATTTTTATTTTTCGACTAATGCTCGTTGGTAGAGCAAAATAGTTTTCTTGTTATAAAACCGATTAATGAGGTATATCTTCTTACCCGGTAGGACATTGACTTTGTTTCGTCTCAAGATATTTTGAATTAGAATTTTCAGTTGCCTTCTACGTATCGTAATATTTATTTACAGTTATATAAAATCATTCCCTTAAAAATATGATACATTACTGGCCAAAATTTATGTTACAAAAATCGAACAACTAGGAAAATAGATAACTCCCTTTTGTTTATTTTTCTTTGTGTCGGTATCGAATGAACACTCGTGATTTTTTAAAAAACCGTGTTAACATTTAGCAGCAAATGAAACCAATTTTTAATTTCCTGAAGAACTCGAAAGATCTCTACAATATGGTAGCCTACTACATATTTCGTAAGTGATATTTAACTAGAAACTATAAATCTCATTAAAAGGTACCTTCATATGTTCTGCCCTACCGTTAACTAGAAGTTGACATTGGGTGTGGACTTTATATTACAATCACACTCGACGTGACGCCCAGAATCAGTACGGACCAATCAGAACGCAGCATATCCTGACGAATGACGTAACGCTCAAGACACTTTGTCATTGGTTGACATCGGTGTGACGTAGTACAGTAATATAAACTCTCTGATTGGACAATATTAACCAATCAAAATGACGCAAAAGAAGACATCTGATTGGTTAAAACTGGGCTTTCTTATTGGCCGAAAATACGAGACTCTGATTGGGCAATTATTACCTGAGCCGTTGACGTCACATGCGCATCACACTCAACTTGGCCCGACTTACTCACGCAACCCTAATAGATCGTTTGTTGAATACCAGTTTTATTTTGATACGTACTTTTTTTTTTGTTTCTGTTAAACACAATAATAGCGTAGGTCAAAAATGATTTGTCTAGTAACGTCTTGTCAAGTCTTTTTTTCGTTGATTTAGGATCTGTTAGTTAAAGGGAAATTTATAAGCAGTATTTATATCTTCTACACAGGCAGTGTAAAAATATAACTTTTAACACCTGATTCGAACAGATGAGATAAATAAAAAATAATTTGGCGACAGCAATCGCTTACTTGTCGTAGCGAAAGTATAAGCAGAAAAATTACGATCCCGATAGCTGTGATTTTATAGAGTTTTAGGCCTGTAATCAGTGTTTATGTAGGGAGCTTGTTCGAATATTACAATTTTATAAGCATTTTCAGATGCGACTTTTTAACGTTCCGAAACCGAACAACTCATGCGTTCTCTTAAGCAAGGTAGGCTAATAAAATTACTTATTTTCAAACCAATTTGTCACTAAACTAAAATGCTGGCTGTTGAAATTGTTGTGCAATGAAAATTGTATTTTAGGTAAGCAGCGGACAAGGTGGTTTGAACCTCTAAAATGTTTTTTGCGTGAGATGAGTTGAATTGGTTTACATGGTCTTCTCACAGCGTTTATAATTATACTTATCAGAATGCCAGTCCTTCGGAAAATCGTGTACTTTCGACTCTCCGAATGACACCTGTATTTCATTATCAACAGGGTTTGATTGTAAAATGAAATGCATGAATCTCAGATGAGATAACTCTGGCTAGTGTCGTTTATACCTCTACCTCTTCTGTTCATACGTGCTTTAAACATATAATTGGCTGACCCTGTGATAAACATGAATACATATTTACGGTCAGGAACTAGCAAATTACGTGCAAAAAATGTTTACCACTCTACCTTTTCATTATGGCCACAATAAATTTCATCCATCTTAAAATACAGGAACTAATGAAATAAGAGTAAAGCCAGAAAACCTTTTATGAAAATACATCGGCCTATATATCATCATTTTGTCAGACCGTTGATTTTTATTTTTCGACTAATGCTCGTTGGTAGAGCAAAATAGTTTTCTTGTTATAAAACCGATTAATGAGGTATATCTTCTTACCCGGTAGGACATTGACTTTGTTTCGTCTCAAGATATTTTGAATTAGAATTTTCAGTTGCCTTCTACGTATCGTAATATTTATTTACAGTTATATAAAATCATTCCCTTAAAAATATGATACATTACTGGCCAAAATTTATGTTACAAAAATCGAACAACTAGGAAAATAGATAACTCCCTTTTGTTTATTTTTCTTTGTGTCGGTATCGAATGAACACTCGTGATTTTTTAAAAAACCGTGTTAACATTTAGCAGCAAATGAAACCAATTTTTAATTTCCTGAAGAACTCGAAAGATCTCTACAATATGGTAGCCTACTACATATTTCGTAAGTGATATTTAACTAGAAACTATAAATCTCATTAAAAGGTACCTTCATATGTTCTGCCCTACCGTTAACTAGAAGTTGACATTGGGTGTGGACTTTATATTACAATCACACTCGACGTGACGCCCAGAATCAGTACGGACCAATCAGAACGCAGCATATCCTGACGAATGACGTAACGCTCAAGACACTTTGTCATTGGTTGACATCGGTGTGACGTAGTACAGTAATATAAACTCTCTGATTGGACAATATTAACCAATCAAAATGACGCAAAAGAAGACATCTGATTGGTTAAAACTGGGCTTTCTTATTGGCCGAAAATACGAGACTCTGATTGGGCAATTATTACCTGAGCCGTTGACGTCACATGCGCATCACACTCAACTTGGCCCGACTTACTCACGCAACCCTAATAGATCGTTTGTTGAATACCAGTTTTATTTTGATACGTACATATTTTTTTGTTTCTGTTAAACACAATAATAGCGTAGGTCAAAAATGATTTGTCTAGTAACGTCTTGTCAAGTCTATTTTTCGTTGATTTAGGATCTGTTAGTTAAAGGGAAATTTATAAGCAGTATTTATATCTTCTACACAGGCAGTGTAAAAATATAACTTTTAACACCTGATTCGTACAGATGAGATAAATAAAAAATAATTTGGCGACAGCAATCGCTTACTTGTCGTAGCGAAAGTATAAGCAGAAAAATTACGATCCCTATAGCTGTGATTTTATAGAGTTTTAGGCCTGCAATCAGTGTTTATGTAGGCAGCTTGTTCGAATATTACAATTTTATAAGCATTTTCAGATGCGACTTTTTAACGTTCCGAAACCGAACAATTCATGCGTTCTCTTAAGCAAGGTAGGCTAATAAAATTACTTATTTTCAAACCAATTTGTCACTAAACTAAAATGCTGGCTGTTGAAATTGTTGTGCAATGAAAATTGTATTTTAGGTAAGCAGCGGACAAGGTGGTTTGAACCTCTAAAATGTTTTTTGAGTGAGATGAGTTGAATTGGTTTACATGGTCTTCTCACAGCGTTTATAATTATAATTATCAGAATGCCAGTCCTTCGGAAAATCGTGTACTTTCGACTCTCCGAATGACACCTGTATTTCATTATCAACAGGGTTTGATTGTAAAATGAAATGCATGAATCTCAGATGAGATAACTCTGGCTAGTGTCGTTTATACCTCTACCTCTTCTGTTCATACGTGCTTTAAACATATAATTGGCTGACCCTGTGATAAACATGAATACATATTTACGGTCAGGAACTAGCAAATTACGTGCAAAAAATGTTTACCACTCTACCTTTTCATTATGGCCACAATAAATTTCATCCATCTTAAAATACAGGAACTAATGAAATAAGAGTAAAGCCAGAAAACCTTTTATGAAAATACATCGGCCTATATATCATCATTTTGTCAGACCGTTGATTTTTATTTTTCGACTAATGCTCGTTGGTAGAGCAAAATAGTTTTCTTGTTATAAAACCGATTAATGAGGTATATCTTCTTACCCGGTAGGACATTGACTTTGTTTCGTCTCAAGATATTTTGAATTAGAATTTTCAGTTGCCTTCTACGTATCGTAATATTTATTTACAGTTATATAAAATCATTCCCTTAAAAATATGATACATTACTGGCCAAAATTTATGTTACAAAAATCGAACAACTAGGAAAATAGATAACTCCCTTTTGTTTATTTTTCTTTGTGTCGGTATCGAATGAACACTCGTGATTTTTTAAAAAACCGTGTTAACATTTAGCAGCAAATGAAACCAATTTTTAATTTCCTGAAGAACTCGAAAGATCTCTACAATATGGTAGCCTACTACATATTTCGTAAGTGATATTTAACTAGAAACTATAAATCTCATTAAAAGGTACCTTCATATGTTCTGCCCTACCGTTAACTAGAAGTTGACATTGGGTGTGGACTTTATATTACAATCACACTCGACGTGACGCCCAGAATCAGTACGGACCAATCAGAACGCAGCATATCCTGACGAATGACGTAACGCTCAAGACACTTTGTCATTGGTTGACATCGGTGTGACGTAGTACAGTAATATAAACTCTCTGATTGGACAATATTAACCAATCAAAATGACGCAAAAGAAGACATCTGATTGGTTAAAACTGGGCTTTCTTATCGGCCGAAAATACGAGACTCTGATTGGGCAATTATTACCTGAGCCGTTGACGTCACATGCGCATCACACTCAACTTGGCCCGACTTACTCACGCAACCCTAATAGATCGTTTGTTGAATACCAGTTTTATTTTGATACGTACATATTTTTTTGTTTCTGTTAAACACAATAATAGCGTAGGTCAAAAATGATTTGTCTAGTAACGTCTTGTCAAGTCTATTTTTCGTTGATTTAGGATCTGTTAGTTAAAGGGAAATTTATAAGCAGTATTTATATCTTCTACACAGGCAGTGTAAAAATATAACTTTTAACACCTGATTCGTACAGATGAGATAAATAAAAAATAATTTCGCGACAGCAATCGCTTACTTGTCGTAGCGAAAGTATAAGCAGAAAAATTACGATCCCGATAGCTGTGATTTTATAGAGTTTTAGGCCTGTAATCAGTGTTTATGTAGGCAGCTTGTTCGAATATTACAATTTTATAAGCATTTTCAGATGCGACTTTTTAACGTTCCGAAACCGAACAATTCATGCGTTCTCTTAAGCAAGGTAGGCTAATAAAATTACTTATTTTCAAACCAATTTGTCACTAAACTAAAATGCTGGCTGTTGAAATTGTTGTGCAATGAAAATTGTATTTTAGGTAAGCAGCGGACAAGGTGGTTTGAACCTCTAAAATGTTTTTTGCGTGAGATGAGTTGAATTGGTTTACATGGTCTTCTCACAGCGTTTATAATTATACTTATCAGAATGCCAGTCCTTCGGAAAATCGTGTACTTTCGACTCTCCGAATGACACCTGTATTTCATTATCAACAGGGTTTGATTGTAAAATGAAATGCATGAATCTCAGATGAGATAACTCTGGCTAGTGTCGTTTATACCTCTACCTCTTCTGTTCATACGTGCTTTAAACATATAATTGGCTGACCCTGTGATAAACATGAATACATATTTACGGTCAGGAACTAGCAAATTACGTGCAAAAAATGTTTACCACTCTACCTTTTCATTATGGCCACAATAAATTTCATCCATCTTAAAATACAGGAACTAATGAAATAAGAGTAAAGCCAGAAAACCTTTTATGAAAATACATCGGCCTATATATCATCATTTTGTCAGACCGTTGATTTTTATTTTTCGACTAATGCTCGTTGGTAGAGCAAAATAGTTTTCTTGTTATAAAACCGATTAATGAGGTATATCTTCTTACCCGGTAGGACATTGACTTTGTTTCGTCTCAAGATATTTTGAATTAGAATTTTCAGTTGCCTTCTACGTATCGTAATATTTATTTACAGTTATATAAAATCATTCCCTTAAAAATATGATACATTACTGGCCAAAATTTATGTTACAAAAATCGAACAACTAGGAAAATAGATAACTCCCTTTTGTTTATTTTTCTTTGTGTCGGTATCGAATGAACACTCGTGATTTTTTAAAAAACCGTGTTAACATTTAGCAGCAAATGAAACCAATTTTTAATTTCCTGAAGAACTCGAAAGATCTCTACAATATGGTAGCCTACTACATATTTCGTAAGTGATATTTAACTAGAAACTATAAATCTCATTAAAAGGTACCTTCATATGTTCTGCCCTACCGTTAACTAGAAGTTGACATTGGGTGTGGACTTTATATTACAATCACACTCGACGTGACGCCCAGAATCAGTACGGACCAATCAGAACGCAGCATATCCTGACGAATGACGTAACGCTCAAGACACTTTGTCATTGGTTGACATCGGTGTGACGTAGTACAGTAATATAAACTCTCTGATTGGACAATATTAACCAATCAAAATGACGCAAAAGAAGACATCTGATTGGTTAAAACTGGGCTTTCTTATTGGCCGAAAATACGAGACTCTGATTGGGCAATTATTACCTGAGCCGTTGACGTCACATGCGCATCACACTCAACTTGGCCCGACTTACTCACGCAACCCTAATAGATCGTTTGTTGAATACCAGTTTTATTTTGATACGTACATATTTTTTTGTTTCTGTTAAACACAATAATAGCGTAGGTCAAAAATGATTTGTCTAGTAACGTCTTGTCAAGTCTATTTTTCGTTGATTTAGGATCTGTTAGTCAAAGGGAAATTTATAAGCAGTATTTATATCTTCTACACAGGCAGTGTAAAAATATAACTTTTAACACCTGATTCGTACAGATGAGATAAATAAAAAATAATTTGGCGACAGCAATCGCTTACTTGTCGTAGCGAAAGTATAAGCAGAAAAATTACGATCCCGATAGCTGTGATTTTATAGAGTTTTAGGCCTGTAATCAGTGTTTATGTAGGCAGCTTGTTCGAATATTACAATTTTATAAGCATTTTCAGATGCGACTTTTTAACGTTCCGAAACCGAACAATTCATGCGTTCTCTTAAGCAAGGTAGGCTAATAAAATTACTTATTTTCAAACCAATTTGTCACTAAACTAAAATGCTGGCTGTTGAAATTGTTGTGCAATGAAAATTGTATTTTAGGTAAGCAGCGGACAAGGTGGTTTGAACCTCTAAAATGTTTTTTGCGTGAGATGAGTTGAATTGGTTTACATGGTCTTCTCACAGCGTTTATAATTATACTTATCAGAATGCCAGTCCTTCGGAAAATCGTGTACTTTCGACTCTCCGAATGACACCTGTATTTCATTATCAACAGGGTTTGATTGTAAAATGAAATGCATGAATCTCAGATGAGATAACTCTGGCTAGTGTCGTTTATACCTCTACCTCTTCTGTTCATACGTGCTTTAAACATATAATTGGCTGACCCTGTGATAAACATGAATACATATTTACGGTCAGGAACTAGCAAATTACGTGCAAAAAATGTTTACCACTCTACCTTTTCATTATGGCCACAATAAATTTCATCCATCTTAAAATACAGGAACTAATGAAATAAGAGTAAAGCCAGAAAACCTTTTATGAAAATACATCGGCCTATATATCATCATTTTGTCAGACCGTTGATTTTTATTTTTCGACTAATGCTCGTTGGTAGAGCAAAATAGTTTTCTTGTTATAAAACCGATTAATGAGGTATATCTTCTTACCCGGTAGGACATTGACTTTGTTTCGTCTCAAGATATTTTGAATTAGAATTTTCAGTTGCCTTCTACGTATCGTAATATTTATTTACAGTTATATAAAATCATTCCCTTAAAAATATGATACATTACTGGCCAAAATTTATGTTACAAAAATCGAACAACTAGGAAAATAGATAACTCCCTTTTGTTTATTTTTCTTCGTGTCGGTATCGAATGAACACTCGTGATTTTTTAAAAAACCGTGTTAACATTTAGCAGCAAATGAAACTAATTTTTAATTTCCTGAAGAACTCGAAAGATCTCTACAATATGGTAGCCTACTACATATTTCGTAAGTGATATTTAACTAGAAACTATAAATCTCATTAAAAGGTACCTTCATATGTTCTGCCCTACCGTTAACTAGAAGTTGACATTGGGTGTGGACTTTATATTACAATCACACTCGACGTGACGCCCAGAATCAGTACGGACCAATCAGAACGCAGCATATCCTGACGAATGACGTAACGCTCAAGACACTTTGTCATTGGTTGACATCGGTGTGACGTAGTACAGTAATATAAACTCTCTGATTGGACAATATTAACCAATCAAAATGACGCAAAAGAAGACATCTGATTGGTTAAAACTGGGCTTTCTTATTGGCCGAAAATACGAGACTCTGATTGGGCAATTATTACCTGAGCCGTTGACGTCACATGCGCATCACACTCAACTTGGCCCGACTTACTCACGCAACCCTAATAGATCGTTTGTTGAATACCAGTTTTATTTTGATACGTACATATTTTTTTGTTTCTGTTAAACACAATAATAGCGTAGGTCAAAAATGATTTGTCTAGTAACGTCTTGTCAAGTCTATTTTTCGTTGATTTAGGATCTGTTAGTTAAAGGGAAATTTATAAGCAGTATTTATATCTTCTACACAGGCAGTGTAAAAATATAACTTTTAACACCTGATTCGTACAGATGAGATAAATAAAAAATAATTTGGCGACAGCAATCGCTTACTTGTCGTAGCGAAAGTATAAGCAGAAAAATTACGATCCCGATAGCTGTGATTTTATAGAGTTTTAGGCCTGTAATCAGTGTTTATGTAGGCAGCTTGTTCGAATATTACAATTTTATAAGCATTTTCAGATGCGACTTTTTAACGTTCCGAAACCGAACAATTCATGCGTTCTCTTAAGCAAGGTAGGCTAATAAAATTACTTATTTTCAAACCAATTTGTCACTAAACTAAAATGCTGGCTGTTGAAATTGTTGTGCAATGAAAATTGTATTTTAGGTAAGCAGCGGACAAGGTGGTTTGAACCTCTAAAATGTTTTTTGCGTGAGATGAGTTGAATTGGTTTACATGGTCTTCTCACAGCGTTTATAATTATACTTATCAGAATGCCAGTCCTTCGGAAAATCGTGTACTTTCGACTCTCCGAATGACACCTGTATTTCATTATCAACAGGGTTTGATTGTAAAATGAAATGCATGAATCTCAGATGAGATAACTCTGGCTAGTGTCGTTTATACCTCTACCTCTTCTGTTCATACGTGCTTTAAACATATAATTGGCTGACCCTGTGATAAACATGAATACATATTTACGGTCAGGAACTAGCAAATTACGTGCAAAAAATGTTTACCACTCTACCTTTTCATTATGGCCACAATAAATTTCATCCATCTTAAAATACAGGAACTAATGAAATAAGAGTAAAGCCAGAAAACCTTTTATGAAAATACATCGGCCTATATATCATCATTTTGTCAGACCGTTGATTTTTATTTTTCGACTAATGCTCGTTGGTAGAGCAAAATAGTTTTCTTGTTATAAAACCGATTAATGAGGTATATCTTCTTACCCGGTAGGACATTGACTTTGTTTCGTCTCAAGATATTTTGAATTAGAATTTTCAGTTGCCTTCTACGTATCGTAATATTTATTTACAGTTATATAAAATCATTCCCTTAAAAATATGATACATTACTGGCCAAAATTTATGTTACAAAAATCGAACAACTAGGAAAATAGATAACTCCCTTTTGTTTATTTTTCTTTGTGTCGGTATCGAATGAACACTCGTGATTTTTTAAAAAACCGTGTTAACATTTAGCAGCAAATGAAACCAATTTTTAATTTCCTGAAGAACTCGAAAGATCTCTACAATATGGTAGCCTACTACATATTTCGTAAGTGATATTTAACTAGAAAATATAAATCTCATTAAAAGGTACCTTCATATGTTCTGCCCTACCGTTAACTAGAAGTTGACATTGGGTGTGGACTTTATATTACAATCACACTCGACGTGACGCCCAGAATCAGTACGGACCAATCAGAACGCAGCATATCCTGACGAATGACGTAACGCTCAAGACACTTTGTCATTGGTTGACATCGGTGTGACGTAGTACAGTAATATAAACTCTCTGATTGGACAATATTAACCAATCAAAATGACGCAAAAGAAGACATCTGATTGGTTAAAACTGGGCTTTCTTATTGGCCGAAAATACGAGACTCTGATTGGGCAATTATTACCTGAGCCGTTGACGTCACATGCGCATCACACTCAACTTGGCCCGACTTACTCACGCAACCCTAATAGATCGTTTGTTGAATACCAGTTTTATTTTGATACGTACATATTTTTTTGTTTCTGTTAAACACAATAATAGCGTAGGTCAAAAATGATTTGTCTAGTAACGTCTTGTCAAGTCTATTTTTCGTTGATTTAGGATCTGTTAGTTAAAGGGAAATTTATAAGCAGTATTTATATCTTCTACACAGGCAGTGTAAAAATATAACTTTTAACACCTGATTCGTACAGATGAGATAAATAAAAAATAATTTGGCGACAGCAATCGCTTACTTGTCGTAGCGAAAGTATAAGCAGAAAAATTACGATCCCGATAGCTGTGATTTTATAGAGTTTTAGGCCTGTAATCAGTGTTTATGTAGGCAGCTTGTTCGAATATTACAATTTTATAAGCATTTTCAGATGCGACTTTTTAACGTTCCGAAACCGAACAATTCATGCGTTCTCTTAAGCAAGGTAGGCTAATAAAATTACTTATTTTCAAACCAATTTGTCACTAAACTAAAATGCTGGCTGTTGAAATTGTTGTGCAATGAAAATTGTATTTTAGGTAAGCAGCGGACAAGGTGGTTTGAACCTCTAAAATGTTTTTTGCGTGAGATGAGTTGAATTGGTTTACATGGTCTTCTCACAGCGTTTATAATTATACTTATCAGAATGCCAGTCCTTCGGAAAATCGTGTACTTTCGACTCTCCGAATGACACCTGTATTTCATTATCAACAGGGTTTGATTGTAAAATGAAATGCATGAATCTCAGATGAGATAACTCTGGCTAGTGTCGTTTATACCTCTACCTCTTCTGTTCATACGTGCTTTAAACATATAATTGGCTGACCCTGTGATAAACATGAATACATATTTACGGTCAGGAACTAGCAAATTACGTGCAAAAAATGTTTACCACTCTACCTTTTCATTATGGCCACAATAAATTTCATCCATCTTAAAATACAGGAACTAATGAAATAAGAGTAAAGCCAGAAAACCTTTTATGAAAATACATCGGCCTATATATCATCATTTTGTCAGACCGTTGATTTTTATTTTTCGACTAATGCTCGTTGGTAGAGCAAAATAGTTTTCTTGTTATAAAACCGATTAATGAGGTATATCTTCTTACCCGGTAGGACATTGACTTTGTTTCGTCTCAAGATATTTTGAATTAGAATTTTCAGTTGCCTTCTACGTATCGTAATATTTATTTACAGTTATATAAAATCATTCCCTTAAAAATATGATACATTACTGGCCAAAATTTATGTTACAAAAATCGAACAACTAGGAAAATAGATAACTCCCTTTTGTTTATTTTTCTTCGTGTCGGTATCGAATGAACACTCGTGATTTTTTAAAAAACCGTGTTAACATTTAGCAGCAAATGAAACTAATTTTTAATTTCCTGAAGAACTCGAAAGATCTCTACAATATGGTAGCCTACTACATATTTCGTAAGTGATATTTAACTAGAAACTATAAATCTCATTAAAAGGTACCTTCATATGTTCTGCCCTACCGTTAACTAGAAGTTGACATTGGGTGTGGACTTTATATTACAATCACACTCGACGTGACGCCCAGAATCAGTACGGACCAATCAGAACGCAGCATATCCTGACGAATGACGTAACGCTCAAGACACTTTGTCATTGGTTGACATCGGTGTGACGTAGTACAGTAATATAAACTCTCTGATTGGACAATATTAACCAATCAAAATGACGCAAAAGAAGACATCTGATTGGTTAAAACTGGGCTTTCTTATTGGCCGAAAATACGAGACTCTGATTGGGCAATTATTACCTGAGCCGTTGACGTCACATGCGCATCACACTCAACTTGGCCCGACTTACTCACGCAACCCTAATAGATCGTTTGTTGAATACCAGTTTTATTTTGATACGTACATATTTTTTTGTTTCTGTTAAACACAATAATAGCGTAGGTCAAAAATGATTTGTCTAGTAACGTCTTGTCAAGTCTATTTTTCGTTGATTTAGGATCTGTTAGTTAAAGGGAAATTTATAAGCAGTATTTATATCTTCTACACAGGCAGTGTAAAAATATAACTTTTAACACCTGATTCGTACAGATGAGATAAATAAAAAATAATTTGGCGACAGCAATCGCTTACTTGTCGTAGCGAAAGTATAAGCAGAAAAATTACGATCCCGATAGCTGTGATTTTATAGAGTTTTAGGCCTGTAATCAGTGTTTATGTAGGCAGCTTGTTCGAATATTACAATTTTATAAGCATTTTCAGATGCGACTTTTTAACGTTCCGAAACCGAACAATTCATGCGTTCTCTTAAGCAAGGTAGGCTAATAAAATTACTTATTTTCAAACCAATTTGTCACTAAACTAAAATGCTGGCTGTTGAAATTGTTGTGCAATGAAAATTGTATTTTAGGTAAGCAGCGGACAAGGTGGTTTGAACCTCTAAAATGTTTTTTGCGTGAGATGAGTTGAATTGGTTTACATGGTCTTCTCACAGCGTTTATAATTATACTTATCAGAATGCCAGTCCTTCGGAAAATCGTGTACTTTCGACTCTCCGAATGACACCTGTATTTCATTATCAACAGGGTTTGATTGTAAAATGAAATGCATGAATCTCAGATGAGATAACTCTGGCTAGTGTCGTTTATACCTCTACCTCTTCTGTTCATACGTGCTTTAAACATATAATTGGCTGACCCTGTGATAAACATGAATACATATTTACGGTCAGGAACTAGCAAATTACGTGCAAAAAATGTTTACCACTCTACCTTTTCATTATGGCCACAATAAATTTCATCCATCTTAAAATACAGGAACTAATGAAATAAGAGTAAAGCCAGAAAACCTTTTATGAAAATACATCGGCCTATATATCATCATTTTGTCAGACCGTTGATTTTTATTTTTCGACTAATGCTCGTTGGTAGAGCAAAATAGTTTTCTTGTTATAAAACCGATTAATGAGGTATATCTTCTTACCCGGTAGGACATTGACTTTGTTTCGTCTCAAGATATTTTGAATTAGAATTTTCAGTTGCCTTCTACGTATCGTAATATTTATTTACAGTTATATAAAATCATTCCCTTAAAAATATGATACATTACTGGCCAAAATTTATGTTACAAAAATCGAACAACTAGGAAAATAGATAACTCCCTTTTGTTTATTTTTCTTTGTGTCGGTATCGAATGAACACTCGTGATTTTTTAAAAAACCGTGTTAACATTTAGCAGCAAATGAAACCAATTTTTAATTTCCTGAAGAACTCGAAAGATCTCTACAATATGGTAGCCTACTACATATTTCGTAAGTGATATTTAACTAGAAACTATAAATCTCATTAAAAGGTACCTTCATATGTTCTGCCCTACCGTTAACTAGAAGTTGACATTGGGTGTGGACTTTATATTACAATCACACTCGACGTGACGCCCAGAATCAGTACGGACCAATCAGAACGCAGCATATCCTGACGAATGACGTAACGCTCAAGACACTTTGTCATTGGTTGACATCGGTGTGACGTAGTACAGTAATATAAACTCTCTGATTGGACAATATTAACCAATCAAAATGACGCAAAAGAAGACATCTGATTGGTTAAAACTGGGCTTTCTTATCGGCCGAAAATACGAGACTCTGATTGGGCAATTATTACCTGAGCCGTTGACGTCACGTGCGCATCACACTCAACTTGGCCCGACTTACTCACGCAACCCTAATAGATCGTTTTTTGAATACCAGTTTTATTTTGATACGTACATATTTTTTTGTTTCTGTTAAACACAATAATAGCGTAGGTCAAAAATGATTTGTCTAGTAACGTCTTGTCAAGTCTATTTTTCGTTGATTTAGGATCTGTTAGTTAAAGGGAAATTTATAAGCAGTATTTATATCTTCTACACAGGCAGTGTAAAAATATAACTTTTAACACCTGATTCGTACAGATGAGATAAATAAAAAATAATTTGGCGACAGCAATCGCTTACTTGTCGTAGCGAAAGTATAAGCAGAAAAATTACGATCCCGATAGCTGTGATTTTATAGAGTTTTAGGCCTGTAATCAGTGTTTATGTAGGCAGCTTGTTCGAATATTACAATTTTATAAGCATTTTCAGATGCGACTTTTTAACGTTCCGAAACCGAACAATTCATGCGTTCTCTTAAGCAAGGTAGGCTAATAAAATTACTTATTTTCAAACCAATTTGTCACTAAACTAAAATGCTGGCTGTTGAAATTGTTGTGCAATGAAAATTGTATTTTAGGTAAGCAGCGGACAAGGTGGTTTGAACCTCTAAAATGTTTTTTGCGTGAGATGAGTTGAATTGGTTTACATGGTCTTCTCACAGCGTTTATAATTATACTTATCAGAATGCCAGTCCTTCGGAAAATCGTGTACTTTCGACTCTCCGAATGACACCTGTATTTCATTATCAACAGGGTTTGATTGTAAAATGAAATGCATGAATCTCAGATGAGATAACTCTGGCTAGTGTCGTTTATACCTCTACCTCTTCTGTTCATACGTGCTTTAAACATATAATTGGCTGACCCTGTGATAAACATGAATACATATTTACGGTCAGGAACTAGCAAATTACGTGCAAAAAATGTTTACCACTCTACCTTTTCATTATGGCCACAATAAATTTCATCCATCTTAAAATACAGGAACTAATGAAATAAGAGTAAAGCCAGAAAACCTTTTATGAAAATACATCGGCCTATATATCATCATTTTGTCAGACCGTTGATTTTTATTTTTCGACTAATGCTCGTTGGTAGAGCAAAATAGTTTTCTTGTTATAAAACCGATTAATGAGGTATATCTTCTTACCCGGTAGGACATTGACTTTGTTTCGTCTCAAGATATTTTGAATTAGAATTTTCAGTTGCCTTCTACGTATCGTAATATTTATTTACAGTTATATAAAATCATTCCCTTAAAAATATGATACATTACTGGCCAAAATTTATGTTACAAAAATCGAACAACTAGGAAAATAGATAACTCCCTTTTGTTTATTTTTCTTTGTGTCGGTATCGAATGAACACTCGTGATTTTTTAAAAAACCGTGTTAACATTTAGCAGCAAATGAAACCAATTTTTAATTTCCTGAAGAACTCGAAAGATCTCTACAATATGGTAGCCTACTACATATTTCGTAAGTAATATTTAACTAGAAACTATAAATCTCATTAAAAGGTACCTTCATATGTTCTGCCCTACCGTTAACTAGAAGTTGACATTGGGTGTGGACTTTATATTACAATCACACTCGACGTGACGCCCAGAATCAGTACGGACCAATCAGAACGCAGCATATCCTGACGAATGACGTAACGCTCAAGACACTTTGTCATTGGTTGACATCGGTGTGACGTAGTACAGTAATATAAACTCTCTGATTGGACAATATTAACCAATCAAAATGACGCAAAAGAAGACATCTGATTGGTTAAAACTGGGCTTTCTTATTGGCCGAAAATACGAGACTCTGATTGGGCAATTATTACCTGAGCCGTTGACGTCACATGCGCATCACACTCAACTTGGCCCGACTTACTCACGCAACCCTAATAGATCGTTTGTTGAATACCAGTTTTATTTTGATACGTACATATTTTTTTGTTTCTGTTAAACACAATAATAGCGTAGGTCAAAAATGATTTGTCTAGTAACGTCTTGTCAAGTCTATTTTTCGTTGATTTAGGATCTGTTAGTTAAAGGGAAATTTATAAGCAGTATTTATATCTTCTACACAGGCAGTGTAAAAATATAACTTTTAACACCTGATTCGTACAGATGAGATAAATAAAAAATAATTTGGCGACAGCAATCGCTTACTTGTCGTAGCGAAAGTATAAGCAGAAAAATTACGATCCCGATAGCTGTGATTTTATAGAGTTTTAGGCCTGTAATCAGTGTTTATGTAGGCAGCTTGTTCGAATATTACAATTTTATAAGCATTTTCAGATGCGACTTTTTAACGTTCCGAAACCGAACAATTCATGCGTTCTCTTAAGCAAGGTAGGCTAATAAAATTACTTATTTTCAAACCAATTTGTCACTAAACTAAAATGCTGGCTGTTGAAATTGTTGTGCAATGAAAATTGTATTATAGGTAAGCAGCGGACAAGGTGGTTTGAACCTCTAAAATGTTTTTTGCGTGAGATGAGTTGAATTGGTTTACATGGTCTTCTCACAGCGTTTATAATTATACTTATCAGAATGCCAGTCCTTCGGAAAATCGTGTACTTTCGACTCTCCGAATGACACCTGTATTTCATTATCAACAGGGTTTGATTGTAAAATGAAATGCATGAATCTCAGATGAGATAACTCTGGCTAGTGTCGTTTATACCTCTACCTCTTCTGTTCATACGTGCTTTAAACATATAATTGGCTGACCCTGTGATAAACATGAATACATATTTACGGTCAGGAACTAGCAAATTACGTGCAAAAAATGTTTACCACTCTACCTTTTCATTATGGCCACAATAAATTTCATCCATCTTAAAATACAGGAACTAATGAAATAAGAGTAAAGCCAGAAAACCTTTTATGAAAATACATCGGCCTATATATCATCATTTTGTCAGACCGTTGATTTTTATTTTTCGACTAATGCTCGTTGGTAGAGCAAAATAGTTTTCTTGTTATAAAACCGATTAATGAGGTATATCTTCTTACCCGGTAGGACATTGACTTTGTTTCGTCTCAAGATATTTTGAATTAGAATTTTCAGTTGCCTTCTACGTATCGTAATATTTATTTACAGTTATATAAAATCATTCCCTTAAAAATATGATACATTACTGGCCAAAATTTATGTTACAAAAATCGAACAACTAGGAAAAATAGATAACTCCCTTTTGTTTATTTTTCTTTGTGTCGGTATCGAATGAACACTCGTGATTTTTTAAAAAACCGTGTTAACATTTAGCAGCAAATGAAACCAATTTTTAATTTCCTGAAGAACTCGAAAGATCTCTACAATATGGTAGCCTACTACATATTTCGTAAGTGATATTTAACTAGAAACTATAAATCTCATTAAAAGGTACCTTCATATGTTCTGCCCTACCGTTAACTAGAAGTTGACATTGGGTGTGGACTTTATATTACAATCACACTCGACGTGACGCCCAGAATCAGTACGGACCAATCAGAACGCAGCATATCCTGACGAATGACGTAACGCTCAAGACACTTTGTCATTGGTTGACATCGGTGTGACGTAGTACAGTAATATAAACTCTCTGATTGGACAATATTAACCAATCAAAATGACGCAAAAGAAGACATCTGATTGGTTAAAACTGGGCTTTCTTATTGGCCGAAAATACGAGACTCTGATTGGGCAATTATTACCTGAGCCGTTGACGTCACATGCGCATCACACTCAACTTGGCCCGACTTACTCACGCAACCCTAATAGATCGTTTGTTGAATACCAGTTTTATTTTGATACGTACATATTTTTTTGTTTCTGTTAAACACAATAATAGCGTAGGTCAAAAATGATTTGTCTAGTAACGTCTTGTCAAGTCTATTTTTCGTTGATTTAGGATCTGTTAGTTAAAGGGAAATTTATAAGCAGTATTTATATCTTCTACACAGGCAGTGTAAAAATATAACTTTTAACACCTGATTCGTACAGATGAGATAAATAAAAAATAATTTGGCGACAGCAATCGCTTACTTGTCGTAGCGAAAGTATAAGCAGAAAAATTACGATCCCGATAGCTGTGATTTTATAGAGTTTTAGGCCTGTAATCAGTGTTTATGTAGGCAGCTTGTTCGAATATTACAATTTTATAAGCATTTTCAGATGCGACTTTTTAACGTTCCGAAACCGAACAATTCATGCGTTCTCTTAAGCAAGGTAGGTTAATAAAATTACTTATTTTCAAACCAATTTGTCACTAAACTAAAATGCTGGCTGTTGAAATTGTTGTGCAATGAAAATTGTATTTTAGGTAAGCAGCGGACAAGGTGGTTTGAACCTCTAAAATGTTTTTTGAGTGAGATAAGTTGAATTGGTTTACATGGTCTTCTCACAGCGTTTATAATTATACTTATCAGAATGCCAGTCCTTCGGAAAATCGTGTACTTTCGACTCTCCGAATGACACCTGTATTTCATTATCAACAGGGTTTGATTGTAAAATGAAATGCATGAATCTCAGATGAGATAACTCTGGCTAGTGTCGTTTATACCTCTACCTCTTCTGTTCATACGTGCTTTAAACATATAATTGGCTGACCCTGTGATAAACATGAATACATATTTACGGTCAGGAACTAGCAAATTACGTGCAAAAAATGTTTACCACTCTACCTTTTCATTATGGCCACAATAAATTTCATCCATCTTAAAATACAGGAACTAATGAAATAAGAGTAAAGCCAGAAAACCTTTTATGAAAATACATCGGCCTATATATCATCATTTTGTCAGACCGTTGATTTTTATTTTTCGACTAATGCTCGTTGGTAGAGCAAAATAGTTTTCTTGTTATAAAACCGATTAATGAGGTATATCTTCTTACCCGGTAGGACATTGACTTTGTTTCGTCTCAAGATATTTTGAATTAGAATTTTCAGTTGCCTTCTACGTATCGTAATATTTATTTACAGTTATATAAAATCATTCCCTTAAAAATATGATACATTACTGGCCAAAATTTATGTTACAAAAATCGAACAACTAGGAAAAATAGATAACTCCCTTTTGTTTATTTTTCTTTGTGTCGGTATCGAATGAACACTCGTGATTTTTTAAAAAACCGTGTTAACATTTAGCAGCAAATGAAACCAATTTTTAATTTCCTGAAGAACTCGAAAGATCTCTACAATATGGTAGCCTACTACATATTTCGTAAGTGATATTTAACTAGAAACTATAAATCTCATTAAAAGGTACCTTCATATGTTCTGCCCTACCGTTAACTAGAAGTTGACATTGGGTGTGGACTTTATATTACAATCACACTCGACGTGACGCCCAGAATCAGTACGGACCAATCAGAACGCAGCATATCCTGACGAATGACGTAACGCTCAAGACACTTTGTCATTGGTTGACATCGGTGTGACGTAGTACAGTAATATAAACTCTCTGATTGGACAATATTAACCAATCAAAATGACGCAAAAGAAGACATCTGATTGGTTAAAACTGGGCTTTCTTATTGGCCGAAAATACGAGACTCTGATTGGGCAATTATTACCTGAGCCGTTGACGTCACATGCGCATCACACTCAACTTGGCCCGACTTACTCACGCAACCCTAATAGATCGTTTGTTGAATACCAGTTTTATTTTGATACGTACATATTTTTTTGTTTCTGTTAAACACAATAATAGCGTAGGTCAAAAATGATTTGTCTAGTAACGTCTTGTCAAGTCTATTTTTCGTTGATTTAGGATCTGTTAGTTAAAGGGAAATTTATAAGCAGTATTTATATCTTCTACACAGGCAGTGTAAAAATATAACTTTTAACACCTGATTCGTACAGATGAGATAAATAAAAAATAATTTGGCGACAGCAATCGCTTACTTGTCGTAGCGAAAGTATAAGCAGAAAAATTACGATCCCGATAGCTGTGATTTTATAGAGTTTTAGGCCTGTAATCAGTGTTTATGTAGGCAGCTTGTTCGAATATTACAATTTTATAAGCATTTTCAGATGCGACTTTTTAACGTTCCGAAACCGAACAATTCATGCGTTCTCTTAAGCAAGGTAGGTTAATAAAATTACTTATTTTCAAACCAATTTGTCACTAAACTAAAATGCTGGCTGTTGAAATTGTTGTGCAATGAAAATTGTATTTTAGGTAAGCAGCGGACAAGGTGGTTTGAACCTCTAAAATGTTTTTTGAGTGAGATAAGTTGAATTGGTTTACATGGTCTTCTCACAGCGTTTATAATTATACTTATCAGAATGCCAGTCCTTCGGAAAATCGTGTACTTTCGACTCTCCGAATGACACCTGTATTTCATTATCAACAGGGTTTGATTGTAAAATGAAATGCATGAATCTCAGATGAGATAACTCTGGCTAGTGTCGTTTATACCTCTACCTCTTCTGTTCATACGTGCTTTAAACATATAATTGGCTGACCCTGTGATAAACATGAATACATATTTACGGTCAGGAACTAGCAAATTACGTGCAAAAAATGTTTACCACTCTACCTTTTCATTATGGCCACAATAAATTTCATCCATCTTAAAATACAGGAACTAATGAAATAAGAGTAAAGCCAGAAAACCTTTTATGAAAATACATCGGCCTATGTATCATCATTTTGCCAGACCGTTGATTTTTTTTTTTCGACTAATGCTCGTTGGTAGAGCAAAATAGCTGTCTTGTTATAAAACCGATTTATGAGGTATATCTTCTTACCCGGTAGGACATTGACTTTGTTTCGTTTTAAGATATTTTGAATTAGAATTTTCAGTTGCCTTCTACGTATCGTAATATTTATTTACAGTTGTATAAATTCATTCCCTTAAAAATATGATACATTACTGGCCAAAATTTATGTTACAAAAATCGAACAACTAGGAAAATAGATAACTCCCTTTTGTTTATTTTTCTTTGTGTCGGTATCGAATGAACACTCGTGATTTTTTAAAAAACCGTGTTAACATTTAGCAGCAAATGAAACCAATTTTTAATTTCCTGAAGAACTCGAAAGATCTCTACAATATGGTAGCCTACTACATATTTCGTAAGTGATATTTAACTAGAAACTATAAATCTCATTAAAAGGTACCTTCATATGTTCTGCCCTACCGTTAACTAGAAGTTGACATTGGGTGTGGACTTTATATTACAATCACACTCGACGTGACGCCCAGAATCAGTACGGACCAATCAGAACGCAGCATATCCTGACGAATGACGTAACGCTCAAGACACTTTGTCATTGGTTGACATCGGTGTGACGTAGTACAGTAATATAAACTCTCTGATTGGACAATATTAACCAATCAGAATGACGCAAAAGAAGACATCTGATTGGTTAAAACTGGGCTTTCTTATCGGCCGAAAATACGAGACTCTGATTGGGCAATTATTACCTGAGCCGTTGACGTCACATGCGCATCACACTCAACTTGGCCCGACTTACTCACGCAACCCTAATAGATCGTTTGTTGAATACCAGTTTTATTTTGATACGTCCATATTTTTTTGTTTCTGTTAAACACAATAATAGCGTAGGTCAAAAATGATTTGTCTAGTAACGTCTTGTCAAGTCTATTTTTCGTTGATTTAGGATCTGTTAGTTAAAGGGAAATTTATAAGCAGTATTTATATCTTCTACACAGGCAGTGTAAAAATATAACTTTTAACACCTGATTCGTACAGGTGAGATAAATAAAAAATAATTTGGCGACAGCAATCGCTTACTTGTCGTAGCGAAAGTATAAGCAGAAAAATTACGATCCCGATAGCTGTGATTTTATAGAGTTTTAGGCCTGTAATCAGTGTTTATGTAGGCAGCTTGTTCGAATATTACAATTTTATATGCATTTTCAGATGCGACTTTTTAACGTTCCGAAACCGAACAATTCATGCGTTCTCTTAAGCAAGGTAGGCTAATAAAATTACTTATTTTCAAACCAATTTGTCACTAAACTAAAATGCTGGCTGTTGAAATTGTTGTGCAATGAAAATTGTATTTTAGGTAAGCAGCGGACAAGGTGGTTTGAACCTCTAAAACGTTTTTTGAGTGAGATGAGTTGAATTGGTTTACATGGTCTTCTCACAGCGTTTATAATTATACTTATCAGAATGCCAGTCCTTCGGAAAATCGTGTACTTTCGACTCTCCGAATGACACCTGTATTTCATTATCAACAGGGTTTGATTGTAAAATGAAATGCATGAATCTCAGATGAGATAACTCTGGCTAGTGTCGTTTATACCTCTACCTCTTCTGTTCATACGTGCTTTAAACATATAATTGGCTGACCCTGTGATAAACATGAATACATATTTACGGTCAGGAACTAGCAAATTACGTGCAAAAAATGTTTACCACTCTACCTTTTCATTATGGCCACAATAAATTTCATCCATCTTAAAATACAGGAACTAAAGAAATAAGAGTAAAGCCAGAAAACCTTTTATGAAAATACATCGGCCTATATATCATCATTTTGTCAGACCGTTGATTTTTATTTTTCGACTAATGCTCGTTGGTAGAGCAAAATAGTTTTCTTGTTATAAAACCGATTAATGAGGTATATCTTCTTACCCGGTAGGACATTGACTTTGTTTCGTCTCAAGATATTTTGAATTAGAATTTTCAGTTGCCTTCTACGTATCGTAATATTTATTTACAGTTATATAAAATCATTCCCTTAAAAATATGATACATTACTGGCCAAAATTTATGTTACAAAAATCGAACAACTAGGAAAATAGATAACTCCCTTTTGTTTATTTTTCTTTGTGTCGGTATCGAATGAACACTCGTGATTTTTTAAAAAACCGTGTTAACATTTAGCAGCAAATGAAACCAATTTTTAATTTCCTGAAGAACTCGAAAGATCTCTACAATATGGTAGCCTACTACATATTTCGTAAGTGATATTTAACTAGAAACTATAAATCTCATTAAAAGGTACCTTCATATGTTCTGCCCTACCGTTAACTAGAAGTTGACATTGGATGTGGACTTTATATTACAATCACACTCGACGTGACGCCCAGAATCAGTACGGACCAATCAGAACGCAGCATATCCTGACGAATGACGTAACGCTCAAGACACTTTGTCATTGGTTGACATCGGTGTGACGTAGTACAGTAATATAAACTCTCTGATTGGACAATATTAACCAATCAAAATGACGCAAAAGAAGACATCTGATTGGTTAAAACTGGGCTTTCTTATCGGCCGAAAATACGAGACTCTGATTGGGCAATTATTACCTGAGCCGTTGACGTCACATGCGCATCACACTCAACTTGGCCCGACTTACTCACGCAACCCTAATAGATCGTTTGTTGAATACCAGTTTTATTTTGATACGTACATATTTTTTTGTTTCTGTTAAACACAATAATAGCGTAGGTCAAAAATGATTTGTCTAGTAACGTCTTGTCAAGTCTATTTTTCGTTGATTTAGGATCTGTTAGTTAAAGGGAAATTTATAAGCAGTATTTATATCTTCTACACAGGCAGTGTAAAAATATAACTTTTAACACCTGATTCGTACAGGTGAGATAAATAAAAAATAATTTGGCGACAGCAATCGCTTACTTGTCGTAGCGAAAGTATAAGCAGAAAAATTACGATCCCGATAGCTGTGATTTTATAGAGTTTTAGGCCTGTAATCAGTGTTTATGTAGGCAGCTTGTTCGAATATTACAATTTTATAAGCATTTTCAGATGCGACTTTTTAACGTTCCGAAACCGAACAATTCATGCGTTCTCTTAAGCAAGGTAGGCTAATAAAATTACTTATTTTCAAACCAATTTGTCACTAAACTAAAATGCTGGCTGTTGAAATTGTTGTGCAATGAAAATTGTATTTTAGGTAAGCAGCGGACAAGGTGGTTTGAACCTCTAAAATGTTTTTTGAGTGAGATGAGTTGAATTGGTTTACATGGTCTTCTCACAGCGTTTATAATTATACTTATCAGAATGCCAGTCCTTCGGAAAATCGTGTACTTTCGACTCTCCGAATGACACCTGTATTTCATTATCAACAGGGTTTGATTGTAAAATGAAATGCATGAATCTCAGATGAGATAACTCTGGCTAGTGTCGTTTATACCTCTACCTCTTCTGTTCATACGTGCTTTAAACATATAATTGGCTGACCCTGTGATAAACATGAATACATATTTACGGTCAGGAACTAGCAAATTACGTGCAAAAAATGTTTACCACTCTACCTTTTCATTATGGCCACAATAAATTTCATCCATCTTAAAATACAGGAACTAAAGAAATAAGAGTAAAGCCAGAAAACCTTTTATGAAAATACATCGGCCTATATATCATCATTTTGTCAGACCGTTGATTTTTATTTTTCGACTAATGCTCGTTGGTAGAGCAAAATAGTTTTCTTGTTATAAAACCGATTAATGAGGTATATCTTCTTACCCGGTAGGACATTGACTTTGTTTCGTCTCAAGATATTTTGAATTAGAATTTTCAGTTGCCTTCTACGTATCGTAATATTTATTTACAGTTATATAAAATCATTCCCTTAAAAATATGATACATTACTGGCCAAAATTTATGTTACAAAAATCGAACAACTAGGAAAATAGATAACTCCCTTTTGTTTAATTTTCTTTGTGTCGGTATCGAATGAACACTCGTGATTTTTTATAAAACCGTGTTAACATTTAGCAGCAAATGAAACCAATTTTTAATTTCCTGAAGAACTCGAAAGATCTCTACAATATGGTAGCCTACTACATATTTCGTAAGTGATATTTAACTAGAAACTATAAATCTCATTAAAAGGTACCTTCATATGTTCTGCCCTACCGTTAACTAGAAGTTGACATTGGGTGTGGACTTTATATTACAATCACACTCGACGTGACGCCCAGAATCAGTACGGACCAATCAGAACGCAGCATATCCTGACGAATGACGTAACGCTCAAGACACTTTCTCATTGGTTGACATCGGTGTGACGTAGTACAGTAATATAAACTCTCTGATTGGACAATATTAACCAATCAAAATGACGCAAAAGAAGACATCTGATTGGTTAAAACTGGGCTTTCTTATCGGCCGAAAATACGAGACTCTGATTGGGCAATTATTACCTGAGCCGTTGACGTCACATGCGCATCACACTCAACTTGGCCCGACTTACTCACGCAACCCTAATAGATCGTTTGTTGAATACCAGTTTTATTTTGATACGTACATATTTTTTTGTTTCTGTTAAACACAATAATAGCGTAGGTCAAAAATGATTTGTCTAGTAACGTCTTGTCAAGTCTATTTTTCGTTGATTTAGGATCTGTTAGTTAAAGGGAAATTTATAAGCAGTATTTATATCTTCTACACAGGCAGTGTAAAAATATAACTTTTAACACCTGATTCGTACAGATGAGATAAATAAAAAATAATTTGGCGACAGCAATCGCTTACTTGTCGTAGCGAAAGTATAAGCAGAAAAATTACGATCCCGATAGCTGTGATTTTATAGAGTTTTAGGCCTGTAATCAGTGTTTATGTAGGCAGCTTGTTCGAATATTACAATTTTATAAGCATTTTCAGATGCGACTTTTTAACGTTCCGAAACCGAACAATTCATGCGTTCTCTTAAGCAAGGTAGGCTAATAAAATTACTTATTTTCAAACCAATTTGTCACTAAACTAAAATGCTGGCTGTTGAAATTGTTGTGCAATGAAAATTGTATTTTAGGTAAGCAGCGGACAAGGTGGTTTGAACCTCTAAAATGTTTTTTGAGTGAGATGAGTTGAATTGGTTTACATGGTCTTCTCACAGCGTTTATAATTATACTTATCAGAATGCCAGTCCTTCGGAAAATCGTGTACTTTCGACTCTCCGAATGACACCTGTATTTCATTATCAACAGGGTTTGATTGTAAAATGAAATGCATGAATCTCAGATGAGATAACTCTGGCTAGTGTCGTTTATACCTCTACCTCTTCTGTTCATACGTGCTTTAAACATATAATTGGCTGACCCTGTGATAAACATGAATACATATTTACGGTCAGGAACTAGCAAATTACGTGCAAAAAATGTTTACCACTCTACCTTTTCATTATGGCCACAATAAATTTCATCCATCTTAAAATACAGGAACTAATGAAATAAGAGTAAAGCCAGAAAACCTTTTATGAAAATACATCGGCCTATATATCATCATTTTGTCAGACCGTTGATTTTTATTTTTCGACTAATGCTCGTTGGTAGAGCAAAATAGTTTTCTTGTTATAAAACCGATTAATGAGGTATATCTTCTTACCCGGTAGGACATTGACTTTGTTTCGTCTCAAGATATTTTGAATTAGAATTTTCAGTTGCCTTCTACGTATCGTAATATTTATTTACAGTTATATAAAATCATTCCCTTAAAAATATGATACATTACTGGCCAAAATTTATGTTACAAAAATCGAACAACTAGGAAAATAGATAACTCCCTTTTGTTTATTTTTCTTTGTGTCGGTATCGAATGAACACTCGTGATTTTTTAAAAAACCGTGTTAACATTTAGCAGCAAATGAAACCAATTTTTAATTTCCTGAAGAACTCGAAAGATCTCTACAATATGGTAGCCTACTACATATTTCGTAAGTGATATTTAACTAGAAACTATAAATCTCATTAAAAGGTACCTTCATATGTTCTGCCCTACCGTTAACTAGAAGTTGACATTGGGTGTGGACTTTATATTACAATCACACTCGACGTGACGCCCAGAATCAGTACGAACCAATCAGAACGCAGCATATCCTGACGAATGACGTAACGCTCAAGACACTTTGTCATTGGTTGACATCGGTGTGACGTAGTACAGTAATATAAACTCTCTGATTGGACAATATTAACCAATCAAAATGACGCAAAAGAAGACATCTGATTGGTTAAAACTGGGCTTTCTTATCGGCCGAAAATACGAGACTCTGATTGGGCAATTATTACCTGAGCCGTTGACGTCACATGCGCATCACACTCAACTTGGCCCGACTTACTCACGCAACCCTAATAGATCGTTTGTTGAATACCAGTTTTATTTTGATACGTACATATTTTTTTGTTTCTGTTAAACACAATAATAGCGTAGGTCAAAAATGATTTGTCTAGTAACGTCTTGTCAAGTCTATTTTTCGTTGATTTAGGATCTGTTAGTTAAAGGGAAATTTATAAGCAGTATTTATATCTTCTACACAGGCAGTGTAAAAATATAACTTTTAACACCTGATTCGTACAGATGAGATAAATAAAAAATAATTTGGCGACAGCAATCGCTTACTTGTCGTAGCGAAAGTATAAGCAGAAAAATTACGATCCCGATAGCTGTGATTTTATAGAGTTTTAGGCCTGTAATCAGTGTTTATGTAGGCAGCTTGTTCGAATATTACAATTTTATAAGCATTTTCAGATGCGACTTTTTAACGTTCCGAAACCGAACAATTCATGCGTTCTCTTAAGCAAGGTAGGCTAATAAAATTACTTATTTTCAAACCAATTTGTCACTAAACTAAAATGCTGGCTGTTGAAATTGTTGTGCAATGAAAATTGTATTTTAGGTAAGCAGCGGACAAGGTGGTTTGAACCTCTAAAATGTTTTTTGAGTGAGATGAGTTGAATTGGTTTACATGGTCTTCTCACAGCGTTTATAATTATACTTATCAGAATGCCAGTCCTTCGGAAAATCGTGTACTTTCGACTCTCCGAATGACACCTGTATTTCATTATCAACAGGGTTTGATTGTAAAATGAAATGCATGAATCTCAGATGAGATAACTCTGGCTAGTGTCGTTTATACCTCTACCTCTTCTGTTCATACGTGCGTTAAACATATAATTGGCTGACCCTGTGATAAACATGAATACATATTTACGGTCAGGAACTAGCAAATTACGTGCAAAAAATGTTTACCACTCTACCTTTTCATTATGGCCACAATAAATTTCATCCATCTTAAAATACAGGAACTAATGAAATAAGAGTAAAGCCAGAAAACCTTTTATGAAAATACATCGGCCTATATATCATCATTTTGTCAGACCGTTGATTTTTATTTTTCGACTAATGCTCGTTGGTAGAGCAAAATAGTTTTCTTGTTATAAAACCGATTAATGAGGTATATCTTCTTACCCGGTAGGACATTGACTTTGTTTCGTCTCAAGATATTTTGAATTAGAATTTTCAGTTGCCTTCTACGTATCGTAATATTTATTTACAGTTATATAAAATCATTCCCTTAAAAATATGATACATTACTGGCCAAAATTTATGTTACAAAAATCGAACAACTAGGAAAATAGATAACTCCCTTTTGTTTATTTTTCTTTGTGTCGGTATCGAATGAACACTCGTGATTTTTTAAAAAACCGTGTTAACATTTAGCAGCAAATGAAACCAATTTTTAATTTCCTGAAGAACTCGAAAGATCTCTACAATATGGTAGCCTACTACATATTTCGTAAGTGATATTTAACTAGAAACTATAAATCTCATTAAAAGGTACCTTCATATGTTCTGCCCTACCGTTAACTAGAAGTTGACATTGGGTGTGGACTTTATATTACAATCACACTCGACGTGACGCCCAGAATCAGTACGGACCAATCAGAACGCAGCATATCCTGACGAATGACGTAACGCTCAAGACACTTTGTCATTGGTTGACATCGGTGTGACGTAGTACAGTAATATAAACTCTCTGATTGGACAATATTAACCAATCAAAATGACGCAAAAGAAGACATCTGATTGGTTAAAACTGGGCTTTCTTATCGGCCGAAAATACGAGACTCTGATTGGGCAATTATTACCTGAGCCGTTGACGTCACGTGCGCATCACACTCAACTTGGCCCGACTTACTCACGCAACCCTAATAGATCGTTTGTTGAATACCAGTTTTATTTTGATACGTACATATTTTTTTGTTTCTGTTAAACACAATAATAGCGTAGGTCAAAAATGATTTGTCTAGTAACGTCTTGTCAAGTCTATTTTTCGTTGATTTAGGATCTGTTAGTTAAAGGGAAATTTATAAGCAGTATTTATATCTTCTACACAGGCAGTGTAAAAATATAACTTTTAACACCTGATTCGTACAGATGAGATAAATAAAAAATAATTTGGCGACAGCAATCGCTTACTTGTCGTAGCGAAAGTATAAGCAGAAAAATTACGATCCCGATAGCTGTGATTTTATAGAGTTTTAGGCCTGTAATCAGTGTTTATGTAGGCAGCTTGTTCGAATATTACAATTTTATAAGCATTTTCAGATGCGACTTTTTAACGTTCCGAAACCGAACAATTCATGCGTTCTCTTAAGCAAGGTAGGCTAATAAAATTACTTATTTTCAAACCAATTTGTCACTAAACTAAAATGCTGGCTGTTGAAATTGTTGTGCAATGAAAATTGTATTTTAGGTAAGCAGCGGACAAGGTGGTTTGAACCTCTAAAATGTTTTTTGAGTGAGATGAGTTGAATTGGTTTACATGGTCTTCTCACAGCGTTTATAATTATACTTATCAGAATGCCAGTCCTTCGGAAAATCGTGTACTTTCGACTCTCCGAATGACACCTGTATTTCATTATCAACAGGGTTTGATTGTAAAATGAAATGCATGAATCTCAGATGAGATAACTCTGGCTAGTGTCGTTTATACCTCTACCTCTTCTGTTCATACGTGCTTTAAACATATAATTGGCTGACCCTGTGATAAACATGAATACATATTTACGGTCAGGAACTAGCAAATTACGTGCAAAAAATGTTTACCACTCTACCTTTTCATTATGGCCACAATAAATTTCATCCATCTTAAAATACAGGAACTAATGAAATAAGAGTAAAGCCAGAAAACCTTTTATGAAAATACATCGGCCTATATATCATCATTTTGTCAGACCGTTGATTTTTATTTTTCGACTAATGCTCGTTGGTAGAGCAAAATAGTTTTCTTGTTATAAAACCGATTAATGAGGTATATCTTCTTACCCGGTAGGACATTGACTTTGTTTCGTCTCAAGATATTTTGAATTAGAATTTTCAGTTGCCTTCTACGTATCGTAATATTTATTTACAGTTATATAAAATCATTCCCTTAAAAATATGATACATTACTGGCCAAAATTTATGTTACAAAAATCGAACAACTAGGAAAATAGATAACTCCCTTTTGTTTAATTTTCTTTGTGTCGGTATCGAATGAACACTCGTGATTTTTTATAAAACCGTGTTAACATTTAGCAGCAAATGAAACCAATTTTTAATTTCCTGAAGAACTCGAAAGATCTCTACAATATGGTAGCCTACTACATATTTCGTAAGTGATATTTAACTAGAAACTATAAATCTCATTAAAAGGTACCTTCATATGTTCTGCCCTACCGTTAACTAGAAGTTGACATTGGGTGTGGACTTTATATTACAATCACACTCGACGTGACGCCCAGAATCAGTACGGACCAATCAGAACGCAGCATATCCTGACGAATGACGTAACGCTCAAGACACTTTGTCATTGGTTGACATCGGTGTGACGTAGTACAGTAATATAAACTCTCTGATTGGACAATATTAACCAATCAAAATGACGCAAAAGAAGACATCTGATTGGTTAAAACTGGGCTTTCTTATCGGCCGAAAATACGAGACTCTGATTGGGCAATTATTACCTGAGCCGTTGACGTCACATGCGCATCACACTCAACTTGGCCCGACTTACTCACGCAACCCTAATAGATCGTTTGTTGAATACCAGTTTTATTTTGATACGTACATATTTTTTTGTTTCTGTTAAACACAATAATAGCGTAGGTCAAAAATGATTTGTCTAGTAACGTCTTGTCAAGTCTATTTTTCGTTGATTTAGGATCTGTTAGTTAAAGGGAAATTTATAAGCAGTATTTATATCTTCTACACAGGCAGTGTAAAAATATAACTTTTAACACCTGATTCGTACAGATGAGATAAATAAAAAATAATTTGGCGACAGCAATCGCTTACTTGTCGTAGCGAAAGTATAAGCAGAAAAATTACGATCCCGATAGCTGTGATTTTATAGAGTTTTAGGCCTGTAATCAGTGTTTATGTAGGCAGCTTGTTCGAATATTACAATTTTATAAGCATTTTCAGATGCGACTTTTTAACGTTCCGAAACCGAACAATTCATGCGTTCTCTTAAGCAAGGTAGGCTAATAAAATTACTTATTTTCAAACCAATTTGTCACTAAACTAAAATGCTGGCTGTTGAAATTGTTGTGCAATGAAAATTGTATTTTAGGTAAGCAGCGGACAAGGTGGTTTGAACCTCTAAAATGTTTTTTGAGTGAGATGAGTTGAATTGGTTTACATGGTCTTCTCACAGCGTTTATAATTATACTTATCAGAATGCCAGTCCTTCGGAAAATCGTGTACTTTCGACTCTCCGAATGACACCTGTATTTCATTATCAACAGGGTTTGATTGTAAAATGAAATGCATGAATCTCAGATGAGATAACTCTGGCTAGTGTCGTTTATACCTCTACCTCTTCTGTTCATACGTGCTTTAAACATATAATTGGCTGACCCTGTGATAAACATGAATACATATTTACGGTCAGGAACTAGCAAATTACGTGCAAAAAATGTTTACCACTCTACCTTTTCATTATGGCCACAATAAATTTCATCCATCTTAAAATACAGGAACTAATGAAATAAGAGTAAAGCCAGAAAACCTTTTATGAAAATACATCGGCCTATATATCATCATTTTGTCAGACCGTTGATTTTTATTTTTCGACTAATGCTCGTTGGTAGAGCAAAATAGTTTTCTTGTTATAAAACCGATTAATGAGGTATATCTTCTTACCCGGTAGGACATTGACTTTGTTTCGTCTCAAGATATTTTGAATTAGAATTTTCAGTTGCCTTCTACGTATCGTAATATTTATTTACAGTTATATAAAATCATTCCCTTAAAAATATGATACATTACTGGCCAAAATTTATGTTACAAAAATCGAACAACTAGGAAAATAGATAACTCCCTTTTGTTTATTTTTCTTTGTGTCGGTATCGAATGAACACTCGTGATTTTTTAAAAAACCGTGTTAACATTTAGCAGCAAATGAAACCAATTTTTAATTTCCTGAAGAACTCGAAAGATCTCTACAATATGGTAGCCTACTACATATTTCGTAAGTGATATTTAACTAGAAACTATAAATCTCATTAAAAGGTACCTTCATATGTTCTGCCCTACCGTTAACTAGAAGTTGACATTGGGTGTGGACTTTATATTACAATCACACTCGACGTGACGCCCAGAATCAGTACGGACCAATCAGAACGCAGCATATCCTGACGAATGACGTAACGCTCAAGACACTTTGTCATTGGTTGACATCGGTGTGACGTAGTACAGTAATATAAACTCTCTGATTGGACAATATTAACCAATCAAAATGACGCAAAAGAAGACATCTGATTGGTTAAAACTGGGCTTTCTTATCGGCCGAAAATACGAGACTCTGATTGGGCAATTATTACCTGAGCCGTTGACGTCACATGCGCATCACACTCAACTTGGCCCGACTTACTCACGCAACCCTAATAGATCGTTTGTTGAATACCAGTTTTATTTTGATACGTACATATTTTTTTGTTTCTGTTAAACACAATAATAGCGTAGGTCAAAAATGATTTGTCTAGTAACGTCTTGTCAAGTCTATTTTTCGTTGATTTAGGATCTGTTAGTTAAAGGGAAATTTATAAGCAGTATTTATATCTTCTACACAGGCAGTGTAAAAATATAACTTTTAACACCTGATTCGTACAGATGAGATAAATAAAAAATAATTTGGCGACAGCAATCGCTTACTTGTCGTAGCGAAAGTATAAGCAGAAAAATTACGATCCCGATAGCTGTGATTTTATAGAGTTTTAGGCCTGTAATCAGTGTTTATGTAGGCAGCTTGTTCGAATATTACAATTTTATAAGCATTTTCAGATGCGACTTTTTAACGTTCCGAAACCGAACAATTCATGCGTTCTCTTAAGCAAGGTAGGCTAATAAAATTACTTATTTTCAAACCAATTTGTCACTAAACTAAAATGCTGGCTGTTGAAATTGTTGTGCAATGAAAATTGTATTTTAGGTAAGCAGCGGACAAGGTGGTTTGAACCTCTAAAATGTTTTTTGAGTGAGATGAGTTGAATTGGTTTACATGGTCTTCTCACAGCGTTTATAATTATACTTATCAGAATGCCAGTCCTTCGGAAAATCGTGTACTTTCGACTCTCCGAATGACACCTGTATTTCATTATCAACAGGGTTTGATTGTAAAATGAAATGCATGAATCTCAGATGAGATAACTCTGGCTAGTGTCGTTTATACCTCTACCTCTTCTGTTCATACGTGCTTTAAACATATAATTGGCTGACCCTGTGATAAACATGAATACATATTTACGGTCAGGAACTAGCAAATTACGTGCAAAAAATGTTTACCACTCTACCTTTTCATTATGGCCACAATAAATTTCATCCATCTTAAAATACAGGAACTAATGAAATAAGAGTAAAGCCAGAAAACCTTTTATGAAAATACATCGGCCTATATATCATCATTTTGTCAGACCGTTGATTTTTATTTTTCGACTAATGCTCGTTGGTAGAGCAAAATAGTTTTCTTGTTATAAAACCGATTAATGAGGTATATCTTCTTACCCGGTAGGACATTGACTTTGTTTCGTCTCAAGATATTTTGAATTAGAATTTTCAGTTGCCTTCTACGTATCGTAATATTTATTTACAGTTATATAAAATCATTCCCTTAAAAATATGATACATTACTGGCCAAAATTTATGTTACAAAAATCGAACAACTAGGAAAATAGATAACTCCCTTTTGTTTATTTTTCTTTGTGTCGGTATCGAATGAACACTCGTGATTTTTTAAAAAACCGTGTTAACATTTAGCAGCAAATGAAACCAATTTTTAATTTCCTGAAGAACTCGAAAGATCTCTACAATATGGTAGCCTACTACATATTTCGTAAGTGATATTTAACTAGAAACTATCAATCTCATTAAAAGGTACCTTCATATGTTCTGCCCTACCGTTAACTAGAAGTTGACATTGGGTGTGGACTTTATATTACAATCACACTCGACGTGACGCCCAGAATCAGTACGGACCAATCAGAACGCAGCATATCCTGACGAATGACGTAACGCTCAAGACACTTTGTCATTGGTTGACATCGGTGTGACGTAGTACAGTAATATAAACTCTCTGATTGGACAATATTAACCAATCAAAATGACGCAAAAGAAGACATCTGATTGGTTAAAACTGGGCTTTCTTATTGGCCGAAAATACGAGACTCTGATTGGGCAATTATTACCTGAGCCGTTGACGTCACATGCGCATCACACTCAACTTGGCCCGACTTACTCACGCAACCCTAATAGATCGTTTGTTGAATACCAGTTTTATTTTGATACGTACATATTTTTTTGTTTCTGTTAAACACAATAATAGCGTAGGTCAAAAATGATTTGTCTAGTAACGTCTTGTCAAGTCTATTTTTCGTTGATTTAGGATCTGTTAGTTAAAGGGAAATTTATAAGCAGTATTTATATCTTCTACACAGGCAGTGTAAAAATATAACTTTTAACACCTGATTCGTACAGATGAGATAAATAAAAAATAATTTGGCGACAGCAATCGCTTACTTGTCGTAGCGAAAGTATAAGCAGAAAAATTACGATCCCGATAGCTGTGATTTTATAGAGTTTTAGGCCTGTAATCAGTGTTTATGTAGGCAGCTTGTTCGAATATTACAATTTTATAAGCATTTTCAGATGCGACTTTTTAACGTTCCGAAACCGAACAATTCATGCGTTCTCTTAAGCAAGGTAGGCTAATAAAATTACTTATTTTCAAACCAATTTGTCACTAAACTAAAATGCTGGCTGTTGAAATTGTTGTGCAATGAAAATTGTATTTTAGGTAAGCAGCGGACAAGGTGGTTTGAACCTCTAAAATGTTTTTTGAGTGAGATGAGTTGAATTGGTTTACATGGTCTTCTCACAGCGTTTATAATTATACTTATCAGAATGCCAGTCCTTCGGAAAATCGTGTACTTTCGACTCTCCGAATGACACCTGTATTTCATTATCAACAGGGTTTGATTGTAAAATGAAATGCATGAATCTTAGATGAGATAACTCTGGCTAGTGTCGTTTATACCTCTACCTCTTCTGTTCATACGTGCTTTAAACATATAATTGGCTGACCCTGTGATAAACATGAATACATATTTACGGTCAGGAACTAGCAAATTACGTGCAAAAAATGTTTACCACTCTACCTTTTCATTATGGCCACAATAAATTTCATCCATCTTAAAATACAGGAACTAATGAAATAAGAGTAAAGCCAGAAAACCTTTTATGAAAATACATCGGCCTATATATCATCATTTTGTCAGACCGTTGATTTTTATTTTTCGACTAATGCTCGTTGGTAGAGCAAAATAGTTTTCTTGTTATAAAACCGATTAATGAGGTATATCTTCTTACCCGGTAGGACATTGACTTTGTTTCGTCTCAAGATATTTTGAATTAGAATTTTCAGTTGCCTTCTACGTATCGTAATATTTATTTACAGTTATATAAAATCATTCCCTTAAAAATATGATACATTACTGGCCAAAATTTATGTTACAAAAATCGAACAACTAGGAAAATAGATAACTCCCTTTTGTTTATTTTTCTTTGTGTCGGTATCGAATGAACACTCGTGATTTTTTAAAAAACCGTGTTAACATTTAGCAGCAAATGAAACCAATTTTTAATTTCCTGAAGAACTCGAAAGATCTCTACAATATGGTAGCCTACTACATATTTCGTAAGTGATATTTAACTAGAAACTATAAATCTCATTAAAAGGTACCTTCATATGTTCTGCCCTACCGTTAACTAGAAGTTGACATTGGGTGTGGACTTTATATTACAATCACACTCGACGTGACGCCCAGAATCAGTACGGACCAATCAGAACGCAGCATATCCTGACGAATGACGTAACGCTCAAGACACTTTGTCATTGGTTGACATCGGTGTGACGTAGTACAGTAATATAAACTCTCTGATTGGACAATATTAACCAATCAAAATGACGCAAAAGAAGACATCTGATTGGTTAAAACTGGGCTTTCTTATTGGCCGAAAATACGAGACTCTGATTGGGCAATTATTACCTGAGCCGTTGACGTCACATGCGCATCACACTCAACTTGGCCCGACTTACTCACGCAACCCTAATAGATCGTTTGTTGAATACCAGTTTTATTTTGATACGTACATATTTTTTTGTTTCTGTTAAACACAATAATAGCGTAGGTCAAAAATGATTTGTCTAGTAACGTCTTGTCAAGTCTATTTTTCGTTGATTTAGGATCTGTTAGTTAAAGGGAAATTTATAAGCAGTATTTATATCTTCTACACAGGCAGTGTAAAAATATAACTTTTAACACCTGATTCGTACAGATGAGATAAATAAAAAATAATTTCGCGACAGCAATCGCTTACTTGTCGTAGCGAAAGTATAAGCAGAAAAATTACGATCCCGATAGCTGTGATTTTATAGAGTTTTAGGCCTGTAATCAGTGTTTATGTAGGCAGCTTGTTCGAATATTACAATTTTATAAGCATTTTCAGATGCGACTTTTTAACGTTCCGAAACCGAACAATTCATGCGTTCTCTTAAGCAAGGTAGGCTAATAAAATTACTTATTTTCAAACCAATTTGTCACTAAACTAAAATGCTGGCTGTTGAAATTGTTGTGCAATGAAAATTGTATTTTAGGTAAGCAGCGGACAAGGTGGTTTGAACCTCTAAAATGTTTTTTGAGTGAGATGAGTTGAATTGGTTTACATGGTCTTCTCACAGCGTTTATAATTATACTTATCAGAATGCCAGTCCTTCGGAAAATCGTGTACTTTCGACTCTCCGAATGACACCTGTATTTCATTATCAACAGGGTTTGATTGTAAAATGAAATGCATGAATCTCAGATGAGATAACTCTGGCTAGTGTCGTTTATACCTCTACCTCTTCTGTTCATACGTGCTTTAAACATATAATTGGCTGACCCTGTGATAAACATGAATACATATTTACGGTCAGGAACTAGCAAATTACGTGCAAAAAATGTTTACCACTCTACCTTTTCATTATGGCCACAATAAATTTCATCCATCTTAAAATACAGGAACTAATGAAATAAGAGTAAAGCCAGAAAACCTTTTATAAAAATACATCGGCCTATATATCATCATTTTGTCAGACCGTTGATTTTTATTTTCCGACTAATGCTCGTTGGTAGAGCAAAATAGTTTTCTTGTTATAAAACCGATTAATGAGGTATATCTTCTTACCCGGTAGGACATTGACTTTGTTTCGTCTCAAGATATTTTGAATTAGAATTTTCAGTTGCCTTCTACGTATCGTAATATTTATTTACAGTTATATAAAATCATTCCCTTAAAAATATGATACATTACTGGCCAAAATTTATGTTACAAAAATCGAACAACTAGGAAAATAGATAACTCCCTTTTGTTTATTTTTCTTTGTGTCGGTATCGAATGAACACTCGTGATTTTTTAAAAAACCGTGTTAACATTTAGCAGCAAATGAAACCAATTTTTAATTTCCTGAAGAACTCGAAAGATCTCTACAATATGGTAGCCTACTACATATTTCGTAAGTGATATTTAACTAGAAAATATAAATCTCATTAAAAGGTACCTTCATATGTTCTGCCCTACCGTTAACTAGAAGTTGACATTGGGTGTGGACTTTATATTACAATCACACTCGACGTGACGCCCAGAATCAGTACGGACCAATCAGAACGCAGCATATCCTGACGAATGACGTAACGCTCAAGACACTTTGTCATTGGTTGACATCGGTGTGACGTAGTACAGTAATATAAACTCTCTGATTGGACAATATTAACCAATCAAAATGACGCAAAAGAAGACATCTGATTGGTTAAAACTGGGCTTTCTTATTGGCCGAAAATACGAGACTCTGATTGGGCAATTATTACCTGAGCCGTTGACGTCACATGCGCATCACACTCAACTTGGCCCGACTTACTCACGCAACCCTAATAGATCGTTTGTTGAATACCAGTTTTATTTTGATACGTACATATTTTTTTGTTTCTGTTAAACACAATAATAGCGTAGGTCAAAAATGATTTGTCTAGTAACGTCTTGTCAAGTCTATTTTTCGTTGATTTAGGATCTGTTAGTTAAAGGGAAATTTATAAGCAGTATTTATATCTTCTACACAGGCAGTGTAAAAATATAACTTTTAACACCTGATTCGTACAGATGAGATAAATAAAAAATAATTTGGCGACAGCAATCGCTTACTTGTCGTAGCGAAAGTATAAGCAGAAAAATTACGATCCCGATAGCTGTGATTTTATAGAGTTTTAGGCCTGTAATCAGTGTTTATGTAGGCAGCTTGTTCGAATATTACAATTTTATAAGCATTTTCAGATGCGACTTTTTAACGTTCCGAAACCGAACAATTCATGCGTTCTCTTAAGCAAGGTAGGCTAATAAAATTACTTATTTTCAAACCAATTTGTCACTAAACTAAAATGCTGGCTGTTGAAATTGTTGTGCAATGAAAATTGTATTTTAGGTAAGCAGCGGACAAGGTGGTTTGAACCTCTAAAATGTTTTTTGAGTGAGATGAGTTGAATTGGTTTACATGGTCTTCTCACAGCGTTTATAATTATACTTATCAGAATGCCAGTCCTTCGGAAAATCGTGTACTTTCGACTCTCCGAATGACACCTGTATTTCATTATCAACAGGGTTTGATTGTAAAATGAAATGCATGAATCTCAGATGAGATAACTCTGGCTAGTGTCGTTTATACCTCTACCTCTTCTGTTCATACGTGCTTTAAACATATAATTGGCTGACCCTGTGATAAACATGAATACATATTTACGGTCAGGAACTAGCAAATTACGTGCAAAAAATGTTTACCACTCTACCTTTTCATTATGGCCACAATAAATTTCATCCATCTTAAAATACAGGAACTAATGAAATAAGAGTAAAGCCAGAAAACCTTTTATAAAAATACATCGGCCTATATATCATCATTTTGTCAGACCGTTGATTTTTATTTTTCGACTAATGCTCGTTGGTAGAGCAAAATAGTTTTCTTGTTATAAAACCGATTAATGAGGTATATCTTCTTACCCGGTAGGACATTGACTTTGTTTCGTCTCAAGATATTTTGAATTAGAATTTTCAGTTGCCTTCTACGTATCGTAATATTTATTTACAGTTATATAAAATCATTCCCTTAAAAATATGATACATTACTGGCCAAAATTTATGTTACAAAAATCGAACAACTAGGAAAATAGATAACTCCCTTTTGTTTATTTTTCTTTGTGTCGGTATCGAATGAACACTCGTGATTTTTTAAAAAACCGTGTTAACATTTAGCAGCAAATGAAACCAATTTTTAATTTCCTGAAGAACTCGAAAGATCTCTACAATATGGTAGCCTACTACATATTTCGTAAGTGATATTTAACTAGAAAATATAAATCTCATTAAAAGGTACCTTCATATGTTCTGCCCTACCGTTAACTAGAAGTTGACATTGGGTGTGGACTTTATATTACAATCACACTCGACGTGACGCCCAGAATCAGTACGGACCAATCAGAACGCAGCATATCCTGACGAATGACGTAACGCTCAAGACACTTTGTCATTGGTTGACATCGGTGTGACGTAGTACAGTAATATAAACTCTCTGATTGGACAATATTAACCAATCAAAATGACGCAAAAGAAGACATCTGATTGGTTAAAACTGGGCTTTCTTATTGGCCGAAAATACGAGACTCTGATTGGGCAATTATTACCTGAGCCGTTGACGTCACATGCGCATCACACTCAACTTGGCCCGACTTACTCACGCAACCCTAATAGATCGTTTGTTGAATACCAGTTTTATTTTGATACATATTTTTTTGTTTCTGTTAAACACAATAATAGCGTAGGTCAAAAATGATTTGTCTAGTAACGTCTTGTCAAGTCTATTTTTCGTTGATTTAGGATCTGTTAGTTAAAGGGAAATTTATAAGCAGTATTTATATCTTCTACACAGGCAGGGTAAAAATATAACTTTTAACACCTGATTCGTACAGATGAGATAAATAAAAAATAATTTGGCGACAGCAATCGCTTACTTGTCGTAGCGAAAGTATAAGCAGAAAAATTACGATCCCGATAGCTGTGATTTTATAGAGTTTTAGGCCTGTAATCAGTGTTTATGTAGGCAGCTTGTTCGAATATTACAATTTTATAAGCATTTTCAGATGCGACTTTTTAACGTTCCGAAACCGAACAATTCATGCGTTCTCTTAAGCAAGGTAGGCTAATAAAATTACTTATTTTCAAACCAATTTGTCTCTAAACTAAAATGCTGGCTGTTGAAATTGTTGCGCAATGAAAATTGTATTTTAGGTAAGCAGCGGACAAGGTGGTTTGAACCTCTAAAATGTTTTTTGAGTGAGATGAGTTGAATTGGTTTACATGGTCTTCTCACAGCGTTTATAATTATACTTATCAGAATGCCAGTCCTTCGGAAAATCGTGTACTTTCGACTCTCCGAATGACACCTGTATTTCATTATCAACAGGGTTTGATTGTAAAATGAAATGCATGAATCTCAGATGAGATAACTCTGGCTAGTGTCGTTTATACCTCTACCTCTTCTGTTCATACGTGCTTTAAACATATAATTGGCTGACCCTGTGATAAACATGAATACATATTTACGGTCAGGAACTAGCAAATTACGTGCAAAAAATGTTTACCACTCTACCTTTTCATTATGGCCACAATAAATTTCATCCATCTTAAAATACAGGAACTAATGAAATAAGAGTAAAGCCAGAAAACCTTTTATGAAAATACATCGGCCTATATATCATCATTTTGTCAGACCGTTGATTTTTATTTTTCGACTAATGCTCGTTGGTAGAGCAAAATAGTTTTCTTGTTATAAAACCGATTAATGAGGTATATCTTCTTACCCGGTAGGACATTGACTTTGTTTCGTCTCAAGATATTTTGAATTAGAATTTTCAGTTGCCTTCTACGTATCGTAATATTTATTTACAGTTATATAAAATCATTCCCTTAAAAATATGATACATTACTGGCCAAAATTTATGTTACAAAAATCGAACAACTAGGAAAATAGATAACTCCCTTTTGTTTATTTTTCTTTGTGTCGGTATCGAATGAACACTCGTGATTTTTTAAAAAACCGTGTTAACATTTAGCAGCAAATGAAACCAATTTTTAATTTCCTGAAGAACTCGAAAGATCTCTACAATATGGTAGCCTACTACATATTTCGTAAGTGATATTTAACTAGAAACTATAAATCTCATTAAAAGGTACCTTCATATGTTCTGCCCTACCGTTAACTAGAAGTTGACATTGGGTGTGGACTTTATATTACAATCACACTCGACGTGACGCCCAGAATCAGTACGGACCAATCAGAACGCAGCATATCCTGACGAATGACGTAACGCTCAAGACACTTTGTCATTGGTTGACATCGGTGTGACGTAGTACAGTAATATAAACTCTCTGATTGGACAATATTAACCAATCAAAATGACGCAAAAGAAGACATCTGATTGGTTAAAACTGGGCTTTCTTATTGGCCGAAAATACGAGACTCTGATTGGGCAATTATTACCTGAGCCGTTGACGTCACATGCGCATCACACTCAACTTGGCCCGACTTACTCACGCAACCCTAATAGATCGTTTGTTGAATACCAGTTTTATTTTGATACGTACATATTTTTTTGTTTCTGTTAAACACAATAATAGCGTAGGTCAAAAATGATTTGCCTAGTAACGTCTTGTCAAGTCTATTTTTCGTTGATTTAGGATCTGTTAGTTAAAGGGAAATTTATAAGCAGTATTTATATCTTCTACACAGGCAGTGTAAAAATATAACTTTTAACACCTGATTCGTACAGATGAGATAAATAAAAAATAATTTGGCGACATCAATCGCTTACTTGTCGTAGCGAAAGTATAAGCAGAAAAATTACGATCCCGATAGCTGTGATTTTATAGAGTTTTAGGCCTGTAATCAGTGTTTATGTAGGCAGCTTGTTCGAATATTACAATTTTATAAGCATTTTCAGATGCGACTTTTTAACGTTCCGAAACCGAACAATTCATGCGTTCTCTTAAGCAAGGTAGGCTAATAAAATTACTTATTTTCAAACCAATTTGTCACTAAACTAAAATGCTGGCTGTTGAAATTGTTGTGCAATGAAAATTGTATTTTAGGTAAGCAGCGGACAAGGTGGTTTGAACCTCTAAAATGTTTTTTGAGTGAGATGAGTTGAATTGGTTTACATGGTCTTCTCACAGCGTTTATAATTATACTTATCAGAATGCCAGTCCTTCGGAAAATCGTGTACTTTCGACTCTCCGAATGACACCTGTATTTCATTATCAACAGGGTTTGATTGTAAAATGAAATGCATGAATCTCAGATGAGATAACTCTGGCTAGTGTCGTTTATACCTCTACCTCTTCTGTTCATACGTGCTTTAAACATATAATTGGCTGACCCTGTGATAAACATGAATACATATTTACGGTCAGGAACTAGCAAATTACGTGCAAAAAATGTTTACCACTCTACCTTTTCATTATGGCCACAATAAATTTCATCCATCTTAAAATACAGGAACTAATGAAATAAGAGTAAAGCCAGAAAACCTTTTATGAAAATACATCGGCCTATATATCATCATTTTGTCAGACCGTTGATTTTTATTTTTCGACTAATGCTCGTTGGTAGAGCAAAATAGTTTTCTTGTTATAAAACCGATTAATGAGGTATATCTTCTTACCCGGTAGGACATTGACTTTGTTTCGTCTCAAGATATTTTGAATTAGAATTTTCAGTTGCCTTCTACGTATCGTAATATTTATTTACAGTTATATAAAATCATTCCCTTAAAAATATGATACATTACTGGCCAAAATTTATGTTACAAAAATCGAACAACTAGGAAAATAGATAACTCCCTTTTGTTTATTTTTCTTTGTGTCGGTATCGAATGAACACTCGTGATTTTTTAAAAAACCGTGTTAACATTTAGCAGCAAATGAAACCAATTTTTAATTTCCTGAAGAACTCGAAAGATCTCTACAATATGGTAGCCTACTACATATTTCGTAAGTGATATTTAACTAGAAACTATAAATCTCATTAAAAGGTACCTTCATATGTTCTGCCCTACCGTTCACTAGAAGTTGACATTGGATGTGGACTTTATATTACAATCACACTCGACGTGACGCCCAGAATCAGTACGGACCAATCAGAACGCAGCATATCCTGACGAATGACGTAACGCTCAAGACACTTTGTCATTGGTTGACATCGGTGTGACGTAGTGCTATCGATGTCCAGTGGTGAAGTTCGTAAATGATATTTATAAACAAATAAATAGGTTTAACAACTTTCTTTCATTTTAAAATATATGTATATTTTAAAATTTCGATTAAAACCTTTTAAAAAACAATTAAAACTTTTAAAATCTTAACTTGAAAACTTCCTTATTAAAATAATTGTATATTAATTATTTAGTCTTTTTTTTTATAAAAACTGTAAATGCTTCACTCCTTCTCAAAGATTTAAAATAGACTCAACTTTCAACAATCCTTTTTTTTAAAATTTTGGAATTTTAAATTTTCTTTTTTCTTTTTTTTTTTGTTTTATTTATCTTACTTACATCTGGAAGCTGGAAATCATCTGTATTTATGTTGAGATATAAATGTAACAAATGTAAATGTTGACATGTCTTGGTTATATCAGTTGTGTCAATTGTGTAGAAGGTATGTGTTTACGTGTGTGTTTATTGTAATTGTGTGTAAGGAGTGATGTTTATATACTTGTCTCATAATCTATTACAATCTTCCCCCCCCCTGGGAAACATACACAAGCAAAAGGAATTAGGGGTGGGTGCTTAAATGGCGAAAACAAAAAAGATGAGTACGGAGCAGTTGTCGGCCTGATACGGTAAGTTACGATCATTCGGGGCCCCTTTCATAACACATTCACACATCAAATAACATCGGATACACCTTTAATACCAACATCACAAGCTCGAGAGTCGCAACGTACCTCACCTAATAATATTACTAATCTTGGTAATTTATGATACCTTTTTAAGGTTAGAGATATGTTCTTTGGATATTTCTCCCCCGACAGTCTTACGGAGTAAGGCTGTAACAGGTGTAGAGAATCCAATTATATAAAATGGTTCCGACCACCGGTATGCCATTTTTGCACAAATATTTTTCTTTTTCGAACTTACGGGATGAGTTTTAAGTAAAACTTTATCTCCCACCGAAAATGGATTTGGATGGCGTGTAGCATTATATCTACGTGCCATATCATGATGAGACTTAATTAGTTGCCGTCTAATTGTACTCATCATGTTGCTCGATCGTACGGGATTCCGATGAAGGATATCCTGAATATTCCACGCTCTATCCAAGGGCGTTTGGGCTTGAAAATTATGTAATATGTCAAAAGGACATGCACCGTGGGCGGTATGTTGTGCCATATTAAAGGCTAATTGAAACCAAAAGAGGGATTTATCCCATGTCGTTTGGGCAGTTGCGTGATACGCGATAAGAATAGACCTAAGATTTCTATTCAGTCTTTCAGCATGAGATGGGCGTGGGTGGTAAGGAGATAGAGTAGTTCTTTTAATTCCTAAGGTAAAACAAAAGTTTTTAAACATTGTGGAGTTAAATGTTTTGGCATTATCCGTGACAATTAACCTCGGAATGGAGTAGTTCTGAAAGATACGTTTTAATTCATCTATAATAGAGGATGTATTAGTATTTTTTAATGGAGCTAACCAAGTAAATTTTGAAAAACTATCCACCACCACCAGAATATATTTATAACCTTGGTTAGTTTTTGGAAGACTACCAACGGTGTCAATAAATAACGTATCAAATGGTATTGTTGGAACTTTTGAACTAAGATTCCCCCATTTATAATTCATGCCAGGTTTGCTGCGTTGACAGATCATGCAAGCATTCACCTTTAAAGGAATTTCCTTATATATGTCAGGCCAATAAAAATGCTTTGTTATTTTATGTATAGTTTTGTCAATACCTAAATGTCCTCCTATTTCCGAATGATGAAAATATTTAAAGACTAAATCTTTTAAAGAATTGGGGAGAACAATTTTGGTCGGATTATGATTTTTGTCTTGTAGACAGAGGATCCCTTTTGATAAACAAAATTTATTGTTCATTTGTTGTTTTTGTTTAAGGATAAAGGTATCCTGTTTTTGATGTTGTTTTATATCTGTAAAGGAAAGGGGAAACTGTGATAATAAAGCATTGATATACGATATCTCTTTTGCTGTATCTGCATTATTTAATTCATACATTCTCGATAATGCATCAGCCACATTATTATTTGAACCACGAATGTGATTAATTTTAAATTTAAAGACGGATAAGCGTAATAACCATCTAGCCAACCGACCTAATTGTTTTGGTCGTGAAAGAAGCCAGGCTAAAGCTTGATTATCCGTTTCTAAAAGAAATTCACGGTGCGTTAGATAAGTTCTAAAGTGATCTGTCGCGAAAACAACCGCCAGACATTCACGTTCATATGCAGAAAATTTTCTTTCTGCTTCTGTCAATGTTTTAGAGGCGTATGCTATAGCTCTTCTGGACCCTTCATGTTCTTGGAGTAACACCGCCCCTATACCTGTATCTGACGCATCTGTTTGTAAAATGAATTCTTTAGAAAAGTCTGGTATGGAGAGAACTGGAGGATTAGCAATTGCTTGTTTAAGATCTTCGAACGCTTTTCTTTGTGAGTCTCCCCAAACAAACTGAGTATTTTTACGTCTTAATCTATTCAGGGGTTCGATCCTGTCAGCATAATTTTTAATAAATTTGGAAAAATAATTAATCATACCACAATACCGATGTACTTGTTTTACTGATGTAGGTTCCGGATATTCTAAAAATTTTTTGTGTCCTAGTTGAATCTATAGAGACACCCTTGTATGACAACGTGTGTCCAAGAAATGGTATTTCATTTACAGCAAATGTCACCTTATCAGGATTAATGGTGATACCAGCTTTCCTCAAGATCGACAACACTATTTTGATATGTTTTAAGTGTTCTGTAAAACTTTTGGAATATATTAAAATATCATCCATATAATTAAACACAAATTTATATTTAATATTTTTAAATATTTTATTCATAAGGCGAGTTAGAACTTGTGCGCCGGTTGACAAACCAAAAGGTAATCTTTCATATTCATACAATCCATCTGTAGTACAGAATGCAGTAATTTGACGAGATCTCTCTGTCAATGGGATTTGATGATACGCTTGTGCCAAATCTAATGTACTGAACCATCGTGCTTTGGAAAACCATTGGAAAGCGTGATTTATATTTGGTAAGGGTTGTGCTTCCGAGTCAATTATTAAGTTGACCGAACGATAATCTACAACCAAACGACTTGAACCATTTGGTTTCGGGATCAAAAAGGCCGGAGATGAATAAGGAGAAACACTCTCTCTAATTACCTTATCTTTTAATAATTTATCGATTTGTTTTTTCATTTGGAATGTTTTTATTGGATTTAAAGGATAGGGCCTAGATTTTATAATTTCATTATTTTTAAGTTTGATATCATAGGTTAATTCATGAGTACAACCTAATTTAGCCGTAAGTACATCCGGAAATTCTTTACACAAATTATTTATTTTATTTTTAATGTATTCAGATTGCTCTATATTATTAATTTGATCTGGAAATATATTTATTAAATAAAATTTTTGATTCTTTAACCATTCAAAGGTTATTTCTGATTTTATAGCATTAAAAATAGCACGTGTTTTATGTAAAAAGTGCATACCAAGTATTATTTCATGATGTATCTTTTTTAACACTTTGAAATTTATTTTCCATGATAGATTGTGTAGGTTAATTCGAACCCACACTTGTTTAGTAATTTCCAAAGGGAATTTGTCAGCTGTGAGGCAGATTGCGTTAAGTTTTTCCTCTTTTATGATTGCATTGCTATTTTTCAAAAGTACATACATTTTTTGGTTAATAATATTATGTGTAGAACCTGAATCAATAAGCGCGTTAAATATATTATTTTTAATTTTTATTTTTAAACCTTTCAATGTATTTTTATAAGTCAACCTTTGTTTTCCTATATTTAAAGATTTACCCATCTCATGTTTACAAACACGAACCATATGAGTATGCTGCGCGTGTTTGTATCCGTTTAGTTTTTTGACATGTTTTTATTGTTTTTCTGTTGCCAAAGTCTACAATTTCGTTTAATGTGACCTGGTTTATTACAATAAAAACATTTTAATATTGTTTTTGATATTTGTGACCCAATGTTATCGGATGTCGTATTTTGTGATATGAATTGTTTACCTTGAAGAGGCATTGTGTTATTTATAGAGTTTAGTGCGCTTGTATCGTTCATTTTTGATGAACCTATCTCATGAAGAGTTCTAGCATAAACCCTCTCATATACATAAGCATCCAATTTATTAAAATCATGTAAGTTATTGGGTCTACCAATTATGCCTAAATGTGTAGCATATATTTCATTTAAACCAGTTAATATTATATTAATCAACTCACCTTCGGTGAGGTTAAGTCTTAATACATCATGATTTTCTAAGATTTCTCTTATGTATTCTGTCAAGGTTTCCATTTGTGACTGATTTCTGTATAATAATTTTAATTTTAATATCTCTTTCATTTTTGATGTGATCAGTTTATTCACCAAATCTCGGTGAAACTGATCAAAATTGTGGTTATTTCTAATGGAATTTTCAAAAATTTGTTCCGTAAAACCGGTCATAAATGGAGTTAATAACACCAAGGGTAGATCTACTGCATAACGTTTCTGAATTTGTTTAATAATTTTGATATTTCTAACCAACGTATCAATATCACGTCCATCTGTGATAGTTAATTGTTTTAACTCGTTTTCAATCGGGTTTGCGATTTTTGTCCAATTAAAATTTAATTCACGTTGGACACACACAGGGTTATTGTGACCTATCGCATTTGGTATTAATATATCATGAACATCATTCCTAAAAACGGGACTTTGTATTACTCTATGATGTATCAAGTTAATTTGATCATCATTAACAATTTCTTGCCTTTGGTTAGGTAATGGGTTGTTATTTAAACGTACCTCTTCGAAATTTAAATTTTGGTCAAGATTAGGTCTAATTTCGATATTGTGTAACTCATTAGCCTTCCAATTATCAAATTCCTGTTTTAAATTTTGAAAATCTACAACCTTATCTGGTTTATTCGCTAATATAAACAGTAAGAGTTTATTAAGACGGTCGTCAAAAACTTCAGCATTATATTTCTCTAGATCGTTTAAATTTTCTGTGTTTTGTAACCGCACAAAATAATTTTGACACTCAGTTAATTGTTTATTGAGGTCAAATCTACGTATTGCATTAATGTCAGTTTGTCGTCCGTTATCTATCAATTTTTGTAATCGTTGTTTTCTCTGTCCTATATGTCCGGTTGTTACGCTTTTTCGTAGTCTCAGTTGAAAGTTAAGGTTGTTGTCATCCAGTCTATTAGGGTCAATAAGTGGTGTTACTTGTTGTTCCATAATTTATATTCTGTAATTGTGTGTTTGACGAATGTGTGTAAGACGACTTACCAGATAACCGATGTATACCTTTTTCCAGATGTAAGGACGTTGTCTTTTTGGCCGAAATTGGAGTTGATTTGAAGTTGGAGGATTGTTGAAAGATTAATGAAAGCTAGGCGTTTACGATGATAATATTGTATTCGGAAGTTTTATGTTGAAGTCTGTTTCTGCTGACGTTCTATGATGTCTTTGATTTCTGTTGTTGATTTCCTTTTAAATTTCTGATAATTTTTGTTAGATTTCTTCTTTCAGTTTTCCGTTTTTCCTTTCTCCTGTTGAAATTTCCCTTATATTTTTAGCTTTCCCGGTCGATGCACCATTTGCTATCGATGTCCAGTGGTGAAGTTCGTAAATGATATTTATAAACAAATAAATAGGTTTAACAACTTTCTTTCATTTTAAAATATATGTATATTTTAAAATTTCGATTAAAACCTTTTAAAAAACAATTAAAACTTTTAAAATCTTAACTTGAAAACTTCCTTATTAAAATAATTGTATATTAATTATTTAGTCTTTTTTTTTATAAAAACTGTAAATGCTTCACTCCTTCTCAAAGATTTAAAATAGACTCAACTTTCAACAATCCTTTTTTTTAAAATTTTGGAATTTTAAATTTTCTTTTTTCTTTTTTTTTTTGGTTTATTTATCTTACTTATATCTGGAAGCTGGAAATCATCTGTATTTATGTTGAGATGTAAATGTAACAAATGTAAATGTTGACATGTCTTGGTTATATCAGTTGTGTCAATTGTGTAGAAGGTATGTGTTTACGTGTGTGTTTATTGTAATTGTGTGTAAGGAGTGATGTTTATATACTTGTCTCATAATCTATTACAGTAGTACAGTAATATAAACTCTCTGATTGGACAATATTCTTCTTCTTCTTCTATATGCCTGCTCCGCGTCGGAGATTGGCGATCATCATCATGATTCTAACCTTGGAACCAGCCGCTCTGAAGAGTTGAACGGAGGTGGTCCCAAACCACCCCCGCAGGTTCCCCATCCAAGAAATTCTCCTTCTCCCCGGTCTTCGTTTACCCTCAATTTTGCCTTCCATGATGCACTGCAGTAGGTGGTATTTTTTATTCCGTACTATATGGCCAAAATATTGGAGTTTCCATCTTTTGATATTGAAAAGAAGTTCTGTATTTTTATTCAAACGGCTTAGAACTTCCCCATTTTTAATTTTATCCTTCCATGAGATGCGGAGCATCCGCCGGTAAGTCCACATCTCAAACGCCTCCAATTTCCTTTCCAAGGACTTAGTCAATATCCATCCCTCATGACCATAAATGAGTACAGGAATTACATAACATCTGAGTATGCGAAGTCTTGTATTGAGGTTGAGTTCTCTATTGCAAAGCAAATTTTTCATTTTTATGAATACAGCTCTTGCCTGTTCAATGCGGGCCCTGATCTCCTGACTAAAGTCCCATCTCTCATTTAAGAGACACCCAAGATACTTATAGAACTTGACTCGCTCAACCACACTACCATCAACCGAAAGGACAGCATTTACCTCATGTCTACTGACAACCAGGAACTTTGTCTTGTGGATATTCATTCTCAAACCATAAGCGTTGCTGACTAAATTCACATGGTCCAACAATGTCTGCAGATCCTCAGCACTTCCAGCCATCAGGACTGTGTTATCTGCACAATATTAACTGGACAATATTAACCAATCAAAATGACGCAAAAGAAGACATCTGATTGGTTAAAACTGGGCTTTCTTATTGGCCGAAAATACGAGACTCTGATTGGGCAATTATTACCTGAGCCGTTGACGTCACATGCGCATCACACTCAACTTGGCCCGACTTACTCACGCAACCCTAATAGATCGTTTGTTGAATACCAGTTTTATTTTGATACGTACATATTTTTTTGTTTCTGTTAAACACAATAATAGCGTAGGTCAAAAATGATTTGTCTAGTAACGTCTTGTCAAGTCTATTTTTCGTTGATTTAGGATCTGTTAGTTAAAGGGAAATTTATAAGCAGTATTTATATCTTCTACACAGGCAGTGTAAAAATATAACTTTTAACACCTGATTCGTACAGATGAGATAAATAAAAAATAATTTGGCGACACCAATCGCTTACTTGTCGTAGCGAAAGTATAAGCAGAAAAATTACGATCCCGATAGCTGTGATTTTATAGAGTTTTAGGCCTGTAATCAGTGTTTATGTAGGCAGCTTGTTCGAATATTACAATTTTATAAGCATTTTCAGATGCGACTTTTTAACGTTCCGAAACCGAACAATTCATGCGTTCTCTTAAGCAAGGTAGGCTAATAAAATTACTTATTTTCAAACCAATTTGTCACTAAACTAAAATGCTGGCTGTTGAAATTGTTGCGCAATGAAAATTGTATTTTAGGTAAGCAGCGGACAAGGTGGTTTGAACCTCTAAAATGTTTTTTGAGTGAGATGAGTTGAATTGGTTTACATGGTCTTCTCACAGCGTTTATAATTATACTTATCAGAATGCCAGTCCTTCGGAAAATCGTGTACTTTCGACTCTCCGAATGACACCTGTATTTCATTATCAACAGGGTTTGATTGTAAAATGAAATGCATGAATCTCAGATGAGATAACTCTGGCTAGTGTCGTTTATACCTCTACCTCTTCTGTTCATACGTGCTTTAAACATATAATTGGCTGACCCTGTGATAAACATGAATACATATTTACGGTCAGGAACTAGCAAATTACGTGCAAAAAATGTTTACCACTCTACCTTTTCATTATGGCCACAATAAATTTCATCCATCTTAAAATACAGGAACTAATGAAATAAGAGTAAAGCCAGAAAACCTTTTATGAAAATACATCGGCCTATATATCATCATTTTGTCAGACCGTTGATTTTTATTTTTCGACTAATGCTCGTTGGTAGAGCAAAATAGTTTTCTTGTTATAAAACCGATTAATGAGGTATATCTTCTTACCCGGTAGGACATTGACTTTGTTTCGTCTCAAGATATTTTGAATTAGAATTTTCAGTTGCCTTCTACGTATCGTAATATTTATTTACAGTTATATAAAATCATTCCCTTAAAAATATGATAAATTACTGGCCAAAATTTATGTTACAAAAATCGAACAACTAGGAAAAATAGATAACTCCTTTTTGTTTATTTTTCTTTATGTCGGTATCGAATGAACACTCGTGATTTTTTAAAAAACCGTGTTAACATTTAGCAGCAAATGAAACCAATTTTTAATTTCCTGAAGAACTCGAAAGATCTCTACAATATGGTAGCCTACTACATATTTCGTAAGTGATATTTAACTAGAAACTATAAATATCATTAAAAGGTACCTTCATATGTTCTGCCCTACCGTTAACTAGAAGTTGACATTGGGTGTGGACTTTATATTACAATCACACTCGACGTGACGCCCAGAATCAGTACGGACCAATCAGAACGCAGCATATCCTGACGAATGACGTAACGCTCAAGACACTTTGTCATTGGTTGACATCGGGGTGACGTAGTACAGTAATATAAACTCTCTGATTGGACAATATTAACCAATCAAAATGACGCAAAAGAAGACATCTGATTGGTTAAAACTGGGCTTTCTTATTGGCCGAAAATACGAGACTCTGATTGGGCAATTATTACCTGAGCCGTTGACGTCACATGCGCATCACACTCAACTTGGCCCGACTTACTCACGCAACCCTAATAGATCGTTTGTTGAATACCAGTTTTATTTTGATACGTACATATTTTTTTGTTTCTGTTAAACACAATAATAGCGTAGGTCAAAAATGATTTGTCTAGTAACGTCTTGTCAAGTCTATTTTTCGTTGATTTAGGATCTGTTAGTTAAAGGGAAATTTATAAGCAGTATTTATATCTTCTACACAGGCAGTGTAAAAATATAACTTTTAACACCTGATTCGTACAGATGAGATAAATAAAAAATAATTTGGCGACACCAATCGCTTACTTGTCGTAGCGAAAGTATAAGCAGAAAAATTACGATCCCGATAGCTGTGATTTTATAGAGTTTTAGGCCTGTAATCAGTGTTTATGTAGGCAGCTTGTTCGAATATTACAATTTTATAAGCATTTTCAGATGCGACTTTTTAACGTTCCGAAACCGAACAATTCATGCGTTCTCTTAAGCAAGGTAGGCTAATAAAATTACTTATTTTCAAACCAATTTGTCACTAAACTAAAATGCTGGCTGTTGAAATTGTTGTGCAATGAAAATTGTATTTTAGGTAAGCAGCGGACAAGGTGGTTTGAACCTCTAAAATGTTTTTTGAGTGAGATGAGTTGAATTGGTTTACATGGTCTTCTCACAGCGTTTATAATTATACTTATCAGAATGCCAGTCCTTCGGAAAATCGTGTACTTTCGACTCTCCGAATGACACCTGTATTTCATTATCAACAGGGTTTGATTGTAAAATGAAATGCATGAATCTCAGATGAGATAACTCTGGCTAGTGTCGTTTATACCTCTACCTCTTCTGTTCATACGTGCTTTAAACATATAATTGGCTGACCCTGTGATAAACATGAATACATATTTACGGTCAGGAACTAGCAAATTACGTGCAAAAAATGTTTACCACTCTACCTTTTCATTATGGCCACAATAAATTTCATCCATCTTAAAATACAGGAACTAATGAAATAAGAGTAAAGCCAGAAAACCTTTTATGAAAATACATCGGCCTATATATCATCATTTTGTCAGACCGTTGATTTTTATTTTTCGACTAATGCTCGTTGGTAGAGCAAAATAGTTTTCTTGTTATAAAACCGATTAATGAGGTATATCTTCTTACCCGGTAGGACATTGACTTTGTTTCGTCTCAAGATATTTTGAATTAGAATTTTCAGTTGCCTTCTACGTATCGTAATATTTATTTACAGTTATATAAAATCATTCCCTTAAAAATATGATACATTACTGGCCAAAATTTATGTTACAAAAATCGAACAACTAGGAAAATAGATAACTCCCTTTTGTTTATTTTTCTTTGTGTCGGTATCGAATGAACACTCGTGATTTTTTAAAAAACCGTGTTAACATTTAGCAGCAAATGAAACCAATTTTTAATTTCCTGAAGAACTCGAAAGATCTCTACAATATGGTAGCCTACTACATATTTCGTAAGTGATATTTAACTAGAAACTATAAATCTCATTAAAAGGTACCTTCATATGTTCTGCCCTACCGTTAACTAGAAGTTGACATTGGGTGTGGACTTTATATTACAATCACACTCGACGTGACGCCCAGAATCAGTACGGACCAATCAGAACGCAGCATATCCTGACGAATGACGTAACGCTCAAGACACTTCGTCATTGGTTGACATCGGTGTGACGTAGTACAGTAATATAAACTCTCTGATTGGACAATATTAACCAATCAAAATGACGCAAAAGAAGACATCTGATTGGTTAAAACTGGGCTTTCTTATCGGCCGAAAATACGAGACTCTGATTGGGCAATTATTACCTGAGCCGTTGACGTCACATGCGCATCACACTCAACTTGGCCCGACTTACTCACGCAACCCTAATAGATCGTTTGTTGAATACCAGTTTTATTTTGATACGTACATATTTTTTTGTTTCTGTTAAACACAATAATAGCGTAGGTCAAAAATGATTTGTCTAGTAACGTCTTGTCAAGTCTATTTTTCGTTGATTTAGGATCTGTTAGTTAAAGGGAAATTTATAAGCAGTATTTATATCTTCTACACAGGCAGTGTAAAAATATAACTTTTAACACCTGATTCGTACAGATGAGATAAATAAAAAATAATTTGGCGACAGCAATCGCTTACTTGTCGTAGCGAAAGTATAAGCAGAAAAATTACGATCCCGATAGCTGTGATTTTATAGAGTTTTAGGCCTGTAATCAGTGTTTATGTAGGCAGCTTGTTCGAATATTACAATTTTATAAGCATTTTCAGATGCGACTTTTTAACGTTCCGAAACCGAACAATTCATGCGTTCTCTTAAGCAAGGTAGGCTAATAAAATTACTTATTTTCAAACCAATTTGTCACTAAACTAAAATGCTGGCTGTTGAAATTGTTGTGCAATGAAAATTGTATTTTAGGTAAGCAGCGGACAAGGTGGTTTGAACCTCTAAAATGTTTTTTGAGTGAGATGAGTTGAATTGGTTTACATGGTCTTCTCACAGCGTTTATAATTATACTTATCAGAATGCCAGTCCTTCGGAAAATCGTGTACTTTCGACTCTCCGAATGACACCTGTATTTCATTATCAACAGGGTTTGATTGTAAAATGAAATGCATGAATCTCAGATGAGATAACTCTGGCTAGTGTCGTTTATACCTCTACCTCTTCTGTTCATACGTGCTTTAAACATATAATTGGCTGACCCTGTGATAAACATGAATACATATTTACGGTCAGGAACTAGCAAATTACGTGCAAAAAATGTTTACCACTCTACCTTTTCATTATGGCCACAATAAATTTCATCCATCTTAAAATACAGGAACTAATGAAATAAGAGTAAAGCCAGAAAACCTTTTATGAAAATACATCGGCCTATATATCATCATTTTGTCAGACCGTTGATTTTTATTTTTCGACTAATGCTCGTTGGTAGAGCAAAATAGTTTTCTTGTTATAAAACCGATTAATGAGGTATATCTTCTTACCCGGTAGGACATTGACTTTGTTTCGTCTCAAGATATTTTGAATTAGAATTTTCAGTTGCCTTCTACGTATCGTAATATTTATTTACAGTTATATAAAATCATTCCCTTAAAAATATGATACATTACTGGCCAAAATTTATGTTACAAAAATCGAACAACTAGGAAAATAGATAACTCCCTTTTGTTTATTTTTCTTTGTGTCGGTATCGAATGAACACTCGTGATTTTTTAAAAAACCGTGTTAACATTTAGCAGCAAATGAAACCAATTTTTAATTTCCTGAAGAACTCGAAAGATCTCTACAATATGGTAGCCTACTACATATTTCGTAAGTGATATTTAACTAGAAACTATAAATCTCATTAAAAGGTACCTTCATATGTTCTGCCCTACCGTTAACTAGAAGTTGACATTGGGTGTGGACTTTATATTACAATCACACTCGACGTGACGCCCAGAATCAGTACGGACCAATCAGAACGCAGCATATCCTGACGAATGACGTAACGCTCAAGACACTTTGTCATTGGTTGACATCGGTGTGACGTAGTACAGTAATATAAACTCTCTGATTGGACAATATTAACCAATCAAAATGACGCAAAAGAAGACATCTGATTGGTTAAAACTGGGCTTTCTTATTGGCCGAAAATACGAGACTCTGATTGGGCAATTATTACCTGAGCCGTTGACGTCACGTGCGCATCACACTCAACTTGGCCCGACTTACTCACGCAACCCTAATAGATCGTTTGTTGAATACCAGTTTTATTTTGATACGTACATATTTTTTTGTTTCTGTTAAACACAATAATAGCGTAGGTCAAAAATGATTTGTCTAGTAACGTCTTGTCAAGTCTATTTTTCGTTGATTTAGGATCTGTTAGTTAAAGGGAAATTTATAAGCAGTATTTATATCTTCTACACAGGCAGTGTAAAAATATAACTTTTAACACCTGATTCGTACAGATGAGATAAATAAAAAATAATTTGGCGACAGCAATCGCTTACTTGTCGTAGCGAAAGTATAAGCAGAAAAATTACGATCCCGATAGCTGTGATTTTATAGAGTTTTAGGCCTGTAATCAGTGTTTATGTAGGCAGCTTGTTCGAATATTACAATTTTATAAGCATTTTCAGATGCGACTTTTTAACGTTCCGAAACCGAACAATTCATGCGTTCTCTTAAGCAAGGTAGGCTAATAAAATTACTTATTTTCAAACCAATTTGTCACTAAACTAAAATGCTGGCTGTTGAAATTGTTGTGCAATGAAAATTGTATTTTAGGTAAGCAGCGGACAAGGTGGTTTGAACCTCTAAAATGTTTTTTGAGTGAGATGAGTTGAATTGGTTTACATGGTCTTCTCACAGCGTTTATAATTATACTTATCAGAATGCCAGTCCTTCGGAAAATCGTGTACTTTCGACTCTCCGAATGACACCTGTATTTCATTATCAACAGGGTTTGATTGTAAAATGAAATGCATGAATCTCAGATGAGATAACTCTGGCTAGTGTCGTTTATACCTCTACCTCTTCTGTTCATACGTGCTTTAAACATATAATTGGCTGACCCTGTGATAAACATGAATACATATTTACGGTCAGGAACTAGCAAATTACGTGCAAAAAATGTTTACCACTCTACCTTTTCATTATGGCCACAATAAATTTCATCCATCTTAAAATACAGGAACTAATGAAATAAGAGTAAAGCCAGAAAACCTTTTATGAAAATACATCGGCCTATATATCATCATTTTGTCAGACCGTTGATTTTTATTTTTCGACTAATGCTCGTTGGTAGAGCAAAATAGTTTTCTTGTTATAAAACCGATTAATGAGGTATATCTTCTTACCCGGTAGGACATTGACTTTGTTTCGTCTCAAGATATTTTGAATTAGAATTTTCAGTTGCCTTCTACGTATCGTAATATTTATTTACAGTTATATAAAATCATTCCCTTAAAAATATGATACATTACTGGCCAAAATTTATGTTACAAAAATCGAACAACTAGGAAAATAGATAACTCCCTTTTGTTTATTTTTCTTTGTGTCGGTATCGAATGAACACTCGTGATTTTTTAAAAAACCGTGTTAACATTTAGCAGCAAATGAAACCAATTTTTAATTTCCTGAAGAACTCGAAAGATCTCTACAATATGGTAGCCTACTACATATTTCGTAAGTGATATTTAACTAGAAACTATAAATCTCATTAAAAGGTACCTTCATATGTTCTGCCCTACCGTTAACTAGAAGTTGACATTGGGTGTGGACTTTATATTACAATCACACTCGACGTGACGCCCAGAATCAGTACGGACCAATCAGAACGCAGCATATCCTGACGAATGACGTAACGCTCAAGACACTTTGTCATTGGTTGACATCGGTGTGACGTAGTACAGTAATATAAACTCTCTGATTGGACAATATTAACCAATCAAAATGACGCAAAAGAAGACATCTGATTGGTTAAAACTGGGCTTTCTTATCGGCCGAAAATACGAGACTCTGATTGGGCAATTATTACCTGAGCCGTTGACGTCACATGCGCATCACACTCAACTTGGCCCGACTTACTCACGCAACCCTAATAGATCGTTTGTTGAATACCAGTTTTATTTTGATACGTACATATTTTTTTGTTTCTGTTAAACACAATAATAGCGTAGGTCAAAAATGATTTGTCTAGTAACGTCTTGTCAAGTCTATTTTTCGTTGATTTAGGATCTGTTAGTTAAAGGGAAATTTATAAGCAGTATTTATATCTTCTACACAGGCAGTGTAAAAATATAACTTTTAACACCTGATTCGTACAGATGAGATAAATAAAAAATAATTTGGCGACACCAATCGCTTACTTGTCGTAGCGAAAGTATAAGCAGAAAAATTACGATCCCGATAGCTGTGATTTTATAGAGTTTTAGGCCTGTAATCAGTGTTTATGTAGGCAGCTTGTTCGAATATTACAATTTTATAAGCATTTTCAGATGCGACTTTTTAACGTTCCGAAACCGAACAATTCATGCGTTCTCTTAAGCAAGGTAGGCTAATAAAATTACTTATTTTCAAACCAATTTGTCACTAAACTAAAATGCTGGCTGTTGAAATTGTTGTGCAATGAAAATTGTATTTTAGGTAAGCAGCGGACAAGGTGGTTTGAACCTCTAAAATGTTTTTTGAGTGAGATGAGTTGAATTGGTTTACATGGTCTTCTCACAGCGTTTATAATTATACTTATCAGAATGCCAGTCCTTCGGAAAATCGTGTACTTTCGACTCTCCGAATGACACCTGTATTTCATTATCAACAGGGTTTGATTGTAAAATGAAATGCATGAATCTCAGATGAGATAACTCTGGCTAGTGTCGTTTATACCTCTACCTCTTCTGTTCATACGTGCTTTAAACATATAATTGGCTGACCCTGTGATAAACATGAATACATATTTACGGTCAGGAACTAGCAAATTACGTGCAAAAAATGTTTACCACTCTACCTTTTCATTATGGCCACAATAAATTTCATCCATCTTAAAATACAGGAACTAATGAAATAAGAGTAAAGCCAGAAAACCTTTTATGAAAATACATCGGCCTATATATCATCATTTTGTCAGACCGTTGATTTTTATTTTTCGACTAATGCTCGTTGGTAGAGCAAAATAGTTTTCTTGTTATAAAACCGATTAATGAGGTATATCTTCTTACCCGGTAGGACATTGACTTTGTTTCGTCTCAAGATATTTTGAATTAGAATTTTCAGTTGCCTTCTACGTATCGTAATATTTATTTACAGTTATATAAAATCATTCCCTTAAAAATATGATACATTACTGGCCAAAATTTATGTTACAAAAATCGAACAACTAGGAAAATAGATAACTCCCTTTTGTTTATTTTTCTTTGTGTCGGTATCGAATGAACACTCGTGATTTTTTAAAAAACCGTGTTAACATTTAGCAGCAAATGAAACCAATTTTTAATTTCCTGAAGAACTCGAAAGATCTCTACAATATGGTAGCCTACTACATATTTCGTAAGTGATATTTAACTAGAAACTATAAATATCATTAAAAGGTACCTTCATATGTTCTGCCCTACCGTTAACTAGAAGTTGACATTGGGTGTGGACTTTATATTACAATCACACTCGACGTGACGCCCAGAATCAGTACGGACCAATCAGAACGCAGCATATCCTGACGAATGACGTAACGCTCAAGACACTTTGTCATTGGTTGACATCGGGGTGACGTAGTACAGTAATATAAACTCTCTGATTGGACAATATTAACCAATCAAAATGACGCAAAAGAAGACATCTGATTGGTTAAAACTGGGCTTTCTTATCGGCCGAAAATACGAGACTCTGATTGGGCAATTATTACCTGAGCCGTTGACGTCACGTGCGCATCACACTCAACTTGGCCCGACTTACTCACGCAACCCTAATAGATCGTTTGTTGAATACCAGTTTTATTTTGATACGTACATATTTTTTTGTTTCTGTTAAACACAATAATAGCGTAGGTCAAAAATGATTTGTCTAGTAACGTCTTGTCAAGTCTATTTTTCGTTGATTTAGGATCTGTTAGTTAAAGGGAAATTTATAAGCAGTATTTATATCTTCTACACAGGCAGTGTAAAAATATAACTTTTAACACCTGATTCGTACAGATGAGATAAATAAAAAATAATTTGGCGACAGCAATCGCTTACTTGTCGTAGCGAAAGTATAAGCAGAAAAATTACGATCCCGATAGCTGTGATTTTATAGAGTTTTAGGCCTGTAATCAGTGTTTATGTAGGCAGCTTGTTCGAATATTACAATTTTATAAGCATTTTCAGATGCGACTTTTTAACGTTCCGAAACCGAACAATTCATGCGTTCTCTTAAGCAAGGTAGGCTAATAAAATTACTTATTTTCAAACCAATTTGTCACTAAACTAAAATGCTGGCTGTTGAAATTGTTGTGCAATGAAAATTGTATTTTAGGTAAGCAGCGGACAAGGTGGTTTGAACCTCTAAAATGTTTTTTGAGTGAGATGAGTTGAATTGGTTTACATGGTCTTCTCACAGCGTTTATAATTATACTTATCAGAATGCCAGTCCTTCGGAAAATCGTGTACTTTCGACTCTCCGAATGACACCTGTATTTCATTATCAACAGGGTTTGATTGTAAAATGAAATGCATGAATCTCAGATGAGATAACTCTGGCTAGTGTCGTTTATACCTCTACCTCTTCTGTTCATACGTGCTTTAAACATATAATTGGCTGACCCTGTGATAAACATGAATACATATTTACGGTCAGGAACTAGCAAATTACGTGCAAAAAATGTTTACCACTCTACCTTTTCATTATGGCCACAATAAATTTCATCCATCTTAAAATACAGGAACTAATGAAATAAGAGTAAAGCCAGAAAACCTTTTATGAAAATACATCGGCCTATATATCATCATTTTGTCAGACCGTTGATTTTTATTTTTCGACTAATGCTCGTTGGTAGAGCAAAATAGTTTTCTTGTTATAAAACCGATTAATGAGGTATATCTTCTTACCCGGTAGGACATTGACTTTGTTTCGTCTCAAGATATTTTGAATTAGAATTTTCAGTTGCCTTCTACGTATCGTAATATTTATTTACAGTTATATAAAATCATTCCCTTAAAAATATGATACATTACTGGCCAAAATTTATGTTACAAAAATCGAACAACTAGGAAAATAGATAACTCCCTTTTGTTTATTTTTCTTTGTGTCGGTATCGAATGAACACTCGTGATTTTTTAAAAAACCGTGTTAACATTTAGCAGCAAATGAAACCAATTTTTAATTTCCTGAAGAACTCGAAAGATCTCTACAATATGGTAGCCTACTACATATTTCGTAAGTGATATTTAACTAGAAACTATAAATCTCATTAAAAGGTACCTTCATATGTTCTGCCCTACCGTTAACTAGAAGTTGACATTGGGTGTGGACTTTATATTACAATCACACTCGACGTGACGCCCAGAATCAGTACGGACCAATCAGAACGCAGCATATCCTGACGAATGACGTAACGCTCAAGACACTTTGTCATTGGTTGACATCGGTGTGACGTAGTACAGTAATATAAACTCTCTGATTGGACAATATTAACCAATCAAAATGACGCAAAAGAAGACATCTGATTGGTTAAAACTGGGCTTTCTTATTGGCCGAAAATACGAGACTCTGATTGGGCAATTATTACCTGAGCCGTTGACGTCACGTGCGCATCACACTCAACTTGGCCCGACTTACTCACGCAACCCTAATAGATCGTTTGTTGAATACCAGTTTTATTTTGATACGTACATATTTTTTTGTTTCTGTTAAACACAATAATAGCGTAGGTCAAAAATGATTTGTCTAGTAACGTCTTGTCAAGTCTATTTTTCGTTGATTTAGGATCTGTTAGTTAAAGGGAAATTTATAAGCAGTATTTATATCTTCTACACAGGCAGTGTAAAAATATAACTTTTAACACCTGATTCGTACAGATGAGATAAATAAAAAATAATTTGGCGACAGCAATCGCTTACTTGTCGTAGCGAAAGTATAAGCAGAAAAATTACGATCCCGATAGCTGTGATTTTATAGAGTTTTAGGCCTGTAATCAGTGTTTATGTAGGCAGCTTGTTCGAATATTACAATTTTATAAGCATTTTCAGATGCGACTTTTTAACGTTCCGAAACCGAACAATTCATGCGTTCTCTTAAGCAAGGTAGGCTAATAAAATTACTTATTTTCAAACCAATTTGTCACTAAACTAAAATGCTGGCTGTTGAAATTGTTGTGCAATGAAAATTGTATTTTAGGTAAGCAGCGGACAAGGTGGTTTGAACCTCTAAAATGTTTTTTGAGTGAGATGAGTTGAATTGGTTTACATGGTCTTCTCACAGCGTTTATAATTATACTTATCAGAATGCCAGTCCTTCGGAAAATCGTGTACTTTCGACTCTCCGAATGACACCTGTATTTCATTATCAACAGGGTTTGATTGTAAAATGAAATGCATGAATCTCAGATGAGATAACTCTGGCTAGTGTCGTTTATACCTCTACCTCTTCTGTTCATACGTGCTTTAAACATATAATTGGCTGACCCTGTGATAAACATGAATACATATTTACGGTCAGGAACTAGCAAATTACGTGCAAAAAATGTTTACCACTCTACCTTTTCATTATGGCCACAATAAATTTCATCCATCTTAAAATACAGGAACTAATGAAATAAGAGTAAAGCCAGAAAACCTTTTATGAAAATACATCGGCCTATATATCATCATTTTGTCAGACCGTTGATTTTTATTTTTCGACTAATGCTCGTTGGTAGAGCAAAATAGTTTTCTTGTTATAAAACCGATTAATGAGGTATATCTTCTTACCCGGTAGGACATTGACTTTGTTTCGTCTCAAGATATTTTGAATTAGAATTTTCAGTTGCCTTCTACGTATCGTAATATTTATTTACAGTTATATAAAATCATTCCCTTAAAAATATGATACATTACTGGCCAAAATTTATGTTACAAAAATCGAACAACTAGGAAAATAGATAACTCCCTTTTGTTTATTTTTCTTTGTGTCGGTATCGAATGAACACTCGTGATTTTTTAAAAAACCGTGTTAACATTTAGCAGCAAATGAAACCAATTTTTAATTTCCTGAAGAACTCGAAAGATCTCTACAATATGGTAGCCTACTACATATTTCGTAAGTGATATTTAACTAGAAACTATAAATCTCATTAAAAGGTACCTTCATATGTTCTGCCCTACCGTTAACTAGAAGTTGACATTGGGTGTGGACTTTATATTACAATCACACTCGACGTGACGCCCAGAATCAGTACGGACCAATCAGAACGCAGCATATCCTGACGAATGACGTAACGCTCAACACACTTTGTCATTGGTTGACATCGGTGTGACGTAGTACAGTAATATAAACTCTCTGATTGGACAATATTAACCAATCAAAATGACGCAAAAGAAGACATCTGATTGGTTAAAACTGGGCTTTCTTATCGGCCGAAAATACGAGACTCTGATTGGGCAATTATTACCTGAGCCGTTGACGTCACGTGCGCATCACACTCAACTTGGCCCGACTTACTCACGCAACCCTAATAGATCGTTTGTTGAATACCAGTTTTATTTTGATACGTACATATTTTTTTGTTTCTGTTAAACACAATAATAGCGTAGGTCAAAAATGATTTGTCTAGTAACGTCTTGTCAAGTCCATTTTTCGTTGATTTAGGATCTGTTAGTTAAAGGGAAATTTATAAGCAGTATTTATATCTTCTACACAGGCAGTGTAAAAATATAACTTTTAACACCTGATTCGTACAGATGAGATAAATAAAAAATAATTTGGCGACAGCAATCGCTTACTTGTCGTAGCGAAAGTATAAGCAGAAAAATTACGATCCCGATAGCTGTGATTTTATAGAGTTTTAGGCCTGTAATCAGTGTTTATGTAGGCAGCTTGTTCGAATATTACAATTTTATAAGCATTTTCAGATGCGACTTTTTAACGTTCCGAAACCGAACAATTCATGCGTTCTCTTAAGCAAGGTAGGCTAATAAAATTACTTATTTTCAAACCAATTTGTCACTAAACTAAAATGCTGGCTGTTGAAATTGTTGTGCAATGAAAATTGTATTTTAGGTAAGCAGCGGACAAGGTGGTTTGAACCTCTAAAATGTTTTTTGAGTGAGATGAGTTGAATTGGTTTACATGGTCTTCTCACAGCGTTTATAATTATACTTATCAGAATGCCAGTCCTTCGGAAAATCGTGTACTTTCGACTCTCCGAATGACACCTGTATTTCATTATCAACAGGGTTTGATTGTAAAATGAAATGCATGAATCTCAGATGAGATAACTCTGGCTAGTGTCGTTTATACCTCTACCTCTTCTGTTCATACGTGCTTTAAACATATAATTGGCTGACCCTGTGATAAACATGAATACATATTTACGGTCAGGAACTAGCAAATTACGTGCAAAAAATGTTTACCACTCTACCTTTTCATTATGGCCACAATAAATTTCATCCATCTTAAAATACAGGAACTAATGAAATAAGAGTAAAGCCAGAAAACCTTTTATGAAAATACATCGGCCTATATATCATCATTTTGTCAGACCGTTGATTTTTATTTTTCGACTAATGCTCGTTGGTAGAGCAAAATAGTTTTCTTGTTATAAAACCGATTAATGAGGTATATCTTCTTACCCGGTAGGACATTGACTTTGTTTCGTCTCAAGATATTTTGAATTAGAATTTTCAGTTGCCTTCTACGTATCGTAATATTTATTTACAGTTATATAAAATCATTCCCTTAAAAATATGATACATTACTGGCCAAAATTTATGTTACAAAAATCGAACAACTAGGAAAATAGATAACTCCCTTTTGTTTATTTTTCTTTGTGTCGGTATCGAATGAACACTCGTGATTTTTTAAAAAACCGTGTTAACATTTAGCAGCAAATGAAACCAATTTTTAATTTCCTGAAGAACTCGAAAGATCTCTACAATATGGTAGCCTACTACATATTTCGTAAGTGATATTTAACTAGAAACTATAAATCTCATTAAAAGGTACCTTCATATGTTCTGCCCTACCGTTAACTAGAAGTTGACATTGGGTGTGGACTTTATATTACAATCACACTCGACGTGACGCCCAGAATCAGTACGGACCAATCAGAACGCAGCATATCCTGACGAATGACGTAACGCTCAAGACACTTTGTCATTGGTTGACATCGGTGTGACGTAGTACAGTAATATAAACTCTCTGATTGGACAATATTAACCAATCAAAATGACGCAAAAGAAGACATCTGATTGGTTAAAACTGGGCTTTCTTATTGGCCGAAAATACGAGACTCTGATTGGGCAATTATTACCTGAGCCGTTGACGTCACATGCGCATCACACTCAACTTGGCCCGACTTACTCACGCAACCCTAATAGATCGTTTGTTGAATACCAGTTTTATTTTGATACATATTTTTTTGTTTCTGTTAAACACAATAATAGCGTAGGTCAAAAATGATTTGTCTAGTAACGTCTTGTCAAGTCTATTTTTCGTTGATTTAGGATCTGTTAGTTAAAGGGAAATTTATAAGCAGTATTTATATCTTCTACACAGGCAGTGTAAAAATATAACTTTTAACACCTGATTCGTACAGATGAGATAAATAAAAAATAATTTGGCGACAGCAATCGCTTACTTGTCGTAGCGAAAGTATAAGCAGAAAAATTACGATCCCGATAGCTGTGATTTTATAGAGTTTTAGGCCTGTAATCAGTGTTTATGTAGGCAGCTTGTTCGAATATTACAATTTTATAAGCATTTTCAGATGCGACTTTTTAACGTTCCGAAACCGAACAATTCATGCGTTCTCTTAAGCAAGGTAGGCTAATAAAATTACTTATTTTCAAACCAATTTGTCACTAAACTAAAATGCTGGCTGTTGAAATTGTTGTGCAATGAAAATTGTATTTTAGGTAAGCAGCGGACAAGGTGGTTTGAACCTCTAAAATGTTTTTTGAGTGAGATGAGTTGAATTGGTTTACATGGTCTTCTCACAGCGTTTATAATTATACTTATCAGAATGCCAGTCCTTCGGAAAATCGTGTACTTTCGACTCTCCGAATGACACCTGTATTTCATTATCAACAGGGTTTGATTGTAAAATGAAATGCATGAATCTCAGATGAGATAACTCTGGCTAGTGTCGTTTATACCTCTACCTCTTCTGTTCATACGTGCTTTAAACATATAATTGGCTGACCCTGTGATAAACATGAATACATATTTACGGTCAGGAACTAGCAAATTACGTGCAAAAAATGTTTACCACTCTACCTTTTCATTATGGCCACAATAAATTTCATCCATCTTAAAATACAGGAACTAATGAAATAAGAGTAAAGCCAGAAAACCTTTTATGAAAATACATCGGCCTATATATCATCATTTTGTCAGACCGTTGATTTTTATTTTTCGACTAATGCTCGTTGGTAGAGCAAAATAGTTTTCTTGTTATAAAACCGATTAATGAGGTATATCTTCTTACCCGGTAGGACATTGACTTTGTTTCGTCTCAAGATATTTTGAATTAGAATTTTCAGTTGCCTTCTACGTATCGTAATATTTATTTACAGTTATATAAAATCATTCCCTTAAAAATATGATACATTACTGGCCAAAATTTATGTTACAAAAATCGAACAACTAGGAAAATAGATAACTCCCTTTTGTTTATTTTTCTTTGTGTCGGTATCGAATGAACACTCGTGATTTTTTAAAAAACCGTGTTAACATTTAGCAGCAAATGAAACCAATTTTTAATTTCCTGAAGAACTCGAAAGATCTCTACAATATGGTAGCCTACTACATATTTCGTAAGTGATATTTAACTAGAAACTATAAATCTCATTAAAAGGTACCTTCATATGTTCTGCCCTACCGTTAACTAGAAGTTGACATTGGGTGTGGACTTTATATTACAATCACACTCGACGTGACGCCCAGAATCAGTACGGACCAATCAGAACGCAGCATATCCTGACGAATGACGTAACGCTCAAGACACTTTGTCATTGGTTGACATCGGTGTGACGTAGTACAGTAATATAAACTCTCTGATTGGACAATATTAACCAATCAAAATGACGCAAAAGAAGACATCTGATTGGTTAAAACTGGGCTTTCTTATCGGCCGAAAATACGAGACTCTGATTGGGCAATTATTACCTGAGCCGTTGACGTCACGTGCGCATCACACTCAACTTGGCCCGACTTACTCACGCAACCCTAATAGATCGTTTGTTGAATACCAGTTTTATTTTGATACGTACATATTTTTTTGTTTCTGTTAAACACAATAATAGCGTAGGTCAAAAATGATTTGTCTAGTAACGTCTTGTCAAGTCTATTTTTCGTTGATTTAGGATCTGTTAGTTAAAGGGAAATTTATAAGCAGTATTTATATCTTCTACACAGGCAGTGTAAAAATATAACTTTTAACACCTGATTCGTACAGATGAGATAAATAAAAAATAATTTGGCGACAGCAATCGCTTACTTGTCGTAGCGAAAGTATAAGCAGAAAAATTACGATCCCGATAGCTGTGATTTTATAGAGTTTTAGGCCTGTAATCAGTGTTTATGTAGGCAGCTTGTTCGAATATTACAATTTTATAAGCATTTTCAGATGCGACTTTTTAACGTTCCGAAACCGAACAATTCATGCGTTCTCTTAAGCAAGGTAGGCTAATAAAATTACTTATTTTCAAACCAATTTGTCACTAAACTAAAATGCTGGCTGTTGAAATTGTTGTGCAATGAAAATTGTATTTTAGGTAAGCAGCGGACAAGGTGGTTTGAACCTCTAAAATGTTTTTTGAGTGAGATGAGTTGAATTGGTTTACATGGTCTTCTCACAGCGTTTATAATTATACTTATCAGAATGCCAGTCCTTCGGAAAATCGTGTACTTTCGACTCTCCGAATGACACCTGTATTTCATTATCAACAGGGTTTGATTGTAAAATGAAATGCATGAATCTCAGATGAGATAACTCTGGCTAGTGTCGTTTATACCTCTACCTCTTCTGTTCATACGTGCTTTAAACATATAATTGGCTGACCCTGTGATAAACATGAATACATATTTACGGTCAGGAACTAGCAAATTACGTGCAAAAAATGTTTACCACTCTACCTTTTCATTATGGCCACAATAAATTTCATCCATCTTAAAATACAGGAACTAATGAAATAAGAGTAAAGCCAGAAAACCTTTTATGAAAATACATCGGCCTATATATCATCATTTTGTCAGACCGTTGATTTTTATTTTTCGACTAATGCTCGTTGGTAGAGCAAAATAGTTTTCTTGTTATAAAACCGATTAATGAGGTATATCTTCTTACCCGGTAGGACATTGACTTTGTTTCGTCTCAAGATATTTTGAATTAGAATTTTCAGTTGCCTTCTACGTATCGTAATATTTATTTACAGTTATATAAAATCATTCCCTTAAAAATATGATACATTACTGGCCAAAATTTATGTTACAAAAATCGAACAACTAGGAAAATAGATAACTCCCTTTTGTTTATTTTTCTTTGTGTCGGTATCGAATGAACACTCGTGATTTTTTAAAAAACCGTGTTAACATTTAGCAGCAAATGAAACCAATTTTTAATTTCCTGAAGAACTCGAAAGATCTCTACAATATGGTAGCCTACTACATATTTCGTAAGTGATATTTAACTAGAAACTATAAATCTCATTAAAAGGTACCTTCATATGTTCTGCCCTACCGTTAACTAGAAGTTGACATTGGGTGTGGACTTTATATTACAATCACACTCGACGTGACGCCCAGAATCAGTACGGACCAATCAGAACGCAGCATATCCTGACGAATGACGTAACGCTCAAGACACTTTGTCATTGGTTGACATCGGTGTGACGTAGTACAGTAATATAAACTCTCTGATTGGACAATATTAACCAATCAAAATGACGCAAAAGAAGACATCTGATTGGTTAAAACTGGGCTTTCTTATCGGCCGAAAATACGAGACTCTGATTGGGCAATTATTACCTGAGCCGTTGACGTCACGTGCGCATCACACTCAACTTGGCCCGACTTACTCACGCAACCCTAATAGATCGTTTGTTGAATACCAGTTTTATTTTGATACGTACATATTTTTTTGTTTCTGTTAAACACAATAATAGCGTAGGTCAAAAATGATTTGTCTAGTAACGTCTTGTCAAGTCTATTTTTCGTTGATTTAGGATCTGTTAGTTAAAGGGAAATTTATAAGCAGTATTTATATCTTCTACACAGGCAGTGTAAAAATATAACTTTTAACACCTGATTCGTACAGATGAGATAAATAAAAAATAATTTGGCGACAGCAATCGCTTACTTGTCGTAGCGAAAGTATAAGCAGAAAAATTACGATCCCGATAGCTGTGATTTTATAGAGTTTTAGGCCTGTAATCAGTGTTTATGTAGGCAGCTTGTTCGAATATTACAATTTTATAAGCATTTTCAGATGCGACTTTTTAACGTTCCGAAACCGAACAATTCATGCGTTCTCTTAAGCAAGGTAGGCTAATAAAATTACTTATTTTCAAACCAATTTGTCACTAAACTAAAATGCTGGCTGTTGAAATTGTTGTGCAATGAAAATTGTATTTTAGGTAAGCAGCGGACAAGGTGGTTTGAACCTCTAAAATGTTTTTTGAGTGAGATGAGTTGAATTGGTTTACATGGTCTTCTCACAGCGTTTATAATTATACTTATCAGAATGCCAGTCCTTCGGAAAATCGTGTACTTTCGACTCTCCGAATGACACCTGTATTTCATTATCAACAGGGTTTGATTGTAAAATGAAATGCATGAATCTCAGATGAGATAACTCTGGCTAGTGTCGTTTATACCTCTACCTCTTCTGTTCATACGTGCTTTAAACATATAATTGGCTGACCCTGTGATAAACATGAATACATATTTACGGTCAGGAACTAGCAAATTACGTGCAAAAAATGTTTACCACTCTACCTTTTCATTATGGCCACAATAAATTTCATCCATCTTAAAATACAGGAACTAATGAAATAAGAGTAAAGCCAGAAAACCTTTTATGAAAATACATCGGCCTATATATCATCATTTTGTCAGACCGTTGATTTTTATTTTTCGACTAATGCTCGTTGGTAGAGCAAAATAGTTTTCTTGTTATAAAACCGATTAATGAGGTATATCTTCTTACCCGGTAGGACATTGACTTTGTTTCGTCTCAAGATATTTTGAATTAGAATTTTCAGTTGCCTTCTACGTATCGTAATATTTATTTACAGTTATATAAAATCATTCCCTTAAAAATATGATACATTACTGGCCAAAATTTATGTTACAAAAATCGAACAACTAGGAAAATAGATAACTCCCTTTTGTTTATTTTTCTTTGTGTCGGTATCGAATGAACACTCGTGATTTTTTAAAAAACCGTGTTAACATTTAGCAGCAAATGAAACCAATTTTTAATTTCCTGAAGAACTCGAAAGATCTCTACAATATGGTAGCCTACTACATATTTCGTAAGTGATATTTAACTAGAAACTATAAATCTCATTAAAAGGTACCTTCATATGTTCTGCCCTACCGTTAACTAGAAGTTGACATTGGGTGTGGACTTTATATTACAATCACACTCGACGTGACGCCCAGAATCAGTACGGACCAATCAGAACGCAGCATATCCTGACGAATGACGTAACGCTCAAGACACTTTGTCATTGGTTGACATCGGTGTGACGTAGTACAGTAATATAAACTCTCTGATTGGACAATATTAACCAATCAAAATGACGCAAAAGAAGACATCTGATTGGTTAAAACTGGGCTTTCTTATTGGCCGAAAATACGAGACTCTGATTGGGCAATTATTACCTGAGCCGTTGACGTCACGTGCGCATCACACTCAACTTGGCCCGACTTACTCACGCAACCCTAATAGATCGTTTGTTGAATACCAGTTTTATTTTGATACGTACATATTTTTTTGTTTCTGTTAAACACAATAATAGCGTAGGTCAAAAATGATTTGTCTAGTAACGTCTTGTCAAGTCTATTTTTCGTTGATTTAGGATCTGTTAGTTAAAGGGAAATTTATAAGCAGTATTTATATCTTCTACACAGGCAGTGTAAAAATATAACTTTTAACACCTGATTCGTACAGATGAGATAAATAAAAAATAATTTGGCGACAGCAATCGCTTACTTGTCGTAGCGAAAGTATAAGCAGAAAAATTACGATCCCGATAGCTGTGATTCCATTATATGCCCCCAAATGTTAAAAGTCCTTACACTTTAAATTATTGTAGCTACACAGCTACAAAATATTACTTACGATTATTTCAGAAAGATTACGTAGTATTTTGGCCTGTTGAGTTGATTGTATTCTTTAGCTTATCACTACAGTGACATGGCATTATCACTGATCACATGAAAGGTGGTGATGTAGGAAAACTTAAATGTATAGTTGATGTTCAGTTGCGTACTGGTAGCCTACATGGCTAGATGGGTTCCAAATTATTATTTAATAAAATTGTGATGTTCATTTATTCATGGAGTTTTGAGTTAACCACTATTGCATTTTCCTAGAGTGAAGTTACAATAATTTATTACAACACAACAGTTGATTGGAACAACTATTTGTGGGTAGTAAGCAAAAATTTCATTACGAACATTTAGCTAATAACTTAGATAGTTGTTAGTATTAATACCTACCTATCTTGTATGAATAATAATAATAATAATAATAGTGAATTTTATTATACTGTCAATATTACATACACTTACCTTACAAAATACACTTAATCCTATACATTACTACAAAGAAAAAATTAAAAAAATTAATCAATTTACTACTGTAGTCACTTATGACATGACCTAGAGGCCGTCTGCCAGTTCCTTGTATAAGTATTATTCATCGTTCCACACTATCTTAATTGTAAAGAAAATAATTATGTTTTGGGGGCATATAACGGAATCTAACCTTATAGAGTTTTAGGCCTGTAATCAGTGTTTATGTAGGCAGCTTGTTCGAATATTACAATTTTATAAGCATTTTCAGATGCGACTTTTTAACGTTCCGAAACCGAACAATTCATGCGTTCTCTTAAGCAAGGTAGGCTAATAAAATTACTTATTTTCAAACCAATTTGTCACTAAACTAAAATGCTGGCTGTTGAAATTGTTGTGCAATGAAAATTGTATTTTAGGTAAGCAGCGGACAAGGTGGTTTGAACCTCTAAAATGTTTTTTGAGTGAGATGAGTTGAATTGGTTTACATGGTCTTCTCACAGCGTTTATAATTATACTTATCAGAATGCCAGTCCTTCGGAAAATCGTGTACTTTCGACTCTCCGAATGACACCTGTATTTCATTATCAACAGGGTTTGATTGTAAAATGAAATGCATGAATCTCAGATGAGATAACTCTGGCTAGTGTCGTTTATACCTCTACCTCTTCTGTTCATACGTGCTTTAAACATATAATTGGCTGACCCTGTGATAAACATGAATACATATTTACGGTCAGGAACTAGCAAATTACGTGCAAAAAATGTTTACCACTCTACCTTTTCATTATGGCCACAATAAATTTCATCCATCTTAAAATACAGGAACTAATGAAATAAGAGTAAAGCCAGAAAACCTTTTATGAAAATACATCGGCCTATATATCATCATTTTGTCAGACCGTTGATTTTTATTTTTCGACTAATGCTCGTTGGTAGAGCAAAATAGTTTTCTTGTTATAAAACCGATTAATGAGGTATATCTTCTTACCCGGTAGGACATTGACTTTGTTTCGTCTCAAGATATTTTGAATTAGAATTTTCAGTTGCCTTCTACGTATCGTAATATTTATTTACAGTTATATAAAATCATTCCCTTAAAAATATGATACATTACTGGCCAAAATTTATGTTACAAAAATCGAACAACTAGGAAAATAGATAACTCCCTTTTGTTTATTTTTCTTTGTGTCGGTATCGAATGAACACTCGTGATTTTTTAAAAAACCGTGTTAACATTTAGCAGCAAATGAAACCAATTTTTAATTTCCTGAAGAACTCGAAAGATCTCTACAATATGGTAGCCTACTACATATTTCGTAAGTGATATTTAACTAGAAACTATAAATCTCATTAAAAGGTACCTTCATATGTTCTGCCCTACCGTTAACTAGAAGTTGACATTGGGTGTGGACTTTATATTACAATCACACTCGACGTGACGCCCAGAATCAGTACGGACCAATCAGAACGCAGCATATCCTGACGAATGACGTAACGCTCAAGACACTTCGTCATTGGTTGACATCGGTGTGACGTAGTACAGTAATATAAACTCTCTGATTGGACAATATTAACCAATCAAAATGACGCAAAAGAAGACATCTGATTGGTTAAAACTGGGCTTTCTTATCGGCCGAAAATACGAGACTCTGATTGGGCAATTATTACCTGAGCCGTTGACGTCACGTGCGCATCACACTCAACTTGGCCCGACTTACTCACGCAACCCTAATAGATCGTTTGTTGAATACCAGTTTTATTTTGATACATATTTTTTTGTTTCTGTTAAACACAATAATAGCGTAGGTCAAAAATGATTTGTCTAGTAACGTCTTGTCAAGTCTATTTTTCGTTGATTTAGGATCTGTTAGTTAAAGGGAAATTTATAAGCAGTATTTATATCTTCTACACAGGCAGTGTAAAAATATAACTTTTAACACCTGATTCGTACAGATGAGATAAATAAAAAATAATTTGGCGACAGCAATCGCTTACTTGTCGTAGCGAAAGTATAAGCAGAAAAATTACGATCCCGATAGCTGTGATTTTATAGAGTTTTAGGCCTGTAATCAGTGTTTATGTAGGCAGCTTGTTCGAATATTACAATTTTATAAGCATTTTCAGATGCGACTTTTTAACGTTCCGAAACCGAACAATTCATGCGTTCTCTTAAGCAAGGTAGGCTAATAAAATTACTTATTTTCAAACCAATTTGTCACTAAACTAAAATGCTGGCTGTTGAAATTGTTGTGCAATGAAAATTGTATTTTAGGTAAGCAGCGGACAAGGTGGTTTGAACCTCTAAAATGTTTTTTGAGTGAGATGAGTTGAATTGGTTTACATGGTCTTCTCACAGCGTTTATAATTATACTTATCAGAATGCCAGTCCTTCGGAAAATCGTGTACTTTCGACTCTCCGAATGACACCTGTATTTCATTATCAACAGGGTTTGATTGTAAAATGAAATGCATGAATCTCAGATGAGATAACTCTGGCTAGTGTCGTTTATACCTCTACCTCTTCTGTTCATACGTGCTTTAAACATATAATTGGCTGACCCTGTGATAAACATGAATACATATTTACGGTCAGGAACTAGCAAATTACGTGCAAAAAATGTTTACCACTCTACCTTTTCATTATGGCCACAATAAATTTCATCCATCTTAAAATACAGGAACTAATGAAATAAGAGTAAAGCCAGAAAACCTTTTATGAAAATACATCGGCCTATATATCATCATTTTGTCAGACCGTTGATTTTTATTTTTCGACTAATGCTCGTTGGTAGAGCAAAATAGTTTTCTTGTTATAAAACCGATTAATGAGGTATATCTTCTTACCCGGTAGGACATTGACTTTGTTTCGTCTCAAGATATTTTGAATTAGAATTTTCAGTTGCCTTCTACGTATCGTAATATTTATTTACAGTTATATAAAATCATTCCCTTAAAAATATGATACATTACTGGCCAAAATTTATGTTACAAAAATCGAACAACTAGGAAAATAGATAACTCCCTTTTGTTTATTTTTCTTTGTGTCGGTATCGAATGAACACTCGTGATTTTTTAAAAAACCGTGTTAACATTTAGCAGCAAATGAAACCAATTTTTAATTTCCTGAAGAACTCGAAAGATCTCTACAATATGGTAGCCTACTACATATTTCGTAAGTGATATTTAACTAGAAACTATAAATCTCATTAAAAGGTACCTTCATATGTTCTGCCCTACCGTTAACTAGAAGTTGACATTGGGTGTGGACTTTATATTACAATCACACTCGACGTGACGCCCAGAATCAGTACGGACCAATCAGAACGCAGCATATCCTGACGAATGACGTAACGCTCAAGACACTTTGTCATTGGTTGACATCGGTGTGACGTAGTACAGTAATATAAACTCTCTGATTGGACAATATTAACCAATCAAAATGACGCAAAAGAAGACATCTGATTGGTTAAAACTGGGCTTTCTTATCGGCCGAAAATACGAGACTCTGATTGGGCAATTATTACCTGAGCCGTTGACGTCACGTGCGCATCACACTCAACTTGGCCCGACTTACTCACGCAACCCTAATAGATCGTTTGTTGAATACCAGTTTTATTTTGATACGTACATATTTTTTTGTTTCTGTTAAACACAATAATAGCGTAGGTCAAAAATGATTTGTCTAGTAACGTCTTGTCAAGTCCATTTTTCGTTGATTTAGGATCTGTTAGTTAAAGGGAAATTTATAAGCAGTATTTATATCTTCTACACAGGCAGTGTAAAAATATAACTTTTAACACCTGATTCGTACAGATGAGATAAATAAAAAATAATTTGGCGACAGCAATCGCTTACTTGTCGTAGCGAAAGTATAAGCAGAAAAATTACGATCCCGATAGCTGTGATTTTATAGAGTTTTAGGCCTGTAATCAGTGTTTATGTAGGCAGCTTGTTCGAATATTACAATTTTATAAGCATTTTCAGATGCGACTTTTTAACGTTCCGAAACCGAACAATTCATGCGTTCTCTTAAGCAAGGTAGGCTAATAAAATTACTTATTTTCAAACCAATTTGTCACTAAACTAAAATGCTGGCTGTTGAAATTGTTGTGCAATGAAAATTGTATTTTAGGTAAGCAGCGGACAAGGTGGTTTGAACCTCTAAAATGTTTTTTGAGTGAGATGAGTTGAATTGGTTTACATGGTCTTCTCACAGCGTTTATAATTATACTTATCAGAATGCCAGTCCTTCGGAAAATCGTGTACTTTCGACTCTCCGAATGACACCTGTATTTCATTATCAACAGGGTTTGATTGTAAAATGAAATGCATGAATCTCAGATGAGATAACTCTGGCTAGTGTCGTTTATACCTCTACCTCTTCTGTTCATACGTGCTTTAAACATATAATTGGCTGACCCTGTGATAAACATGAATACATATTTACGGTCAGGAACTAGCAAATTACGTGCAAAAAATGTTTACCACTCTACCTTTTCATTATGGCCACAATAAATTTCATCCATCTTAAAATACAGGAACTAATGAAATAAGAGTAAAGCCAGAAAACCTTTTATGAAAATACATCGGCCTATATATCATCATTTTGTCAGACCGTTGATTTTTATTTTTCGACTAATGCTCGTTGGTAGAGCAAAATAGTTTTCTTGTTATAAAACCGATTAATGAGGTATATCTTCTTACCCGGTAGGACATTGACTTTGTTTCGTCTCAAGATATTTTGAATTAGAATTTTCAGTTGCCTTCTACGTATCGTAATATTTATTTACAGTTATATAAAATCATTCCCTTAAAAATATGATACATTACTGGCCAAAATTTATGTTACAAAAATCGAACAACTAGGAAAATAGATAACTCCCTTTTGTTTATTTTTCTTTGTGTCGGTATCGAATGAACACTCGTGATTTTTTAAAAAACCGTGTTAACATTTAGCAGCAAATGAAACCAATTTTTAATTTCCTGAAGAACTCGAAAGATCTCTACAATATGGTAGCCTACTACATATTTCGTAAGTGATATTTAACTAGAAACTATAAATCTCATTAAAAGGTACCTTCATATGTTCTGCCCTACCGTTAACTAGAAGTTGACATTGGGTGTGGACTTTATATTACAATCACACTCGACGTGACGCCCAGAATCAGTACGGACCAATCAGAACGCAGCATATCCTGACGAATGACGTAACGCTCAAGACACTTTGTCATTGGTTGACATCGGTGTGACGTAGTACAGTAATATAAACTCTCTGATTGGACAATATTAACCAATCAAAATGACGCAAAAGAAGACATCTGATTGGTTAAAACTGGGCTTTCTTATTGGCCGAAAATACGAGACTCTGATTGGGCAATTATTACCTGAGCCGTTGACGTCACGTGCGCATCACACTCAACTTGGCCCGACTTACTCACGCAACCCTAATAGATCGTTTGTTGAATACCAGTTTTATTTTGATACATATTTTTTTGTTTCTGTTAAACACAATAATAGCGTAGGTCAAAAATGATTTGTCTAGTAACGTCTTGTCAAGTCTATTTTTCGTTGATTTAGGATCTGTTAGTTAAAGGGAAATTTATAAGCAGTATTTATATCTTCTACACAGGCAGTGTAAAAATATAACTTTTAACACCTGATTCGTACAGATGAGATAAATAAAAAATAATTTGGCGACAGCAATCGCTTACTTGTCGTAGCGAAAGTATAAGCAGAAAAATTACGATCCCGATAGCTGTGATTTTATAGAGTTTTAGGCCTGTAATCAGTGTTTATGTAGGCAGCTTGTTCGAATATTACAATTTTATAAGCATTTTCAGATGCGACTTTTTAACGTTCCGAAACCGAACAATTCATGCGTTCTCTTAAGCAAGGTAGGCTAATAAAATTACTTATTTTCAAACCAATTTGTCACTAAACTAAAATGCTGGCTGTTGAAATTGTTGTGCAATGAAAATTGTATTTTAGGTAAGCAGCGGACAAGGTGGTTTGAACCTCTAAAATGTTTTTTGAGTGAGATGAGTTGAATTGGTTTACATGGTCTTCTCACAGCGTTTATAATTATACTTATCAGAATGCCAGTCCTTCGGAAAATCGTGTACTTTCGACTCTCCGAATGACACCTGTATTTCATTATCAACAGGGTTTGATTGTAAAATGAAATGCATGAATCTCAGATGAGATAACTCTGGCTAGTGTCGTTTATACCTCTACCTCTTCTGTTCATACGTGCTTTAAACATATAATTGGCTGACCCTGTGATAAACATGAATACATATTTACGGTCAGGAACTAGCAAATTACGTGCAAAAAATGTTTACCACTCTACCTTTTCATTATGGCCACAATAAATTTCATCCATCTTAAAATACAGGAACTAATGAAATAAGAGTAAAGCCAGAAAACCTTTTATGAAAATACATCGGCCTATATATCATCATTTTGTCAGACCGTTGATTTTTATTTTTCGACTAATGCTCGTTGGTAGAGCAAAATAGTTTTCTTGTTATAAAACCGATTAATGAGGTATATCTTCTTACCCGGTAGGACATTGACTTTGTTTCGTCTCAAGATATTTTGAATTAGAATTTTCAGTTGCCTTCTACGTATCGTAATATTTATTTACAGTTATATAAAATCATTCCCTTAAAAATATGATACATTACTGGCCAAAATTTATGTTACAAAAATCGAACAACTAGGAAAATAGATAACTCCCTTTTGTTTATTTTTCTTTGTGTCGGTATCGAATGAACACTCGTGATTTTTTAAAAAACCGTGTTAACATTTAGCAGCAAATGAAACCAATTTTTAATTTCCTGAAGAACTCGAAAGATCTCTACAATATGGTAGCCTACTACATATTTCGTAAGTGATATTTAACTAGAAACTATAAATCTCATTAAAAGGTACCTTCATATGTTCTGCCCTACCGTTAACTAGAAGTTGACATTGGGTGTGGACTTTATATTACAATCACACTCGACGTGACGCCCAGAATCAGTACGGACCAATCAGAACGCAGCATATCCTGACGAATGACGTAACGCTCAACACACTTTGTCATTGGTTGACATCGGTGTGACGTAGTACAGTAATATAAACTCTCTGATTGGACAATATTAACCAATCAAAATGACGCAAAAGAAGACATCTGATTGGTTAAAACTGGGCTTTCTTATTGGCCGAAAATACGAGACTCTGATTGGGCAATTATTACCTGAGCCGTTGACGTCACGTGCGCATCACACTCAACTTGGCCCGACTTACTCACGCAACCCTAATAGATCGTTTGTTGAATACCAGTTTTATTTTGATACGTACATATTTTTTTGTTTCTGTTAAACACAATAATAGCGTAGGTCAAAAATGATTTGTCTAGTAACGTCTTGTCAAGTCTATTTTTCGTTGATTTAGGATCTGTTAGTTAAAGGGAAATTTATAAGCAGTATTTATATCTTCTACACAGGCAGTGTAAAAATATAACTTTTAACACCTGATTCGTACAGATGAGATAAATAAAAAATAATTTGGCGACAGCAATCGCTTACTTGTCGTAGCGAAAGTATAAGCAGAAAAATTACGATCCCGATAGCTGTGATTCCATTATATGCCCCCAAATGTTAAAAGTCCTTACACTTTAAATTATTGTAGCTACACAGCTACAAAATATTACTTACGATTATTTCAGAAAGATTACGTAGTATTTTGGCCTGTTGAGTTGATTGTATTCTTTAGCTTATCACTACAGTGACATGGCATTATCACTGATCACATGAAAGGTGGTGATGTAGGAAAACTTAAATGTATAGTTGATGTTCAGTTGCGTACTGGTAGCCTACATGGCTAGATGGGTTCCAAATTATTATTTAATAAAATTGTGATGTTCATTTATTCATGGAGTTTTGAGTTAACCACTATTGCATTTTCCTAGAGTGAAGTTACAATAATTTATTACAACACAACAGTTGATTGGAACAACTATTTGTGGGTAGTAAGCAAAAATTTCATTACGAACATTTAGCTAATAACTTAGATAGTTGTTAGTATTAATACCTACCTATCTTGTATGAATAATAATAATAATAATAATAGTGAATTTTATTATACTGTCAATATTACATACACTTACCTTACAAAATACACTTAATCCTATACATTACTACAAAGAAAAAATTAAAAAAATTAATCAATTTACTACTGTAGTCACTTATGACATGACCTAGAGGCCGTCTGCCAGTTCCTTGTATAAGTATTATTCATCGTTCCACACTATCTTAATTGTAAAGAAAATAATTATGTTTTGGGGGCATATAACGGAATCTAACCTTATAGAGTTTTAGGCCTGTAATCAGTGTTTATGTAGGCAGCTTGTTCGAATATTACAATTTTATAAGCATTTTCAGATGCGACTTTTTAACGTTCCGAAACCGAACAATTCATGCGTTCTCTTAAGCAAGGTAGGCTAATAAAATTACTTATTTTCAAACCAATTTGTCACTAAACTAAAATGCTGGCTGTTGAAATTGTTGTGCAATGAAAATTGTATTTTAGGTAAGCAGCGGACAAGGTGGTTTGAACCTCTAAAATGTTTTTTGAGTGAGATGAGTTGAATTGGTTTACATGGTCTTCTCACAGCGTTTATAATTATACTTATCAGAATGCCAGTCCTTCGGAAAATCGTGTACTTTCGACTCTCCGAATGACACCTGTATTTCATTATCAACAGGGTTTGATTGTAAAATGAAATGCATGAATCTCAGATGAGATAACTCTGGCTAGTGTCGTTTATACCTCTACCTCTTCTGTTCATACGTGCTTTAAACATATAATTGGCTGACCCTGTGATAAACATGAATACATATTTACGGTCAGGAACTAGCAAATTACGTGCAAAAAATGTTTACCACTCTACCTTTTCATTATGGCCACAATAAATTTCATCCATCTTAAAATACAGGAACTAATGAAATAAGAGTAAAGCCAGAAAACCTTTTATGAAAATACATCGGCCTATATATCATCATTTTGTCAGACCGTTGATTTTTATTTTTCGACTAATGCTCGTTGGTAGAGCAAAATAGTTTTCTTGTTATAAAACCGATTAATGAGGTATATCTTCTTACCCGGTAGGACATTGACTTTGTTTCGTCTCAAGATATTTTGAATTAGAATTTTCAGTTGCCTTCTACGTATCGTAATATTTATTTACAGTTATATAAAATCATTCCCTTAAAAATATGATACATTACTGGCCAAAATTTATGTTACAAAAATCGAACAACTAGGAAAATAGATAACTCCCTTTTGTTTATTTTTCTTTGTGTCGGTATCGAATGAACACTCGTGATTTTTTAAAAAACCGTGTTAACATTTAGCAGCAAATGAAACCAATTTTTAATTTCCTGAAGAACTCGAAAGATCTCTACAATATGGTAGCCTACTACATATTTCGTAAGTGATATTTAACTAGAAACTATAAATCTCATTAAAAGGTACCTTCATATGTTCTGCCCTACCGTTAACTAGAAGTTGACATTGGGTGTGGACTTTATATTACAATCACACTCGACGTGACGCCCAGAATCAGTACGGACCAATCAGAACGCAGCATATCCTGACGAATGACGTAACGCTCAAGACACTTTGTCATTGGTTGACATCGGTGTGACGTAGTACAGTAATATAAACTCTCTGATTGGACAATATTAACCAATCAAAATGACGCAAAAGAAGACATCTGATTGGTTAAAACTGGGCTTTCTTATTGGCCGAAAATACGAGACTCTGATTGGGCAATTATTACCTGAGCCGTTGACGTCACATGCGCATCACACTCAACTTGGCCCGACTTACTCACGCAACCCTAATAGATCGTTTGTTGAATACCAGTTTTATTTTGATACGTACATATTTTTTTGTTTCTGTTAAACACAATAATAGCGTAGGTCAAAAATGATTTGTCTAGTAACGTCTTGTCAAGTCTATTTTTCGTTGATTTAGGATCTGTTAGTTAAAGGGAAATTTATAAGCAGTATTTATATCTTCTACACAGGCAGTGTAAAAATATAACTTTTAACACCTGATTCGTACAGATGAGATAAATAAAAAATAATTTGGCGACAGCAATCGCTTACTTGTCGTAGCGAAAGTATAAGCAGAAAAATTACGATCCCGATAGCTGTGATTTTATAGAGTTTTAGGCCTGTAATCAGTGTTTATGTAGGCAGCTTGTTCGAATATTACAATTTTATAAGCATTTTCAGATGCGACTTTTTAACGTTCCGAAACCGAACAATTCATGCGTTCTCTTAAGCAAGGTAGGCTAATAAAATTACTTATTTTCAAACCAATTTGTCACTAAACTAAAATGCTGGCTGTTGAAATTGTTGTGCAATGAAAATTGTATTTTAGGTAAGCAGCGGACAAGGTGGTTTGAACCTCTAAAATGTTTTTTGAGTGAGATGAGTTGAATTGGTTTACATGGTCTTCTCACAGCGTTTATAATTATACTTATCAGAATGCCAGTCCTTCGGAAAATCGTGTACTTTCGACTCTCCGAATGACACCTGTATTTCATTATCAACAGGGTTTGATTGTAAAATGAAATGCATGAATCTCAGATGAGATAACTCTGGCTAGTGTCGTTTATACCTCTACCTCTTCTGTTCATACGTGCTTTAAACATATAATTGGCTGACCCTGTGATAAACATGAATACATATTTACGGTCAGGAACTAGCAAATTACGTGCAAAAAATGTTTACCACTCTACCTTTTCATTATGGCCACAATAAATTTCATCCATCTTAAAATACAGGAACTAATGAAATAAGAGTAAAGCCAGAAAACCTTTTATGAAAATACATCGGCCTATATATCATCATTTTGTCAGACCGTTGATTTTTATTTTTCGACTAATGCTCGTTGGTAGAGCAAAATAGTTTTCTTGTTATAAAACCGATTAATGAGGTATATCTTCTTACCCGGTAGGACATTGACTTTGTTTCGTCTCAAGATATTTTGAATTAGAATTTTCAGTTGCCTTCTACGTATCGTAATATTTATTTACAGTTATATAAAATCATTCCCTTAAAAATATGATACATTACTGGCCAAAATTTATGTTACAAAAATCGAACAACTAGGAAAATAGATAACTCCCTTTTGTTTATTTTTCTTTGTGTCGGTATCGAATGAACACTCGTGATTTTTTAAAAAACCGTGTTAACATTTAGCAGCAAATGAAACCAATTTTTAATTTCCTGAAGAACTCGAAAGATCTCTACAATATGGTAGCCTACTACATATTTCGTAAGTGATATTTAACTAGAAACTATAAATCTCATTAAAAGGTACCTTCATATGTTCTGCCCTACCGTTAACTAGAAGTTGACATTGGGTGTGGACTTTATATTACAATCACACTCGACGTGACGCCCAGAATCAGTACGGACCAATCAGAACGCAGCATATCCTGACGAATGACGTAACGCTCAAGACACTTTGTCATTGGTTGACATCGGTGTGACGTAGTACAGTAATATAAACTCTCTGATTGGACAATATTAACCAATCAAAATGACGCAAAAGAAGACATCTGATTGGTTAAAACTGGGCTTTCTTATTGGCCGAAAATACGAGACTCTGATTGGGCAATTATTACCTGAGCCGTTGACGTCACATGCGCATCACACTCAACTTGGCCCGACTTACTCACGCAACCCTAATAGATCGTTTGTTGAATACCAGTTTTATTTTGATACGTACATATTTTTTTGTTTCTGTTAAACACAATAATAGCGTAGGTCAAAAATGATTTGTCTAGTAACGTCTTGTCAAGTCTATTTTTCGTTGATTTAGGATCTGTTAGTTAAAGGGAAATTTATAAGCAGTATTTATATCTTCTACACAGGCAGTGTAAAAATATAACTTTTAACACCTGATTCGTACAGATGAGATAAATAAAAAATAATTTGGCGACAGCAATCGCTTACTTGTCGTAGCGAAAGTATAAGCAGAAAAATTACGATCCCGATAGCTGTGATTTTATAGAGTTTTAGGCCTGTAATCAGTGTTTATGTAGGCAGCTTGTTCGAATATTACAATTTTATAAGCATTTTCAGATGCGACTTTTTAACGTTCCGAAACCGAACAATTCATGCGTTCTCTTAAGCAAGGTAGGCTAATAAAATTACTTATTTTCAAACCAATTTGTCACTAAACTAAAATGCTGGCTGTTGAAATTGTTGTGCAATGAAAATTGTATTTTAGGTAAGCAGCGGACAAGGTGGTTTGAACCTCTAAAATGTTTTTTGAGTGAGATGAGTTGAATTGGTTTACATGGTCTTCTCACAGCGTTTATAATTATACTTATCAGAATGCCAGTCCTTCGGAAAATCGTGTACTTTCGACTCTCCGAATGACACCTGTATTTCATTATCAACAGGGTTTGATTGTAAAATGAAATGCATGAATCTCAGATGAGATAACTCTGGCTAGTGTCGTTTATACCTCTACCTCTTCTGTTCATACGTGCTTTAAACATATAATTGGCTGACCCTGTGATAAACATGAATACATATTTACGGTCAGGAACTAGCAAATTACGTGCAAAAAATGTTTACCACTCTACCTTTTCATTATGGCCACAATAAATTTCATCCATCTTAAAATACAGGAACTAATGAAATAAGAGTAAAGCCAGAAAACCTTTTATGAAAATACATCGGCCTATATATCATCATTTTGTCAGACCGTTGATTTTTATTTTTCGACTAATGCTCGTTGGTAGAGCAAAATAGTTTTCTTGTTATAAAACCGATTAATGAGGTATATCTTCTTACCCGGTAGGACATTGACTTTGTTTCGTCTCAAGATATTTTGAATTAGAATTTTCAGTTGCCTTCTACGTATCGTAATATTTATTTACAGTTATATAAAATCATTCCCTTAAAAATATGATACATTACTGGCCAAAATTTATGTTACAAAAATCGAACAACTAGGAAAATAGATAACTCCCTTTTGTTTATTTTTCTTTGTGTCGGTATCGAATGAACACTCGTGATTTTTTAAAAAACCGTGTTAACATTTAGCAGCAAATGAAACCAATTTTTAATTTCCTGAAGAACTCGAAAGATCTCTACAATATGGTAGCCTACTACATATTTCGTAAGTGATATTTAACTAGAAACTATAAATCTCATTAAAAGGTACCTTCATATGTTCTGCCCTACCGTTAACTAGAAGTTGACATTGGGTGTGGACTTTATATTACAATCACACTCGACGTGACGCCCAGAATCAGTACGGACCAATCAGAACGCAGCATATCCTGACGAATGACGTAACGCTCAACACACTTTGTCATTGGTTGACATCGGTGTGACGTAGTACAGTAATATAAACTCTCTGATTGGACAATATTAACCAATCAAAATGACGCAAAAGAAGACATCTGATTGGTTAAAACTGGGCTTTCTTATCGGCCGAAAATACGAGACTCTGATTGGGCAATTATTACCTGAGCCGTTGACGTCACATGCGCATCACACTCAACTTGGCCCGACTTACTCACGCAACCCTAATAGATCGTTTGTTGAATACCAGTTTTATTTTGATACGTACATATTTTTTTGTTTCTGTTAAACACAATAATAGCGTAGGTCAAAAATGATTTGTCTAGTAACGTCTTGTCAAGTCTATTTTTCGTTGATTTAGGATCTGTTAGTTAAAGGGAAATTTATAAGCAGTATTTATATCTTCTACACAGGCAGTGTAAAAATATAACTTTTAACACCTGATTCGTACAGATGAGATAAATAAAAATTATTTGGCGACAGCAATCGCTTACTTGTCGTAGCGAAAGTATAAGCAGAAAAATTACGATCCCGATAGCTGTGATTTTATAGAGTTTTAGGCCTGTAATCAGTGTTTATGTAGGCAGCTTGTTCGAATATTACAATTTTATAAGCATTTTCAGATGCGACTTTTTAACGTTCCGAAACCGAACAATTCATGCGTTCTCTTAAGCAAGGTAGGCTAATAAAATTACTTATTTTCAAACCAATTTGTCACTAAACTAAAATGCTGGCTGTTGAAATTGTTGTGCAATGAAAATTGTATTTTAGGTAAGCAGCGGACAAGGTGGTTTGAACCTCTAAAATGTTTTTTGAGTGAGATGAGTTGAATTGGTTTACATGGTCTTCTCACAGCGTTTATAATTATACTTATCAGAATGCCAGTCCTTCGGAAAATCGTGTACTTTCGACTCTCCGAATGACACCTGTATTTCATTATCAACAGGGTTTGATTGTAAAATGAAATGCATGAATCTCAGATGAGATAACTCTGGCTAGTGTCGTTTATACCTCTACCTCTTCTGTTCATACGTGCTTTAAACATATAATTGGCTGACCCTGTGATAAACATGAATACATATTTACGGTCAGGAACTAGCAAATTACGTGCAAAAAATGTTTACCACTCTACCTTTTCATTATGGCCACAATAAATTTCATCCATCTTAAAATACAGGAACTAATGAAATAAGAGTAAAGCCAGAAAACCTTTTATGAAAATACATCGGCCTATATATCATCATTTTGTCAGACCGTTGATTTTTATTTTTCGACTAATGCTCGTTGGTAGAGCAAAATAGTTTTCTTGTTATAAAACCGATTAATGAGGTATATCTTCTTACCCGGTGGGACATTGACTTTGTTTCGTCTCAAGATATTTTGAATTAGAATTTTCAGTTGCCTTCTACGTATCGTAATATTTATTTACAGTTATATAAAATCATTCCCTTAAAAATATGATACATTACTGGCCAAAATTTATGTTACAAAAATCGAACAACTAGGAAAATAGATAACTCCCTTTTGTTTATTTTTCTTTGTGTCGGTATCGAATGAACACTCGTGATTTTTTAAAAAACCGTGTTAACATTTAGCAGCAAATGAAACCAATTTTTAGTTTCCTGAAGAACTCGAAAGATCTCTACAATATGGTAGCCTACTACATATTTCGTAAGTGATATTTAACTAGAAACTATAAATCTCATTAAAAGGTACCTTCATATGTTCTGCCCTACCGTTAACTAGAAGTTGACATTGGGTGTGGACTTTATATTACAATCACACTCGACGTGACGCCCAGAATCAGTACGGACCAATCAGAACGCAGCATATCCTGACGAATGACGTAACGCTCAAGACACTTTGTCATTGGTTGACATCGGTGTGACGTAGTACAGTAATATAAACTCTCTGATTGGACAATATTAACCAATCAAAATGACGCAAAAGAAGACATCTGATTGGTTAAAACTGGGCTTTCTTATTGGCCGAAAATACGAGACTCTGATTGGGCAATTATTACCTGAGCCGTTGACGTCACATGCGCATCACACTCAACTTGGCCCGACTTACTCACGCAACCCTAATAGATCGTTTGTTGAATACCAGTTTTATTTTGATACGTACATATTTTTTTGTTTCTGTTAAACACAATAATAGCGTAGGTCAAAAATGATTTGTCTAGTAACGTCTTGTCAAGTCTATTTTTCGTTGATTTAGGATCTGTTAGTTAAAGGGAAATTTATAAGCAGTATTTATATCTTCTACACAGGCAGTGTAAAAATATAACTTTTAACACCTGATTCGTACAGATGAGATAAATAAAAAATAATTTGGCGACAGCAATCGCTTACTTGTCGTAGCGAAAGTATAAGCAGAAAAATTACGATCCCGATAGCTGTGATTTTATAGAGTTTTAGGCCTGTAATCAGTGTTTATGTAGGCAGCTTGTTCGAATATTACAATTTTATAAGCATTTTCAGATGCGACTTTTTAACGTTCCGAAACCGAACAATTCATGCGTTCTCTTAAGCAAGGTAGGCTAATAAAATTACTTATTTTCAAACCAATTTGTCACTAAACTAAAATGCTGGCTGTTGAAATTGTTGTGCAATGAAAATTGTATTTTAGGTAAGCAGCGGACAAGGTGGTTTGAACCTCTAAAATGTTTTTTGAGTGAGATGAGTTGAATTGGTTTACATGGTCTTCTCACAGCGTTTATAATTATACTTATCAGAATGCCAGTCCTTCGGAAAATCGTGTACTTTCGACTCTCCGAATGACACCTGTATTTCATTATCAACAGGGTTTGATTGTAAAATGAAATGCATGAATCTCAGATGAGATAACTCTGGCTAGTGTCGTTTATACCTCTACCTCTTCTGTTCATACGTGCTTTAAACATATAATTGGCTGACCCTGTGATAAACATGAATACATATTTACGGTCAGGAACTAGCAAATTACGTGCAAAAAATGTTTACCACTCTACCTTTTCATTATGGCCACAATAAATTTCATCCATCTTAAAATACAGGAACTAATGAAATAAGAGTAAAGCCAGAAAACCTTTTATGAAAATACATCGGCCTATATATCATCATTTTGTCAGACCGTTGATTTTTATTTTTCGACTAATGCTCGTTGGTAGAGCAAAATAGTTTTCTTGTTATAAAACCGATTAATGAGGTATATCTTCTTACCCGGTAGGACATTGACTTTGTTTCGTCTCAAGATATTTTGAATTAGAATTTTCAGTTGCCTTCTACGTATCGTAATATTTATTTACAGTTATATAAAATCATTCCCTTAAAAATATGATACATTACTGGCCAAAATTTATGTTACAAAAATCGAACAACTAGGAAAATAGATAACTCCCTTTTGTTTATTTTTCTTTGTGTCGGTATCGAATGAACACTCGTGATTTTTTAAAAAACCGTGTTAACATTTAGCAGCAAATGAAACCAATTTTTAATTTCCTGAAGAACTCGAAAGATCTCTACAATATGGTAGCCTACTACATATTTCGTAAGTGATATTTAACTAGAAACTATAAATCTCATTAAAAGGTACCTTCATATGTTCTGCCCTACCGTTAACTAGAAGTTGACATTGGGTGTGGACTTTATATTACAATCACACTCGACGTGACGCCCAGAATCAGTACGGACCAATCAGAACGCAGCATATCCTGACGAATGACGTAACGCTCAAGACACTTTGTCATTGGTTGACATCGGTGTGACGTAGTACAGTAATATAAACTCTCTGATTGGACAATATTAACCAATCAAAATGACGCAAAAGAAGACATCTGATTGGTTAAAACTGGGCTTTCTTATTGGCCGAAAATACGAGACTCTGATTGGGCAATTATTACCTGAGCCGTTGACGTCACATGCGCATCACACTCAACTTGGCCCGACTTACTCACGCAACCCTAATAGATCGTTTGTTGAATACCAGTTTTATTTTGATACATATTTTTTTGTTTCTGTTAAACACAATAATAGCGTAGGTCAAAAATGATTTGTCTAGTAACGTCTTGTCAAGTCTATTTTTCGTTGATTTAGGATCTGTTAGTTAAAGGGAAATTTATAAGCAGTATTTATATCTTCTACACAGGCAGTGTAAAAATATAACTTTTAACACCTGATTCGTACAGATGAGATAAATAAAAAATAATTTGGCGACAGCAATCGCTTACTTGTCGTAGCGAAAGTATAAGCAGAAAAATTACGATCCCGATAGCTGTGATTTTATAGAGTTTTAGGCCTGTAATCAGTGTTTATGTAGGCAGCTTGTTCGAATATTACAATTTTATAAGCATTTTCAGATGCGACTTTTTAACGTTCCGAAACCGAACAATTCATGCGTTCTCTTAAGCAAGGTAGGCTAATAAAATTACTTATTTTCAAACCAATTTGTCACTAAACTAAAATGCTGGCTGTTGAAATTGTTGTGCAATGAAAATTGTATTTTAGGTAAGCAGCGGACAAGGTGGTTTGAACCTCTAAAATGTTTTTTGAGTGAGATGAGTTGAATTGGTTTACATGGTCTTCTCACAGCGTTTATAATTATACTTATCAGAATGCCAGTCCTTCGGAAAATCGTGTACTTTCGACTCTCCGAATGACACCTGTATTTCATTATCAACAGGGTTTGATTGTAAAATGAAATGCATGAATCTCAGATGAGATAACTCTGGCTAGTGTCGTTTATACCTCTACCTCTTCTGTTCATACGTGCTTTAAACATATAATTGGCTGACCCTGTGATAAACATGAATACATATTTACGGTCAGGAACTAGCAAATTACGTGCAAAAAATGTTTACCACTCTACCTTTTCATTATGGCCACAATAAATTTCATCCATCTTAAAATACAGGAACTAATGAAATAAGAGTAAAGCCAGAAAACCTTTTATGAAAATACATCGGCCTATATATCATCATTTTGTCAGACCGTTGATTTTTATTTTTCGACTAATGCTCGTTGGTAGAGCAAAATAGTTTTCTTGTTATAAAACCGATTAATGAGGTATATCTTCTTACCCGGTAGGACATTGACTTTGTTTCGTCTCAAGATATTTTGAATTAGAATTTTCAGTTGCCTTCTACGTATCGTAATATTTATTTACAGTTATATAAAATCATTCCCTTAAAAATATGATACATTACTGGCCAAAATTTATGTTACAAAAATCGAACAACTAGGAAAATAGATAACTCCCTTTTGTTTATTTTTCTTTGTGTCGGTATCGAATGAACACTCGTGATTTTTTAAAAAACCGTGTTAACATTTAGCAGCAAATGAAACCAATTTTTAATTTCCTGAAGAACTCGAAAGATCTCTACAATATGGTAGCCTACTACATATTTCGTAAGTGATATTTAACTAGAAACTATAAATCTCATTAAAAGGTACCTTCATATGTTCTGCCCTACCGTTAACTAGAAGTTGACATTGGGTGTGGACTTTATATTACAATCACACTCGACGTGACGCCCAGAATCAGTACGGACCAATCAGAACGCAGCATATCCTGACGAATGACGTAACGCTCAACACACTTTGTCATTGGTTGACATCGGTGTGACGTAGTACAGTAATATAAACTCTCTGATTGGACAATATTAACCAATCAAAATGACGCAAAAGAAGACATCTGATTGGTTAAAACTGGGCTTTCTTATCGGCCGAAAATACGAGACTCTGATTGGGCAATTATTACCTGAGCCGTTGACGTCACATGCGCATCACACTCAACTTGGCCCGACTTACTCACGCAACCCTAATAGATCGTTTGTTGAATACCAGTTTTATTTTGATACGTACATATTTTTTTGTTTCTGTTAAACACAATAATAGCGTAGGTCAAAAATGATTTGTCTAGTAACGTCTTGTCAAGTCTATTTTTCGTTGATTTAGGATCTGTTAGTTAAAGGGAAATTTATAAGCAGTATTTATATCTTCTACACAGGCAGTGTAAAAATATAACTTTTAACACCTGATTCGTACAGATGAGATAAATAAAAAATAATTTGGCGACAGCAATCGCTTACTTGTCGTAGCGAAAGTATAAGCAGAAAAATTACGATCCCGATAGCTGTGATTTTATAGAGTTTTAGGCCTGTAATCAGTGTTTATGTAGGCAGCTTGTTCGAATATTACAATTTTATAAGCATTTTCAGATGCGACTTTTTAACGTTCCGAAACCGAACAATTCATGCGTTCTCTTAAGCAAGGTAGGCTAATAAAATTACTTATTTTCAAACCAATTTGTCACTAAACTAAAATGCTGGCTGTTGAAATTGTTGTGCAATGAAAATTGTATTTTAGGTAAGCAGCGGACAAGGTGGTTTGAACCTCTAAAATGTTTTTTGAGTGAGATGAGTTGAATTGGTTTACATGGTCTTCTCACAGCGTTTATAATTATACTTATCAGAATGCCAGTCCTTCGGAAAATCGTGTACTTTCGACTCTCCGAATGACACCTGTATTTCATTATCAACAGGGTTTGATTGTAAAATGAAATGCATGAATCTCAGATGAGATAACTCTGGCTAGTGTCGTTTATACCTCTACCTCTTCTGTTCATACGTGCTTTAAACATATAATTGGCTGACCCTGTGATAAACATGAATACATATTTACGGTCAGGAACTAGCAAATTACGTGCAAAAAATGTTTACCACTCTACCTTTTCATTATGGCCACAATAAATTTCATCCATCTTAAAATACAGGAACTAATGAAATAAGAGTAAAGCCAGAAAACCTTTTATGAAAATACATCGGCCTATATATCATCATTTTGTCAGACCGTTGATTTTTATTTTTCGACTAATGCTCGTTGGTAGAGCAAAATAGTTTTCTTGTTATAAAACCGATTAATGAGGTATATCTTCTTACCCGGTAGGACATTGACTTTGTTTCGTCTCAAGATATTTTGAATTAGAATTTTCAGTTGCCTTCTACGTATCGTAATATTTATTTACAGTTATATAAAATCATTCCCTTAAAAATATGATACATTACTGGCCAAAATTTATGTTACAAAAATCGAACAACTAGGAAAATAGATAACTCCCTTTTGTTTATTTTTCTTTGTGTCGGTATCGAATGAACACTCGTGATTTTTTAAAAAACCGTGTTAACATTTAGCAGCAAATGAAACCAATTTTTAATTTCCTGAAGAACTCGAAAGATCTCTACAATATGGTAGCCTACTACATATTTCGTAAGTGATATTTAACTAGAAACTATAAATCTCATTAAAAGGTACCTTCATATGTTCTGCCCTACCGTTAACTAGAAGTTGACATTGGGTGTGGACTTTATATTACAATCACACTCGACGTGACGCCCAGAATCAGTACGGACCAATCAGAACGCAGCATATCCTGACGAATGACGTAACGCTCAACACACTTTGTCATTGGTTGACATCGGTGTGACGTAGTACAGTAATATAAACTCTCTGATTGGACAATATTAACCAATCAAAATGACGCAAAAGAAGACATCTGATTGGTTAAAACTGGGCTTTCTTATTGGCCGAAAATACGAGACTCTGATTGGGCAATTATTACCTGAGCCGTTGACGTCACGTGCGCATCACACTCAACTTGGCCCGACTTACTCACGCAACCCTAATAGATCGTTTGTTGAATACCAGTTTTATTTTGATACGTACATATTTTTTTGTTTCTGTTAAACACAATAATAGCGTAGGTCAAAAATGATTTGTCTAGTAACGTCTTGTCAAGTCTATTTTTCGTTGATTTAGGATCTGTTAGTTAAAGGGAAATTTATAAGCAGTATTTATATCTTCTACACAGGCAGTGTAAAAATATAACTTTTAACACCTGATTCGTACAGATGAGATAAATAAAAAATAATTTGGCGACAGCAATCGCTTACTTGTCGTAGCGAAAGTATAAGCAGAAAAATTACGATCCCGATAGCTGTGATTTTATAGAGTTTTAGGCCTGTAATCAGTGTTTATGTAGGCAGCTTGTTCGAATATTACAATTTTATAAGCATTTTCAGATGCGACTTTTTAACGTTCCGAAACCGAACAATTCATGCGTTCTCTTAAGCAAGGTAGGCTAATAAAATTACTTATTTTCAAACCAATTTGTCACTAAACTAAAATGCTGGCTGTTGAAATTGTTGTGCAATGAAAATTGTATTTTAGGTAAGCAGCGGACAAGGTGGTTTGAACCTCTAAAATGTTTTTTGAGTGAGATGAGTTGAATTGGTTTACATGGTCTTCTCACAGCGTTTATAATTATACTTATCAGAATGCCAGTCCTTCGGAAAATCGTGTACTTTCGACTCTCCGAATGACACCTGTATTTCATTATCAACAGGGTTTGATTGTAAAATGAAATGCATGAATCTCAGATGAGATAACTCTGGCTAGTGTCGTTTATACCTCTACCTCTTCTGTTCATACGTGCTTTAAACATATAATTGGCTGACCCTGTGATAAACATGAATACATATTTACGGTCAGGAACTAGCAAATTACGTGCAAAAAATGTTTACCACTCTACCTTTTCATTATGGCCACAATAAATTTCATCCATCTTAAAATACAGGAACTAATGAAATAAGAGTAAAGCCAGAAAACCTTTTATGAAAATACATCGGCCTATATATCATCATTTTGTCAGACCGTTGATTTTTATTTTTCGACTAATGCTCGTTGGTAGAGCAAAATAGTTTTCTTGTTATAAAACCGATTAATGAGGTATATCTTCTTACCCGGTAGGACATTGACTTTGTTTCGTCTCAAGATATTTTGAATTAGAATTTTCAGTTGCCTTCTACGTATCGTAATATTTATTTACAGTTATATAAAATCATTCCCTTAAAAATATGATACATTACTGGCCAAAATTTATGTTACAAAAATCGAACAACTAGGAAAATAGATAACTCCCTTTTGTTTATTTTTCTTTGTGTCGGTATCGAATGAACACTCGTGATTTTTTAAAAAACCGTGTTAACATTTAGCAGCAAATGAAACCAATTTTTAATTTCCTGAAGAACTCGAAAGATCTCTACAATATGGTAGCCTACTACATATTTCGTAAGTGATATTTAACTAGAAACTATAAATCTCATTAAAAGGTACCTTCATATGTTCTGCCCTACCGTTAACTAGAAGTTGACATTGGGTGTGGACTTTATATTACAATCACACTCGACGTGACGCCCAGAATCAGTACGGACCAATCAGAACGCAGCATATCCTGACGAATGACGTAACGCTCAAGACACTTTGTCATTGGTTGACATCGGTGTGACGTAGTACAGTAATATAAACTCTCTGATTGGACAATATTAACCAATCAAAATGACGCAAAAGAAGACATCTGATTGGTTAAAACTGGGCTTTCTTATTGGCCGAAAATACGAGACTCTGATTGGGCAATTATTACCTGAGCCGTTGACGTCACGTGCGCATCACACTCAACTTGGCCCGACTTACTCACGCAACCCTAATAGATCGTTTGTTGAATACCAGTTTTATTTTGATACGTACATATTTTTTTGTTTCTGTTAAACACAATAATAGCGTAGGTCAAAAATGATTTGTCTAGTAACGTCTTGTCAAGTCTATTTTTCGTTGATTTAGGATCTGTTAGTTAAAGGGAAATTTATAAGCAGTATTTATATCTTCTACACAGGCAGTGTAAAAATATAACTTTTAACACCTGATTCGTACAGATGAGATAAATAAAAAATAATTTGGCGACAGCAATCGCTTACTTGTCGTAGCGAAAGTATAAGCAGAAAAATTACGATCCCGATAGCTGTGATTTTATAGAGTTTTAGGCCTGTAATCAGTGTTTATGTAGGCAGCTTGTTCGAATATTACAATTTTATAAGCATTTTCAGATGCGACTTTTTAACGTTCCGAAACCGAACAATTCATGCGTTCTCTTAAGCAAGGTAGGCTAATAAAATTACTTATTTTCAAACCAATTTGTCACTAAACTAAAATGCTGGCTGTTGAAATTGTTGTGCAATGAAAATTGTATTTTAGGTAAGCAGCGGACAAGGTGGTTTGAACCTCTAAAATGTTTTTTGAGTGAGATGAGTTGAATTGGTTTACATGGTCTTCTCACAGCGTTTATAATTATACTTATCAGAATGCCAGTCCTTCGGAAAATCGTGTACTTTCGACTCTCCGAATGACACCTGTATTTCATTATCAACAGGGTTTGATTGTAAAATGAAATGCATGAATCTCAGATGAGATAACTCTGGCTAGTGTCGTTTATACCTCTACCTCTTCTGTTCATACGTGCTTTAAACATATAATTGGCTGACCCTGTGATAAACATGAATACATATTTACGGTCAGGAACTAGCAAATTACGTGCAAAAAATGTTTACCACTCTACCTTTTCATTATGGCCACAATAAATTTCATCCATCTTAAAATACAGGAACTAATGAAATAAGAGTAAAGCCAGAAAACCTTTTATGAAAATACATCGGCCTATATATCATCATTTTGTCAGACCGTTGATTTTTATTTTTCGACTAATGCTCGTTGGTAGAGCAAAATAGTTTTCTTGTTATAAAACCGATTAATGAGGTATATCTTCTTACCCGGTAGGACATTGACTTTGTTTCGTCTCAAGATATTTTGAATTAGAATTTTCAGTTGCCTTCTACGTATCGTAATATTTATTTACAGTTATATAAAATCATTCCCTTAAAAATATGATACATTACTGGCCAAAATTTATGTTACAAAAATCGAACAACTAGGAAAATAGATAACTCCCTTTTGTTTATTTTTCTTTGTGTCGGTATCGAATGAACACTCGTGATTTTTTAAAAAACCGTGTTAACATTTAGCAGCAAATGAAACCAATTTTTAATTTCCTGAAGAACTCGAAAGATCTCTACAATATGGTAGCCTACTACATATTTCGTAAGTGATATTTAACTAGAAACTATAAATCTCATTAAAAGGTACCTTCATATGTTCTGCCCTACCGTTAACTAGAAGTTGACATTGGGTGTGGACTTTATATTACAATCACACTCGACGTGACGCCCAGAATCAGTACGGACCAATCAGAACGCAGCATATCCTGACGAATGACGTAACGCTCAACACACTTTGTCATTGGTTGACATCGGTGTGACGTAGTACAGTAATATAAACTCTCTGATTGGACAATATTAACCAATCAAAATGACGCAAAAGAAGACATCTGATTGGTTAAAACTGGGCTTTCTTATCGGCCGAAAATACGAGACTCTGATTGGGCAATTATTACCTGAGCCGTTGACGTCACATGCGCATCACACTCAACTTGGCCCGACTTACTCACGCAACCCTAATAGATCGTTTGTTGAATACCAGTTTTATTTTGATACGTACATATTTTTTTGTTTCTGTTAAACACAATAATAGCGTAGGTCAAAAATGATTTGTCTAGTAACGTCTTGTCAAGTCTATTTTTCGTTGATTTAGGATCTGTTAGTTAAAGGGAAATTTATAAGCAGTATTTATATCTTCTACACAGGCAGTGTAAAAATATAACTTTTAACACCTGATTCGTACAGATGAGATAAATAAAAAATAATTTGGCGACAGCAATCGCTTACTTGTCGTAGCGAAAGTATAAGCAGAAAAATTACGATCCCGATAGCTGTGATTTTATAGAGTTTTAGGCCTGTAATCAGTGTTTATGTAGGCAGCTTGTTCGAATATTACAATTTTATAAGCATTTTCAGATGCGACTTTTTAACGTTCCGAAACCGAACAATTCATGCGTTCTCTTAAGCAAGGTAGGCTAATAAAATTACTTATTTTCAAACCAATTTGTCACTAAACTAAAATGCTGGCTGTTGAAATTGTTGTGCAATGAAAATTGTATTTTAGGTAAGCAGCGGACAAGGTGGTTTGAACCTCTAAAATGTTTTTTGAGTGAGATGAGTTGAATTGGTTTACATGGTCTTCTCACAGCGTTTATAATTATACTTATCAGAATGCCAGTCCTTCGGAAAATCGTGTACTTTCGACTCTCCGAATGACACCTGTATTTCATTATCAACAGGGTTTGATTGTAAAATGAAATGCATGAATCTCAGATGAGATAACTCTGGCTAGTGTCGTTTATACCTCTACCTCTTCTGTTCATACGTGCTTTAAACATATAATTGGCTGACCCTGTGATAAACATGAATACATATTTACGGTCAGGAACTAGCAAATTACGTGCAAAAAATGTTTACCACTCTACCTTTTCATTATGGCCACAATAAATTTCATCCATCTTAAAATACAGGAACTAATGAAATAAGAGTAAAGCCAGAAAACCTTTTATGAAAATACATCGGCCTATATATCATCATTTTGTCAGACCGTTGATTTTTATTTTTCGACTAATGCTCGTTGGTAGAGCAAAATAGTTTTCTTGTTATAAAACCGATTAATGAGGTATATCTTCTTACCCGGTAGGACATTGACTTTGTTTCGTCTCAAGATATTTTGAATTAGAATTTTCAGTTGCCTTCTACGTATCGTAATATTTATTTACAGTTATATAAAATCATTCCCTTAAAAATATGATACATTACTGGCCAAAATTTATGTTACAAAAATCGAACAACTAGGAAAATAGATAACTCCCTTTTGTTTATTTTTCTTTGTGTCGGTATCGAATGAACACTCGTGATTTTTTAAAAAACCGTGTTAACATTTAGCAGCAAATGAAACCAATTTTTAATTTCCTGAAGAACTCGAAAGATCTCTACAATATGGTAGCCTACTACATATTTCGTAAGTGATATTTAACTAGAAACTATAAATCTCATTAAAAGGTACCTTCATATGTTCTGCCCTACCGTTAACTAGAAGTTGACATTGGGTGTGGACTTTATATTACAATCACACTCGACGTGACGCCCAGAATCAGTACGGACCAATCAGAACTCAGCATATCCTGACGAATGACGTAACGCTCAACACACTTTGTCATTGGTTGACATCGGTGTGACGTAGTACAGTAATATAAACTCTCTGATTGGACAATATTAACCAATCAAAATGACGCAAAAGAAGACATCTGATTGGTTAAAACTGGGCTTTCTTATTGGCCGAAAATACGAGACTCTGATTGGGCAATTATTACCTGAGCCGTTGACGTCACATGCGCATCACACTCAACTTGGCCCGACTTACTCACGCAACCCTAATAGATCGTTTGTTGAATACCAGTTTTATTTTGATACATATTTTTTTGTTTCTGTTAAACACAATAATAGCGTAGGTCAAAAATGATTTGTCTAGTAACGTCTTGTCAAGTCTATTTTTCGTTGATTTAGGATCTGTTAGTTAAAGGGAAATTTATAAGCAGTATTTATATCTTCTACACAGGCAGTGTAAAAATATAACTTTTAACACCTGATTCGTACAGATGAGATAAATAAAAAATAATTTGGCGACAGCAATCGCTTACTTGTCGTAGCGAAAGTATAAGCAGAAAAATTACGATCCCGATAGCTGTGATTTTATAGAGTTTTAGGCCTGTAATCAGTGTTTATGTAGGCAGCTTGTTCGAATATTACAATTTTATAAGCATTTTCAGATGCGACTTTTTAACGTTCCGAAACCGAACAATTCATGCGTTCTCTTAAGCAAGGTAGGCTAATAAAATTACTTATTTTCAAACCAATTTGTCACTAAACTAAAATGCTGGCTGTTGAAATTGTTGTGCAATGAAAATTGTATTTTAGGTAAGCAGCGGACAAGGTGGTTTGAACCTCTAAAATGTTTTTTGAGTGAGATGAGTTGAATTGGTTTACATGGTCTTCTCACAGCGTTTATAATTATACTTATCAGAATGCCAGTCCTTCGGAAAATCGTGTACTTTCGACTCTCCGAATGACACCTGTATTTCATTATCAACAGGGTTTGATTGTAAAATGAAATGCATGAATCTCAGATGAGATAACTCTGGCTAGTGTCGTTTATACCTCTACCTCTTCTGTTCATACGTGCTTTAAACATATAATTGGCTGACCCTGTGATAAACATGAATACATATTTACGGTCAGGAACTAGCAAATTACGTGCAAAAAATGTTTACCACTCTACCTTTTCATTATGGCCACAATAAATTTCATCCATCTTAAAATACAGGAACTAATGAAATAAGAGTAAAGCCAGAAAACCTTTTATGAAAATACATCGGCCTATATATCATCATTTTGTCAGACCGTTGATTTTTATTTTTCGACTAATGCTCGTTGGTAGAGCAAAATAGTTTTCTTGTTATAAAACCGATTAATGAGGTATATCTTCTTACCCGGTAGGACATTGACTTTGTTTCGTCTCAAGATATTTTGAATTAGAATTTTCAGTTGCCTTCTACGTATCGTAATATTTATTTACAGTTATATAAAATCATTCCCTTAAAAATATGATACATTACTGGCCAAAATTTATGTTACAAAAATCGAACAACTAGGAAAATAGATAACTCCCTTTTGTTTATTTTTCTTTGTGTCGGTATCGAATGAACACTCGTGATTTTTTAAAAAACCGTGTTAACATTTAGCAGCAAATGAAACCAATTTTTAATTTCCTGAAGAACTCGAAAGATCTCTACAATATGGTAGCCTACTACATATTTCGTAAGTGATATTTAACTAGAAACTATAAATCTCATTAAAAGGTACCTTCATATGTTCTGCCCTACCGTTAACTAGAAGTTGACATTGGGTGTGGACTTTATATTACAATCACACTCGACGTGACGCCCAGAATCAGTACGGACCAATCAGAACGCAGCATATCCTGACGAATGACGTAACGCTCAAGACACTTTGTCATTGGTTGACATCGGTGTGACGTAGTACAGTAATATAAACTCTCTGATTGGACAATATTAACCAATCAAAATGACGCAAAAGAAGACATCTGATTGGTTAAAACTGGGCTTTCTTATTGGCCGAAAATACGAGACTCTGATTGGGCAATTATTACCTGAGCCGTTGACGTCACATGCGCATCACACTCAACTTGGCCCGACTTACTCACGCAACCCTAATAGATCGTTTGTTGAATACCAGTTTTATTTTGATACATATTTTTTTGTTTCTGTTAAACACAATAATAGCGTAGGTCAAAAATGATTTGTCTAGTAACGTCTTGTCAAGTCTATTTTTCGTTGATTTAGGATCTGTTAGTTAAAGGGAAATTTATAAGCAGTATTTATATCTTCTACACAGGCAGTGTAAAAATATAACTTTTAACACCTGATTCGTACAGATGAGATAAATAAAAAATAATTTGGCGACAGCAATCGCTTACTTGTCGTAGCGAAAGTATAAGCAGAAAAATTACGATCCCGATAGCTGTGATTTTATAGAGTTTTAGGCCTGTAATCAGTGTTTATGTAGGCAGCTTGTTCGAATATTACAATTTTATAAGCATTTTCAGATGCGACTTTTTAACGTTCCGAAACCGAACAATTCATGCGTTCTCTTAAGCAAGGTAGGCTAATAAAATTACTTATTTTCAAACCAATTTGTCACTAAACTAAAATGCTGGCTGTTGAAATTGTTGTGCAATGAAAATTGTATTTTAGGTAAGCAGCGGACAAGGTGGTTTGAACCTCTAAAATGTTTTTTGAGTGAGATGAGTTGAATTGGTTTACATGGTCTTCTCACAGCGTTTATAATTATACTTATCAGAATGCCAGTCCTTCGGAAAATCGTGTACTTTCGACTCTCCGAATGACACCTGTATTTCATTATCAACAGGGTTTGATTGTAAAATGAAATGCATGAATCTCAGATGAGATAACTCTGGCTAGTGTCGTTTATACCTCTACCTCTTCTGTTCATACGTGCTTTAAACATATAATTGGCTGACCCTGTGATAAACATGAATACATATTTACGGTCAGGAACTAGCAAATTACGTGCAAAAAATGTTTACCACTCTACCTTTTCATTATGGCCACAATAAATTTCATCCATCTTAAAATACAGGAACTAATGAAATAAGAGTAAAGCCAGAAAACCTTTTATGAAAATACATCGGCCTATATATCATCATTTTGTCAGACCGTTGATTTTTATTTTTCGACTAATGCTCGTTGGTAGAGCAAAATAGTTTTCTTGTTATAAAACCGATTAATGAGGTATATCTTCTTACCCGGTAGGACATTGACTTTGTTTCGTCTCAAGATATTTTGAATTAGAATTTTCAGTTGCCTTCTACGTATCGTAATATTTATTTACAGTTATATAAAATCATTCCCTTAAAAATATGATACATTACTGGCCAAAATTTATGTTACAAAAATCGAACAACTAGGAAAATAGATAACTCCCTTTTGTTTATTTTTCTTTGTGTCGGTATCGAATGAACACTCGTGATTTTTTAAAAAACCGTGTTAACATTTAGCAGCAAATGAAACCAATTTTTAATTTCCTGAAGAACTCGAAAGATCTCTACAATATGGTAGCCTACTACATATTTCGTAAGTGATATTTAACTAGAAACTATAAATCTCATTAAAAGGTACCTTCATATGTTCTGCCCTACCGTTAACTAGAAGTTGACATTGGGTGTGGACTTTATATTACAATCACACTCGACGTGACGCCCAGAATCAGTACGGACCAATCAGAACGCAGCATATCCTGACGAATGACGTAACGCTCAAGACACTTTGTCATTGGTTGACATCGGTGTGACGTAGTACAGTAATATAAACTCTCTGATTGGACAATATTAACCAATCAAAATGACGCAAAAGAAGACATCTGATTGGTTAAAACTGGGCTTTCTTATTGGCCGAAAATACGAGACTCTGATTGGGCAATTATTACCTGAGCCGTTGACGTCACATGCGCATCACACTCAACTTGGCCCGACTTACTCACGCAACCCTAATAGATCGTTTGTTGAATACCAGTTTTATTTTGATACATATTTTTTTGTTTCTGTTAAACACAATAATAGCGTAGGTCAAAAATGATTTGTCTAGTAACGTCTTGTCAAGTCTATTTTTCGTTGATTTAGGATCTGTTAGTTAAAGGGAAATTTATAAGCAGTATTTATATCTTCTACACAGGCAGTGTAAAAATATAACTTTTAACACCTGATTCGTACAGATGAGATAAATAAAAAATAATTTGGCGACAGCAATCGCTTACTTGTCGTAGCGAAAGTATAAGCAGAAAAATTACGATCCCGATAGCTGTGATTTTATAGAGTTTTAGGCCTGTAATCAGTGTTTATGTAGGCAGCTTGTTCGAATATTACAATTTTATAAGCATTTTCAGATGCGACTTTTTAACGTTCCGAAACCGAACAATTCATGCGTTCTCTTAAGCAAGGTAGGCTAATAAAATTACTTATTTTCAAACCAATTTGTCACTAAACTAAAATGCTGGCTGTTGAAATTGTTGTGCAATGAAAATTGTATTTTAGGTAAGCAGCGGACAAGGTGGTTTGAACCTCTAAAATGTTTTTTGAGTGAGATGAGTTGAATTGGTTTACATGGTCTTCTCACAGCGTTTATAATTATACTTATCAGAATGCCAGTCCTTCGGAAAATCGTGTACTTTCGACTCTCCGAATGACACCTGTATTTCATTATCAACAGGGTTTGATTGTAAAATGAAATGCATGAATCTCAGATGAGATAACTCTGGCTAGTGTCGTTTATACCTCTACCTCTTCTGTTCATACGTGCTTTAAACATATAATTGGCTGACCCTGTGATAAACATGAATACATATTTACGGTCAGGAACTAGCAAATTACGTGCAAAAAATGTTTACCACTCTACCTTTTCATTATGGCCACAATAAATTTCATCCATCTTAAAATACAGGAACTAATGAAATAAGAGTAAAGCCAGAAAACCTTTTATGAAAATACATCGGCCTATATATCATCATTTTGTCAGACCGTTGATTTTTATTTTTCGACTAATGCTCGTTGGTAGAGCAAAATAGTTTTCTTGTTATAAAACCGATTAATGAGGTATATCTTCTTACCCGGTAGGACATTGACTTTGTTTCGTCTCAAGATATTTTGAATTAGAATTTTCAGTTGCCTTCTACGTATCGTAATATTTATTTACAGTTATATAAAATCATTCCCTTAAAAATATGATACATTACTGGCCAAAATTTATGTTACAAAAATCGAACAACTAGGAAAATAGATAACTCCCTTTTGTTTATTTTTCTTTGTGTCGGTATCGAATGAACACTCGTGATTTTTTAAAAAACCGTGTTAACATTTAGCAGCAAATGAAACCAATTTTTAATTTCCTGAAGAACTCGAAAGATCTCTACAATATGGTAGCCTACTACATATTTCGTAAGTGATATTTAACTAGAAACTATAAATCTCATTAAAAGGTACCTTCATATGTTCTGCCCTACCGTTAACTAGAAGTTGACATTGGGTGTGGACTTTATATTACAATCACACTCGACGTGACGCCCAGAATCAGTACGGACCAATCAGAACGCAGCATATCCTGACGAATGACGTAACGCTCAAGACACTTTGTCATTGGTTGACATCGGTGTGACGTAGTACAGTAATATAAACTCTCTGATTGGACAATATTAACCAATCAAAATGACGCAAAAGAAGACATCTGATTGGTTAAAACTGGGCTTTCTTATTGGCCGAAAATACGAGACTCTGATTGGGCAATTATTACCTGAGCCGTTGACGTCACATGCGCATCACACTCAACTTGGCCCGACTTACTCACGCAACCCTAATAGATCGTTTGTTGAATACCAGTTTTATTTTGATACATATTTTTTTGTTTCTGTTAAACACAATAATAGCGTAGGTCAAAAATGATTTGTCTAGTAACGTCTTGTCAAGTCTATTTTTCGTTGATTTAGGATCTGTTAGTTAAAGGGAAATTTATAAGCAGTATTTATATCTTCTACACAGGCAGTGTAAAAATATAACTTTTAACACCTGATTCGTACAGATGAGATAAATAAAAAATAATTTGGCGACAGCAATCGCTTACTTGTCGTAGCGAAAGTATAAGCAGAAAAATTACGATCCCGATAGCTGTGATTTTATAGAGTTTTAGGCCTGTAATCAGTGTTTATGTAGGCAGCTTGTTCGAATATTACAATTTTATAAGCATTTTCAGATGCGACTTTTTAACGTTCCGAAACCGAACAATTCATGCGTTCTCTTAAGCAAGGTAGGCTAATAAAATTACTTATTTTCAAACCAATTTGTCACTAAACTAAAATGCTGGCTGTTGAAATTGTTGTGCAATGAAAATTGTATTTTAGGTAAGCAGCGGACAAGGTGGTTTGAACCTCTAAAATGTTTTTTGAGTGAGATGAGTTGAATTGGTTTACATGGTCTTCTCACAGCGTTTATAATTATACTTATCAGAATGCCAGTCCTTCGGAAAATCGTGTACTTTCGACTCTCCGAATGACACCTGTATTTCATTATCAACAGGGTTTGATTGTAAAATGAAATGCATGAATCTCAGATGAGATAACTCTGGCTAGTGTCGTTTATACCTCTACCTCTTCTGTTCATACGTGCTTTAAACATATAATTGGCTGACCCTGTGATAAACATGAATACATATTTACGGTCAGGAACTAGCAAATTACGTGCAAAAAATGTTTACCACTCTACCTTTTCATTATGGCCACAATAAATTTCATCCATCTTAAAATACAGGAACTAATGAAATAAGAGTAAAGCCAGAAAACCTTTTATGAAAATACATCGGCCTATATATCATCATTTTGTCAGACCGTTGATTTTTATTTTTCGACTAATGCTCGTTGGTAGAGCAAAATAGTTTTCTTGTTATAAAACCGATTAATGAGGTATATCTTCTTACCCGGTAGGACATTGACTTTGTTTCGTCTCAAGATATTTTGAATTAGAATTTTCAGTTGCCTTCTACGTATCGTAATATTTATTTACAGTTATATAAAATCATTCCCTTAAAAATATGATACATTACTGGCCAAAATTTATGTTACAAAAATCGAACAACTAGGAAAATAGATAACTCCCTTTTGTTTATTTTTCTTTGTGTCGGTATCGAATGAACACTCGTGATTTTTTAAAAAACCGTGTTAACATTTAGCAGCAAATGAAACCAATTTTTAATTTCCTGAAGAACTCGAAAGATCTCTACAATATGGTAGCCTACTACATATTTCGTAAGTGATATTTAACTAGAAACTATAAATCTCATTAAAAGGTACCTTCATATGTTCTGCCCTACCGTTAACTAGAAGTTGACATTGGGTGTGGACTTTATATTACAATCACACTCGACGTGACGCCCAGAATCAGTACGGACCAATCAGAACGCAGCATATCCTGACGAATGACGTAACGCTCAAGACACTTTGTCATTGGTTGACATCGGTGTGACGTAGTACAGTAATATAAACTCTCTGATTGGACAATATTAACCAATCAAAATGACGCAAAAGAAGACATCTGATTGGTTAAAACTGGGCTTTCTTATTGGCCGAAAATACGAGACTCTGATTGGGCAATTATTACCTGAGCCGTTGACGTCACATGCGCATCACACTCAACTTGGCCCGACTTACTCACGCAACCCTAATAGATCGTTTGTTGAATACCAGTTTTATTTTGATACATATTTTTTTGTTTCTGTTAAACACAATAATAGCGTAGGTCAAAAATGATTTGTCTAGTAACGTCTTGTCAAGTCTATTTTTCGTTGATTTAGGATCTGTTAGTTAAAGGGAAATTTATAAGCAGTATTTATATCTTCTACACAGGCAGTGTAAAAATATAACTTTTAACACCTGATTCGTACAGATGAGATAAATAAAAAATAATTTGGCGACAGCAATCGCTTACTTGTCGTAGCGAAAGTATAAGCAGAAAAATTACGATCCCGATAGCTGTGATTTTATAGAGTTTTAGGCCTGTAATCAGTGTTTATGTAGGCAGCTTGTTCGAATATTACAATTTTATAAGCATTTTCAGATGCGACTTTTTAACGTTCCGAAACCGAACAATTCATGCGTTCTCTTAAGCAAGGTAGGCTAATAAAATTACTTATTTTCAAACCAATTTGTCACTAAACTAAAATGCTGGCTGTTGAAATTGTTGTGCAATGAAAATTGTATTTTAGGTAAGCAGCGGACAAGGTGGTTTGAACCTCTAAAATGTTTTTTGAGTGAGATGAGTTGAATTGGTTTACATGGTCTTCTCACAGCGTTTATATTACGATATCTTCTTCTTCTTCACTTCAAAGTCTAGGTTTAGTGAACCTGTTTCAGTACCCATCTCTTCCTCGGTATTCCCACATCTCTCGTACCAATTGGTCTGTAATGTTAAGCCTCTATTGGCATCCTCCCATATGGTATTCTGTTCAAGTGACTACACCAGTTTCTTCGATTCTGCAAGATCTTGTCATGTAGTGGTGGAACAGACAACACTCTTCTTATTTCATCATTTCTTATCGTACCCGTTCTAGAGCATCCCAACACACTACGCAAAAATCTTATCTCTGCAGCTTGGATCTTGCTATCAATATTCTTTGTATGCATCCAAGATTCGCTGCCAGGTAGGAGAGGAGGAACAGCAATGGTATTGTAGAATTTGATTCTCGTCTCGTCTTGTTTTGTTTTTCCTAAGAATACTGCTGAATATTCTCTGAAACTTCATTATCTTATTCATTACATCTTTATCAAAATCATATATTATATCGTTGCCGGGTAATTAAAGTGTTTATCTTGCTGTACTATTATTCATTTCAATTCAATTTTAGTAACGATTTCTAAAACTGTAATATTACTGGTTTTGAAACGTCACCTTGTTTTATGGGGTGAAAATAAAATTTTCAAATTATTATATTTAGTATTAACTAAAAGGTGCAGGTGTATTTGAAGTATAAAACGTTTCTCACTAATTTTTAGCACAAAAAAACTTTTACGAAGAATGACTATCCCTTAAATAAGTAAATTAAAAAATATAAAACTAAAAAAATTAACTTTAATAACTTGTAGTTAAGAGTTCTTAGTATTCAAAATGTAATTTTTTTGAAAAATTTTCATTTTTTATAAAAGTTTGATATAAGTTAAATGAAAAATGGGATGGCTATCGTATGCAATAATCAACTTTTCTGCAATCACATTTATAAATTTAAACCAATTTATTTTACTGCACTAATATTACCAGACTATCGCGCGATTAAAGAATAAAAATAGTAATAGAAATATGTGCCTGACTTCTATTATCTCGATAACATGTGCTGAACATTGCAGTGAATGTAGAATATTTTGTATAGATTATGTTCATAATATTTCTAGTATAATATGCAACTAGTATAGCAACAATAATTATTCCACTGGGAAGAATTGCTAACTTCCCGTAAGTCCTCATCGTTGCTAAAATGCCACACGCAAGCTATTGAATGAATAATTATATTAATTTTACAAAGATATTTGCACGTTATTACTACTGCAGTTTAATCTACTTTATAAATAGGAAATTTTATTAAGATTCACTTGTAATATAAAAAAATTACATATTTTAACTATTTTTAATATCTAGACAAATTTCCCGTATTATTTTTTTAAATAGGTAATTGAAATCTAAATTAATAGGTTTATTCAACGAAACTGTATTATAACAAATAATGAAGACTTGTTATAATCTGGAATCATTTGAAAATGTTCAGACCTTTAAAAAATATCAATAATTTTGTTACATTTTAAGCTGTATTTTAGCTTAAAATACATAAATTTGTAAACCGTTTTCTATTTAAGTATTGTAAATTTGATGAATAAGTTGGCTTGCTTGCATGTGTAGAGTAATGGTTGGCGTTATAGTACGGAGAGTTGATAAATGGTGGTTCGAATCCATCCGGTAAAAAATGTTTATTGTTAAAAAAATATTGGAAATAAATTATAGTAATAAATAATATTATAATTTTGTTTTGTTTTTATAAATAAAAAATCTGCCCATAACAGACAGGTGGAGTGTCAAATTATTTACACTCGATCTGTTAGTTGCAGGGCTGAAATAAATAGGCTCTTATCACATGGTCAGCCAATTAAATGACTGAATCATTTAAGAACAGAAGAGGTAGAGGTGTAAAAGACACTAATCAGAGTTGTCTCCTCTGAAAGTAATGAATTTCATTATACAGCCAGACCCTGTGGTGAATGAAGTGATGGTATCATTTGCAGAGTGGAAAATATGTGCTTTTCAGAGGGCCCGGCATGCTGATAAGCGTACTTTTCCACTCAGTGAGGAAGGCAATGGTAAACCACCTCGTTCTTCGTTTTACTTAGTAAAACCTCTAGAGGTTTAAACCAGCTTTTCGGCTGTTGACCTAAACAACAAATAAAAAATGTATAAATGAAAAAAATGTTTCTTGCTGTACTATAAATTAATAAACAATTATTTAATACAAAGAAAACATTAACTCCAGATTTGAATCTGAGCTCTCTCAATAATGCATCATCAAGCCACAGAAATCACAAAAATACAGTAATCTTTTGGTATCCGCGGGTTTCGGTTATCCGCGGACTTGGTCCGTGGGCCTAAAACCTTAAAATACGTACGTTTTCTCACCTTGTGTACACCGTACTTGGTTAGGAAATCATACAATTCTGAAAACATGTGTTTGAATATATGTTTGGCATCCGTATCATGTTGAGTCACACACTAGTATGGCGACGGCCGCCATGAGCCAAGCTAGATTTCCGCGTAATGTACGTAGTGAGCCAGTCACCGGGTACCGGGTCCCGCCAGTAATACCCCACCCTCACCGCCATACGTACTCCCAGGCACCATACTGTAATTTCTCCGTGCGTTTTCCACTATGTGTCATTCTAACTTTTTCGTACGTACGTACAGTTCTTTGTTTGTTTGACAATCCTGAAACGAAGCCAAGCATTTCTTCACAAACCATCAACGAGATCCTCAGCATGGCAACGCATTGGCTACCACGTGTTGGAGACGGATCCAGTCATGGAAAGGGCCCTTCAATTCAAAAGAGGACTCAGGAGCTGATGATACCATACGAAGAAGTCCACAAGGAGTTTGAAAAGAAGAAGAAGCAAACAGCCATAACTAACTATTTTAAAGCAACTTAAATTTTTTATGCGTACATTACTTTATGTATTAAATATTCATAGATTATAATAATGGTAAAATGTTCCTAAAACTATTAAACACTTAAAACGACTACAGGACTTTACCTTTAGAACCTAACCCCCATCTTTTCGTTCATATAAGGTATTATTATCCGCGGTTTTACTAACCGCGGTAACCCTCCGGAACGTAACCCCCGCGGACAACGAGGGATTACTGTACGATTTAAAACTTAAGGTATTTAAACAGATACCGTTGCATTTACGTGTATTTTTATTTATAATTATAATCAATGATTTTTAGCTAAAATATAGCTTAAAATGTATCTATATTGGTATTATGTAAAGGTTTAAACATTTTCTAATGATTCCTGATTATAACAAGTCTCCATTTATTCGTGGGAAGAAAACATTAACACACTAATGAAAATCAATACTATTTTCCTATGGTTCAAGTTTCTTGGGACACTCGGTATAGATAAAATCAGGATTATTAATGTAAATTTAAATTTGAAAATAATCAATTTAGTTATGAGATTATTTGTAACTAAATACACTAGAGAAATCAATTTTAATATTTTTTCTTTGTTAAACGAGCAATATGAATTATACTCGGTGGTTATGAAAGAAAATTAGTATTTTTACGATCTAAAATAAAAAAAGCAACTAAACAAAGTCTTCATAAACCATACTTATGAGATAATGTTCGTACTAGACTTTAGTTTATTTACTCTGCTATTATAGGCCTAAGTGTCACAGTAAATTTATGTTAATAAGTAGGTGCGTGTATAGGCATACAAAATTAAAAAACCGGCTACTATAATTTTCTTGCATGTCTAGAACTGAATACGTGACTTGCATGCATGAAACGAGGCCAAGAGTAATTTCAAAATTTGTCTTTCTTTTCTAAAGTTTAACTGGTAGTTTTTCATAGCGTATCAGTTTTTGCTGGATCTCGTTTTCACATTTTTATATTTTTTTAGACGTCCACAAAACGTAATTGTTTTTTTTCTTTATTATGTACTAACTAATGCGTTGTAATAAAAACGTGTGGGATTCGGAAAATAATTTGTTATTTTCTTTTTCCCTATAGGAAACATAGGTAACGAAATTTATTTTCATGTCAATTTTTTAAAATCGAGTTTTCACTAGAAATAGCCAATATAAAACAACTTCCCCCTGAGTCCAAAAAAACATATATTCTTCAATTGTTATGTGTGTATGTCAACAAAATATCATATACGAACGGAATATCTTACAAAGTTGAGGCTTAAACTTAAGTTAGAAACTGCTAGAGGACCCAACACGAACATTTTCACCAAAATCGGTCAACCAGAAGTAGTAGTTTATTCGTGCAATTTTTCACTTTTTGTAATTTTCTCAAAAATAACTTCTACGATTTTTTTAGAAATCATCTTATTTACTACATTTTTTATGCTCTACAAGATAGGGTAGGCGTCATGTCTGCTGAAATTCTTGGAGAAGCTGTTCTCTCGTAAAAAACGGTTTTCATTTAAGATTGCAGCCTTAATATGCATTTTAGCGCAAAAATTTACATAATAAAAGTTGTAGACAATTTAAAAATCTACTACTTTTATTTTAAATATTTTTTTGTATAACTTTTAGTTTAGCGGTAATTAGTGATTTTCTGTTTCTTTTTCATGAAAATCTGTAAAAAATTAATTTTTTAAAATTTCGGCCATAGTAGGCCTATCCACTTTACGACAAAATGCATATAATTAAATTTATAGGAAATTAAAAGATCTACAAATTTTAATTGAAGCATTTTTCTCTACAGAGCCTCGTTTAGCGTAAAAGAGTGATTTTCCGTATTATTAAGCCAAACTGAGGTTGATTTTCATTTTGCATTATTCACTCATGATTAACTTAAAAGGTCATGTTTTTTGAGGTTACTTTTTTTGTTTATTTGTAATATTTTATTAATAATGCTAAGTTACATGGGGCGTTATTTGCATTGGCAAGAGAAAGTTGTGTGAGTGTTTCACACCAGATTTTTCTTTATTACGTACCTACTAATGCGTTGTAATAAAACCGTGTGGGATTCGGATAATAATTTATTTTCTTTTTCCCAATAGGAAACTTAGGTACGAAAAATTGTTTTCAATTTGATTTTTTGAAATCGAGTTTTCACTTAAAATAGCCTATATAAAACAACTTCCCCCTGAGTCCAAAAAACATGTTTTCACCAATTGTTCTTTGTTTATGTGAAAAAAATATTGTACGAAGTACTTATAAGAACGGAAAATCGTACGAAATTGTTAAACTTAAGTTAGATACTACCAGCAGACATAAATATTTGTATCAAAATCGGTCAACCGAAATAGCAGTTTATTAGTGCAATTTTTCACTTTGTAATCTCTTAGATTTTTGATCTTTTTGGCTCTTAGATTTTGATTAAAACTGCTTTATTTTCTACATATTTTGTACTCTACAAGATGAAACAATCGGCATGCCTGCTGAAGTTCGTGAGGGGACTTTTCGAGAAGTTATACAGAAATATGTATAGCTTAAAAGTGTTGTCATCCACTTTTATCTCTTAAGTACATACAGGCCGCCATTTAGACGTAAATATTAGGCGTAAATGTTTCTCTTAGAACTAATAATAATCGCCCGGAATCTGTTCGGAAATAATATGACGAATTTCGTATGTTTAGGTAAATGGAAATTAAATAGGTAGTTAATGTTGAATGAGTAACTCAGTAAGAAATTTAAAATATATCTGCAGAGTATTTTGCGATGAGTAGCCAAATTTCAGGGACACGAAAATAAACAAAAAAGTTCATGTGGACATTTATGTCCTACTTCGCTTCGTTTTCCCTCTGGGCACTATTTTGTTTTTTCAAGAAAACATTTATATTTCAACCACAGATTAACTTGATTTAATGAATAATCCCACAAAGTTGAAGAGTCTTAAAATTTTACCTTAAAAATGTTTGAAATGATTATTTAAAATTTATTATCTTTTATTTCTATATAATTATTTTATAATAAAGGGAGTTTTAAAATAAATATCGGGGTGTTAAGGGTTTGTAGTATTTATTACATTTAATATACAATTAATACATCAAATCAAAGAGCAACTCACAGAGTTTTCCTACAAGTGTTCAATGTGAGCACCTTTCGTCACACGGCACACAACGAGTCCATAGGAGTTTTCGTCTCATACTTTGATCAGCATGTCTGAGGTAATTGATGCAATAGCTGCTTCAATCCTGTTTCTTAAGTCGGGTAGGTTAGCTGGTAGCGGAACACATACAAATGATCCTTTATGAACCCCAAAGGTAAAAATCCCATGTCGTCAGATCAGGTGAACGTGGACGCCATGCGAAACCAACTCTGTCATCCGGCCACTTGCGGCCATTCCAGCGGTTGGGTGCAACGACGTTTAACCATCACGTACTAAGTTATGCTAGTGAAGCGGCGTACCATCTTTCTGCAAAATAAAGTTTTCTGGTTCATCTTCTTCCAATTGAGGAAAGACGCATTTTTGTAGCGTATTTTTGTAACATATATCAATTTTTGAACTATTAAAAAAGTGGTTAAATATTTTATAACAAAAACTAATCATCAACGATAAAAATTCGAAAACAAACAATCGATTTTTTGTGGAAATTATGCCTGAAGTAGCTTGCGTTTATGTAATACAGAGGTGGTAAAATTTGTAAACAGAGCGGTATATTTTTATTATTTACAAGAAACAGATTACTGAAAGTGATTAGGTAAACTACAGTAGAACTATTATGATAAAACGTAAGACCATAAAAATCAGAAGTCAGTCCAAAATCTTCCAATGTAAAATATAATATAAATTTTAAAAAACAGTACAAAAATATCAAAATGGGTTAACAGTGCAATTAAAAGCAAAGAAAGTTAGATTTTTCTCTTCGTATTACTTTATTTACAGCAGTTGAACGTGTAAATGGAATGAAGTTTGGCAACGCAGCTGTACAGTAATTGGTTCATTAGGTCCTCGACTACCCTCTACCACAAACCCCTTAACTCGTACCCTAGTTTTTTTAATTTTACGTCCGTTTTTACAAATTACAGCTAATGCAGATGATGAAAGGTAATAGATAAAAATCAGTGATGAAAAAATTCCAGACCGGAACAGTAATCGAAATCGGGACCCCTAGTATACGAGTGGGATCTTACTGAACTAGCTATAGAAGTGGTCAAACCGCATGTTATACGTACAATTATTTCATAATTTAAAGATCAATTTGAAATTTCTAGACCACCTCCTTGGCGTATCGGTTTCCGCGCTCGACAACAATTTGAAAGGTCCCGGTGTCGATTTCTGATTACATTCTCGACATTTTTTTAAAAGATCAATTAATTTTCAATTCACCGGGTTGATACCAAACATCATTTTCAATTTTGATTGTTCTCAGATTTTTGAGCATTTAAAATTTGTTTGTCTGTTCGTATTAAGTGGGTACCACTGTATAGCCTACATAAAATCTTAAACGATGACAGCGTACTGACTGCCAAACTGAAGATTCCAGGATGGATTTCGAATGTCCAAAAATAAAATACATACAAATATAAAAATCTGGTATGAATCACTCGCACGACTTTCTCTTTCCGATATAATTAATTAACAATATAACCTATGTTTAACATGAGTCAAATATGTTGAATGAAAAACATAATCTAATTTAATCATGAGTGAATGACGTAAAATGAAAAAAAACCTTTATTTCACTTTGAAATAAGGAAAATCAGTAATTGACGCTAAACAAGGCTCTGGAGAAGAAAATTATTGAAATAAAAGTTGTATATTTTTCATTTCCTATAACTTTTACCATATAAACTTCGGTCGTAAAATGGATACTGAGGTTGCAATCTTAAAGATTAATTTTTTTAACCATTTTGACTAGCAAAAAAAGAAAAATCATTAATTTGACGCTCAAGTAAACGTTGCAGAAAAATGTTTAAAATAAAAGTTGTAGGGTTTTTCATTTTCTAAAACTTTAACTAGTAATTCAATTTTGATCCAAAATCCACATTAAGGCCGCAATCTTGATAATCCTTTTTTTACAATGAAAGCACAGCCTTCCCAAGAATTTCAGCAGACATGCTACTTACCGTATCTTGTAGAGCATAAGAAATTTAGCAAATGAGACAATTTTAAAGAAAATCGTAGGAGCTGTTTTTTTAAAAAACAAAAAAGTTTCACAAAAAAGTGAAACATCGCAATAATAAGCTACTGTTTTCGGTTGACCGATTTTGATGAAACTTTGTGTCAGGTCCTCTAGTAATACCTAACTTAAGTTCAAAGTTCCAAGATTTTTTACAAGAATTCGTTCTCCAGATATTTTGTTCATACCCACACACAACAATTGATAAAAACATTTTTTGGGTTCAGGGGGTTTGAAAACGTAAATATCTGGTGAAAACTCGATTTCGAAAAATCGACATGAAAACAATGCAATACTTTCGTTTCCTAATATTCATATAGTGCAAGAGAAAGTAAAAACTGATTAAAGTTTTTTACTTTAAGTTAAACTTAGTTAAACTTAAAGTTAAAATTTATTCATGAATACACTTCATATGAAAGTACTATAATTCTGAAATATAGGCTAGACTAATTTAAAATTACAAAAATATGCCGGTGGAATAATTTGATATGTTCAATATACAGATGTCACGTTGTGGAATAAATGATACCAAAATTAAGATTCATATGGTTTATTCGAATATTTTCCGACATGTCATACAAGGTTAAATGATCATCTTCTATCTCTCTTCCTCTATTTTATTTTCAGTTACAATAACAAAACAAAAACAGAAAGGGAATGAATGCGGGAGTAATTGAGATAGGCAAACAAAATAAAAGAGTATGTAATGTTGTTATCAACATATGAAATGCAAATAGCAAACAATAAAAAAAGAAAACAAAAATTTAGTTCTGCAGTAGGAACTGTAAAATACAAACAATGTGTGTCCACGATCTATTTATTCAGTTAATTTATTTTTAAAACCAGAAAGTTGGTTTCAATATGATTGCCATTTCATTGAACATTCTATAAAATCTCAATTGTAAATATTTTGTAATTAGTTTTTTTACGAAATATGATATAAATTAAATCAAGATTTCCATATAAGATACAAGATTAATTAGTATTTTAAGTAATTAAAAAAATACAAAAAAATTAATATCTGAGTTTATGTTGGCAGACTTTTCGTTAATATCTGTAGATCACGATGATGCCAGCTATATGACGAGGAAGTTGTAAAAGGAGTATGAACAATGGGGGCTTATAAATGTAGATAAGACTGAACACCTTACTGTTGGTGAGTCAGGAGATGATATTCAATTAGGTACGAGTGTAGTGAAAAGCTGGGAAAGTTTTAAATACCTGGGAATCATCTTTGATCGGAGTAGAACAAGTGCAACGGAAGTCAACAGCAAGATTTCGCACGGGCGAAGGGTTATAGGCAGTTAAATTCTGTCTTTTGGAATGATAGAGTATTGAAGGAGACGAAGATTAATATTTATCATGTTATCCTGGAGAATGTGTGTACCTAAGGTGTGGAAGTGTGGGTATTGACTAAGAGACAAAAGGATCCCCTAAAAGCGGTGGAGATGGATTTCTGGAAGCGGAGCTGTGATGTATTGCGCATCGATCGAATTCCGAAATTAAGAGAAGCATTAGTGTTCTAGGAAATATCATGCATACCATACACCGGAAGCAATTAAAATGGTTTGGCCATTTACAGAGAATGGAGGATGGTAGATGGCCAAAGAGGGTATGAGAGTGGACGCCAGCCGGTACAAGAAGAAGGGGTAGGCCTGAGGTGACGTGGTTGGATGCAGTGCAGGAGGCAATGTCTTTGCAGCGGCTTTCCGATGGTTACTGCCAAGACAAAGAGAGGTGGTACTAAGGAAGCGAGATACGGCTGGGACTGTAAATCCTCTCATGAATATATTTATATAAATAATAATAACAAATTGTAACAGCATTTGAATAACAAGAAATGGTCATCAGGCCATAAAACTACAGTTTTAATTAATTTTCAAGCAACACAATATTTCCTTATTTGAAAAATATTAGAGGCTGGATAAACATGAATACGCATGCGCTTTTGAGATAACACAGAATTCCTATCTTACACCATTTTAACATAAGGAACACTTACTAAAATCATCCAAGTAATCTACCATAAGCTTTAAAATGTTGATAACAGGCAGGTAGAGTGTAAAACAATTTGGACTCAAACTGCTAGTTCCAGGGCTACAAAAAATTGTTCTGTTTCTTATGACATAGTCACCCAATTATGACTGAAGCATTTATTAACAAAAGAGGTAGAGGTGTAAAAGACACTCACAGTTTTCTCTTTTGAGAGAGTAATAAATTTCAATATTTCATTGTACAGCCAGACCCTGCGGTGAATGAATGAAGGTGTCATTTGCAGGGTGGAAAGTATATGCTTTTCAGAGGGCCTGTCATGCTGATAAACATACTTTTCCACTGGAGGAAGGCAGGTTAAACCACTTTACGTTTTACTTAGTAAAGTCTCTAGAGGTCCAAGCCAGCCTTTCGGCTGATGACCATAACAACTGAAAACAGTACACAATGTAAGACTTTTCTTAGTTTATTTATTAAAAGTCGCATCAACAGCTTCGTCATTAGCGATTACATTGGGTCACGGAACGTTACGTTGTGACTTGTTATAATTTCTAGACCCTAGCCGGGAATCGAACCCGGAACCTCCCCGTGGTAGGCCAGCGCGCGACCACTACGCTACGGAGGCGGCCGTAAGACTTTTACGTTTCAAGAAGCAATACCTAAAAAAAAGTAGAGCGAGCTAATAAAACAAAAATAAGAATGAAAAGCCTTAGCTAAGTCGTTTTCTGATATTATATTAGTAGGAGTATTTTACTATCAGGGCTACCAACTTCGTAAAGCCATTCATGGCACTAGAACACATAACCTCATGTTTAATGCACTTAAGATTATTAGATAATAACAAACATTGAAAAATCTTGATAAAGTTGTAAACAGTTGGTATACCTGAGTAGCAGATCTCTTTATAATAAAGTAACAAGTTTTAGTTTTATTACTAAACTTACAATTGAGTATAAAAAAGTAAATTGAAAAGTGATGTAAAGTAAAATAAATTAAGTTAGTAAAGTAAAACCACGTCCTACTTCACTTTTCTTTTCTCCTCTTCTTTGTTTACGTTCGTACGAATTTGGTACAATACAATTAAAGCCTCACGAATAAAAGGATTTTAAAAACTGATTAAATAGATATGTTGTTTTTAAAAGACATGATTGAATAATGGTTTAATTAATCTAAAAGAGATTAATCATTTTGCAAGTAATCAACAAAAAACCACCCTTTTCTACCCTTCTGAACAATCGTTCAAAAATTTTTAAGAACTAGACTTTTGTCAACTTTATGCTTGGGAGTTCATTATTTTTTTAAATGTATAATCTGTTGTAAAACAATAAAACAACGTATCGGTTATAAACTAACATGAAAAATTACAACCCCGTAGTGTAATTAACAAACCATAACATAAAAATAATATTATACTGTTCTTAATTATTTACTATTAATTAAATAATAATACAAAAAAATATAGAAAATCACTAAACGACGTTAAGTTAACCATTGTAGAAAAAAATGTTTGCAAAAATTAGTAAAATTTTTAATTAATTTCCTACATTATATACACTTTTGCCCTAAAATGCATATTAAAGCCGCAGTCTTTAGAAAACTATTTTTTAACAAGAGAGCACACCTTCCCCAAGAATTTCAGTAAACATGGCGCTTACCCTATCTTGTAGAGCACAAAAAATTTAGTAAATGAAGCGATTTTAAACAAAATGGTAGGAGCCGTTTTGGAGAAAATTGCAAAAAAGTGAAAAATTGTACGAAAAACTACTACTTTCGGTCAACCGATTTTGATGAAAATTTTAATGTCGAGTACGGTAGTAGTACCTTACTTAAGTTCCATGTTTCATTTTCGTTCAATAATCCGTTCTTGTTCGTTAAATATTCGGTTCTTGAAGTATTTTGTTCACTCAACCAAACACACCTAGACCAAACGCTGAAAACATGTTGTTTTTTGAGTTTAGAGGTCTGAAAACGTGTGCTTCCGGTAAAAATTTGATGACATGGAAACAATACTTTCCTTTCCTATACATTAATATAGAACAAGAGAAAGTTAAAAATACCCTAAAGCAAAAATTATGATTTCTATACCCTTCAAAAGTGCTGTAATACTGAAAATCGACATAAGTAATTTTAAAGTAATACCTGAATAAATAAAAATTTAATTTGGGGAAAACAAACCAAATTATTTAATGGATTTCTATAAAGACAGTAAAACATATCGTCGTTTGGATTTCTCTACATCTACATTTTGTATAAAATTGTAAATTGTTTTGTTGTGATAGGTATTTCTGGAGTTTTACTGGCCCAATTTTTATGATTTTGGTCTTGTTTAAAAGCTATTGCCATATTGATTTGCTAAAAATTTCCAAATGATTTTTTATTTGGAAAATCCTACTTGGAATATCACAAAAAAGTCACTATCTCCATATCCGTTAGTTTTTTTTTTTTTTTGGTTTAACATCCGACTGTTCTGCAATTACTGCTAATGCAGACGGTGAAGGATGAAAATTATTTTTTGTAACGTATGAAAATATGCCGTGCCTGAATGGGATTCGAATCCAAGATCGCATAATGAGAGGCGAGCACGTTACCAACTACGCTAATGGGGCCGACCATTAAAGTTGTCGAATTGAAACCTTCACCAGTAAACTCCTAGACCCAGAAAATTAAAGAGTTTCAGTTTCAAACGCTAAATACTGAAGTTTCAAACCGTACGTCAGCGCATAATTTTTCAAGTTGAAAATAATGTGTATTACATAAATGAACGAAGAGACACTGTCGGCCATTATGCCATTAATGAAAACTTTTTTGTAGCTATCACCCGTGCAAAGCCAAGCGGGAGGTCCGCTATTTATTTAATTCCGTTTTTATTGTAGGTACAACATTTTTATTGACAAAGGGAAGCGAGTACGGGTCCGCTAGTCTAAAAGAAGACAAAAGATAATTTCATATTAATAAACATATATTATATATATATATATATATATATATATATAGAATATTAAAATAACAATGTAAAAATATATACGTCAAAATACAGTCACGAAATATATGTAGTATACTCTTCCATTCTTCCTTGAAAATGTAGAAAGATAAATAAAATTACACATCTAACATTTACAGTCATTTCATTCTACTCCTGAATGCATAAAAAGCTGTAAGGTTTAGAATACAAAATGCAGTTCCAATATTCAATCATTCAAAGTATACTTTAAAAATACAAAGATATACTATTATGTCACAAGCTGCGAGAAATGTCTTATCAAAGATTAACATTTTATAAAAGACGAATACAAAGATAAAAGTGCATTTTCTATAAAATGGAAAAATTTTATAACATAATATTATATAAAAAGTAAAATTGAAGAATATTAAATTTATACTGGTAACAAATTTACTTTACAATTTTAAATTTTAATAAGTTTATCTTTATTCATTTTATGTGTGATCACGATAAAAATAAAAAAAATCAATCTTCAAAGTAACTCGTTAAAAAAGGGAATTATAACGTAATAAAATTTTTATTCATAACTACCTTTATTTATTTTAGCAAAAATAAACAATTTTTATGTAGTTAAATATTGTAATTTGATAAAATGCTAAACACAGTTATTTTATAGATTTATTTTTGTTTTTCTTTATTTATTTTTGGTACTATACGGAATATAGTGTAGGATAGATAAATGTTAAAGATTAGGTGGGTGGGCAAAATAATTTAGATGTACTTAGGCGAGTAGATGAAAAAATAAGTATAAGTAAGGGGAGGCCAACGTTAGAATATATAAAGCAAATTATAAAAGATGTACGGTGTTACAGGTATGTAGAAATGAAACGACTTGCGCAAGATAGAACAGCTTGGAGACCTGCATCAACCAGTCGAGAGACTGATTACAAAAACAATACGGAATATAGGTATGACCAAATCTTAGAACTAACCTAAAAAACTAACGCAACGTTCCCACCCAGCTAGTTTACTAATGCTAGTCCATCACGTGACCTTTTCTCCCCTACTAGCGCTAGTAAAATTAAACTTGTTTAAAGTAACTTCAAGTTACTCTCTGCCCATGATTCAATATAATGCTGTTAATATACATAAAGTTTGTATTACTATTAAAGAAAATAGAAAGTAAAAAAATAATATTGATGACGGTAGGGGTGGTGGTGCGGTGACCGTAGTTGCTAATTGTTCTTTCCCACGACGCTAGTTTACTAGGTCCTTATTAACTAATAACGTTTCTTAACGTTTACGCCGAGCTAGTCCATCGCGTGACCTTTTCTCCCCCACTAGCGCTAGCACGCAACGTTCCCACTCAGCTATTTTACTAATGCTAGTCCATCACGTGACCTTTTCTCCCCTACTAGCGCTAGTAAAATTAAACATGTTTAAAGTCACTAGCGCGCTAGTAAATACTAGTGATTCAAATAAACTAGCTGTTAGTTATTCGTTTCCATGACACTAGTACTAGCTGCTAGTCTACTAGCAGCTAGTAAAATAGCGTTGTGGGAATACGCCTATAGATACCAGGTGTGGCTATTAAATAATGAGAATGACGTTGTAACAAATTTTATTTTTATTTTACACATTATCATTTATTGTCACCTTCAATATATACTCCTTCTCTATCCCTACAACGCTCTATGCGAATTTTCTATTGCTGGAAACAGTGCTGGAGTCATCTTCTGTCAGCTCCTTCAGGACACGTGCCGCTTTCTCTTTTACAGCTTCCACAGACTCAAATCTTGTCCCTTTTAATGCAGATTTCACCTTAAGGAACAGATAGAAGATAATAACATGTGATGAAACGTGATTTTTTACTTATGATCCGGAAACGAAGCGCCAATCCATGCACTGGAAGAGCCGAACTTCACAGAGAGCCAAAAAAGCTCGAATGACCAAGTCAAAATTTAAAGCAATGATGATTTTATTTTTATGTCAATGGCATTGTGTACCTTCACTGGGTTCCTGAAGGTCAAACAATTAATCAATACTATTACCTTGATGTACTTTCTAAACTACGTCAAAGAGTAAGGAAAAAACGCCCCGAAATTGGAAAGACAAATCATGGGTTCTCCACCAAGACAATGCGCCAGCTCATTCCGCGTTATCTATCAAGAGGTTCCTAGCCAAGTACAGCATCTCAGTGTTAGAACATCCATCTTATTCACCAGATCTTGCACCATGTGACTTCTACCTGTTTCCTAAGGTGAAATCTGCATTAAAAGGGACAAGATTTGAGTCTGTGGAAGGTGTAAAAGTGAAAGCGTCACTTGTCTTGAAGGAGCTGACAGAAGATGACTTCCAGCACTGTTTCCAACAATGAAAAATTCACATGAAGCGTTGTAGAGATAGAGAAGGAGTGTATATTAAAGGTGACAAAAAGTGATAATAAAATTTTTTTACAACGTCAGTCTCGTTATTTAATAGCCACACCTCGTATATGTGTTCCAATTAATCCTTTATAGGGTAGTACTGCGGGGAAAAATATACAAGTTGTAAATTGTTAAATTTTGTTTTATAGGGACTTGAATAATGTATTTCTAGTGGCAGAACAGTAAGATATTTATTTTTTATGTTAAGTCCTGGTAAGTATACTTACTAAGAAACGTTTATCGAAATGGGAGTCACATAATATTTAGTGGTAAGAATGCGTATTAAAACAACTTGTAGTCCTATATAACAGAAAAATGTATAGAATAACTTATCTTAACTTTATATTAGCATGAATGCTTGCATTCCCGTAAAAAACATGAATTTTCTAAGTAATGTACAAAAGTAACAACAAAAAAACATTGAACGTACGCTGGTTTGAATCTTTACCACATTTGTGTAATTCGTTAAGCAAATGGTCGCGGCGCACTAATTTCAAAATTTGGATAGCCTACTAACCAGAGAACATCTATAAAACTATGAAATGACAATAGGGTTTAACTGCATAGCTTATTCTTAAAAAAATCGAACTTACTGCCAGTGGTAAGTATACTTACCAAAGACATATATAGGGTTAACTGGATTCTAGTGCAATATTAAAAGTATATTTTAAAAAACACAAAGAAAATTCATTAAATAAATCAAGTTTACAGCAAAAATGAAAGGCAAGACTGAATTCATTTGAATATCAAACTCAAAAGAAAATCGGAAAAAAGACAAAAAATATTTTACCCATTATTAAAGACCTAGATCGATTGATCTGTACGGTATGGTAAAGATATTTTGATTAATCTCTGGAGATATTTAAATCAACAGGTTTAGCAAACGAACTACCTGTTGGATCTTTCAACAGGTTAAAAATTTAACAATACATCTCAAATAAATATATCGTTAGAACTCAAATATCTTATAATTTATTTATAGTATAAAACATCTGTTATTTTACGTGAATTAACACAACGGAGCTAAAAGTTATCACTACAACATCTGTACTAGTATTTTCCTGACAAAACTCTCTTTAGAAAAGACTTTTCAACTATCTTGTAAGATCAACTATTATAAATGAAGGATGGATTTAAGTCTCGTGTAAGTTTTGTTTGCATACATAAAGTTGTTACGTTGAAATAATATAATTCTGTATAACTTAGTGCTGAATCGATAACCTTCAAACAATATTATACGAAGTTATTCTAAAGAATATTAAAAATAAAATACATTACCTACATAAAATTTAATAACAGTATGTTTTAATACGAGTATTTAAAATTTATTTAGAAACTTTACTTCCAGTTGTTTTTGATCCCGCCAGATTAGTCTAGCGATCGAGTCGTCGTCAAAGTTTGCTAATTAACAGTTGATTTTCGGAGACGAATGTTCCACGGTTCGAATCCTAGTAAAGGTTTTTGTATTTTTATACAGATTTTAATAAATTTAAAAAAATAAGATTTTAGGACAAGTTTAACCCACCGGGCTGGTTTCATGGTAAAATCATCGCCGCGAGTCAGCTTTTTAACAGCTGATTTTTGGAGACGAAGGTTTTGTGGCTCAAATCCTAGTAAAGGTAGTAACTTTTATACAGATTTTCATCATCATCTGTTAAGGATTAGGCTGAATGGCCAGTTCCACCATACATCTCTTTTTAGGTCTTCCCAAGCCTCGCTTCCCTCTAGGTTTATATTTTCATGCTCGTAGAGGAAGTCTGTGTGCTGGCATGCGAAGTAAATGGTTGGACCAGTTCTTGTATATTCTTAATATTTTACAAAGCCACTGAACATTTAACTCCGCGCTTATAGTTTCGTTATGCAATCTATCTAGCCTGGTTCAACCTTTGACTTCCCGCAAAAATCTCATTTCAGTAGCCTGGATACGAGATTCGTTCCTCCTCTGTAATGACACCCATGTTTCACTCCCATTTGTTATGAGCGGTACAACCATATATATAAATAAAATTGTGATTTTTTATGTATAATTTTTAAAAATGATCCAAATTTTGTTTCTACGCTCGATCTACCAAGTAAACACCGAAAATAAGTTCAACTAAATTTTTGTCTTTTTGTTTATCTGTATAAACTGTATAATGTTTTTAAATTATTGTTTCAAATTTTTCCGTTGATTTTATTTCAAACTTTTTATTTATTTTTTTGGAAAGAACCCGAATTTGTGAAAGGTTTGGAGATAATCGCAAATTACCACTAAATTTAACGGCATGTCAAAGAAAAATGTTTATACGGAAGTAATATATTTTTTTATTCGTCTTAAACTTAGAGAACGTGAATATATTCCATAAAAACCATATTAAGGGTGTAATTTAAAAAAAAAACAATATTTTTAAGAAGAGCGTATTCTCTTGATGAATTTTCCATTAAACATTAATAAATGTACGCACTACAAAATCATTAAAGCCATGTTTGCATTTTTACACCGAAGAAGAATGCTTGTAATTTAGTGGTAACTCAGCGAATTCTGGATACGTTTTGGAGCTGTTTTCAATTTGGAGCTTAGTTTTCAATTCACTTCATCTTTTTCAGAAGGTTTTGTTTCAAAACGAATAAAAAACAACACGAATTCCGACTAAAGTAAGAGTCTGAAAAAATTACAAAATTTGTGGGAGTTTTAATTAACTTTAATTCTTTTCATGTGGATCTTTGCATGGAAATTTAAAAAAAAAACTTTTAATTACGGCTGTAATTTTAAAAGAAGGAAAAAATTTCTAACGAGAGCGGAGTTTCCCCACCTATACCATCCTAATAACCTTAGCAACTACGGAAATTAATAAAACTTTATAAAATACAATTTTTAAGATATCTGATCTGTGTCATGTAGTACCGGAGTAAATAAATTTGAATTTAGAGGTTAAATACATAATTCAAAAGAGCCTTCTAGGGTTGATACAATAAACTTAAGTTTTGACATTTCAGTCCAACTGGTTAATTATTTTGTTTCTCATTGAATATCACATTTCGGACATGTTTGGCTTCAAGGGATCATGTAAAGAAAAGAAAGTGTGAAAAGACATACCACGAAAAATTACATAATATATGTAATTCAAACCGAAAAACAAATATTTGCAGATTCTTAATAAAAATAAGTTCCTTCAAAATGTACACTAATGCACCAAGAGAAGAGAAATGTATAGAATAATACTGCATAGCACATCATGATTCATGTTAATTTACTTAACCAATTAGCATGGATACGGTTGTAATAAATTTTCCCTATTAATTATTACAGTAATATACAAACTGCATACTCAACGAAGTTATTAACAAGGTGTACAAGACATACCACATGTTAGTAGTACGTAGCTGTTAATTGACAAATACATAAACCAGTGTAATTTTTAAATATTTGAATATTTAAATTGTGTGAATACAGGAATATCGACTTTAATAAATTATACATCGAAACACCTTAATTTATTTATCAAAAGTGTAATACTTAAACTTTTGATTGCTAAAAAAACTTTTGATCACGGGTTCAATTATCAGTTCGAATCTGGAAAATTTTAAAACACAACACAAGTACTTCGCTTGAAATAAATTTAATTTGTAACATATTTTTTTTTTATAATTATTTTTAACAAGAAAGAAACGACGTTAACCGAGTTGGTTTTGAGGTAAAGTCGTCACCACAAGTCAGCTGTTTAACAGTTGGTTTTAGGAGACGAAGGTTCCTGGTTCAAACCCTAGTAAAGGTAGTTACTTTTATACGGATTTGAATACTAGACTGTGGTTACCGGTGTACTTTGATGGTTGGGGTTAAATTAACCATACTCTCTCAGGAATGGTTGGCCTGAGTCCGTACAATACTACTTATCATTTACACGTCATACATATCATCCTCATCTCATTGAGTCATGGGTTGTATATTTTTTTTAAATTGAAGATTTCAACGTACACACATTACGGCAAAAAAATGGGTTACAGGAAAACGCCGTTTAGTGACAGAAGAAGGAAAAGAAGAAGGAGAAGAAGAAGGAGAAGAAGAATAAGGAGAGGAAGGGGAGGAGAAAAATTAGGAGGAGGAGGTGCAGGAGAAGAAGAAGGACGATAATAATAATGAGAATAAGCAGAAGGAGACGAAGAAGAAAAAGAAGGAGGAGAAAAAGGTAAAGAAGAACGAGAAGAAGGAGGAATAGAAAAAGGAGGAGGAGGAGTTTGGAAAGGAAAAGATCAGAAGAAGGAAAAGGGGTAAGAAAAGGAGAAAGATGAGGAGAAAAGAGGAGGAGAGGGAAAAGAAGAAGAATGTGGGTGAGGAGGAGACAAAGGAAAAAGAGGAGAAAGGGGAGGAGGAGAAAAGAAAAACAATAAAAAGATAAGAAAGAGAAGGAGAAGATAAAAGGTTTCTCAAAAACAATTAAAAATAATTTAAAAAAAATTTAATTTATGTATTTAAGCAAAAAGTTACATACCCTTAATTTTGGGCTAAATAAAAAATTTAGAACCTTCTAGGTTTGGTAAAATAAAACTTAGCTAACAAATTTCAGCTCTATATAATTTTAGTAGTTTTTCTTGAAAACGAGGAGCACTCTTATCAACTTGAAAACTGCACTGCAGTTATCCTTTTGTAACCATTTTCTGTCTTAAGAAAATCATGAAACCTGAAGATCAGATGAAATAAGGGTATGAAAAGTGTGTCCCATAACAATACCTTTTTAATTCTACATTATAGATAGTGTGAAAGTAAAAATGAAATCATCTTTGTCAAAAATACACCATTTTTAGTATAAAGAAAAGGTTTCACAAAATTTAAAAAACATTATTGCTAAATAAAACAACTAATAAAGGAATTCATTAAAATGTAAAATATAAATGAATAGCCTGTACAAAATTTCATACAATATGTACATTAATATTAATTATAACTTTCATCGCTGAATTAATAATTAGTATGCAAAACCTATTTCAATTTTGTTATGACGTTGCAGTAGCATTGGCTAAACAATATTGTTTTAATGATCACTAATATTCTAATTTGCCATTATGAATTCAGAATGTAATAATAGACCTTTACCTCCAAAATAACTGTCAATTTTCGTATATTAAAATTTATGAAGATAGTGTTACATTACATCTTGTTTAGTCAAAACAATTTAACAATATAATTAATTATTAGTGATTAATAAGTGTTTTAAATTAAAAAAATCTGATGTAAAACACTCACACAACTTTCTATTGCCAATGAAAATAATGACCAATATACAAAACATTTATACATTTGTAACAAAACATTAGAAATAAACAAAAAAACTAACCTCAACAACATAACCTTATTTTAATTATAAGTTTTTTTTAATTCCTAATGTGTGTACGTTGCAATCTGTTCAATTCAGAACAATCAGCAACCCCATGATCCAATGAAATGAGAATGATGTGTATGACGTGTAAATGAGGTGTAGTCTTGTACAGACCCCAGGCCGACCATTCCTGGGAGAGTATGGTTGATTGAACCCCAACAATCAAAGTACTCCAGTAACCACTATCTAGTATTCAACTCCGTATAAAAGTAACAAACTTTACTAGGATTTGAACCAGGAATCTTCATCTCCCTAATTATAAGTGAATGATGCAAAATGAAAAACTGGAATTAATAAATAATTAATACGTTTAAAAGGAAAATGATTATCTTTCCCATGTGTGATATTCTTCTTCAGGCTTCTTCAAGACTGTTTGAGGTCTCGTTTTTTAAAACTGAAGTTATCCACGAGCAGGTTTTCTATTAACCATTGTTATTATTTTCTAAATTCCCGATTAATCTGGAAAATAGAAACTGGTTTCTGGATGAGCTAGTACACCACCGTCGTGCTTAACCACTTTGTGACATCCATCATGTGAGAGTTTCCACCTCAAAAAACCTAGAAATTGTTGATAATTTATTAAAAATCAGGTATTTACACGGGAAATAAAAATTGTAAAAGAAATTTCTATTTGGTTTGACGTTTCATTATGTACATTAAGGCCAATGTAAAAGGTGTAGTGTGAAAAACGAGAATGTATGACGAAAAATGATAGATCTGACCGGGAATCGAACCCAGGACTATAGATGAAAATTTACCAGACTTGACCCAGAATCAAAACGGACCAATTCTACATGTAATATGTAAAACGATTGAATAATAAATTAAAGAGGGATGACGTTAAATGTTTATGCATATATGTCAGGTGTCATTTTAGTTATACACAAGTTCAGTAACAAGATGTTTTAAATGAAAACATAAAATCACTTCACCAGTGAATTAAGTGACTTTGGTTAGTTCTGTTGAAAGCGCAAATAGTATTCAACATGAATATATCAAACGTTTAAATTTAACGATAAGTACTTCAGTCGAATACATACACTTTACCGTACAACCAAGTGCCATCAATTCAATTTACTGGTAACATCAATTTTTCTGATATCTTTAAATTATTTTAATGACAATCGTGACGTATTGTATATAGGTTATTATAATTATACTTTTTTAACTAAATATAATGAATGGAGGAAATCAGTAAAAATTTATTATTCGAAAAGTAAATCGTGTCTCACTTGTCATTTATTGTATAATGAATTATGATTGATAAGACAATAATTTTATTCTAATATAGATACGATTAGGAGCGAAATTAATTGTTTCAGAAGCTACAATTATAATTAATTTTATTAATTTTTCTCCCCATTTATATTGTTGTTGTTTATGTCAACAGCCGAAAGGCTGGTTTGAACCTCTAGAGGTTTTACTAAATAAAACGAGGAGTGAGGTGGTTTACATTTGCCTTCCTCACTGAGTAGAAAAGTACGCTTATCAGCATGCCGGATCCTCTGAAAAGCACATATTTTCCACTCTGTAAATGATAACTTCACTTCATTCACCACAGGGTCTGGCTGTACAATGAAATTCATTACTTTCAGAGAAGATAACTCTGATTAGTGTCTTTTACACCTCTACCTCTTCTGTTCTTAAATGATTCAGTCATTTAATTGACTGACCATGTGATAAGAAACAGAACTATTTATTTTAGCCCTGCAACGAACAGATTGAGTGTAAATAATTTGACACTCCACCTGTCTGTTATGGGCAGACAGTTACCATTTATATATGGTACCATTTTATATTATGGTAAAAAATATGCACTCTCATTATTACTGTAACGTTACGGTAAAACAAGTAAACCAAGTGTAAATTTGAAAAGAAAAATTTGTTTCAATCATGTTCCAGCATCAAATAATCTATTGTATTACAAAAATTTGGTGTGAAACACTCACACGACTATCTCTTGCCAATGAAAATAATGAACAATATTACCTAATGTTAGTAATAAAACATTAGATATAAACAAAAACAAACTACCTTCAAAAAACATAAGTTCCTTATTTTAATCATGAGTGAATGATGCAAAATGAAAATTAACCTCAGTTTGGCTTTAAAGTACGGAAAATCACTCTTTCACGCTGAACTAGGCTCTGTAGAGAAAATGCTTTAAATAAAAACTTTCGATCTTTTAATTTCCTACAAATTTTATTATAAGCACTTTTGTCGTAAAATGCATACTAAGGCTGAAATCTTAAAAAATCGATTTTTTACACGTTTTCGTGAGAAAATACAGAAAATCGGTAATTACCGCTCAACTAAGCGTTATAAAAAAAAGTTTGAAATAAAATTTGTAGGATTTCAAATTCTCTACTACTTTGATTATATATTTTTGCACTAAAATGGATATTAAAGTCGCAATCTTAAAAAAAGACTTTTTTTACGACAAAACCTTCCCAAGAATTTCAGTAGACATGGTGCCTACCCTACCTTGTAGAGCATAAAAAATTAGTAAATGAGGCGATTTTTTAAAAAAATCGTAGGAGCTGTTTTTGAAAAAATCGCACAAAAGTGAAAAATGACTCAAGTAACCTACTACTTTCGGTCGGCCGATTTTGATTAAAATGTTCGTGTCAAGTCCTCTAGTGGTATCTAACTTAAGTTTCAAGTTTCAACTTCGTATGACGTTTCGTTCTTGAGATATTATTCTGTTTACACACACACACACACACACACACACACACACACACACACACACACACACACACACACACCAATCGCCAATCGCTGAAAACATGTTTTTTGGGTTCAGGGGGTCTGAAAACGTGTAGATCCGGTAAAAACTCAATTTTAAAAAATCGACATGAAAACAATACTTTCCTTCCTATATTCGCATAGGCAAGAGAAAGTAAAAAGGTTTTCTGGTGAGTACGATATTTAATAACGGTTAACAATTCCACGCTGCTGTTTTAAAAACAGGACCACCATATTCCGATTTGTGTACTGTACCCTAGTACATTACAGTCCCATGTTGTGAGGAATTTTTTTAATTAAAGCGACTGCATTGATTAAAGTACGATGGAAATGAATGTATATATTAATTTTCGAAATCCTGGTCGGGAATCGAATCAGAGTCCTTTTGCTTTACAGCGCAGTACGCTAACAACTTTGACTTTTCTTAAACCTCCCATGACCACGTTAGTAGTTCAGTTGCACGCTTAATATTCTGGCAATTAAAATTCAGCCCGAACCACGCCATTATCTAAGATAGATTTTTTGAAAGGATTCGTATATAATTTGGAACTTCATTATTTCTCCAAACTTCAATGTAATCTTCGCTTGCTCAGATTCTACAGCTGAGTATTGGTCCGAAAAGGTTTGATTCGTTCATGACCAATAATTCACCTTCTCTTTACCGTTGAATCTATTCTGTTATACGGGAATCCAGATTACCTAAACTCGATTGATTTTGGACAGGTTGGAGATAATTAAACGTCTATATTAGGGATAGTAAACATCATCTACAAGTGTCACAAATAGGGAAAAATAACAAATAATTTAAAAATTAAACTTAAGAGGAGATACTGAAATGGTAGGCGTTTGAAATTAAATAAAGTTTTAGTACAGTTATGATAAATAACCTTACAGATAAAAACACTTTACATAGTTCACAAGAATCAGAAAATACTACAATATCCAAAATAATAAAATTTTATTTTTAAGTATTTATAACTCAATGTTACGATTAGTTTTCAGTTATTGCATGTGTATAAATATGAGCACGCAACATACAGCTCAGTCATTTAATCTTTTTCCAACTAGATGTCACAACTCCCTAGCTTCTAGGCATATCAGTGAACAAGATGCGACAATGTCACTCAACAATGTTTTAGTGTACAGGTAGGCCAACTGAAATACATTCTCTGTTTCCTGTTTCTATATTGTTATTTCCTTTTACAACAAAACAAACCAAAATTTTATAGCATTGCTATACAAAATTCATGCTAATTGCGGCATCCTTGGAAAACCATAATGAAAAATCCCTTTGAAAAATCCATGAGACGACTTATCTTGAACTAATGGCAAAAACCATTAGTGATTTCTGTAACTACTCTTTAAAAATAACTGAATGACATTATTTTTGTTTCCAAAATCCGAATTTGATTTCTTGACTTCTGGTTTTTGACCATTTTCGGTCGAAATCGGAACTTCAAACCCAAAGCTTTCTGTATCCACTCTTCAAGAGGAATCAAATGAAACTAGTTTTGCTGCCAAATTCCGTCACTGATTTTATGACTTCCGGTCAAAACCGCAACTTCAAACCTAATGCAGATCCACTATCTTTTTGTGTAAATTACGAATTCGAAAACCGTTTGTTGGTATCTCATGTAGTTTCTGACTTAGATTTCTTGCTTTCCGGTTTGGGCCACATCCGGTCAAAACCGGAACTTCAAACACAATAATTTCTGTATCTACTCTTTAAGAGGACGCAAACAACATAATTTTTTTCCAAATTCCGACTTTGATTTTCTGACTTCCGGTTTTAGACCACTTCCGGTCAAAACTGGAACTTCAAATCCAATCCAGGCCAACTAACTTTTTATGTAGATTACGAATTCGAAAACCGTTTGTTGCTATCTCTTGTAGTTTCCGACTTTGATTTTTTGGCTTCAGGTTTTGGGCCACTTCCGGCCGAAATCAGAACTTCAACCCAATTAAGGTCCACTAACTTTCTGTGTAGAATACGAACCTGAAAACCATTTGTGGCTGTCGTAGTTTCTGACATTTGGGTGTGACGTATGGACGGACAAAACAAAACGATAGATGACAATATTTTACAAGTTGCCACCAAAAACTGAATTGGATAATTTTAGGTATTGCACGTTCACTAAGTAAACTGATTAAGGTAATGTAAAATGGCAGTGTAAGTAAAAGAGAACACTTTTAACCCTTTTCAGCACCAATATCCGGAAAACAGGACGTCAATATATTTTACGTAGTAATAACATCCGGTTTACAGGACGCCCGTAAGTTATGCAAAAAGTAGGCTACCGAAGTCCGGATAATCGAACATTTCCAAAAAAAAAATTTTAAACAAAAATTAATGGAATAACGTATTTTAAAACCGCCTCCGTGCCGTAGTGATTAGTGTGCTAGCCTACAAAGCGAAAGGTCCAGGGTTCGATTCCCGGCTAGGGTCTGGAAATTTTAACGTTAAAATCGCCGTTAAGGTACCAAAACCTACAGTAGTTGCTAATGACCAAGCTGTCGATGCGACTTTAAATAAACTTAAAAACTATTTTGAATATTTTTAGTGTTAGAACGATTTTTTTTTATGAACACAATAAAAATTAATTTTTAACAGGACATTTATTTTTTCTGTAACGTTGAAATTTTGGCGGCAATGACAGGCTTACGCCTGCAAGTTTTCGAAATAAGGACTGGCACTTTTTGTACATCCTTATTCAAATTAAATGGCCTTTTAGATCAAACTTTAAATATTTTTAAATATTGTTTCGGCACTGAAAAGGTTAAAAAAAGGAGTCAAGGAAAACTGACTGACTGGAATTGTTGGAAATAAAAAATAAAGACTAATTTTAAGCAGCGAAGGTAAATAAACCATTTTGTTAGTAGCTATTAAGTCTAGCAATATATTTCTGTTTATCAGGAATAATAAATAAAATAATTTATATGAACTAAAGTCCTGCAAAAACCCACACACATTTGTTCGTAGTAGGCCTACTGAAATTTAATTGGTGAAAGTTTTGAAGTCTCGGTGGATTTATCATTTGCGTTCCTCTACACATTATTTTCGCCCGTATATAACCTATAAGTTTAAAACTTAGTTAATTAATCTGACAGTAATGATATATACACAAACACAGGTCTGAGCATCTCATATGAATTGTGAATTTGTTGGTCGCGTACAGCCCGGTTTTATAAAAATTAGACCTTCCATCTACCAGATAAAACTGCTAAATACCAGTTAAACAGAATAAAAGGAACTGATGACAAAGCAATAAATAGGCCATTCAAAAAATTTAATCATCCTGTTTTGTAATGGTACAACTGAGTTGTAAATATTGTAAATGTTTATTAATTAAATTTAATGAGATTATTTTAACCAATTACATTGATATTTATTTAACTTAGCATATATTTTTTAAAAATAATTTTGTTCATAATAATATATTATGGTGTCCATTCATTCCTTAAAAAAAATGCAATGTTTCCTCTTAGAGCTCTGGATTATAAGTCCTTATAAAAGTATTTCTTCTTCATGAATCAACCAGTTAATAATGATTATTTAAAAAGAATGAATGAAAACGATATTATTAAATTATGAACCAAAACATTTCACAAAATTATTAAAATAATTGCAAAAATTAATATCAATGTAATTTGGTTAAAATAATCTCTCGTAAAATTTAATGAATAAACATTTAAAATGTACAACCCAGTTGTACTAAGCTACAGTTAGTCGTAGATAAAATAATCACCGCGAGTCAGCTGTATAACAGCTAATTTTTTAAAACGAAGGTTTTAAAAAAGGAATTATTAAAGGTAATAGTAACTTTTATACAGATTTTAATAATAGAAAGTGGTTACTAGTGTACTTTGATGGTTGAGGTTTCATTAACCATACTCTCTCGTAAACCATCGGCCTGTATTAAGTCTGTACAAGACCTGTACCTCATTGACATGACATACATTTCATCGTGATATCTTATAGCTTATTGTTCTCAAATTGAATAGATAGGTACACACACGTTATTGATAAGAAAAACCAGAACAAGTATGAAACAATTTTAAAAAATCCGGTGTGAAACACTCACACAAATTTCTCTTGACAATGCAAATAATTAATAATATAACCTAACATTAGAAATAAACAGAAAAGCTAACCTCAGAAAACATAACCTTATTTTAATCATGAATGAATGATGTAAAATGAAAATCAACCTCAGTTTGGCTTAAAAATACGGAAAATTACTCTTTCACACTAAACTAGGCTCTGTAGAGAAAGATTTTTAAGATTTCAGTCTTAGTATGCATTTCACAACAAAAGTGTACACAATTAAATTCATAGAAAACTAATATATCTACAACTTGTATTTAGATCATTTTTCTTTACAGAGCCTAGTTAAGCGTGAAAGAGTGATTTTCCGTATTTTTAAGCCAAACTGAGGTTGATTTTCATTTTGTGTCATTCAATCATGATTAACATAAGGTTATGTTTTTTGAGGTTAGTTTTTTGTTCATTTCTAACGTTTTATTACTAATGTTAGGTTATATTGTTCATTATTTGGATTGGCAAGAGAAAGTCACGTGAGTGTATCACACCAGAGTTTTGAGTTACTTTTCAAAAACTTACATTTATCGATTTCAAAAACCTGACTTGAAAACTTAATTTTCCTTACCAATATTTTATATAAGGCAAGATAAATTAATAAATAAATAAAAAAAATACTAATGTTTATAATAAATCCATAAAACTATATTACAATTAAAAATAACTTAAGGTAGACCTAATAATTTATTAAATTTGTGTATAAAGCAATTCAATTTTACTTAAACTTGACTCGCTCATCATGTGCAGTGAATTCGGTCGTAAAAATGATGTAGATAAACTATAAAGCCTACGGGTAAGGAATACGAGCAGTAAGTAATGAAATTTTCAAAATGTGTACTTCAAGGAAATATCATCAATAACTAAGAAATTATTTTATACTTCTACCGTATTTCAATTTATTAAAGCATACTTATAATGAGAATAATAGTGAAGATTCAACAGTTTATATCCATCGGCGCGCGTGTGTGCCTAGTTAAAATCCAGGTGAAGTTGAACAATGAATTCTAATGAATATTAGGGAGCGATATTGACCGAGGTTGCCGTGTAATGCGCATGTCAGAGCAACAAGCTACGTCGAAGAGTGTGATGGTGAATCCGACGCCGACGCTGAAGATAGCTTCGGAGCTTCTCTAGACCAGAGTCTGTGAAAGCGCGTCGTGATTGAAGGACCGCCGTTATCGGTCTTTGGTGTACCGTGGACTAATATTTCAAAGTTTATTTATATTTAAATATATAAATTAAATATAAACAATAAAAACGTTATATATCTATCATATATAATAAGTTTATTGGTTTTGTTCACAGAAACATCTAATTTTGGTAAGTTGTTTTTACATACATTTTTAAACAATGAGAACTCTGTAATTTACAAAAAAATACGTATAAGGATTAATTTAACAACGTTTTAATAATAATCGAAATTTTAAATCACAAAAATCTAACAAATTCTTTAAAAAAATAATTTAAAAAAAATACCATATCGTTGTTCTTAAATAATGCAACTATCCCTAAAAATTCTACTGTTCGCTATCTTGAACTTCATTTCGATTAACGTCTGACCTGGAAACACCATAATAAAACAAAACTGGTTCAAATAAACTTACATTTGAAACAAATATACAGGTTTGTTCACTCTAAATCACCCATACGTCTCAAACAGATTACTATTCTACAATTACCAATAAAAACCTATCTGGATGAACGGTTTTCAAATTTTTTGTTGCGCAAAACAGAGTAATTTAAAAACTATTCAAGCATTACAGTCTAAATTTTTTCGTATAATTACCGGTTCACCTTACTATGTCTCAAATTACACACCGATTTAAAAGCACCATTCATTTGCGATATCAAAAATAGTTATTTTAAATTCTATTCAAAACTATAAATTCATAAAAATTCGTTTATCAGTGACGTGGAAAATCCACCGGGCTTCATTAGAAGATTAAAAAGAAGATGGAGCAGAGATCTTCTTTAATTCTTGCTGCATTATTTATGAACACCTAGTCGAAAAATATAAAATGTTAAAAAATATTAGATGTAATTTTTGTTTGTGTTTTAAAAATGCTTTATTACTATTGGTAATAACTTTTCTTCAACTTTATGAACTTTTTATTGTTTTAATTTTTTCATAATTTAGTATATTTTTTCGATAATTGTTATTCCAAATTTAACATTGCTGAATGTTATATTTTATATTCGTGTCTGTTCGTGTTAATTTATCAATGCTCTCTCATCTTTTGGTGTTCTTTATAGTGCAGTTACAGATTCAAAATAAAAGTTAAAAAAAAAACATATTTGTACATAAAATATAGATGTATGTGTTATAATAAATATTGTTTGATACGGTAAACACCAGCTTAAGCAAGCTTATCGCTAGTATAAATCATTCACACTAAAGCTAGACTGTCCTATCTATCACTAATCTACAAACTAAATTATCATTTACATATTTTTTTTAAGTATATATCTATGGCTACCGCTTCTTAACAAATTTTCAAAAAAGAGAATGAACTCAGTAAATTTAATTTTAATTGGTTTTTGTGCCGGGTCCCGCGTTCGATTCCCGGTCAGGGCTGGCATTTTTTCATCACTCATTTTTATTTATTACTTTTCTCATCGTCTGCATAAGAAGTAATTTCAAAACAGCCAGGTGTAATACAAAAAACAATTCAATTATTTTTTTTATTAACTCACATAATTTTAGTAAACTAGTTTCAGAGTTCCGTGGTTCAAATCCAAGTAGGCCTATAGGTACTTTTATACGAATTTGAATACTAGAAAGTGGTTACCGTACTAATTTCATGGTTGCGGTTCAATTAACTATGCTCTCTCAGGAATTTTCAGCCTGAGTCTGTGCAAAACTACACCTCGTTTACATGTTATCATATCATTCTCATTTTATTGGGTAATGGAATTTCTTATTGTTCGTAAATTGATCATATTGCAAAGTATACAGATTACGGATTTAAAAAAAAAATAAGTTAGTTCCATTTACAGCTAATGAGCGATTACTGTGAGTTATGGAATGGTAGGTTTTAAATTGTAATAATTTCTAAATTCTAACCAGGAATCGAATCTGAGACCTCTCGTTTTGTAATCTAGTATACGCTAACAACTACTCCATGGAGGTGGACTAGAAAAAGTTAAAAATTAAATTAACACAGTGCTACAAATAAGTGTAAACAAAAATAGTGTTGTATTTTTAATGCCATAGAGGCGTAGTAGTCAGCGCGGTAGCCTATAAATCGGAATGTTCCGTGTCCGATTCCTGGCTGGAGTCTGGAAATTATTACAAGTTAAAACTCACAGTAATTCGTGACAGTAGCCATCCATAACCAAACAGTTGAAATAAATTAAAATAAATTAAAATAAAATTCCGTCGGAAATCCAACGCGAATTTACCATAATACTTATCGATTTTATCACATTTAATCACTGATAATAAAACGAAGATATATATATATATATATATATATATATATATATATATATATATATATATATATACATATATATATGTAGCTATATTTAATACTTTACAACTGATAGGCATTTTGCCAAAGAGCACTGAGCACCTGGCGCAAGAAATGTAATGGAATGGGGATTGAAATTGGAGATACCTGTTTGTATACACTACTGTTTGCCGATGATCAAGTGCTCATAGCTAACGATGAAGAGGACATTGCTTATATGACAAGGAAACTCTTGGATGAATACTGTGAATGGGGGTTGAATATTAATATTAGCAAAACCGAATACTTGGTTATAGGGGAAGAGTCCAATGATCTTCAAGTCGACAACAAAATTATCAAGAGCACAAAGGAATTCAAGTACTTGGGGACCTACATATCATCAGACGGTTCAACTAGGAAGGATGTTAAAAATAGGATTGTGCAAGGGAGAATAGCAATCCGGAAATTGAACCCGATTTTATGGTCTGCGAAAATGCACATGAATACAAAAGTCCAGTTGTACCACACTATTGTGGAGCCAATAGCAACTTATGGGGCAGAGTGCTGGCAAATAACATCAAAAATAGACAGCCAGCTTAAAGCAATTGAAATGGACTTTCTGCGCCGTTCATGTAGAGTGTCCAGGTTGGACCATATCCGGAATGACGACATCAGGAAAAGAGCTCATGTAGAAGATACCATTGTGGATAGGATAGAGAGACGACAACTGATATGGTATGGCCATGTGCAGAGAATGGGTGATGAGAGGTGGCCAAAAAGAATGTTGTCTTATGTCCCAACCAACAGAAGGAAGAAAGGTAGACCAAGGAAAACGTGGAAAAAGGGAATACAGGAAGCCATGAGGGAGAGAGGGATGGATGAGGGTGATTGGGAGGATAGAGGAGAGTGGAGATTGAAGTGCGGGAAGCGGCACCGGCCGTAGGAACCCCGGAAAAAAAAAAAAAAAAAAAGGCATTTTGCCGCGTGATTTGTCATCTTCATTCGATTAGAAAACTACATTTACAATAAATAAATAAGCTATTTAATACAGTAATAAAAAATCTAATCAAAGTATTTTGTGATCTTAGAGTCAACCCATTCAGTTGATAGAATGACGGTATTATTTGTTAAGTAACAAACGTTGGACAAGCTAGTTTATATGGTGAGCCGATAATAGTCATTAATGAAGAACAATCAATCTTCCAGTGTTGAACTGGGACATCCTCCTAGTTCAAATTCATGTCTACTCCATGTCAAAAATATTGCCTTGGGTGGTTGATAATGTTGTACATTTCCCAAAAACCAACAAAAGCTACAAATAAGAAATTAAACTGTTTTATACAACTTATCTATTTGATTTTTAGTAATTCATACACGAATTATATATTTAGAAGGTCAAGGGATTTTTGTTGAGTTTTATCTCAGATCCAACTGGATTGCCTCCGGTCAATCAACCGGATTAAAGGACGTAGTGGTTAGCGCGCTAGCCTACGAACTGAAAGGTTTCGTTTTCGATTCCCAGCTGGAGTCTGAAAATTATTAAAAGTTAAAACTCACAGTCGAAACTAATAAGTTTCGATCAATTGACCGGAATCAATTCAGTAAAAAATGTAAATAAATGGTTTTTTTTGAAATGCTGTTTTCCAAGTGCAGATTATTTGTCATCAACCAATGTCTTAGACGTATTTTCCAAATTGTAGAAAATAGAACATAAACCTGATTCTTTAACGATTTACCGCACCGATGCCGTGCTTAATTAATTTGTGGCCTTCACGATGTGGTGCAGTTATATCAAAGCGTTGCTTGTTTCTCTGTTCTTAATATAGACCTATTGCAACGTTATGATTCTATATGTAATTCCAACAGAATGTAAATTAAGGCATAATATTACTTGCGCTGGCAATAACTAAATTTTTTATGTAATTCACAATATATTATTTTTTAAGTTTTCTATTAAGTATTTTGATAATTATTATTTACAGAATTATTTACCAAATATACGTAAATATGTATTCGATATATTTCAAGAGAAAAAAAACAAAAATGAATATAAAAGTTATACGAAGTCTGTTACTAGAGTGTAAGTTCTTTCCTTATGCTAGTGACATCAAATTGAAACAATGGTTTAAAATTAACTTTTTCCTGTTTTAAAATACAACAATAAAAATACTCTGTAACAAGGTTAGTTTTCTTATTAAATTCGTCGATATTTTTAGAGGTTAAGTTAACTTTTATGAATCAAAAAATAAACAAGTTAAGGAATATTTCCAAAATGTAATAGGTGTTATATTTTGAAAGAAATAATGTTCTTGAAGACGGGATTCCATGGGATATCAAACTGGGCATTCCAAGTCCATAGAAGTTGTTTTGGTCTTCTTCTTCTTTCTTCAAGGCTAAGGCAGTCGCCTGTTCCGAACTCACAAACTTGAAACTCTTAGCCTATATCCATGTGTTCGATGTCGTCCCACATTTCTCCGTCCAACCGGTACATAACGGTGTACTTGGAGGGGTATTCTGTAGTCCGGCATTCTGTCCAAGTGTCCCGTCCTTTGTCTACGATACCCCTCAATCTTTTCATTCAAGCAGTAGACTTGGAACTCCTTCCTTATATCCACATTCAGCACACAATCCAATCTCGAGCATCCCTTAACTAATCGTAGGAATCTCATCTCCACTGCTTGGATCCTTTGTACATTCTGCGTCGTGGTCACCCATGCTTCATTCCCGTACATTATTATAGGAGTTTGCATCACCCTGTAAAACTTAATCTTTGTGTCAGGTCTGGCCTTGTTGTTCAATGTCCTATTGATTGTGCCACAAATCCTTTGGAACTTACTTATCTTCCGCTAGATGTCTAAATCCAAGTCGGCTCTTCGTCACACCCCAAGTAACTAAAATTGGACACCTGCTCCACTATCACATCATTTATGACAATCTTCGATCAAACCGGATATTTCCCCTTGAACGCCATTACCTTGGTTTTCGTGGCGGAAATTCTGAGATTAAAAACTTCACACAATTTACACAGGCCGTATATAGATTTTTGGAGCTCATCCTCCGATTCCTGAACCAACCACAGATCACAGCAAAAAGAATCGCATTTATGAAGCAGTCTCTGCCCAACCGTATACTTGGGTCAACGTTGAGTTTCCAAGTTTTAAAAATGTAGTCAAAATAAATATTAAATAACGTAGGTGATAAGCTACACCCTTGTCTGACACCCCTATTAATAACAAACTCCTCTAAACGTTTCACCCCGTGTTAACAGTTATCCTCGTGTTTCCGTATTGACATTTAATCACCCTTCGTCTTTTGGTAGTTATTGAAATTACTTCACATACACTTACACACAAACTTTCTCTATTTATTAACCAAATAGAGCACAAATTAATTAAAAATATTTTTAGTGAATTTCGTTAAAGATCAATCAACGCGCATAAAATCCAATAAATTAAGTACTCAATTAATTCAATCAAGCACTTTGTTTATATTTCCATCATCAAAGCTTATATTTGGTTTCTGAAAATTTTGTGGTTGTATTTTTTATAAAATTAAAAATAGGCTCTGTACCGTTCTATCCCACAATTTTGATGGAGATAATAAATACATCAAAACGTTGAAAGGTTGACAAATAAATTCGTATTTTACATTTTGACTGACAACTGAATTTAACAAATCAACGAAAATAATTTCATATTTGTTCGTAACTAGATTTATGAGGAAAAATGCAATACTGTTATTAATAGTTACCAGTATGAAAGGAAATAAAATATTGGCGAATCTAATTTATTTTATTATAAAGCAAAAGTTCATCAATGGAGATATTTATAAACAACTTATTTTAAACCCCCCTCTAATTTCTCCAACAAACGGCTTCATCTAGTCATTTATTTGATAAATTTATTGTTTAATTTATGATTGATATGATTGTTTCACGAAAGCAATCATATCTTATTTGAAATTTCTCTAATTACCTTAAACCAAAAATAGTAAAAAAGCAAAAAATATCTAGAAACAATTGTATTGATCATAAAATACACGTTCTAATATATATATATTTTTTTTTTATTTTTATTTTTTTTTATATATTTATTTAAGGTCGCATCGACTACGAGGTCATTAGCGACCACGTTACATTATAATAACATTATATTATACACATGATACATTATATAAATACATAATGAAAAATTAGTTAAGTTCAATTTAAACAGAGAAATAATAACTAAAAAATAGAATGATACAATGAAAAAAAAGCGAATGTGATTCTACAACTATATTAAATCTGAAATTTTGTTAAATTTTAAAAAGTTTATTGTGTTTTGAATCGCTACTTTGTCTACTAAATTAAGTGCTAAAATGTTGTTAATTTTGAATACTGTTCGTGTGAATTGTGTGGTTTGGCAGTCTGTGATGATGTGTTTGATTGTAAGTGGGGTGTTGCAATGTGTACAAATTTGTGGTTCTTCTTTCTTCAGTAAGTGTTTGTGCGTAAGCGTAGAGTGTCCAATACGTAGCCGCGTAAGTAGAACTTGATGCCTTCGAAGCTCCAAGTGAGGCTGAGGGTTTTCAAAAATGTTTTTTCTGATGTGGTGAAGTTTCGTTATTAATATTAATATATTTATTAATTCTCAATTTTCACAAATTATTTTACTTTTTTAACTTTAAAACTGTACCAAAATTTTTCTGCTTAGAGTTATTATATATAGAAAGCAATAATATACTAGAGAAAAATATGCTGAATCAGTGGGAAAAAAATATTTGTTTGTCTCAATTATAATCAAGTTATAAATATTTTAGTATTTATAAAACAAAACAATAAAATTTTCAGAAATTAAAGATGTGCCCAGTAGCAGTATCTGAAATATGAAATAAGGAACAGAAGACAGATTTCAACACCTGACTAAAATTTTCCTAGTGTTGCAATCTGTAACAATAGACATGCTAATAAAAAATAAAACGGGCTTTTGGAAAAAAACCAAGTCAAATTATCTCAATTCCAAAATAAAGTATTAAAGTCTAAATACAGCAGATTTTCAAGAAGAAAATCAAGGACGTTACCATAGTAACACTTAAATTATTTAGAAAAAGTTCCCAGATGGCACAGAAAAGAAGCAGTTATACCATTTCATTTGCACTACATATTTAGTCAAAATCCTTAATTTGTATACAAATTATTTTATGTTTTCTATCACTGACTGTTCACATAAATATAAAAAAATCTGGTGTGAAAAACTCACACAACTTTCTCTTGCCAATGCAAATAATGTATAATATCCTAACTTTAGTAATAAACATTAGAAATAAATGGAAAACTAACCTCAAAAACATAACCTTATTATAATCATGAGTGAATGATGCAAAATGAAAATCAACTGTTTGGCTTAAAAATAGGGAAAATTGCTCTTTCACGCTAAACTAGGCTCTGTAGAGAAAAATGCGCTAAATAAAAGTTGTAGATCTTTTAATTTTCTATAAATTTGATTACGTACAGGTTTGTCGTAAAATGCATGCTACGGCTGATATCTTAAAATATCGATTTTTCTTACAGATTTTAATGAAAAAATAAAACAAAATCACAAATTACTGCCAAAGCGTTATAGAAAATAAAATGTTCTCTACAACTTTCATTAAATACATTTGCGCTTAAATGCATATTGAAGCCGCAATCTTAAAAAAACAATTTTTTATGAGGAAAAACTTTCCCAAGAGTTTCAAGAGACATGGTGCCTACCCTATTTTGTAGAGCATAAAAGTGTAGTAAATGAGGCGATTTAAAAAAAATTATAGGAGCCGTTTTTGAGAAAATCGCAAAAAGTGAAAAATGACGCGAATAAACTGCTACTTCCAGTTGACCGATTTTGATGAAAGTTTTCGGGTTGGGTCCTCTAGTAGGTACCGAACTTAAGTTTCAAGTTTCAACTCAGTACGATGTTCTGTTCTTGAGATATTTTGTTCACACACAGGCAAGCGCGCGCACACACACAGACCAATCGCTAAAATGGTGAAAACTCAATTGTTGTAAGAAATACAACAAAAACTAGAATATATACAAAGAAAAAAAGTTTTTTAATCAAATTAAGTTTATAACAGTGTCACCTAAATTTAAATTTACTCGTAGTATTACGTAAGTTAATTACCCAACCCATATAATATACAAGGGTGCAGAAGTTGAGATGTACAAGTCCACCTAATATTTGTAAGCATATTCTTTTACTTTAGAAATCTCCTACCCAAAAATTTTTAAACCAGCGAATACTCCCATTTAAAAATAACATTCTACATATTTATTGCCAAAATACTAAAATTTTATATAATTTTTTTGACTTTTTCATTTTAGAGGGCAAGTTTAATCAACTTCTTAGCCCATAGGCCTACTTCTTTCATCTTTCTTAAGTGGTGCTTTTCATCCTCTTGACTCCATTTTCTTCCTCTTTTGCAAGTGGGTTTTTTCTTCTCCTGAAACTCTAATTCCTTTATTGTTTTTCTGAAAGTTGCTCTATCTTTAATGGTTTCTGAGTCTATCAAGTTGTTTACCAGGTCTTTGTCTATTTATTTAAACCACGTTATCCTTTTTTTGTGAGTGTTAAGTAAGTTGAAAATCTGTTTTGTTAGTCTAGTATTTTCCATCCTGAATATGTGCCCGTAAACTGTAATATTCTTTTTCTGATTATGTTTGTAATTTTCTATTTTGGAATAAAGTTCTTGTTTATTGATCTTTACTTATACTCTGATCCTGTGCTGATTTTAGGACCTAATATTTTTGTTAAATTTTTCTCTCTATTTTTCCTATTTTCTCTATCCTGTATTTGATAAAGTTTGAGTGTCTCTGTCGCATAAAGTACTTCTGATCTGACTACCGTTTAAAAATCTTAGTTAGGTGTTCCAGGATAGAGATTTCCTGTTATTTTTCGTGATACTGTACGTTTTTTCTTTTTCGAGTAATCTGTTTTTTAAATTTTTTATTTTATTTTTTTATTTTTCCATTTCTTTACGAAAATCATTACAATACAAATTAATTTCCTTATTTATAACTTAATAACAGCTTAATGACTACAAACATTGACTTACAGATTAGGAAAATTTCTTATAACACTATGTTTGGAGTGTAGCATTATACGGGAGTGAAACGTGGGTGATAGGGGCTGTAGTAAGAAAGAAAATAGAAGCTTTGAATATGTGGTGTTAAAGGAAAATGTCAAAGATTAGATGGGTGGACAAAATAAGTAATTTAGAGGTTCTTAGGCGAGTGAATGAAAAAAGAAGTATATGAAAGCATCTTACTAAAAGAAGGGATAGGGAATTGTTGGGGAAGTCAAAGGTTAGAATATATAAAGCAAATTACAAAAGATGTAGGGTGTTAAGTTACAGGTATGTAGGTATGAAACGACTCGCGCAAGATAGAACAGCTTGGAGAACTGCATCAAACCAGTCGAGAGACTGATGACAAAAAACTTAAAAATCTGATACTATATATACTTGTAGTGGGAAAATTAATCTACCCACGAAGGTTTCTCATGTTCAAGAAATATTATAGTCTATTATTGAACATATATGAATATATCAAATTGATATAGCTACTCGTGGTGGGAAAATTAATCTACCCACGATAGTTTCTCATGTTCACGAAATATTATAGTTTATTTTTAAACATATAGGCTAAATACGAATATATCAAATTGATATAGTAAATAATTTGGCCTTGTAAATAACTTACTTTACTCATAAACATGTTAATATAAAATAAATAAAAATAAAAATACCAATCTTCATAAAAAAATCAAAAGAAGAATACAAAAGTCTTTCTTTCAAAAATATAAGGCCTTTTGACATTTTGTTTTGTCTTTAGGGAGCTTCCTGGCATTGTAAAATAACCATGTAGTTGAAGTTTGTGGGCAAAGTCTCTAGGTAAAACTGATCAGTCTATTTTGTTTGTGTACTGGTATGCGATTTTTATTCGCCATAGATATAAATTTACAAGCCCAATTGAGTTTAAATTTGAATACCAAGCACATAGCAGTATTAAAATTAGTTATGTAACCTAAAAGTAAGAATATTTTACTCCGGTGAAAAACACAAAAATTGTCTCAAAGCCCTTTGAAGATTTTAACAAAACTGGGGTCATTTATTAAATTTTCTGGATTCATTAAAATGATATTCAAAACAATGAACTTAGTGTTCAAGAGCCACGACCAAAATTTAGACAATATACTCCAGTTTCTGAGATGCTTTATGTTTTCGGTTCATTTGTATGGTGCGAAGACTTGGACTTCAAACAGAGGGACTACCAACAAATTTGAAGCCTTAGAACTCTGGCTGTGTATCACGCGAGTCGCCAACATGGAAGTCTTACAAAGAATGAAGAGGTAATTTACATCATCAAACGTTGTAAGCTCCAATATCTTGGGCACGCCATGAGGAATCAAAAAATATATGAAATTACTAAATAAACATCCTGCAAGAAAAGATAGAAAGAACACTAACACCTGGCTGTACAAGCAATTCTTGGTTCGACAATATGAGACCTGGTTTGGTAAGAACTCCGTGGAGCTGTTCTGGATAGAAACCAACAAAGATTGACCATGATGATCGCCAACAACTGAAGTGGGTAGGCACGTAAAGAAAAAAAGAAGATGGTATAATTTATATCCCAGGAAAAACTCTTGTGGAGGATTTGTTCTCATTTCAAAAATATATTTTGTTTTAATTAAAGTCTGACAAAGAATTTTCAGGTAAAAGTGCACATTTCAAAAGTTACAGATCTAACAAAAATGTGCAAAACATTTTAATGTCATATTTTTCCCCAACGCCTTATTTTAACGGAAATAATTAATTTCTGATTAAACTGCATTAAAATTGGTGCATTCCATATAGAGTCATTTGACATGTTGACAATATGAAAGTATCACAGTGGATAAATCAAAACTGGTTTTAAAAACAAACTAGTATTGCTTAAAGATAAGCAAAAACATTAGTGAAGCTTGCCGTCCTATTTTTTTTTCTTAGATGTAACGGATAATCTCATTATAATGGCACTTCTGTTGTTGAATGAATGAGTGGTCAAATGCAAAGATAAAAAGAAAACTCTTGAAGTTCAAGCTACTTGTATTTTAACAAGATATAATTGAAAGAATTTGTTGAACATTGGGAAAGTAATAATTTGAATTTATACATTTCTTTTTGATTCTACAGACTTTGCGTTACAACATACATAATATTTTCTTTAATAACACTTACAACTACTGTAGTTTGAAATTATATTTTATATGAAAAACAGCATTAAAAAAAGAATTATTTCAAAGTTACAGGCTTAAATGGAATGTAGAACAAAAATGAGTAAAAGCTAAATTAAAGGCAATTTAGAAATTCACAACTTTTTAATGTAATTCTTTTAATAATTATGGTAATTAGTTAAACAGAACTTTGTTAGTTTTTGTTAAAACAGCATCAAAATTTTTCTACAGCAGACTCTCACTAGAGCAGATTACTAAAATTAGTAGTTTTAAAAAAACCTTGTACAAATCGCTTTGTTTAATAGCAATTTATTATTTTTTTTGTCGAAGATAAAAAGTTAATTTATTTATATTCTAAAAGGTTCGCCTTGTTCCTGCAACTATGAGTTCCTTTCCCTATAGCAAAAATCAACTCAGTAGAGACTTTTACACTGACTAATTATACCAAAAATACAAAACAGAAACAGCAAAACAGAACTAACAAAATTAAAAATAACACAAGGAATAACCTGGCAAACGTAGAAAACAATGCCCTTCAATGCATGCCAAAATCCGCCACTACAAAAATATTGTTCTTCCAGAGGCTTTACGCTGGTGAAACTATTTTACAAATTAAGAATGAAGCTAAGACTGACCAAATTTTTAAAACAGAACGCAGAATTATCAGAACCTGCCTTACGCAAGAATTATCAAAAAAATGAGGTATGGAAAATTCCTTCTAATGAAACTGTTTAAAAGGAAATTAATCCGATTGTTAGCGTGATGAAGAAAAGGAGGATTTCCTAGGTTTTCCATAAAAGATTAAGAGGGATCTTAATGAAATTGGACTGGCAATTGGAGACGCATTTGACAAGGAAAAAATACATAGTACTCTCAAATCACACAGATTTTATCGGGGAAAAGCAGAAAGACACTAGGTAGAGGTTTAATTTCCTGTGCAAATGAAATACGGAAACAAAGTTCGGACCGTCTCAAAAAGTACTGGTAAAATCGAAAGGCTAGATCAATACGTCATCCGAAGAACACTAGAAATTGATTGGCTTAGTGGTCCAATATGGCCTCGAAATAAATAAATAAATAAATAAATAGAGACAGTATGCTACTCTTAGCATCTTCACTAATCTAATAATGCTAAAGTGCAAATTAGCCATATAATTATTGACTTAGCTTGCAGAAAAGATAAATATGTATTGGTAGGTATTTATGTATATATATTTTCGCGTTTTACTCGTATATTTAAAACTTTATATAGAAGTTCGCTTAATATTTATAAAACTTTTTCTAATACGGATGCAATATTTAATCTACACAAAGATTACATAATGCAGGAAATATTTATCCCTTACAGAATGAATAAAATATACCTTATTAAAAATTTCTTTAATACGGAGGTAGACTAGGAATGAATATGACAGGATGTTAAAGGAATGTGTTTAGCCGGATAATACGTCCATGTCCTGTAAACAGTTGAGTGACCAAGTATGAGATGAGACTTCATTCCAGTCCCTTGATTTTTTTTTGTTTCATGTGTCTTATTTTCTCTAAACTACAAAAATCAGCAACAATATATCGTTAAAACTATATAATTTTTACATAATTAAACAGTTGCGATTAGTTTTACTGTTAACCCGTTGTTGTTATTGATGGGCTGATCACTAAATTTGCTTATAACAGGCAGGTGGAGTGTTCAATTAATTGCACTCGATCTGTTGGTTCCAGGGCTATAAAAGTAGTTCAGTTTCTTATCACATAGTCAGCCAATTATATGATTGAACTATTTAAGAACAGAAGAGGTAGAGGTGTAAAAGACACTAGTCAAAATTATCTCCTCTGAGAGTAATGAATTTCACTATACAGCAAGACCCTGTGGTGAGTGAAGTGAAGGTGTTATTTTCAGGGTGGAAAGTACGTGCTTTTCGGAAGGCATGCTGATAAGCATACTCTTTCAACTCAGTGAGGAAGGCAATAGTAAACCACCTCATTCCTCGTTTTTACTTAGTAAAATCTCTAGAGGTTCAAACCATCGTTTTGGCTGTTGACCTAAACAACGAATTACTAAATATTAGATCGAGTACACGATGATTGGTTTACCATTGTCTTCCATATTTAGGCGTTATTACATTATGTGCTTCGTGTTGTATGATTCTTGTCCAAGTCCTGAAAGAAGTGAGCTTGCGCTCGGGATGACGACGTCATAGCTAGGCTACGACGTCGTTCGGAGAATTGGATGAAAGGAACTATTTTGAAATTTTTCTTTATTTGTAATTACATATGATTAATTGGGGGAAAGATGGGTTCGGAATCGGGATAACAGCGAGAACATTGCCTTGGGAAGCGAAGCTTTTTCTGGTCGGGAGTGTTTTTTTTCTACCAGGAAATATTTATAGGGATGTTTGTAGGAAGTCGATAGAAAATCGTGGAATGGCTGTTTTATCTTTACTTGTGGCGGGCGAGGCGTCTTGTAGATTTTTCTGAGAGCTGGCTGTACAGAGCGTTGACCGGCGTCGTGAAGGACTCTTGAAGTTCGGTGTATGAACTCCTCCAGGCTGGGGGTGAGGACGTAGTCGTGGACGGTTTTATTATTGATGAGTTAGTGGAGGTTTGAAATTTGTCTTATGTGATTCCAAGGTATCTGACTGTATGAGCCCAGGGTAGGGCATAGTCTTCCATTCTGAGCAGTTGCAGCTGTTTCCTTTGTTGGGAGAAGTTTATGGCGGAGCATTTCTTGGGGTTGAGCATCATCTTCCAGTCGTGGCACCAGGCTGTTGTCCTGTCTAGCTGTTCCTGGATATGTTCCCTTAGAAACAAGTGTTTTAAGGCAAACTTAACAGTGCTTTCATGCCCAATGTCCTGTCAGGGAGGTCGACCGGTTTCATAATATCTGTTGCCACACAAAGAAGCATGCAAATTTAATCGCTTAAAGTTATGCTTAAAGTTAGTTTTCCGGACCCCTCATGAGTGTGGTTTAGCCCTATTTTTATTTGACTACTCCCCGCTGATTGAAGCCACATCATCTATATTTATCTCCTGCAATAATTCCAGATTTCTGAAATTATCATACTCAAAGATGCTGAGAAATACAGTCGAATACTTAAAGTAGGTTCTACCGGTGAAGAGGAATAAACAGTAACTGATAAATTATTCGTAAGGACTGATTGATTCCCTTGACTTATAAATCGTGTATTATAAATCCAAAAGAACATACAGGAAATTTATAATTCAAGCTAAGTAAGCCGTTTGACATAAAAATATTAGAACAAAAGTTGTAGCATATTAAATACATATGGTTAACTTCTTATATTTAGTTATATCATTAAGTCATATCAAAATCTTGGTTATTAGCAACTTCGTTGAGGTGAAGAACGGTGGGTTTGAACTTGTAATAATTTTTCCAGACCCTGGCCGGGAATCGAACACGGGACCTCCGCTTTGCAGCGTAGCACGCTTACCGCTTTGCACAGAGGTGGCCTATGTTCAATTTTAGTTAGAAGAATTTTGATGTACATGTTAAGCATATAATTTTAGAAAAAAACTGATTTAGTTGCGGGTGTTTACACAATAATACAAATGACCGCTTAATGAAGCGGCAAACAAATAGATATTCTTCAAAAAAGTTGCAGAATTATTAATTATCTTTCATTTTTTTATAATGTTATTTTTGCTCCAAAACACACCTAAAGGCTTCAATTTTGAAGATGAAACTGATTTTTCGATTCAGATCAAAATGATTCGATTTATCTAAAATTTTCCCCAGTATGCCACTCAAGTATCTAGAAATAATTGAATATAAAGGAGATTTAATACAAATCGTTCCAGCTATTGTTTAGAAAATAGGATCTTTATATTTTAGCAATAGTGTAAAGTATGCATTTTTTTGAAGCTTTTCAATCAATCAAAAATTATAGAAGGATACCTTACTGTTTTAAATATATTAATCAATTTGATCCAGTGGCCTTTGTTGCAGAACGAATTTTGTTTATGTCATCAGCCGAAAGGCTGGTTTGAACCTCTAGAGGCTTTACTGAGGAGGAATGAGGTGGTTTACATTTGCCTTCCTCACTGAATAGAAAAGTATACTTATCAGCATGCCAGGCCCTCCGAAAAGCATCTACTTTCCACCCTGCAAATGACTCCACTTCATTCATCACAGGGTCTGGCTGCATAATGAAATTCATTGCTCTTAGAAGAGTTAACTCTGATTTGTGTCTTTTACACCTCTACCTCTTCTGTTCTTAAATGCTTCAGTTATATGATTTACTGATCATGTGATAAAAAACAGAACTATTTTTTGTAGCCCTGGAACTAACAGATCGAGCGCAAATGATTTAACATTCCATTTGCCAGTTATGGGCAAAACAGAACGAAAAATAAAAACATATTAACGGAAATTTTTCTAAAAATCACGGTTTTTGGCTTCAGGAGTAATCAAAGTTGAAAATTGTTCTTCTTAGTTGCTCTATCCGGTTTGTATGTCGGTAATAATCATTTCAATACAGACTTTGTCAACATATGCTAAGCAGAATTCTACCAAAATAACACTAAACATGAAGATATAAACTTGAAAATTCGGGTTATTAAATTTTTTCACAGTAGCAATACTTTTCTTCTAACCCTACTACAGAAAAAGAAAGAGAACGATAAGAAAATTAGTATAAATTTAATTGGTAGTATATTTTTCAATCAACACCAAAAATATTGGAAAAACAACAAATGGAATTCGATGAATTATATCGGTTATGTACAGTAAATTACCCAAAGGCATAATCTTATAACACGATTAGTGACACGTAGACTGTAAAGGTACATTTCAACCCACCTATACAGCACCCCTATATTTCCCTTTGCACCCTAAAGCATATATCACACATATTCTCTAGTTCACTCACATTTTGTTCGGCTGAATAAATTATACGTGTACATGAAACTGTGTTATAAATCTATTGCGCATGTCACTTTCTTTCTATTACTACAGTATTGCTATCCACACAAAACTTCACAACATGCATCACAAATTAGCGTAAATGTTATCCCCTTGATCAGGAATGCTTACTTAGATATCAACTAACACAAAAAATTACGCACCGATGCACAAAACGCATTTACAAATAAACAAACGTAAATAATATTGTATAAATTTTCTCATAAATGTATTTGTGTATCAACAAACATGGAGTTTTTTTATGTTGATCACCGTTGGAATCTCAAAAACTATAAAACTTATAAGGAACGTGAAATGGAGAAACTTTCCAACTTTTTACCCTACCTTAAGAATATATTAGCATTTTTGAAATACTATTCGAGAAACCAACACTATCTGACATTAAATTAGTATCTTTACCCGCTTAGAAAGTTCCATAAAGTTTTAAGTCGAAGGGATGTGTACTAAACGTTTTTACTATTTCTCTTGCCTATAAGAATATTATAGGAAGGAAAGTATTGTTTTCATTTTGATTTTTCAAAATTGAGTTTTCAGCGGAAATACACGTTTTCAGCCCCCCTGAACCCGAAAAAACATGTTTTCAGCTATTGGTCTGTGTATGTGTGTCTGTGAACAAAATATCTCAAAAATGAAAAATCGTACAAAGTTGAAACTTGAAACCTAAATTAAATACCACTAGAGGACCCGACACAAAAGATTTCATCAAAATCGGTCAACCGGAAGTAGTAGTTTATTCGTGTAATTATTCAATTTTTTTGTGATTTTCTTGAAAACGGCTCCTACGACTTTTTTTGAAAACACAATTACTAGATTTTCATTAAAAAAATTAATTACCGGTTCTAAGCGTTACACAAAGAAATGTTTGGGTTAAAAGTTGTAGGTTTTTAAATTCTTATTAAATATTCATATTAAAGCCACAATCTTAAAAAACCATTTTTTTCTACGAAAATACAGCCTTCCCAAGAATTTCAGCAGACATGGAGCCTACCCTATCTCGTAGAATATAGAAAACGTAGTAAATGAGGCAATTCTTAAAAAAATTCGTAGGAGCCATTTTTGAGAAAATAGAAAAAAATGACGCAAATCGACTACTGCTTCCGGTTGACCGATTTTTATCAAAATGTTCGTGTCGGGTCCTATAATAGTCCCTAACTTAAGTTCCAAGTTTTAACTTCGTACGATGTTCCGTTCTTGAAATATATTGTTCACACAGTCACAGACACCAAACGTAATCAAATGTAATTTTATGGTTGGTAAATGTGTTTTTATAATCAAACATGTTTTATGGATTCAGGGGGTCTGAAAACATGTAGATCCGGTGAAAACTCGATTTCGAAAAATCAACATGAAAACAATACTTTCCTTTCTATAAATTCATATAGCAAGAGAAAGTAAACATTAATTTCTAAGGTTTGTGCCCTGTTTAAGTTTGATTTTTTCGCTGAACCATAGATCGTAGCTACATAAATCCACAATGGACAAAATTAGGTAGTTGTAACAAATACCCAAAAGCAACAAATATTATTTTGTATCTTCAAAAAACGTTATTACTCCCAAAATCAGGATTATTCTTCTTGAGTTGCTGACTCTATCAATAAAGATTAGTAACAACTCTGGTAAATCCCTTTATTGTAAAGCAGCTTCAAAAACGTGTGTGCATTCATGTTTGCCTAGTTTCTATTATTCATTAACCACTATCACCTCTTTCATTCCGGTCTGTGAGTGCCCTGAAAATGTCTTGAGAGCAAAGTTGACTTTGTCCTCAAGAATAAGTCTACAAAGCTCATATTTATCACTCAAAACAAAAGACCAAGGTAGATAATCTATCTTTTTTGGTTATGTTCATTACCTGACGGTATAAAGCCATTGGTTTAAAAACATCATCATTGGTAACATACCCGGTTCACAAAATCCTGACCATCACGAAAATTGTCTCTAACATTCTTAAAATGATAGAAGTAAAATTTGGTAAAACCAATAAACCGGTTTATAATAATAGGTTTATAATAGGTTTAAGATAGAGGTTTATTTCGGTAAATGACTGAGAGAAGTATAATTTTGGATATTATAGTTTTTCATATTTTTCGAACAAAATATCTGATAAATGTAATTTTAATATTAAGGGTACCCGGAATGAAAGAAATTGAAAATTTTCACATTTCCGGTTTTTTGCATGTTATTAAAATTTAGAGTTTTCTGCATCCAACGATGTAAGTATAATTTGTTGGGGGTTTTGCAGTTTTTTTAAATTTAAAAATATGTTAAATCCTTACGTTATTTTTTAAATGTTACCATTACTTGCAAACATCTCTATTTTTTTTTTAGAATGGCAACAGATAAATACACAATTTTTTTTATTTTTTGGCGAATTTTTTGGCTTTAAAACTTGTCTTAAAGTTAGCACCAGACCACCTTTGAATATTATATATTAATTTCTGAACTTTAAAAAGTAAAATATTGAATTATTTAACGTATAATGTGTTTTCTTTTAGTTTTCTCTTGTTTTCCGTAAATAACAATTTTTGACGCATAAGGAACATTTTCTCAGCCAAGTAAGTGGATTTTAACGAAATTTTTGCACAGCCTTTCATACCTTAATTTCAATGTACTGAGTTAATATTACAATAAAATTATATGTTTAAATATTTATTTTTCACTTCAATAGGCAAAAAGTTATGATTTTTAAAAGTGGTAATTTAAAAAAAAGAAGTCTTATCTTCCTGAGAATATATCAGGATGGTACTAACTCAGTAGGTGTAAAATAGCCTTAAAAGTAACCGCAAGAAAATTGGATAGGATAAAGCTAACAGTTTTTGAGAAAATGTTCCTTACATTAACATTACGGAGATAGGCATTCCGGGTCCCCTTAAGATTTAAGGATAAGAATATGATAGAGGATTTAAGAATAAGATATGCAATTGAACCTTATTGGCATTTTATAGTGTTATAGATGTCCTCTGGTAAATAGGCTATCCAAATATTGAAATTAATGCGAAGCGACCATTTGCTGGTGAGTTGCACGAATGTGGTAAGGATTCATACCAGCGTACACTACTATGTTGTTTTGTTGTTACTTTTGTAAAGTGTTTAGAAAATTCAAGTTTTTTACGAGAAAGCAAGTTTTCATGCTAATAGAAAGTTAAGATAAGTTATTCTAAACATTTTTTTTGTTATATAGTACTACAAGTTGTTTTAATAAGCATTCTTACCACTAAAAATTATGTGATTCCCATTTCAATTAACGTCCCTTGGTAAGTATACTTATCAGGGCTTAACAAAAAAAAGAAGAAATATCTTACTGTTATGGCAATAGAAATACATTATTCAAGTCCTTGTAAAGCAAAATTTAATATTTCACAACATATATATTTTTTCCCGTAGTACTGCCCTGTTGTTGTAAAGGTCATCAGCCGAAAGGCTGGTTTAAACCTGTAAAGGTTTTACTAAGTAAAATGAGGAGTGAGATGGTTTACCATTGCCTTCCTCACCGAGTGGAAAAGTACACTTATCAGCATGCCGGGCCCTCTGAAAAGCATATATTTTCCACTCTGCAAATTACACCTTCACTTCATTCACCACAGGGTCTGGCTGTATCATGAAATTCATTACTTTCAGAGGAGACAACTCTGATTAGTGTCTTTTGCACCTCCACCTCTTCTGTTCTTAAATGATTCAGTCATTTAATTGGCTGACCATGTGTTAAGAAACAGAACTATTTATTTTAGCCCTGCAACGAACAGATTGAGTATAAAAAAATTTGACACTCCACCTGTCTGTTATGGGCAGAGTACTGCCCTATAAAGGGTTAAAGAAACAAAAGTTTTCAAATCACCTGATTGAAAAACGTTAGATACACACTAACAAGATATACACTAACGTTAGATATACACAAAACATTTGTTGTTATTGGCAGAACAGCTCTGAGAAATTGAGTTCATTTTCAGTTCAAACTGAATCAGATCGATACACTTGTATCTTTCCACACGTAAAATTAATATTTTTAGCTTACAAAACCATTTTACAAAATCAAATTTAGAGGTTTACATCAATAGATGTTTATACACAGACATATAAATACTGTATTAAAATGTATATAAAATACAGTAAATTGTTATTAGAATTTTTGTATTTTCTAGCAACAATTAATCACTTAACTTCAGCTTTATTAGAAACATATAATTTAAGAATGCCCATAACAGACAGGTCGAGTGTTAATTTATTTACACTCAATCTGTTCGTTGCAGAGCTAAAATCAATAGTTCTGTTTCTTATCACATGGTCAGCCAATTAAATGACTGAATCATTTAAGAACAGAAGAGGTAGAGGTGTAAAAGACACTAATCAGAGCTATCTCCTCTGAAAGTAATGAATTTTGTTATACAGCCACACCCTGTGGTGAATGAAGTGAAGGTGTCATTTGCAGAGTGGTAAATATGTGCTTTTCAGAGGGTCTGGCATGCTGATAAGCGTAATTTTTCACTCAGTGAGGAAGGCAATGGTAAACCACCTCACTCCTCGTTTTACTTAGTAAAACCTCTAGAGGTTCAAACCAGCCTTTCGGTTGATGACCTAAACAACAACATAATTTAAGAAAGAGTATAAAACTCTTAATATTCTAAAAAACTAAGTATATAGCAAATTATTATTTATATTAAAAAATAATCATTACAACATACCTACATATAAACATGTGAAATATTAATTTAATTTTTTTATCTCTAATGTGTGTACATTTCAATCTGTTCAAATCAGAGCAATGAAAAACAGCTTACTGACTACAAACATTGACTTAAAGTTAGGAAAAATTTCTTAAAACATTATGTTTGGAGTGCAGCATTAGACGGGAGTGAAACGTGGGTGATAGGGGCTGTAGAAAGGAAGAGGATAGAAGCTTTGGAAATGTGGTGTTATACGAAAATGTTAAAGGTTAGGTGGGTGGACATAATAAGTAATTTAGAGGTTCTTAGGCGAGTGGATGAAAAAAGAAGTAGGCTATATGGAAGCATCTTTCCAGAAGAAGAGATAGGCTAGTGGGGCATATCTTGTTCTCTTAAGTTCAGTTCTTTCATTTCATTCAGTGATTCTTTATGCCTTGCGTATTGGGTCTGGTATTTGGACTTCAACGTGTTAAACTAATTTATAGAGAAGTCTGTTAGGTGCCATTCTGAGGATGTGACCAAAGAAGGACACCCGTTTCTTTCTCATTACGACTGTGATGGGTTCTATATCTTTATAAACTTGGTCGTACGGTAGTAGTCTGAATTTGTTGTTGACTTTGTGTTTTTTACCAATGCATGTTCTGAGAATTCTACGTTCTATTTTTCTGCAGGATTCTTTGATTCCTTGACCATCAATCTAGGCAATGGTTTCACTTCTGTACAGAATTTGTGTTCTTAAAGTGGTCTTGTAGTGCTTGATTTTTGTGTTGACCAATAGTGATTTTTTGTTTTAGGTATTTCGGGTGAGTTTCTATCCAATTTTCAGTTTTTTCAGCTGTCGTTCCAGCAGATTGTTTCTAGAAGTCTGTGATGGATGTGTTCTCCCAAATATTTAAATGTATTTACTGTATAACCTATAACTGGTTTGCTGTACGGAAATAACTATCTAACAAATTATACTATACAATATCTTTATGTCTTTATGTAAAATATATGTAAATAAATTATTTTTCATGTAAGTTAGATAAATTTCTTTACAATCTTTATAATAAATAAATTAGGTTATTTATTACCTACTAATTAACAATAATTTAGTATATCCACGTTAAAATTCCATTAACACATTAAGAATTATTAATTGAAAATTTCAATCGAAAAGGAACTTAATTTATATCATAACCTAAAAAAAATATTCCTTTTAAAAAATATCTATGAAAGGAAAACCAACAAACAAAAAAAATCCTTATTTCAGGGCGTGTTGAAGAACAACCTGGGTTTAAGAGAGGATTAGCGTGTTGAGTAACCATTTATTAAACAGCTTTTGGACAGCTAGCCATGCTGTTTTACCAAAATCAGCCTTTTTCCCATTCTACCACATTACGTCTTTTAACTAAAGAAAACTGCACAAAACAAAATAACAATGAAATGTGCACGCTATTATCATCGCATTTAGATAAAATTCTATTCCTCTACACTAAATAAAAGGTACTTAAATAGAATGGGCAAAACAAATAAAATTATAAAGTACTTCTATAGAAACAAACAGAAATGTGAATGAAGATTTTGCCAAAAAATCATACTTCATTTTATAAACTTAAAATTAAATTCAGATTTTAGAAAAAATTAAAATACTTTATTCACCCATTACAAATTATTTAATTTCCCGATCACATAAACAGCTGGAATTTGGTACACTTTCTGCAAGAGTTCAATAAAAAAACACTAGAGTAATTTAATTTAAATCGCTTGCATCTAAAGGGTAAAACGTGGTAACAACCAAAAAGCAATAAATATGATCCAGAGATTCAGAGATCCAGTTATAAAACAACGCTCATATTCAAATAATGATAGTAATTTTTTTCAGCCAATGAAGTTGCATTGTATAACCAATTTAATTTTGTATAATTGTGCCTAGTTACCGGGTGGCCCATATGTCAGTTCCCCCACATAGCGGAGAAGTAAAAATGAAGGGGTTACAAGTTACAAGGCTCTACAAGATACGATAAACGCCATGGCAGTTGAAATTTTTGGAGTATGATCTTAATAAACATTCTAGAGCAAAAGTGTGTATGATTAAAGTCGTAGAACATTAAAAATCATATAACTTCATATTATATAGTTTACAATATATTATATATATTTCTTCATACATATATTTCAAACATATTTTTCTATAAAGCTTAGGTGAGTGTCAATTAGTAGTTTTTGTATTTTCTTCATCAAAATCAGTAAAAACATGAGATTTTTAAATATTGCGGCCCAAGTATAGTATATTTGACGACAAAAATTTATGAAATCAAAGTTATAGGAAATAAAAACATTTACAACTTTTATTTTAAGCGTATTTTTCAACCCTGTTATTTTTTTACGTCATCAGCCGAAAGGCTGGTTTGAACCTTTAGAGGTTTTACTAAGTAAAACGAAAAATGAGGTGGTTTACCATGGCCTTCCTCACTGAGTGGAAAAGTACGCTTATCAGCATGCCGGGCCCTCTGAAAAGCATATATTTCGCACTCTGCAAATGACACCTTCACTTAATTCACCACAGGATCTAGCTGTATAATTAAATTCATTACTTTCAGAGGAGATAACTTTGATTAGTATCTTTTACACCTCTACCTCTTCTGTTCTAATGATTCAGTAATTTAATAGGCTGACTATGTGATAAGAAAAAGAACTATTGATTTTAGCCCTGCAACGAATAGATTGAGTGCAAACAATTTGACACTCCACCTGTCTTTTCAACCCTATAATATCCTCATTACCCTGTTATCATACCTAAGGCAATACCTAATTTTTCCTAATTTAGCGTCAATTAGTGATTTCCCGTATTTTTAATTCGAAAGAGGCTAATTCTCACTCACGATTAAAATAAGGTTATGTCTTTCTTTTTCCATTGTTTACTAATGATTAATATAATATTTACATTGGCAAGAGAAAGACGTGAGAGTGTTTCGCACGTGATTTTTAAATTTTAAAAAGTTTCTCTATCGGGAGGTTTCTTCATACATTAACAAAATCTGGTTATTATTCTCTTTGAGAATATATTGTAGATGAAGCTGCAATGAAACAAAAACGAATTACTCTTCATAAGTTATTTTTATGTCAGAATATCTGCTACATTATAATTATTCAATCTTCCTATATTTAATATTCCATATATATTCCAATCCAATTATAATGATATCATGAATAGTTAAAATAAATTGAAGTAGGATTTCATTACATTGAAACATAAAATTCCCAAAGATATAAAAAAGAAACTTTTTTATTTGTTTTACATTTTAATAGAAATAAGAAAAATTTCAGTGCCTGTTAAATAATTAGAGGATGTTAAAGGACATATAAGATTACTAATTTATTCAAAAGATAATGACACAATTATTTTCAAACTGTTAAAAAAATTACACAATCAGAAGTTATTGCATTTGTTCAGATGATGGAAAAAATAAGTTAATGAGATGGGAAATTGAAATTTCAGCGTGAAATGGAGCTTAGAAAAGAGAAAATAAAATACTGAGGGAGAAAGGATAGGTAAAGTGAATGAAGTTACGGATAGAATTTCAGGAGAAACATGTTGCACCTGAGACTTTCATTCCTTAGTCGCCAGTTGGCTATATATTTTGTTCACAATATAACGCAATCTCTTTAAAATATTCCTTTCTATTGTATTTTCTTTTAGTATATTTAGATAAACTATGTTTTCTTTATTCATCCCTATTTTAATATATGTATAAAAAAAGAAAAATGTTAAATTATAGTCTTTAAGTTACTTTAAATTTATATGCATATCTTTTAAGAACCTTACTGTGACTTTAGTTTTAATTTTGTATCCGATTTTGCAATGTCATAAACCACCTAAAGGTTTTTTTTTGGGGGGGAGCTCCCAAACTCCCCTAAACCCCGCCGTTTCCACTCAGTACTATGGCTTGTCGCAAGGATGCGAGGTGGTACAGTAAAACAGCAATAGACTATCGCTTCAGTATACTGCACCATTATAACTTAACATAGGTAGTCATTCTTTCTTCACTAGAAAACAGTCAACCGCCCAGCCCAACATACACCACATAGACAGGAATAACATAAAAATACATAAAACAACATAAAGAACACGCAATATACAGCCTTTTTTCACAGCATTCTGTAGTTTTTATTTAATTTTACCATCGCTGTGAAACAGATCAACCTTTCAATTTATTATATTTGCTGTACCTATACATATATTAATTGGAGCTATTTTACTTCTTGTGGCTCTATCAAACAGCCTGAAACTTCTTAAAACTGTGCAAGGCACCCTTAGAAAAATCTTCGAAATATCCGGAACATCAACATGAATACAGAATGTTGTAAATGTATAGAACGTCCATCACTCTACGCCGCGTGCTCACACTCTGAAGCCCGTAGAATGAGAGGGCATCCTCATAGCCATCAAATTTTCTCCCAGATCTACATTCCAACTTATGAATTAGTGTTTTCTGCACACTCTCCAGTTCCTTATCTGTGACGTCTCTTCTATAGTTCCATACCGTCAAACAATATTCGAGGACAGGACGCACAAGACTCTTATAAAGTCTTAGTACTGACTTTTCAAATTTGATATCACGTTTTGCTAATACAATTATCTGTACTCAATTTCATTTATTTAAGACAGATTTTTATGAGGTTTTTACAGATAAATCATAACTTTCCAATAAAATATAGATGAACAAATATTTCTCCAAAGAATAGAGAATTTTAAATTTCTTTAAACGTTTGTTAAGTGCAGTTTTGCTGTAAAATTCACTACGCAGATGTGATTTTGGAAAAACAGATTTTGATGTAGTTTTAAAAATTACGTTGAACAGGTGAATGGAGGAGGAAATATTCCACACAAAATCTATACTGAATTCACCGAGTTTAGAGACAAGCATCAACAAATACACACGTTGTTCACGTGATATTTGTACTGCCGTTTGCCTAACTGACGCCGGCGGCTATTGGATAATGAACCGCGCTTACCTAAAAATAATTCCTTTCTTCCCTTCTAAGAATATAACAAATTTTCATGATCTATGAAATCTATGATATATTTTCATTAAAAATAACTCGCACTCTATATAAAGCTAGGGATAATGCAACGAAGACTGGTGTTAGAAGAATTTATAATGGCCAGGTTATGCGTTCAATCAACGTGATCCATTTGTTTAATGCGTGTCTCCAGACTCGGTGAATAGACTATAGTAAGCCTACTTTATTCATCAGTGTCTTTTGTTTATGTATTTTTTGTGTTCGACTGTTATGCACATTAATCTGACGTCCCTACCAGATGTAGAAGGGTGATAGAGCTCTTGCATTGTAATATTATTTATTAGGGTTTTTACAGTTTTCACTAAAGTAGAGTTTTTTAGTAGAGTTATAGTAGTAGTTTTCACTATAGTAGAGTGCCAACTCTACTCTACGGCAGTGAAACTTGGGTGCTATCAAGGCGAGAGGAGAGTAGATTGCAAGTATCTGCAATGAAATTTCTTCGACATACATAAATGGGTGTAGTAGAGAAGATCGTTACAGGAATACCGAGATAAGAAAAGAACTCAACATCTTTTCTATAAACAACAAGGTATCCCACAACAGAATGCGGTGGTTAGAGCATGTAAACAGAATGCTGGAGGATAGGATACCGAAGCAGACACTGGGCTTTAAGCCAGAGGGCAGGAGAGAACGAGGACGCCCGAGAAAGAGATGGGCAGATTTGAGAGGTTTGGTGTTCCGAACCTCTTGCCCAAACCTCTCTGCCTTGAAAGGCAGAAAAAGAAGACAGTTTTCACGGCTTTTCCTCTCCTAATCGGTTCTTCCACTTCACTTTTGTTCAAATTTTTCTTATCAAAATCTCTTTTGTTTCACAGTTTGCTCTAACTCATCTCTGAATAATCTTCTGGGCCTACTCCTGTTACATTTCCCTTTACGACTTCACTCTGTCACTAGAGCAACCAATCTGTTTACTGCGGCTTTTCTAACATGCCCATACTATGTGAGTAGTTTCTTAAAATTTATTTGAAAATATTTTTCTCTACTGACATTCTTATCTTTGTTTTCTCATTTTAAAATCGCTCCTTCCCTGAACCTTCTCGAGCATCCATGTTAGTGATTGTTCTTTTATTTTGGTAGTTTTTATTACTGACCCGATTCTCGACACCATACGTCAGACTAATCTTGATGATCGTGTCAAAAATTATTTTCTTAATGGTGATGTGTATTCTATTCCATTGAGTTATCTAACACCCGGTTTTTTGACCGAATTTTCTTTGTACTTCCTCAGTGATAGTTTTTTCTGTAAAATATTTTCACAGAACGAGCACAATTTCTGGGGTTCATGTACAAATGATTCCAGAAATTCCTCGTGGATTTTTTTAAAGCCCGAAGAGAGAGGGATAAAATGTAAAACGCATTTTCTTCAAGGAAGAGTAAAATGTCATTAAGAGCCATAAAAAGTTTCTTTAGTACGATAAAAATACAGATTTCAAATACAACTTCGTAAGAAAATATAAATAAAACGTTTTACTATAAGAAATACAGATCGAGCCAACTAGCACGGCGTCCCCAAATCGCATGCGCACTAGTAACTTCTCCCTCCATTGTTGCTTCAATTGTTTCTAATTAGTAGTCAGGTTTAGTCGCAGTTCTGTCTGTAAGAGTGTGTTGAGATGTTCTACAAAAGAATAAACTACAGATTAGGGTAGTACGGGGAATATGTAGTAGGGGTACGATTCACCCTCTCGCAGTTTTCTCCCTACATACTTGGGTACACAGCGCAATCGTGCGAAAGTTAAAAGATACAACTTAGTAACCAATGTTTTAGCCTGTAAAACGCACGGAAATTTAAAATAACTTGAAATTGTTTAATTGACATTTAGCGATTTCACTTCAGCACCCTGTTTTACTGTTACTATAGGAGACAAAAATTATTGATTCTAGCCTTACTTTTTTGAAATAAACATAAATGTGCGTGCGTGAGTGGTTGAGCAATTAATTAGCATGATAGTCATGTAAAACAAACTGTGAGAAATTAGTGACGTAGAAATTTCCGGACATGTAACTCCCTTTGCTAATTCGTAATCGAGTATTTTCCTCCTTTTCAATTTCCCCTTTTTCCACTTCTTTACATTTCTACATAAACGGTTTCTCTTTCAATTCATGACGTCATTGGTAAACACATTTAAATAATTGTGATGTGCTTGTAGGTTGATTTCAATTTTATATGTAATTTGAAATTTGTTGGATGTGCTCATTTTCTTACTATGTAAAATAAATTTAAAAAAAAAATGTTCCCTGTATAATGAAATTAAAATATTTTCATTTTGTTATAAAAAATAATATTGAACAATATTATAAAACTATTATTACTTGGTTGGTAAAACCAGTGACGCATAACTCCCTGTATAACAATCGATGTTCCATTTTTGTGTTAAAATCATTCGAAACCAATTCGAAACAAAATTGCGGTTATTTTTGTGATCACTACATTTGCGACTGATACACAATTAAAATGTTTATTTTTAAACGCTTAAAATGAATTTTAATATTTTAATAAAAATTGACCAAGCTATTTTTTTAAATCAGTAAATTTATTAATTTTTAACAATATCATAAACAATTAAATTAATAAAAAAAATTATTAGAAATAAATAATAAGTAAAAATTAATAAGGTACAGTATGATAATTATAAGTATCAAACAAATACTTAGTTTAAGAAAATAAGAATAAATTTATCTTTTACAAATAAAAATAATAATTTAAATCACAATTAATTAAACCTAATTTAATTTAAATTTAAATTAAACCTCTTTATAAAAACATTTAGTAAGAACACCAAATGAGAAACGTTTTTTGCCATGTTCATCACATTGTCAGCTAAATACAATATTAAAATTACACATTTTTTCAGATATTAACATCCTTCGTAAATATCAAATAATTTATTTAATTCAATTTATTTTTGTGTAATTTTAAATATCGATATGCTCATTTTTCCTGGTTTAGCACTAATGTTAAGTTATGAAAAATTATAGAAAATATCCACCGTTTAAATTTTTGTAATAAAATTGTTTTGTTCTGGTAGTTTTTTTATATTTTTATTTGTTGTTGTTTAGGTCATCAGCCTAAACCTTTATCAGGCTGGTTTGAACCTTTAAAAGTTTTATTAAGTAAAACGAAGAACGAGGTGGTTTACCATTGCCTTTCTCACTGAGTAGAAAAGTATACTTATCAGCATGCCAGATCCTCTAAAAAGCACCTACTTTCCACCCTGAAAATGACACCTTCACTTCATTCACCACAGAGTCTGGCTGTATAATGAAATTCATTACTCTCAGATGAGATAAATCTGAGTAGTGTCTTTTTCACCTCTACCTCTTCTGTTCTTACATGTTTCAGTCCTATGATTGGCTGACCATGTGATAAGAAACAGAACTAATTTTTGTAGCCCTGGAGTTACCAGATCGATTGCAAATAATTTAACACTCCAATGTAACGGGAAAATTTTCATTTACAAAAAATTAAATTTTAATAAATAACGAATAAACTTTTTATAAATCTCTAAAATATTTAAGTAAATTTTAAACCTTTATTAGGTATGATTATAATAAAAAGGATTGACTAAAAACATATTCTATTGGCGTACATATCAATTCCAGATAAAATTAGGTCACTCAACACTAAACCAAGTTGTAAAATTATTACTTACATCAACAAACGGTAACAACGTGTAAGAAAAGTTGAAGAACTTCCACTGAAGAAAACTACGTCAATATTACTGTCCAACTTTACAAACTCAATAAATTTTATAAAAATAAAATAAATCATACGAGTAGTATATGACATAAAATCCTTTTTTGAAATATGAAGGAAATTTGAAAAAATACTAGACAAAGAAAAATGACGACACAGTCAATGATAAAAATAACATAAAAACGCACGAAAGCAACCAAACGAAATAAGGGTATCCCTAGAAACACGTCAGTGACAAGAACTACATTGTGAACCTACTATCGGTTTTATAATCATAGACACCCGAGTTTGAACCCTTGCATCTCTAAAACTGTAAGTCGGATTTTAACATACTTTACATCAAAATTCAGCTCATTTTATTCTGGATTGACCTGTAGTAGTCCTATATTTTTACTTTCTCTTGCCTATATGAATATATAGGAAGGAAAGTATTGTTTTCATGTCGATTTTTCGAAATCGAGTTTTCACCGGATCTATACGTTTTCAGACCCCTGAACCCAAAAAACATGTTTTTAGCGATTGGTCTGTGTGTGTGTGTCTGTGTGTGTGTGTGTGTGTGTGTGTCTGTGTGTCTGTGTGTCTGTGTGTGAACAGAATATCTCAAGAACGGAACATCGTACGAACTTGAAACTTGAAACTTAAGTTACATACCACTACCGGACGCGACACGAACATTTTCATCAAAATCGGTCAACCGGAAGTAGTAGTTTATTCGAATAATTTTTCAGTTTTTTGCGATTTTCTCAAAAACTGGTCCTACGATTTTTTTTAAAATCGCCTATTTTACTCAATTTTTTATTCTCTACAAGATAGGGTAGGCGCCATGTTTGCTGAAATTCTCGGTGAGGCTGTTTTCACGTAAAAACGTTGTTTTTTTAAGATTACGGCTTTAATATAAATTTTAGCGCAAAAACTTATATATTAAAAGTTGTAGAGAATTTAAAAACCTACAACTTTTATTTCAAACATTTTTTTGTATAACGCTTAGTTTAGCGGTAATTTGCGATTTTCTGTTTTTTTTCTCACGAAAACGTGAGAAAAATCGATTTTTTTAATATTTCAGCCTTAGTATGCATTTTACGACAAAAGTGTATATAATTAAATTTATAGAAAATTAAAAGATCTACAACTTTTATTTAAAGCATTTTTCTCTACAGAGCCTAGTTTAGAGAGAAAGAGTGATTTTCCGTATTTCTAAGCCAAACTGAGGTTGATTTTCATTTTGCGTCTTTCACTCATGATTAAAATTAGGTTATGTTTGTTGAGGTTAGTTTTTTGTTTATTTCTTATGTTTTATTACTAATGTTAGGTTTATTGTTAATTATTTGCACTGGCAAGAGAAAGTTGTGTGAGTGTTTCACACCAGATTTTTAATGTTGTTTTGAATATTGCCATATTAAGGTTGAAAGACAAAAAGACCCGGTTTTTTACGTCAAAAAAGTGTGTATGTGTGTGAACAGAATATCTTAAGAACGGAACCTCGTACGAAGTTGAAACTTGAAACTTAAGTAAGGTACTACTACCGGACTCGACACAAACATTTTCATCAAAATTGGTTAACCGGAAGTAGTAGTTTTTTGGCTAATTTTTCAATTTTTGCGATTTTCTCAAAAACAGTTCTTACGATTTTTTAAAAAAATAGCCTTATTTACTAAATTTTTTAAGCTCTACAAGATAAGGTAGGTGCCAGATCTGCTGAAATTCTTGGGGAGGTTGTGCTAACGTGAAAAAACTGGTTTTTTAAAACTTGCGGCCTTAATATGTATTTTAGGGGAAAAGTAAATACCAAAAAAGTTGTAGTAAATTTAAAAACCTACAATTTTTATTTCAAAAATGTCTTTCTATAACGCTTAGTTTAGCGGTAATTAGTGACTTTCGGTTATATTTTATGAAAATCTGTAAAAAATGACTGTTTTAAAATTTCAGCCTGTTTTTACGAAAAAAGTGTGTACGCAAATTTATAGGAAATTACAAAATCTACAACATTTATTTCAAGTATTTTTCGCTACAAAACCTAGTTTGGTGTCAAAAAGTGATGTTCCGTAGTATTAAGCCAAACTAAGGTTGGTTTTCATTTTGCATCATTCACTAATGATTAAATTAATGTTTTGTTTTTGAGGTTAGTTTATTTGTTTACCTATTTCTAATGTTTTATTACTAACGTTAGTTTATATAGTTCATTATTTGCATTGACAAGAGAAAGTCGTGTGAAGGTTTCACATCGGATTTTTTAACTCGTTTTTAAATTAATGATAACCTTAGAAGTTGATAGGACTTAAAATTCCAACGGAACATACGTAGTTATATTATTTATCAAATAAACATAAATAAAAACGTTACAGACAGAATTCAAGAAACTACGATAAATTTATCTTAAAAATTACCAGAACGTAAAACGCATTCAAATCCTTAAAGATTTTTACCTCTTAAAATATAACAGCTAATGAGATCGAAAAGGAATAACCCATTAAGCAGTTCTCAATGTATATCATGCTGTTATGTAAAATTCCGCATTGAATTTACCAGAAAGATAAATTGATGAAAGAAGGTCCTTTGATACACTATGCTTATACGGAAGAACGAAATTTAAACATAATAACGATAAAAAACAAACAAAATTTACAGCCAAATTGATTCAGATACCAGAAATTTCTCTTGAATCACAGGTGCAGATAAACAGCGATTAATGGTAATTGATTGATAGTAATCAATATGTATCAATTAGTAATGATAGCTAATCAATTGAACGTCGGTTTTGCAACTGACAGAAATTACTAATTTAAAACGTGAAACTGAAATACGCTACCGTTTATCAAATTACGCAAAAAATATGATTTTTTTTCTTCTGTTAATAAATATTTTTGAATTTTCAAGTTCCTTTAAAATGTAGGCCTATCCTTGGAAATTATTTTTCAGTCTGTGAAAAATATCATACAATAGATCAGACGGTTAATTAAAAAAACTATCTGGTGAGCACATTACATTTTAGAAATAATTCGGGTACTAAATAATATAATAGATTTTTATTAAATTCGTTGATTTTCCTTCTTGTCATATTAATTGAATATAGTTATTTCACTGAAAATGCACTATTTGATTTCTTCTTCGTCTGCCATTCATGGATTACGCATTTCTGTCTGTTCCGAACCTCTCAATCAGCCGATCTCTTTCTCGGGCGTCCCCGTTCTCTCTTTCCCTCCGGTTTATAGCATAGAGTTTGTTTAGGTATCCTATCTTCACTTATTCTACTCACATGCTCTAACCACTGCATTCTGTTCATATACCCTGTCATTATGCCCATGACGGACAGGTGGAATGTCAAATTATTTACACTCAATCTGTTCGTTGCAGGGCTAAAATAAATAGTTCTGTTTCTTATCACATGGTCAGCCAATTAAATGACTGAATCATTTAAGAACAGAAGAGGTAGAGGTGCAAAAGACACTAATCAGAGTTATCTCCTCTGAAAGTAATGAATTTCATTATACAGCCAGACCCTGTGGTGAATGAAGTGAAGGTGTCGTTTGCAGAGTGGAAAATATGTGTTTTTCAGAGGGCCCGGCATGCTGATAAGCGTACTTTTCCACTCAGTGAGGAAGGCAACGGTAAACCACCTCATTCCTCGTTTTACTTAGTAAAACCTCTACAGGTTCAAACCAGCCTTTTGGCTGATGACCTAAACAACAACAAACCCTGTCATTAATAGAGAAGATGTTCAGTTCTTTCCTTATCTCGGTATTCCAGAAACGATCTTCTCTACTACACCCATATGTATGTCGAAGAAATTTCATTTCAGATGCAATCTACTCTTCTCCCGCTTTAATAGCACCCACATTTCACTGCCATAGAGTAGGATCGGCGCTGCTATTGTTTTATAGAATCTGAATCTCTCTTTTGCTGGCCCATTTGATTTTAGGGTGTAAAATTAACTAATAAGATAAGTAAGTAGGAAAAGATGGTAAACGTGATATAAAATAGAGTGGTTTTATAAAAAAACCTCAAAAATTCTTGCTCTCTCTTACAATTACTGTATTACCGTTTAGCCTAGAACAAATCAACCTCCTTCAGTATATTTTCTTTCTTTATTCAGTTCGTTATCAGAGGTTTTATTACTTACAACCCGAAAATTTTCAAATTTCATTATTTTATAGTTTAATTTTCCTACCTTCATTTCTCCGAACCTTATGTTCAATCGTTTCAAATATAATGTTTCCATTTTCACGAATATAGTTTATTTTCTTCTTAATTTATCTCAAAAAGTCGAAATTCTTTTGTTTTTTAACATCTCCTTATTACTTCTAGATCTTCACTTTCTCCTGTGTTCCTAGACCCCAAGTTGAAAATTTTTTGAAAGTTTCTCGTAATTTTAGTTCTATTTTCTAGTAAAAATTTTATTTTATATATTTTCTATTTTAAGTATATATTTACATTACAAAAAATCTGATAGGGAAAAAATTACAATTTGTTATCAAAAAAGTTGTAAATAAAAAAGTTGTATTTCTAAAAAAATTAACGGAAACGTAGAGCAAGGAAGAAGAATAACACGGAAAGAAGAAATTACAAATATCAACAACAATAAAAATAATACAATAACAATAAAAAGATTAAGAAATTCTTTAATTTTCTTAATCAATTATTGTCATTCAATCAAACCAATTCGAGAAATAAAAATTAAATTAATCTAAATTGAATTACTGTATTTAGTAGGTCTATTGCATAATATTGTATTTTAAAATAGAAATTTGTATTCATAAAGATAATAGCAGAGAAGTGAGAATTACAGTCATTAAAATAAAACGGTAATCAATAATGTTTTTCCATTCATTTCTTTAATGGGATAGCGATTGAACGTTTGTAAATTATTCATGATTTCCCTTGATGGCGCGAATAAATAATAATACTATGCTAGGTGTAACTACCACCTAGATATGATTATTTTACTAAACGGTTATTTTCATCTCAATTCTCAAGATATTTACTACAATTTCAAACTGATAGGCTATTTATATGGATGCTTCTTCATTTTTCTCATTGATAAAAGAAAAGTCTGCCCACAACAGACAGGTGGAGTGTCAAATTATTTACACTCAATGTGTTCGTTGCAAGGCTAAAATAAATAGTTCTGTTTCTTATCATATGGTCAGCCAATTAAATGACTCAATCATTTAAGAACATAAGAATTAGAGGTGTAAAAGACACTAATCAGAGTTATCTCCTCTTAAAGTAATGAATTTCATTTTACAGCCAGACCCTGTGGTGAATAAACTGAAGGTGTCATCTGCAGAATAGAAAATATGTGCTTTTGAGAGGGCCCGGGATACTGATAAGCGTACTTTTCCACTCAGTGAGGAAGGCAATTGTAAACCACCTCATTTAATTAGTAAAACCTCTAGAGGTTCAAACCAGCCTTTCGGCTGATAACCTTAACAACTACAACAACAAAAGAAAACTCTCAGACAATATTTTGAGGCAACTATAATCACAAAATTTGATGAATTTCTGATATTTAATAATATCAATTTCCGCTTTAAGTTTTCACTCCAAAAAATCATTATTCAAACTAAAAATGAGAGTACCGTATTTATTCGAGTAACCCCCCACTTTTTTGCGGATAAGAGAATAAAAAAAAATAAGGTGCGGGTCTTACTCGAACCATGCAACCATCTCGAACGTGGTAATTTATTCCGTGTTTTTAGTACCATTTTATGTAGAAGTAGGTACTGAAAGGTTTCATAGAACTAAATTTAAGATAGCAGTGGGGGAAACGTAACGATGTATGCATTAAAACAACAGTACTAAATGGATGGCTTAAGAAAATTACGTTTTTACAGCTACATTAAGAATCAAATGACCAGATGTTTACCAGATTTATGTTTGGATAAAAGATGCTTCGAACGGAATTTCCGACGAATTAGTGCAGAAGAGTTTTAATAAATCCGGAATATCTAACGAACTCGATGGTAGCAAAGATGATCACCTTTGGTAGAGCGACGTGGAGGCCAACTCTTCTACCGAAGATGACAGTGATGGAAGTCAGGAATAACATGTAATAAGTACTAAACACTCATTTCCTACAATTTGAATAAAAAAGCTAATCAATACAAAGTTATCATACTAAAATAGGTATCTGTAGGCCTATATATCTATAATTTTAGAGTGCTTGGATGGGTTGGTACTGTGATAAGTATGACAATAACTTCAAACGGCCATCATAGTAACCGCTTTTTTAGGAAAGTACTGTTTTTGAAATCGAGTTTTTACCTGATCTACACGTTTTCGGAGCCCCTGAACCCAAAAAATATGCTTTTAGCGGTCCGTGTGTGTATATGTGTGTGCACGCGCGTGAGCGTGCGTGACTTAAGTTAGATACTACTACCGGACCCGACATAAACATTTTCATCAAAATCGGTACTACCGGAAGTAGCAGTTTATTCATGACATTTTTCACTTTTTTGCGATTTTCTCAAAACCGGCTCCTATTCTTTTTAAAAATTTGATTCTTTTTAAAAATCGCCTCGTTTACTAAATTTTTTTATGCTTTACAAGATAAGGTAGGCGCCATGTCTGCTGAAATTCTTGGGGAGGCTGTTTTAACGTAAAAAAATTGTTTTTTTTTTAAGATTTCGACTTGAATATTCATTTTAGCGCAAAATTGTATAGACTACTATAAAAGTTGTAGAGAATTAAAAACCCTACAACTTTTATTTCAAACTTTTTTTTCTACAAAGCTTAGTTTAGCGGTAAATAGCGATTTTCTGTTTTTTTCTCACGAAAACGTGTAAAAAAGCGATTTTTTAAAGATTTCAGCCTTAGTACTTATGTATGCATTTTAAGAACAAAAACGTATTATAATCCAATTTATAGGGAATTAAACGATCTACAACTTTTTAGTAAGAGCATTTTTCTCTACAGAGCCTAGTTTAGCGTGAAAGAGTAAATTTCCGTATTTTTAAGCCAAACTGAGGTTGATTTTTATTTGCGTCTTTCACTCATGATTAAAATTAGGTTATGTTTTATGAGGTTACATTTTTTGTTTATTTCTAATGTTTTATTACTAATATTAGGTTATATTGTTTATTAATTGCATTAGCAAGAGAAAGTCGTGGGAATGTTTCAAACCAGATTTTTTTCAAATTGTAACAAAATAGCAAGATGTGAACAGGCCTTAAACGACCGGCATAAATGGTCTGTCAAAGGTTCAGGGTATGATTTACTGTTAAGATCCGGACTAAAGTAAGACAACCACAAATTTTTTTAAAATGTAATATAGGCTAGTCGCTAATAATATTGACATGATTTACCCAAAAAAATTAAAATAAATTTACACAAAACCATTTACAAATTTGTTACTTAGGTTAATGAAATACTACACCGCGTAAATAAATGTTCATTGTAAACAACAAGCATACTATTTTCATAGGAGTAGTCGACTAATAACATTATCAACTTAAAGGGTTTTAACTTGTTAACTCGTAAAACTAGGATTAAACTGGGCTTTAACTTGTTTTCGGATCGTAAAATGAGGATTAACAGACTCTTTGAATAACGCACCTGAGATCAAGAGTATGGCTTTTAGATTAATACCTATTATAAAATGTAACATAAATGATTCAATGAATGTAAAAAAATCTGGTGTGAAACACAACTTTCTCTTGCAAATGCAAATAATGAACAATATAATCTAAAATTAGTAATAAAACATTAGAAATAAACAAAAAACTAACCTCCATAAGCATAACATAATTTTAATCATGAGTGAATGATGCAAAATGAAAATCAATCTCAGTTTGGTTTAAAAATATGGAAAATCAACGCTAAACTAGTCTCTGTAGAAAAAAATGTTTTGAATAAAAGTTGTAAATCTCTTAATTTCCTATAAATTTGATTATGCACACTTTTGTCGTAAAATGCATACTAAGGCTGAAATCGTAAAGAAAATCGATTTATTTAAACGTTTTTGTGAGAAAAAACAGAAAATTTCTAATTAATGCTAAACTAAGCGATATCAAAAAAAATTTTAAATTAAAGTTGTAGGATTTTAAATTTTCTACAACTTTTATTATATTGATTTTTGCGCTAAAGTGCATATTCAAGCCGCAATTTAAAAAAACCAGTATTTTTACGTGAAAACAGCCTTTCCAAGAATTTCAGCAAACATGGTGCATACCCTATCTTGTAGAGCATAAAAATTTAGTAAACCAGGCGATTTTTAAAAAAATCGTAGGACCAGTTTTTGAGAAAATCGCAAAAAAGTGAAAAATTACACGAATAAACTACTTCCGGTTGACCGATTTTGATGAAAATGTTTGTGTCGGGTCCTAGTGGTATCTAATTTTATCTAAGTTATTATCTCAGTATTATCTTTATCTAAGTTTCAAGTTCGTACGATGTTTTGTTCTTCAGATATTTTGTTCATGCACACACACACACACACACACGCACGCACGCACGCACGCGCGCGCACACACACACACAAACAGACCAATCGCTAAAAACATGTTTTTTGGGTTCAGGGGGTCTGAAAACGTGTAGATCCGGTGAAAAACCCGATTTCGAAAAATCGACATGAAAACAATAGTTTCCTTCCGATATATTCATGTAGGCAAGAGAAAGTAATAATATCCAATTTAATTCCAAAATAAATTCACAGAATAATGAATATAATTCTAATAAAATACAGTAATTACAACAGTAAGCAAATATAATAGTGTAACAAAAAACCTCATTAATAAAGAAGTATATCGCTGATTAAATTAAAATCACTCATTCATAATAATCTTAACTATGATTAAAAACAAACTAATATACCTAAGTACACCGAGAGAAAACTCAACTTTAGTTCGAAATGAAAAACGAAGAATATAATATTTCTAGACGAAATTACAGAAAAAGTTGTTTTACATTATTCAAAGTTCAATACATAAAATATTCATAAAAGTACTACAACTCAAGTTATTGAGTTAATACTCAATTTTTTTCATCCAGACTTCTCGAAATCATCATTCGTATTGATATTTCAAGAAATTTATCAGCGAATTACGTTGAAATTCTCAGATATCTTATACTAAAATTTGCATTCTACTGTAGTTTAAATACACTTTTATGTTGTATCCACAATAAAATTATAACTAAATCAAAACAATATACTAGAAATAAAGTCACTTATCATAATCATTATTGTATATCACTGTTTAGGCCATTTTGAATCATTCATTTCATTTAAGAAAGCCCATAAGTCAAAATTTTACATTTTTTCTTGATTGCATTTTAAAACTAACTGAATTTTAAACACCATCCCAACAAAAATCACATAAATCTGGCTTTCCTTAAGTATTTATAACACTAAGAAAAGGCTTACCCTTAAGGATATAAAGTGTTTCCTTCTAATTAAAAAATTAAAGTGGATGTTTTTTTGAAGATTAAGCTCTACTTTTAGTGGAAGACGCCATACAAAGATTCTATAAAAAAATACTTTTACGGTGTATAACTACTGTTTTGACAACGATGAAGAACGTGAATAGCCCTGAAAATCAACATTTTTCTTCCTTAAAGTTAAAAATTTCAATTTTTATTATTGCAGAAAGCTATTTTAAGTCATAATGTAAACTACTGAAATAAATACATGAATACTATTGTACTCCACTATTTTCTTCTGGTCTAACAACGTATTTTACAGAAAACAACGTAAGTTAACATTTTACTACAATTTACTTCAGAAACACCTAAGTCTAAATTTTAAATATTTTTTAAACGAGTGGCTTGTCTTTAAAAAGGCAAAAGTGTATTTTATTTTAATGGGAGCAGCCCCCTGTACAATTTTTATTTTTTTAATTGAAAGATAATAAATTACAAGATTTTAAATTTTCCGAAAGTTAGTTTTTTAGACTTATGGGCTTTCTGAAAAGACCGATTCATTTGCTCTGGCATCCATTTGGTTTTCTTTTTGAGGGAACATTTCCATATCCATTGTATATCGAAACACGTTATAGCGGGGCATTAATGAATTAGTTACGAATGATATAGAAGTCTTCATAAAATAATTTTGCACCTGAACAGTCTTTCTAACTATAATGTTTTCAACTTTCTAATTTTATTCAATTCGTTATTTTCTAACTAAAGGCAAGATATTGAGTTCTTTATAATTTATTTTAAATTTTTTCAAACCAAAATCAAATAAAATGAAAAGTGTTGGGAAACCGAGTAAATAAGTATTATGAAAGAAAATCCAAATTATTTATTAGAAGATCGAAAAATAGAAGGAGTAAAGACATTTAAATACTTAGGTTGTGCAACCCATTTAAGTGAATAGTATTGCAGACAAAAATATGAAAAATAAAATAGAGAAAATGGATAAGATATGTACATTGAAAATATATTTTCAATAGGTGATTGATATAGTTAAACTATGATTTTTTACAACCGACTGTTTTGAGAAGTACTGCTAATACCGACGACTAATGGTGATAGATAAAAATGAGTGATGAAGAAATGCCAGACTAGATCGGTAATCGATCTCTGGATCCCTGGCATAGAAGCCAGTTAAGTTAATTACACCACGGACCGGTCATTTAACTGTAAATTAAGACACTACAACGCAGTTTTAAAATCTGAACAATGGGTGGAATGTATCTTTTATCAGAAGGAGAGTTTTAAAAATAAAACAGAAATGGAACAAGTCTTTCGGAAAAAGTATCTTTCGAAGAAAAACGACAATGGAGAATATAAGTAAAAAAGTAATAAAGATATATTATGAAAGTGAAAAAATAGAAAAAATAACAAATCTGTTGATAAAGATAAAAATTCAGTTTTATGGATAAATCTGTGTTGTTTAGGTAATCAGCCGAAAGGCTGGTTTGAACCTGTAGGCCCTAGAGGTTTTACAAAGTAAAACGAGGAGTGAGGTGGTTTACGATTGCTTTCCTCACTGAGTTGAAAAGTATGCGTATCAGCATGCCGGGCCCTCTGAAAAGCACATATTTTCCACTCTGCAAATGACACCTTCACTTCATTCACCACAGGATCTGGCTGTATAATGAAATTCATTACTTTCAGAGGAGATAACTTTGATTAGTGTCTTTTACACCTCTACCTCTTCTGTTCTTAAATGATTCAGTCAAATGACTGACCATATGATAAGAAACAGAACTATTTATATTAGCTCTGCAACGAACAGATTGAGTGGGATAAATCTATAGAATGAATCAGAAAATATTCACATAACTTCTTGATAGATGCAAAACTAACAAAAGACAGAAAACATGTTTTGTAGAAACTGAAAAAGATATAAAAAAGATCGGGTGTTAGAGAGGATAGAGGGCAGAAGTGAATTCAGAAAAAAGTTAAAATAATTTTAATGGATCTAAGAGAAATATAAAAATTACATACTAATACAACAAGCAATGGTCAGAAGAATGGAAAAAAAATTAGGGAAAGGAATGAAAAAGGCTTGAGAAAGACGAAAAGTAGTAATGAAAAAAAACATCAGGCGTAAGGATAATTAAATAATTTTATAAAATCTTTAGTAGGCTGAAAAGATAAAAGAAGAAAATATTTTATAAACTTTAAAGCGAACTGAGAGAAGCCATAAGTACTGCATATTTGTTTTTGTTGTAAGACGAAGAGACGAAGCGGGAGATTTTCAAATGAGAAAGGAGGAATTCAAACCAATGATCTACCTGAACGTTTCAATGTCACAATATCTGAATAGGATTATTCCTAATATTTTAGGTTATCTCTGATCATAATTACTACTTTTTCTTTTAATTAATACATGAATAATTCACTTTAGGAAGTTTCTCAATGACCTTCGTTCTTCTTATTTAATAATTAAAATCCTTTGCTTTTAATTAACGTTACATTTTAATTTCATGTAGTAACCGTAAAAATTCTTTTACAATAAAATAATAACAAAATTATTATAATAACGTTCCTTTCATCAAACCACCGGCTATTTTTTATTTCCATAATTATTGAAAAAGAATACCACCTTGAGCAATAATGTTTTTAACAGATAAAAAACATTGTATCCTACCCATTTATACAAAACGAAAATTTCAGGGATTTTTAAAAAAAATCTAATAATGAAAATTAGTAAAAGCCGTAACGAGATTTTTCAAAGTAAATAACAAAAAAATTGGGGGTGAAACACTTTCTACACGACGTTTTCTTGTCAATTTAAACGATATAAACATTAGTAAAAAATATAAAATGAGACACTTATAAAAGATCTGGTGAGCAAAACTTACACGACTTTCTCTTGCCAATGCAAATAATGACCAACGTAACCTAACATAAGTAATAAAACATTAGAAAAAACTAACCTTAAAAAAATAACCTTCTTTTAATCATGAGCGAATGATGCATAATGAAAACTAATCTTAAAAAATACAATTTTTTAACAATGTTCATGAAAAAAAAAAACAGAAAATCACTAATTACTCCTAACCTAAGCGTTATACAAAGAAATGTTTGAAACAAAAGTTGTAGGTTTTCAAATTGTCTACAAGTTTTATTGTATCCATAGCGTAAAAATTCATATTAAGGCCGCAATCTTAAAAACCCCATTTTATCTTACGAGAGAACAGCCTTCCCAGGAATTTCAGCAAACATGGGGCCTAGCCTATCTTGTAGAGCATAAACAATGTAGTTAATGAAGCAAAATCGCAAAGAAAATGAAAAATGACGCGAATAAACCACTACTTCCGGTAAACTAATTTTGATTTAAATGTTCGTGTTGGGTCCAATAGTGGTACATAACTTATGTTTCAAGTTTCAACTTCATACAATGTTCCGTTCTTGAGATATTTTGTTCACACACACACACACACACACACACACACACACGTGCGCGCGCGCGCACACACACAAAACAGGTCAATCGCTAAAAACATGTGTTTTGGGTTCAGGGGGTCTGTAAACGTGTAAATCCGGTGAAAACTCGATTTAGAAAAATCCATATGAAAACAATACTTTCCTTTCTATTTATATTTATTAGGGAAGAGAAAGTAAAAATTAATTCCATAAGACTCAGTTGTAGTTGAATAAATAATTGATTTATGTTATTGAATCTACCGCGAATCCAACGGTTTCGGTCTCGAATTCAGAAAGTTACCGGTTGGCGAAAGAAGAAGGGGTTGCAAAAACCAAACTAAAAACAAATTAATAAATACACGGTCCTGGAATTCAGTGTACACAATAAAAACTCTTATCTATATTCTGACAAAATTTCACTAAAATTGGATAAGTATTTACGCAGAGTTATCGGCCAATAAGTTTGCATGATCCGTAAAATGTCTTCAGAAACGGAAACTTTTTTGTTTTAATGTCAATATCACTTTTAAAAGGTTAACTGCTTATTCAAGTGATTAGTAGTCAAACCAAAAATGCTACAACTTTTTTCATTGTATGCAGTAGCCAAGATTAAGATTTTAAATATAAAAATCAATTGTTACTAAAAAGAAAAATCTGGTGTGAAACACTCACACGACTTTCTCTTGCCAATGCAAATAATTAACAATAAACCTAACATTAGTATTAAAACATTAGAAATGAACAAAAACTAACCTCAAAAACATAACCTTATTTTAATCATGAGTGAATGACGCAAAATGACAATCGAACTCAGTTTGGCTTAAAAATACGGAAAATCACGCTTTCACGCTAAACTAGGCTCTGTAGAGAAAAATGCTCTAAACAAAAGTTGTAGATCTTTTAATTTTCTATAAATTTAATTATATACACTTTTGTCGTAAAATGCATACTAAGACCGAAATGTTAAAAAAATCGATTTTTCTCACGTTTTCGTGAGAAAAAAAACAGAAAATCGCAAATTACCGCTAAGCTAAGCGTTATACAAAAAAATGTTTGAAACAGAAGTTGTAGGTTTTTAAATTCTCTACAACTTTTATTATATAAGTTTTTGCGCTAAAATTTATATTAAAGCCGTAATCTTAAAAAAACAACGTTTTTACGTAAAAACAGCCTCGCCGAGAATTTCAGCAAACATGGCGCCTACCCTATCTTGTAGAGAATAAAAAATTGAGTAAAATAGGCGATTTTAAAAAAAATCGTAGGACCAGTTTTTGAGAAAATCGCAAAAAACTGAAAAATTATACGAATAAACTACTACTTCCGGTTGACCGATTTTGATGAAAATGTTCGTGTCGCGTTCGGTCGGTAGTGGTATGTAACTTAAGTTTCAAGTTTCAAGTTCGTACGATGTTCCGTTCTTGAGATATTCTGTTCACACACAGACACACACACACACACACACACACACACACACACACGCACGTACTCACACACACACACACGCACGCGCGCGCGCACACACACACACACACACACACACACACACCAATCGCTAAAAACATGTTTTTTGGGTTCAGGGGGTCTGAAAACGTATAGATCCGGTGAAAACTCGATTTCGAAAAATCGACATGAAAACAATACTTTCCTTCCTATATATTCATATAGGCAAGAGAAAGTAAAAAAATTAATTTTATTCTTTAATTTTTTTTATTACAATAAAAAAATTTGAGAGACAAACGTATGTCTCATAGCAACTACCTATATCAACCACATTGAGACAAGGATATATTATCTCGCATAAACTTGCAAATAATTTTTGTTAACTCACGCATAATTTTTTAAATGTAGTTCACACTGCCTGTGACCTTCATTAAAAAAATATGGATTCGTTTATTGTAAGTCATATCAACATTTTGTTATTAATGACTATTTTGAAGTATGAAAAGATGGGTGTCGTCGTGTAATTTCTAGATCCTATTCGAGAATCGAATCTGGGACCTTCTGTTACTAGGCGCTAACCAATACGTCTGGAGACAGCCACAATTAGTTTTTTACAAATAGTACAAAAATAATTGCTGAATACAAAATGCAATAACATCTGAGTATAAAACGCTAAGGTCATTTATGGTGTCAGCGTATTTTCCAGTATAAGTCAAAAACGACAAACAATCTGGTGTGAAACACACAACTTTCTCTTGGCAAGGCAAATAATGAACCATATAATCTAACATTAGTAATAAAACATTCGGAATAAATAAAAAAACTAACCTCAATAAATATAATCTAATTTTAATCATAGTGAAAGGAGCAAAAAGAAAATCAATCTCAGTTAGGCTTAAAAATACGGAAAATCACTTTCACGCTAAACTAGGCTCTGTAAAGAAAAATAATCTAAATAAAAGTTACAGATCGTTTAATTTCCTATAAATTTAATTATTACAACTTTGTCGTAAAATGTATGCTAAGGCTAAAATCTTAAGAAATCGATTTTTCAACACGTTTTCGTGAGAAAAAACCGAAAATCGCTAATTACCGCTAAACTAAGCGTTACACAAAATATATTTGAAATAAAAAATGTAGGATTTTAAATTCTCTACAACTTTTATTATTATATTTTTGCGCTATAATGCGTATTAAAGCCGCAATCTTAAAAAAACAATTTTTTTACGAGAAAATAACCTTCCCACGAATTTTAGCAGACATGGCCAATTTTAGCGGACATCCCTATCTTGTAGAGCATAGAAAATGTAGTAAATAAGGTGATTTTAAAAAAAATCGTAAGAGCCGTTATTGAGAAATCGCAAATAAGTGAAAAATTACACCAATAACGTACTACTACCGGTTGACCGATTTTGATGAAAGTGTTCGTTTTGGGTCCTCTAGTAGTAACTAACGTAAGTTTCAAGTTTCAAGATCGTACGATGTTTCGTTCTTGTAATATTCTGTTCAGACACACACACACACAAACACCCACACACAAACGTGTCCAGACACAGACCAATCGCTAAAAACATGTTTTTTGGGTTCAGGAGTCTGAAAACGTGTAGATCCGGTAAAAACTCGATTTCGAAAAATCGACATGAAAACAATATTTTCCTTCTCGTATGAATATACTCGTATGTTCATATAGGAGAGAGAAAGTCAAAATATGTTTCACAGCAGTCAACCTGTTAAAAAAGTAGTTAAAAATTTCAAGTTTTCACCGTCCAACGCACAATTAAAACAGCTTTAATTTGACATAATAGTACGTTACAATCAACGACATATTCTTTTTAAAAAATTGAGCTTCAAACTCAGGTGTTCCTATTTCGTATTTTTGACGTGGAAATTATTTCATTAGTAAACTTAAGGTAGATTTTTATTTTGCATCATTCACTCATTAAAATTAGTTCATGTTTTTCGAGGTTAGATTTTTTGTTTATTTCTAATGTACGTATTACTGATGTTATGTCATGTTGTTCAATATTTGCATTGGCAAGATAAAGTCGTATGAGTGTTTTATACCAGATTTTTTTTCTTGTTGTCCCTGTCCGGATCGGTCGTTGGCGATCATCATCGTTATTTAGAGCTCATTAGTTGCAATCCGGAACAATTCCGTGGAGTTCTTACCGAACCAGGACCTCAAATTGGCGAGCCAAGAAATTATTTTTCTACCAGGATTCCTCTTTCCCTCTATATTCTACTTGCAGGATGCGCTGCAGTAGATCATATCTTTTCTGATTTTTCATTATATAACCGAGATACTTAACAATTTTGACCAATTCCAGACCCTTAATCATTTTCAACAAAACTTCATTTTAGTAGCTTTCCGCGTCCATTAAATTCTCAATATTCTCCAATGCAACAAACATTAATATAATTGATATTTACATAATTATAATGTATACCGTAAAAGAGGGCTATATAAAGAGGTTCTTTTATAGAAGCTTAAAATTAATAAGAACAAAACGAAAGTGCTGTGCAGCAGCAATTGGTTTAGAAGAAATGGGAAATTTAAAAGTAGGCAACGAAAACATAGGTACTGAAAGTTGGGAAATTCTACTATCTAAGAAGTAATACAACAAAGGAAGGTAGAAGCACAAGTGATATCAAACGTAGGATTGCTCAAGATAGAAAAGCATTTGAAATGAAAAACAGCTTACTGACTACAAACATTGACTTAAAGATCAGGAAAAAGTTTTTAAAACACTGTTTGGAGTGTAGCACTATACGGGAGCGAAACGTGGGTGATAGGGGTATAAAAAGGAAGATGATAGAAGCTTTTAAAATGTGGTGTTATAAGAAAAATGTCAAAAATTAGGTGAGTGGACAAAATAAGTAATTTAGAGGTTCTTAGGCGAGTGGATAAAAAAAGAAGTATATGGAAACATCTTACGAGAAGAAGGGATAGGCTGTGGGACATAAATCTTAAGACAACTAGGTCTATTAATAATGGAAGGTAATGTTTAGGGAGTTAATTGTAAGGGGAGACAAAATTTAGAATATATAAAGCAAATTACAAAATATGTAGGGTGTTACAGGTACGTAGATATGAAACGACTTGCGCAAGTAGAACAGCTTGGAGAACTGCATCAAACCAGTCGAGAGACTGATGACAAAAAAACCGTAAAAAGCATGACATTGTTTTGAAATTCTGGATAAACAGAAGAGAGGACAAGCAAGAGGTCAAACCAAAATTTACACCTTGCAACAAACACTACTATAATAATAGTTTTGCACAAAAAATCTTGTTTATCAAAATAATAATGATAATAACTATTATTACGTCTCTTAGTTTAGTAAATATTCTGCTACTGACATATCATTAAACGATATTCGCTAATGATGTGAAATACTCGGTACAATTTTCGAAAGCAATTAACAGGTTTATAGTGAAGACTAATTACTTAGTTATCGGTTGTTCATATAACTGAAATAATTGTAGCGCAGATCTAATTTGATTCGGTTCTGTTACGTTACTACTAAATTAACAAACAATCTCATTATTTCGTAACACAGATTATTATAAACTAATTTGTTTATGAAACAAAATTACTGTTACTTACAATAAAAATATCTAAAAAGTTATTAAAAGTAGTTCGTGCGATAATCCTCTCTGACTTGATTGTGAATCGAAAACCAAAATTATATTCTAGTGTCGTGTTAATCATTTTACGAGTATATTATTTAGTTATTTATTTAAATTTAATTGTCTGCAACAACATTCTTTCGACCAATTACGGCAGACAATAAATACTACCATAGAATAAAAAGAATATAAAAATCTAGTGTTAAATACTCACACGACTATCTCTTGTCAATGTAGTTAATGAACAATATAACCTATATTTAATCATGAGTCAACAATGTAAAATTAAAAAAACCATACCCAAATGTTTACTTTCTTTTGCCTACTTGAATATAAAGGAAGGATTTTAATAAATGAGCGCGCGCGCGCGCGCACACACACACACACAATATATATAGTAAAGTAAATATATAAATAAATACATATATAACGTATTAACTACAAAAAATTTACAAGTTTTGCTCTCTTTTAAAAATCATTCCCATTTTTAGTTTTAGTATTCTTTGGTCCGTCTCTGGACATGTATCTTAGATAGTGTTTCCCATCTTCCAAAGCCATTATTCTTCATGCATTATTAATTTTTGCAGCCTTCCTTCACCGTTTTTTTTCTTTCAAAACGATAAACCCCATCAATTTTTTAGTGTTTACAAAATGTAACCATTTCTACCTCCGGTGTTTGATTTTTCTTATTTTGTTATAATCCTGTTCTACGTTGAATTGGAAAAATCGACTGTTATCTAAATTTTTTTCAAAATAAAGGAACGAAAGTTGGCAAACCACACTGCCTTTGTTGCTAATATTCAATTATTACAACATTGTATTTGTTTAAAAACCAATTCTGATGCAGAATCCACAACAGTTATAATGTTATATTAGTCACAATTTACAACTCTATTAAAATGGACCAATTTTAATCCGGCTTTCTATATAAAATCATAAAATGTTTGCTGAAGTATGCACTGAACAAAAATACTTTTTTATAACCTATTTGTTTATTATCACAAATAAACCTCCTCCAAATTTTTATATACATTTCCTTATTTCTTGCTGTGACCAGATTAATCCCACCACTCTCTCGATGTCATCTCGCCAACCCGTCAATAATCGTTTGTGTTCCCTTGTTTCTATCATGGCTTTCACATTTTACCAACACAATTCCTTCTTTGATTGGAGGTGATATAAATCGAGTTCCTCTTTCCTATTGGAGAGAAAATATTTGATGAAGTTAGCAGTTTCAGTACTTCAAGAATACCTTAAATCATGACTTAAAAATTACTCAATACGAGAATTAATTCAATTAAAAAATACAGCTTAAATTGTTATTGTAAATTATTTAAAAATAAATTAATAAATAAGAATATCAAACATAAAAACTGACGCGTGATTGATATGCTCAGTTGTTACATACGACTGTGAAATGTGGATTATATTAGTAACTATCTATAATAATGCATGAAGAATACTGGCTTTGGAAGATGGGAAACACTATCTAAGATAGTGAACTGAAAAGGTTCAAAAGAAAGGTTTTGACCGGTAAAGAATGAAGATGACTGGAGAGTACATAAGAATGAAGAACTGAATACACTGAGAGAATGAAGTCAACGAGGGTGGTTCAGGTGACAGAGAAGGAAAGAATGTATAAGAAAAGAAGGAAGAGCCGTCCTAGAAAGAAGTGGATGGCCGTTGTTATGAATGATTTTAATTTTATGGGTGTAAGAGATAGAGAGCACCAGCAACAAGCAGAGAGGATTGGAAAAAGAATGTGGAGGAAGTCAAAGCCAACTAAGAGCTGTAGAGCTACACGATGATGACTGTTCCATCAACCGTTCAAGTTTCTTTCATTATGACCTGCTCCTTTTCATTTTTGTTGAACCATTTTTTGGAATGGAATATGAGGAGGAATTATGATGTTCGGTAGGAGTTGGGCATTCCATCGGTAAATGAGATGGTGCGAGAATATAAACAGAACTGGTTGGATCACGTGAGATGTATGGAGGGGACGAGACTCCCACGACGAAGTGAAGAATATCAGCCTGAGGGTAGAAGGGATCTAGGTCGACCAAAGAAAAGGTGGAAATACCAATTTCATTCAGTGACGTAATAGGCTCTGTGTCTCATACTTGCTAAGAAGAAGAAGATAAAGTAAACACCCACGTTAAGTTTGTAAGATAATAAAATAAATACCCACGTTAGCGTACGGTACATTAGCACTGGAAGCACACATGAATTAAATACCTTAGTCTTCAACAACAAATATTAGCTCATATAAAATCCTCAGAATGTTTAAAATTATATTTAATTTTTGTAAATACAATTTTCTGTAGTTCTTTGTGTATAAAAATACAAAAATATTATGATTTTCTAATTTTCTGTGTACTTTGTGTTGACACAATGACACAAAGTGCGCAAATTACCGAGTTGGAAAATCTTGATTTTCATCAGCGACTTAACTAAGGCGTTAGATAATATAAAAATTGTAGGAAGTTTAACCCGTTCAGTAACAACGTACGAGAAACAGGCCGTCGATATATTTTACGTAGTAACAACATCCGGTTTTCCGGAAGTCCGTAAGTTATGCATTCCGAACATTTACAAAAAACAATTTAAACAAAAATTAACGGAATAATGTATTTTGAAACCGCCTCCATGGCGTAATGACTAGCGCGTAAGTCTGCAAAGCGGAAGGTCCCAGGTTTAAATCCCGGCTAGGGACTGGAAATTTTAACACGGTAAAACCACCGTTAAGGTACCAAACCCCACAGTATTCGCTAATGACCAAGCTGTCGATGCGATTTTAAATAAACTAAAAAAAAAACTATTTTGAATGTTTTCAGTGTTAGAACGGTATATTTTTTATGAACATATTAAAAATTAATTTTTAACAGGAAATTTTATTTTTCTGTAACGTTTAAATTTTGGTTGGCAATGGCAGACTTATGCCTGAAGTTTTCGAAATGAGGACTGGCACTTTTTGTACACCTTTATTCAAATTAAATGGCTTTAGATCAACTTTTAAATATTGTTTCGGTACTGAAAGGGTTAAATATACCAATTCGTACAACGAATATAAATTTTCTAAACTTCACATATAAATGAAAAAAAATATAATGAAACAGTAAATAAATCCAGAATTTATTCTTCACGAACAATTCAATCGGACATCTACAAGAAAATTTACTGAAGCTTAATTAAATTTTTCTTTCCGTACATAAAATATTGAATACAATATTCTTACATCGTAAATAATTGAATGTTGCAAAAAAAGATTGAATATTTTAATATAAAAGAAAATAAGTAATTCATGTTCTTTTTTATACGAATTATATATAATTTTAGTAATACTGAAAGAGTATCATGGTATCAAGTAAAAATTGAAAGGGGAAAATGTAAAGAAAAACTGAACGATGTAGAGCAAGCCATTATGCAAGTGATGTCAAGTGTACATCGATTCAGTGAGTGAATTTGAATGAAGTTTTAGGTCAAAAGCTTAGCTTAACTTATACCAATAATCAAGAAGGCATAGCATTTTTAATATCGTGTATCAGATAGTATATAAGATAAAATAAAGTTAAAGAGAAAAAATATTATATAAAAATTTATAGCCTTTTTTTGATTCATACAAATATATAAATTTTAGTTTATTTGAAGCCACATGAACAGCTCGGTTATTATCGACTACGGTGGTTGATGTAACAGTTAGTCTTAACAGGTGAAAATTTCCAGACCCTAGCCGGAAATTGAACCCGGGACCTCCGCGTTGTAGACTAGCGCGCTACCACTCCTCAACGTAGGCGACCATACACGTACTTGTTTGTTAAGATCTCATTTAAAAAATTTTTCTTTTTAATAATAAAAATACAAAGTTTTTTCGGTTCTGAATAAATCTTAACAAAAATTAAAAACAGTGTATTTGAATAAAGGACAAATAATAACGCCATAACAAAAGAGCTAATTTTCTAAATAGATACCCCGGTACTTTTCAGGTAGCCGTCCCAACAATAGGCCTATACTATACCTAACCATTTGTACGCTATATTTCTACACATTTCTTGGAAATAACTCGATTTATCACTATTATTATTTACATTAACGCTTTTAAAATCACAGACCTGCTAGAGAATTCTGTGACACTCTTTCCCTTTAGATATTGTCGCAATACTATTTCATGAAGATTGTTTTACTTGACTAACTCTACGCTCATGCGTATTTATCTTTCAATCCTTGGGCGACTACACCCAGTCCAAATTGACTTTAATCAGTTTATCAGCCGCAGAAAGCTACCTAGCAGGCGAACCCACAACCCCTGAGAGGCCAAACTCAAACGAATGGGTACGGACGTGAGCCGCAGGGAGCCTCACTCCTCTCAGTACTCGTGTAAACGTTGGACGAGTCGCCGTCGAGCTCGTTACGCCGCTAAAAGCTTTGCACGTGGCTCTACCATACATGGAAGTACTGCGCACAACCATGTACTACGAATAGCACATGAAGAGCTACGGCCAGCGTCTACACACAATGAATATTATAAATCCTATAATAATAAGGACGATAAATTTAGACGGGTGGGAGTTTTCTGTGTACTTCGCCACTTCCTCACCTCGCAACTCCCACCAGTCTAGGAATTTCTCCTCTCTTACTGCTCCTGTTAACTTAAAACTTATTTTAAAGTAAGGTATCGGGGACTGTAAATCATAATTACCTTATCGGCATACCTGTTATACAATTCTATTTGTACTTTATTTATATTGATAATATATCGTCGCAACAATAGTGAAGTAGCGAATCTGCGTTTTTTGCGAATTTGAGTTATTACCATTATTGGACACTACTTGTGCCCATATACACTGTGGTGAAGTATTATATCTGTATTATATTCCGTTATCGAGAAAACACCATGTGTTTTTTAGCGAAAGTGCATGAGTTAATAATTTCACCACCGTGAACTGTTGAATCTGAAAATTCGTTACTTCACTTATGCGAGTTTTGTTCACTGTCCCCACATTCACAGTGATGAATTAACGAATCTGCCAGATACGCTACTTCACCATTATTGTTTTCTACGTTCATTTCAGATTCAACACGGTGAAGAAGCGAATCTCGCAAATATTTTATGATTCACAACTCTAGTTTTTCATATAGCTTATTTTATAAGTCACTAAAGTGAAGAATAATAAATACAGTAATGACAAATTAGTATGTTTTAATGATGTCATAATTGCCTTAACGTTAGTGAACTTTTAATTGCTGTTCTCACGAGCCATAAGGCACTTTGTCATGTTTGTTTATTGGTATGCCTATTCCAGAAATTCACCATTCTGATCAACAAAAATAGTATTTATTATGTTTGGAGGTTTACGTCATAGTTCATTAACCATAAAAGCTAAGTAATTTAATCTCCTGATAAATCAATTTTCATAATTATTTGTCGCATAAATATGTTGTTGTGACCCACGTATTCATTCATTTATTTAACCATTCTCGTTCGATCGAGATCTATTATTGTCAAGTTATTGTCTTTTGTGATTGTTATCATTTTTATACTTTATTTTTATAGTTATAGGCCTACTTTAGTTTTCGTAGTTACATTTTCATACTTATTTAATTTTATATTTATTGTTACTGTAGTATTAAGAAGAAAACATGAATATTAAAGAATTTCAATTTTTTCCTAATACGGTATTCAGAAAAATTGATTACAATTCGGAGCAGTTTGATAAATTTGAAGTGAAACTCATACAAGGACGATCTTCACTGTCACGAGTTGTAAAACCGTACAAAAATCTCTTGAAAATTTTTACAGCAAAACATAAAGATTTAGTAAAACTTTATAACGAATTAATAATCCTTAAAGCCTACCATGAATTCTATTTCAATTCGCCGTCAACGACAAATGTTCCTGACAAACTACCAGAAGCTAATGTGCATGAGAAGTCTGAAGTTGAAGATGATTTTTAACACAATTTGATGTTCTGCTTTAAAAACATTTTGTTAAAGCTATGATTTAATAATTTGATGTTTCTTTAAAATAATTGTAAAAATAGCAGCATATTCTATTAACAATATTGCATTTATGGACTTAAAATCTCAGACTCGGGACTGGAGTAAAATGTTTAAAACCTTGAAAAGCTAGGAATTACACAATACAAAGAAAGGAAAGTTATCTACGGTCTGTATACGAAACAAATGTCTGTTCTGAGAACTGAGGGGTACGAAAAAGAAGCTGCTGTAAAAAAAGGTGTGCAACAAGGATGTTCATTGTCACCAATACTTTTTAACTTCTGCATAAAAAAGGCTATAAATGAAGTGTAGGAAAAATTTAACACAGGAATAAAAATTCAAGAAGAAACAATAAAACTGCTGAGATTCGCCGATATCGTAGTATTAGCCAAGACAAACAGACAAAGAAAGAACTAGAAGAATTAGAGGATATCTTACATAGAATGGATGAGATCCATGAATCTATGAATGAATGGATGGATGAGATCTTGAGAAAGGGTTAATGACAATTAATAAGAACAAAATGAAAGTATTGTACAGCAGCAACAGTGGTTTAGAAGAGATGGGACATTTAAAAGTAGGCAACGAAAACATACAGGAAGTCGGGAAATTTTGTTATCTAGGGAGTAAAATAACAAAGGATTAGAAGCACAAGTGATATAAAAAGTAGGATTGCTCAAGCTAGAAAGGTCTTTGAAATGAAAAACAGCTTATAAAACAGCAGACTACAAACATTGATTTACAGATTAGAAGAAATTTCTTAAAACACTATGTTTGGAGTGTAGCATTGTACGGAAGTGAAACGTGGGTGATAGGAGCTGTAGAAAGGAAGGATATAAAAGCTTTGGAAATGTGGTGTTACAGGAAAATGTTAAAGATTAGGTGGGTAGACAAAATAAGTAATTTAGAGGTTCTTAGACGAGTGGATGGAAAAAGAAGATGGAGACATCTTACCAGAAGAAGGGATAGGCTAGTGGGGTATATCTTAAGACATCCAAGTATTAGTATATCAGTAATGGAGGGTAATATTAAAGGAGTGAATGATACAAGGTGGCAAAGGTTAGAATATTTAAAGCAAATTGCAAAAGATGTAGGGTGTTGCAGGTATGTAGATATGAAACGACTTGCGCAAGATCGAACAGCTTGGATAACTGCAGCAAACCAGTCGAGAGACTGATGACAAAAAAAGACTAAAAATAATAAAACTTTTAGTTCATTACTAAACATCTGTGCAGATTCGTCAGTTTATATAGGTAAACCTTTACCAGTAGAACAAAATATTAATTATTCACCATGGTCAACTAGCGAATCTGTGGTTTTTGGTATTGTCAAGCAATTTTTTTAAATTAATACATTTAATTCATTCATTAAACCATAACCAACGTGTTAAACATAAAACGTAAATACAACTTCTGCAAAAAGATAAAAGATTGCATTAAAATCTGATTTTATAAAGATTGGCAAAACTTATTTTCCTTCTCCTGAAAAATCGTACTTTTGCAGATTCGCTACTTCACCATTTTTGCGACGATATTATCCAACTGCAGTAAATAAATAAAATAAATCATAAATACAGTAAATGAAAAAGTACAGTGAATAAACATCTTTTATTTAATCTAACACATAAAAACAGTGTACTTGTAACATTGCAAAGAACAGAAGGGGAGTCTATTAGTACATAGAAGGTTGTGGAAGAAATACACGAGCCTATATTATAATACACGAGGAATAACTCGACCCGCCTAAAACTTTCGCCAATAGTATAATTTTCATGGTCAGTGAATTAGAGAACATAAACGTTCATACAACAATTACAAAGAAAAACGTAGTAAATATTATTATTATTATTATTATTACTAAACTTTTTTGTAATATAGTTATGATAAAACAAAAATAAAAACACGTTAAATATTCAAGTAAGAATAACATAAAATATGAGATAATGATGTTTACCAAACTTTCCATCAACTTAATGTTTTGCTTCGATATAACTTTCTAAGCGGTACTATACGTTAAGTACAACTTTAATTGACTTGTTGCTAGAACTTCAGATGAATATATCAAACGTCAAAGCAGCGTATCACTATTGAAATTTCAAACTGAGAGCTAACACTGAAGAACCGCAGCTTTCTCTAACCTATTTTAGAACTTACTTTCATTTACTTTAAAGTTGTTAATTATGTTCAGTTGTTTTATACGCAATTTAAAACCATAATATTTCAAAATTCATAACAGTTTATGATATTTTTTTATAAATACCTAATCAGAAGTATAAGTTAACAAGTTTTTCATTATATTTATACTATAGTAGTCAATGCACTTAATATAACAGTTTTATAGTAGATTTGAGAAAGGAAATAATAAAGATATAGCTCAGTTCCCAGGGTTCGAAGATTTCTGGCTTATTTCTAATAATAAAATTTTCCCGATAACCCAAAATCTTTTTTATTTTATTAAAATTGTAATAAACTAAAAATGACTCGTTTGTTATATGTATAAAAATAATAAAGTATGATTGTTAATGTTCAGAAAACTATTGGCGGTTAAAAGCCGATGTCAAAATGTTAGTCTTTGTCAAACTGTGGTAAATTAATGTCTTATATTTATAAATAAAGTAGTCATAAGTCATACACGTGGTGGAAGTGAGAGGGAGTGTAAACCGTTAAAAGTAAAGTTAAACGTGATTGGTGGAAGCTATTTTAATAAAAGAGCGTAATTGGTAGTTTCGAATTTAACGGAAACCTTGAAGGCCAAAGTTCTGATGTTAAGTTTGGTACCAAATGGGGAAAACACTGCACATAGCAAAAAGTGCAGATATTTTTGCTCCAGTTTTTATTTATAAAAAATGTGATATAAATTAAAAAAAAACAGTATAAGTGATTATGAAATGTGTATAACCGACATAAAATAATAATGTGTCAAGTTTGGAAGTAGAAGACAACAAAAATTAATGATAATTCAACAGCATCTTCATGTTTCAAGCCATCGGGTAGGAACTTCTGAAATAACCGATGCCATCGAAAAACAAAGATCTAGGCAGGTAAAATTGAACATACAGTTAACTATAATATATACATAAACATTCGAATAATTACTAAAGCGCTTCTTTTCTTTTTTTATATAAATTTAAAACTTAATGAATTATAATTTGTAAAATAGTGTTTCTTTATAAGTAAGTATTATAATTAAATGTATCTAATTATATTAAAATTTGTTTACTTATCTCAAACCTTTCCATACAGTGAATAATTATTTTCTTTGGAACGAACCCAGCTTCACATTTTCATACAACAAATATGTTAATCCTTTGTGGGGTTAACTTAAGTATGTTTCTATTATAGCAAAATATTTCCTTTCTTTAATCTTAATTGCAGTCAAATTTTTAACGTTAGGAAGATTGAAAGTGCTTTTAAACTCCCCAAAAAAGCAACTGACCTTATTATTAATTGCCAGAGGTGGAGCTACCACCACTTTAAAGTGTCTGAACGTACCATGGGTTTCGTTTCTTCTTCTTCAGGTAACTTATCTTTGAAATACATTGGTTACCATCAAAGCCACTTGAATTTTGACGAAACACGGTAACTGGTATCACACCATATCAGTCCCTAAGATTCCTCAACCATTGTGTTCTACGTTAACCTGGACCATGCTAACCCCCTATATTTCCCTACACGATATTCTGCAACATTACATATTTTTCGCTTCTCATCACACGGCCTAAGTACGTTAGCTTTCAACGTTTCATTGTATTCACATCTTACATCATTTTATTTATTTTCACCAAGACGTCCGTGTTTTTTACTCTATCACTGTGTACACAACGATGGCCTATAGCAACACATCTCAAAGGCTTACAGCCTTTCTATCTCAGTTATGTTTAGCGTCTAAACTTCTATACATAATTTATATTACAACACATTTGGAGGGTTGCTTTGCCTTTTCCACTGTTGGAAATATTCTCCTCATCCACCGTCAAACCAGTTGATATCTATCAATTCATCTTAGTTGATCCGCGAGTGCTGATTTAATAGACTCTTATGCATCTACAAAGTATACCGTGGCTTTAGAGTGTTAACCTGTTAACTCCATTTCTTAAAACTTAACAAAAGAGCTGATAAACTGAAAGACATCCGTTTAGTTCCCTTGAATATAACAGAAACATTGTAACAAAACGCGTCTTAATACTCGTTTTATTTGGTAGTAAAATTTGAGCCAACAGGTTAACACTTTTTAACAACGAAACGTGAATACAAACTACAAGGTAAGAAATGTTTAAGATGGACGATAAAACGTTGAAAAGACCATTTGAACGAGAAATGACGGAATATACTATTATCTTAATATACATGTGGGGAAGAAGAGAATTTTAGGTGAAACTACATACGAGTGAAGAAATATAAAAGAATGGTCTTCATTTAGAAATACTAAAAAATATGAATCGTAGAATAAATTTTAAAAATCAAATAAACTGAACAAAATTTTTAGAAATACACAAAAAGCACACATTTATTATACTGGTAAAAAAATAAGAACACAAACGAAAATAATTAAAAACCGAAAAATCTGAATGCGTTACAAATGAAGCAACGAAGAAAATAAAGTAACAAAACAAACCATACAGGCAAGGGAGATAAACGACGATTAAAAAATAAAAATAGACTTACTGTAGGAGTAATTCACTTATCGTGGTAGATTTAGTGATAAAACATGAAAAGGAGTGCGTTATTGTATTCTAACACAAGACCAAGAAGTCGTAATTCGTAGTCTTTATTTACAACATCTCAACTGAAGCGTTTTAATTATTTCCTACTTCCTACCATTTAGTAACCTCAATCTTTTTAGTCTCGGTAATCTTTTACAAAACAATGGTAGCCGGAATAAATTGTTTTGGATAAAATGAACAAAATAAGAGAAAAAGGTTTTAGTCTTTATTTGTTCCTTAATTTTGAAGTGAATACTTTTAATACTGCGCAAAAAACCTCTGATAATAAATGTACGGAAAATTTTTACAAGGTTCTGGGAATTTATTACTTACTTTTACCTATTTGAAGATCGAGCTTGATACTGTTATAGTTCTAAGTGTACTTTATCAGCAATGTGGAAATATTAAATATGAAAGGAAGTAATTTTAATTTAGTTATCTTATAATATGAATAATAAAAAGTTACCACAGAACTTAAGTGTTACCTACACTACAGACCTACTCCCACGACGATAGTTTACTAGTTTCTAGTACTAGCAGGAACTACTAGCGCGTTGGTGACGGTTCCCACGAAGCTAGTAACGTTTCCAACGTTCACACCGAGCTAGTTTACTAGCGCTAGTCAATCACGTGACATTTTCTCCCTTACTAGCGCTAGTCTAGCAACGTTTCCAAACGTTTACACCGAGCAAGTTTACTAGCGCCAGTCAATCACGTGACCTTTTCTCCCCTACTAGCGCTAGTAAAATCAAACACGGTCAAAGTCACTAGCGCATTAATAAACTAGCTGCTATTTGTTCATTCCCACGACCGTTGTACCAGCTACTTGTCTACTAGCAGCTAGTAAACTAGCGTCGTGGGAACAGGCTTTAAGCGTTGTGTAAGAGTAGTGGATTTTTACTTTCTCTTGCCCAATATGAAATATATTTGTACGTCAACAAAGTTATGTTTTCATGTCGCTTTTTCGAAATCTAGTTTTCACCGGTAATACACGTTTCCAGGTCATCTAAACGCCAAAAACATATTTTTGCCGATTGGTGTGTGTGTGTGTGTAAACAGAATAACTCATAAACGGAAAATTGTACGATGCCGAAACTTGGAACGTAAGTACCACAAGGGGACCCGATACAAATATTTTCATTAAAATCGGTCAACTGGAAGTAGCAGTTTATTCAAGTGATTTTCTCAAAAACTTCTACGATTTTGTTTAAAATCACTTCTTCAGTACACTTTTTGTGTTCTACAAGATGGGGTAAGCGTCATGTCTGCTGAAATTCGTTAGAGACTGTATTCTCGTGGTAGAAATTTCTTTTTTTTTTAAATGTTGCCTTAATATGCAATTTGGGTAAAAGTGTTTGTAATCGTAGTTACAGACGATTAAAAAAGCCCTACAACTTTTATTAAAAGGTGTTTTTCTACGGAGCTTAATTTAGCATGAACAAGTGATTTTCCGTATTTTGCTCATCAAAATCGAAGTTCAACGGAGGTTGTTTTTCATTTGGCCACACCACCTTAAAATTAGATTATTTTTATATTGTTTATATAGGCTAGAGAAAGTTGTTTGAAAGTTTTACTTTAGGTTATCTTAAGCATTAGGCTACACCTATTTTGCCATACGAGTATATTGTATTTTAAAACTGTAATTTCAAAATAAATAGATTTTAATGCGTCCTTCGCCGTTTCTGAGAAAATTGGATTACATTTATTTTTGCATCGGTATAAAATCCTTTAATTTTAAGACTATGTAATTAAAAAAAATCCTTCTGGGGTTGATTGATGAAACCTCAGTTTTTTAATTTCACCTTATTCAATCCACTAGTTTTTCCCGTAGTAAAAATACAACACACAAACACAATACATAAGTATTTTCTTTTAGGATTATTTCTTTGTTCCAAGGAGTCACCGTGAAGATAGTTAAATCCACGTATCGAAAATTTTACTCCATGACAATAAATTATTACTTTATCAAATAGGTAAACTGCAAGTAAGAAAAAAATAGTAGTTATTTATTGTAGGTATTGATTTAAATAGGTAGTTATTTGGAATTTAAATTATTTAGACTAAATTATCTTACAATACGCTTATGAATTTGATTACTATTATTTTATTTCCGTCTATTCCTTTTTCCGCTTCATTAACCTTTGAAAGAATAAGGATCTATCTGTTCAGGCCTCATCAAATTATCCCTTTATTTATTGTAAGGATGTCCAATCCCTTTCTTCAAGTAGGATTGTAACACAGGTTAACTTCGAGATACGATTGTCCTTTATAAGATTTCAACGACTGTTTTATTCTTTCTTTCCGTTACAAACTCATTCAAACACATCTTTTAGTTGTAAAATTTTATTCCGTTTTTATATAACTGCTTTAAATTCTGTTACTCAAAATATTTGAAAATTTCGGTGATTAGAATGATCCAGATCATAAATAAGACCTATTCATCATAAAGAACTATTCATCATTGAAGTAGAGATTCATTTAGGAGCTTCTAAATTCTGGATTACTGGATAGGCTTAATCTAGGGGAATACATAATAAACTTAACTATTTTCTTTTTCAAATGGTATATTAATCATTCTCATAAATATAAATAATTCAAGAAATAAATCCCCGCAAAACGAGATATCATTTATAAATGGATATAATTTATATGTTCTTGTTAATTTTTTTAATTATTAATTTTTATTACATTTATGGTTTACAGAATGGAATTATATTGTGAAATATAATTTATTAATAAAGATAAGAACGCATGCGTCAAAACGAAGGTAAACCTTTCAATTAAAATTTATCAGTGGGTACAGAAATAAAAAAGTAAGTACTTGAAAAAACCAATATTAACAATACAAATATATCCTTTTAACGTAAATATATAATTTCTATCGATACAACGGTTGTACAAAGCTTTCATAAAATACGATTTATACAAACGACAGGAAAAGAATAACGAAAGTATTATATTCCTATGAAAAAACGAAGTATATGGTAACACAAAAATAATATATAAAAGGAATAATTTCCATATATATTAAATTCGTACATAAGAGGACAAAAACATGGAAAATCTCTACAGGAAATGAAAAGAATTTTTATGATAAATGTAAAGTGATTTTTTCCGGTAGTTGATATACAAAATATTTTCTTTTTATGCAATGTTAATAAAAGAGGTTATCAAATTGGGTATGTAAGAACTCCATATTAGAAATGAAAGGAAATTGGTAGTTCCAGTTATATTTTTTATACCGTTGTTCGATAGTAAAACCTCAACGGCTGATTTTTTAGAGTTGTTGTATTTTTTTAGGTTAATATCACATAGTGTTGTAATAGTTAAATTAATATTTTTAAAAAGTTAAATGCACAATTAAGTCATTATTATTTTTTCTTACAATAAAAATTCTTTATTTTTTTCTTAATATACATTGTTTATAAGTTTTATTAACAGAAGAATTTTATCTATATCTAAGTAACAAGTTTGAAAGTATCGATGTAACAAACTCTAATAACTAGTTAGTAGTTATAAAGTTTACTTTAAAATTACATTTTTTATGTAATTGTTTCAGTTGAAGCCAAGTAATAAAAATTTTCAATAATCATTTACTGACAACAAAAAGAAGGAACCGATTCGAGGTATGACGTGTGTGAAATGGTGATATCATTGTTGATTCGAGTTTATGCTCAGTATGAAAAAGATTTGAGGCAGACCAACTTAGACATCTTAATAAAAGTGCTATGGAAGTTTCAAACTAAAACAATTTCGGCTTTCAAATAGAGAATAATAAAGATACAATGTAACCATATTTATACTTTTCAATAATTATTGTATTTAAGTATTTGATAAAACATCTACATCAATAGTTTCCAATAGAAATCATTTGATGCTCTTTAGAAATCTCGTTCGCGCTTCACATTCTTTTATTTCTGTAGGCAGTAAACTTAGGTCTCAGTATGAATAAAATTTCATAAAACAGCTACTTTTTGAATAAGGTACACTTACTTTTAATTTATTTCTCAGAATTTTTTTCTTTAAATTTGTGTTCTCGTAATGATTCTCACTTCGGTCAAAAAAATGTCTAAGGACTTTATAAACATATTATAGGTTCTTGAACGGAAGGATAGACACAAGTTTAAAAATATATGCAAATTTTTTAATTTAGTACGTATGAAATTAAATTCTGAGAAAAGAGATATAAATTATGTATTTAAAAAAACCAATACAAAATGTTAAACATTATACTTTTATTGATAAAAAAGAGATAAATTGTTATAAGAAAATTATTTTGTTCTACAGGTTTGTATATTTTTCTCCTTTTCTTTTAAAAAACATTTACAGAAAATAGTAAGGTGAGGTAAAATTGAATGATGATAAAGAGTCCTGCATCACAAGCCATGCAATTTTTTTTTAAATTAAGGGCTTACTAAAGACGCAGTGTTGCTAGAAGCCCATTTTTCTTCACAAATTATGTATCTTAATCGAAAGCTATACCAAAATGGATTTGGAAATATTCCTTAATTTGTCATTAGCTTTGAAAGTCAGTAGCCGACTAATGCTGCAGATGTATTGAAAAAAATAAAAGTGGATTCACGAGAAATTTACTAAATTCAGACGAATGAAATTGTAAGCAAAAAATTATTGTGTAAATCTTTTGCAATTGAATCATATGAGACTAAAATGATGTCGGTTATAACGTACACATTACTATGATTATCTTTCGTTTTTTTGTTTTTAACTCTAAAGTGCATAGGTTGTAGTATGTTCAATTTAGAACGATAAGCAATCTCATGACAGACCCAGGCCGACCATTCTTGAGAAAGTGTAGTAAATTGAATACCATCCATCAAAATAAACCGGTAATTACTCTATAATATTAAAATTTGTATAAACGTAACCTTTACTAGGATTTGAACAACGGAGCATTCCGTAAAGTAATGGTAATGGTACAGCTGACTCGCGGCGACGACTTAACTACTAAACCAAACCGGTGGGTTAATCTTTTCCTTAAGTTTCTTTTTGTATTAATAGCTGCAAGGTCATTAGCGACTAAAGTGTATGTGAAACTTTTTACGATCGCTGGTAACATTTTCCAAAACCTAACCATAAAATGAACTAGAATTGACCGCTGTGGCCAAAGGTATGATATCACAAAAACTGTCATTCAGATTTTAAAAAAGTTCACTAAATATAATTTTGCATTGTTTTAATATTTCTTTCCAAAAAATTCTAACAGAATTAATCAAATCGGAAATTTAGGGAGTGAGTTTCTGATCAAATACATTCGTTGTTGTTTAGGTTATAAGCCGAAAGGCTGGTTTGAACCTCTAGTTTTACTAAGTAAAACGCGGAGTGAGATGGTTTACCAATGCCTTCTTCACTAAGTGAAAAAGTAGTATATCCAGCATACCATCCAGGCCTCAAGCAATATACACCTCTGCCTCTTTTGTTCTTAAATGCTTTAGTCATAAAATTGGCTGACCATGTAATAAGAAACAGAACTATTTTTTGTAGCCTTGGAACTAGTAGATCAAATGCAAATAAATTAACACAACTTCTGCCTGTTACGGGCAGTACATTCATAGTTCTAGAATCATAAGAAAGCTAAACCTACAATTCACTTCAAAATATCTAACCACTAAGTTATAAATACGATGACAATAAAACCAGGAATTCCTTTATAAATATTTTCTAACAAAATTTTATGTTATCGACATAGTGTATATTTTTTATGCTGAATACGCAATAAAATGAAAACTAGTGTAGAACATCGTTTTTGAACGTGACTTGTCCAATTTCAATTTACTGTTTTGGAAGATAAGAGCGGAGAATAAATTCCCTAGGACATCAGTAGGCTGTTGTACCGCTAAAATTTTTGTTTCTTTATCTTATATACTGCCAGCGGTATAAAAATATATTTTTGAAATTGAATTGAAAGAAAAACAGGCTTAAAATATTACATTGTGACTAGAATAATAATAAAATATTTGTCTCTTTCTCCGCATGTCTGTGGAGTATAATTTAAAATAACAAGAAGTGATTTTATTTTTTTAATACTTTAAGATAACATTAATCTATTATGGCCGCCTTTATGGTGCAGTGGTTAGAGCGTTAAACTGCATTGAGTTTTTAAAGCGGAAGATCCTGGGTTTGATTACTGGAGTTTGGAAAAATATTCGTGCTTAAGGTAGCATGGAATTCAGAAACTGAAAATTTAGACGCCTGAAAGCGTGCATTGTGAACAACGGAGATAATTTTGAACATCATCTTTAGTCTTTTGGTATGATTTTAATGTCATTAAGATATGTTTATTTCATACAAAAGTACACAGGAGCGTCGATTATCCAAACATCAGTCATCCGAACCGTCAATTATCCAAACCAACATCGATGGAAAATATACGTATTTAACCACACAGAGGCCTTTTCTGCCCTAAAAACTGCGATACTATGGTGCGAAAACAGCCTGAATTTAGTGCTGCTGAAGCATTGTTACTAACAAGAATGACTGATGTTGCTACAAAAAGAGTTCAGTCTTAGTTCAAAAGAAAATTCAAGAATTAAAGAAAAATATTACATAGATGTAGGCCTAAAAGTGCGTTAAAAATATTTCTTAACGGATATTACCACCGTCGTTTATTTCGTTATTTTATTCAGTTTTGAAATTCTGTATTTTTCCGTTTATTTTTTAATGTCTTTAGAACTAACTTTGCCTTTATGTTATCCTTTATTAACCAATTAAACAGTTATGTTATATTACATTGTTATGTTACAGTGTATCGTAATATTACAGTAACTTAGCTTATTTGATTATTCGAACTATATGATTATCAGAACGGCTCTGGTCCCAATTAGTTCGGGTAACTGACGCTCCAATGTATTATGTTTTTCTTAATGAGTTATTCGTTCCCTTCTCATAAAATGACAAAGTATTGCTGTGTAGTATACTTTATAAGAGTCCATTTTATTAAACTTTTATTTACATTTAGTTTACATTGCTTACATAATCGCTTTCAGAATTAAATTCTCTAAATTTTTATTGGAAAAAATTATTTGTTTATTGGTCATTTAACAAAGTTATTGGGCATCAAACGTAGAAGACTGTGTTTTTCTACGAAGAGTTTCTGCATATTTCATCCTTTTTCTCATAAACTGCTAACACTAAAGCTTCCAGACTAGTTTTATTCGATTTTTAAATGATTTTCCATATAAATTAACCGTATTTGTCGCAAAAGTAGCACCCAAAAAATTCAGTATCACTGTATTTCACCAGGGGAACTGAAATCGGGGCGAAATGTTTCGCTAGCTGTAACTCGCTAATGAAACGTTTGCGGAGATATGTTTGTATGAACTTTTTTTCTTATTTTTAGCTCTATAATCATTTATTAAATTATTATACAAAATTTAGAATCACTCTGTATACACATTAATTTAAAACGTCAGAGTCAGCAAATGAAACACAATATTGCTCGATTTTCATGGTTTGTTTATTATTATATAATAACCTATACCTTTTATACCTAGCGGTTGCATTAGAATTTTCACTGTAGGTATAAACTGGATTATTTTGTTGTTTATGTGTTGTACAAAGTTTATCTAATTGTACCTAACTTCTGTTATACGAAGATCTGCTAAAAATCGCACCGCGTTATGTACAAAACTGGTTTTAACAAACTAACAATACTCTCACTGATTTTACATCTGATTTACTACTAAAAAGAATCAATGAAGAGACCTACTACTGAACGGAATCATAAAACGGTCATATCATTTTTTAGTATAATAAGAAATCATTGGGAATAAAATAAATGAAAATCTTACGTCCTATACTTTTTTAGAAATATCTAACGGCTAATAAACAGAATATAAAGGAATACTAAAAAAAATGATGTGAAACACTCACATAACTTTCTCTAGCCAATGCAAATAATGAACAATATTACCTAACGTTAGTAATAAAACATCAGAAATAAACAAAAAACTAACCTCAAACAACATAACCTTATTTTAATCATGAGTGAAAGACGAAAAATGAAAATCAACCAGAGTTTGGTTTAAAAATAAGGAAAATCACTCTCTCATGCTCAACTAAGCTCTATAGAGCAAAATGCTTAAAATAAAAGTTGTAGATCTTTGTATTTTCTATAAATTTTATTATATACTTTTTGTCGTAAAATGCATACTAAGGCTAAAATCTTTAAGGGGAGACTGTACTTTGTATCCCGCCAATGTTAAATTTCCTATTTTTAAGTACATTTTTCATAGGATTGGTAAAAAATAGGGAAATTAAACTTTACACACCATAGGTGTCGGGTTTCTTCTCGAGCTACTGATATTTTTTTCAATTTAATCTTTGGACCTTACCATTTTTTTTTTTAAATTACGAATAACATAAAATTTTTACAAATTATTTTCCACGTGTTTTGCGTTTACTAATTTTTGGAGCTTCAGAGGAAGTCATAAAAATATCTGTATACGTGGATACACAAGATAATTAACTGGTAAAAATTTCAGCCTGGTAGGTTTATTGGTTTCTGGGAAAAGTGTACCTTGTTGTTAAAAATCTAAATTTACGGGAAAAGGTAAGAAACAAGAAGGCACAAATCAAAAACAATACGTACACAAACAAGTAAATTGCCCATTAAGTTGTTTAGAAACCTGAACCAACAGCTGAGAATATTAAAAACCGTAATGCAGTTATTTAAAAAAATAAAATTCTCTTTGTACTAAAACGAGCAGTATAAAATTATGAAAAAATATTGGTTCTTCGTAACATGATAATTTTTCTGTGTAAACCTAATAAAAACCTAATTTTTTATAAAAACATATTTTTTGACGTAATTTAATGTTTTTCTGGTAGATCTAAGCCTAAACTATTAAAAAACATAAAAAACCAAAAATCGGAATTTTGAGTTAACACCATCGTGCAATCTCTCCTTAAAGAATCGATTTTTTACACAATTTCGTGAGAAAAAACAAAATTGCTAATTACCGCTCAACAAAGCGTTATACAAAAATGTTTAAACTAAAAGTTGTAGATTTTTAAACTGTCTACAACTTTGATTATTATGTACCCTTTTCCCCTAAAATGCATTTTAAAGTCGTAATCTTAAAAAACAAATTTTACGAGAAAACAGCCTCTCCAAGAATTTCAGCAGACGTGGATTTTCTATCCTATTTCGAGAAGCACCCGTCAAAACCCATTCAAAAGGCGTCTCACTCTCCCACCATTATTATTTGTTAAAATGCAGAGACAACTTTAAAATATAAGTAAAAGATTCATCAAAAATATATTGATAATAGAAAGAAAGATGATATTTTGTAAAACAAAATTCCTACATCTTGAAAAAGAAGTGGTTTTTTTAGTAAATAGGTACTAGTTAAAATATTCCAGAGATCAAAAGAATTACGACACGATTACTTTGTAAGAATTTTATCATACTTTTGTCATTTTGTATTACAGTTAAAAAACAAAGTAATGAAACAGTACAGTACCCAGTGTAGATGAAAAGATCATAGGGTATTTAGAATTTGCTGTAACGTTAAATTAAGCGAAATTTTAGCTTCATTCTCTAGTTGCCAATTACTTTCACGACATGGCAAAACCCTCATTATAAGCCATGTTTCCTTAGTACAATAAAACACGCACAAGTGCTTCGTACACTTTAAAAAAAGAAGAAAAAATAAAGAAAGAAAAAGTAACAGGACTACTGTATCATGATACTAAATACAACACAACAGTATACGACTCCTTAATTTTACATGCATATAGATGAAAGAGAATGTTAATCGTTATTTTAAAAAGACAGATTTTATAAATTTGAAAAGTATGTTTATAAAAAAAATGTATAATAAAGATCAATATCTATTCCTAGTAATTAAGTATAAAATTAAAACAACATTAGAAAATTAATTTTTTTAATAACAAAAATAAACCAAGAAAACGTTGGTAAAAAAAGGTAGGCCTTTGGTAAATTTAAAGGGATCTATATTATTGTTTCTAGGCATACAAGACTATATCACGAAACTTTATTTACATAACAAATTTATGTTATAATGTAATGAAAAGTTAGGGTCTAACGTATCGTAAAATTTATTTAGATCTTTCTTACAATGTAAATTTTTTTCCGTGATAAATATTCATTTTAGCAATAAAAATACGGTTTATTTAAAAAAATAAAATAAAATTAACTGTTTGAGACGCACCTTTCCATCGCACCTTGATGTTGAAAAATAGGGATGTTAAAATTAATCTGGGATACAAAGTTTAAACATTTAACGGGAGTGATATACAGTAAAAAAACGTCAATTTTTTGAGTGATTTTTTTATAAAATCCTAGAGAAAATGTTCGTAAATGTACAGTAAAACTTCAATACTACTGCATACTAGAACGTATGATGTAGTGGTTAAATTTGTGATTTCACACCTAATAAATAGATTATTGGAAAAGGGCAAAAAATAACTTAAAAAAACATTTATTCCGTTTAAAACTTAATTACAATAACTATACCCCAACGAACTAAAGACTGCAGATGAGATCTAGCCAATAACAGCCAAGGTTGGGTGTGAGGTTGCTTCTTCGCTAAGTTACACTCGGTTCCACAGACTCCAGCTTACATTTTGTTAGGCCGTCATCCACACAGGGACCACAACGTGACAACACAGGATACGATTAACGAAAGTCAATTGGCTCTGTGCTGTAATCTAGGTCACTATGCTTCGCCTTCATCTGCAGTCTCTAGTGTCTCCTCCTCCTTCTACTTCTCCTTCTTCTCCTGCTTCTGTTTTACCTTTTGCTTGTCCTTCTCCCCCTCCCGCTTCTTCTTCTTCTCCTTCTCCTCCACCTTCTTCTCCTTTCCTCGTTCTTCTTCTTCTTCTCCTTCTCCTCTTCCTCCTCCTCCTCCTCCTCCACCTCCTCTTCTTCTTTCTCCTTCTCCTCCTCCTCCTCCTTCTTCTTTACCTTCTCCCTCTTCCTCTTTTACAAATTAGGCACATATATCTTACTGTTTCACTACCGTAGAACAAAAGAGGCACTGCCTTTAATGGCATTATTGTCGTTGATCTATTTTAATTGTAGCACTGCGTATTAAAACGCAGTGCTACAATTAAAATAGATCAATGAAAATAATGAAAAAACTAAATTTCTGTTAAAAATAAATAATTTTAGATGTAATTTATTGCTGCACTGTTAGTCTAATGATTGAAAAGATAAAGTATAAGATAAATGTTTTTTCCAAACGAAACTATTGTCTAGTGATGTTTGATATAAAATGTACTAGGATTATATGATTAAAAGAGATAATGTTTATGAAGGTACCATACCGTGTTTTCATTTCTAAATTAAACCTTCCACTCATCTTGTCGTGAAGTACTGTTTTCTATTGTAATATAGTTTGTATGTTCCCATTACTTCTATTATCATTTATTTTATCCAGTGTTCTTTTCACGCCATTTTAATACCAGAAATCCTTTTGTCTTTTAATAACCTTTGTGCAGTGTTATAATATTTAAATATTCATAAACTTATCTTTATAATAAACATATAATTTCATTGTTATGTAAGTATTATATAAAATTTATGTAGTTAATAATGCTGTATAAGAGATATAAATAATACTTCCTGTATATTTTTTTCCAATAATGTTAAAAGTTAAAGAATATTTAACTGTTCTTTAAGAGTAATTTAAAATTTATATCCATCGTTTACTTCCTCCCACTCAGTATTGTGGAAGAGTAAAATTTATATACTCGGGTTTCAACTGATTTTCTCTTTTCATGACCCCTGAAGCCAAAAACATGTTTTTTAAAGAATAACAAGTCTATTTAAGTCCTGGATCAAACTCTACAGGGCTGACTGAGCAAAAATTAAATGATGATGATTCTTTTGGCCAATCCGAGAGGTTTTCTTTGGAATAAGCTATGTATAGGTCATTTGTTCTAGCTAGAAGCTCTCCCTCCAGCGCTCTGTGCCGCTGAGCTGTTCTGTTTAGTGGTGGGGGAAGCACCTCGTAGTTGTAACAGTAGTATACAGTTAGAAAGAGAGGGAATGATCATTAAGTGAGAAGGAAACAACACTTGCCCCTTGAAACTATCCCTACTCTACATACTCGCCCTCCCCTTACAAGCTTCTTCCTAAAACAAATGTACTATACGTGCTGACAAAGTTAAGGGTATTTTTCTGACTTCCTGATCAACTAGAGAGTTGAAATTCGGCAAAGCGGTAAAAAGAGGTGACTATCCTAAAGAAATACATATTATTTCTGACGATCTACAATAGTACAAATCGTCACGCTTATTATCTACAGGTCTATTCCCACGATGCCTTAAGGCCTTAGGCCTTAAGCGATGACAAAACGATGTTACTTTTAAGTGGGAGTCTACCTTCAAAATTTTTTTTAACTTTTTTCTATACTTTTCCGGAATCTCAATCTCCACAATGTTAATGTAAGGAACATTTTCTCAAAAACTATTACAGTTATCCTATCCAAGTATTTTGTGGTTACTTTTCAGGATATTCTACACCCACAGAATTAGTAGCATCTGTATATATTGTTAGGAAGATAAGAAAATGTTTTTTTGAAATTATCACTTTTGAAAATCATAATTTTTGCGTATTTAAGTGGAAAATAAATATTCCAACTTATTGTTTTACTGTAATATTAACTCAGTACATTGCAATTATGGTATAAAGGGCTGTGCAAAAATGTTATTAAAATTCGTTCACAGTTGGCCGAGAAAATGTTCCTTACGTTTCAAAAATTGCTATTTACGGGAAAAAGAAGAAACTAAAAGAGAACACATTATAAATACTGCAAATTAGTAACCTCTAATACATTCCAGGATGATAATCTGGAAATTCCTCAACTATTAGCTACATTCACAGCTGGTCTAATGCCAACGTAAGTTTTAAAACAAACAAAAAATAGGAGTTTATCTTCGTTATTCAAAAAATAGATGTGTTTATGCAAATTAGTAACGTTTAGAAAATAACGTAAGGGTCGACATATTTTTTTTTTTTTTGGGATAAAAACTATAAAACCCCAACAAATTATACATCATTGGATGCAGAAAACTCTGAATTTTAATAATGTGCAAAAAACCAGATATGTGAACATTTTCAATTTCTCCATTCCGGGTACCCTTTTAACGCAAATTACTCTGAACTAAATTCTCTATTTAATAACATTTGTTTTAATTATATTATGTTATATAATACATATTATATATATATATGATAATGAACAGCCAAAACAAAACAATTGTTTTGTTTTGGCTGTTAATTATCATATATGTAGTGGGGCAAACAAAGGAAAATAATGTTTAATAAAACAATAACTCTGTTAGACTATTATATATATAGCCTATATAATGTTTTACTTCTTTTATTAAACATTATTTCCTTTGTTTGCATACACTAAATATTTAACGAACAGCTAAACAAAACACAATTATATAGAATACTCGCTTCAGAATATTACATAATCGAGATATCTTTCGTCTCTCTCGGAGAAATCATCAGAAACAAGATCACACATATCACACAAAACACATACGGTCGAAGACCACGTCAATCAATTCAATTTAACTGTTTGCAACCACGTCACGCGCGACTACTCGACCGTATGTGTTTTGTGTGAATTGTGTAATCTTGTTCCTGATGATGTCTCCGAGAGAGACGATATCTCGATTACCTATGTAATACTCTGAGGTGAGTATTAAATACATAATTTTGTTTTTTTTTGGCTGTTCGTTATATATTTAATGTTTTACTAATGAAATTATATTTATTTCGATTTTCCAAACCTTGGAGTTGCCGATATGTTCCATAAAAGAAACTTTCAGTATCTTTCTGTAGCAAAACATCTCAAGACGTTTCATGTCGATTTTGCTCAATATCCTAACCTCAACACCATACAACAAAATTAGAAAAAAAAGCAGCAGCAAAGAAAATGAACTATACTTTTTTCAAAGTTGATTGGCTCTGAACGTAAGCATTGCCCCTACCCACATCATCGCTAGCCAATGACTTGCCAGCAACGTTGCCAATACTTGCTCTTGTAGCTCTGTTATATATTTCGTCAGCCATTTTTTAGGTCTTTCAATAACAATTATGAACATACAACCAACTGATTATACGAAGTGTAGCTATTAAATAACGAGACTGATGTTTAAAAAATTTAATTTTAATTTTATACATAATCACTTATTGTCACCTTTAATATACACTCCTTCTCTATTCCTACAACGCTCCATGCAAATTTTCCACGGTTGGAAACAGTGCTGGAAGTTATCTTCTGTCAGCTCCTTCAAGACACGTGCCGCTTTCTCTTTTACAGCTTCCACAGACTCAAATCTTGTCCCTTTTAATGCGAATTTTACCTTAGGGAACAGGTAGAAGATAATAACATGTGATGAAACGTGGTTTTTTACTTATGACCCGGAAACGAAGCGCCAATCCACGCACTGGAAGAGCCGAACTTCACCGAAAGCCAAAAAAGCTCGAATGAGCAAGTCAAAATTTAAAGCAAAGATGATTGTTTTTTTTTATATCCACGAGATTATGTACCTTCACTGGGTTCCTGAAGGTTAAACAATTAATCAATATTACTACCTTGAGGTACTTTCTAAACTACGTCAAAGAGTAAGGAAAAAACGCCCCGAAATATGGAAAGACAAATCATGAGTTCTCCACCAAGACAATGCGCCAGCTCATTCCGCGTTATCTATCAAGAGGTTCCTAGCCAAGTACAGCATCTCAGTGTTAGAACATCCACCTTATTCACCAGATCTTGCACCATGTGACTTCTACCTGTTTCCTAAGGTGAAATCTGTATTAAAAGGGACAAGATTTGAGTCTGTGGAAGGTGTAAAAGTAAACGCGTCACTTGTTTTGAAGGAGCTGACAGAAGATGACTTCCAGCACTGTTTCCAACAATGGAAAATTTGCATGGAGCGTTGTAGGGATAAAGAAGGAGTGTATATTGAAGGTGAAAATAAGTGATTATGTATAAAATTAAAATAATTTTTTTATTACGTCAGTCTCGTTATTTAATAGCCACACCTCGTATTATAAATTATTGCATGTGTTTAGTACAAGAAGGAAGAAACGAGTGAACTACTGCGGCTCTTATACGCATGAGCGCGTAATGTTTGTCAGGCTAATACATTCGTACAATCTGACAACGCTGGCAAACGTTCTGATTGGTCTAAACGTTTGGAACAGCAGAGCTTATCAACCGTAAAAAGCAACATAGCTCTATTCTTGATCTGATCTCCAGTCGATTGTTCCCATTGTTAATTAACTATGAGGCGTACCAAGATACTTCTATTTCTACGTAATTATAAATACAGCGGCGAAATGTAGAAAACTATTATAATTTTTTTTTTTTTTTAGTTTACGCCCACATTGGAGCACTTTAATCAGCCTGCATTAATTTTAGTCTTTGAAGGATGAGCTCTATATTTTGTATGTAGCATCCTCTTTCGCTCCCAAAATTTCTTCATTCTCTCCACTCTGGCCGCCCTCTGTTCGTCACTCAAGGTGTATGGTTTTCGTACGAAGGTTTTTTTAACCCTCCTACTCGTCAGCCGGTTGTGTGCTATCCGTAGGGCTGCCAGGCGCTGCGACTTGCCTTGATCTTCTAAGTGACACCCCACCGTATCCGAGTGGTGCCTTTTCTTGGATCGTTGATGTTGTGTGTCCAAGCCGGTGGATTCCTTAGTTAGAAGACTTTTCATGGTTGATTATCTGATCCTGAGATCGAGTTCTGGCCGAGACCAGGGTTTACAATTCCAGATGTAATCTGGAAAGGCGATTGATGAGGTATGAATTGGTGATTGATGATTCAGTAAAATTTGATTTCGATTTAGTTCATCAAAAGAGAGTCTCCATCTCTCATTTGACTATCCAGATGCACCACGTGGAGGCCTGATCCGAATGTTTTGTCAAGATTATAATTATTATAATGTTTAAAAATTTTTTTAAATTATTTTTTTATTTAAATGAAAGTTAAGAACTCCATAAGACATTATATTGTTTTTTATACTAAAAAAATTGTTAATGACTTAAATAGTTAGCAAAAAGAATTTTTTTAAAATAAACCGTTACGGTATTATTATTACGGGATGTTAAAGTCAAACTTCAAAACAAGCTTAAAGAGGAAATTATAAATGAACCATGCAAAAGAGGTTAGGTAATGCTTACAAAAGGTAATAATAATATGGTCTAAAGAGAAGACCAGAGGCAAGGAGCGGCGTTCCGAGTTGTCTAATTTGCAAGGGCAGGAACTCTCGACACTTTCTTCCTTCCACAAGACCTATACACATACCATCCGCCCTTTAGTTACATCCCTAACCCCATTCTATTGTCTCTATTGACTAATTGCTTGACGGTTTATTCAACTACAGTAATATAACCTTATACAGTCTTATTTTCAAACTATTCGAATTATCAGAAAATAGAACAGAAATTTTATCAACAAAATAAAATTTATTTTAAATTTAACTGAAAGAAATGAAAAATCTTTGAGATGACATCAACAAAATTGTTCAATATATTATTTTATGTTTTTTATGTAAGTTATCTGCCCATAACAGACAGGTGGAGTGTCAAATTATTTACACTCAATCTGTTAGTTGCAGGGCTAAAATAAATAGTTCTGTATCTTATCACATGGTCAGCCAATTAAATGACTGAATCATTTAAGAACAGAAGAGGTAGAGGTGTAAAAGACACTAATCAGAGTTATCTCCTCTGAAAGTAATGAATTTTATTATACAGCCAGACCCTGTGGAGAATGAAGTGAAGGTGTCATTTGCAGAGTGGAAAATATGTGCTTTTCAGAGGGCCCGGCATGCTGATAAGTGTACTTTTCCACTCAGTGAGGAAGGCATGGTAAACCACCTCACTTTTCGTTTTACTTAGTAAAACCTCTACAGGTTCAAACCAGCCTTTTGGCTGATGACCTAAATAACAACAATGTAAGTTATACAAACAGTAAAATAATTACCGACCATAATTACATAATAATTACCTACCTTCACAAAATATTGGTTACAAAAAAAATATCACATAATGGGTACACATTACGCAGAATAAAGATAAGTATTTGAAATTATACGCAATTTACAAAAAGAATAATTACATAATGAAATAAAAAATCTGGTGTGAAACACTCACACAACTTTACATTGCCAATGGAAATATTTAACAATATAACCTAATATTAGTAGTAAATCATTAGAAATAAACAAAAAAGTAATCTCAATAAACATAACCTTATATTAATCATGAGTGGAAATATTTAACAATATAACCTAATATTAGTAGTAAATCATTAGAAATAAACAAAAAACTAATCTCAATAAACATAACCTTATTTTAATCATGAGTGAAAGACGGGAAATGAAAATCAACCTCAGTTTGGCGTAATAATATGGAAAATCACACTGACGCTAACCAGGCTCTGCAGAGAAAAATGCTTTAAAGTTGCGGATCTTCTAATGTCCTATAAATTTGATTATATTTATACACTTTTGTCGTAAAATGCATACTAAAGCTGAAATCTTAAATAAAAATCGATTTTTACAAATTTTCGTGAAAAAACCAGAAAATCGCTAATTACCGCTTAACTAAGATTTATACAAAAAAATTTTAAAAATAAAAGTGTAGGATTTTAAATTCTCTACAACTTTTATTATACATTTTTGCGCTAAAATGCATATTAAAGCCGCAATCTTAAAAAAACTTTTTAAGAGAAAACAGCCTCCCGAAGAAATTCAGTAGGCATGGCGCCTACCCTATCTTGCACATAAAAAATTTAGTGAATGAGGCAATTTTTAAAAAAAATCGTAGGAGCCGTTTTTGCAATTTCCGCAAAAACGTGCAAAATGACTCAAATAAACTACTACTTTCGGTTGACTGAGTTTGATGAAAATGTCCGTGTCGGGTCCTCTAGTAGTACCTAACTTAAGTTTCAAGTTTCAACTTCGTACAATGTTCCGTTCTTGCGATATTTTGTTCAAACACACGCACACACACCAATCGCTAAAAACATGTATTTGGGTTCAGGGGGTCTGAAAACGTGTAGATCCGATGAAAACTTGATTTAAAAATATCGACATGAAAGCTAGACTTTTCTTCCTATAATATATTAATATAGTCAAGAGAAAGTAAAAAGGTATTTCCGAAAAAAGAAGTAGCCGATTACTAGCTTTAACTAAATATTCCGAAAAACATATTTGGAAACAATTTCTTTACCGTTCTCTGTTAAAAATTAGAAATTTATTAAGCTATTTAAAAAATCTTGCCCATAACGGGCAGGTGGAGTGTTCAATTAACTGCACTCGATTTGTTGGTTCCAGGGCTACAAAAAATAGTTCTGTTTCTTATCATATCGTCAGCCAATTATATGACTGAACTATTTAAGAACAGAAGAGGTACAGGTATAAAAGACACAAGTTAGCGTTATCTCCTCTGATAGTAATGAATTTCACTGTACAGCCAGACCATGTGGTGAATGAAGTGAAGGTGTCGTTTGCTGGGTGGAAAGTAGGTGCTTTTCAGAGGGCCTGGCATGCTGATAAGCGTACTTTTCTACTCAGTGAGGAAAGTAACTGTAAACCACCTCACTCCTCGTTTTACTTAGTAAAACCTCTAGAGGTTCAAACCAGCTATTCATTCGGCTGTTGACCTAAACAACATTTAAAAATCAGTGATAAGGAGTAATAAAATACCCATAAAAATTATATAATTCTTCACCAGTACAACAAATAAGACTAGTAATGATTATTCTGTTTTAGGTTTACTGTTCCAGCAATTCCTGTTTACCCAAGAGACTAAGATATAAGGCTACGCGCCTGCAGCATAGGACGTTCACTGTAGTAGTTTGTAACCCTTTTGGTGAATGAAATCCCTTTAGGGGTTTACAGTTCACCTTAATGTCTTGTAATAGTGTTCTTGAGAATTTACTACCTTTCGCAAGCAAAAAGTAAAGTAGGAAAATTTAACTCATTCTGTTCAAATACACAGAAAAATTTCAACGGTAAGTGTTTAGTCTTGAAGTTCTAAATTCGGTGGAGAATTTTAATTTTGGTTTTTACTTTCTCTTGCCTATAAGAATATTATAGGAAGAAAAGTATTTTTTCCATGTTGATTTTTCAAAATTGAGTTTTCACCGGATCTACACGTTTTCAGACCCCATGAACCCAAAAAACATGTTTTTAGCGGTTGGCGTGTGTGTGTGTGTGTGTGTGTGTGTGTGTGTTTGTGTGGATATGTGAACAAAATATTTTAAGAACGGAACATCGTACGAATTTGAAACTTAAGTTAGGTAATACTAGAGGACCCGACACGAAAATTTTCATTAAAAACCAGAAGCAGTAGTTTATTCGTGTCATTTTTAACTTTTTTGCAATTTTCTCAAAAACTGCTCCTACAATTTGTTTAAAAATTCGCTCATTTACTATATTTTTTAAGCTCTATAAGATAGGGTAGGTGACATGTCTGCCGAAAATCTTGAAGAGGCTGTGCTCTCAAAAAAATTGTTTTTTTTTAAGATTGCGGCTTTAATATGCATTTTAGAGCAAAAATGTATATAATAAAAGTTGTAGATGCGGTCCTGGGTTCGAATCCCACTCAGGCATGGCATATTTTCATACGTTACAAAAAATCATTTCATCCTACATCGCATAAAGTTCCACCCCAACGTCGTCGCTAATGACCATTGCAGTTGATGCAACGTTAAATATATTTAAAAAAAAAAGTTGTAGAGAATTTAAAAACCTAAAACTCTTATTTCAAACATTTCTTTGTATAATACTTAGTTTAGCGGTAATAAGCGATTTTCTGTTTATTTTTCACGAAAATGTATAAGAAAATCCATTTTTTAAAATTTCAGCCTTAGTGTGCATTTTACGACGAAAGGTTATAAAATCAAATTTATAGGAAATTAAAAGATCTATAAATTTTATTTAGAACAGTTTTCTCTACAGAGCATAGTTTAGCGTGAAAGAGTGATTTTCCGTATTTTAAGCAATACTTAGATTGATTTTTATTTTGCATCATTCACTAATGATTAAAATAAGGTTATGTTTTTGCGGTTAATTTTTTTGTTTATTTCTAATATTTTATAACTAATATTAGGTCGTATTGTTCATTATTTGCATTGGCAAAAGAAAGTTGTGTGAGTGTTTCAAACCAGATTTTTTATCTTTATTACGTACTTGCAGAATGAGAACTCCAGCTAACAAAACATTGAATTTTAAAATTCATCTGATCTCCAGAATTTTCTAATACCTTTAAGTCAACAAAAATAGTTTTTATATAAATGTTCACGTAGTTTTATTTACCTAGAATAAATGTACTAACCTAATATTGAGCAGAAAAGTGAAAATCAAGGTTTTTTCATCAGTTCAACGAAAGGATTTTGTAATAAACTACATAGCTCTGGATCAAAGATGTAAAATTCATAAAATCTCTATAAATTTGCTCTAAAACATATTTTGAATTTCAAAAGCACTTGATGCAAAAGCACCGCGGAAATGCAATGTTATTTTTCACATAAGTTTGTTTTATCATACAAAAGTTATATCTGCGACTTAAATTCCGATTTACAAACTAATTTACATCAACAAATGACAGTTTTACTAGCAACTTGTTACAAAAGTTCAAACTTTTTAGATTTTCATACTTCTCCAGTTCATTGAATCTTTAGAAGTATTTTGTGATTTATTTCCTAATTACTGATTCAGTTCGATACTTTTACTTTGAAACAAAGAAACCAATTTTTTTTAAACTCCAAACAAGAGTTATGCTAATGAATTCAACTTTGGAAAACATTTACTTTCTTGGAATGATTACTGCTTAATTTTAAAATCAATTATAATCCAAACTTGCAATTTTCTTCTAAAGTAAACACATATTTTGTATATAAGTTTTTATGGAGTTATGTGAAAAATAAAGTTTTGTACCGCCCCTTCCTGTGATGTCCATGACTTAAAAAAACGCATCACAAATTCTGTTATTACCAATAATTCTGTTATTGACTGGTATAGGCCAAAACGTGTTTGGGATGAATTTGACAACAGTGTTGATGATTATTATGTTACAAACAGTGTTTAAATTAAAAATTTTACACACAAAAAGTTAAATAAATCTTCTATTTAATTAAATCATTTCAACTCGTAAAAAAATAAACTTTCTATTAAGTTATCATAAAAATTAGACAGTGGTGACCGGTGTATAATGAACGAGCACAATTTCTGGGGGTTCATATACAGATAATTCCAGAAATTCCTCGTGGATTTTTCTGAAGCTTGTCCTATCTAAATTGGCGCGCGTAGCTATGAAACTATGATCATACATCTCTTCCTCCCTCGCCTAGTAATATGTAGCCTAACCACAAAGAAAGTGACAGAAAATGAAAGAATTGTTTATACATTTTTCTCGATAAGAAAGATAAATTGTTTAAACAGTCTGTGGTCTTAGGAAACGCTCTTTACTTGTATTCAAGTTGATGCGGCAATTCAGTATGAACATACAATACTTTGAAGGTACGAGATCAATTAACCATACTCTCTCAGGAATGGTCGGCTTGAGTCTGTACAAGAATATCCCTCATTTGCACGTCATACACATCATCTTCATCGCATTCGGTCATGGGGTTATTGTTCTGTATTGAACGGATTACAACGTACACACATTAGGAATAAAAAAAAATTTTAATGTTTATATGGCTATCATTTACAATCACCTTGTAAATCCATACTCTTAAAAGGTATCTAAGAAAAGGAAATAGCAGAACAAAACAGGGAAAACCGGGGAAAAAATAAACCAATTTATTTAATACATCCTTTTAAGACTAGCAATATTACCAAGCAAAAATTCTAGTGTTTTTTTTCTTTTGAGACCGCAGTGGATCACTTGAATCAATTTCTAAGCAATCTCTTCTGGTTCTTTTCTTTGATTTTTGTCCAGTATTCTATCATTCTTGCTGATCTTCTTTGCCTTTCTGCTTCCGAAAAGATCACTTTCCTCTTATATCTACTTTTCCTTGGAATCTAATATTTTTATCTTTTAACAGTTTCAGCTGTTCAGTTTTATTTTCTAGATCTTCGAAGGTGATGCCTAATTTTTTTATATCTTTCTTGATTTCTCTTAACCATATTACTTCTGTCTTTTTCTGGTAAAGTTTTCAGATTATTTTGTTTGCGATTCTGTCTTTGGGTGTTCTAACTATATATGTCCAAATGATATTCTCTTTTTCCTCATCGTTTCTATTACCGATACGGTCTCCTGGTAGACCTGTTCATTTGGTAGTAATCTCCATTCTCCATCCACTTGATGTCTCTTTCCGATGCAGGTTCTAAGGATCCTCCTTTCAAGTTTTTGGATTTTATCTATTCTGTTTTGCTGGTTTAATTTGAATAGAGTTTCATACCCATATGTTATCTTTGGTTGTACGACCGTTTTGTAGTGTTTTATTATGGTTTTGAATGATTGGCACTTTTTATTGTAGGTGTTTTTAGTGATTAGTTGTGATGTTAGTTTCTTGGTTTTTTTCTCCCATGCTTCTTTATCGCTGTTGTAAGTGATGATTTCTCCCCGGTATTTAAAGGATTCTTTGAGTTCTATATATTGGTCGTTAAGTTGGACCTTGTTTATATATAGCGGGTCTGTTGCCATTATTTTGGTTTTCCAAATGAAATTTTGCGGCCCATTTTTTCTGCTATTTCTCCTAGCGTTATAAGTTGGTTCCTAGCCTCTGCGAGTTGTTATAGTTTAATTTAAAATAGTTAATATAGTTTAATTTAAATTCTAGTTTAATATATTAAAACAGGTTTGTTAAATCATATCCTCACGAAATATCAATATAAAAAATATTTCTTTATAGTTGTAAAAAATATTCATTTACAAGAATGTTGACGTACAGTACACTTATCGTTAAATAATAAATAAATGTCAAAAACTTACCTACGTTGAACTGAAATAGGCATTCTACATTTTATGAAACGTTACATAGAAGGGTCACACAATGAAAAGTATAAACAGAAAAGAAATTAATGTTAAATGATAAATTTACTCGATGAAAATGGATTCTTTCATAAAAAAAGATTAGAAGAATGACGTGCGTTGTATGGTATATAGTTACATTAAAAATAATACAACGGGTGGAAATAAATCGCGTGTGATGTCACCGCGTCAGTTTCAATAAAATAGGTCTACCTCATTTGTTGTTTTTTTTTTATTTTTGTGACGTAATGTACGGTAAGGGTTTAAATAAGCAGTTTGTTTATTTGTTTTTACAAAATTTAACCTAGTTCATTCTATTTATACATTTGAACTTATTTCAAAAGGTTACAGTCAGTAATTTTGAATAATTTCATCTAAGTTTGTAAACAAATTACATTATTGTATTTTGAAGATCAACGTGTTGATTATCGTTTTTGACTTTACTGAACCTAAAACGTAAACTGTGGATATATTTTTAAACTAGATGTAAAAATAAAAAAATAAAAAGGTTTTCCAAGAATGAAATTTATTAATAAAAATATGTGTTGTATTAAAAGGTTTTTATATAAATAAAATTAATTCAAGATAATTATTTTGTTTGTTTCGCGTCTGACTGTTTTTCAATTTCTGCTAATGCAGACAGTGGAGAATTATGATTTATGAAAATGGTGTGAGAAAATGCCAGTTCGACCGGGAATCTAACCCGGGACCCCGGCGTAGAAGCCAGTTGCGCTAACCACAATTCAAGATAAAAACAAATAAAATAATAATGTCAACAGTGTTTCTGATTTCAATACCTTCACAAAAATGCGTAACACCTCATTGATTGACTTGACTGAGTACTAAATTTCTACCATTTTGATAACACAAAAATTTTAAATCCGGTAAATCGTTTCTTCAACTGACGAATTGAAAAGTTAAAGTATTTGAAATTTTATCATCACTTGCGTCTGAAGTGGAAAGAAGGAGGTAATTACCCTAAAGTATTGTGATACTTATCGCTAAGGTCCGTTTCGGGATCTAGGTTATTAAATAATTAATACACTAAAGTTTATAATTACAAATATTTATTACACTGAAAGATTTACAAAATAAATAATAAACTAATTGTAGTGAAGTAATACAATAAATAACTTAAGAATTCACTTGAAATAAATAATAAACTAATTATAATGGAGTAACATAAATAACTTAAATAATTTACTTAGCACTACTTACAATAATTATACACAAAGCACATACACAAAAAGATAGTATAACAATACCTCGGAACCGTCAACCTGATATAACGCCCCGATAGCACGCAATAAACACTCGTCAGAGATCAAACGGATACTAACTAACTGACCGCGCTCGGCGTTCTATTTATACAAGCGGTCAAAGAATCTTCCCGAGAGACATGAAAATTTGATACAAATAATAAAGTACAAAAAACCCTTTATAAAAGAGTGCTAGAAAAATCTATTGTAAACAATTCAACAATAGATCTATTGTAAATAGTGTAATCAACCAAATCTTTATTTATCAATTAATATTTATTACAACCAAAAATATTTGATAAAATACTCTGAATTCAGTGTACTTTAATCCCTGCCAGTACCATTGGTTCCCGATAATCTCACTAGGTGACACGCGCGAATGAATAATCCATCAGCCATCATTAACATTGTACTGTAAGCTATCACAAAATTCACTTACTCTTATTCTTAGGCAAGTAAACTATTACTGCAAGTGGGTACAAAATGATTTCCAGCAAGATCTTATAGAAAGCATTTTTATTGTGAAGTAGCGTAAATTTCAGCTTGGATTGGATGTTGTAAAACAATCGTTAAAATTAGCAGAACTAAAAAAGAAAATGATTTCTATTCACAAATGGACAACTGACTAAAACTTAATCCACCGCGTTGGTCTAGTGGTTTTCAGAGATGAAGGTTCCATGGTTCAAATCCTAGTAAAGGTAGTTAGTTATAGACTACATAATTTAAATACTACACTGTGGTCACCAGTGTATTTAGATGGTTTGGGTTCAATTAACTATACTTTCTCAGGAATGATCGGCCAGAGTCTGTGCAAGACTACACCTCATTTACACGTCTTACATACTCCTCATCTCGTTGGGTCATGGGGTTGCTTCTTGTTATTAAATTAAACAGATTGTAACGCGCACACATTAGAAATTTAGAAAAAAAGACAACTTTTTATTTTTTACGTTCAGCTGTTATGCTCAAAAAAGTTACAGTTAGTAAGGATGATAGAAGAAAATAAGGGTTAAAAAATGGTAGAACTCGCCGAAAATCAAACCTGGGACTCCTGTAACAGAAGACTGTGGCACTGACCACTACATCTACTACCTACAATACATTTTAGAAAATATTTTCAAATAAATCTACGTTTTTTTTAAATTTTGAACATTTATTATAAAGAAACCAGATTAAACCCGCACATTTAAACCGAATTGCAAATAAATATTTAAGAAAAATTACATTATCAATAATCTTTCTAAAAATAAATGAATGTAACAACAGAAGGGGACAAAAATTTAAATCAAATACCATTAAAATTTATCTTCAACACCTAACATTTTGCCTAAAATTTTAATTTCAATTTATAAGCACCAGAAACTAGAATTATGTATTAGTAGTAAGTTGAAATAAATTACTTTTGCAGAATTTTTAAAACTAAATTAAAAATAATGTTTTTTAAAAAGTTTAAACAAATTTATTAAAAAAGTTTTATAGGATACACTTTAAAAGTTATTACTACAAAAAGCTTTTAATCTAACGTCTTACGAGGATAATATACAATATTTTATGTGCATTTCTTATCGGAGTTATTTAATCATCCCGACCAATAGACAAGGGAAATGTACTAAAGTGTCTATGCGCTTAAGCAAAGTTTTCTATCTTAAGTACAAAACGTACATAAGTTTTGAGAATAGTAAATTTTGTCGTTTTAAATCTTTTATAGTGTTCGATGAAAAAATTTAATCAAAATATTAAGTAATCAAAATATAGGGAGTTTATAAAAGAACTCCTCGATTTTAATAAATCATAATAAAATAACTTAACAAATTAAAAGGATTTGGTTTTCATAGTTCTGTCGCGCATGTCGTAAAGTTTCAATCTGTTGCATTGGCCAACCTGTTGGTTAACCTGCCTGGCCTTCCGCGGTGTCATTCTGCCAGTCATGGCATCACCGCAGCAAAAAGGACAGTGCGTGATTTGGTTTACAGAGACGGGTTCAGTAATTACAGTTCAGCGTAATTTTCGGCGCGAATACGGCCATACTGCGCCTACGGATAAAACGATTCTGGAGTAGTTTAACCAGTTTAAGGCAACAGGCAGTGTCTTGAAAGGGACATCTGCAGACAGGCCATCTGACCGCGTCATTGGCCTGTTCATATTTGCCGAAAAAACAATTAACGGAACTTATTACTGTGGTATGTTAAAGCAGCACGCCTTTCCACAGATGGATGATATTGAAGGAAAAAAAGGATTAATTTTCTTTCAGCAAGACGGCGCTCCACCGCATTACAACTGTGTCCGTGCTGCATTAAACATTCGTTTTCCAGGCTGGTGGATCGGAAGAAAAGGTCCGATCCCATGGCCACCAAGAAGCCCAGACATTACACCGCTAGATTTATTTTTTTGGGGCATATTAAAAACATTGTTTACTAGGAGAAAATCCGTGACATTGAATACCTACTGGAGAGGATTGTTGTAATTGTAGCAGCAATAACACCTGATATGCTGGCAAGTACGTGGAAAGAAGTGGATTACCGTTTGGTTGTATGCAGGGCAACGAATGGTGCACATATCGAAATTTATTAAATATAAAAAAACTTGAAAAATTTCTCATCCAGAATTTATTATCATGTAAGTTTTTCTTTTAATTAAAGCTATTTAAATAACACTTGAAATCACGGAGTTCTTTTATAAACACCCTGTATTAAGAGATCTTCAAATAAAATAATAACCTCTTTCCGATGAATAAGAAAATACGGGAAATCACTCTTCCACGCTAAACTAGGCTCTGTAGAGAAATATGCTTATAACAAAAGCTGCAAATCTTTTAATTTTCTATAAATTTTATTTATACACTTTTGTCGCAAAATGCATACTAAGGCCGAAATTTTAAAATCAATTTTTTTACAGATTTTTTGAAAAAACAAAAAATCACAAATTACCGCTAAAGCGTTATACAAATAAATGTTTAAAAAAAGTAATAGATTTTTCAATTTTTTACAACGTTGATTATAATACACTTTTGCCCAAAAATTCATTTTAAGGCCGCAATCTTAAAAAAAAAAACATTTTTTTATGAGAGCTTTTGCTTTTGCAAAAGCTGTATTGTGTCCGCTATCACAATCACTGCATTAACTTCGTGAATTAAAAAGATTTTGTTTGCAAATTAATTTTAATGTAGAGGATAAAGGTTACATTTTTTAGCTTTTTATTATTGTTATCAGGAACTGTACTTAATTCACTGCTTCATTCATAATTAATAATATGATCACTCACGAGGACGCCTGAGAAAGATATGGGGTGATTTGAGAGGTACGGAACAGGCAGAGATGCTTAATCTGAGAAAGGCAGAAGAAAGAGAAGATTAATTTAATTAGTACTTATAGAAGTAGTTGATCTAGATGTGGCACACAACGAAAAGGAAAGAAGTGTGGTACGTAAAAACAAAATTTGTGTGAATTCATACAGTTTAATTAACTTTTTTATGATAAAGTGAGTCAGTTACTTAATTATACTAATGGAACCTAAAGAATTAGAAAAACCCCATTAACGGCTGTTGAATTTATATAATATAGATTATTTCTTTAAAGGATAAATCAATGTTTTTTTTTGTAAATAGAGAAATTTAAGATAAAGATTAGGTTGCTTAAAGAAATCTTGAGATGTAGGGTTTAAAAGTTATGTACAAATATCCACAAAAAAAAAACGACGGCTTGCAAAACTACATCAATCATTCTCTGAACTGACAACCAGTATAAAAAGGTTTAAATTTTTCTTACTGGATTTTTACAAGACTTTAATACGTAATTACACTCTTCCAGTCAAAATACGATTTGGTAACGGTATAATTTTTGCTTGTACTTTTCGATAGTGCTATCTGGCGAACGAACAATAATACTAGAGTAATATTTACGATCGTCTTTTTAAGCCACGTAGGACTACATAAGTTCATCAAACTAAAAAAAGCTCATTTCAATTTTTGCGGTTCAATTTTTCAGTTTATGGAGTCCTTTCCTGATGTTTCCTTCCTTGAACTTTCTCCAGTATTCCCTCAATCCATCCGATTTTCTCTGCCGTTCCTTGTCAGAATACACAACTTTCTGTCGTTTTGTCGGTTTCTGCTGTTCAAGTCTTGGGGTTTTCAGCCTGTGGTAATTTCCGGCTTTTGTTTTGAGGTCCGCAAGTGAGATTTGGAGCCCGTCCATGTCCTCCTTAATTTCCCTGATCCAGTGGGGCTGAGTTTTTCTGTTTCTGATTTACGATCGTTTATAATAAATGTTTTTATAAGCCAAAATTTTCAAACTTGTTTGTAATACATAGTATAATATTATTAAGAAAGCATTGATCTGATTTTTATTTTAACCCACCAGCCAGTTGTTTGTATAACCTGCACTAAAATTTCAAAAATTATTTAACTGGTTTGTTTAATTCTTAGAAACTCTATAAAATTTCTATTATGTTCTTGTAAATTCAGTGAGCGAGGGACCTTGTGGTTGACGGACTCCATCTTCCTGCGTTTAGCACATTCGCTTAGTCGCCCTTTTAGTCTGTTAGATTGAATAGGTGTGCAAGTTACGTGACTGTGAAAAAAGAGATAATCTGTTCCATTTTCTTTTGGAATGCAAAGATTTTAAAGAGTTCAGACAGAGTTTCCTATATAATTATATAGATGAGCATTTTTTACTCTTTGGAGAATATTTTAGTTATAAATAGTGATTATCAAAATTTCAACAATTTATTTTTGGTATTGTGACAATATCCAAAACGAAAGAGTGTTTGAGAATTCTCGAGAAGGACCGAGATTTAAAAGGTGTTAATGTAAATAATAATGGCTAGTAGTAAATAACAAATAAATTTCTAAGAAATAGAAATTAAGCGCGCAAATGTAGATCTATAGTATAGTATTATAGGTCAACTATTATTGAACGGCTACCTCAAAAAATATTTAGATAATTGGCTCTCTTTGTAACCATTCTATTCAGTTATAATGAGTTGTTTACGTTTTGTAAAAAGTGGTATTTTTATTATTATATCGAAAATCTCTGTCCTTCTCGTGACTTCCATAGCTTCATCTATATAAGGGAGCAATCCGTTTCGAAGTTCAGTCTTTGATCTGTGTTTGACGAGTGTACACCGCGTAGCGTTTAGCATTTACATTTAAGAAGGTCAACGTGCACTAACGTAAGGGTTCGACATATTTTTAATTATTTCTTTTGGGGGATAAAAACTACAAAAACCCCAACAAAGTATACATTATTGGTTGCAGAAAACTGAATTTTAATAATGTGCAAAAAACCGGATAAGGGAAAATTTTCAATTTTCTCCGTTCCGGGTACCCTTAAATAGGAATAAATTGCGTTTTCGGTTGCAGAAAATAATCTAGTTATGTACAGCAGCCACTAAAATAATAATAATAATTTTTATAATAGCCTACTATATTGTAGAAAGCCATAAATTATAAGTGAATTAATTACAATATACAAATCAAATTAATTAAAAACAAATGAAATTAAAATGTATAAAACAGTAAAACAACCAGTATAATAATTTACTTATGGCACATAAGTTAGTTACTACAGCAGTTCACATTAAACAGCATATTTGTACCCGAGTGATGAAGTTCAAATAAATAAATTTGCTATTTTCGAAAGCTCTGGAAATAAAATGAACAATACTGTCGACACGCAAGCATATATTACATGTACAAGGAATTTTTTTTGTCAGATGTGTTAAGCTCCGCTTAAAATATTGTTGACAACCATGCGTGTTACACCAGAGAGTTATTCTGGAAAAATACGGTATTGTCTGTTGCAGTTTTATTTTGTTTACCTATTTATAAAGTGAATGGTAGGAATTTTCCTTGCTAAAAAATTTGAAATTTCCTTTGTATTTTCTTTTTGCTTTTATTCTGCTCAACATATATAGTGTAGAGTTAAAAAGTAATATGAGACAAATTTTTTAAACTCCGATTCCAAATAATATTTACATTTCATAACATAATTTATTCATTCTACATTTAAAACTACTGGACCAATTCGGTCGATGTTTTAAAATGTAAGATTTATTTAGCAAATTAGCAAGTTAGAAACTACTACCGAACGCGACATGAATATTTTCATCAAAATCGGTCAACCAGAAGTCGTAGTTTATTCGTGTCATTTTTCACTTTTTTGCGATTTTCTCAAAACGGCTCCTACGATTTTTTTTAAAAATCGCCTTATTTACTACATTTTTTATGCTCTACAAGATAGGGTAAGCAACATGTCTGCTGAAATTCTTGGGAAGGTTTTTTCTTAAATTATTTTTTAAATTGCAACTTTAATAGGCCTATGCATTTCAGCGCAAAAATTTATATAATGATAGTTGTAGAGAATTTAAAACCCTACAACTTTTATATCAAACATTTTTTATATAACGCTTCCTTTAGCGATAATTAGCGATTTTCTGTATTTTTTTCTCAGGAATATGTGTATAAAATCGATTTTTTTTAAAGATTTCAGCCTTAGTATGCATTTTACGACAAAAGTGCAACCAAATTTTAAGGGAATTAAAAGATCTACAACTTTTATTTCAAGCGTTTTTCTCTACATAGCCTAGTTTAGCGTGAAAGAGTGATTTTCAGTATTTTAAGCCAGTCTGAGGTCGAGTTTCATTTTGCGTCTTTCACTCTCGATTAAAATAAGGTTATGTTTTCTGAGGTTAGTTTTTGTTTATTTCTAATGTTTCATTACTAATTTTAGGTTATATTGGTCATTATTTGCATTGGCAAGAGAAAGTTGTGTGAGTGTTTCACACCAGATTTTTTCAAAATGTCATTGTAGGGTATATTATACATTAAATACAAAATTTTATGACAACAAAAATTTATAATAATTGCGATCATTTAGGTAAATAAAAGAAAGTTAAAAATAAATTTCACTACTTTCATAAACAAAAAAGTAAAAATAAATAAATAAATTTGACCTTGTGCGTAAAGATGTCAGATGAATTGAAGTCCCATAGCCGAGCGAGTGAGATGGATATGACATAAATACGCATGCGCCCATATATCTTTACCGTCTTAATCCAGATCTGAAAACATTCTACAGTCGTTATCTTCGCCTGTGCTACTGGGTACACACGCGCGCGCGTGTGTGTTTGTTTGTGATAGTTATTTTAATAGTAGGCCTATACACTGTTACTCACTTTCAAAAATATTCATTCGATCGGTTTTTGTTTTGCGAATCTGATTTCTTATATCGTACATATTTTTAACTGAAATTGAGAGTTTGTAGTACATTTAATGTGGCATAAAACTAATATCTACTGATTTAAGTGTTCATTAACTTGGGCAAACAATCCATAGCGGAGAAAGAAATCTGATATTACATGTATTAACTAAAGTGCTGTGAGGAGGAAGCTAATTTTAATGGACCTAATGTGCTTATTAATAAACCAGTTAAAAGAACTTCAAAATACTGTAAAACAATTCACCGGATGAAGAAAGACGAATAAGACTGCTTGTTAGTTTACTGCATGCATAAACGCTTGCTCAGAACAAAGAGTAAAATTATACAATGTTATTGGAATGGTGCATATGGCTTGTGCGAGTGAGAGCGTTATGCATTCTCTCACTCCCACGGCTACAGGACTTCAATTCATTTGAATACTGTACTAAAGAAAAGTTACAAAATAATAAAATTTATTTTTTATTTTATACAAAGTAATACTTGTTTTTATTTTATTACTGCGCTACATCTTGTTCTATGTATTCTATGTTTTTCTTATTATACTATTTATTATTCAATTTTTCTATTTCTGTTCTCTAAATTTATTAATTTCTTTTTATTGCTCAATTTCTCAACTCTTGAATTATCCTGAATTATCAGGGGTGGAATGCATTGTTAAAAAAAATTAGCTAAACTTTTGGATGGTTATACTATATTGTATAGTTTCTTAATAAAGAGGAAAAAAATTTAATAAATAAAATCAGTCAGCAAAAATTAAATCCGCGTAAATGCTAAACCGTGGATATCGAAACCGCTTATAACAGGACTACATGTATAACACACTGCTTGTGAAATGAAATTAGAATATAAATCTGATTATTGTGGGTAAAATGTTAAATTCTAATACAGTAAATGAAATGATAGTTATGTGTTTTCTTTTTGAGACTAACTTCCCTTAATTTAGTTTTCGATTGCGGTAAAAGTTGCTTTGTGATTCTCTTTACTGAATAGGATATTCAGTGTTTCAAAATAATCCGACAATTTAATAATATAAACAAGAATTACACAAAAACGAAGAATAATCTCTGGAGTTATATTTTATGCACGATGGTTTGAAAATTTACTGGGGTAGTTAAATCTAATATTAAAGTAAACGTACGGTTTTTAGTAATATCGACTTTAATATTAAAAATATTTATGTTACTGTTAGATGTTTCACCGATTTCCATTTTGTAAAATCTGAAGAATCATCAATTTTCAAGAACTAGTATATGAATAGTACGATTAATAAAGCTTTGCTAAAAATAAATGCAGGTTTGGTTAAAGAATATTATAAACAGCAAATCAACAAAAATAAGGAAACAAACTTTAAATACAATATTTAACCTCTTTATTTGACTGTATCCAATATTTAAAGTCACTCTTTTTCGATTCAGCCAACTAAGGACCAGATCATTTCAACTGAATCTTCCTTGGGCGTTGATCTTTGTCCAGTACTCCCTTATGAGGGAGTTGTTATTTCCTATGTATAACTGTGTTGTTATTTCCTCTCCGCCGTCCAAGTCTTTTCTATTGAAAGGTTTAGCTTTTTGTGAAACCTTGATACTATTTTACAGAGTAATATTTTAGTCCTGGTACCCAATTGTTAATGCCTGGTAATTTTTTTCTAAGAAAAGGAAATTTTGTTTTGTGACCCGAAGTTGATAGCCCTACTAAACCGGTATAGATACGGCAGTTGAGTTGATTCTCCTTGAGCTTTGTAAACATTTAGACAGTTTCCGGTCGAGTTACGAACAGTTTGTCTTTTACCCTAGAACAACGGGTTTTCATTCTTGAACAATATTTTTCTACGAAATCGTACGCGAGTGTAAAAGAATCATTTCAAATAAATTTTTTGGTGTTCCTTCACCAGAAAAAATGTCAATTTCTAGGCTAACAAACCGATTTCGAGAGACAAGTAGTGTTTGTGACAGAAAACGTAGTGGTCGACCAACTCTTTGATAGACGACGTTTAAGAGAATGTGAAAACAAGATTGCTCGATTCTCCACGGAAAAATTTTCAAAAACTTTCCTCGCAAGTTGGTTTGTCATATTCGAGTGTTCAGAAAGCTGCTAAAAAATGGAAATTGTATCCGTATCGCGTACGATAAGTCCAAAATATTCAGCCTCCAGATTTAAACAAGCGATTGTTCTCGGGTAAACGACATTCTGTTCGTAACACGACCAGAAACAGCCCAAAATTTTACAAACTCAAGGAGAATCAACTCACACTGCCGTATCTATACCGGTTCAGTAGGGCTACCAACTTCGTGTCTCAAAACAAAATTTCCCTTTCTTAGAAAAAAATAACCAGACGTTAACAATTGGGTAACAGACTAAAAAATCACTCTGTAGTTTCATCTTAAGCGCATCAACTTCTAGAATGTTCTCGTAATATATAATCCCACACTCCCCAAGATTTCGGTTCATCTCACTGAACCGTACACCTTCGTTTTCTAAACTTCCGAATTTGATTGAACAATCTTGTTGGGTTCATTCATCCCACGTGTTCGAAAAGGTATTCTTCTTTTCCGCATCACATTAAAAACCACTATATTATTAATATTTACATTACTTAAATATTATACAGGGAAATGTGTAGCTTGTGAATTAAATAGGAATACAACACTTCTTTAACTTAATTTTGCTAATATCCAGTCTTATTTGCAGAGGGTGAGTATGTTGTGTTTTATATTCTTCGTAAATTACAGAAGAAACACTCAAAGTGGGGGCTAAAAGTGAATTTCGACAAAAAAAATATGGTTGTTGGGGATGCGGCTAGGCAACTTAATGGATAACTGATCCATTGTAAAAACACGCAATAAGTTTACTTACTTAAGTACGCGAACGGTGGGAGTTCTGAGGAAATTACAGCTAGAACTACATAAAAAAGAGCTGTCATAAAATTATTGCATCCATAATTTAGTGCCGGAATACAACCGTGGAACCCAAAAAGCGGTTTTGTATAGAGAAGAGGTGTGGGAGATGTCAGGAAGTACATAATACCAAACACCTGGAAGCAATGGAGATAACGTCGGAGTACTAAAGTCATTAGATTGGATAAATTTAGAAATGAGTTTGTCAGAGCTAGAGCTAGAGTTAATACAGTAGAGTTTGAAATATTGAACAGGTGTGGGCACATGAGGAAAATGCCTGAAGGTAGATAACCTTCAGATGGAGTGACATGACGAAGACGAGACCTGGTAGAGGGAGACAGAGGGTGGGAGAGTGTACGAGTATGTCTAGAAATCTGAGGAAGGATAAATGGTTGAATAGAGGCTAGGATGCGAGAAACGCTGGAGGGTATAGTCCACTCGGAAAGTATACATGTTCTCGTACGAATTATATTTTCTCTTTAAAATTCATCTCAGAACTGTAATTTATAAAAAAATTGTGTGCCATTAGAAAAATAATCCACCGAAAAATCGATCCAGACATGACATTCATATTTTTTATGAAAAGAAAAACTTATGAGGTTTTATCCAAACTGGAGCAAAATTTTTCTAAATTTTTACCAGTGCAAAGTTTTTCTTTGTTTAACATTTAAGAATTTAAGTAAATATAGGGTAAGATTTAATAATTATAACCTGTGGAATAGAATATTCAGCGGTGTTGCCTTCATTAATTTTTCTGGTATTTTAATAAACATCGAAATAATTTATTTCGTTAGATTCTGCTGGTAGTTTCTTTAAATGAAATATATTTTTGTTAAGTAACGAGTTGAAAATTAATAGATGAATCGAAGACGTCGTGTAGATGAAAAGCTCGTACACAAATGCAGTTGGACCTCTATTTATCGAACTTCTATACATCGAAATTCTCTATATATTGTCCCGTGAAATTTCAATGGAAAAATGTTTCTGTATATCGAAAACAAATCCTATATATCGAACTTAATTTTAGTGAAAATATAAATAGAACTCCATATAGCGTTCCCATCACTCTGTAGTTAATCCGAAACATTGAGAGAGAGCAACGAGACAATACAGTACGCTGACCACTGTGGTCAACGTACAAGAGTAATGTGGTACTCTTGTACTAGTACTCGTATACTATGCACGATAAAAAATATGTAAATACGATGATGTAGACGAAGCAGTTCTCAAATGGGTAAAAATGTTACGAGATAAAAAATTGCCTAAGAAAAAGAGAAAAGTTGTTCTTTTTGTGGACAATTGCCCTGCACATCCGTCTTCTGTCTCAAAAAAGTTAGTAAACATGAAGCTTGTTTTTCCCCTCCAAATAACACGTCGAAACTACAATCTATGGACCAAGGTGTTATTAAAACTCTAAAAATGTATTATAGAAAACAGGTTCTCAAGACACTTACTCTGGCATAGAAAAATGACAAACCTACTGAAAATGTTATTAACCTCAGACTTTCTATAATAGAATTATTAAAGGTGTGGCAAAATGTATCGGAATCGACGATAAAAAATTGTTTTTTAAAAGCCGGCTTCTCTGAATAAACTGTAGTGGAAGAAGTTGATATACTACCGCAGATTGAGGATTTTTGGGTCCATTTACAGTAGGCAGGCACGATCACCGACGATAATTCACTCAATGAATTTTTAAGGGTAGATAAAGAAGTTATTGTAGCAGAATATCCAACAGATGCATTGTTTTCATTATTGTTTTTATTCAATTATTTTTAAGCAAAATATAGTTATCATTTTAGTACAGAGAATAGCCTTATGATACTGTACAATAAAACTAACTTTATTGTAAACAAAATACTGTTTTTTAGGCAATATGGGTACGGTCGAGTTATCTCACGTAATATAAATAGCAGTCTTAATGAGAAAAAACAGCGCTTCCCTTAATCGAAGCTTCTATAAATAAAATTTTTTTTAAGGAATCTACAATTTCGATAAATGGAGGTCCGACTGTATATTAATCATTTACAGTAGTTGTAATTTAAGTTGATAATAATTAATATTGAAATATGGATGTCGATTTTTTAAATTTAAATTTAATTTTTAGTATACATAATTTTTTGAACATGAAAATTGCATTTAGGCGAAGCGAACCAATAAAGGAGACCCAATATTCTGGACCTTTTAAGTTTTTGATCCAGGTCGACATTCGGCCAATAAAAGGCTGTACAATTTTACATTCATTATGCACTTATGTTGAGACGAATATGGGATAGTATTATTTCTACGGGATGAAAAGGGCAGATTCACGCCTCATTTAACTCTTACAGTGCCAGCGTCCTAATATTAGGACGTCAGCAGTTCAACCAAAAAATGCCAGCGTCCTTTTATTATAGTAGGCCTACGTTGACAAAAAACTTCATACAATTTTGATTTTAGCTCTATTTTTATTTATATTATTGCTGATTATTTCTTGTGTTCATAGTACATACATTTTTAATTTACAATCTCTTAATGTAATTATTAGAAATTAGGATTTTCTACAGTAGATTAGTACGTACTTTCCAAAGCTATAATAACTAAAAATTGGATTTTCAAAACATTTATCGCAGTATTTTGTATATTTTACAATACTTAAATGAGATTAAGTGACTGTACATAAAGGAATCATCTTTAAAATGATATAAGTGAAGTTGGGTAACATAAATTTTGGTGTTTCTTTTAATTAAAAAATAATTTCCACAAAATAAATGTTTAAAACAGAAGTTTTTAGTTTTTGTATTTTTCAAGTTACCTTTTAAAATAGCCAAGTTATGGATAGACATATAAAATGCTACAAATCGCACAAAAATAGGCTGGCATTTTTAAGCAGTACCTAGTGGCAAATACCTGGAATATTTCGGCAGGCACTCACAATATTCTCCTGGCAATTTAAGGGGTAAAATGGCATTATCTGTAATTTTTTTTTTTTTTTTTTTTTTTTTTTTTTTTGGTTTAACGTCCGACTGTTCTGCAATTACTGCTAATGCAGACGGTGAATGATGAAATGATTTTTTGTAACGTATGAAAAAATGCCGTGCCTGAATGGGATTCGAACCCAAGACCGCATGATGAGAGGCGAGCACGTTACCAACTGCGCCAATGCGGCCGGCTCATTATCTGTAAGTAACGCCGGTTGGCCGAGCTATACTGTAACCAGCTGACAGCCACAAACGAACAAACTCAACTTGGGATCCCCGTTCAAATTAGAATTTCCTTCCAGCCAAAAAAATCAGCAATAGCGATCAAATTGGGTGGTTGTCGATAGTCCATAATTCTCATAACAAAACAAAGCTGATCCACTCCTTGTTGCAGAAGAGTTACGCTAATACAGCGTAAGTTTCCGGGTTCAACTCCCGGCTGGGGCTTGGAAAATTATTACATGTAACCCATCGTTTCTTATTCAAAAAAAAATTCACCATGACAAATGTTTATCCAACTTAAAATAATAACTAAAAACAAGAATGCTAAAAACTACTTCAACAAAATATAATTTCCGCTAAATCTTAAGTAGGCTACATTTTCACTTTTATTATTTTTAAAATTTGTGGATGTTCGTTCAAAAAATTAAGTATACAAATTTGGAATTAATAATTCTTTTGTTCAACAACAAACGACGTTGCTGAAGACAAAATCAAACATTTTAAACTACTTATTAATTCTACCTAGATTAATTGAAACGTATAATTATAAATTAATGAACCAATAAAAACACAGTTTACGGTTAATTTAATCTTTTGGTCTACGTTTACGCCGAAAAAATAAAGAAGTAATCTACAAAAGTATGAGATGAATTTATAAAACACTAAAACCTCACTGGGTTGAAAGTGAATGGAAGTGTGAGTTGACACAACAGAAAGGAAATAAGGGAAAAGAAAATAGTCCCCAAGAGTGACTACCTGAATTGGTAATGAGAAAAAATTCTGCAGACCTACTCTTCTCTAAAGAAAATACAAAAACGCAGTAGTATTTTCAAAAAAGCCTTTCCGTTTTACTTGAATGGTTGTAAATTTACAACATCAAATGTCATACCTTTCGAGGCTAACTTAAGTACGGTATACCAATGGCTTATATATATCATTCCTATAAAAAAACATCAAAATTCCGTTAAAAGTAAATACTAAATTAACACTAGCATGTGAAATCTACCGTAATAATACTGAACTTCCAGTTTCTTTCATGAATATTTCGTGTAGGTAAAGTTAAAGTTTTTGTGTTTGTGAACATATAAAGTAGTCTATATTTTTGTAATTTTAATTAAAAAAAATCACCGATTTAGTGATCGACTTACAAAAAAAAATATCAAATAGGCCCTATTTCGTGTCCTTTTCATTTTGTTGTTTAGGTCATCAACCGAAAGGGTGGTTTGAACCTCTAGAGGCTTTAATAAGTAAAACGAAGAGTGAGGTGGTTTAACATGCCTTCCTCACCAAGTAGAAAAGTATGCTAATCAGCATACCAGGCCCTTTGAGTATGTGTCGTGTAGACTAATGTAAATTGAAGAATTTGCAAAAATAACTCCTGTTAAAACTCCAATGATGAATAAAAATAGGAATCCTATTGATCAGATAGATTATTTGCGGTTTTTTTTAACGTCTGACTGTTGTGCAATTGCTAATGCAGACGGCGAAATATAAAATGATTTTTGTAACGTATGAAAATATGCTGTTCCTAAATGAGATTCGAACCCAAGACCGCATGATGAGAGGCGAGCACGTTACCAACTGCACCAATGCGGCCGGCATTGATTAATCAGAGAGCTATGGCAAAACTAATTTTCTAATGTTTTTTAAGGCATGAATTGATGATTGGAATTCTACACTGTTGGCGCAGAACTTGTATATTTTAATTATACATTATGAGTTAACTATCGGATTCTAAATCAACAAAAAAATAAACATTACAGATATCGTTACTTAACGAATTTTTTTTCTTCTGCACTGTTTGTGTCTATACATATGCAAAAATATATTAATAAAATCTAATAGAACTGATGTACAGTTGACAAATTATTTAGGTCTTGCGAGTAAGGCGGCCTACGTTGACGGTGACGCGCGTGTGACGTCAAAGGCAGATATAATATCGGACCAATCAGAGTCTAGTATTCTCAACCAATGAAAAATCTCCAAATCTAGCCAATCAGATGTCTTCTTATGCGTTAATTTGATTGGTTATTATTGTCCAATCAGAGAGCTTATTGTAACTCACTACGTCATCCGATATGAGCCAATGAAATCGTTTCATTCAATATTACATCATTTGTCAGTATGAACTTCCTGACTGGTCCGGAACTGTTCCTGCGCGTGACGTCGACTTACATTTTTACATAAGTTCCGCCCATTGTCACCGCCCAGTTAACGAACAGCCGAACATTACAGAATAACGTCTACTGAAATACTATACGTTCCAGAATTAAAACACCTACCAAAAACATTATGAACTTGTTTGAGATCTTCCGGGTTCGCAATGATTACGGTATTATTTTATGTAACAGCAGTATATTTACAACTGCTTTTTACAGTATGAAATAAAAAAAGCCATGTGAAGGAAGCAAGAAAATAGATTGGGTTGTCACATACAAGCTTGCTCAAACTTAACTAATTATTTTGTCGGCTACCATGCAAACACTACTATAGGAACGTAATACATTGTGATTTTGTCACTGTATATTAAGGTTAATTCTAATAAGGACGTTAATGCCGTTTTTTGTCAAAAATCGTCAGTAGAATCGCCGGCATTGTCAAAATGAATTTTAGAACATACTTGATCTATACCTTGTTAGAGCAACATACAAATTGTGCCGTTTTGACGACTAACCGTCACGTTAAAAACGGTTAACGATATGAACAATTTTTGGGCGATATTTTTCAACATTTCTCCGCGTTGATTCGCAGTTTGTTTCATAATTTTATTTTATGATGGGAAAATTTAGTATTGCCTATAACAGGCAGTTAAACTTTAAATATTTTTTTAAATTTCATTTGCTACTTCTACGGCTACATTTATAGTTCTGTTTTTTTCACTAGAGAAGTTAAATTAAAACTAAATCATATTAAGTACAGATCAGGTACTGGTGGAAGATAAACTGTTATGAGCTTCGTCCAACGACAGTAGATTATTATACAGTTAGACCTTGCAGTGAATATTAAAAGCGCATTTGCAAGACGGAAATTGAAAGATTTTTAAAAGGCCTCCTATGCTCATAAAAACACTTTTCTACTGAGTGATACAGTTATAAACCAAAATATATAACCCAATTTTTTTTTCTGATTATTTCAGATAACATGTAAATGTTTGAACGAACTTCTAGCCTAATGATCTAAAAACCCAATTTAATTGTGCCAAAAATTTCACATCTCATTATTACCTAATTTTAAGTTATTTGATAGACTGGATTTGAAAAAATGAATACTATCATCGTCGTTATGAAAGAACGTACAAATTTATTCTTACTAATTGTTCAAAAAATATAATCTGATAATAGTTTATTGAATGTAATGTTCAAGCCAACATCTTCTTTAAATAACATACGCGTAATCTATTAATATGAACAGTCATATTTCTCAGAACTATTATATTTTTTGTGCTTGAATTTTGACTATAGCAATAATAATCAGAGAGGTACGGCAAAACTAATTTTCTAATGTTTTTTAAGGCATGAATTGATGATTGGAATTCTACACTGTTGGCGCAGAACTTGTATATTTTAATTATACGTTATGAGTTAACTATCGGATTCTAAATCAACAAAAAAATAAACATTAGAGATATCGTTACTTAACGAATTTTTTTCTGCTGCACTGTTTGTGCCTATACATATGCGAAAATATATTAATAAAATCTAATAGATTTGATGTACAGTTGACATATTATTTAGGTCTTGCGAGTAAGGCGGCCTACGTTGACGGTGACGCGCGTGTGACGTCAAAGGCAGATATAATATCGGACCAATCAGAGTCTAGTATTCTCAACCAATGAAAAATCTCCAAATCTAGCCAATCAGATGTCTTCTTATGCGTTAATTTGATTGGTTATTATTGTCCAATCAGAGAGCTTATTGTAATTCACTACGTCATCCGATATGAACCAATGAAATCGTTTCATTCAGTATGACGTCATTTGTCAGTATGGACTTCCTGACTGGTCCGGAACTGTTCCTGCGCGTGACGTCGACTTACATTTTTACATAAGATCCGCCCATTGTCACCGCCCAGTTAACGATACAGCCGAATATAACAGAATAACGTCTACTGACATGCTATACGTTCCACAATTAAAACACCTACCAAAAACATTTTGAAATTGTTTGAGATCTTTCGGGTTCGCAAAGATAATATTATTTTATGTAACAGCAGTACATTTACAGCTGCTTTTTACAGTATGAAATAAAAAAGCCATGTGTGTGAAGGAAGCAAGAAAATAGATGGGGTTGTCACATACAAGCTTGCTCAAACTTAACTAATTATTTTGTCGGCTACCATGCAAACACTACTATAGGAACGTAATACATTGTGATTTTGTCACTGTATATTAAGGTTAATTCTAATAAGGACGTTAATGCCGTTTTTGTCAAAAATCGTCAGTAGAATCGCCGGCATTGTCAAAATGAATTTTAGAACATACTTGATCTATACCTTGTTAGAGCAACATACAAATTGTGCCGTTTTGACGACTAACCGTCACGTTAGAAACGGTTAACGATATGAAAATTTTTTGGGCGATATTTTTCAACATTTCTCCGCGTTGATTCGCAGTTTTTTTAATAATTTTATTTTATGAAGGGAAAATTTAGTATTGCCTATAACAGGCAAACTATAAATATTTTTTTAAATTTCATTTGCTACTTCTACGGCTACATTTATAGTTCTGTTTTTTTCACTAGAGAAGTTAAATTTAAACTAAATCATATTAAGTACAGAAGAGGTACTGGTGAAAGATAAACTGTTATGAGCTTCGTCCAACGACAGTAGATTATTATACAGTTAGACCTTGCAGTGAATATTAAAAGCGCATTTGCAAGATGGACACTGAAACATTTTTAAAAAGGCCTCCTATGCTCATAAAAACACTTTTCTACTGAGTGATACAGTTATAAACCAAAAAATGTAACCCAATTATTTTTTCTGATTATTTCAGATAACATGTAAATGTTTGAACGAACTTCTAACCTAATGATCTAAAAACCCAATTTAATTGTGCCGAAAATTTCACATCTCATTATTTACCTAATTGTAAGTAAATTGATAGAGTGGATTTGAACAAATGATATTATCATCGTCGTTATAAAAGAACGTACGAATTTCTGGTCTTACTAATTGTTAAGAAATATAATCTGATAATAGTTTATTGAATTTAATGTTCAAACCAACATCTTCTTTAAATAACGTAGGCGTAATCTATTAATATGTACGGTCTTATTTCTCAGAATTATTAAATATTTTGTGCTTGAATTTTGACTATAGCAATAATAATCAGAGAGCTACGGCAAAACTAATTTTCTAATGTTTTTTAAGTCATGAATTGATGATTGTAATTCTACACTGTTGGCGCAGAACTTGTATATTTTAATTATACGTTATGAGTTAACTATCGGATTCTAAATCAACAAAAAAATAAACATTAGAGATATCGTTACTTAACGAATTTTTTTCTGCTGCACTGTTTGTGCCTATACATATGCGAAAATATATTAATAAAATCTAATAGATTTGATGTACAGTTGACAAATTATTTAGGTCTCGCGAATAAGGCGGCCTACGTTGACGGTGACGCGCGTGTGACGTCAAAGGCAGATATAATATCGGACCAATCAGAGTCTAGTATTCTCAACCAATGAAAAATCTCCAAATCTAGCCAATCAGATGTCTTCTTATGCGTTAATTTGATTGGTTATTATTGTCCAATCAGAGAGCTTATTGTAATTCACTACGTCATCCGATATGAACCAATGAAATCGTTTCATTCAGTATGACGTCATTTGTCAGTATGGACTTCCTGACTGGTCCGGAACTGTTCCTGCGCGTGACGTCGACTTACATTTTTACATAAGATCCGCCCATTGTCACCGCCCAGTTAACGATACAGCCGAATATAACAGAACAACGTCTACTGACATGCTATACGTTCCACAATTAAAACACCTACCAAAAACATTTTGAAATTGTTTGAGATCTTCCGGGTTCGCAAAGATTATATTATTTTATGTAACAGCAGTATATTTACAGCTGCTTTTTACAGTATGAAATAAAAAAAACCATGTGAAGGAAGCAAGAAAATAGATGGGGTTGTCACATACAAGCTTGCTCAAACTTAACTAATTATTTTGTCGGCTACCATGCAAACACTACTATAGGAACGTAATACATTGTGATTTTGTCACTGTATATTAAGGTTAATTCTAATAAGGACGTTAATGCCGTTTTTTGTCAAAAATCGTCAGTAGAATCGCCGGCATTGTCAAAATGAATTTTAGAACATACTTGATCTATACCTTGTTAGAGCAACATACAAATTGTGCCGTTTTGACGACTAACCGTCACGTTAGAAACGGTTAAAGATATGAAAATTTTTTGGGCGATATTTTTCAACATTTCTCCGCGTTGATTCGCAGTTTTTTTAATAATTTTATTTTATGAAGGGAAAATTTAGTATTGCCTATAACAGGCAAACTATAAATATTTTTTTAAATTTCATTTGCTACTTCTACGGCTACATTTATAGTTCTGTTTTTTTCACTAGAGAAGTTAAATTTAAACTAAATCATATTAAGTACAGAAGAGGTACTGGTGAAAGATAAACTGTTATGAGCTTCGTCCAACGACAGTAGATTATTATACAGTTAGACCTTGCAGTGAATATTAAAAGCGCATTTGCAAGATGGACACTGAAACATTTTTAAAAAGGCCTCCTATGCTCATAAAAACACTTTTCTACTGAGTGATACAGTTATAAACCAAAAAATGTAACCCAATTATTTTTTCTGATTATTTCAGATAACATGTAAATGTTTGAACGAACTTCTAACCTAATGATCTAAAAACCCAATTTAATTGTGCCGAAAATTTCACATCTCATTATTTACCTAATTGTAAGTAAATTGATAGAGTGGATTTGAACAAATGATATTATCATCGTCGTTATAAAAGAACGTACGAATTTCTGGTCTTACTAATTGTTCAAGAAATATAATCTGATAATAGTTTATTGAATTTAATGTTCAAACCAACATCTTCTTTAAATAACGTAGGCGTAATCTATTAATATGTACGGTCTTATTTCTCTGAATTATTAAATATTTTGTGCTCGAATTTTGACTATAGCAATAATAATCAGAGAGCTACGGCAAAACTAATTTTCTAATGTTTTTTAAGTCATGAATTGATGATTGGAATTCTACACTGTTGGCGCAGAACTTGTATATTTTAATTATACGTTATGAGTTAACTATCGGATTCTAAATCAACAAAAAAATAAACATTAGAGATATCGTTACTTAACGAATTTTTTTCTGCTGCACTGTTTGTGCCTATACATATGCGAAAATATATTAATAAAATCTAATAGATTTGATGTACAGTTGACAAATTATTTAGGTCTTGCGAATAAGGCGGCCTACGTTGACGGTGACGCGCGTGTGACGTCAAAGGCAGATATAATATCGGACCAATCAGAGTCTAGTATTCTCAACCAATGAAAAATCTCCAAATCTAGCCAATCAGATGTCTTCTTATGCGTTAATTTGATTGGTTATTATTGTCCAATCAGAGAGCTTATTGTAATTCACTACGTCATCCGATATGAACCAATGAAATCGTTTCATTCAGTATGACGTCATTTGTCAGTATAGACTTCCTGACTGGTCCGGAACTGTTCCTGCGCGTGACGTCGACTTACATTTTTACATAAGATCCGCCCATTGTCACCGCCCAGTTAACGATACAGCCGAATATAACAGAACAACGTCTACTGACATGCTATACGTTCCACAATTAAAACACCTACCAAAAACATTTTGAAATTGTTTGAGATCTTCCGGGTTCGCAAAGATTATATTATTTTATGTAACAGCAGTATATTTACAGCTGCTTTTTACAGTATGAAATAAAAAAAACCATGTGAAGGAAGCAAGAAAATAGATGGGGTTGTCACATACAAGCTTGCTCAAACTTAACTAATTATTTTGTCGGCTACCATGCAAACACTACTATAGGAACGTAATACATTGTGATTTTGTCACTGTATATTAAGGTTAATTCTAATAAGGACGTTAATGCCGTTTTTGTCAAAAATCGTCAGTAGAATCGCCGGCATTGTCAAAATGAATTTTAGAACATACTTGATCTATACCTTGTTAGAGCAACATACAAATTGTGCCGTTTTGACGACTAACCGTCACGTTAGAAACGGTTAACGATATGAAAATTTTTTGGGCGATATTTTTCAACATTTCTCCGCGTTGATTCGCAGTTTTTTTAATAATTTTATTTTATGAAGGGAAAATTTAGTATTGCCTATAACAGGCAAACTATAAATATTTTTTTAAATTTCATTTGCTACTTCTACGGCTACATTTATAGTTCTGTTTTTTTCACTAGAGAAGTTAAATTTAAACTAAATCATATTAAGTACAGAAGAGGTACTGGTGAAAGATAAACTGTTATGAGCTTCGTCCAACGACAGTAGATTATTATACAGTTAGACCTTGCAGTGAATATTAAAAGCGCATTTGCAAGATGGACACTGAAACATTTTTAAAAAGGCCTCCTATGCTCATAAAAACACTTTTCTACTGAGTGATACAGTTATAAACCAAAAAATGTAACCCAATTATTTTTTCTGATTATTTCAGATAACATGTAAATGTTTGAACGAACTTCTAACCTAATGATCTAAAAACCCAATTTAATTGTGCCGAAAATTTCACATCTCATTATTTACCTAATTGTAAGTAAATTGATAGAGTGGATTTGAACAAATGATATTATCATCGTCGTTATAAAAGAACGTACGAATTTCTGGTCTTACTAATTGTTCAAGAAATATAATCTGATAATAGTTTATTGAATTTAATGTTCAAACCAACATCTTCTTTAAATAACGTAGGCGTAATCTATTAATATGTACGGTCTTATTTCTCAGAATTATTAAATATTTTGTGCTTGAATTTTGACTATAGCAATAATAATCAGAGAGCTACGGCAAAACTAATTTTCTAATGTTTTTTAGTCATGAATTGATGATTGTAATTCTACACTGTTGGCGCAGAACTTGTATATTTTAATTATACGTTATGAGTTAACTATCGGATTCTAAATCAACAAAAAAATAAACATTAGAGATATCGTTACTTAACGAATTTTTTTCTGCTGCACTGTTTGTGCCTATACATATGCGAAAATATATTAATAAAATCTAATAGATTTGATGTACAGTTGACAAATTATTTAGGTCTTGCGAATAAGGCGGCCTACGTTGACGGTGACGCGCGTGTGACGTCAAAGGCAGATATAATATCGGACCAATCAGAGTCTAGTATTCTCAACCAATGAAAAATCTCCAAATCTAGCCAATCAGATGTCTTCTTATGCGTTAATTTGATTGGTTATTATTGTCCACCAGAGAGCTTATTGTAATTCACTACGTCATCCGATATGAACCAATGAAATCGTTTCATTCAGTATGACGTCATTTGTCAGTATGGACTTCCTGACTGGTCCGGAACTGTTCCTGCGCGTGACGTCGACTTACATTTTTACATAAGATCCGCCCATTGTCACCGCCCAGTTAACGATACAGCCGAATATAACAGAACAACGTCTACTGACATGCTATACGTTCCACAATTAAAACACCTACCAAAAACATTTCGAAATTGTTTGAGATCTTCCGGGTTCGCAAAGATTATATTATTTTATGTAACAGCAGTATATTTACAGCTGCTTTTTACAGTATGAAATAAAAAAAACCATGTGAAGGAAGCAAGAAAATAGATGGGGTTGTCACATACAAGCTTGCTCAAACTTAACTAATTATTTTGTCGGCTACCATGCAAACACTACTATAGGAACGTAATACATTGTGATTTTGTCACTGTATATTAAGGTTAATTCTAATAAGGACGTTAATGCCGTTTTTTGTCAAAAATCGTCAGTAGAATCGCCGGCATTGTCAAAATGAATTTTAGAACATACTTGATCTATACCTTGTTAGAGCAACATACAAATTGTGCCGTTTTGACGACTAACCGTCACGTTAGAAACGGTTAACGATATGAAAATTTTTTGGGCGATATTTTTCAACATTTCTCCGCGTTGATTCGCAGTTTTTTTAATAATTTTATTTTATGAAGGGAAAATTTAGTATTGCCTATAACAGGCAAACTATAAATATTTTTTTAAATTTCATTTGCTACTTCTACGGCTACATTTATAGTTCTGTTTTTTTCACTAGAGAAGTTAAATTTAAACTAAATCATATTAAGTACAGAAGAGGTACTGGTGAAAGATAAACTGTTATGAGCTTCGTCCAACGACAGTAGATTATTATACAGTTAGACCTTGCAGTGAATATTAAAAGCGCATTTGCAAGATGGACACTGAAACATTTTTAAAAAGGCCTCCTATGCTCATAAAAACACTTTTCTACTGAGTGATACAGTTATAAACCAAAAAATGTAACCCAATTATTTTTTCTGATTATTTCAGATAACATGTAAATGTTTGAACGAACTTCTAACCTAATGATCTAAAAACCCAATTTAATTGTGCCGAAAATTTCACATCTCATTATTTACCTAATTGTAAGTAAATTGATAGAGTGGATTTGAACAAATGATATTATCATCGTCGTTATAAAAGAACGTACGAATTTCTGGTCTTACTAATTGTTCAAGAAATATAATCTGATAATAGTTTATTGAATTTAATGTTCAAACCAACATCTTCTTTAAATAACGTAGGCGTAATCTATTAATATGTACGGTCTTATTTCTCAGAATTATTAAATATTTTGTGCTTGAATTTTGACTATAGCAATAATAATCAGAGAGCTACGGCAAAACTAATTTTCTAATGTTTTTTAGTCATGAATTGATGATTGGAATTCTACACTGTTGGCGCAGAACTTGTATATTTTAATTATACGTTATGAGTTAACTATCGGATTCTAAATCAACAAAAAAATAAACATTAGAGATATCGTTACTTAACGAATTTTTTTCTGCTGCACTGTTTGTGCCTATACATATGCGAAAATATATTAATAAAATCTAATAGATTTGATGTACAGTTGACAAATTATTTAGGTCTTGCGAATAAGGCGGCCTACGTTGACGGTGACGCGCGTGTGACGTCAAAGGCAGATATAATATCGGACCAATCAGAGTCTAGTATTCTCAACCAGTGAAAAATCTCCAAATCTAGCCAATCAGATGTCTTCTTATGCGTTAATTTGATTGGTTATTATTGTCCACCAGAGAGCTTATTGTAATTCACTACGTCATCCGATATGAACCAATGAAATCGTTTTATTCAGTATGACGTCATTTGTCAGTATGGACTTCCTGACTGGTCCGGAACTGTTCCTGCGCGTGACGTCGACTTACATTTTTACATAAGATCCGCCCATTGTCACCGCCCAGTTAACGATACAGCCGAATATAACAGAACAACGTCTACTGACATGCTATACGTTCCACAATTAAAACACCTACCAAAAACATTTCGAAATTGTTTGAGATCTTCCGGGTTCGCAAAGATTATATTATTTTATGTAACAGCAGTATATTTACAACTGCTTTTTACAGTATGAAATAAAAAAAACCATGTGAAGGAAGCAAGAAAATAGATGGGGTTGTCACATACAAGCTTGCTCAAACTTAACTAATTATTTTGTCGGCTACCATGCAAACACTACTATAGGAACGTAATACATTGTGATTTTGTCACTGTATATTAAGGTTAATTCTAATAAGGACGTTAATGCCGTTTTTTGTCAAAAATCGTCAGTAGAATCGCCGGCATTGTCAAAATGAATTTTAGAACATACTTGATCTATACCTTGTTAGAGCAACATACAAATTGTGCCGTTTTGACGACTAACCGTCACGTTAGAAACGGTTAACGATATGAAAATTTTTTGGGCGATATTTTTCAACATTTCTCCGCGTTGATTCGCAGTTTTTTTAATAATTTTATTTTATGAAGGGAAAATTTAGTATTGCCTATAACAGGCAAACTATAAATATTTTTTTAAATTTCATTTGCTACTTCTACGGCTACATTTATAGTTCTGTTTTTTTCACTAGAGAAGTTAAATTTAAACTAAATCATATTAAGTACAGAAGAGGTACTGGTGAAAGATAAACTGTTATGAGCTTCGTCCAACGACAGTAGATTATTATACAGTTAGACCTTGCAGTGAATATTAAAAGCGCATTTGCAAGATGGACACTGAAACATTTTTAAAAAGGCCTCCTATGCTCATAAAAACACTTTTCTACTGAGTGATACAGTTATAAACCAAAAAATGTAACCCAATTATTTTTTCTGATTATTTCAGATAACATGTAAATGTTTGAACGAACTTCTAACCTAATGATCTAAAAACCCAATTTAATTGTGCCGAAAATTTCACATCTCATTATTTACCTAATTGTAAGTAAATTGATAGAGTGGATTTGAACAAATGATATTATCATCGTCGTTATAAAAGAACGTACGAATTTCTGGTCTTACTAATTGTTCAAGAAATATAATCTGATAATAGTTTATTGAATTTAATGTTCAAACCAACATCTTCTTTAAATAACGTAGGCGTAATCTATTAATATGTACGGTCTTATTTCTCAGAATTATTAAATATTTTGTGCTTGAATTTTGACTATAGCAATAATAATCAGAGAGCTACGGCAAAACTAATTTTCTAATGTTTTTTAAGTCATGAATTGATGATTGGAATTCTACACTGTTGGCGCAGAACTTGTATATTTTAATTATACGTTATGAGTTAACTATCGGATTCTAAATCAACAAAAAAATAAACATTAGAGATATCGTTACTTAACGAATTTTTTTCTGCTGCACTGTTTGTGCCTATACATATGCGAAAATATATTAATAAAATCTAATAGATTTGATGTACAGTTGACAAATTATTTAGGTCTTGCGAATAAGGCGGCCTACGTTGACGGTGACGCGCGTGTGACGTCAAAGGCAGATATAATATCGGACCAATCAGAGTCTAGTATTCTCAACCAATGAAAAATCCCCAAATCTAGCCAATCAGATGTCTTCTTATGCGTTAATTTGATTGGTTATTATTGTCCAATCAGAGAGCTTATTGTAATTCACTACGTCATCCGATATGAACCAATGAAATCGTTTCATTCAGTATGACGTCATTTGTCAGTATGGACTTCCTGACTGGTCCGGAACTGTTCCTGCGCGTGACGTCGACTTACATTTTTACATAAGATCCGCCCATTGTCACCGCCCAGTTAACGATACAGCCGAATATAACAGAACAACGTCTACTGACATGCTATACGTTCCACAATTAAAACCCCTACCAAAAACATTTCGAAATTGTTTGAGATCTTCCGGGTTCGCAAAGATTATATTATTTTATGTAACAGCAGTATATTTACAGCTGCTTTTTACAGTATGAAATAAAAAAAACCATGTGAAGGAAGCAAGAAAATAGATGGGGTTGTCACATACAAGCTTGCTCAAACTTAACTAATTATTTTGTCGGCTACCATGCAAACACTACTATAGGAACGTAATACATTGTGATTTTGTCACTGTATATTAAGGTTAATTCTAATAAGGACGTTAATGCCGTTTTTTGTCAAAAATCGTCAGTAGAATCGCCGGCATTGTCAAAATGAATTTTAGAACATACTTGATCTATACCTTGTTAGAGCAACATACAAATTGTGCCGTTTTGACGACTAACCGTCACGTTAGAAACGGTTAACGATATGAAAATTTTTTGGGCGATATTTTTCAACATTTCTCCGCGTTGATTCGCAGTTTTTTTAATAATTTTATTTTATGAAGGGAAAATTTAGTATTGCCTATAACAGGAAAACTATAAATATTTTTTTAAATTTCATTTGCTACTTCTACGGCTACATTTATAGTTCTGTTTTTTTCACTAGAGAAGTTAAATTTAAACTAAATCATATTAAGTACAGAAGAGGTACTGGTGAAAGATAAACTGTTATGAGCTTCGTCCAACGACAGTAGATTATTATACAGTTAGACCTTGCAGTGAATATTAAAAGCGCATTTGCAAGATGGACACTGAAACATTTTTAAAAAGGCCTCCTATGCTCATAAAAACACTTTTCTACTGAGTGATACAGTTATAAACCAAAAAATGTAACCCAATTATTTTTTCTGATTATTTCAGATAACATGTAAATGTTTGAACGAACTTCTAACCTAATGATCTAAAAACCCAATTTAATTGTGCCGAAAATTTCACATCTCATTATTTACCTAATTGTAAGTAAATTGATAGAGTGGATTTGAACAAATGATATTATCATCGTCGTTATAAAAGAACGTACGAATTTCTGGTCTTACTAATTGTTCAAGAAATATAATCTGATAATAGTTTATTGAATTTAATGTTCAAACCAACATCTTCTTTAAATAACGTAGGCGTAATCTATTAATATGTACGGTCTTATTTCTCAGAATTATTAAATATTTTGTGCTTGAATTTTGACTATAGCAATAATAATCAGAGAGCTACGGCAAAACTAATTTTCTAATGTTTTTTAGTCATGAATTGATGATTGGAATTCTACACTGTTGGCGCAGAACTTGTATATTTTAATTATACGTTATGAGGTAACTATCGGATTCTAAATCAACAAAAAAATAAACATTAGAGATATCGTTACTTAACGAATTTTTTTCTGCTGCACTGTTTGTGCCTATACATATGCGAAAATATATTAATAAAATCTAATAGATTTGATGTACAGTTGACAAATTATTTAGGTCTTGCGAATAAGGCGGCCTACGTTGACGGTGACGCGCGTGTGACGTCAAAGGCAGATATAATATCGGACCAATCAGAGTCTAGTATTCTCAACCAGTGAAAAATCTCCAAATCTAGCCAATCAGATGTCTTCTTATGCGTTAATTTGATTGGTTATTATTGTCCACCAGAGAGCTTATTGTAATTCACTACGTCATCCGATATGAACCAATGAAATCGTTTCATTCAGTATGACGTCATTTGTCAGTATGGACTTCCTGACTGGTCCGGAACTGTTCCTGCGCGTGACGTCGACTTACATTTTTACATAAGATCCGCCCATTGTCACCGCCCAGTTAACGATACAGCCGAATATAACAGAACAACGTCTACTGACATGCTATACGTTCCACAATTAAAACACCTACCAAAAACATTTCGAAATTGTTTGAGATCTTCCGGGTTCGCAAAGATTATATTATTTTATGTAACAGTAGTATATTTACAACTGCTTTTTACAGTATGAAATAAAAAAAACCATGTGAAGGAAGCAAGAAAATAGATGGGGTTGTCACATACAAGCTTGCTCAAACTTAACTAATTATTTTGTCGGCTACCATGCAAACACTACTATAGGAACGTAATACATTGTGATTTTGTCACTGTATATTAAGGTTAATTCTAATAAGGACGTTAATGCCGTTTTTTGTCAAAAATCGTCAGTAGAATCGCCGGCATTGTCAAAATGAATTTTAGAACATACTTGATCTATACCTTGTTAGAGCAACATACAAATTGTGCCGTTTTGACGACTAACCGTCACGTTAGAAACGGTTAACGATATGAAAATTTTTTGGGCGATATTTTTCAACATTTCTCCGCGTTGATTCGCAGTTTTTTTAATAATTTTATTTTATGAAGGGAAAATTTAGTATTGCCTATAACAGGCAAACTATAAATATTTTTTTAAATTTCATTTGCTACTTCTACGGCTACATTTATAGTTCTGTTTTTTTCACTAGAGAAGTTAAATTTAAACTAAATCATATTAAGTACAGAAGAGGTACTGGTGAAAGATAAACTGTTATGAGCTTCGTCCAACGACAGTAGATTATTATACAGTTAGACCTTGCAGTGAATATTAAAAGCGCATTTGCAAGATGGACACTGAAACATTTTTAAAAAGGCCTCCTATGCTCATAAAAACACTTTTCTACTGAGTGATACAGTTATAAACCAAAAAATGTAACCCAATTATTTTTTCTGATTATTTCAGATAACATGTAAATGTTTGAACGAACTTCTAACCTAATGATCTAAAAACCCAATTTAATTGTGCCGAAAATTTCACATCTCATTATTTACCTAATTGTAAGTAAATTGATAGAGTGGATTTGAACAAATGATATTATCATCGTCGTTATAAAAGAACGTACGAATTTCTGGTCTTACTAATTGTTCAAGAAATATAATCTGATAATAGTTTATTGAATTTAATGTTCAAACCAACATCTTCTTTAAATAACGTAGGCGTAATCTATTAATATGTACGGTCTTATTTCTCAGAATTATTAAATATTTTGTGCTTGAATTTTGACTATAGCAATAATAATCAGAGAGCTACGGCAAAACTAATTTTCTAATGTTTTTTAAGTCATGAATTGATGATTGGAATTCTACACTGTTGGCGCAGAACTTGTATATTTTAATTATACGTTATGAGTTAACTATCGGATTCTAAATCAACAAAAAAATAAACATTAGAGATATCGTTACTTAACGAATTTTTTTCTGCTGCACTGTTTGTGCCTATACATATGCGAAAATATATTAATAAAATCTAATAGATTTGATGTACAGTTGACAAATTATTTAGGTCTTGCGAATAAGGCGGCCTACGTTGACGGTGACGCGCGTGTGACGTCAAAGGCAGATATAATATCGGACCAATCAGAGTCTAGTATTCTCAACCAGTGAAAAATCTCCAAATCTAGCCAATCAGATGTCTTCTTATGCGTTAATTTGATTGGTTATTATTGTCCAATCAGAGAGCTTATTGTAATTCACTACGTCATCCGATATGAACCAATGAAATCGTTTCATTCAGTATGACGTCATTTGTCAGTATGGACTTCCTGACTGGTCCGGAACTGTTCCTGCGCGTGACGTCGACTTACATTTTTACATAAGATCCGCCCATTGTCACCGCCCAGTTAACGATACAGCCGAATATAACAGAACAACGTCTACTGACATGCTATACGTTCCACAATTAAAACCCCTACCAAAAACATTTCGAAATTGGTTGAGATCTTCCGGGTTCGCAAAGATTATATTATTTTATGTAACAGCAGTATATTTACAGCTGCTTTTTACAGTATGAAATAAAAAAAACCATGTGAAGGAAGGAAGAAAATAGATGGGGTTGTCACATACAAGCTTGCTCAAACTTAACTAATTATTTTGTCGGCTACCATGCAAACACTACTATAGGAACGTAATACATTGTGATTTTGTCACTGTATATTAAGGTTAATTCTAATAAGGACGTTAATGCCGTTTTTTGTCAAAAATCGTCAGTAGAATCGCCGGCATTGTCAAAATGAATTTTAGAACATACTTGATCTATACCTTGTTAGAGCAACATACAAATTGTGCCGTTTTGACGACTAACCGTCACGTTAGAAACGGTTAACGATATGAAAATTTTTTGGGCGATATTTTTCAACATTTCTCCGCGTTGATTCGTAGTTTTTTTAATAATTTTATTTTATGAAGGGAAAATTTAGTATTGCCTATAACAGGCAAACTATAAATATTTTTTTAAATTTCATTTGCTACTTCTACGGCTACATTTATAGTTCTGTTTTTTTCACTAGAGAAGTTAAATTTAAACTAAATCATATTAAGTACAGAAGAGGTACTGGTGAAAGATAAACTGTTATGAGCTTCGTCCAACGACAGTAGATTATTATACAGTTAGACCTTGCAGTGAATATTAAAAGCGCATTTGCAAGATGGACACTGAAACATTTTTAAAAAGGCCTCCTATGCTCATAAAAACACTTTTCTACTGAGTGATACAGTTATAAACCAAAAAATGTAACCCAATTATTTTTTCTGATTATTTCAGATAACATGTAAATGTTTGAACGAACTTCTAACCTAATGATCTAAAAACCCAATTTAATTGTGCCGAAAATTTCACATCTCATTATTTACCTAATTGTAAGTAAATTGATAGAGTGGATTTGAACAAATGATATTATCATCGTCGTTATAAAAGAACGTACGAATTTCTGGTCTTACTAATTGTTCAAGAAATATAATCTGATAATAGTTTATTGAATTTAATGTTCAAACCAACATCTTCTTTAAATAACGTAGGCGTAATCTATTAATATGTACGGTCTTATTTCTCAGAATTATTAAATATTTTGTGCTTGAATTTTGACTATAGCAATAATAATCAGAGAGCTACGGCAAAACTAATTTTCTAATGTTTTTTAAGTCATGAATTGATGATTGGAATTCTACACTGTTGGCGCAGAACTTGTATATTTTAATTATACGTTATGAGTTAACTATCGGATTCTAAATCAACAAAAAAATAAACATTAGAGATATCGTTACTTAACGAATTTTTTTCTGCTGCACTGTTTGTGCCTATACATATGCGAAAATATATTAATAAAATCTAATAGATTTGATGTACAGTTGACAAATTATTTAGGTCTTGCGAATAAGGCGGCCTACGTTGACGGTGACGCGCGTGTGACGTCAAAGGCAGATATAATATCGGACCAATCAGAGTCTAGTATTCTCAACCAATGAAAAATCCCCAAATCTAGCCAATCAGATGTCTTCTTATGCGTTAATTTGATTGGTTATTATTGTCCAATCAGAGAGCTTATTGTAATTCACTACGTCATCCGATATGAACCAATGAAATCGTTTCATTCAGTATGACGTCATTTGTCAGTATGGACTTCCTGACTGGTCCGGAACTGTTCCTGCGCGTGACGTCGACTTACATTTTTACATAAGATCCGCCCATTGTCACCGCCCAGTTAACGATACAGCCGAATATAACAGAACAACGTCTACTGACATGCTATACGTTCCACAATTAAAACCCCTACCAAAAACATTTCGAAATTGTTTGAGATCTTCCGGGTTCGCAAAGATTATATTATTTTATGTAACAGCAGTATATTTACAGCTGCTTTTTACAGTATGAAATAAAAAAAACCATGTGAAGGAAGCAAGAAAATAGATGGGGTTGTCACATACAAGCTTGCTCAAACTTAACTAATTATTTTGTCGGCTACCATGCAAACACTACTATAGGAACGTAATACATTGTGATTTTGTCACTGTATATTAAGGTTAATTCTAATAAGGACGTTAATGCCGTTTTTTGTCAAAAATCGTCAGTAGAATCGCCGGCATTGTCAAAATGAATTTTAGAACATACTTGATCTATACCTTGTTAGAGCAACATACAAATTGTGCCGTTTTGACGACTAACCGTCACGTTAGAAACGGTTAACGATATGAAAATTTTTTGGGCGATATTTTTCAACATTTCTCCGCGTTGATTCGCAGTTTTTTTAATAATTTTATTTTATGAAGGGAAAATTTAGTATTGCCTATAACAGGAAAACTATAAATATTTTTTTAAATTTCATTTGCTACTTCTACGGCTACATTTATAGTTCTGTTTTTTTCACTAGAGAAGTTAAATTTAAACTAAATCATATTAAGTACAGAAGAGGTACTGGTGAAAGATAAACTGTTATGAGCTTCGTCCAACGACAGTAGATTATTATACAGTTAGACCTTGCAGTGAATATTAAAAGCGCATTTGCAAGATGGACACTGAAACATTTTTAAAAAGGCCTCCTATGCTCATAAAAACACTTTTCTACTGAGTGATACAGTTATAAACCAAAAAATGTAACCCAATTATTTTTTCTGATTATTTCAGATAACATGTAAATGTTTGAACGAACTTCTAACCTAATGATCTAAAAACCCAATTTAATTGTGCCGAAAATTTCACATCTCATTATTTACCTAATTGTAAGTAAATTGATAGAGTGGATTTGAACAAATGATATTATCATCGTCGTTATAAAAGAACGTACGAATTTCTGGTCTTACTAATTGTTCAAGAAATATAATCTGATAATAGTTTATTGAATTTAATGTTCAAACCAACATCTTCTTTAAATAACGTAGGCGTAATCTATTAATATGTACGGTCTTATTTCTCAGAATTATTAAATATTTTGTGCTTGAATTTTGACTATAGCAATAATAATCAGAGAGCTACGGCAAAACTAATTTTCTAATGTTTTTTAGTCATGAATTGATGATTGGAATTCTACACTGTTGGCGCAGAACTTGTATATTTTAATTATACGTTATGAGTTAACTATCGGATTCTAAATCAACAAAAAAATAAACATTAGAGATATCGTTACTTAACGAATTTTTTTCTGCTGCACTGTTTGTGCCTATACATATGCGAAAATATATTAATAAAATCTAATAGATTTGATGTACAGTTGACAAATTATTTAGGTCTTGCGAATAAGGCGGCCTACGTTGACGGTGACGCGCGTGTGACGTCAAAGGCAGATATAATATCGGACCAATCAGAGTCTAGTATTCTCAACCAGTGAAAAATCTCCAAATCTAGCCAATCAGATGTCTTCTTATGCGTTAATTTGATTGGTTATTATTGTCCACCAGAGAGCTTATTGTAATTCACTACGTCATCCGATATGAACCAATGAAATCGTTTCATTCAGTATGACGTCATTTGTCAGTATGGACTTCCTGACTGGTCCGGAACTGTTCCTGCGCGTGACGTCGACTTACATTTTTACATAAGATCCGCCCATTGTCACCGCCCAGTTAACGATACAGCCGAATATAACAGAACAACGTCTACTGACATGCTATACGTTCCACAATTAAAACACCTACCAAAAACATTTCGAAATTGTTTGAGATCTTCCGGGTTCGCAAAGATTATATTATTTTATGTAACAGTAGTATATTTACAACTGCTTTTTACAGTATGAAATAAAAAAAACCATGTGAAGGAAGCAAGAAAATAGATGGGGTTGTCACATACAAGCTTGCTCAAACTTAACTAATTATTTTGTCGGCTACCATGCAAACACTACTATAGGAACGTAATACATTGTGATTTTGTCACTGTATATTAAGGTTAATTCTAATAAGGACGTTAATGCCGTTTTTTGTCAAAAATCGTCAGTAGAATCGCCGGCATTGTCAAAATGAATTTTAGAACATACTTGATCTATACCTTGTTAGAGCAACATACAAATTGTGCCGTTTTGACGACTAACCGTCACGTTAGAAACGGTTAACGATATGAAAATTTTTTGGGCGATATTTTTCAACATTTCTCCGCGTTGATTCGCAGTTTTTTTAATAATTTTATTTTATGAAGGGAAAATTTAGTATTGCCTATAACAGGCAAACTATAAATATTTTTTTAAATTTCATTTGCTACTTCTACGGCTACATTTATAGTTCTGTTTTTTTCACTAGAGAAGTTAAATTTAAACTAAATCATATTAAGTACAGAAGAGGTACTGGTGAAAGATAAACTGTTATGAGCTTCGTCCAACGACAGTAGATTATTATACAGTTAGACCTTGCAGTGAATATTAAAAGCGCATTTGCAAGATGGACACTGAAACATTTTTAAAAAGGCCTCCTATGCTCATAAAAACACTTTTCTACTGAGTGATACAGTTATAAACCAAAAAATGTAACCCAATTATTTTTTCTGATTATTTCAGATAACATGTAAATGTTTGAACGAACTTCTAACCTAATGATCTAAAAACCCAATTTAATTGTGCCGAAAATTTCACATCTCATTATTTACCTAATTGTAAGTAAATTGATAGAGTGGATTTGAACAAATGATATTATCATCGTCGTTATAAAAGAACGTACGAATTTCTGGTCTTACTAATTGTTCAAGAAATATAATCTGATAATAGTTTATTGAATTTAATGTTCAAACCAACATCTTCTTTAAATAACGTAGGCGTAATCTATTAATATGTACGGTCTTATTTCTCAGAATTATTAAATATTTTGTGCTTGAATTTTGACTATAGCAATAATAATCAGAGAGCTACGGCAAAACTAATTTTCTAATGTTTTTTAAGTCATGAATTGATGATTGGAATTCTACACTGTTGGCGCAGAACTTGTATATTTTAATTATACGTTATGAGTTAACTATCGGATTCTAAATCAACAAAAAAATAAACATTAGAGATATCGTTACTTAACGAATTTTTTTCTGCTGCACTGTTTGTGCCTATACATATGCGAAAATATATTAATAAAATCTAATAGATTTGATGTACAGTTGACAAATTATTTAGGTCTTGCGAATAAGGCGGCCTACGTTGACGGTGACGCGCGTGTGACGTCAAAGGCAGATATAATATCGGACCAATCAGAGTCTAGTATTCTCAACCAATGAAAAATCCCCAAATCTAGCCAATCAGATGTCTTCTTATGCGTTAATTTGATTGGTTATTATTGTCCAATCAGAGAGCTTATTGTAATTCACTACGTCATCCGATATGAACCAATGAAATCGTTTCATTCAGTATGACGTCATTTGTCAGTATGGACTTCCTGACTGGTCCGGAACTGTTCCTGCGCGTGACGTCGACTTACATTTTTACATAAGATCCGCCCATTGTCACCGCCCAGTTAACGATACAGCCGAATATAACAGAACAACGTCTACTGACATGCTATACGTTCCACAATTAAAACCCCTACCAAAAACATTTCGAAATTGGTTGAGATCTTCCGGGTTCGCAAAGATTATATTATTTTATGTAACAGCAGTATATTTACAGCTGCTTTTTACAGTATGAAATAAAAAAAACCATGTGAAGGAAGGAAGAAAATAGATGGGGTTGTCACATACAAGCTTGCTCAAACTTAACTAATTATTTTGTCGGCTACCATGCAAACACTACTATAGGAACGTAATACATTGTGATTTTGTCACTGTATATTAAGGTTAATTCTAATAAGGACGTTAATGCCGTTTTTTGTCAAAAATCGTCAGTAGAATCGCCGGCATTGTCAAAATGAATTTTAGAACATACTTGATCTATACCTTGTTAGAGCAACATACAAATTGTGCCGTTTTGACGACTAACCGTCACGTTAGAAACGGTTAACGATATGAAAATTTTTTGGGCGATATTTTTCAACATTTCTCCGCGTTGATTCGCAGTTTTTTTAATAATTTTATTTTATGAAGGGAAAATTTAGTATTGCCTATAACAGGCAAACTATAAATATTTTTTTAAATTTCATTTGCTACTTCTACGGCTACATTTATAGTTCTGTTTTTTTCACTAGAGAAGTTAAATTTAAACTAAATCATATTAAGTACAGAAGAGGTACTGGTGAAAGATAAACTGTTATGAGCTTCGTCCAACGACAGTAGATTATTATACAGTTAGACCTTGCAGTGAATATTAAAAGCGCATTTGCAAGATGGACACTGAAACATTTTTAAAAAGGCCTCCTATGCTCATAAAAACACTTTTCTACTGAGTGATACAGTTATAAACCAAAAAATGTAACCCAATTATTTTTTCTGATTATTTCAGATAACATGTAAATGTTTGAACGAACTTCTAACCTAATGATCTAAAAACCCAATTTAATTGTGCCGAAAATTTCACATCTCATTATTTACCTAATTGTAAGTAAATTGATAGAGTGGATTTGAACAAATGATATTATCATCGTCGTTATAAAAGAACGTACGAATTTCTGGTCTTACTAATTGTTCAAGAAATATAATCTGATAATAGTTTATTGAATTTAATGTTCAAACCAACATCTTCTTTAAATAACGTAGGCGTAATCTATTAATATGTACGGTCTTATTTCTCTGAATTATTAAATATTTTGTGCTTGAATTTTGACTATAGCAATAATAATCAGAGAGCTACGGCAAAACTAATTTTCTAATGTTTTTTAAGTCATGAATTGATGATTGGAATTCTACACTGTTGGCGCAGAACTTGTATATTTTAATTATACGTTATGAGTTAACTATCGGATTCTAAATCAACAAAAAAATAAACATTAGAGATATCGTTACTTAACGAATTTTTTTCTGCTGCACTGTTTGTGCCTATACATATGCGAAAATATATTAATAAAATCTAATAGATTTGATGTACAGTTGACAAATTATTTAGGTCTTGCGAATAAGGCGGCCTACGTTGACGGTGACGCGCGTGTGACGTCAAAGGCAGATATAATATCGGACCAATCAGAGTCTAGTATTCTCAACCAATGAAAAATCTCCAAATCTAGCCAATCAGATGTCTTCTTATGCGTTAATTTGATTGGTTATTATTGTCCAATCAGAGAGCTTATTGTAATTCACTACGTCATCCGATATGAACCAATGAAATCGTTTCATTCAGTATGACGTCATTTGTCAGTATGGACTTCCTGACTGGTCCGGAACTGTTCCTGCGCGTGACGTCGACTTACATTTTTACATAAGATCCGCCCATTGTCACCGCCCAGTTAACGATACAGCCGAATATAACAGAACAACGTCTACTGACATGCTATACGTTCCACAATTAAAACACCTACCAAAAACATTTTGAAATTGTTTGAGATCTTCCGGGTTCGCAAAGATTATATTATTTTATGTAACAGCAGTATATTTACAGCTGCTTTTTACAGTATGAAATAAAAAAACCATGTGAAGGAAGCAAGAAAATAGATGGGGTTGTCACATACAAGCTTGCTCAAACTTAACTAATTATTTTGTCGGCTACCATGCAAACACTACTATAGGAACGTAATACATTGTGATTTTGTCACTGTATATTAAGGTTAATTCTAATAAGGACGTTAATGCCGTTTTTTGTCAAAAATCGTCAGTAGAATCGCCGGCATTGTCAAAATGAATTTTAGAACATACTTGATCTATACCTTGTTAGAGCAACATACAAATTGTGCCGTTTTGACGACTAACCGTCACGTTAGAAACGGTTAACGATATGAAAATTTTTTGGGCGATATTTTTCAACATTTCTCCGCGTTGATTCGCAGTTTTTTTAATAATTTTATTTTATGAAGGGAAAATTTAGTATTGCCTATAACAGGCAAACTATAAATATTTTTTTAAATTTCATTTGCTACTTCTACGGCTACATTTATAGTTCTGTTTTTTTCACTAGAGAAGTTAAATTTAAACTAAATCATATTTAGTACAGAAAAGGTACTGGTGAAAGATAAACTGTTATGACCTTCGTCCAACGACAGTAGATTATTATACAGTTAGACCTTGCAGTGAATATTAAAAGCGCATTTGCAAGATGGACACTGAAACATTTTTAAAAAGGCCTCCTATGCTCATAAAAACACTTTTCTACTGAGTGATACAGTTATAAACCAAAAAATGTAACCCAATTATTTTTTCTGATTATTTCAGATAACATGTAAATGTTTGAACGAACTTCTAACCTAATGATCTAAAAACCCAATTTAATTGTGCCGAAAATTTCACATCTCATTATTTACCTAATTGTAAGTAAATTGATAGAGTGGATTTGAACAAATGATATTATCATCGTCGTTATAAAAGAACGTACGAATTTCTGGTCTTACTAATTGTTCAAGAAATATAATCTGATAATAGTTTATTGAATTTAATGTTCAAACCAACATCTTCTTTAAATAACGTAGGCGTAATCTATTAATATGTACGGTCTTATTTCTCAGAATTATTAAATATTTTGTGCTTGAATTTTGACTATAGCAATAATAATCAGAGAGCTACGGCAAAACTAATTTTCTAATGTTTTTTAAGTCCTGAATTGATGATTGGAATTCTACACTGTTGGCGCAGAACTTGTATATTTTAATTATACGTTATGAGTTAACTATCGGATTCTAAATCAACAAAAAAATAAACATTAGAGATATCGTTACTTAACGAATTTTTTTCTGCTGCACTGTTTGTGCCTATACATATGCGAAAATATATTAATAAAATCTAATAGATTTGATGTACAGTTGACAAATTATTTAGGTCTTGCGAATAAGGCGGCCTACGTTGACGGTGACGCGCGTGTGACGTCAAAGGCAGATATAATATCGGACCAATCAGAGTCTAGTATTCTCAACCAATGAAAAATCTCCAAATCTAGCCAATCAGATGTCTTCTTATGCGTTAATTTGATTGGTTATTATTGTCCAATCAGAGAGCTTATTGTAATTCACTACGTCATCCGATATGAACCAATGAAATCGTTTCATTCAGTATGACGTCATTTGTCAGTATGGACTTCCTGACTGGTCCGGAACTGTTCCTGCGCGTGACGTCGACTTACATTTTTACATAAGATCCGCCCATTGTCACCGCCCAGTTAACGATACAGCCGAATATAACAGAACAACGTCTACTGACATGCTATACGTTCCACAATTAAAACACCTACCAAAAACATTTCGAAATTGTTTGAGATCTTCCGGGTTCGCAAAGATTATATTATTTTATGTAACAGCAGTATATTTACAGCTGCTTTTTACAGTATGAAATAAAAAAAACCATGTGAAGGAAGCAAGAAAATAGATGGGGTTGTCACATACAAGCTTGCTCAAACTTAACTAATTATTTTGTCGGCTACCATGCAAACACTACTATAGGAACGTAATACATTGTGATTTTGTCACTGTATATTAAGGTTAATTCTAATAAGGACGTTAATGCCGTTTTTTGTCAAAAATCGTCAGTAGAATCGCCGGCATTGTCAAAATGAATTTTAGAACATACTTGATCTATACCTTGTTAGAGCAACATACAAATTGTGCCGTTTTGACGACTAACCGTCACGTTAGAAACGGTTAACGATATGAAAATTTTTTGGGCGATATTTTTCAACATTTCTCCGCGTTGATTCGCAGTTTTTTTAATAATTTTATTTTATGAAGGGAAAATTTAGTATTGCCTATAACAGGCAAACTATAAATATTTTTTTAAATTTCATTTGCTACTTCTACGGCTACATTTATAGTTCTGTTTTTTTCACTAGAGAAGTTAAATTTAAACTAAATCATATTAAGTACAGAAGAGGTACTGGTGAAAGATAAACTGTTATGAGCTTCGTCCAACGACAGTAGATTATTATACAGTTAGACCTTGCAGTGAATATTAAAAGCGCATTTGCAAGATGGACACTGAAACATTTTTAAAAAGGCATCCTATGCTCATAAAAACACTTTTCTACTGAGTGATACAGTTATAAACCAAAAAATGTAACCCAATTATTTTTTCTGATTATTTCAGATAACATGTAAATGTTTGAACGAACTTCTAACCTAATGATCTAAAAACCCAATTTAATTGTGCCGAAAATTTCACATCTCATTATTTACCTAATTGTAAGTAAATTGATAGAGTGGATTTGAACAAATGATATTATCATCGTCGTTATAAAAGAACGTACGAATTTCTGGTCTTACTAATTGTTCAAGAAATATAATCTGATAATAGTTTATTGAATTTAATGTTCAAACCAACATCTTCTTTAAATAACGTAGGCGTAATCTATTAATATGTACGGTCTTATTTCTCTGAATTATTAAATATTTTGTGCTTGAATTTTGACTATAGCAATATTAATCAGAGAGCTACGGCAAAACTAATTTTCTAATGTTTTTTAAGTCCTGAATTGATGATTGGAATTCTACACTGTTGGCGCAGAACTTGTATATTTTAATTATACGTTATGAGTTAACTATCGGATTCTAAATCAACAAAAAAATAAACATTAGAGATATCGTTACTTAACGAATTTTTTTCTGCTGCACTGTTTGTGCCTATACATATGCGAAAATATATTAATAAAATCTAATAGATTTGATGTACAGTTGACAAATTATTTAGGTCTTGCGAATAAGGCGGCCTACGTTGACGGTGACGCGCGTGTGACGTCAAAGGCAGATATAATATCGGACCAATCAGAGTCTAGTATTCTCAACCAATGAAAAATCTCCAAATCTAGCCAATCAGATGTCTTCTTATGCGTTAATTTGATTGGTTATTATTGTCCAATCAGAGAGCTTATTGTAATTCACTACGTCATCCGATATGAACCAATGAAATCGTTTCATTCAGTATGACGTCATTTGTCAGTATGGACTTCCTGACTGGTCCGGAACTGTTCCTGCGCGTGACGTCGACTTACATTTTTACATAAGATCCGCCCATTGTCACCGCCCAGTTAACGATACAGCCGAATATAACAGAACAACGTCTACTGACATGCTATACGTTCCACAATTAAAACACCTACCAAAAACATTTTGAAATTGTTTGAGATCTTCCGGGTTCGCAAAGATTATATTATTTTATGTAACAGCAGTATATTTACAGCTGCTTTTTACAGTATGAAATAAAAAAACCATGTGAAGGAAGCAAGAAAATAGATGGGGTTGTCACATACAAGCTTGCTCAAACTTAACTAATTATTTTGTCGGCTACCATGCAAACACTACTATAGGAACGTAATACATTGTGATTTTGTCACTGTATATTAAGGTTAATTCTAATAAGGACGTTAATGCCGTTTTTTGTCAAAAATCGTCAGTAGAATCGCCGGCATTGTCAAAATGAATTTTAGAACATACTTGATCTATACCTTGTTAGAGCAACATACAAATTGTGCCGTTTTGACGACTAACCGTCACGTTAGAAACGGTTAACGATATGAAAATTTTTTGGGCGATATTTTTCAACATTTCTCCGCGTTGATTCGCAGTTTTTTTAATAATTTTATTTTATGAAGGGAAAATTTAGTATTGCCTATAACAGGCAAACTATAAATATTTTTTTAAATTTCATTTGCTACTTCTACGGCTACATTTATAGTTCTGTTTTTTTCACTAGAGAAGTTAAATTTAAACTAAATCATATTAAGTACAGAAGAGGTACTGGTGAAAGATAAACTGTTATGAGCTTCGTCCAACGACAGTAGATTATTATACAGTTAGACCTTGCAGTGAATATTAAAAGCGCATTTGCAAGATGGACACTGAAACATTTTTAAAAAGGCCTCCTATGCTCATAAAAACACTTTTCTACTGAGTGATACAGTTATAAACCAAAAAATGTAACCCAATTATTTTTTCTGATTATTTCAGATAACATGTAAATGTTTGAACGAACTTCTAACCTAATGATCTAAAAACCCAATTTAATTGTGCCGAAAATTTCACATCTCATTATTTACCTAATTGTAAGTAAATTGATAGAGTGGATTTGAACAAATGATATTATCATCGTCGTTATAAAAGAACGTACGAATTTCTGGTCTTACTAATTGTTCAAGAAATATAATCTGATAATAGTTTATTGAATTTAATGTTCAAACCAACATCTTCTTTAAATAACGTAGGCGTAATCTATTAATATGTACGGTCTTATTTCTCAGAATTATTAAATATTTTGTGCTTGAATTTTGACTATAGCAATAATAATCAGAGAGCTACGGCAAAACTAATTTTCTAATGTTTTTTAAGTCCTGAATTGATGATTGGAATTCTACACTGTTGGCGCAGAACTTGTATATTTTAATTATACGTTATGAGTTAACTATCGGATTCTAAATCAACAAAAAAATAAACATTAGAGATATCGTTACTTAACGAATTTTTTTCTGCTGCACTGTTTGTGCCTATACATATGCGAAAATATATTAATAAAATCTAATAGATTTGATGTACAGTTGACAAATTATTTAGGTCTTGCGAATAAGGCGGCCTACGTTGACGGTGACGCGCGTGTGACGTCAAAGGCAGATATAATATCGGACCAATCAGAGTCTAGTATTCTCAACCAATGAAAAATCTCCAAATCTAGCCAATCAGATGTCTTCTTATGCGTTAATTTGATTGGTTATTATTGTCCAATCAGAGAGCTTATTGTAATTCACTACGTCATCCGATATTAAACCAATGAAATCGTTTCATTCAGTATGACGTCATTTGTCAGTATGGACTTCCTGACTGGTCCGGAACTGTTCCTGCGCGTGACGTCGACTTACATTTTTACATAAGATCCGCCCATTGTCACCGCCCAGTTAACGATACAGCCGAATATAACAGAACAACGTCTACTGACATGCTATACGTTCCACAATTAAAACACCTACCAAAAACATTTCGAAATTGTTTGAGATCTTCCGGGTTCGCAAAGATTATATTATTTTATGTAACAGCAGTATATTTACAGCTGCTTTTTACAGTATGAAATAAAAAAAACCATGTGAAGGAAGCAAGAAAATAGATGGGGTTGTCACATACAAGCTTGCTCAAACTTAACTAATTATTTTGTCGGCTACCATGCAAACACTACTATAGGAACGTAATACATTGTGATTTTGTCACTGTATATTAAGGTTAATTCTAATAAGGACGTTAATGCCGTTTTTTGTCAAAAATCGTCAGTAGAATCGCCGGCATTGTCAAAATGAATTTTAGAACATACTTGATCTATACCTTGTTAGAGCAACATACAAATTGTGCCGTTTTGACGACTAACCGTCACGTTAGAAACGGTTAACGATATGAAAATTTTTTGGGCGATATTTTTCAACATTTCTCCGCGTTGATTCGCAGTTTTTTTAATAATTTTATTTTATGAAGGGAAAATTTAGTATTGCCTATAACAGGAAAACTATAAATATTTTTTTAAATTTCATTTGCTACTTCTACGGCTACATTTATAGTTCTGTTTTTTTCACTAGAGAAGTTAAATTTAAACTAAATCATATTAAGTACAGAAGAGGTACTGGTGAAAGATAAACTGTTATGAGCTTCGTCCAACGACAGTAGATTATTATACAGTTAGACCTTGCAGTGAATATTAAAAGCGCATTTGCAAGATGGACACTGAAACATTTTTAAAAAGGCCTCCTATGCTCATAAAAACACTTTTCTACTGAGTGATACAGTTATAAACCAAAAAATGTAACCCAATTATTTTTTCTGATTATTTCAGATAACATGTAAATGTTTGAACGAACTTCTAACCTAATGATCTAAAAACCCAATTTAATTGTGCCGAAAATTTCACATCTCATTATTTACCTAATTGTAAGTAAATTGATAGAGTGGATTTGAACAAATGATATTATCATCGTCGTTATAAAAGAACGTACGAATTTCTGGTCTTACTAATTGTTCAAGAAATATAATCTGATAATAGTTTATTGAATTTAATGTTCAAACCAACATCTTCTTTAAATAACGTAGGCGTAATCTATTAATATGTACGGTCTTATTTCTCAGAATTATTAAATATTTTGTGCTTGAATTTTGACTATAGCAATAATAATCAGAGAGCTACGGCAAAACTAATTTTCTAATGTTTTTTAAGTCATGAATTGATGATTGGAATTCTACACTGTTGGCGCAGAACTTGTATATTTTAATTATACGTTATGAGTTAACTATCGGATTCTAAATCAACAAAAAAATAAACATTAGAGATATCGTTACTTAACGAATTTTTTCTGCTGCACTGTTTGTGCCTATACATATGCGAAAATATATTAATAAAATCTAATAGATTTGATGTACAGTTGACAAATTATTTAGGTCTTGCGAATAAGGCGGCCTACGTTGACGGTGACGCGCGTGTGACGTCAAAGGCAGATATAATATCGGACCAATCAGAGTCTAGTATTCTCAACCAATGAAAAATCTCCAAATCTAGCCAATCAGATGTCTTCTTATGCGTTAATTTGATTGGTTATTATTGTCCAATCAGAGAGCTTATTGTAATTCACTACGTCATCCGATATGAACCAATGAAATCGTTTCATTCAGTATGACGTCATTTGTCAGTATGGACTTCCTGACTGGTCCGGAACTGTTCCTGCGCGTGACGTCGACTTACATTTTTACATAAGATCCGCCCATTGTCACCGCCCAGTTAACGATACAGCCGAATATAACAGAACAACGTCTACTGACATGCTATACGTTCCACAATTAAAACACCTACCAAAAACATTTTGAAATTGTTTGAGATCTTCCGGGTTCGCAAAGATTATATTATTTTATGTAACAGCAGTATATTTACAGCTGCTTTTTACAGTATGAAATAAAAAAACCATGTGAAGGAAGCAAGAAAATAGATGGGGTTGTCACATACAAGCTTGCTCAAACTTAACTAATTATTTTGTCGGCTACCATGCAAACACTACTATAGGAACGTAATACATTGTGATTTTGTCACTGTATATTAAGGTTAATTCTAATAAGGACGTTAATGCCGTTTTTTGTCAAAAATCGTCAGTAGAATCGCCGGCATTGTCAAAATGAATTTTAGAACATACTTGATCTATACCTTGTTAGAGCAACATACAAATTGTGCCGTTTTGACGACTAACCGTCACGTTAGAAACGGTTAACGATATGAAAATTTTTTGGGCGATATTTTTCAACATTTCTCCGCGTTGATTCGCAGTTTTTTTAATAATTTTATTTTATGAAGGGAAAATTTAGTATTGCCTATAACAGGCAAACTATAAATATTTTTTTAAATTTCATTTGCTACTTCTACGGCTACATTTATAGTTCTGTTTTTTTCACTAGAGAAGTTAAATTTAAACTAAATCATATTAAGTACAGAAGAGGTACTGGTGAAAGATAAACTGTTATGAGCTTCGTCCAACGACAGTAGATTATTATACAGTTAGACCTTGCAGTGAATATTAAAAGCGCATTTGCAAGATGGACACTGAAACATTTTTAAAAAGGCCTCCTATGCTCATAAAAACACTTTTCTACTGAGTGATACAGTTATAAACCAAAAAATGTAACCCAATTATTTTTTCTGATTATTTCAGATAACATGTAAATGTTTGAACGAACTTCTAACCTAATGATCTAAAAACCCAATTTAATTGTGCCGAAAATTTCACATCTCATTATTTACCTAATTGTAAGTAAATTGATAGAGTGGATTTGAACAAATGATATTATCATCGTCGTTATAAAAGAACGTACGAATTTCTGGTCTTACTAATTGTTCAAGAAATATAATCTGATAATAGTTTATTGAATTTAATGTTCAAACCAACATCTTCTTTAAATAACGTAGGCGTAATCTATTAATATGTACGGTCTTATTTCTCAGAATTATTAAATATTTTGTGCTTGAATTTTGACTATAGCAATAATAATCAGAGAGCTACGGCAAAACTAATTTTCTAATGTTTTTTAAGTCATGAATTGATGATTGGAATTCTACACTGTTGGCGCAGAACTTGTATATTTTAATTATACGTTATGAGTTAACTATCGGATTCTAAATCAACAAAAAAATAAACATTAGAGATATCGTTACTTAACGAATTTTTTTCTGCTGCACTGTTTGTGCCTATACATATGCGAAAATATATTAATAAAATCTAATAGATTTGATGTACAGTTGACAAATTATTTAGGTCTTGCGAATAAGGCGGCCTACGTTGACGGTGACGCGCGTGTGACGTCAAAGGCAGATATAATATCGGACCAATCAGAGTCTAGTATTCTCAACCAATGAAAAATCTCCAAATCTAGCCAATCAGATGTCTTCTTATGCGTTAATTTGATTGGTTATTATTGTCCAATCAGAGAGCTTATTGTAATTCACTACGTCATCCGATATGAACCAATGAAATCGTTTCATTCAGTATGACGTCATTTGTCAGTATGGACTTCCTGACTGGTCCGGAACTGTTCCTGCGCGTGACGTCGACTTACATTTTTACATAAGATCCGCCCATTGTCACCGCCCAGTTAACGATACAGCCGAATATAACAGAACAACGTCTACTGACATGCTATACGTTCCACAATTAAAACACCTACCAAAAACATTTCGAAATTGTTTGAGATCTTCCGGGTTCGCAAAGATTATATTATTTTATGTAACAGCAGTATATTTACAGCTGCTTTTTACAGTATGAAATAAAAAAACCATGTGAAGGAAGCAAGAAAATAGATGGGGTTGTCACATACAAGCTTGCTCAAACTTAACTAATTATTTTGTCGGCTACCATGCAAACACTACTATAGGAACGTAATACATTGTGATTTTGTCACTGTATATTAAGGTTAATTCTAATAAGGACGTTAATGCCGTTTTTTGTCAAAAATCGTCAGTAGAATCGCCGGCATTGTCAAAATGAATTTTAGAACATACTTGATCTATACCTTGTTAGAGCAACATACAAATTGTGCCGTTTTGACGACTAACCGTCACGTTAGAAACGGTTAACGATATGAAAATTTTTTGGGCGATATTTTTCAACATTTCTCCGCGTTGATTCGCAGTTTTTTTAATAATTTTATTTTATGAAGGGAAAATTTAGTATTGCCTATAACAGGCAAACTATAAATATTTTTTTAAATTTCATTTGCTACTTCTACGGCTACATTTATAGTTCTGTTTTTTTCACTAGAGAAGTTAAATTTAAACTAAATCATATTAAGTACAGAAGAGGTACTGGTGAAAGATAAACTGTTATGAGCTTCGTCCAACGACAGTAGATTATTATACAGTTAGACCTTGCAGTGAATATTAAAAGCGCATTTGCAAGATGGACACTGAAACATTTTTAAAAAGGCCTCCTATGCTCATAAAAACACTTTTCTACTGAGTGATACAGTTATAAACCAAAAAATGTAACCCAATTATTTTTTCTGATTATTTCAGATAACATGTAAATGTTTGAACGAACTTCTAACCTAATGATCTAAAAACCCAATTTAATTGTGCCGAAAATTTCACATCTCATTATTTACCTAATTGTAAGTAAATTGATAGAGTGGATTTGAACAAATGATATTATCATCGTCGTTATAAAAGAACGTACGAATTTCTGGTCTTACTAATTGTTCAAGAAATATAATCTGATAATAGTTTATTGAATTTAATGTTCAAACCAACATCTTCTTTAAATAACGTAGGCGTAATCTATTAATATGTACGGTCTTATTTCTCAGAATTATTAAATATTTTGTGCTTGAATTTTGACTATAGCAATAATAATCAGAGAGCTACGGCAAAACTAATTTTCTAATGTTTTTTAAGTCATGAATTGATGATTGGAATTCTACACTGTTGGCGCAGAACTTGTATATTTTAATTATACGTTATGAGTTAACTATCGGATTCTAAATCAACAAAAAAATAAACATTAGAGATATCGTTACTTAACGAATTTTTTTCTGCTGCACTGTTTGTGCCTATACATATGCGAAAATATATTAATAAAATCTAATAGATTTGATGTACAGTTGACAAATTATTTAGGTCTTGCGAATAAGGCGGCCTACGTTGACGGTGACGCGCGTGTGACGTCAAAGGCAGATATAATATCGGACCAATCAGAGTCTAGTATTCTCAACCAATGAAAAATCTCCAAATCTAGCCAATCAGATGTCTTCTTATGCGTTAATTTGATTGGTTATTATTGTCCAATCAGAGAGCTTATTGTAATTCACTACGTCATCCGATATGAACCAATGAAATCGTTTCATTCAGTATGACGTCATTTGTCAGTATGGACTTCCTGACTGGTCCGGAACTGTTCCTGCGCGTGACGTCGACTTACATTTTTACATAAGATCCGCCCATTGTCACCGCCCAGTTAACGATACAGCCGAATATAACAGAACAACGTCTACTGACATGCTATACGTTCCACAATTAAAACACCTACCAAAAACATTTCGAAATTGTTTGAGATCTTCCGGGTTCGCAAAGATTATATTATTTTATGTAACAGCAGTATATTTACAGCTGCTTTTTACAGTATGAAATAAAAAAACCATGTGAAGGAAGCAAGAAAATAGATGGGGTTGTCACATACAAGCTTGCTCAAACTTAACTAATTATTTTGTCGGCTACCATGCAAACACTACTATAGGAACGTAATACATTGTGATTTTGTCACTGTATATTAAGGTTAATTCTAATAAGGACGTTAATGCCGTTTTTTGTCAAAAATCGTCAGTAGAATCGCCGGCATTGTCAAAATGAATTTTAGAACATACTTGATCTATACCTTGTTAGAGCAACATACAAATTGTGCCGTTTTGACGACTAACCGTCACGTTAGAAACGGTTAACGATATGAAAATTTTTTGGGCGATATTTTTCAACATTTCTCCGCGTTGATTCGCAGTTTTTTTAATAATTTTTTTTTATGAAGGGAAAATTTAGTATTGCCTATAACAGGCAAACTATAAATATTTTTTTAAATTTCATTTGCTACTTCTACGGCTACATTTATAGTTCTGTTTTTTTCACTAGAGAAGTTAAATTTAAACTAAATCATATTAAGTACAGAAGAGGTACTGGTGAAAGATAAACTGTTATGAGCTTCGTCCAACGACAGTAGATTATTATACAGTTAGACCTTGCAGTGAATATTAAAAGCGCATTTGCAAGATGGACACTGAAACATTTTTAAAAAGGCCTCCTATGCTCATAAAAACACTTTTCTACTGAGTGATACAGTTATAAACCAAAAAATGTAACCCAATTATTTTTTCTGATTAATTCAGATAACATGTAAATGTTTGAACGAACTTCTAACCTAATGATCTAAAAACCCAATTTAATTGTGCCGAAAATTTCACATCTCATTATTTACCTAATTGTAAGTAAATTGATAGAGTGGATTTGAACAAATGATATTATCATCGTCGTTATAAAAGAACGTACGAATTTCTGGTCTTACTAATTGTTCAAGAAATATAATCTGATAATAGTTTATTGAATTTAATGTTCAAACCAACATCTTCTTTAAATAACGTAGGCGTAATCTATTAATATGTACGGTCTTATTTCTCTGAATTATTAAATATTTTGTGCTTGAATTTTGACTATAGCAATAATAATCAGAGAGCTACGGCAAAACTAATTTTCTAATGTTTTTTAAGTCCTGAATTGATGATTGGAATTCTACACTGTTGGCGCAGAACTTGTATATTTTAATTATACGTTATGAGTTAACTATCGGATTCTAAATCAACAAAAAAATAAACATTAGAGATATCGTTACTTAACGAATTTTTTTCTGCTGCACTGTTTGTGCCTATACATATGCGAAAATATATTAATAAAATCTAATAGATTTGATGTACAGTTGACAAATTATTTAGGTCTTGCGAATAAGGCGGCCTACGTTGACGGTGACGCGCGTGTGACGTCAAAGGCAGATATAATATCGGACCAATCAGAGTCTAGTATTCTCAACCAATGAAAAATCTCCAAATCTAGCCAATCAGATGTCTTCTTATGCGTTAATTTGATTGGTTATTATTGTCCAATCAGAGAGCTTATTGTAATTCACTACGTCATCCGATATGAACCAATGAAATCGTTTCATTCAGTATGACGTCATTTGTCAGTATGGACTTCCTGACTGGTCCGGAACTGTTCCTGCGCGTGACGTCGACTTACATTTTTACATAAGATCCGCCCATTGTCACCGCCCAGTTAACGATACAGCCGAATATAACAGAACAACGTCTACTGACATGCTATACGTTCCACAATTAAAACACCTACCAAAAACATTTTGAAATTGTTTGAGATCTTCCGGGTTCGCAAAGATTATATTATTTTATGTAACAGCAGTATATTTACAGCTGCTTTTTACAGTATGAAATAAAAAAACCATGTGAAGGAAGCAAGAAAATAGATGGGGTTGTCACATACAAGCTTGCTCAAACTTAACTAATTATTTTGTCGGCTACCATGCAAACACTACTATAGGAACGTAATACATTGTGATTTTGTCACTGTATATTAAGGTTAATTCTAATAAGGACGTTAATGCCGTTTTTTGTCAAAAATCGTCAGTAGAATCGCCGGCATTGTCAAAATGAATTTTAGAACATACTTGATCTATACCTTGTTAGAGCAACATACAAATTGTGCCGTTTTGACGACTAACCGTCACGTTAGAAACGGTTAACGATATGAAAATTTTTTGGGCGATATTTTTCAACATTTCTCCGCGTTGATTCGCAGTTTTTTTAATAATTTTATTTTATGAAGGGAAAATTTAGTATTGCCTATAACAGGCAAACTATAAATATTTTTTTAAATTTCATTTGCTACTTCTACGGCTACATTTATAGTTCTGTTTTTTTCACTAGAGAAGTTAAATTTAAACTAAATCATATTAAGTACAGAAGAGGTACTGGTGAAAGATAAACTGTTATGAGCTTCGTCCAACGACAGTAGATTATTATACAGTTAGACCTTGCAGTGAATATTAAAAGCGCATTTGCAAGATGGACACTGAAACATTTTTAAAAAGGCCTCCTATGCTCATAAAAACACTTTTCTACTGAGTGATACAGTTATAAACCAAAAAATGTAACCCAATTATTTTTTCTGATTATTTCAGATAACATGTAAATGTTTGAACGAACTTCTAACCTAATGATCTAAAAACCCAATTTAATTGTGCCGAAAATTTCACATCTCATTATTTACCTAATTGTAAGTAAATTGATAGAGTGGATTTGAACAAATGATATTATCATCGTCGTTATAAAAGAACGTACGAATTTCTGGTCTTACTAATTGTTCAAGAAATATAATCTGATAATAGTTTATTGAATTTAATGTTCAAACCAACATCTTCTTTAAATAACGTAGGCGTAATCTATTAATATGTACGGTCTTATTTCTCAGAATTATTAAATATTTTGTGCTTGAATTTTGACTATAGCAATAATAATCAGAGAGCTACGGCAAAACTAATTTTCTAATGTTTTTTAAGTCATGAATTGATGATTGGAATTCTACACTGTTGGCGCAGAACTTGTATATTTTAATTATACGTTATGAGTTAACTATCGGATTCTAAATCAACAAAAAAATAAACATTAGAGATATCGTTACTTAACGAATTTTTTTCTGCTGCACTGTTTGTGCCTATACATATGCGAAAATATATTAATAAAATCTAATAGATTTGATGTACAGTTGACAAATTATTTAGGTCTTGCGAATAAGGCGGCCTACGTTGACGGTGACGCGCGTGTGACGTCAAAGGCAGATATAATATCGGACCAATCAGAGTCTAGTATTCTCAACCAATGAAAAATCTCCAAATCTAGCCAATCAGATGTCTTCTTATGCGTTAATTTGATTGGTTATTATTGTCCAATCAGAGAGCTTATTGTAATTCACTACGTCATCCGATATGAACCAATGAAATCGTTTCATTCAGTATGACGTCATTTGTCAGTATGGACTTCCTGACTGGTCCGGAACTGTTCCTGCGCGTGACGTCGACTTACATTTTTACATAAGATCCGCCCATTGTCACCGCCCAGTTAACGATACAGCCGAATATAACAGAACAACGTCTACTGACATGCTATACGTTCCACAATTAAAACACCTACCAAAAACATTTTGAAATTGTTTGAGATCTTCCGGGTTCGCAAAGATTATATTATTTTATGTAACAGCAGTATATTTACAGCTGCTTTTTACAGTATGAAATAAAAAAACCATGTGAAGGAAGCAAGAAAATAGATGGGGTTGTCACATACAAGCTTGCTCAAACTTAACTAATTATTTTGTCGGCTACCATGCAAACACTACTATAGGAACGTAATACATTGTGATTTTGTCACTGTATATTAAGGTTAATTCTAATAAGGACGTTAATGCCGTTTTTTGTCAAAAATCGTCAGTAGAATCGCCGGCATTGTCAAAATGAATTTTAGAACATACTTGATCTATACCTTGTTAGAGCAACATACAAATTGTGCCGTTTTGACGACTAACCGTCACGTTAGAAACGGTTAACGATATGAAAATTTTTTGGGCGATATTTTTCAACATTTCTCCGCGTTGATTCGCAGTTTTTTTAATAATTTTATTTTATGAAGGGAAAATTTAGTATTGCCTATAACAGGCAAACTATAAATATTTTTTTAAATTTCATTTGCTACTTCTACGGCTACATTTATAGTTCTGTTTTTTTCACTAGAGAAGTTAAATTTAAACTAAATCATATTAAGTACAGAAGAGGTACTGGTGAAAGATAAACTGTTATGAGCTTCGTCCAACGACAGTAGATTATTATACAGTTAGACCTTGCAGTGAATATTAAAAGCGCATTTGCAAGATGGACACTGAAACATTTTTAAAAAGGCCTCCTATGCTCATAAAAACACTTTTCTACTGAGTGATACAGTTATAAACCAAAAAATGTAACCCAATTATTTTTTCTGATTATTTCAGATAACATGTAAATGTTTGAACGAACTTCTAACCTAATGATCTAAAAACCCAATTTAATTGTGCCGAAAATTTCACATCTCATTATTTACCTAATTGTAAGTAAATTGATAGAGTGGATTTGAACAAATGATATTATCATCGTCGTTATAAAAGAACGTACGAATTTCTGGTCTTACTAATTGTTCAAGAAATATAATCTGATAATAGTTTATTGAATTTAATGTTCAAACCAACATCTTCTTTAAATAACGTAGGCGTAATCTATTAATATGTACGGTCTTATTTCTCTGAATTATTAAATATTTTGTGCTTGAATTTTGACTATAGCAATAATAATCAGAGAGCTACGGCAAAACTAATTTTCTAATGTTTTTTAAGTCCTGAATTGATGATTGGAATTCTACACTGTTGGCGCAGAACTTGTATATTTTAATTATACGTTATGAGTTAACTATCGGATTCTAAATCAACAAAAAAATAAACATTAGAGATATCGTTACTTAACGAATTTTTTTCTGCTGCACTGTTTGTGCCTATACATATGCGAAAATATATTAATAAAATCTAATAGATTTGATGTACAGTTGACAAATTATTTAGGTCTTGCGAATAAGGCGGCCTACGTTGACGGTGACGCGCGTGTGACGTCAAAGGCAGATATAATATCGGACCAATCAGAGTCTAGTATTCTCAACCAATGAAAAATCTCCAAATCTAGCCAATCAGATGTCTTCTTATGCGTTAATTTGATTGGTTATTATTGTCCAATCAGAGAGCTTATTGTAATTCACTACGTCATCCGATATGAACCAATGAAATCGTTTCATTCAGTATGACGTCATTTGTCAGTATGGACTTCCTGACTGGGCCGGAACTGTTCCTGCGCGTGACGTCGACTTACATTTTTACATAAGATCCGCCCATTGTCACCGCCCAGTTAACGATACAGCCGAATATAACAGAACAACGTCTACTGACATGCTATACGTTCCACAATTAAAACACCTACCAAAAACATTTTGAAATTGTTTGAGATCTTCCGGGTTCGCAAAGATTATATTATTTTATGTAACAGCAGTATATTTACAGCTGCTTTTTACAGTATGAAATAAAAAAACCATGTGAAGGAAGCAAGAAAATAGATGGGGTTGTCACATACAAGCTTGCTCAAACTTAACTAATTATTTTGTCGGCTACCATGCAAACACTACTATAGGAACGTAATACATTGTGATTTTGTCACTGTATATTAAGGTTAATTCTAATAAGGACGTTAATGCCGTTTTTTGTCAAAAATCGTCAGTAGAATCGCCGGCATTGTCAAAATGAATTTTAGAACATACTTGATCTATACCTTGTTAGAGCAACATACAAATTGTGCCGTTTTGACGACTAACCGTCACGTTAGAAACGGTTAACGATATGAAAATTTTTTGGGCGATATTTTTCAACATTTCTCCGCGTTGATTCGCAGTTTTTTTAATAATTTTATTTTATGAAGGGAAAATTTAGTATTGCCTATAACAGGCAAACTATAAATATTTTTTTAAATTTCATTTGCTACTTCTACGGCTACATTTATAGTTCTGTTTTTTTCACTAGAGAAGTTAAATTTAAACTAAATCATATTAAGTACAGAAGAGGTACTGGTGAAAGATAAACTGTTATGAGCTTCGTCCAACGACAGTAGATTATTATACAGTTAGACCTTGCAGTGAATATTAAAAGCGCATTTGCAAGATGGACACTGAAACATTTTTAAAAAGGCCTCCTATGCTCATAAAAACACTTTTCTACTGAGTGATACAGTTATAAACCAAAAAATGTAACCCAATTATTTTTTCTGATTATTTCAGATAACATGTAAATGTTTGAACGAACTTCTAACCTAATGATCTAAAAACCCAATTTAATTGTGCCGAAAATTTCACATCTCATTATTTACCTAATTGTAAGTAAATTGATAGAGTGGATTTGAACAAATGATATTATCATCGTCGTTATAAAAGAACGTACGAATTTCTGGTCTTACTAATTGTTCAAGAAATATAATCTGATAATAGTTTATTGAATTTAATGTTCAAACCAACATCTTCTTTAAATAACGTAGGCGTAATCTATTAATATGTACGGTCTTATTTCTCAGAATTATTAAATATTTTGTGCTTGAATTTTGACTATAGCAATAATAATCAGAGAGCTACGGCAAAACTAATTTTCTAATGTTTTTTAAGTCATGAATTGATGATTGGAATTCTACACTGTTGGCGCAGAACTTGTATATTTTAATTATACGTTATGAGTTAACTATCGGATTCTAAATCAACAAAAAAATAAACATTAGAGATATCGTTACTTAACGAATTTTTTTCTGCTGCACTGTTTGTGCCTATACATATGCGAAAATATATTAATAAAATCTAATAGATTTGATGTACAGTTGACAAATTATTTAGGTCTTGCGAATAAGGCGGCCTACGTTGACGGTGACGCGCGTGTGACGTCAAAGGCAGATATAATATCGGACCAATCAGAGTCTAGTATTCTCAACCAATGAAAAATCTCCAAATCTAGCCAATCAGATGTCTTCTTATGCGTTAATTTGATTGGTTATTATTGTCCAATCAGAGAGCTTATTGTAATTCACTACGTCATCCGATATGAACCAATGAAATCGTTTCATTCAGTATGACGTCATTTGTCAGTATGGACTTCCTGACTGGTCCGGAACTGTTCCTGCGCGTGACGTCGACTTACATTTTTACATAAGATCCGCCCATTGTCACCGCCCAGTTAACGATACAGCCGAATATAACAGAACAACGTCTACTGACATGCTATACGTTCCACAATTAAAACACCTACCAAAAACATTTTGAAATTGTTTGAGATCTTCCGGGTTCGCAAAGATTATATTATTTTATGTAACAGCAGTATATTTACAGCTGCTTTTTACAGTATGAAATAAAAAAACCATGTGAAGGAAGCAAGAAAATAGATGGGGTTGTCACATACAAGCTTGCTCAAACTTAACTAATTATTTTGTCGGCTACCATGCAAACACTACTATAGGAACGTAATACATTGTGATTTTGTCACTGTATATTAAGGTTAATTCTAATAAGGACGTTAATGCCGTTTTTTGTCAAAAATCGTCAGTAGAATCGCCGGCATTGTCAAAATGAATTTTAGAACATACTTGATCTATACCTTGTTAGAGCAACATACAAATTGTGCCGTTTTGACGACTAACCGTCACGTTAGAAACGGTTAACGATATGAAAATTTTTTGGGCGATATTTTTCAACATTTCTCCGCGTTGATTCGCAGTTTTTTTAATAATTTTATTTTATGAAGGGAAAATTTAGTATTGCCTATAACAGGCAAACTATAAATATTTTTTTAAATTTCATTTGCTACTTCTACGGCTACATTTATAGTTCTGTTTTTTTCACTAGAGAAGTTAAATTTAAACTAAATCATATTAAGTACAGAAGAGGTACTGGTGAAAGATAAACTGTTATGAGCTTCGTCCAACGACAGTAGATTATTATACAGTTAGACCTTGCAGTGAATATTAAAAGCGCATTTGCAAGATGGACACTGAAACATTTTTAAAAAGGCCTCCTATGCTCATAAAAACACTTTTCTACTGAGTGATACAGTTATAAACCAAAAAATGTAACCCAATTATTTTTTCTGATTATTTCAGATAACATGTAAATGTTTGAACGAACTTCTAACCTAATGATCTAAAAACCCAATTTAATTGTGCCGAAAATTTCACATCTCATTATTTACCTAATTGTAAGTAAATTGATAGAGTGGATTTGAACAAATGATATTATCATCGTCGTTATAAAAGAACGTACGAATTTCTGGTCTTACTAATTGTTCAAGAAATATAATCTGATAATAGTTTATTGAATTTAATGTTCAAACCAACATCTTCTTTAAATAACGTAGGCGTAATCTATTAATATGTACGGTCTTATTTCTCTGAATTATTAAATATTTTGTGCTTGAATTTTGACTATAGCAATAATAATCAGAGAGCTACGGCAAAACTAATTTTCTAATGTTTTTTAAGTCCTGAATTGATGATTGGAATTCTACACTGTTGGCGCAGAACTTGTATATTTTAATTATACGTTATGAGTTAACTATCGGATTCTAAATCAACAAAAAAATAAACATTAGAGATATCGTTACTTAACGAATTTTTTTCTGCTGCACTGTTTGTGCCTATACATATGCGAAAATATATTAATAAAATCTAATAGATTTGATGTACAGTTGACAAATTATTTAGGTCTTGCGAATAAGGCGGCCTACGTTGACGGTGACGCGCGTGTGACGTCAAAGGCAGATATAATATCGGACCAATCAGAGTCTAGTATTCTCAACCAATGAAAAATCTCCAAATCTAGCCAATCAGATGTCTTCTTATGCGTTAATTTGATTGGTTATTATTGTCCAATCAGAGAGCTTATTGTAATTCACTACGTCATCCGATATGAACCAATGAAATCGTTTCATTCAGTATGACGTCATTTGTCAGTATGGACTTCCTGACTGGGCCGGAACTGTTCCTGCGCGTGACGTCGACTTACATTTTTACATAAGATCCGCCCATTGTCACCGCCCAGTTAACGATACAGCCGAATATAACAGAACAACGTCTACTGACATGCTATACGTTCCACAATTAAAACACCTACCAAAAACATTTTGAAATTGTTTGAGATCTTCCGGGTTCGCAAAGATTATATTATTTTATGTAACAGCAGTATATTTACAGCTGCTTTTTACAGTATGAAATAAAAAAACCATGTGAAGGAAGCAAGAAAATAGATGGGGTTGTCACATACAAGCTTGCTCAAACTTAACTAATTATTTTGTCGGCTACCATGCAAACACTACTATAGGAACGTAATACATTGTGATTTTGTCACTGTATATTAAGGTTAATTCTAATAAGGACGTTAATGCCGTTTTTTGTCAAAAATCGTCAGTAGAATCGCCGGCATTGTCAAAATGAATTTTAGAACATACTTGATCTATACCTTGTTAGAGCAACATACAAATTGTGCCGTTTTGACGACTAACCGTCACGTTAGAAACGGTTAACGATATGAAAATTTTTTGGGCGATATTTTTCAACATTTCTCCGCGTTGATTCGCAGTTTTTTTAATAATTTTATTTTATGAAGGGAAAATTTAGTATTGCCTATAACAGGCAAACTATAAATATTTTTTTAAATTTCATTTGCTACTTCTACGGCTACATTTATAGTTCTGTTTTTTTCACTAGAGAAGTTAAATTTAAACTAAATCATATTAAGTACAGAAGAGGTACTGGTGAAAGATAAACTGTTATGAGCTTCGTCCAACGACAGTAGATTATTATACAGTTAGACCTTGCAGTGAATATTAAAAGCGCATTTGCAAGATGGACACTGAAACATTTTTAAAAAGGCCTCCTATGCTCATAAAAACACTTTTCTACTGAGTGATACAGTTATAAACCAAAAAATGTAACCCAATTATTTTTTCTGATTATTTCAGATAACATGTAAATGTTTGAACGAACTTCTAACCTAATGATCTAAAAACCCAATTTAATTGTGCCGAAAATTTCACATCTCATTATTTACCTAATTGTAAGTAAATTGATAGAGTGGATTTGAACAAATGATATTATCATCGTCGTTATAAAAGAACGTACGAATTTCTGGTCTTACTAATTGTTCAAGAAATATAATCTGATAATAGTTTATTGAATTTAATGTTCAAACCAACATCTTCTTTAAATAACGTAGGCGTAATCTATTAATATGTACGGTCTTATTTCTCTGAATTATTAAATATTTTGTGCTTGAATTTTGACTATAGCAATAATAATCAGAGAGCTACGGCAAAACTAATTTTCTAATGTTTTTTAAGTCCTGAATTGATGATTGGAATTCTACACTGTTGGCGCAGAACTTGTATATTTTAATTATACGTTATGAGTTAACTATCGGATTCTAAATCAACAAAAAAATAAACATTAGAGATATCGTTACTTAACGAATTTTTTTCTGCTGCACTGTTTGTGCCTATACATATGCGAAAATATATTAATAAAATCTAATAGATTTGATGTACAGTTGACAAATTATTTAGGTCTTGCGAATAAGGCGGCCTACGTTGACGGTGACGCGCGTGTGACGTCAAAGGCAGATATAATATCGGACCAATCAGAGTCTAGTATTCTCAACCAATGAAAAATCTCCAAATCTAGCCAATCAGATGTCTTCTTATGCGTTAATTTGATTGGTTATTATTGTCCACCAGAGAGCTTATTGTAATTCACTACGTCATCCGATATGAACCAATGAAATCGTTTCATTCAGTATGACGTCATTTGTCAGTATGGACTTCCTGACTGGTCCGGAACTGTTCCTGCGCGTGACGTCGACTTACATTTTTACATAAGATCCGCCCATTGTCACCGCCCAGTTAACGATACAGCCGAATATAACAGAACAACGTCTACTGACATGCTATACGTTCCACAATTAAAACACCTACCAAAAACATTTTGAAATTGTTTGAGATCTTCCGGGTTCGCAAAGATTATATTATTTTATGTAACAGCAGTATATTTACAGCTGCTTTTTACAGTATGAAATAAAAAAACCATGTGAAGGAAGCAAGAAAATAGATGGGGTTGTCACATACAAGCTTGCTCAAACTTAACTAATTATTTTGTCGGCTACCATGCAAACACTACTATAGGAACGTAATACATTGTGATTTTGTCACTGTATATTAAGGTTAATTCTAATAAGGACGTTAATGCCGTTTTTTGTCAAAAATCGTCAGTAGAATCGCCGGCATTGTCAAAATGAATTTTAGAACATACTTGATCTATACCTTGTTAGAGCAACATACAAATTGTGCCGTTTTGACGACTAACCGTCACGTTAGAAACGGTTAACGATATGAAAATTTTTTGGGCGATATTTTTCAACATTTCTCCGCGTTGATTCGCAGTTTTTTTAATAATTTTATTTTATGAAGGGAAAATTTAGTATTGCCTATAACAGGCAAACTATAAATATTTTTTTAAATTTCATTTGCTACTTCTACGGCTACATTTATAGTTCTGTTTTTTTCACTAGAGAAGTTAAATTTAAACTAAATCATATTAAGTACAGAAGAGGTACTGGTGAAAGATAAACTGTTATGAGCTTCGTCCAACGACAGTAGATTATTATACAGTTAGACCTTGCAGTGAATATTAAAAGCGCATTTGCAAGATGGACACTGAAACATTTTTAAAAAGGCCTCCTATGCTCATAAAAACACTTTTCTACTGAGTGATACAGTTATAAACCAAAAAATGTAACCCAATTATTTTTTCTGATTATTTCAGATAACATGTAAATGTTTGAACGAACTTCTAACCTAATGATCTAAAAACCCAATTTAATTGTGCCGAAAATTTCACATCTCATTATTTACCTAATTGTAAGTAAATTGATAGAGTGGATTTGAACAAATGATATTATCATCGTCGTTATAAAAGAACGTACGAATTTCTGGTCTTACTAATTGTTCAAGAAATATAATCTGATAATAGTTTATTGAATTTAATGTTCAAACCAACATCTTCTTTAAATAACGTAGGCGTAATCTATTAATATGTACGGTCTTATTTCTCTGAATTATTAAATATTTTGTGCTTGAATTTTGACTATAGCAATAATAATCAGAGAGCTACGGCAAAACTAATTTTCTAATGTTTTTTAAGTCATGAATTGATGATTGGAATTCTACACTGTTGGCGCAGAACTTGTATATTTTAATTATACGTTATGAGTTAACTATCGGATTCTAAATCAACAAAAAAATAAACATTAGAGATATCGTTACTTAACGAATTTTTTTCTGCTGCACTGTTTGTGCCTATACATATGCGAAAATATATTAATAAAATCTATTAGATTTGATGTACAGTTGACAAATTATTTAGGTCTTGCGAATAAGGCGGCCTACGTTGACGGTGACGCGCGTGTGACGTCAAAGGCAGATATAATATCGGACCAATCAGAGTCTAGTATTCTCAACCAATGAAAAATCTCCAAATCTAGCCAATCAGATGTCTTCTTATGCGTTAATTTGATTGGTTATTATTGTCCAATCAGAGAGCTTATTGTAATTCACTACGTCATCCGATATGAACCAATGAAATCGTTTCATTCAGTATGACGTCATTTGTCAGTATGGACTTCCTGACTGGTCCGGAACTGTTCCTGCGCGTGACGTCGACTTACATTTTTACATAAGATCCGCCCATTGTCACCGCCCAGTTAACGATACAGCCGAATATAACAGAACAACGTCTACTGACATGCTATACGTTCCACAATTAAAACACCTACCAAAAACATTTTGAAATTGTTTGAGATCTTCCGGGTTCGCAAAGATTATATTATTTTATGTAACAGCAGTATATTTACAGCTGCTTTTTACAGTATGAAATAAAAAAACCATGTGAAGGAAGCAAGAAAATAGATGGGGTTGTCACATACAAGCTTGCTCAAACTTAACTAATTATTTTGTCGGCTACCATGCAAACACTACTATAGGAACGTAATACATTGTGATTTTGTCACTGTATATTAAGGTTAATTCTAATAAGGACGTTAATGCCGTTTTTTGTCAAAAATCGTCAGTAGAATCGCCGGCATTGTCAAAATGAATTTTAGAACATACTTGATCTATACCTTGTTAGAGCAACATACAAATTGTGCCGTTTTGACGACTAACCGTCACGTTAGAAACGGTTAACGATATGAAAATTTTTTGGGCGATATTTTTCAACATTTCTCCGCGTTGATTCGCAGTTTTTTTAATAATTTTATTTTATGAAGGGAAAATTTAGTATTGCCTATAACAGGCAAACTATAAATATTTTTTTAAATTTAATTTGCTACTTCTACGGCTACATTTATAGTTCTGTTTTTTTCACTAGAGAAGTTAAATTTAAACTAAATCATATTAAGTACAGAAGAGGTACTGGTGAAAGATAAACTGTTATGAGCTTCGTCCAACGACAGTAGATTATTATACAGTTAGACCTTGCAGTGAATATTAAAAGCGCATTTGCAAGATGGACACTGAAACATTTTTAAAAAGGCCTCCTATGCTCATAAAAACACTTTTCTACTGAGTGATACAGTTATAAACCAAAAAATGTAACCCAATTATTTTTTCTGATTATTTCAGATAACATGTAAATGTTTGAACGAACTTCTAACCTAATGATCTAAAAACCCAATTTAATTGTGCCGAAAATTTCACATCTCATTATTTACCTAATTGTAAGTAAATTGATAGAGTGGATTTGAACAAATGATATTATCATCGTCGTTATAAAAGAACGTACGAATTTCTGGTCTTACTAATTGTTCAAGAAATATAATCTGATAATAGTTTATTGAATTTAATGTTCAAACCAATATCTTCTTTAAATAACGTAGGCGTAATCTATTAATATGTACGGTCTTATTTCTCAGAATTATTAAATATTTTGTGCTTGAATTTTGACTATAGCAATAATAATCAGAGAGCTACGGCAAAACTAATTTTCTAATGTTTTTTAAGTCCTGAATTGATGATTGGAATTCTACACTGTTGGCGCAGAACTTGTATATTTTAATTATACGTTATGAGTTAACTATCGGATTCTAAATCAACAAAAAAATAAACATTAGAGATATCGTTACTTAACGAATTTTTTTCTGCTGCACTGTTTGTGCCTATACATATGCGAAAATATATTAATAAAATCTAATAGATTTGATGTACAGTTGACAAATTATTTAGGTCTTGCGAATAAGGCGGCCTACGTTGACGGTGACGCGCGTGTGACGTCAAAGGCAGATATAATATCGGACCAATCAGAGTCTAGTATTCTCAACCAATGAAAAATCTCCAAATCTAGCCAATCAGATGTCTTCTTATGCGTTAATTTGATTGGTTATTATTGTCCAATCAGAGAGCTTATTGTAATTCACTACGTCATCCGATATTAAACCAATGAAATCGTTTCATTCAGTATGACGTCATTTGTCAGTATGGACTTCCTGACTGGTCCGGAACTGTTCCTGCGCGTGACGTCGACTTACATTTTTACATAAGATCCGCCCATTGTCACCGCCCAGTTAACGATACAGCCGAATATAACAGAACAACGTCTACTGACATGCTATACGTTCCACAATTAAAACACCTACCAAAAACATTTCGAAATTGTTTGAGATCTTCCGGGTTCGCAAAGATTATATTATTTTATGTAACAGCAGTATATTTACAGCTGCTTTTTACAGTATGAAATAAAAAAACCATGTGAAGGAAGCAAGAAAATAGATGGGGTTGTCACATACAAGCTTGCTCAAACTTAACTAATTATTTTGTCGGCTACCATGCAAACACTACTATAGGAACGTAATACATTGTGATTTTGTCACTGTATATTAAGGTTAATTCTAATAAGGACGTTAATGCCGTTTTTTGTCAAAAATCGTCAGTAGAATCGCCGGCATTGTCAAAATGAATTTTAGAACATACTTGATCTATACCTTGTTAGAGCAACATACAAATTGTGCCGTTTTGACGACTAACCGTCACGTTAGAAACGGTTAACGATATGAAAATTTTTTGGGCGATATTTTTCAACATTTCTCCGCGTTGATTCGCAGTTTTTTTAATAATTTTATTTTATGAAGGGAAAATTTAGTATTGCCTATAACAGGCAAACTATAAATATTTTTTTAAATTTCATTTGCTACTTCTACGGCTACATTTATAGTTCTGTTTTTTTCACTAGAGAAGTTAAATTTAAACTAAATCATATTAAGTACAGAAGAGGTACTGGTGAAAGATAAACTGTTATGAGCTTCGTCCAACGACAGTAGATTATTATACAGTTAGACCTTGCAGTGAATATTAAAAGCGCATTTGCAAGATGGACACTGAAACATTTTTAAAAAGGCCTCCTATGCTCATAAAAACACTTTTCTACTGAGTGATACAGTTATAAACCAAAAAATGTAACCCAATTATTTTTTCTGATTATTTCAGATAACATGTAAATGTTTGAACGAACTTCTAACCTAATGATCTAAAAACCCAATTTAATTGTGCCGAAAATTTCACATCTCATTATTTACCTAATTGTAAGTAAATTGATAGAGTGGATTTGAACAAATGATATTATCATCGTCGTTATAAAAGAACGTACGAATTTCTGGTCTTACTAATTGTTCAAGAAATATAATCTGATAATAGTTTATTGAATTTAATGTTCAAACCAACATCTTCTTTAAATAACGTAGGCGTAATCTATTAATATGTACGGTCTTATTTCTCTGAATTATTAAATATTTTGTGCTTGAATTTTGACTATAGCAATAATAATCAGAGAGCTACGGCAAAACTAATTTTCTAATGTTTTTTAAGTCCTGAATTGATGATTGGAATTCTACACTGTTGGCGCAGAACTTGTATATTTTAATTATACGTTATGAGTTAACTATCGGATTCTAAATCAACAAAAAAATAAACATTAGAGATATCGTTACTTAACGAATTTTTTTCTGCTGCACTGTTTGTGCCTATACATATGCGAAAATATATTAATAAAATCTAATAGATTTGATGTACAGTTGACAAATTATTTAGGTCTTGCGAATAAGGCGGCCTACGTTGACGGTGACGCGCGTGTGACGTCAAAGGCAGATATAATATCGGACCAATCAGAGTCTAGTATTCTCAACCAATGAAAAATCTCCAAATCTAGCCAATCAGATGTCTTCTTATGCGTTAATTTGATTGGTTATTATTGTCCAATCAGAGAGCTTATTGTAATTCACTACGTCATCCGATATGAACCAATGAAATCGTTTCATTCAGTATGACGTCATTTGTCAGTATGGACTTCCTGACTGGTCCGGAACTGTTCCTGCGCGTGACGTCGACTTACATTTTTACATAAGATCCGCCCATTGTCACCGCCCAGTTAACGATACAGCCGAATATAACAGAACAACGTCTACTGACATGCTATACGTTCCACAATTAAAACACCTACCAAAAACATTTTGAAATTGTTTGAGATCTTCCGGGTTCGCAAAGATTATATTATTTTATGTAACAGCAGTATATTTACAGCTGCTTTTTACAGTATGAAATAAAAAAACCATGTGAAGGAAGCAAGAAAATAGATGGGGTTGTCACATACAAGCTTGCTCAAACTTAACTAATTATTTTGTCGGCTACCATGCAAACACTACTATAGGAACGTAATACATTGTGATTTTGTCACTGTATATTAAGGTTAATTCTAATAAGGACGTTAATGCCGTTTTTTGTCAAAAATCGTCAGTAGAATCGCCGGCATTGTCAAAATGAATTTTAGAACATACTTGATCTATACCTTGTTAGAGCAACATACAAATTGTGCCGTTTTGACGACTAACCGTCACGTTAGAAACGGTTAACGATATGAAAATTTTTTGGGCGATATTTTTCAACATTTCTCCGCGTTGATTCGCAGTTTTTTTAATAATTTTATTTTATGAAGGGAAAATTTAGTATTGCCTATAACAGGCAAACTATAAATATTTTTTTAAATTTCATTTGCTACTTCTACGGCTACATTTATAGTTCTGTTTTTTTCACTAGAGAAGTTAAATTTAAACTAAATCATATTAAGTACAGAAGAGGTACTGGTGAAAGATAAACTGTTATGAGCTTCGTCCAACGACAGTAGATTATTATACAGTTAGACCTTGCAGTGAATATTAAAAGCGCATTTGCAAGATGGACACTGAAACATTTTTAAAAAGGCCTCCTATGCTCATAAAAACACTTTTCTACTGAGTGATACAGTTATAAACCAAAAAATGTAACCCAATTATTTTTTCTGATTATTTCAGATAACATGTAAATGTTTGAACGAACTTCTAACCTAATGATCTAAAAACCCAATTTAATTGTGCCGAAAATTTCACATCTCATTATTTACCTAATTGTAAATAAATTGATAGAGTGGATTTGAACAAATGATATTATCATCGTCGTTATAAAAGAACGTACGAATTTCTGGTCTTACTAATTGTTCAAGAAATATAATCTGATAATAGTTTATTGAATTTAATGTTCAAACCAACATCTTCTTTAAATAACGTAGGCGTAATCTATTAATATGTACGGTCTTATTTCTCAGAATTATTAAATATTTTGTGCTTGAATTTTGACTATAGCAATAATAATCAGAGAGCTACGGCAAAACTAATTTTCTAATGTTTTTTAAGTCATGAATTGATGATTGGAATTCTACACTGTTGGCGCAGAACTTGTATATTTTAATTATACATTATGAGTTAACTATCGGATTCTAAATCAACAAAATAAAAAACACAATTGTATGGTTGCAATTCATTTAAAATTTTTGTTCGCTGTTAGGAATATGCCTCATAATTCACATTACCACAGGAATTTTCTTTTCAATGCACTATGCAACAAATATTTCAAACGTATTCAGAAGAATTATTACTTTTAAGTTAAGTTATCTAAATAACTATAGATTAATTATAAACAACAACAACAAAAAATAATTCAGTTATATAATTGGCTGACAATGTGATAAGAAACAGAACTAAATTTTTGCAGCCCTGGATTTAGCAGATCGAGTGCAAGTAATTTATCACTCCACTTGCCTGTTATGGGAAAATTTTTATTTAATTTTTTTTTTGAAATGGTTTCAGAAAGTGCTGCTCCATACAGCTGGATACATTTTTGCTTTCAACTCATTTGTTGATATGTTACCCATGTTTTTCACTAATAGTAGCCTACAACGTAATAAAAACAATTTAATTTATACAAAGAGTTAATGCAGTCATGTCTAGGAAACGCACATTAAGTAAACAACGGAGTGCCACGCAACCAATACAAGGGTTTTAATATATATTTTTTAAATTATTAGTTAGCATTACAGCAGCAGAGTCTGTACCAATGTAATGCTCCCTTCCATTTCCGCAAAAAAACTCTCAATATTTACTCACTCTTGCCACTCTTCCCTTCCTTACAGCTTATCTTAGCTCTCCAAAAAACATATACTTCCCACCCTGCAAATGACACCTTCACTTCATTCACCACAGGGTCTGGCTGTATAATGAAATTCATTACCCTCAGAGGACATAACTCTGACTACTTTAGTGTCTTTTACACCTCTACCTCTTCTGTTCTTAAATACTTCAGTCATATAATTCGCTGACCATATGATGAAAAACAGAACTTTTTGATGTAGCCCTAGAACTAGTAGATCAAATGCAAATAACTTAATAATCTACCTCCTTGTTTTGGGCAAATTGTTTTTTGTAAAAGGTTTCAGAAAGTGCTGCTCCATACAGCTGGATACCTTACTTCAATATCAGAAAGAGAGAGACCCAGTTTTATTTTTAATAAAATCATATATTTTAGTTCCAGGAATATGAAATTAAATCTTTTAGTTTTGTTAAATCCAGCACCTACATTTTAAAACAATGATTTATTGTTTTTATAAGTCGTAATTAAATGCAGGTTATTCAAAAAAGCCGCATAACGCAGAAACAGGTGAGAAAATTCTACTAAATATAAATCAAAATAGCTTAACTTTTAATTTTAATTATAAACTTAAGTTTCTTTTAAAAATTCAGACAGACGGAAAAGTTTTTGTTATTGAAAAAACTTCGGTATTATTGAAGTAACTGTTAACTTCACTATGCATAACTTTTAATTACATTAAATACGTATAGGCCAAAACTACAACGTAAAACAAAAGTTTGAAAATTTTTAACTAAAAAGGATAAGTTAGAAGTTTTTAAAATTTATAATTTTATTTAAAGGAGGGAATCTATGTTCAAAAAATTATTAAATTTTTTAAAAGTAAATCCTCTATTTTTATAGAGTAATAAATTTTTCTAAACAAAATAATATATACAGAATGTTTTCTACAAAAATTCAGTCATAATGAACTTTCGTTAACAACATGACTTCACCTATTTCCCAGATCTTTTATCTTGATTTTATCTTTCTCTCCAAAAACCTTCATTTCATTCAACTTTTCTTTGGTTCTTTTCTTTCGCATAATTTCTGTTCTACCCAATACTTTTCAACGTCTCTTATTTTCACTTTCTGACATCTTCTAGAAGCTTGGTTAAGTTTATTTATAGATATTAGTTAATTAAAATTAGTTTGTTATTTATTAAAAGTAATTTACTTGTAGATTTTAGACACAATTTATTTGTAATTTTAGTTGTAATAAATACTTGTAATTTTAAACTTTAGTGTGTGAATTATTTAATTTACCCAAATCCCGAAACGTACCTTAGAGATAAGTGTAACAATATGATTGGCTATTCTTAAATCTTCTTAAATTGTATCTTTTCAATGTCTTTATTATCTCTTTGTTGGGTTGTTTCATCTTTTCCCAATTACTGTAATATTTGAACCATAATCGTATTAAAGGTTATCCTTTCAATTGTTTCTAGACTTTACATTTGTGGTTTGTTTTCGAAAGTTGTGTACATTCCATAGAGAATTACCGGTTTAAACACTATATTGTAATGCCTAATTTTACCGTTTCACGAAATTACAATTTTAATATTTATTTTAATAATAATATTTATTTAATACCAACAAATAAATACAAATTAAAACAATGTCACAGCAAAATCAGTTATACTTTTGTGAAAATTTCATAATTTAAATTTTAATATCTCGTTCATACATTGAAAGATAAGCATAAACCGTACAACTTATTGTAGTTGTACAACTGGGTTATACATATGGAATGTTTATTAATTAAATTTGATAAGAGACAGTTTTAACCAAATTACATTGATATTAATTTACTCATTTTGTTAGATGTTTTGGTTCGTAAACTATGATTATAATGTTCATTTATTCTATTTAATTAACCGTAGTTTAAAATTGTTGAATTGTGAAGAAGTAGAACTATATTATGATGACTTATGATCCAGAGCTCGAAGAGCAAAGACGATTTAAGGTTACATCGGCTAAAGATCCAATTATTGAAGTGTTTATAAAATAAATTACATATCAAGATACTCAATACAGTTTGTTGTTGTTTAGGTCATCAGCCAAAAGGCTGGTTTGAACCTGTAGAGGTTTTACTAAGTAAATCGAGGAGTGAGGTGGTTTACCATTGCCTTCCTCACTGAGTGGAAAAGTACACTTATCAGCATGCCAGGCCCTCTGAAAAGCATATATTTTCCACTCTGCAAATGACACTTTCACTTCATTCACCACAGGGTCTGGCTGTATAATGAAATTCATTACTTTCAGACGAGATAACTCTGATTAGTGTCCTTTACACCTCTACCTCTTCTGTTCTTAAATGATTCAGTCATTTAATTGGCTGACCATGTGATAAGAAACAGAACTATTTATTTTAGCCCTGCAACTAACAGAATGAGTGTAAATAATTTGACACTCAATACAGTTCAAGCATAAATAAATTGTACTTATGATATGATACAATTAAATCGAGCTAATTTAAACTAATTAATTTCTTATTTACTAATTGATTTGAGGCACGGACAACAACAAATACCCAAGAGCAGAGAATCCAGATGGCAGAGATGAGATTTCTGCGAAGGACTAAGGGATGTACACGTTTGGGCAGAATAAGGAATGAGGAAATAAAATCAGAACTGGGTATTTACAACTTGAACGAAACGATAAAAGTTTATCGCCAGAATTGGAGACAGCAGATGGAGAGGATGTCAGGTCACAAGATACCTAAGAAGGCGCACTAGTATGCTCCATACTTTTATCACAATCAAGAAGATAAAAAATATATCGGTAGACCTAGGAAAAGATGGAGATGGATGATAAAATAGTGTGTGAGTTAGGAACAAGCTGCCGCCTAATCCTTGTTTGGAAGAAGAAGAAAAATTAGAAGAAGATAAATTGATTTATTTTTTTATTATAAGACTTTTTACTTATACTATAAATATATATTTAATAGTAAAACATTAATCACCTAAGGTGAGACGTTAGAACACCCTTGTATAATGCCCTACCTCGACCACTAAACGGAGAATAGCGTTAAGGACACACACTAAACAAAAACACTAAAATTTATAAGAAATTTTAAATACTCAAGGTCAATTTTAAAATAAAATAAATACAAAATTGTAAAAAATTCTAATATAATCGTTAATATATATTGTAATCCTTTGTTATGTTATGAAGTCGCTAATAACTAAAAATGTTAATGAGACCATAAAAAAACTACTTGTAAAAATTATTTGTTTTCACGAATCATGACTTTTGACATTCTAAACTAATTTCTACGATTTGATTTTTGTTTTAATTACTCAGAATTTTATTCCGTAGAGCCACTGAAGACCACGTTTAGTACATATAACTGTTAATTATGAAGCATAAAAAGGACAAAACGTGAGAAAGTGGTTCGCCGTAAATATTTTTATCAAGTTTTTATTAAGCAATACAATTATATGACGACTAATAGTTAATACAAGAACATAAAAGTTTTAAAGACAAAAGAAATATGATCGCAATAGAGAATTTCAAAGTAAACACAATTTGGAAAACTGTTGCTTTTTAAAAGGTTTTCCAGTTTTTTTTTGCTTCCCATTTATTTCCTAGTTAAGTAACAAAGCTGAAGATCCCATTAACCTGTAAGGATGTTGTTTACGAGCCCCATCGGATAGAATTTACAGAGTTGTTTTGCTTCAGTTGAGTGTTTACTAAAGCCACTAATGGTTCCAGAATGGTCGATAGTACCATGGCATACACCTGCATCTTAAGTAGTATAATGTAGACTTAAATATACAACGACAAAGTTCAATTTAAAGGAAAATTAACTTAAATTTTATTCTAGTACCTACGCATTCTTATAATCTGTAGAAAAATATAAGCATGAATGCTATCACTGAATTACGTAGTTCAATCGGGCCTTTAATTATAAATTTTGTAATTATATTTTTTTCTGCTCATAACAGACAGGTGAAACGTCAAATTATTTACACTTAATCTGTTCGTTGCAGGGCTAAAATAAATAGTTCTTTTTCTTATCACATGGTCAGCCAATTATACGACTAAAGCATTTAGAAAAAAAGAGGTAGAGGTGTAAAGACACTAATCAGAGTTATCTCCTCTGAAAGTAATTAATTTCATTATACAGTCAGACCCTGTGGTGAATGAAGTGAAGGTGTCATTTGCAGAGTGAAAAATAAGTGCTTTTCAGAGAGCCCGGCATGTTGATAAGCATACTTTTCCATTCAGTAAGGAAGGCAAATGCAAACCACCTCACGCCTCGTTTTACGTAGTAAAACCTCTACAGGTTCAAACCAGCTTTCGGCTGATGACCTAAACAACACATTTTTTTTCTAGACAGAAAAATTATAACCTGTTCTTGCATTCATAAACCAAGAACAATAAGTGGCCACCTCCGTGGTCAGTTGTTAGCATGCTACGCTGTAAAGCGGAGGTCCCGGGTTTAATTCCCAGCCAGGGTCTGAAAAATTATTACAAGTTCAAACACACCGTTCTCAACTCAATTTAGTCGCTAAAAACCAAGATGTTGATGCGACTTAAAATAAACTACAAAAAAAAACATTGAGAACATTCAACGCCGAAAAATATATTGTTAAAAAATATGTATATTGTTAATTATGTGCATTGTGTGAGATTTTTACGATAAATTTGCCGTGTATTATTTCTATTTAAAATAATTAAATACAACATATTTGAAAGTAGCAAATTTCATTCTATCAAAAAAAGTAATTTGCTAAAAAATTTATTATTCTCATTTCGTGTGTATAGACTACCCTCTTACAGGAATTCATTGTTCGTTAATGGGTGTGTTTGATTTTCCTTGTAGACCGAAGTTCTCAGATATACGGGAAAACCAGTGAGGAATTTAATTCACGTGAAAATTATAAACGATGTTAAAGATTAGATTTCCACTTTAAGTTCAAAGCGGCTATACGTTTTGAGTTTCCAGCTCTGTTGAATGTAGTAATAATCTTTGTGAAGTGCGGTGTTTCTGACGTTGGTAGGACAATCTGTTACAAAGTGCAAGTCTTTACGTTACATAATTAAATACACAACTACGGTTTTGCTTAACCGCACATTTTGGATTCATATATTTCATAATCGATCACACCATGAAATTCTCTCTAAAAGGAAACGTAAAACGTAAAAAGAAGATTATTACTATAAATGTTATTATTAATGGTACAGTGCGTTTGAGAAAAAAATGTTTATTTCAGAATTTGTTTTTAGCCTTATCTTAATTTTAATATTTAAACCCAAAGATGGCTTAAAATGAACAGGATAAAGGTTATATACCTCGAAAATTCAACAAAGAGTAAACTGGATGTTAACATTAAGAAAACTAAATTTTATTGTCATTGGAAGGTCACACCACAAATACAGATAAAATCGGTAGGGTCATCCAATCGTTGCATAACTATAAATATCTTAGTATACACTTTTAACATCAGATCGTACAAAAAATAATGATAGGCCTACCTATTTAAAAACATATTTGGCAAATGTTATCACCAGAATGTTAAGCTTGTTTTGTGAAGAAGTAATCGCAGATCTTTTCTGTTATTCCCTCCCCTGTATAATTTTTCACATTTTGTAGATAAATTGTATGTAAGTATTCTTACAGTATTTTTAACATTTAAAACGGGAAAAATATTTAAAAAAATTATATATCAATATTTTTCAAGTTAATGTTAAAGTCTTTTTCCTTTTTCAAGTTAACCTTAAACTATTTATTGACAATATTATAAAATTATTTAATAATATTTAATTTAATTATCTTAAATTAATTTAATGATGTCATGTAGGCTACTCAATTAATTTATATTTCATTATTACATACAGTAACAATATTGAGAAAAAGCAATTTATTAACCCTATCTATATTTAACCTTAACTTGAAGAATATTACTGTACGATTTTTTAAAATATTTTTCCCGTTTTTATCGTTAAAAATACTGTAAGGTTGCATACGAAATATTTACAAATATGAAAAATTATGCTGGGGGGGGGAGGGTTAACAGAAAAGATCCGTAATCGCATTTCATGTGACACTAGAAAGAGAAACTTCGTACTTTTATAGGCAGTTCCTCCATTTATGGCTCAGAAGTTAGGATTCTCAAAAAAAAGATTTAATAGCAGAAAAACAGTTATAGAAATGTGTTTCTGGAGAAGTAGTTTGTTAGCTAGCTGTGCTAGATCGAGTTACGCATAACGGAATTTTAAAGAAAGTAAAGTTTATATTAATTGATAAAATTGAACAAAATAACTTCTCCGGTATAGTTATCAGCGATGAATTGAAAATTTTTGTAATAGGTTCGAACTAGTTGGAGACAGTAAGGATGAACCAGAAAGTAGAAGATGGAAAGTTTAATGGGAGCTTTAAAAACCAGGAGCCGTATGGAAGGAAGATGTATCCAATAGAAACGAATAGCGTTTTGGATAGCAAAAAATGTCCTTATTTTCTAGAGAAACGATTAAAATAGTAAGTCGCATTAACTGCTTTAATTTAACTTGTAATAACTACAAGACCGCAGTTGGTAATAGAACGAGGGACCTTCCATTTTAGTTTATAGCGCAATCTAGCGCCATAACCACTGAACTATAGTAACGGCACTTTGAAGTTCATTTATTATCACAAATTTTACAATATTTACGAATTTTATTGCTGCTTTTACTACATGTTGAGATTGGAAATATAAAATAAATTTGAAGAGGCATCCCTAGTAGATAGAATTTGTTCACATATGGGTGTTACCGAATAACCAGACAAATATTCTCACTCTACCAGTGTTACTTAACACCCAAAAGCAACTTTATACCAGTCTAATGACCAGGCTGGACCGAATAGCTTTCAGCCTTTATAAGTTCATTCCTAAATACCTTTTAAGATTTAATGTTAAATGTAATAACAGACTTTGCAGCATCTCGTCTTTAAAGTCGATCAAGTCAGGCTGAATAATTACACTTAACTAACAATGAGTGTACGTATTTCATATTGTGAATTAATTATATTTTAGACTAATAGAAATAAATAAAGAATAGGTTAGATAAAAAATTTAATAGAATTGAAATTAAGTTATTATATAGAAATTAATTACTAATGGAGATTAAATTTACAAAAGTTATTCATAAATACTAGATGGGAACAAGAAAAGCCCGAGACGATAAATCCTCAATTTGAAGTGAAATGTTTCTATTAAATTAAGAAAGCAAAAAAAGACAAAAAATAAAAAGTTTTGTTTCCAGATCTTTATAATTGAGCCAGAGGGAAATCGGCAGAAATGTCGTGTAGTGTAATATATGGAATGGTTTACTAAAAGGAAAAATATATAAATAAAAAAAAACATGATGTATGATAAAGTGCAGGCTTATTTGGATATAGTTGGTCAATACAATGCAGAACTGACGCTTTAAGGCAAAAGGGAAATGTAAGATAAGGAGGAACGTTATGTAAGATATTTAGGGATGTGAAACAAAAACTCTGAACCATAAATCGTTGATAAAAAAATTGCTATGAATAGTTAAACAAATCTGGTATAGTGAGAAACTTTATGTGGTGACCAGCTGACAGGTACTTATGAACGAATTCAGCTAGTTATCTTTCTTTAAATACAGTTTCACACCAATTCAAAAATACAGTGCTCGCCTCTCATCATGCGGTCCTGGGTTCGAATCCCACTCAGGCACGGCATATTTTCATACGTTACAAAAAATCATTTCATCCTCATCACACACAGTTACACCCCAACGTCGTCGCTAATGACCTTGATGTTGATGCGACGTTAAATAAATAAAAACAAAAAAAAAACAGAAAAAACAATAATCAGATTGGGTGATTGTCTATAACATACAATTTCCGATTAAAAATAAAATCTTAAAAATTTTTTTTTTTATAATTGGTTTATTATGGTCGCATCAACATTCCATGTTTTTAGCGACCCCATTACATAAAAAACACTAATTTTATAACATAAGGTTATAACACTGTAGGTTTACAATGATGTTTTTCAGTTAGAAAAAAATTTACACTTTAACAGATGTATCTTACACTTTTAAATTATAAATTATTTTGTGTGGATTGCACTTTTATTTGCACTAAAATTGTCTTTGAATATTTAAAAATTGTATAAAGTCCAGTGTCTTTGTGTACTGTGTGTGGTTAACGCAGTCTTTGTGATTGTCCGGTAAGTGAAATTGTTTCCGTATAGTGTTCAAGGTAGGACATTCCACAAGAATATGTTTGACAGTTAATTTCTTGTTGCAGTGTCTGCAGTAAACAGAGTCTTGTTTCGTCATGAGGTGACTGTGTGTCAGTTTAGTGTGACCAATTCGTAGTCGTGTAAGAGTCACTTGGTCAAGTCTGTTTTTAAAAATTTCTGGTTGTAAGTCTCGAATGTCAGTCCGTACTGTGTGTAGGTTAGTCCTTAAAGTCTTCCACCACTCGTTCCAAATTATTTCAAATTTGTGTCTGAACATTTTCTGCAGATCTCGATGGGAAGACTTGTTTATTCTATTGGAGCATGTAGTGGCGCGTTTGGCTGCTCGATCGGCTGTCTCGTTCCCTTTGATACCTAGGTGGGAAGGAATCCACAGAAGAACTATTCTTTTGTCGTTGTTAGTTATTTTGTGGTTGACGTTAATGATCTCTTGAAGTATCGGTTCATCCTGTTCGATACTCCTAAGGGAATCTAAAACACTTCTTGAATCTGACAAGATCACAAATTTTTTACGAGCGGATAAAGCTATGGCTTCAAATGCTTTTTTTATTGCATATGCCTCACAATAGAATACTGAGGAACAATCTTGTAATTTAAATAAAGACTCTTTATTTAACATTACCACGGCACACCCGCTTCCAGCAGACGTTTTTGAGCCATCAGTGTAAATTTTCTCAAAACTTTCAAATTTATTTATGTATTCAAGACAGAGAGTATAAAAGATGGTAGGATTTGTTTCATGTTTCTTGTATTTTGTTAGGCTTAGATCTACAATAGGATTTTTCATCAGCCAAGGCGGGTCTTCATATAAAGTTGATGGGATGATAGTTGGCAGTAAAGAACGAATATTTGTGAAAAATTTTGATATTCTTACGCGCAGAGGCTTCGGCAAGGAATTGCGAGTTTGATATAAATTTGTGTACCGACCTGTAAAAACGTTATCCCTAGAAGGGTTATCTAAAGACGAGGCAATTTTGAGTACATAAGAGAAACTCAGTTTTTCTCTTCTGAGATCAAGAGGCATCTCACCGGATTCTGCCAGAATACTTGTTACTGGGCTTGTACGGTATGCCCCTATAGCTAGTCTAAGACCGGCATAATGAACAGAGTCTAATAATTTGAGAGTACTGATCGTTGCTGAGTTATAAACCAGCGCACCATAGTCCAATTTTGATCGTATTAGTGCCTGGTAAGTGTTAAGCAAAGTCTTCTTATCTGATCCCCAGTTGCTAGACGCTATGGATTTTATTACATTCATTCTTTGCATGCAATCCGCTTAAAGTTTGTGTATTTGCGGTCTCCATGTAAGCCTTTCGTCAAATATTAGACCCAGAATTTTTATTTCTTTGCATCGTTTTATTTGAAAAGAACCAATAGTCAAAGTTGAACTAAAGTGAGATCGCACATTTCTAGAGAACACTATATACTTGCTCTTAGTCTTTGAAAAAGAGAAACCAGTAGAAGATGCGAGAGTGGTTAAATCATTTAAAGTTTGTTGCATTAATTTTTGTGTGGTCTGGATATTTTTGCCACTACAAAGTAAAGTGATATCATCAGCATAAGCCAGCGTGACTATAGGTTTCGAAATTGACAGAATTAAACCATTTATTGCAATTAAAAACAGAGTTACACTTAGAACAGATCCTTAAAAAATTATTTTAGTCGTTTCACGAAGGAACATTTGAAAAATTTGTTTTTTACCAATATAAGGTTTTTTGACGTTGATTATTAATTTTGAAACTATATAATACAGTGTTAAAAACAAAAAACTAACAAAATTCTTAGAAAAAGCAAAAGACATAAAAATACAAATTGTTTTTATAGAATATCTAAGTTGATAATTTAAATACTGTTTTTTTTTTATTCCTAATGTGTGTACGTTGCAATCTGTTCAATTCAGAACAATAAGCAACCCCATGACCCAATGAGATGAGGATGATGTGTATGACGTGTAAATGAGGTGTAGTCTTGTACAGACTCAGGTCGACCATTCCTGAGAGAGTATGGTTAATTGAACCCCAACCATCAAAGTACACCGGTAACCACTGTCTAGCATTCAAATCCGTATAAAAGTAACTACCTTTACTAGGATTTGAACCTGGAACCTTCGTCTCCGATAATCAGCTGTTAAACAGCTGATTTTGGCGACGACTTTCCCTCTAGACCAACCCGGTGGGTTATTTAAATACTGAACACAGAAAAATAAAATACACAAATAAAAGCACACATAAGAAAAATTAAACAATTAATATAAATAACAAGAATAGTAAGTAAGAAAAGTAAATTTATAAAGGATATTGAACAAAATACAGTAGGTATGATAAAGAAAATGAAATCCTGAAATAATGTTATATTAACATGAGTAAAATGAAATAACATTTAAAAAAATATGAACGAAGAAACGGCAAATGAGTTACTACAGTTAAACAATTTTTAACGTTTGACAAAATCCGTACAATTAAACAATATAACAAAAGAACTTATTTTATTTTTAACATTCAAAAGATTTTTTTAACAAAGAATAAATGTGTTTAAGCTATACAATTATTAATTTTTTAAAATTACCTACACCTGTAGATTTCTACTCCATTTTTTCGTAAGAGCCGGAATGTTAATATTTTAAGTATCAATATTTGCATTATTAAAAGATTGATGTGGTCTGTTAAATTTTGAATAATTGAGTTTAGCAGTTCTGTTACAAAAGGAATTTTTTAAGTCAAAATGTAATGTTAAATTTGTTCGTAATGTAGGCGGGGGGCGGGTTCGTTAAAATGTGTAGTATTTTTGACGGATAGCCTTAAATTTATGACCAATAGAGATAAAAGTCGTTAAAAAATTTTTTAATTATTACAGAAATTTATTTATTACCTATTTTACTAAAAATAGAATCTCAACGAATCAAGCCAAAATCAAAAAAAAATAACCCTTGTATCCAATTTAGTTACCTGCTAAAATAAATAAAGGCAGAGGAAGTAATGAAATTTAAAAAAATCTGGTGTGAAACACTCACACGACTTTTTCTTACCAATGTCATAAATGAACAATATAACCTAACACATTAGTAATAAAACATTAGAAATAAACAAAAACTAACCTCTAAAAACATAACCTTATTTAAATCATGAGTGAAAGACGCAAAATGAAAATCAACCTCAGTTTACCTTAAAAATACAGAAAATCACTCTTTCACGCTAAAGTAGGCTCTGTAGAGAAAAATTTGCTACATAAAGTTGTAGATCTTTTAATTTCTTATAAATTTTATTATATACACTTCTGTCGTACGGCTAAGGCAGAAATCTTAAAAAAATCGATTTTTTACACGTTTTCGTGAGAAAAAACAGAAAATCACTAATTATCGCTAAACTAAGCGTTATACAAAAAAAATGTTTGAAATAAAAGTTGTAGGATTTTAAATTTTCTACAACTTTTATTGTATCATTTTTGCGCTAAAATGTATGTTTAAGTTCTAATTTAAAAAAAACTAGAAAACAACCTCCCCAAGAACTTCGGCAGACATTGCACCTACCCTATCTTGTAGAGCATAAAAATGTAGTAAATGAGGCGATTTAAAAAAAAAATCGTAGGAGCCGTTTTTGAGAAAATCGCAAGAAAGTGAAAAATGACACGAATAAACTACTACTTCCGGTAGACCAATTTTCACGAAAATGTTCGTGTCGGATCCTCTAGTGGTATCTAACTTAAATTTCAAGTTTCAAGTTCGTACGATGTTCCGTTCTTGAGATATTCTGTTCACACACACACACACACACACACACACTGAATAATCGCTTAAAACATGTTTTTTGGGTTCAGACGTTGATTTCATTTAGCGTGTAGATGCAGCGAATACTCGATTTCGAAAAATTGACATGAAAACAATACTTTCCTTCCAATATATTCATAAAAGCAAGAAAAAGTGAAAATGTATTAACATACATTAGGCAATTTTACTGTTCGTAAATTCCATCTTTGTGAACACAGACTAAAGTTGGTTATAAAAAAACTGCAAATGATTTATAAAATATGTTTATTATATCAAAGAACATGACAATAGAAATGTTTTTATTAAAAAGCATTGTTTATACACAAACAATATTTATATGGTCAGAATAACGTTAAAATATTTTTACGCAACTTATTTTCAGTTCATAAAAAATGTATAGGCCTAATATTTAATTTGGTTTTGAATTTTTTTATACTGATGTTATTTCTAAACCACAGTTATTTTAATGTAATGTTATTTTAATGTTGTATGTATTTAAATAATATAAAATTTTGGTTTGAACACGATTTCCTCTTGTTGATGTAAATAATGAACAATATAACCTATGTTTAATCATGAGTAAACAACGAAAAATAAAAAATAAACAACCTAGTTTTTCATGAGTGAATAACGCCAAATGAAATCAACCTCTGAATCTGTATGGTTTGAAAATACGGAAAATTACTAATTGACGCTAAACTAATTGACGCATTGTAAATTTAAAATACAAGCGGTAGGTTTTCCAATTCCTTTTAATTTGAATAAAACTTAACCTTAAAAGTTCATATTAAGGCCGTAATCTTAAAAAACAATTTTTTACCACAGGAGCTCAGCCCTTCCTAGAAATTCTCCAGACATGGTGTTAACCCTATCTTGCAGAACTTCAAAAAATGTAGAAAATGAAGCGATTTTTAAAAGATCGCAGAATCTGTTTTTGAGAAATCTCGAAAAAGTAAACTACTGCTTTCGGTTGACCGATTGTGATGAAAAAGTTTGTATCCAATTCCCTAGTGATACGTAACCTATCATCCAAGTATCAACTTTGTACGAATTCCGTTTTTGAGATATTTTAGTCACAACCACACAAACACACACACACACCAATTGCTAAAAACACGTTTTTTGCGTTCAAGGGTCCTGAAAATGTATACATTCGGTGAAAATTCGATTTAAAAAAGTTGACATGAAAACAATACTTTCCTTCCCAGTATTTCACACAGGGTATAAGAAAGTGAAAATAAATAACTCGATTTAACACACACACACACACACACACACACACACACACACACACACACACAACACAGATTGTTAAAAACAATTTTTTTGGGTTCAGGAGGCCTGAAACTGTGTATTTCTGGTTAAACGTTTTTTCTTTTTTTTAGCGTTTTTTGTTATCAGAAACTGTACATTATTGACAACAACCCAATTTGATCGCTGCTTTGCTGTATTATTTGACATAATTAGGCATGAGTTTAAACAGGGACCCCCAGTAGATTTTGTTTACGGATGGCTGTCAGCAGGTCACCATACAAATTCGCTTGCCCGACCGGTGTTACTTAATAAATAATAGCGACTCTCTACCAGCTGACTGACTGAGCTGACCCGAAGGTCTCTGGTGAAACTAGATATAAAAAAAAATTTAACTTTATTTTATTGAAATTTCACGACTGTACAGTTTGACAATTAGTAAAAATGATAAAACTATAAACTATGCATTAAGATACTTCAAGGAGAACACCAACCAGCGACAGGACTCCCGCGTTATAAGGATACTTGTTTATATTTATTTGTTTAAATTTTAAAAATTGTGTACCTACGTAGCCAATATAGTTTACCTTATAATGTCTCTGCTCCATCGTCCACGTAGTCTCCTTGGGGGATTACCTGGGAGATGTTCATTGTCTAGATCACGTGTAAGGGGGTTCCGGTGGTTGAGCAGTTTGTCCTTAAATCTGAGATAAAGTCTGTAAAAAGAATCGTTGACATAAGGTATATGTAAGTCCGTGTGAAGAGTCGCATTCGATACGTAGGAAGGAGCGTTTGTTATGCGTCGGAGAGTCTTGGACTGAAATCGTTGGATTCGAGGTACATCGGATGGTTTTGCCGAGTCATAAATCTGGCTCCCCTACGTCCACATGGGTTTGAGGAGAGTTTTATACAGAAGAACTTTTGAGGAAAGTGTCAGTTTAAAACGTTTCGAAACTAGTCGGTACAGTTGTTTCAGTCGATCATCTAGAGCCGTCTTCTTTATATTTACATGTTTATTCCACGTGAAACGACGATCAATGTTTAACCCAAGGTAACGGGTATGGTCACTCTATGGAAGAGGTGTATTATAAAGAAATACTTGTGGACACGTTTGTCGATGCAGCGTAAAAGTCACATGAAATGTTTATATCAAAAAGTTGACATTCTACCATATTCATAAAGGACAAGAGAAAGTAAAAATAAATAAGTCCACAACACACACACTCACACACCGCTAAATACAAGAGTTCAAGAAAAAAGTTTATATGAAAACAATACTTTACTTCCCGGTATGTTCATGTAAGTCAAGAGAAAGTAAAAATAAATAAATCAATCAAAAATGAGCGTAACTATTTCTCAGTCTGTAAACAGAACTCGTACACGTGTGGATACGACAGAATGTTCTAACTGTTTCTGTACAGAGAATTTATTGCCCGATGGGCACATTCTTCTTAATAAAGATGGTTGCTTTCTGCCCCACTGGTAAGTAGCCCTCGGCTCTCTGTTTTGTACTCTCAATGGTCTATACACTCTTATTGTGGTATAAAGACAAAGAAGTTGAGTAGCATAAGAGAGCTCGTTTGTGAGAGAACGGGAGAAGGAGAATCAAGGGATGAGAGAACCCGTATACTAGAATATGGCTTTTACTATACCAAGTAGTCAAGCTTTTAGCTAGTCCAATATAGTAGAGTGCATTTATGTGGCTAACATGACTTCAGTGTTAATAATTCACTGTACATTATTTGTACTTAATATTTCACCTATTTTACTCACTGAAAATAGTAAAATATACGAAGTTACTAACTCACAAATATGAGTAAGTTGGAACGCTTCGCACATTAAAATATCAATAAAGTTTATATAAGATATCCATTACTTTTATTTTATATTGAAAAGAAAATTATGAATAATAATACAATAAGATCAAAATAAATATTAATGGGAATCCTATCAACATTGTACAGAGTTTTAAATATCTTGGAGAAACAATCACATATAATCTTAATGAAAAGGCTGCATGGAATGAGAGAATTTCTAAACTTTCCAAAGGACAGCAAATTACTAAAAACACTTATAACAAAAAATGTCTTTCCATTCACACAAAACTTAAACACTACAAAGCAGTTCTAAGATCACAAGCAATGTACGGCAGTGAAACCCTCTTCAGTATTGATGGAAACGGAATAAAAGAAACAATCAGAAAAATAGAAAGAAGGATTCTTAGAATCTGCATGAACAAAAAACACACAGTCGACAACCAGCACAGACTTTTACCAAGAGAACAAATTTATAAAGAAATAGAACCAATCACTGATGCAATGCGCAAAAAGAGAATTTCTTTCTTTTCGCATATCCTCAGAACTCCAGAAAACCGATTTTTAAGAAAAATTGTAGAAAAATTCATGTGTGCAAAAACGGAAGGAGCTACAATTCCTTGGCTTGAAGAAATCAAAAAAGACAGAACAGAACTAAATCTAACAATTGTTGATGTCAAAGATCGCACACCGGTTTACAAAGAAACAATTAAAGACAAAAACAAAATTTTATCAGTAAGAACAATTAAACGAAAAGAACAAGTTTGTTCAGACAAATTGAGAAAGGTAAGATCCGACAGAATGAAAAAGTATTGGCAAGAAAGAAATGAAAAGGAAATAAACTGCCGAAGAAAAAGAACTAACCAAAGAGACTAAAGTGATCCTTTGTGGTCATAAAAGGAAAAAATACAATAAGATCCCAGTTATTTAACCGATTTCTTGACTTCCGGTTTTGGGCCACATGGTCGAAACCGGAACTTCAAATGATTTCTGTATGAACTCTTTAAGAGGAATCGAAAGACACTATGTATGTTTCCAAATTCCGACTTTGATTTCTTAACTTCCAGTCAAAACCGGAACTTAAACCCAATTTAGGTTAACTGATTTTTTGCGTAAATTAGGAATTCGAAAACCGTTTGTTGCTATCTCTTATAGTTTCTAACTTTAATTTTTTGACTTCCGGTTTGGGCCATTACGGTCAAAACCGGAACTTCAAACCCAATTATTTCTATATCTACTCTGTAAGAAAAATCAAAACACACTATTTATGTTTCCAAATTCCGACTTTGATTTCTTGACTTCCGTTCAAAAACGGAACTTCAAACCCAATTTAGGCCCACTGCCTTTTTGAGTATATTACAAACCTGAAAACCGTCTGTTGCTATCTCTTGTAGTTCCTGGCTTTGATTTTTTGACCGGTTATGGGTCTATTACAATCGAAATTGGAACTTCAAAACCAATGATTTCTATATCTATTATTTAAGAGGAATCGAAAACACAATATTCGTTTCCAAATTCCAACTTTGTTTACTTGACTTCCGGTCGAAACCGGAACTTCAAACTCAATGATCACTATATGTTCTCTTTAAAAGAAATCGAAAGACACTATTTCGTTTCCCAATTCCGACTTTGATTTCTGGACTTCCGGTCGAAACTGGAACTTTAAACCCAATTTAGGTTAACTAACTTTTTGTGTAGATTACGAATCCAAAAACTGTTTGTTGCTATCTCGTCTAGTTTTTTGACATCTGGGTGCGGCAGACGAACGAACATAGGAAAATGATGGATGACAATTTTAAAAATTACTATTAATAAAAATCTACTGAAAATAACGGTAGAACAGAAACTTTCATATAAGTAATTTAATTGGAATTTTATATATTTTTTTTAGAACACATCTCTTTTTAAATATTAAATAAAGCAAACGTTTCGTTATAAAGCAAATATTTTTTCTTTTACTTTGGGAACGTATTTCATGAATATATTTCTAACTTAAGAGCAAGGGTTTCTTTTAAAAAACGAAACTGGTTGACTGATGTTTTATTTAGAAGGTGCCGGACCACTGAACCCCTAAAACGAGCTCTTAAAATTCTATAGGTACGCCTACAAATTAACAAAGGGGAAAGTGAAATTAGGGAAGAGAAAATGGAAAACACAAAGAGATCAAAATTAACGGTAAAGTCAAAGGTGGTAGTTCAAAAGGAGTGCTTTGTTTCAACACGACCGCCGTTTTGAGGATCTGATTGCAGAGACACCCGACGCGTCACAGCAAAAATAAGTGATGCCTGTCCTTGTGTAGGACGAGGATAAGTCTCCTCCTTTACCGTCATCAACGCCATCTTCACCTTCATCTTATTATTCTGGTATGTTGATATCTGAATAACATTAATGGTATCAAAAGACAAGACCCTAAAATTTCTCGTATACTTTAACATAATACCCCTTTATTACAAAGACAAGCAAATAACAACTGCTGGCGATATAATGAAGCGAAGTGTCATATTAATCATAAAGAAAATATTCACAGAACGAAAGGAAATTTTAAACCTTTTAAAACACTATTCTAAAAATGTTTGTAATGAATTTGTAATTCAAGAATTATTGAATTCTACTTTATAATAGGTAATATTAACTTACGGAAAACAGGTGTTAGAATTTGAACGTAGAATGATTATAAATGACCTTAAAAATTTTAATTTATATTATACATGAATTTATATTAGTACATGAATGTGAGTCGTTGTTTATACCGGGTGTTTCAAAATTAATATCAACGTTTCAAAGGTACGTAATATTCCTCAAAATTCACGTACATTGCTAAACTATTCATAAACTAAAAAATCAACTCATAAACTTTTTTAAAGGGCGAAGGATCCACCGCACTTTAAAAAATAGCACCAGCAAAAACACGAGGGTGAGTAGTAGTTAGAATATAAATAGTAGTACGTAGTTGCAACTATTTACCATGAATTAAATGAATATAAAAAAATCGCATTCATGAGATGATGCGTACTTTTTCATGTCGATTTTTCTAAATCGAGTTCTCACCCGATCTACACGTTTTCAGACCCCCTGAACACCAAAATCCATTTTTTTTTTTTAGCGATTGGTGTGTGTATGTGTCTATGTGTGAACAGAATATCTCAATAACGGAGCATCGTACGAACTTGAAACTTAAGTAGATACTACTACCGGACCCGACACAAACATTGTCATCAGAATCTATACACCGAAAGTAGTAGTTTATTCGTATCATTTTTCACTTTTTTTCGATTTTCTCAAAACGGCTCCTACAATTTTTTTTCAAAATTACCTCATTTGCTAAATTTTTTTATGCTCTAACAAGACAGGATAAACGTCATGTCTACTGAAATTCTTGTGAATATAATAAAAGTTGTAAACAATTGAAAAATCTACAACTCTTAATGCGAACAGTTTTTTGTATAACGCTTAGTTTAGCAGTAATTAGTGATTTTCTAAAAGATTTTCCATGAAAATCTGTGAAAAATCTATTTTTTTAAGATTTCGGCCTTAGTATGCATTTTACGACAAAAATGCATAATCAGATTTACAGGAAATTAAAATCTACAACTTTTATTCATCGCATTTTTTCTCTACAGAGCCTAGTTTAGCGTTAAAGAGTGATTTTCGGTATTTTTAAGCCAAACTGAGGTTCATTTTCATTTTACGTCATTCACTCATGATTAAAATAAGGTTACGTTTTATGAGGGAAGTTTTTTGTTTACTTCTAATATTTTATTCCTAATATTAGATTACATTGTTCAGTATTTGCATTGGCAAAAGAAAGTTGTGTGAGTGTTTCACACCAGATTTTGTAAAGCTTAAATTTTTACTAAAAAGTATTATGTTTTGTTAATTTTTAAAATTTCTTCGCTACTCCTTGTTCTATGTATTCTTGTATGTTATTCTTTTCCACAATATGACTGTAAAGAATACTTATGTAACTCAAATGTATCCTATGTTTGTCCCTAATTTTATTAATTTTCTTTTGTTCAACTTTTGAATTCTCCACTGGAATATATTCTTTATAGAAATCTTTCTATTATTTTGACGTCATTTTGTTTATTCAAGAAATTAGTTAAACTTCTGAATGCTACTACATATAATTTCTAAATAAATAATAAAAATTAAAAAAAGTTCTTATTTTCCATATTGATTATACTCAGAGCTCGTGGACAAATAACTCCCTACCAGGATAACACTTTCTGTTAATCCATACGCAAAAACGTAACAAGGTTACAGCGATATTTGTTTATAGCAACTATTCGGCTAGGACAAATGTTTACTTTTAATTTTATATTATGATTATTCGATCAGCCAAGTAAACAAATTTCTTTCTGGTAGGAAATTGTTTTTTTTTTCAATTCGCATGCTTACATTAATTTTTAACGCTTTTTCAAATGAAATTTTATACAGAGTGTCCGTTGAGTAGCCCGACATACTTCTGAGGTGTATTCTTCTCATTAATAATGAAAAAAATTCATATAAACATAGATCCGGAGTCGCTTCGGTAGCGAGTTACAGCTGGCGAAAATTTTCGTCCGGGTTTCAGTTACCCAGCAGAAATTAAGCTCTACAGAAATGTTTAGAGCACAGAAAGAAATAAAGGATACACAGATTAAGTTTTACAAGGTGAAGGCCACACCGACATTGATGTATGGAAATTCAGCTTGCCTCTTTAACAAAAAACAAAAGTCAGTGATCCAAACAGCAGAAATGAGGTTTGTTAGACATGTTAACACATTTAATGCTGAGCAATTATGAGGTATCTCTGCCATCAGGCTGATTACTCGTGCAGCGTGTTCTCCGTTTGCTTAATGTATGTCCTACAGCTTATGTTACTTACATTTTTATAGATTTATTTTATTTGTGACCTAAACATGGATTTATGTTTGCTAATAACATAAAAGGAAAGAATTCAATGCTTTTTAGGTTTATTTTTGCCTGTTATAATAAATGTATTTCTTGTTTAAATTTTTCCATTTACCGTTACGATTTACGCGTAATTACTTATATAATTTTTAACTACAAATAATATACTTTTAAAGTAAATCTAAAAGTGTACGCTATTTTGAATTGATACCTGCAAAGATACTAAATTCACAGCTTCAACTGTACCCTGAAAACCCGTTTGCACGGTTACAAAGAAAAAACCTTTCTGATGACATCCGACAGGCGGTATCCCTCTGGAATTACTTAAAATGATAACAAATCAGAACCCGCTAGGTGAGATGGCAGCCTGGTGGTAACACCTGCCCATGACCCGCTAGGCGAGTTTCTAGCACTCAATGTGTTAAAGGATGTACGAAACAAGACCGCATCAAGAATGAGGTGATGAGAAAGGAATGTGAAACTCAACCACTAAATGAGATCATCACAAAATATAAAGGGCAATGGACAGATCATTTATTTAGAATGTCACAGGATTGACTGTAGTTACTTAAATCACGAGTTTGCCTTTGGTTTTAACGAGGGGAAAGGAGAAAAATATCAGTGTGCATGTGCGACTGCTTTGGTATCAGTTCAGCTAACACAACGTACACTATACCCAGAGCACACACAGTATATCGCGGAACCGTTTGTAGGTTAACTGTATAAAATATAACTATTTGTTACCGTAAACAGAAATGTCGGGTTCTCGAAAACGTGGTCGGACTATTCACAGTGCTGAACGGAATTAGAATATACAGTGTAATAAAATGTTGTGAAACGACATTGAAAATACTACAAAACGGTCGTATAACCAAAGATATCATATGGGTGCGAAACTCTATTCGAATTAAACCAGCAAAACAGAATAGATAAAATCTAAAAACTTGAAAGGAGGATGCTTAGAACCTGCATTGGAAAAAGACACCAAGTGAATGGAGAATGGATATCACTACCAAATGAACAGGTCTACCCGGAGACCGAATCGGTAATAGAAACGATGATGAAGAGAATATCCTTTTTTGGACATATAATCAGAACACCCAAAGATAGAATCACAAACTAAATAGTCAGAAAACTCTACCAGAAAAAGACAAAAGTTATATGATTAAGAGAAATCAAGAAATATATAGAAGAATTAGGCATCACCTTCGAAGATCTAGAAAATAAAACCAAACAGCTGAAACTATTAAAAGATAAAAATATTAGATTCCAAGGAAAAGTAGATAAAAGAGAAAGCAGGAAAGTGATCTTTTCAGAAGCAGGAAGGCAAAGAAGATCTGCCAGAATGAAAGAATACTGGAGGAAGATCAAAGAAAAGAACCAGAAGAGATTGCCCAGAAATTCACTCAAGTGATCCACTGCGGTCTCAAAAGAAAAAAAAATGTTGTGAAAAAGACCTAACCGCACTGGTTTCGCGAAATAAAAGAAGACCTAGAAGAACTACAGATCTCACTTGGCCTTCGGGCCAGCCCAGTCAGTCAGCTGGTAGTAAGTCGCTATTATGTATTAAGTAACACCGGTTGGGCAAGTGACTTTGTATGGTGACCAGCTGGCAGCCATCCGTGAACAAACTCTACTGGGGGTCCCTGTTCAAACTCATGCTTAAATCACGTCAAATAATACAACAAAGCAGCGATCAAATCGGATAGTTGTAAAGTACAGTTCCCGATAACAGAAAAGCTAACAAAAGATCTCACAAGAAGAGTTTAAAACCAAGACAAAAAATTATCATAAACTGATAAACACGAGATTCCAGCAGTAGAAACTAACCAAGCTTCCAAAAGCGTTATATTCTTAGGAAGAATGGGAAAGAAGATCTGACGCAATGAAGGATTATTGGGAAAAAATCAAGAATAAGAACATGAAGAAAATGGATAAGTTCCATAAGACCAAATTAAAGATTTTCCAAACTTAAAGAACTGATGTAGTCCTATGAAGCTTTAAAAACAAAACAAAAATTGTTGTTAAGTTGAAGCTAAGCCTAAACAAAAATGCCTTTTCGTGCCTTTTAACAAAACTCATGAGCAAGTGGCTAACTACTGTAATGTATCTCTTTCCACAATTCGAGAAATAAAGAAGGAAACTGAAGACGTGAAGAAACTATTCTTCTCCAACAGTTTTATTGACACTTGATTAAAAAATGAAACAGTTCAGTAGGTACTAGTGAAACGGATGAAATTACAGTAAATTAAACATTTCTAATCATGTAATTAAGGTAAAGCTATATTACAGGTCAGATTTTTCTTTTAAAGTTCATGAAGAAAACATTTTCTCGACAAAAAACCATAGCTTACAAAATGTATGTAGTAGCTGCACGGTCTTAGTGAAATGTATGGTCTCATTGTTGAGGTTGGTAGTACTATCAAATTTTCATTTCCCTTCCTCACAGCCCTTTCATACGTAAAAGCAATCTCGTGACTGCAGTATCTCTACACCTTTAAGTTTATGGCTTTATGAACAAGAGGAGTAGGGAGACCGAGGGAGAGATGGACGCCAGAACAGGCTCATTTACAGCCTAATCCATGATGAACGACTATGACGACTTTTCACCGATGAATCATACATAGATTCATGACGCTACAAGGTCATTAAACAAAAAGATCAGATGAAATCCGGGAAAATTGATTACTACCGCAATACTTCTCTACTGTACTTCAGATTGTAACGTACAAAATAATATAAGAAATCCAAAAAAAAGTCAAATTATGTTGTTTGAAGAAAAGTAAACGAAGATTATATTATAGACTTTTTAAGTATTTTGTGCAGCCTTTAACACTCGCATAATTTACCGCACCCGCTCAAGTATAAATAACAACGAAAATCTTTCATTTTAGAATAAATAAAAATATTTATTCGGTACAATCTTCTTATGTAGAACACAGCCGTTATAACGAAGTCCGTAAAAATACAACCGTTCGTTCATTAGAATTTAGCCAACCATAAAAAAATAATATTCGTCGGCAAAGAAATTCAGCAGAGCGTAAGATAACTAACTCAATAAGAATATGTCTGCAAGTTATTACGAACAGAAAATAAGAAAAAAGACAAATAATAAAATATGCAAACAGTATGTACGTGCGTGCGTTAATTTTATTGTTAATTTAATTTATTAACATTAATTTGAGTAAGAAATAAAAATATTTCGCACGCGTTACAATATGCACATTCATATTCTCGCGAGGATTTACAGCCCCAGCCGTATCTCGCTTCTTAAGAACCACCTCTCTTTGTCTCGCCAGTCACCATTGAAAAACCGCTGCAATGACATTGCCTCCTGCACACCATCCAACCACGTCACTTCCGATCTACCCGTCCTTCTTCTACCAGCTGGCGTTCTATCTCATACCCTCTTTGGCCACCTACCACCTTCCATCCTTTACAAATGGTCAAACCATTTTAGTTGTTTTTCGGGATATGATAACCACGATATTTCCTTGAATGCCAATTCTTCTCCTAATTTCAGAATTTGGAATTCGATCGATCCGCGACACACCACAGCTTCGCCTCCAGAAATCCATCTCCACCGCTTTTAGGCGATCCTTCTGCCTCTTATTCAATACCTACACTTCCGCACTACAGGTACACACCTTCTCTAGGATAGCATGATAAATATTAATCTTCGTCTCCTTTCATACTTTATCATTCCAAAGGACAGAATTTAACTGCTCTATAAGCAATCGTCCGTGCAAAATCTTGCAGTTCACTTCCGCTGCACTTTTTCCAGTCCTATCAAAGATGACTCCAAGATATTGAAAACTTTCACAGCTTTTCACATTACAATATACTTTTCGTTAAAATATACAATTTAAATTATATTTAACAAAAAGCGAACCGATTTTTTCATCAATTAATTTTGGTGCATTATTTAGGTTTTATATTTTGCTTACCGCTACATTACATTCTGGTCAGTTGATATTTTTTAACTTTATAATTCTTCTGTTCGTTTTTTACTAAAATCGTTCTAAAATTTCGATGTTAGAATTTTCAGAGATACCTCATGGTTGTATCCCGTATGTCCAAATGCGTTTTAAAATAGATACATTTAGACAGAATTAGTACAAAAATTTAATCATTTAAATCTGATATTCGTTGACGATATTTTTGACTCTTAGGATTACTGCTCAAAACTTGATTTTCTTATATATATATCTTACAGGTTCAATTAATTAAAATTAATCTCATCATTAAAATATCTACTAATCCCCTGGGTTGATCTAGAGGTAAAGTCGTCGCCGTGAGTCAGCTGTTAAAGAGCTAATTTTCTGCGACGAAGGTTCCTGGTTCAAATCCTAGTAAAGGTAATACTTTTATACGAATTTGAATACTAGGCAGTGGTTACAGGTGTACTTTAATGGTTGGAGTTCAATTAACCATACTCTCTCAGGAACTGGATATTGATTGACACTGCATAATTGATTTACATATCATACAATAATCATTCTCATCTCTTTGGAACATGGGGTTGCTCATTGTTCTTAAATTGAATATATTGCAACGTGCACATAATTGGGGATTATAAAAATTAAAAAGTCTTACATAAAACATCATCATTATGTGTTTGCCGATAATTAAACTGTAAATTTGTGTACCTATAATAAAATATACATGGTGCAGTGGTCAGCGCAACTGGCGTATACATTTAATTTCCGTTCAGTTCTGAAATTTTTTTATCACTAATTTTTATCTGTCTTCCTTTGCTGTCTACAGAATTATGTACAAAACATTCAGGGATAAACAAAAACTATCCGAATTAAAGTTAGTTAAATATAAATAAATTTTTCTGTTTTGGTATTTTAATTTTTTGCATTGTGGGTTTGGTAAAAGAACTAAATCTCTTACACATGGGAATGAGAAAAAGAGATAAAATATTGTTTATATTATATTAAAAGAAGACACAAAAACTGAAATACTGCAATATTGACACACAATAAATCAGATACTACTCGCTGAAATATCTAGGGGCAGAAAGATAAAACTACAAGTAAACAGAGAAATATAAACGAACCAAGCAACAGATTATTCAATTCAACTTGTGACCAAATTTTACACAACTGGATCCAATCACTGCAAAATCACAAAACCGACCCCCCGCCAAGCCGTAGCACGCTGAACGATAAACTCCACAAACCATTCACTCACCCTCACGTGCCAATTACGTGCTTTCCAGTATACCAATTACTTGCAAATTTTACAATTAACCCCCCAAGGTTCAATTTCTAAACTTTTCTATCCAATCTAACCACAATAGTTAACAGTAAATTAACTTTTATTATTAACAAAGTAGAAAAATTAGAAATGAATTTAAATTCGAATTTCATGAAATCAAAAACACCATTTTCAGAATTTAAATGTTATAACAATTAACAAAGTAATAACAATTTTTTTAAAATAAAGGATTTACCATTCATTAAGCATAAAAATACTATAATAATGTTGTTTATGTATTTCTTTCTCTCGCTTTGTATGAGTATATAGGGAAGGAAAGTATTGTTTTCATATCAATTTTTCGAAATCGAGTTTTCAACGGATGTACACGTTTTCAGACCCCCTGAACCCAAAAACCATGTTATATGATTAGCAATTAGTCTGTTGAAAATTTAAAAAAAAACAAAAGACATTTTATTAATCACGTACATATATTTTTACTTTCTCTTGCCTATATGAATATATGGGAAGGAAAGTATTGTTTTCATGTCGATTTTTCGAAATCGAGTTTTCACCGGATCTACACGTTTACAGACTCTGTGGACCCAAAATCCATGTTTTTAGCGATTGGCATATGTATAAGTATGTGTGTGTGTGTGTGTGTACGCGCGCGCGCGCGCGTGTGGACTTAGAAATTAAGTTAGGTACCTTTAGAGGACCCAACACGAACATTTTCATGAAAATTAGTCAACCGAAAGTAGTAGTTTATTCGTACGATTTTGCACTTCGTTCCAATCTTCTTAAAAACTGCTAGTACGAATTTTTTTAAACCATCTCGTTCACTACATTCTTTATATTTTGCAAAATAGGGTAAGTGTCATACCTGCTGAAATTCTTGAGGAGGCCCTGCTCTCGTATTAAGATTGCGGTCTTAATATGCATTTTAGGGCAAAAGTGTACTATATAGTTAAATTTGTAAAACATTCAAAAACCTACAACTTTTATTCGTATTGTATTTTTGTATAACGCATACTTTAGCGAGGTAGTTAGTGATTTTCTGTTGTTTTTCATTAAAATCTGTAAAAAATCAGATTTTGACCTTAGTGTGCATTTCACGAAAATAGTTTATAAAATCAAATTTATAGGAAATTATAAGATTTACAAACAAATTTTAAGCATTTTTCCCTACAGAGCCTAGTTTAGCGTAAAAGAGTGATTTTCCGAATTATTAAGCCAAACTGAGGGTTTATTTTGCAGCTAAACTCATGATTAAAATTAGGGTACGTTTTTAAGGTTTGTTTTTTTGTTTATTTAAGTCGTAAGAACACCTTGAACATAAACGACTAAGATGGGTTTTGGCAAGTAATAATTTCCAGACCCTACCCGGGAATCGAACTCGGGACCACCGTTTAGTAGGTCAGCGTGCTATCCACTACATAATGTAACGTTTGCTTTTCAGCGTTACATTTGCTTTGTAGTTTTTCAAATTATTTGCGCCGTTGTGACGCCAATGGTTTACCGTACGCTGCTGCGACCTATCGTCTTTTATTGTTTTCGTTGCATCGGTTTTCTTTCCTGCTCGTCCACTTTGATGTCAATCATCATAGAGTGTAATTGTTCTAATTAGTACGTTGTGTTACTATGTTCCGCCCGACCAACCGGTCGTAGGCGTACCTCAAAAATTGCGTTTAGTAGGTGTGCGCCCGCGAGGGGTGTTAACAATCACGGAGGCGGCAATTTTTAATTTTACGTTGTTTACTAATCTTAGGTTATATGGGGCATTATTTACATTGGCAAGAGAAAGTCGTGTGAAAGTTTATATCTTTTTTTTTTTTAATTAAACAAAAGGTTTCAAAAGACCGCCAGAATTGTAAATCAGAATTCTCACTCTTGAAATTTTATAAAAAGCTTCCTGCAAAATTTAAGAAAAAAATTACTTTATGAGTTTGTTAATGATTTATATTTTAAGTAAAAGTCGTTTGTCATTTTCCATTGATAGTTTTGGCAAAAGCAGATATCGCTAGCGTTAACATTTTACTCATACTATTAATCGTCTGTTAATTACAACAGCTAACTATTATCATGTTAGTTGTTTAGCTGAAATGAATGCACTAAAATTATGTAACCCACCGAGTTTTGAAATGCGGTCTGCTATGCATTATAAATAAATGAACAACAGATAATTGTGTCAGTTTTTTCATAAACCCACCGAGTTGGTTGAGCGGTAGAGTCCAGGGCCGTTGAATAAGAGAGCCCTGGTTAGAGTCACTACCAAAGTCAGCTATTTAACAGCTGATTTTTGGGGACGAACGTTCCGTGGTTTGAATCCTAGTAAAGGTTCTAGTAAAAGTTCTTTTACACGGATTTGAGTAATTAATTTTGGTTCTTGGTGTACTTTGATATTTGAAGTAATAATGTAAAATTCTCGATAAACAAAACATAAAACCTTAAAACAACAACATAAAAAAGTATTAAATATTTCATTGCATTTTCTAATTTAAAATAAACTAAGTAACAATTATTTGCTTGTTTCTGTTACAGGTGGTGTACATAATTGGATTATTCAGTGACAGAGAGGATATTCTAAGAAACAAAATCAGTAAGTATTTACAAAACGTATAAATAGTAAAATAAATATTATTTTACATTCATTTTATTTATTTATTTTTATTTATTCTTTTGTAAAAACCACTAATGTCATTTACATTACTATCGGTTTCATAATCATAGACACCCGAGTTTGCATTTCCAAAACTATGACTCGGATTTCAACATATTTTACATAAAAATTTAGCTAATTTTATTCTGTGTTGACGTTTAATTTTTAATGTTGTTTAATTATTGTCACGTCAAGGTTGGAAGACAAAAAGACCCGGTTTTTTGCTACCGCAACAAATTTCATGCGTTTAGAGGCGTGTAACTCAATAACTATTGGACCAAAATATTTGAAATTTTAAGACAACGTAGACAATTATATTGTTACAGCGTGTACGAAATTTAAAATTCGTACGTTATTTATATTTTGATTTATTAACAATATTCTGAACCCTTGCTATCTCGGTAACCGCTCAATCGTTCGGCACGGGCAAACTATCGTTTTGTTCAGCGTAAAAAATTTAGTACAAATATGTTAATAACATGAAATATTGATTGGCCAATGTCGTAATAGAATTTTTAAATTTTTAAAAAAGAATTGGTAATGTGAGGGTGCTACTAACCATGTTGCCTGAATTTGACCGTCTACCTGGATTGACAATGCAGTCGGTCAATTCAGGTAGACAGTCCGACAAGATGTCACGCACACAAACTGGTATTATGGATAGTACGTATATTTATTTATTTCGTGTTAAAAATTATCAATCGAAAATTAAAATTATCAATCGAAAATTAAAAAGCTAATTTAAATAAAAAACAAAATTAATTAATAATTACAGCACTTACAACATCAAAAAATAAATAAATAAAGATCAAAAACAATATAAAATTTGTCTAGTGGTACAGTCGCCGTCGCGAACCCAAATTTAATTTTATAGAGAAATGGCTGTACCACTCGTAACGTATGGGTGTCATTGCAGAGGAACGAATTTCGTATCCAGGCTGATGAAATAAGATTTTTGCGGGGAGTCAAAGGTTGTACCCGGTTATATAGAGTACGTAACAAAGCTATACGCGCCGAGTTAAATATTTAGTCACTGTTGGAAACATTAGAAATATAAGAGAAACTGGTCCAACCATTTACTTTGCAAGCCAGCACGCAGACTTCCTCTACGAGCATGGACATATTATAAAAAAAGAGGGAGCGAGACTTGGGAAGACCTAAAAAGAGATGGATGCCTAACAGGTCATTGAGCCTTATCCTTGGCAGATGATGATAATGATGACAAAGAGAAAACTGATTTTGAACGATCAATTACGAACGTAGAATTGGATAGACAATTTTCTTACCATTTTCTTAAGAAGTTAGTACTGCCTCATTCAAAATTTAAAAAGATTTTCCTTTAGTTTTATTTTAAGTTACATCAACAGTTTAATACTAGCAATAAGTTAAAGAACAGTTGGCTTTACCATGTTATAATTACTAACCAAACAGATTTCCCTAGTGGTAAAGTCGTCGCCGAGAATTAGGTGTTTAACAACTGACTTTCGGAGACGGAGGTTCCGTGGTTCAAAACCTAGTAAAGGTACTTATTTTTACGGATTTCAATACAAGCAATGGTTACCGGTGTACTTTGATTGTTCGATTAACCACACACTCTCAGAATGGTCGGGTTGAGTTGGTACAAAACAACTTTTCTTTTACACGTCATACATAATATCATCCTTATTTCATTGGCTCATAAGGTTGCTTATTTTTCTTAAATTGAAAGATTTCAACGTGCGCACATTAGGGATCTTAAAAGAAAGATGAATTTCTAGACATGAAATTGTGAGAGCTTTGTTTTTGTACAATAAACAGACGATCCTAGACTGTTCGATAATTCTTATCCATTAAAACGTAACGACGTATAGTTGAAAATTTACTTTTTTTACTATTTGTAGAGTTAAATAGAGGATGAATAATTTATAAGTATATTTCACATGGTTACAAAAATTTGTGAAGATACAATTTTAAATAAGTGGAAATTTACGAAGTTACATCCATTTCCATTCCGGTAATATCCGGAGGGAATAAATTTCTCTACTTCCCAGAAATTTTTATTTTACTTTATGACAATGAATATTAATAGTTTATTAAAAAAACCACCATTAGAAAATATTACTCTCGGAAAATATTATAAAAAACTGGATTTGAGAGTGAAAGAAAAATTATAATAAAATAGCATAATAAAGTCTGAAATAAGAAGGTGGAAAATTTTCTTTAGAAATAAGGTTTAAAGTACAACATACTTGACTCCGAAGAAAAATGGTTTTGTTCATATTATATAACAAGACAAAAATATGACAGTAAAATATTACACTAATTCATATATTTCAACAGAAAATACGTATTTCTATGTAAATAATGAAAATTGTTTAAGAAACTTTTATAAGATTACACATTTTATTTTACTGAAAAAATCTATTAAGCTGAGCCAAAAATATTGTGACTAATAGACTTAAGTGATAGACAAAGTGTGTTAGATAAGTGTATAATCGGTAAAACTAAAAACCGATTAATACGTTCTCTTGCCGTATAATGAATATTATTGTTTAGGTCAACAGCCGAAAGGTTGGTTTGAATCTCTAGAGGTTTGACTTAGTAAAAACGAGGAGTGAGTGGTTTACAATTGCCTTCCTCACTGAGTTGTAAGAGTATTCTTACTAGCACGCCAGGCCCTCCGAAAACCACCTACTTTCCAACCTTGAAATGACACCGTCATTTCAATCACCACAGGGTCTGGCTGTATAGTGAAATTCATTACTCTCAGAGGAGATAAATCTGACTAGACTCTTTTACACCTCTACCTCTTCTGTTCTTAAATAGTTCAGTCATATAAGTGGCTGATTATGAGATAGAAACAGAACTATTTTTTGTAGCCCTGGAACCAACAGATCGAGTGCAATTAATTTAACAATTGACCTGCCCGTTATGAGCATTATAAGAATGTACAGAAAAGGAAAGTATTACTTTCATATCGATTTTTTCAAAATTGAGTTTTCACCGGATATACTAATTTTCAGACCCCCTTAACACCAAAACCATTTTTTTAGCGATTGCTGTGTGTGTGTGTGTGTGTGTGTGTGTGAGCGCGCGCGCGTGTGTGCGTGCGTGTGCGTGCGTGCGTGCGTGCGTGTGTGTGTGTGTGTGTGTGTGTGTGTGTGTGTGTGTGTGTGTGTGCGAACAAAATATTTCAAGAACGGAATAGGGTACAAAGTTGAAACTTGAAACTAGAAACCCGACACAAACATTTTCATCAAAATCGGTCAACCGGAAGTAGTAGTTTATTAGTGTAATTTTTCATTTTTTTGCGATTTTCTCAAAAACTGCTCCGACGATTTTTAAATCGCTATATTTACTAAATTTTTATGGTCTACAAGGTAGGGTAAGCACCAAGTCTGCTGAAATTCTTAGGGGCCTGTGTTCTCGTACGATTTTTTTTAAGATTCCGGCGTTATTATCCATTATAGGGCAAAAATGTATAATAAAAAATCTAAAACATTTAATAACCTGTAACTTTTATTTTAAACATTTGTTTGTACAACGCTTAGTTTAGCGGCAATCAGTATTTTCTGTTGTTTTTTTTTGTCATAATCGGTTAAAAAAATGGAATTTTTAAGATCGGGGCCTTGGTATGCATTTTACGACAAAAGTAAATATAATTAAAGTTATAGGAAATTTTAAAACCTATAACTTTTATTTTAAGGACTTTTCTCAACAATCTTAGTTAAGAGGAAATATTACTGACTTTTCATATTTTGTTTTTACATTTTCAAGCGGTTCTGTAAAATTGAACAATGAATACAGAGCCACGATTACGAAAGAGCTTCTTCCTGTTGAATGATTTTGATGAAAATGTTCCTTCAGATATTTTTCCTTCCCCTTTAGATATCTTATTTAAATTCTGAGTTTCAACTTAGTACGATACTCCGTACTTGAGATATTTTGTTCACACCGACGCGCGCGTGCGCACACACACCTACAGAAAACAATCGCTAAAACACGTTTTTTTGGTTCAGGGAGCCTGGAAATGTGTATTTCAGGCTCTCGATTTCGAAAAATCGGCATGTAAAAATCTTTTCCTTCCCTAAATAATTTATTCCCTATTTGTGAAGGGCAAGAGAAAGTAAAGATTTGTTGATAAAAAGAAATTATGACTTATTCATGAATAAATCTTAGTTTTAATATGCATTTTGGCGCAGAAGGGCAAATAATAAATACTACAGGAAAAGAAAAATCCTAGAGCTTATATGTTTAACTCTTTAGTAAAACGCTTGGTGTGCGACATTTACGTTTTCTGTTACAAACCGCATAATAATAAAGTATTTTGCTTTAAAAACACGTTCTAAATATGAGATTAAACATTAAAACATCAAATTATTTCAAGAAAAATTACGTAACAAATGAAATTGTTTGGCTGACGAATTTATAACTTTTACCATAATTTTTGGAATGAAAACCCATAAAAATCGGTCAAAGTCGGTATACAGTAAATTATAGTTCTGATGGAAGAATTATTTCAAAGAAAATTAGTGCGATTTCCCCTAAAAGACGTGGTAGAATTGTAAACTACTCTATTTTCACAAATTTATATATTGGAAAAATCATTACTATCCGATATCTTGATGAATCCTACACCCACACGATTGAGAAAAACGAAACTGTTTTTATTAAGGAAAAATTGCTATTTAATTACTTGCTCTCGATTTATAATTGAACGTGTTAACGCCCACGTACCGTTGACATAAAATCTCAAGGTTTCTACTTTCAAGGATACGAATTTGTAATTAGAGTGGGTAGTTAGAGAACAATAATAGTACACTTTGTAATACTACCATTACTAGTAGTGTCAATAATGTATAATGGAAAGATGTAAGTGCAACCCGAACAAAGTACTTTATCTGCAAATGAGTTAACTATAAATTAAATCTAACAAATTCTCGTTGAGGTAAAATTGAGATTATTCATTTTTTTTATGTTTTTGCATTCACTTTCTCGACTGGTTTGATGCAATAAGTCGTGTTATATCTACATACCTGTAACACCCTACATCTTTTGTAATTTGCTTTCAATATTTTAACCTAGTACATGATTGTAGGGACCTATTCCGGTATTTCACATCACATCATCTGAAACCTTAAAGTCGTCTCGTGTAAACGCATCTTTACCATTATTACTGGTTACTCCCACTCACTATAATTAATTGTAAATATTTTTGCATGTTTATTAGTACACATTCGTTGCTTGTTTGCTTTGCACGCGTTCTGTTGAATAAATAATGAACTTTTTGGAATTGGCTCCTATTATTTCTACTAAGGAAAGAATTAAGCATTTCCTTCAAGAGAAAGAAATACTGCATAATTCGCGCATTTGTTTAAATGGACACGATATAATACTGAACACCACTGGCCAGGATCGTTGGTTGTGTAATACAACCATAAATTTTATATTTATGGTTATAATTTTATAAGCTGTTTTTATAAAGCAATCTGCAGAATTAGTAAACATCTAAGAAGCGACATATTTCTCGCTAATACGAAGTTGGATTATTGAACAACCATTCTCTTCATTTACAGTTGGTGCAAAGAGTACGCATCAATTAAATGGTGCGAAGATGTAATTTTTAATAAATTTGTGTTATTTTCTGTATTTTGAAATTTTAATGTTTAATTGTTTGATCTTAATTGTTTTGTAATTTATAAAATAAAGCTTGTAAATAATTTGTGAAACTTGTAAAAGAATAAAGGAAAACACAACCAAATAAAAGAAACAGGCGATTGCTGGTCGAACGGTACTGAGTACGTCAGGCGATTGCTGGGTCGAACAGTAAAGGTGCATTCACCTCTTTTGATAATGTGAAATAACGGAATAGGTCCGATTGTAGAGCTAAAAATAAATACAAAAGTTCATCTAAACATATGTCCGCAAACGCTTTATTAGCGAGTTACAGCTGGCGAAAAATTTCTCCCCGATTTCAGTTCCCCTGGTAAAATACAGTGAAACTGGATTTTTTGGGGGCTAATGTCGCAAGATATATGGTGGATCAATAAAGAAAATCACCTAAAAAATCTAATAAAACCAGTCTGAAAGCTGTAGTGTTAGCAGTTTTCGAGAAAAATGATGAAGTATGTAAAAATTCTTAGTAGAAAACACATCTTCTACATTTGATGCCCAATAACTTTGTTAAATGACCAATAAGCAAATCATTTTTCCCAATGAAAATTTTAGAGAATTTAATTCTGAAAGCAATTACGTAAGCAATGTAAACTATATGTAAATAAAAGTTTAACAAAATGAACTCTTATGTAGTACACTACACAGATATACTTAGATGTTTTATGAGAAGGGAACGAATAACTCGTTAGAAAACATAATATTTTTGTATGAAAAGTTTTATTTTTTTAGGAAATAAACATAATTATCGAAATGACATTAAAATCATAACATAAGACTAAAGATTAGGCTATGTTCAAAATGACCTCCATTGTTCACAATGCAGGCTTTCACACACACACATACACACACACACACACACACGCACACACACACACGCACTCACACAGACCAATCGCTTAAAACACACTTTTTGGGTTCAGGAGGTCTGAAAACGTGTAGATCCGGTAAAAGTTCGATTTCGAAAATCGACATGAAAACAATACTTTCCTTCCTATATATATTCATAAAGGCAAGAGAAAGTAAAAATATTATGAAATTAGAGCAAAAATATAAACTTATTACTTACGAATGAATGTATTTCAAATTGAACTAGTGTCAGCTTACCTGTAAAAAAGAAAAAATAAGGTTATAAAAATACTTGATGATTAAAGAAACAAATACTTATTAGTATTTTAAGCAAACTTTTAAAGCTGTAAGACAATGAGCCATGATTGTAAAAAGTCATATAAATTAGTAATTTTTGTTGGTGTATGAAATTACCAGATACGTTATATAAATTATAAATAATTTAATTAATTCATATTAATTTATGAATTCTATCTTTTTATCTAAATTCCAAAGAGCGCACCATTGTAGTACAAGGGACAATGATCTCTTGTTTTTACACAAGGCGTCAAAACTTTATACCAAAGGTATTTCTGCTACTTAGCAACCAAGCTGCTCAATCTTACTTAAGCTGCTCTCTTTACAAATTAAAAAAAAAATGTTGTGTGAAACACTCACACGACTTTCTCTTGCCAATGAAAATAATTAACAATATAACCTAACATTAGTAATAAAACATTAGAAATAAACAAAAAAAACTAACCTCAAAAAATATAATCTTATTTTAATCATGAGTGAAAGACGTAAAGTGAAAACAACCTCAGTTTAGCTTAAAAATATGGAATATCACTCTTTCACGCTAAACTAGGCTCTGTAGAGAAAATGCTCTACATAAAAGTTGTAGATCTTTTAATTTCCTATAAATTTTATCATATACTTTTATAACGTAAAATGCATATTAAGGCTAAAAATCTTAAAAAAATTGATTTTTTACATTTTTTCGTGAGAAAAAAACAGAAAATCGCTAATTACCACAAAATCAAGCGTTATACAAAAAAATGTTTGAAATAAAAGTTGTAGGATTTTAAATTTTCTACAACTTTTATTGTATAAATTTTTGCGCTAAAATGCATAATAAAGCCGCAATCTTTAAAAGCATCGTACGAGCCGTTTTTGAGAAAATTGCAAAAAAGTGAAAAATTTACACGAATAAACTACTATTTCCGGTTGACCGATTTTGATAAAAGTGTTCGTGTCGGGTCCGGCAGTAGTATCTAACTTAACTTTCACGGTCGTACAAGTTTCCGTTCTTGAGATATTCTGTTCACACGCGCGCGCGCGCACACACACACACAGACTAATCGCTAAAATCATGTTTTTTGGGTCGATGCATTTTTATGCTCCACTGATCATATGGAGAGACGCCTGACGCAAAACGTTGTTGTCAACTGCATTAATTTCTTCTTGAATGTCCACATTTCGTTCATCAATATTGTGAGGATTAGATGCATAAAGTCTCTCCTATAAGTAGCCTCCCCCAAAAAAAATCGCAAGTAGATACGTCTGGAGATCATGGAGGCCACCGTCTACTGGTGACAACTCGTTCATTCGTCAAAATAGCACGAAAGAGATTCAGTGAAACGTTTGAAAAAAGCTGTATTCTTTCTTGTTATCTTTTAATTGCGCATATAATTCTTTGAAAATTTTGAGGTAAACTTGTGTATTGACAGTTTTCAATACTATCACTACTCGCAAGTAAAATAATTGTAGGGTAGCGGTTACGTTATGGGTTCGGTTTTTTATTGCTCACCCGTTATTTTAACAGTGAAACTAAAAGATGAGGAAAATAAAAAGTTGGGTTGAAAAGAATAAAATGAATTAGATTCATTGTTAATAACATTTTCACATGTATCACTACAAATATCCATAGGTATATTAAACGTTCATTTAATATAAAGTGTGAGACGAGATAAAATTTTATGTGCAGTTTCTAAAAGGTCGCTCGTAGTTCAACTGGTATTTCTACGATTTGTGTTTAGCTAAAATTGGTTCTTAAAGCGGAATTTCACGATCATACGTGATTTACCCTTTCGAAGTCTGTTATTACAATTCATTCGCTCGATCATTCCGTTTTTCATTGGATTTTCTACCATTCTAGAGAATTCTTTATTGACATAACATTCCTCAGAATTACTTTTTTCTAGTTCTTCATTCATCACTTGGCACGATTTTTCTTTCATTCGGTTTAATATATTTTTCAACCATTCTTGTAGATCATTCAATTCGTGTTTATATATAAACTCATCCATTCAATATATTCTTAAATATAAGAATCTATTAAATAAACTACTCAACGAATAGATTAAAATTCTTAAATACATTTTATCACAATGAGAAAACCTTTCTTAGTTATGTTTAACAAATACAGTTAGACCTCTTTTTATCAAACTTCTATATATCAAAGTATTTCCTGATCCTCGTGAAATTTTAATGAAAAAATGTTTCTGTATATCGAACTTAGTTTTAGTGAAAATATATATAGAACTCCATATAGCCCTCCCATAACACACTAGTCAATCCGAAACATTGAGAGAAAGCAACTTGAGACTTATTCTTGCATTGAAAAATGACAAACTTATTAAAAATGTTATTAACCTCAGGCAGTCTATCAGAATTAGTAAAGGTGTGGCAAAATGATGTAGCGGAATCGACGATAAAAAATTGTTTTTTATAAGCCGGCTTCTCTGAAAATACTGTTGTGGAAGAAGTTAATGTACTACCGCAAATTGAGGAATTTTGGATCCATTGGCAGGCGCGATCAACGACGATATTTCACTCAATTAATTTTTAAGGGTAGATGAAGTTATTGCAGTAGAATATCCAACAGATGCATGTAATTATTACTGTTTTTATTTCATTATTTTTAACCAAATATAGTATCATTTATTTATAGTGCGTAGCTTTGTAGTACTGTACAATAAAACGAACTTTATTGTAAACAAATACTGTTTTTTAGGCAATATGGTTACGGTCAAGTAATCTCACATAATATACTGTATCTAGTGTAAATGTTTAAAGTTTAAATATAAAAAGTGGGTTAAATATTTTTTAAATGCACTTGGAATAAGACTTTTTTAGAACCGACTAATATAATATGGTTAAAACCTTTTACTGATACTTCCAAATCGTCTTAAAAATTTAACCGTTTTATACAACACCGTAAAATATTTTATCAGTTTATCTGAAAAGCGTAAATTGAAGTAGCCTATTTTTAGATGTTAGCAATCAGAAAATATAAAGTAATCGAGCAATGAACAGTAAATATCTCAATAAAATAACAAACATTTAATAAAGTTACCTTCAATCTTAGTAATATTGTAACTTTGTTAAAGTTTAAAAATTAATAATGTACTAAGTGAGAATTACTTGTGTTCACACTGAAAATTTTAAGTAACAAATAAAAATATTTGTATTGTAACATCAAAAATGTCGTTAAATATTTCCACAAACTGATGCTACCATAAATTTAATAAGGCTGTAACACCATTGATGTTTTTACGAGAGAAGAAAGCCAATTTCCTTTCCAATATCGAAAAGTAAAGTAAACCATCGAAAAGTAGAGAACCTTTAATAATCAAACTTTATCAGCTTTACTGCCTGAAACATTAGATCTACAACAGGCAACAGATTTACAGAGTGGGTAAACCTCTTGACGTGAGAATAAAAGTTTACGATTAGTGGATCTTAAAAGTACTTCTAGAAAAGCCTCTTAAAAGAAGCATCAATTCCATTTTAAAATTCAATGTCTATTGTCTGGTAAATCTACTTGGATTACGTAACAGTTGAATTTAAAGAATATTATTTCACACTTATCGGTTTATTTTAAATTGAAATTTTCAACTTTTAGACATTGATAAAAAGTTTTCAAAAAATAATAATGTAGAGAGATGACCAGATCTAACAACTAATTAACATTAAGTACTGTGAAGGGAAAGTCATGAAAGACAAAATTAATTACAAAGCTTAGTTGCCAGACTATCCTGAAGTGAATCCGTTTGCTTGAAAATAAAAAAATCTAGAGTGAAACACTCACACGACTTTGTCTTGTCAATGTAAAAATGAAAAATGTAACCTGACATTAGAAATAAACAAAAACTAACCTCAAACAACATAACCTAATTTTAATCATGAGTGAAAGACGCAAAATGAAAATCAACCACAGTTTGGCTTAAAAATACGGAAAATCACTCTTTCACGCTCAATTAGGCTCTGTAGAGAAAAATTCAGTAAATAAAAGTTGTAGATCTTTTAATTTTATATAAATTTGATTATATACATTTTTGTCGTAAAATGCATACTAAGGCTGAAATTTTTAAAAAATCTATTTTTTACACGTTTTCGTGAGAAAAATAAACAGAAAATCGCTAATTACCGTTAAACTAAGCGCTGTACAAAAATGTTTGAAATAAAATTTGTAGGATTTTAAATTCTCTAAAACTTTATTATTACATTTTTGCGCTTAAATGCTCATTAAAGCCTCATTCGTAGAAAAACAATTTTTTACGAAAAAACAGCTTCTCCAATAATTTCAGCAGACATGGCCCCTACCCTATCTTGTAGAGCATAAAAATTTTAGTAAATTAGGCGATTTTTAAAATAAGTTGTAGGAGCCGTTTTTGAGAAAACGCAAAAAATGAAAAATGACACGAATAAACTACTACTTCCGGTAGACCGACTTTGATTAAAATGTTCGTGTCGGGTCCTCTAGTGGTATTTAACTTAGGTTTTAAGTTTCAATTTCGTACGATGTTCCGTTCTTGAGATATTCTGTTTACACGCGCGCGCGCACAGAGAGAGAGAGAGAAAAGAGAGAAACACACAAACCAGTCGCTGAAAACATGTTTTAGGGGTTCAGGGGGTCTGAAAATGTGTAGATCCGGTGAAAACTCGATTTCGAAAAATCGACATGAAACAATACTTTCCTTCCTATATATTCATATAGGCAAAAGAAAGTAAAAAACAGCGCGATTTGCTTGTCACCAACGTTGGTTAGACCTAACCTCATAAAGACAGTTCACCATAATTTTGATAATTATTTTCTTTCCCTAATCGAAATTTTCCTTAACTATTTTTTTAAAGGATTACGCACAGTTATTACCGCCTCCCCTCTCTCAACCACTGTCATGGTTTACTTTCATCTATCCAATCCTCTTCCAGAAATTTTCTTCTCTCTATTGCCTCGTCCGCTTCTACTACTAAGGAACGCCCGGGTCAACTTCTCTTGCACCTCCCCACTGAACTCCAATCCGTTACTTGCCAAATCTATCTGCTTCCGTTCTCCTCTTCCAAGCCCATCGAAATTACAAAGTCAAACTAAGTTAAACGAAGGAAACCGAAATTATAAAAGTCATCTAAATAAATAAAGAAAGAAAAATATACATAGTAGAACCCGGCAGAACACAATAGACCCTACTAAAACTTCGACCCTATTCTAAAAAATCAACAACTGAGCAAAATACTAATAAGTCCGGGATGTATTAAACTACATCTTTTATACAAAACACAATAGGCAACATTGTTTGGCCCTTTGTACGTAACAATATAATTTAAATTAGATATTTAAACTGGAACGTACATAAACAAACTTACTGCATTATAAAAAAATATTGACTTCTTTACAAACCCCCCATTACTGTTTATGGATTCGAAGAATTTATCAACGACATTCAATTTATTTTCTCATCATTTCTCAATCAACATAAATTTCTAAGAATTTTCGTTAAAAATAATTTAAAAATACTGATTTCGAGTTGTTTTCAATGATGCAACATTCAATTATATATAATAAAACGATAAATGAGACAAAAAAAGAGCAAAGTAAAATGAATAACTCAAACTCAAAATATAAGCGGAATAATTTCAATCTACTTGAAAAACTTTATATTTTAAAATTTCAAAAGATAAAAGTTCTGAACATTTACTTATTATTTTTCAATTACCATTAAGTTACATGAATTTAATCTCAAATTTACAGTTTTTTTTGGATACATTCAATTTTAAAATTTTTTAATACAAACAGTAAAATATGTAACTAAAAATATGTTTTTTGGGTTCAGAGGGTCTGAAAACTTGTAGATCCGGTGAAAACTCGATTTCGAAAAATCGACATGAAAACAATACTTTCCTTCCTATATATTTATATAGGCAAGAGAAAGTAAAAATATTTTGAGTATTCTTAAAGAAAATTAACATCTAATGTTATACGTGAAAACTATTAGACCACTTGAAAATCAAAATTCTTTAAAATGTCGAATTAAATAAAAATATAAAATTATAAATGTCGTCACCATAGCCACTAATAAATCTACTGTGCTGTTTTACTCAATCACTGCACTCATGGGCGTACCCAACAAGGGGCAGCTGCCCCCCTTGACGCAAAATTTTTTTTTAGCTTTTATTTGTCATCGGGAACTGTACTTTATTGACAACCACCGCATTTGATCGCTGTTTTTCGCTGTATTTTTTACGTGATTCGGCATAAATTGTTGAACAAGGACCCCCAGTGGAGTTTGTTGAGGAATGGCTATCAGCTGGTCACCATACAAAGTCGCTTGCCCAACTAATGTTACTTAATAAAAAAAATAACGACTTTCTACCAGCTGACTGACTAGGCTGGCCCGAAGGCCTAGCCACAAATAAAATAATTAAATGGTTATAACGCGATGATACGAAACAAAATTAGGTAGGGCGACGGCGAATAATCAGCTTTTTACCACACAGAAATGGCGTCAAAACCAAAAAGTATTATTGGAGGGCCCAATAAAGTGTTACAACCTGAACGACCATGACTTGCCCCTCCCCTAATTTTGATCGTGGGTACGCCCATGTTGTACTGCTCAGTCTTCAAAGCAAACCAAACCAGTAGACAATGACGTAAACTTTGACCAATGAGGCAAGACAGCGTTTCCGCCAATCAGAGAGCGAGTTGTTCTTCCAGCTTCCGGACTCCAACAAAAACACATTTTCGACTCCGTAGGAAGAGAATATAACGTTTCAGTGACCGACGCGATGTGTTAACCACTGTAATCACGTGATGTCTACGGCTTTACCCTTATCAGTGCTTTACGGCTATTGGACTCCGACGAGAACGGTAATATATGCACTTGTTGACACGACGTCATGTCTATAATACCACCGCCTCCACCTTCAAGGCTGCTTCCACCGCCGCTGATGCTTGCTACCCTCACGTGGTCTGCTTGTCCTAGCAGAACAACAACCAAACAGCTTTTTTTCAGGGCCACAAAACTTAAAGTGTAAAACCAAACTGTGGCAACAAAACAGTTGCGGAACGTTCGGAACCAGCCGAGTGGCCGAGATATGCGTGGTGGGAGTAGGTAGCAACCGCGCTGGATTGAACGTTTCTCAACTGTGTTGATGGCCGCAGTGTGGTTTTACCTTAAGGCTACTAAACTCCACTCGTTATTGTTTTTATACCGTTATTGTCGCTTATTCTCTTCGGATACAGCATTAAAATCGGTCTTAAAGTGAGTAAAATACAGTAGACTACTGCTTGAAAACTAGTGAAATAGTAAATGTCATTTCTAGATCTCATGATTAGGGCAACTATTGGCTTCAATTTCAAAATGTTTCGGTTCAAATTCCAATGGTATCAGATATTTTTGTACGGATGATTTCGATAAGATATTTACTTACTAATCTATTGCAAGTAATTACTTATACTTAGATTTTTGTAAAAATGGTTAAATTATTTAAAGTTAGTTGTGACCACAATCTAATTAGTTCTTGTTGTTTTTGTTGTCAAGTATTATTAGGAAATCGGAAAGTACAGGAAAGAAAAAGAGATAAGGGGTTACTATAATATAAGGGATGAAAAGGGTTGAGGTAGTTAAAAGAACAACACAGAGCAGAAAATAACTCTGTAAACTCGGTTGGGGTTTGCTGTCTCACTTGTTTTTAACTGAATTAGGTAGAAGTCAGGTACAGTGGGATGCTACTGGAGGAAACAGAACATTTGTGGGTGTTCAGGGATGAAATGGTGGGTCAAAAGGGATGTAGAAAGTTAGTATTATTCGATTATAGCCTTCAGTAATGCGCACGCAACAATGTAGTAGAGGATTTGCAATAGATGTACGCTGAATGGAAATTGTATCAACACGCAAACTGTCCCCATTGTATTTTGTATAAGCATTGGGGACATTGTAAAAGCATGTATGGAACAACTGGTTAACTTGTTACTATTCTCTTTGTTTCGCTTCATTCATAGGCCTTACTCTCTTAATGAGACATAATTGAGGTACAACCTTAAATCGAAAATACCCTGACCACCATTTTGTTCAACTTTCTTGACATAATATTTTAGTGATCTATTAAATTTATTTTCAACTTTCTACCATTTTAGCATTTAGGTCTCAGTTACCATAACCAGAACTTATATAAGCAATTAATTTATGATATATAATTATATTGTCTGCCCATAACGGACAGGTGGAGTGTGAGATTATTTACACTCAATCTGTTCATTGCAGGGCTAAAATAAATAATTCTGTTTCTTATCAGATGGTCAGCCAACTAAATGACTGAATCATTTAAGAACAGAAGAGTAGAGGTGTAAAAGACACTAATCAGAGTTGTCTCCTCTGAAAGTAATGGATTTCATAATACAGCCAGACCCTGTGGTAAATGAAGTAAAGGTGTCATTTGCAGAGTGGAAAATATGTGCTTTTTAGAGGGCCTGGCATACTGATAAGTATACTTTTCTACTCAGTGAGGAAGGCATGGTAAACCACCTCACTCCTTGATTTACTTAGTAAAACCTCTACAGGTCTAACCAGCCTTTTGACTGATGACCTGAACTACAATTATATTGTATTCTTTAATGGAAAAAGCAAAATAAATTAGCCCCATTTTTATTTACTTTTTTGACCAAATATTTTTCTAATGCTATTATGAATTGTACATCAGTTCTTGGTGAGAAGTTAGAGTTAAGCAATCTTTGCTACCTAGAAACTAAAGATAGGATTATTGCTGGCTATGTACATGGTGATATATGTAGTTTTCTCTTCCCTATATGAATAGGAAAGGAATTCATGTTTTTAATGTTGATTTTGCGAAATCGACTTTTCACAAGAAATACACGTCCTCAGGTCCACTGAACCCAAAAAAACAACATTTTTTTACCCGTTGGTAATGTGGCCAGCCTGAAGTATAGTGGCCAGCCCAATTAGCTTCTACTGCGGCGTCCGGGGTTCGATACCCGGGCAGGTCTGGGAATTTTTCATCACTCATTTTCATCTAATACCATCCATCATTTATTTATTCTCACAGTCTTGCATTTCCATTAATTCCAAAAGAGTCGGACGTAAAAAAAGCGAGACTAATTTATTGTGTTATTTAGATAAATAAGACAAGTGGAGACAAATAAATTTGGGAACACCTAAATTTATATGGATGCCGGAATAAGCCATTGAGCCTAATCCTTGACAGATGATGATTTTCATTTTCTCAGCTCTTCATTTGAATAAATACTAGACTAATATAAATGTAGCAATAATTCATGAAGTCTGACATTTTGTAAGAAGTGATTACTACAATATTATATATCTTCCTAGAAAACAACACAATAATTCAAAATATTCCATTAACAAAATTTCAACCTTATTATTCATCCAATTGGAAAAAATAAATAAAAATTAAATACTTACAGACACTTTTCTAATTTAGATTACAAAAACCCTTTGTTTGTTCTTTTTCATACAATTTAGTTTAATTTTTTTTTAGTTTTATTCTTTTATAACATTTACTTACCTCGTTTATTGAGAACTTTTCCCTTGACACTAATTTTATTTTCCACCTTTCCTTTTACACCAGAATTTCCCCAGATAAAAGTCATTGTAGGCCGCACTATATATACGTCCACACCAAATTGTACAACAGAGACGCTTTAAATAATTTTTAGAAAATATGATAAGTATGTCATTTTTTTAAAATACACCTGTTGAAACCGTGGTATACTTTTACAAAAATATTATATTGAAATGTAATTCTATGTTCCTCTAAAAGTTAGACAAATGTTCATAATATTTAATTAAGTTAAAAATTTCAAAGTACAGTGGAGCGTCGGTTAACCGAACTAATTGGGACCAGAGCGGTTCTGATAATCAAATACTTTGAATAATCAAACATGTTAAATATTGTAATTTGATACCCTGTACCGTAACAATGTAATATTTATACATATTACCTATACCGGGTGTCCATTAGGTCTGGAAACGGCTGAATTACAGAAAAGTGAGCGTGACTAGGTGACCAGAATGACTTTAATTGCTTGTTGCACCAAAAAAACTATTCTGGGTGATATTTGAAATTTCTATCCGCTACCTTGGATCCGCCATATTGAATTTAAATTTCTTAATTTAAATAGGATCCTTCTTGGATTGGTAGGCGAGGAGCAATTGAATGGCCTCCGAGATCACCTGATTTGAGTCCATTGGACTACTTCTTTTGGGAATACTTAAAAAACAAAGTTTACAGAACGAAACCTAACAGTCTGCATGAACTCAAACAAAGAATTCTAAATGAATCTGCTGGAATTCCAAGGGAATTTATTCGTAATGCTGTCACTAGTTTTTACGCACGTACATCATATTGTCAATAAGTAGGAGGAGGCCACTTTGAACAACTACTCTGAGTCAAGAAACATTTGGTAATTTTATTTTCAATTATGTAACTCATTTTCTCAATTAGTTCGTTATAAACACTAATATTTACAAAAATAACAATAAGTATTAACTGGTAACACATTAAATAGGTACTGTAGTTTTATAATGTAATAAATCAGCCGTTAAATTGTTTTTCTGTATTTCTTAATGACAATAATTTCCTATTTATGAACGAGTGGAGATATTAAAAAACTTATTATTTTCAATAATCTTATGTGTAGTCGTTCACTTGCTACCTAAATTGTCTATGTAGGCTCAAAGACGGAGGAGGGAGGAATGGCCGTTCTGCCCCGATCTGGATAGTTGAATGGTAATATCTCAAAAACGAAAAAGATTTCGATTTCCGGTTTTCACCATTGAATTTATTTTGAAATTTTAGATCGAAATCATGTATCATATGACCATCATCCTATTTAAATTAAGAAAGTTGAATTCAATATGGCGGATCCAAGATAGCGGACAAAAATTTCAAATATCACCCAGAATAGTTTTTTTGGTGCAACAAGCAATTAAAGTCATTCTGGTCACCTAGTCACACTCACTTTTTTGTAATTCAGCCGTTTTCAGACTTAATGGACACCCGGTATATGTTTGACAGATTAATTCTTTTTTACATCTGACTGTTTTTCAATTGCTGCTAATGCAGACGGTGAGAAGAACGAATGATGAAGATAAGTGATGAACAAATGCCAGACCTGACCGGGAATCGAACCCGGGACTCCGGCGTAGAAGCCAGTTGCGCTAACCACTACGCCAACGGGATTATAAAATGCTACCATAAAATTAAGTTTGGAAAATACACTAATTTATTCCATTTATTGCAAATGTAAAGTACTAAAGATTATAAAAACTAACGGAAAAATACAGAATCACAGAACTAATTAAATTAACGAAAAAATAACGGTAAAATCCTTTATAAAATATGTTTTAACCCATTTGTACTTACTATACATGGTTGTTGTTTAGGTCATCAGCCGAAAGGCTGGTTTGAACCTGTAGAGGTTTTACTACGTAAAACGAGGAGTGAGGTGGTTTACCATACCTCCCTCACTGGGTGGAAAAGTATGCTTATCAGCATGCTGGGCCCTCTGAAAATCACATATTTTCCACTCTGCAAATGATACCTGTACTTCATTCACCCCAGGGTCTGGCTGTATAATGAAATTCATTGCTTTCAGACGAGATACCTCTGATTAGTGTCTTTTACACCACTGCATCTTCTGTTCTTAAATGATTCAGTCATTTAATTGGCTGACTATGTGATAAGAAACAGAACTATTTATTTTAGCCCTGCAACGAACAGATTGAGTGTAAATGATTTGACACTCCACCTGTCTGTAATGGGTAGTACTATATATTAATTTTTAAAAAATTTTGAATTTTGCTCTAAACAGTCTCCACTATCCCTAAATTGAACAAGGAAACTAAACTGTGGTATAAATTTTTCATTGAATTGTTATGTCCGTATTTTAGTAGTAAATATGTATTTTTTCTACCGATAGTGGTTCGGATAATTGACGCTCCTGTGTAATACGTTAACGATAGTTTTTGTAAGATAAAGAATTTTTTAATCCTTAATGCGGGCACGTTTCAATCAGTTCAATTTTAAAACAATACGTGATCTCATGACCCAATGAAATGAGAATGATATGTATGACGTTTAAATGAAGCGTAGTCTTGTACAGAATCAGGTCGACCATTCCTGAGAGATATGATTAACTGATAATAGCTCAAACTTTTTAATCTTCTTTTTCTTTTCTACCGATTATGCAATTTACAGCCATGGTACAACACAGTTGTCCCTACGCGTAGCCACCAACCTCAACATACTGATTACATGCTCTGTTCCCCTCCTATTCCGAGGGGTTCAACATGCTTATGAAAACCCGGGTCGTTCTCTAATTCTTGTACCTATTGCTTTGATGTCCATGAACTGTTTAATATGGTCAACCAGTTCAAAATGAATAAATAATAAATTTTTTTCATAAGTTTTTTCACAAGATTCTTACCCGCTATTTACTTTCTCGCATTCTATTTATAGTATGTAATGAGTTTGACGTATAAAATTGTCAATATCCAGAAGTGGTTTAAAAGGAATATCCGCCTGTGTGCAAGTATTGACGCGTTATTCGTTCTAGAGCCAAAACTATTTCACCATTCGGTTTAAAACTGATTACCTATAGGTATCAGACGAACTAATGTCCCATAGCCGAGCGAGTGAGATGGAGATATGTGGCATAACTACACATGCTCTCAAAGGTCTTTACCGTTATAATCCAAATCTGAAAACATACTAGTGGTTATCTTGCTTGTAAGTTTACTGTATGCATAAACGCTTGCTCACAACAATGAGTAAAATTAAAGACAATGTTATTGGAACGGCGCGTATGGCTTGTGCGAGTGAGAGCGTTATGCATTCTCTCACTCCCACGGCTAGGGGACATTAGTTCATCTGAATACTGTACGTAGGTTTACTCAACTAATCCTCAAACGTACTTCCAGAATGAGCTATTTATGCCCTATCAAGTAAAAATACTCCAATGAAAACAAAACGCTCGTAATTCAATTTTCTCGAAAATAGTTCTAACAATATTGGTTAATCTTCCCACTAAATACCTAATTACTCTTTACGGCTCATAACTTTGCCTCCGTGGATTGGAGCGGAGGTACAAGCAATTTTATGTTGCCATTTAAGTACATTAGGTTGCTATGGTAACCATGAGTACTACTGTTTATTATAAAACAACTGCTAGTCTTCAATTCTGTCTGTGACCCACCGGGTTGGTCTAGAGCATTCTCTAGTAACTAGAGAACGCCATGACTAGAGGTAAAGTCGTCGACATGAATCAGTTGTTTAACAGTGATTTTTGGAGACAAAGGTTCCTGGTTCAAATCCTAGTAACGGTAGTTACTTTTATAAGGATTTGAACACTAGACAGTGGTTACCGGTGTACTTTGATGGTTGGGGTTCAATTAACCATACACTCCAGGAATGGTCGGCCTGAGTCTGCACAAGACTACACGTCATACACATAGGCTAATCCTCATCTCATTGGGTCACGGGGTTGCTTATTGTTCTGAATTGAACAGATTATACGTACACATATTAGGAATAAATAATGTTATTATGTCAGTAGATTACCGTGACTTTTTGCGACCACTTGTCTTCACAAATGATACATATTTTTTACAAAGGCAAAGTTACCAGCGTCATACAATACATCGGGTTTACCAAAACAGCATAAGTGAAAAATTCAATGAATCTTTACGCTTATTTGTAAAATCTGTTTTTTTTAATTACAGCCTTAAAGCGCATTTTAGAACAAAGATGCACGTAATGAAAATGAATAAAAAAATTTCTTAATGAAAATCTTGTCCATAACGAGCAGGTGGAGTGTTAAATTATTTGCACTCAATCTGCTGGTTACACGGCTACAAAAAAGTCCTGTTTCTTATCACATAGTCAGCCAATTATATGACTGATCTATTAAAGAACAGAAGAGGTAGTAGTTAAAAGACACTACTCAGTTATCTCCTCTGAGAGTAATGAATTTGATTATACAGCCAGACTGTGTGGTGAATAAAGTGAAGGCTGTAATTTGTAGGGTGAAAATTAAGTGCTTTTCGGAGAGCCTGGCATGCTGATAAGCATACTCTTTTAACTCAGTGAGGAAGGCATAGTAAACTACCTCACTCCTCGTTATTACTTAGTAAACCTCTAGAGGTTCAAACCAGCCTTTCGGCTGTTGACCTAAACAACAATTAAAATCGTATGAAACAATTTATTTCATTGCTTTTTGGGGAACAATTAGAACAATTAAAATTGAAATATTAAATGTTGTCATTTTACAGTATTCACCAAACATAAGTGTTGTGAAATCTGCATTTGTCAATATGGGGAAACGTTCAGCAGTGAGTAAAATACTAGTACAATAATACCTAGCCAACATGTAGATTAGCGACGACGTGCGGTTTTCCGACTAGGATTTATTTAATAATAACATTTATGTAGAACTTCACATTCCAAATTCTACTTGGATTTAAAATCACATCAGATGAAATTATTGGATTAACTCGACGTTGTTCGAACTTAAAAAAAATGTGTTGTTTAGGTCAACAGCCGAAAGGCTGGTTTGAACCTCTAGAGGTTTTACTAAATAAAACGAGGAGTGAGGTGGTTTACCATTGCCTTCCTCACTGAGTGGAAAAGTACGCTTATCAGCATGCCGGACCCTCTGAAAAGAACATATTTTCCACTCTGTAACTGACAACTTCACTTCATTCACCACAGGGTCCGGCTGTACAATGAAAATCATTACTTTCAGAGAAGATAACTCTGATTAGTGTCTTTTACACCTCTACCTCTTCTGTTCTTAAATGATTCAGTCATTTAATTGGCTGACCATGTGATAAGAAACAGAACTATTTATTTTAGCCCTGCAACGAACAGATTGAGTGTAAATAATTTGACACTCCACCTGTCTTAAAAAAATAAAATAAATAAATAAATATAAATATTTATTCACACAACAATTATTGTTTATCAATGTTACATCTTATTCATTATCAAATTATATTATCAGGAACTGATCATACATAATTTAGCGTAAAAACAAAAAGCTTTAGAAAGGTATTCGTGAAACGAAGAGCAAGGAAAGTCTTCTTTAGTTTTCGTTGAAATAATTGAGCCCGGGACTGTCGTTTGTTTTAACAATCGAACACGTACTGACTAAGCAAAGTATAAAGGCGTTTGTTAAAACAGTCTACAAGGCAAACTATTCAAAGAGAAAATTTGATTAAAATAATATATAAGGTAGACTTTCTATGAGACTACCATGAGAAAATTATTAAATTATCTATGAGAAAATTATTGTAGACTTTCTATGAGAATATGTTAATGTAAATGAGACATCAGTCAATAGAAGTAGTAATTAGCTTTAAATATTTGGGAGAACACATCCATCACAGACGTCTAGAAAAAAATCCGCTGGAACGACAGATGAACAAACTGAAAATTGGACAGAAACTCACCCGAAATACCTTTAACAAAAAATCACTTTCGGTCAACACTAAAATCAAAAACTACAAAACCAGAGGACTGCAAGTAATCCAGAACAATTCGTAAATATAAATAATTCATTATACACCGAGCTTATTAAAAATTATTAAAAAATACTTCAAGATTTTTTTTTACAGTAACAAATTGCAATATTTATATAAGTAAATTCATTAAAATAACTAGTACTATAATTAAAAATGTCATCAATAAATTTATTAAAACAGTTTTAATTTTCAATTATATGTAACGTTCAATTTTATATGTAAATCAATTCAATTTTTCGGTCAATAAATATTTTTCATTTTCGTTTCACATTTTCAATTCATTTCTTTCACGAATAATTTAATTTCTCAACCTATAACAGCCCTGTATTAGTAATATTGTTTAAAAATTGTCAAATCAAGGGTGGAAGACAAAAAGACCCGATTTGTTTTTTATCGTTACGAATTTCATGTGTTTAAAGGCGTATAACTCGAGTACTATTTGACCGCCACATTTTTAATTTTAACAAAACATAGCGAATTATATTCTTACAGCGCGTACGAAATTTCAAATACGTTTCTTACTTAAATTTTTATTTATTACAATATTCTGAACCCTTGCTGTCTCAATACACGCTCAATCATTCGGCACGAGAAAACTATCGTTTTATTCAGCGTGAAAAATTAGTACAAATATATTAATAACATGAAATATTGATGGGCCAATGTTGTGGTAGAATTTTTAAAATGTTGAAAAATAGGCGGGCGGGGATAAACGCTACTATACTATCAGGTAGATAGTCCGACAGAATGTCACGTACACAACCTGACTTCATAGATACTAGCGCCCAACCTTCAAGGCCCAGTATATATTTCAAACTTTAAAAAGTTTAACCACAACATTGGCCAATCAATATTTCATGTTATTAATACATTTTTACGATTTATTTTACACTGAATGAAACGATAGTTGGCTCTTGCCGAACGACTGAGCGATTACCGAGGTAGCAAGGGTTTAGAATATTGTTAATAAATAAATATTTAAGTAACATACGAATTTGAAATTCACGCTGTAAGAATTTGCTATGCTGTGTTTTAAAATTTTAACCTTGTCGGTCAAATAATACTCGAGTTGTACGCCTCTAAACGCATGAAATTCTTTGCGGTAGCAAGAAAACCGGGTATTTTTGTCTTCCAACCTCGATATGATAATTTTCAAACAACATTAAACATATAGGACTGTCATAGGTCAACGCAGAATAATATGAGATAAATGGTGATGAAAAGTATTTTGAAATTCGAATCATCGTTTTGGAGATGCAATGGTTCAAACTCGGGCGTATATAATTATGAAACTGATAATAAGTCTAAATCTTATATTCTACTAGCTAAAGTACCCGTTCTTCGAACGGTTTCCTCGGTGCCATGGACGGTCGGTTGGGGTACAGAGTTCGATCCCTGTCAGGTCTGATTAACTATTCACTGTTATCTACCTCCATTCAACTTCAGCATTATTTATGAAAATAACATAGTTAAACGTAAAATAAAAGCGAGATCTTGTGTTTTTAAATTAAGATATGCAGCGCTTTATTATTTTCATAATAAATAAAAGGTAAATCACAATAGAACACCACGATGGTGACCACTATTAAGACAACTAATTCATTTTTTGACAATGTGACCGAGAAAAGGTGTGTAGGGTACTGGTGGAATAGGTATGTAGGTAACTGACTCAATGAATACGGTTTTTACCTGCGCGTAGGCCTATGTTTATTGATTTCTTTATTTTGTATGTTAAATCTTCTAGAAATTTGGTTTATTTTTTAAAAATTGTTAATATCTCCGTTATTATAAATAAAAATGAAAAACTTTACATAATAAAATTTATTCGTCTTTAAACGTTTCGTAATTTTGATTAAATAACATTTTTTGATACATTGACTTTTAACGGAGGTATTCGTAGTTATTTGTTTACCCCTCCCTCTGAACTCCCCCATCCCTTTGTGATATTAAAAAAATTTATAGCCTATTTTCATTTCGATTATTTCCAGAACGTAGATACCGAAATTCATTGAATTAGGTTCTGCGGTTCTTGCGTGATGCCGTAACATAAAAACAGACAAACAGATAAACAAAGACAAAAATTTAGCTGAACTTATTTTCGGTGTTTACGTGGTGCATCTAGCGTAGAAACAAAAATTTGGGCATTTTGAAAAAATGCACAGACAAAATCAAAATTTAATTTAAATAGATATACGAGTGCAAATTAATCAACCGATTTTTTCAAGTTCTTGAGAATTGACAATTCATGTCAAAACAACAAGTTTCTAGTATATTTTAGTAACTGGAAATGTTTTTAACCGTTTAAGAAAAACAATCCATGAAAATAAATATTACTTTGTATTAGGCCTTCTTTTTACTGATTCTCTATGCAAATGTATTGAATGAAATCAAATTAACTCTTACAGTGCCAGCTGACGTCCTAATATTAGGACGTCAGCAGTTCAACCAAAAATATTCCAGCGTCCTTTTATTATAGTACGTTGACTAAAAAATTCATAGAATTTATATTTTTCGCTCTATTTTTATTTATATTATTGCCGATTATTTTTTGCGTTTATAGTGCTATACATACATTTTTAGTTTACAAACTTTTAATGTAATTATTAGAAATTAGAATGTTCTACAGTAAATTAGTACGTACTTTCCAAAGTTAAAAGAAAACTAAAAATTGGATTTTCAAAACATTTATCGCAGTGTTTTTATATTTTTCAATACGTAAATGAGTTTAGGTGGCTGTGTACATAATGAAATCATCTCTAAAAATGATATAAGTGAAGTTGGGTAACACAATTTTTAAAGCGATTTTTTTAAATTAAAAGAGAAATTTTCACAATTTCCACAAAATAAAGTTTAAGCAAATATTTATATATTTTGTATTTTTATATGTTATCTTTAATAATAATCAAGTTATGGATAGACATAGTGTAAAATGTTACAAATCGCAAAAAATAGGCTGGAATTTTAAAGAAGTACCTAGAGGAAAATACCTGGCATTTTTCGGTAGGCACTCATAATATGCTCCTGACACTGTAAGGGTTAAAATTTACCTAAAAGAAAAAAATAAAGACATTTGAAAATTACAAAGGTACATTAGTGTTCGTATAATTACTTATCTAACTCAAGAAAGCTTTCATATTTTGAAACCCATTTTCTTAATTACCAACGATAAGCTAGGATAAAATCTACGTGCTTGCCAATAGCGGTATAGGAAGAAATTCAACGATATTCTCGTAATTTTGACATCTATAATTCGGTATACTATCAAAACATCTTATTAATTCTTTTAAACTAGCCAAATTATGTTTATAAATGTAAATAATGTTCTTAATTTTAAACTATCTTTGATATATTTTTATTAACACCTTTATAATTTTGTTAAAACATTTACAAAATTAAACTTGAGAAACTGTCCGAGAGTAAATGGAGGCGATTTCATCTACAGCATTATCGTAAAAATTATTTTTTAGAAATGGATTTCAAGCCTTCAGGCTAGTTCAGCCGGCTGGTCGAACTTCGCTTTCAAAATAACAACATTCGGATTTCACATGATGACCACCGGGCAGTCATACATGAAAAACACCGTTGGGTGCTTTCAAATTCACATTTAAAAGAAAATCCAACGATTAAATTAGGTGGGTGTTTGAAAAAAAAAACAGTTTCCGATAAAAAAAAAACTAAGCTAACAAATACAATGGAAGGTAGTTTTAAAGATTACAATGATTAATGGGTCAGTAAATAAAGTTGGAACGCAGTGAGAATTTTCCAACCCTAATCGGAATTTGAACATTGCCCTTTTTTTCTCAGGCTTAGTAATAAATGATTCTAATACCAACATTTATTAATTATCCAGCGGACAATATTGTTTCTTTGCTGGAAAATGGAATTATTATAGATCAGGAATTTATAAATGAAATATTTTCTTGTTTTTATGTAGTACTGTAAATAAATAAATGAATGAATAAAGAATAAATATACTGCAACCAAAGTAATATCCATAAATTTAATTTGTTAATAAAATAAAAATTATCATATTAAAAATATTTAACGTATCAATAATTATCCAGTTTTCCACCATTTCACTTTGTCCAGGCAGTTAGAGTGTTAAATTATTTGCACTCGATCTACTAATTTCAGAGCTACAAAAAATAGTTCTGCTTCTTATTACATGGTCAATCAATCATAGGACTGAATATTTAAGAACAGAAGAGGTAGGGTTGTAAAAGATAACAAGTTTATTTATCTTCTCTGAAAGTAATGAATTTCATTATACAAGTAGACTTTGTGGTGAATGAATTGAAGGTGGCATTTGCAGGGTGGAAAGTAAATGCTTTTCGGAGGGTGCGGCATGCTGATAAGCACACTTTTCCACTCAGTGAGGAAGGTATTGGTAAACCACCTCATTCCTTGTTTTACTTAACAAGTAAAAATAATAAATAGTAAAATTAATAAGTAAGTAGCCTCTAGAGGTCAAAACAGCCTTTCGGCTGATGACTGAAACAAACCAATTCACTTAAAATTTTCCTGAATTTATTTTTCTTTCGATTTAGTAATTTGCCATAAAATTATTTCAAATATTAAATACTTATTTGTGTTTGAAACGTTTTTATTAATGTAATAGTTATAAGTAAAATTTAGATCTTTGGTATTAGTTGAGACGGGTTCAACATAATAGTGCACTACCAATGGGGCCACTTGGGAAAGGCTCCAAAGTTTTATCAATTACTCTCTTGTCTTTCAACATAATATAAATTATAAATACATATAAATAAGACTAATTAGTAATTTTATTCTGATAAGGGTACCCGGAACTAAAGAAATTGAAAATTTTCATATTTCCGGTTTTTTGCAAATTATTAAAATTTAGATTTTTCTTTGTCCAACGATATAGGTTTAATTTGTTGGGAGTTTCGCAGTTTTTGTTTTAATTAAAAATATGTAGAATCCTTACGTTATTCTTTAAACGTTACCATTTACATAACATCTCTATTTTTCGAATGACAACAGATAAATACTTAATTTTTTTGTGCAATATTTTTCGTTTTAAAACTTTAAGTTAGCACCAGACCACCTGTGAATATAATTATATCATATGAACTGTATATGATATTATATGTATCATATATCATGTATCATATAACTGTACATTATATCATATATGTCACCACTCATCCCGATAATAGGGCGCATGTAGGAACGGCTGTAATTATACGAAATTCGATTAAACACTTTGAGCTTCCTAAATATAGAACAGATCATATTCAGGCAACAAGCGTTTGTATTACAGACTGGGCTGGAGATTTAACTTTAACACCTGTTTACTGCCCGCCTCGGCATAACATTAGCGAAGAACAATTTCAAGAATTTTTCAACACATTAGGTGCAAGATTTTTAGCTGGAGGTGATTATAATTCTAAGCATACGTTTTGGGGCTCAAGACTTATCAATCCAAGAGGCATGGAATTGTACAAAACAATTCAAATTAATAACCTTAACACTTTATCCTCTGGTGAGCCTACATATTGGCCGACTGATAGACGTAAGTTACCAGATTTATTAGACTTTGTAGTTACAAAAGGTATTTCTCACAATTACCTTGCGGTACGGTCCAGTCAGGACCTGTCTTCAGATCATAGGCCTATATTAGTTACGGTCAGCACAACAGTACTGTGTTCTGAAAAACCTTTTAAATTTTGTAGTAGGAGAACTGACTGCTGTAATTTTCGAAACTTATTACAATCAGGCATCCAACTTAATATTCCTCTACAAACGTCAGATGATATTGAAAATTCTGTAGAAATCCTTAATGAGGCCATCCAGACCGCTTCTTGGCAGTCAACACCTGAAGAAAAAGCTACGACCAAGTACTTGGATTATCCTACAGCGATTAAGGAGATGATTGTGGAGAAACGCCGATTAAGACGTTTATGGCAGTATTCTCGTCACCCACAGGATAGAACCAACTTCAACAGAGCTGCACGTGAACTAAAGGAGATGATCCTGAATGTAAAAGAAGAAACGTTTAATGATTATATTCAGAATCTAAGTCCCACGGCTGATACAAATTACTCCCTGTGGAAGGCGACTAAAAGATTTAAACAGCCTTGCCGGCCTATTCCACCGTTGAAGATGGAGAACAATGATTGGGCTAGAAGTGATGGTGACAAGGCGCTTGTATTTGCAGATCACTTGGAGCAGCGTTTTCAGCCCCATGATGTACAATGTGACCCGGTACAGGAAGCAGAAATTTTAAGGTCGGTAGTTATGGATCCGCAGCAGCGACAGCACCATTTGGAACGGGTTACAGTTCGTGATGTTAAGCGTGCGATTTCTGAATTGCATCCTCAGAAAGCCCCAGGGTACGATCTCATTACAGGGAGGATGTTGCAGGAATTACCGAGAAAAGCCCTAGTAATGCTTACTATGATAATTAATGCTGTGTTCCGATTAGGGTATTTTTCTAGCCAGTGGAAAGTAGCAAAGATTATTATGATATTGAAGCCAGGTAAATCGGAAAATGAGGTCTCCTCGTATCGTCCTATTAGTCTACTCCCGGCGATGTCAAAGGTTTTTGAAAGAATATGTCTGAAGCGGTTGAAACTAGTTATAGAAGATCGTCATCTTATTCCGGATCATCAATTTGGGTTTCGGCAGCAGCATAGTACCATAGAGCAAGTGCATCGATTGACAAGCGTCATCCGTGAATGTTTAGAGGAAAAGAAGTACTGTTCGGCTGTCCTGTTAGACGTTGTTCAAGCATTTGATAGAGTCTGGCATCCTGGTCTACTCCATAAATTAAAAGCTGTGTTTCCGGAGAATCTGTACAGTGTTCTGGTTTCGTATCTTAACAAACGGTTATTTCAAGTCCGGGTTGGAAATCACTTAACGGGTTTGAAAGAGATCAAGTCTGGTGTTCCGTAAGGAAGCGTTCTGGGACCAATTTTATATGTTCTGTTCACAGCTGATTTGCCTGTTCTTGAAAATGTAATCATTGCCACCTTTGCTGACGATACAGCAATAATGTCATGTGATGCAGACCCAACTATTGCAACACGCAGAGTGCAGATGTATCTAAGTGAGCTGGAAATCTGGCTGACAAAGTGGAAGATCAAGGTGAACGAGGGCAAATCTACGCATGTAACGTTTACTACCAGAAGGGCAACTTGTCCTCCTGTCCAACTGAATGGCAAGAATATTCCACAGGCAAAAGATGTAAAATATTTAGGAATGTACTTAGATAGAGGTCTGACATGGCGCAAACACATTAAGATGAAAAGGAAACAGCTGGATTTAACATTTAGGAAGATGTATTGGCTCGTTGGTAGGCGTTCTCAGCTTTCGATTGACAACAAACTACTTTTGTACAAATCCATGCTGAAGCCGATTTGGACCTACGGAATTCAGTTATGGGGGACAGCATCAACTTCAAACATCGAGATTCTGCAACGGTTTCAATCAAAAGTTCTGCGGACCATACTGAATGCACCGTGGTATATTACCAATGCCGATATACATCGCGATATGGATGTGCAGACGGTACGAGAAGAAATGCGAAGTTTCAGTTGTAAATACATCGAACGTCTAAACAACCACGTAAATCACTTAGCACTGAATCTCTTAGATAACAGTAATGATGTCAATAGGCTAAAACGTGCTACAGTACTGGATCTCCCAGGGCGATTCTAATAGTGTGATTTTAAAGTTGTAAATATTATAACGTTAGTATTCTGTAGATGACTGTCGTGTTTGAGTGTGTATGATGTAAATAGCTGAATGAACGTTTTAAATTATCTCCAGAAAAGTTAGGTGTACATATATTTCGGAATCATGTGCTTATTATTTATTACTTCTTATTTGTTTTTTCGTTTTAAAGGAGGTTTTTGTTTTATTTTTTTATTTTATTTTATTTTGTTTTATTTATTTATTTAAAAAATCACTATATAATTTTGATTGTTAATATTAATTAAGAACAGTATAATATGTTTTCATGTTATAATTTGTTAATTACACCAGTGGGTTGTAATTTTTTCATGAGTTGTATCTATTTGGAGGGTTGCATTTATTGTTATTTGTAACAGATTATGCATTCAAAAAAAAAGTTATATGAAAAAAAATATGAACTGTAAAAAATAACATATTGAATTATTTAACGTATTATGTGTTCTCTTTTAGTTTTTTCTTGTTTCCCGTAAATAGAAATTTTTGACGCATAAGGAACATTTTCTGCCAACTCTGAATGGATTTTAATTAAATTTTTGCACAGCCTTTCATACCATAATTTCAATGTACTGAGTTAATATTACAGTAAAATAATGTGTTTAAATATTAATTTTCCACTTCAATAGGCAAAACGTTATGATTTACAAAAGTGATAATTTCAAAAAAATGTCTTATGTTAATAAGATGTAACTAACTCAGTGGGTGTAGAATAGCTTGAAAAGTAACCACAAGGAAATTAGGCAGGATAACTCCAACAGTTTTTGAGAAATTGTTCCTTAGATTAACATTACGGAGATAAGCATTCTGGGTCCCCTTAATCTATTATTTAAAATACCGGGTGGAGCATAATGTAAAGAAAATAGTGAGGGTGTTTGGAATCGAGCGAGTGGTAACACTGATCCCTCTTGTTCGAAATTAAAGTGGGCAGAAGTCGTTAGTACACCCTGTTCGTTCTCTGTAACGGTTAATGTGTTAAAAGTCCAAAGGTCAAAATTGCACGCTATTCAACGAGTTTTCGTTGTCTTGTTTATTTCCGCACAAACTCTTACTGCCAAGTTCAAAATGAATTTAAAACCAAGTTCTCGAGAGTACCTCAAAGAGAAAATTTACCGGACATCCCCTGCCAGTTTGGCCGAGTTAAAGCAACGAATTACAGAAGAGATAGAGAATATTCCGCAAGAGATGTTGAGAAAAGTCTTCAGAAATATGTTTAATCAAACACTGCGCTTTTGCCGAGTGAGATGGGGTAATTTTATCATTTATTGTAAGGTTTTATTAATTTTTATAACTATATGATTCGAGTGAAATAAATAATTCTTTTTGACTGTTTTTAAGTTTTTGCGCTGGGTCGCACAAATTATGACTCCCCCCCACCCCTGGGTTGTGCGACTTATACCTCACCCGGTACAACTACAGGCCCTCTATAATTAATTTAAAAGAACAATTGAATAATAGTACACTCAATTGTCCACTTAAATTTTAATCGCCGCCTAACACTGCTTTGATTTTAATCCAATACTAACACTACACAAGCTAAAATAGATTTTTCCTTTAGAGCATTCACACTTGATTATCGTTATTAAACAGCTGCATAGCTTCAACATTGTCATGACCGTCTTTCGTAATATTTCTGCGCAAACCTCTGGATCTCTGTGGAGTTTGTTTTTCCTGATTAACCTGATGCAACGATGATGTTTTTTAGCATCCTGTTTTGAAAGCGCTTAAAAATATTTATATCACTTTGTTAGTACAACTCGGAGTTACCTTCCATACTTCCAGACAGGTTTCAACATCTGTTTATACAGCACAAGTTTATTATACACTGATAATGAAGGTCTCCACAAGAGCTAGCTCGGCTCCTCTCTTTGCTTTTTGACGTGGGTTTCCAGCGAAAATTTCTTTGCCTTAAAATAAAACAAATTTTCACAAAACAGTACGACTACTAGCGCCATCAACGAGTTGGATGGAACAAATCCTCAATTGTGGAAATCCTGTTTTAATCCCTTATGTTCGTCCAGCAGAATATCTGTTGCGTACAAGTATCACTCCGATCATCAGCTTTTCCCTTCAATATAAGCTAAAACAATTCGTGTTAGTCACTTTGAGAAAATATATTATTAGCACGCCAACTTTCTGCACTTAACAATATTAAAAAGTCTGGTGTGAAACACTCACACGACATTTTCTTGCCAATGCAAATAATGACCAATTTAACCTAACATTAGTAATATAGCATTAGAAATAAATAAAAAAACTAACCTCAAAAACATAATCTATTTCAATTATGAATGAAAGACGCAAAATGAAAATCAACCTCAGATTGGCTTATAAATACGGAAAATCAATATTTCACGCTAAACTACCCTCGAAAAACATGCTGTAATTGAAAGTTGTAGATCTTTCAATATCCTATAAATTTGTATATATACACCTTTGTCGTAAAATGTTACGGCATACTAAGGCTGAAATCTTTAAAAAAATTATTTTCTATACGTTTTCGTGAGAAAAAAACAGTAAATCGCTAATTACCGCTGAACTAAACGCTACACTAAAAATGTTTGAAAAACAAGTTGTAGGGTTTTAAATTCTTGCGTTAAAATGTATATTAAGGCTGCAATCTTAAAAAAAAACATTTTCTACGAGAGAACAGCCTCCCCAAGAATTTTAGCAGACATGGCGCCTATCCTTTGCTCTTTGTAGAGTATAAAACATGTAGCAAATGAGGCGATCTTTAAAATAATTGTAGGGGCCGTTTTTGAGAAAATCACAAAAGAGTGAAAAATGACACGAATAAACTACTACTTCCGGTTGACCGATTTTGATAAAAATGTTCGTCGGGTCCACTAGTGGTATCTAACTTAAGTTTCAAGTTCGTACGATCTTCCGTTCTTAAAATATTCTGTTCACATACACAGAAAAATTGCTAAAAACATGTTTTTTGGGTTCAGGGGGTCTGAAAACGTTTTGATCCGCTGAAAACTCGATTCGAAAATCGACATGAAAATAATTTCTTTCTTTCGTATATATTCATATATGCAAGAGAAAGTAAAAAAATGGTAGTCGCGGGACTGACTGACAGAATTGACTACTACTTTAAATCGAAAAGATTTTCAAAATTAAATGTGTGTGTGTGTGTGTGTGTGTGTGTGCGCGCGCGCGCGCGCGCGTGCGTACATGTGAGTAGATATTGCTGTTGAAGTAGATGAAGGGGTTTGAAGATGACGAGAGACGTACGCGGGGGAATTTATCAAAAAGCTGTGTGTGTACACGCTGGAGTATACAATTTACGTTTTACCGACCTTCTTCCCTCCGAAGATAGCCAAGCGTGACGTGACGGGAAACCAATGATTTTTCTCGTGCAAAAACACTGTCTAGAGGCACCAAAAGAAATATTTACTTCAAAAAATCTTATAATACAGCATTAAAGTTGTATATGAATAACTAAAATGAAATACAGCTTAAATTTAGCAAGAAAATTAGTGTGTTTAGCTGGAAATGAATTTACTAAATACTGAAGTCTGTAATTTTTATAAATATTTAATTATTTGCGTGCTAATTACAAAGATGTGAAATTTATCAAGCTGTAATTAGTTCACTAATTAGAGAAAAGTTATTTATGCACCAATGGCTTACCTATTAACGATTCACATATAACCAGATAGATAATAATCACTTTGATTATTGAATTACAAATTACTACAGTCATTTGTTGTTTAGATGTATATTTTTATGTATTTATGGACAAGGTAATTAAGTTAATCTGTCATTTTCATTCCCGATTAAATTACAAATAATTATTAATAAATGGAATTTGAAGCTCATGGAATACAACTGATTAATTTATTCACTAATAACTTTGAAAATGTTTGTAAAAGCTTTCAGAATATTTTCCATGTAAATTATATACCGGGTGTCCCACGGAATTTGAACCATAGGGAAATTGCATTAATTTTTATTAGCTTGTTAATGTTTTCTTCAGCCAATTTTATTAATTTATTTTCCCATTGCTTACAAGAAAATATCATTACAATATAAATGTTAATTCCGTTAATTATACTTTGAAAACCTAAAACCATTGATTTTAATTCGTGGTGGGAAAATTAATCCACCCAACTATGGTTTCCATTGTTCAAGGGTAGATCAATTCAGTGTTCCTTTGTTTATTAACTACTGCAACTACTACGGTAATCTATGAGTGTGTTAGTAACTACAACTACATGTTAGTTACTTAAATACTAATTAAACTACTAAGACACTTTTATTTTAAAAAATTTACTATTATATAATTATAAGTAAAAATGAAAAACAAATTAAACAATAAAATAGGCAAAACAAAAGAATTATATACGATTGAAACATTTAACAACAGAAGAGGTAGAGGTGTAAAAAATACTAATATGCTTTTCACGGTTGATGAGCTCTGCTGTTCCACACGTTTAGACCAATCAGAACGTTTACCAGCGTTGTCAGATTGTACCTGATAAATATTACGCGCGCATGCGTATAAGAGCCACAATAGTTCACTCTCGTCCTGCATCTCGTATTGAACACACCAATTATAGAGCGCGTTAACATGCAATACTTTATAATATAATCATCAGCTGATTGTATGTTTATAGGTTATCATTGTTATTGAAAGACAAAATAAAAATGGCTGACGAAATATTTAACAGAGCTACAAGAGAAATTATTGGCAACGTTGCTGGCAAGTCATTACTGGTTATAAAGTGGGTAGGGGCAATGCATACGTTCAGAACTCATCAGCCTTGAAAAATAGTATAGTCAAAGGTGTCTCCTCTGAGAGCAACGAATTTCATTATACAGGTAGACCCTATGGTGAATTAAGTTGAGGTGTCATATACAAGGTGGAAAATTTGCGCTTTTCAGAAAGCCTGGCATGCTGATAAGTAAACTTTTCAAGTTCGTAAGGTAGGCAAAGGTAAATCACCTCACTCATCGTTTTACTCAATATAGCCTCTAGAGGTTCAAAACAGCATTCAGCCGATGACGTAAACAACATTCATAAATGTAATTGCGTGTTTTTCATAGCGAGGTTATGGGTAATTTTCAAAATTAAACTGTCCCTCAATAGGTTAATGTACGAGCTGTTGATGTTTTTTCTAAATTATAAAAAAACAGAAGAAAATTAAAATGATTAGTTCTCAAAATGTTATAAAGTTTCTTGATTTTTTTAATATAAATAAGAACCATATTTTTAAAAAAATGAATTTGAATTTTAATATTTTTCTTTGTGACTGTATACAATTTTAAGAAATAATACTTGGCCGGTCATATTGTTAGTAGCCTATTGTTTAGTTTAAAGTTGAGAAAGGAAATTTTCACAAAATAAAAACGTAACAGACGACCTTCCCCAAACAAGACTGTATTCTGTAAGTAGACCCCATGGAGATTTTCTGAGAAAACATTAGGAAAATCTTCTTTTCTTTCTTTCCTAAGCGTCTTAGAGAATTTATGTAAGTACTTTTTTCTTTTAAAATAACAAAAATTATTAAACTAACCTCAAGATTAACGTACCTACACCGGTAACCACTACCTAGAATTCAAACTCGTATAAAAATAATTATCTTTACTAGAATTGGAACCACGTAACATTATTTACCTCCAAAAATGAGCTGTTAAACAGCTGACTCATGGCGACGCTTTACCTCTACACCAACCCGATGGTTTCTTTTTCGTAAAAATCTTGGAATATTAAACACATAATATAAGTGTGTTGTTTCGGTCATCAGCCGAAAGGCTGGTTTGAACCTGTAGAGGTTTTACTAAGTAAAACGAGGAGTGAGGTGGTATTACCATATACCAAACGTGCATATCTGGTGAAAACTTGATTTTGAAAAGTCGACGTGAAAACAATACTTTCCTTCCTATATTTATATTCATACAGGCAAGAGTAAGTAAAAAAATTATAGTATTGGTTCGTTCATTCCAAGTACTTTCAAGATCTGGTTATTTATGAAATAACGAACCCCTTTTAAATTTATAAAAAAATTACTTAGATTTTATTACAGTCATAACAACTTAACTTAATAACTAACTAAATTTTATACCAAATGTTTTATAAAATTCAAAAGTTAAAACGAAATTTTAACTCAAAAAATATGGCCATTAACAAATATAAAAATAATTTATTCCTACTTAGAACTTGAAAACAATGTTAAAAAAATCACTGACTAACCAACAAGAAAAGAGTAGCAGTTTATTTATGTATAAGAAAAAATTCTGCCCATAACAGACAGGTGGAGTGTCAAATTATTTACACTCAATCTGTTCGTTGCAGGGCTAAAATAAATAGTTCTGTTTCTTATCACATGGTCAGTCAATTAAATGACTGAATCATTTAAAAACAGAAGAGGTAGAGGTGTTAAAGACACTAATCAGAGTTATCTTCTCTGAAAGTAATGAATTTCATTATACAGCCAGACCCTGTGGTGAATGAAGTGAAGGTGTCATTTACAGAGTGGAAAATATGTGCTTTTCAGAGGGCCCGGCATGCTGATAAGCGTACTTTTCCACTCAGTGAGGAAGGCAATGGTAAACCACCTCACTCCTCGTTTTACTTAGTAAAACCTCTAGAGGTTCAAACCAGCCTTTCGGCTGTTGACCTAAACAACAAACAACAACAAGAAAAAATTCATGGAAATATTATGAATATTACAGTAAAATAGAACACATTAGAAACTTCTACTTTATATTAGGAAACAATAATACCAGCGGATCAGTAGAAATTACCTACTCTTAATTATTCTCTATAGTACAGTACGTCAAAACATAAAATTCAATAAATTTTACTTCATTCTTGTATCCTAAATTAAACTTTATTTTTCCAGAAAACAGCTACTACGGAAGACCTGTTCTTTTTAAGATTACAATTTGTTTGCTCTTGGTCCTTGCTAAAAGAAGGTTATGAATTTAACCTCAAAACCCACTTGATTTTTATAAGCTTTCAAAAGGCTTTCTGTATTGTTGACAGAAAATACTTTCTCGGAAATATCACTAAGAATACAAAGAGAACAAAGTAAACAAAAAACATATGAACAGACATTATTTATCTATGTGGGAAGTATGCTTTCAAGTGATTCATGAGCCGGCCGCATTGGCGAAGTTGGTAACGTGCTCGCCTCTCATCATGCGGTCTTGGGTTCGAATCCCATGCAGGTACGGCATATTTTCATACGTTACAAAAATATCATTTCATTCTTCATCGTCTGTATCAGCAGTAATCGCAGAACAGTCGGACGTTAAAAAAAAAATTCATGAGCGGGAATTTCCTTACTATTGAATATACCTCACCTCAGAATAACTTTTACTTTCTTTTAATAGATCTGCAGTACACATTGAAGAAATACGGCGACGGAGAAAGTTTTAGTCGCGGATTTCATTCACGTAGAAACCTCATGTTTCTTGACTCGTCTGGACAAAAATCTGATTTTAGAAAGATTTTCTCCGGTACACGTACAGTATTCATTTTGAAGCAAATTTTACTGCATCGATTATGCTTAAATACAAAATTTAAAGTTCTTTACGGTGTATGGAACTCTAGCTTGGCACACGACCTTGTGTACGCTTAACTGGGCGGGAGGTGGGGAAGTCACGCATTTCCGAAAACATGAGTCTCACTTCACTGTTCTTTTAAAAACTGTCAACACACTCTGTTCGCGTTCGAGTAAATTATAAACTGATTATGTCATACGTTACACATATAAATATAGGCAAAACAAGAATTGATAACAAAAATAGAACGTTCATGTTAACTGATTTTATTACTGCGAGTAATATTTAATTATACTTTAACATCAGTTGTGGTATCGATATCGAATAATTGCTTTCTCTCGCATTTTCATAGCTCAGCATTTCAAAAAGTGAATGTTTACGTGTGTTTTGTGTTACTATACTACAGGTACTTACATGAAGAAAAATGCACTCACTCAATTTAGTAAATTAGATCATATTATATCTTGACAAAACTGAAATTAAAATTTTATGATAATTTTTTTTACCTTGTCATCTTAATGACGAAGGTAATATGAAAAACCTTCTTGAATTACCCACTCTAATCTCGAAGTAGTTAAACCATTTAAATAAAGCCGCTCGTCCTTTAACGTGATAACCTTTTTTACGATAACGTGTAGGCTTCAAGAACATGTAGTAAAATTAAATTACCCATAAGAATTTTACTGGGTTTCTAGAGCTCAAATACATAAGGAATTAAATCGTAAAATAAGAATATAGATGTAATAAAACAATGATTACCACAACTCTTCTTCATTACATACATTCATGATTATTACAACGGACAACCAAACCAGGAAAAGAAATATAAATTGTATGTGAAGGACTAAATGAAAGGAAAATCGAAGAGTATGAAAAGAAAGAGATGCAACATTAGTGTCATAATAGTCAACAACCAAAAATGTTTTTATTTTATTTAATCACATCAACTCCTGGGTTAATAGCGACTACGGCGGGGGAAAAATTACAATTGTAATTAACAAACCGGGATTTGATATTTTCTGTAAACCGGTTCTAAATTACGAAGATTTATTTTATACTATTTCATTTCCAATTAGTTAAAATGGTTTTATTTTCACTAAATTCTTCAGTTACAGTTAGTTAATTGTATTATTTTTTTGTGTGAACTTCTTTCAAGCTAGTGTAAGAAGGTTTAATTTATTTTCTTGCAATCAACACAATTAATTAGTTTTCCTTTTTCAGATTTAATAATATCATGTACTTATATTATGAGTTTAATATTTAAAGATAGTAAAAGTTTCAATATTATTAATTTGTTTCATAAAATATTTTTTTACGATGGCCTCTCCACTCAACCCTTACAGCCATCCTAACCTCCATAATAAAGAAACTAACCTCCAATATAAAAGAAACTAACAGGGCACCGGGGAAAACCAACTTTAGTTGAAGAAGTGCAGCCACAGATAGAAATCCTTAAAAACGCTGCACTTACCTATCGGGACGTAAATCATAGGGAATATCAAAAGAATAACACGAAAATAACTACACATAGCCAAGTAAATTTGTGCAGGGATTGGCAATGATACCACACCTACAGCGTGGAAAGATAACTTAAGGAAACTCAAAAGAGGAATCAACAGAAACACTAACAACAAAAACACCAGCAAGCTAACAAACAAATACATTAACAATATTAACAAAATACAGTATATTGTATAGTAATAAAATACAATCATATTTAAATTTATTAAACCTATTTAATAAATTTAAATTTATTTAATTTAAGAGGGGAGTCAACTCAAGGAGATGGTTTTTTTTAAATTCCGATTTTTTGAATTTATTTGAAGTTTATTTTTTAATCACAGCATGTGTTTTATACTTTGTACGTTGACAAAAAGTTATAAAAGTATCTGTTTTAAATATATACTAAATATACTGTTTTAACCCACCGGGTTGGTCTAGAGGTAAAGTTATAAAAATATATGTTTTAAATATATTTTTTAATATACTGTTTTAACCCACCGGGTTGGTCTAGAGGTTAAGTTATAAAAATATAAATATGTTTTAAATATACTGTTTTAACCCACCGGGTTGGTCTAGAGGTAAAGTTATAAAAATTACTGTTTTAAATATATTTTAAACATACTGTTTTAAATCACCGGGTTGTTCTAGACGTAAAGTCGTCGCCGCTAGTCACCTGTTTAACAGCTGATTTTCGGAGACGAAGTTTCCTGGTTTATAACCTAGTAAAGGTAGTTACTTTTATACGGATTTGAATACTAGACATAGGTTACCGGTGTACTTTGATGGTTGGGGTTCAATTAACCATACTCTCTCAGGAATGGTCGGCCTGAGTCCGTACAAGACTACATCTCATTTACACGAAATACATAATTACATCATCCTCAACTCATTAGGTCATGGGGTTGCTTATTGTTCTAAATTGAACAGATTTCAACACATTAGTAGTTGCGTACACACATTAGGAATAAAATAAATAAATTAATAAATATATATGTTTTATCGTCATAGCAACGGTTTGTTAGGTTTTTCCTTTGTTTATTTAACGTCGCATCTACTACTGTGGTCATTACCGACGACGTTGGGTTGTAACTGTGATTGATGAAATGATTTTTTACTTTCTCTTGCCTATATGTATATATAGGAAGGAAAGTATTGTTTTCATGTCGATTTTTCGAAACCGAGTTTTCACCGGATCTATACGTTTTCAAACCCCCTGAACCCAAAAAACATGTTTTTAGCGATTGGTCTGTGTGTGTGTCGTGTGTGTGTGTGTGTGTGTGTGTGTGTGTGTGTGTGTGTATACAAAATATCTCAAGAACAAAACATCGTACGAACTTGAAACTTGAAACTTAAGTTACATACCACTACCGGACCCGACACGAACATTTTCATCAAAATCGGTCAAACGGAAGTAGTAGTTTATTCGTACAATTTTTCACTTTTTTGCGATTTTCTCAAAAACTGGTCCTACGATTTTTTTTAAAATCGCCTCATTTACTCAATTTTTTATTCTCTACAAGATAGGGTAGGCGCCATGTTTGCTGAAATTCTCCGTGAGGCTGTTTTTACGTAAAAACGTTGTTTTTTTAAGATTACGGCTTTATAATGCATTTTAGCGCAAAACGTTATATAATAAAAGTTGTAGAGAATTTAAAAACCTACAACTTTTATTTCAAACACTTTTTTGTAAAACGCTTAGTTCAGCAGTAATTAGCGATTTTCTGATTTTTTTTCTCACGAAAACGTGTGAAAAATTGATTTTTTTTAAATTTCGGCCTTAATATGCATTTTATGACAAAAGTGTATATAATAGAATTGATAGAAAATTAAAATATCTACAACTTTTATTTAAAACATTTTTCTCTACAGAGTCTAGTTTAGCGTGAAAAAGTGATTTTCCGTATTTTTAAGCCAAACTGAGTTGGTTTTCATTTTGCGTCTTTCACTCATGATTAAAATAAGGTTATGTTTATTGAGGTTAGTTTTTTGTTTATTTCTAATGTTTTATTACTAATATTAGGTTTATTGTTAATTATTTATATTGGCAAAAGAAAGTTGTGTGAGTGTTTCACACCAGATTTTTTTGTAACGTATGAAAATGCCATGCCTTAATGGGATTTGAACCCAAGACCGAAGTGAATTTTTTCTAAATCAGAAATTTACTATCGTAGTTACTAGTTACTGTCGGTTTATTCTGTAAATAAATAAACTATTTATTTACTTAACAATCAGATAAATAAATTATTTTGTAAAAAAAATAAAGCTCGCTAACAAGGCGAGTGAAATTATTCCTTAAACTTTAAAATTAAGTTTTCCAAAAAATGTGTTTTTGCATGATTGTACATTCTTGGGAATTAAACGTTTTGGTTTGTATTGAAGATATTTGGATGAATTCTTTTTAATGTTAATAATTTCTTGCTCTATTACGAGTATTATGTTGAATGATTATTACAAAAAACTTGGTAGGGATTTAGTTAAAAAATAATTTGTGAGTACATAAAATAATTTTTTTTTTTGAAAATATGGTTTTTCTTCAATTAATTTCTGGTAAGAAAAACTACATACAAGTGCTTACAACAGACAATAGACAGCAATTTTCTGTATTTTTTGGCACAAGAATAATGTTTATATCTTTCTTGGTTCGTGAGATAAATTTGATCCCCGTAAAAGCCTAGTTTTCCACCTCCACCCGTATATTAGGGGATGTAATTAATTTTTTAGCCTGATTTAAGTGGTAGATCATTACTAGTAAATTACTCTTTCATTTAAAATATATAAATTTTAAATTTAACCTATTAAATTTCTTCGTAACAGATAAGTAATTACTATGACTTTTTCTATTGTTGACATTAGTTATCATTTTCACTATCCAACATGTATTATTACAGAGAGTGTTAAATTCATTAGGTTAAGCGTCGAATAATATTGTATATTAGTCATAAAAATTGTTACTTATTATTATTTTATCAATAAATTCCCCTTGCCATTGGATATATGGTACGAGATATTTTAAAAAAATTGAAAATACTCCACTGGCGGTGTCGATACGATTTTTAAATATAAAAATCGTGTCGGCGCCGCCAGTGGAGTATTTTAAATTTCTTTTTGTTATACATACACATATAGAAACACTAGACTATATCAAGAACCATTTGTAGTTCAAATTTATCTTTCAATAATAATAGAAAGATAAATTTGAACTACAAATGGTTCTTGATATAGTCTAGTGTTTACAAAGTAAACTACTGCAGGCGTCATAAACAGAAATCCTATTTATTTAAACTGAATTTACAATCGGTGCAGTTTGTTTAATAGTAAAGCAAGACCAAAAACGATTTTCTCTAACGGTTAAATAAAGGTCAAAGCAGTTTTCAAATTCTAGCAAACACTACTAAAGAAGAATTCCATTATCTTTCAACTACTGTAGAAAGTACTTTTACTTGTTACCAATCAACATATTTTTTATTGTCCAAGAGCATGTCAAGTAATTTTAAACATTACCGGAAAATTTTCTTGAAACCCCTATTCTCAGAATTTTTACATTAGAGTTTTTCTATATTCATTCTTTGTGGAAGCATTAGAAGTTCATTATCTGTACTTTGAAAGGTCCAGTATATTTTCCCGTTGTATTCCTATATTTTCAAACATTTTCTGGTATTCCTACAGACACGTGATGTCTATTATGTGGAGTCAATTTTGTTAATAGATAATCAACAAATCTGTATAGATGTCCGGAAAATTCCAAGTTCGTTTCCTGATCGTCTACGTACACATATAGATGGGAGCTCACTAGATTGCTAGCGTAAGGAATTCAGTTGGAGATGATTGTTTGTACGATTCCCCTCTTCCTATAACCTAGTAGTAGTAATAATACCATTATTCCGCGCTGTTCTAAAAATCATAGTCACAAACCATTTCGAATAACTACTGCAGTGCCAAAATATTTTATTAGATTTTATACTAATAATATTCTAAAATATTTTATTAATATACTGAAAGTTTATGATAATACCCTAACAAAGTAAAATAAATTGTATTGGTTTTTAATATTTTACTACCGATTGTTATATTTTATATCAGTTTGTTTATAAATAGGCCGCGTGTAACAATATTAAATTACCATACAATAACTAGATTAACAACTCACGAGCCGCGAGCGTAATTAACACCACTACAGTGAAAGGTCTCACAGTAACAACTGACAATAATATGAAGAGTAAATATTTTCAGAACGTACAGTACACACGTCGCCAAGTGGATTTAAAGCAACCGTTGCTATGACAACATCACGTTTCACTGTAGCCAGTTCCCCTTAACCGTTCATCCCGCACTAGAAAACAAGTCAGCTCCCAACAATACTTTCTTCTCTCCACACGGCCTGTACTAACACTATTTTCGAGACAATACTGTGTCGATTCTTGGTATCGATATTTACGATAATAATCCTTCTGACTGTAGTTCGATTCTATGAATAACCGATAACCCTACTCTTGGTATCGATATTTGCGATAACAATACTTCTAGCCGTAGAAATAACTATTCTTTTCGATACGATAACAAACTGATAACGGGTGAATAAACAAAACTGCTTTTTACTTTTTCTTATATGAATATATAGCCTATAAAGCCTATTTGAGTATATAGGAAGGAAAGTAGGCCTATTGTTTTCATATCGATTTTTCTTATCGAGTTTTCACCGGATATACACGTTTTCAGACCCCCGAACCCATAAACATGTTTTTAGTGATGTGTCTGTGTGTGAACAAAATATCTCAAGAACGGAACATCGCACGACGTTGAAACTTTAGTTCCGTACCACTAGAGGTCCGATAAGAACATTTTAATCAAAATCGGTCTACCGGAACTATAAGTTTATTCGTGTCACTTTTCACTATTTTGCGATTTTCTCAAAAATGGCTTTTACGATTTTTTTAAAATCGCCTCATTTACGAACTTTTTTATGCTTTACAAGATAGGCTAGGCGCCATATCTGCTGAAATTCTTGGGGAGGCTGTTCTCTCGTAGAAAAAAGTTTTTTTTTTAAAATAGCGGCCTAAAGATGAATTTTTGGGCAAAAGTGTAATGTAATAAAAGTTGTAGAAAATTGAAAAATCTACAACTTGTATTTCAAACATTTTTTTGTACAACGGTAATTAGTAGCTAATTTTCTGTTGTTTTTTTTCCATGATAATCTGTGAAATATATGATTTCAGCCTTAGTATGCATTTTACGACAAAGGTGTATTTAATCAAAATTATAGGGAATAAAAGATCTATAACTTATATATTTTAAGAATTTTTCTCTACAGAGCCTAATTTAGCGTGAAAGAGTGATTTTTCGTGCTTAAGCAAAACTAAGGTTAGTTTTCATTGTGCATCATTCATTCACGATAAAAATAAGGTTATACTTTATGTTTATATTTATCTTTATACTTTTGTGTTTATTTCTAATTTTTTCCCCTAATGTTAGGTTATATGAGCCATTATTTGCACTGGCAAGAGAAAGTCGTTCGAGTGTTACTCATCAAATTATTTCGATACTATGACAAACTGATTCCCCTACTTTTTGTATCAATACTTTTCGGAATATTATCGGTAATCGGTTAAAAACACTCGTAATCTTAACATAATATAATCTGTGTGTTCACATAGGCTCTTTTGCTTGAGCTTTCTTAGCTTATTTATTGAAAGACATCCAATCCAAAATAGATCCTCAGGATGATTTCTGCACTACAGTGTCCTAAGCCCAGCTTTCAACTGTTTTTATTCTCATACGGGTGGCAAGATATTCTTTGGAGCACAGCGGTTATCTTTTCTCTTCTAACAATGTACACTAAGCAATTATACAGAAAGAAAATTATGAATAAAATAATAGTTTCTGGATGAATATTTTATTTTTTGGTTAAGCCAAAATTATACACACAGGAACATGGGATTTGGAAACATTTCAACATTATTATTAATATTATTATTACATCAAGAAAAATTCTGATGTTTTACTGAAAATACCGGGGAAGTATTACACTGATCGTACGTCCCCCCAACCATTCTAGAAGGCTAACGCTTTTCCGCTTTCCAGATGCCTTCTCAGCTCACTCATTTTCCTAAGGGACATATAAATTCCAGTAGAGAAAGCACGTCCTTCGCCCTGTAACATTACTTCGCTCTTTTTCTACTTATCTGCTATTTCATACCCTACCTTTAATCCTCTTCATCCTAGCTTTACACTATTTCCACCCGTTCAGATATTCTACACGCTTCGTATAGCGGCTTTACAATTACTTCACAGTAACTCTGTTAGTACCGTTATCGCAGGCCAATACAGTGTTAGTCCATATTACATTTGCTATAACAATTTTTATCCTTTTTCTCATCCTGTATTACTTTTCAAATCTCAAGAGTAAATAATCTGAATATGAATAAATTATACGTTTACAAATTAAACCAACAGTTTGTTAAGACACTTGTGTGAAAAGAACACTGATTTTAAATTCGGTATAAAATTAAATACAGTTTTAAATACACATTTTACAACGGTGACGTTTAAATTGTATTATATACTTAGTAAATACACAATATAATATTATTTTATAAAACTTCAAAATTATATTTAAAAAGCATAATCTTTCTTAATTTACTAAATATAAATAATTATTTGTTAGCTTCATATATACGTGTTAAGTTGTGTCTAGATGTTAAATTTTTCACCAATATTTTTAATGAAAAATTTAAAAAAAAATGGTGAGAAACACTCATACGACTTTCTCTTGCCAATGTAATTACTTAAATACATAAAACCTACTTTTAATCATGAATGAATGCAATAAAATAAAAATCAATCTTTATAGAACTTAAAATTTTCCGTATTTCAAATAACTTTTATTATAAAAACTTTGTCGTGAAATGCATACTAAAACCGCAATCTTAGAAAATCTCATTTTTCCGATTCTGATGAGCAAAATACAGAAAATTACCAAGTTCATTGACGAAAAACTAAGAATTATGGGGAAAAATTGAGATAAAAGTCGCAGGGTTTTTAATTTCCTAAAACGTTTACGTACACTTTATAAGCCAATACATATTAAAGTCGCAATCTAAAAAAACCATTTATATCACAAGAACACAGTTTCTAAGAATTTAAGCAAATATAACGATTTTAAAACACCGTAGGACCGTTTTCGAAAAATCGCAAAAATGAAAAATTGCACGAATAAACTATTACTTCCGGTTGACCGATTTTGATGAAAATTTTATTGCCAATTTTTAATGGCATCTATCTTAAGTTTTAAGTTTCAATTTATAATGATATTCTGTTCTCGAGATAGTTTGTTCACACACTAATCGCTGAAAACATTTATTTTGGGGGGGTTCAGGGAGCCTTAAAACTTATATGTTTGGGGAAAACTCTATTTAGAAAAATTGACATAAAAGCAATAGGTAGGGTGCTTTTCTTCCCTATATATTCATACAGGGCAAGAGAAAATAAAAATAAAAAAGTTATTAAACATGCATCTCAACGGCTAATTACGTTTTATGTAGGTACTCCTATATTTTTATGATACTTTTGCACTTTTCTTTAGAAAAACTTTATTAATAAGCTGTAAAAAACATTAACCAGCCACTTTAAAAAAGTTATAAAATAATTAACAAATTTTACGCAATTAGTTTTATTAGTAGTTACGTCACTCTAAAAACGGTTTTTAGAGGAAGAAATTTCTAAGCAACTCTCAGTAGTAAGCTAATTAAATTAAGGTTGTGATGCATAATGCACACATTCTTTACGAATGAGATACGTAGTTGTTTTATAGCATGGAAGTGAAATATGACTGTTGGGAAAGCAGGGTAAAGTATGATAAGAATCTCTAGTGGCAAATACAGAAGTTCAGCTGGACTGTGCAAAAAAGAGCACTCTCAAGACAACCCAAGATTGGACATTATAATACTGTAATTTGCTCAGGCAGGTAAAGTATTAAATTATTTGTATTCAATCTGCTAGTTCTACGGCTAAAAAATAATAGTTCTGTCTTTTAGTACATGGTCAACCAATTATTTGACTGAAGCATTTAAGTACAGAAGAGGTAGAAGTGTAAAAGACAGTAATCAGAGTTACCTCCTCTGAGAGTAATGAATTTCATTAAACAGTCAGACCATGTGGTGAATGAAATTAAGTTATTTGCAAGGTGGAAAGTGGATGCTTTTCGGAGGGTGTGACATGCTGATAAGCATACACTCAGTGAAGAAGGCAATTGTAAACCACCTCACTCCTTGTTTTACTAAGTAAAGCCTCTAGAAGTTCAAACCAGCCTTTCAGCTGATAACCTAAACAAAAACAGAGGAAGATATATAGGGTAATTTTTTCGATATTTTTGTTGATCATCAATAATTCAGTCTCCTTGGCAGCTCAATCAATCAAACTGTAGATAGTTACAATTACACAGTTAAGTAATTTTGGTAGAGCGAAGTACTTTAAATTATAAAAAATTGGAAAAACATACTTAAACACAATTAGATGTCCCTATTTGAATTAAATTTGTTATTTAGAACATCAGCCGAAAGGCTGGTTTCAAATTCTAGAAGCTTTACGAAGTAAAACAAGGAGTGAAGTGGTTTACAAATTGCCTTCCTTAATGAGTGGATAAGTATGCTTGTCAGCATGCTAGGTCCTCTGAAAAGCATCTACTTTCGACCCTGCAAAAGACACCTTCACTTCATTCACCAAAGGGTCTTGATGTATAATGAAATTTATTACTCTCAGAGAAGATAACTCTTAGTGTATTTTACACCTCTACCTCTTTTTTTCTTAAATGCTTCAGTCATATAATTTGGCTGATCATGTGATAAGAAACAGAACTATTTTTTGTAGCCCTGGCTCCACTTGCCTGTTATGGGAAATTAAATTCAATTAAAAAAAAAAATTCAGCAAGTAAAAGTGATAAAATTCTGTTTTCTTAATCAAATAAAAAGGAAGTAATTTATATTGCTTATTCGGGTTTACATGAATCTGACAATTTTGATATAATATTTAGAATGTTCAGGTACCATTATGTACACATATGATCCCTTAGAAATCTCCAGAGGGTTTAATGCAGACAGGACCTCCCTTATTCGAGACTTGTAGAAAAGCATATTTCTTTATCCTCTAAAAAATACTTCTGTCAGAATATTGAATTAAAAACAAACTGACCATATTTTTAGTAATAGGAGAACCAAGAAACAGTTCACGTGTAAAAAAATATCTCACTGATAAAAATTCTGAAACTTAGCACGTGCATGTCCGTACATTTATTTATACGCATGTATATTTACATAAAGTACATAAGTTGTAAAATTTTGAAGTTGATTTAAAATAAACATATATTTTTATACATGCTGGAATGTACGAATAGCGTGAGTCCATTTATTTATAACGGGTGTGCGTGATTTGTAGCTACAAGAAAATAGGCTTCTTTTAATCTTTAGAAAATTATATTAAGATGTAGCAATACTACCACATAGATTATATTGTGTAGTTTACTGTATTTCATATACGTAGGGTGCAATTCGAATGTAGGTTACACACATATACAGGATGATCTGAAAAGTGTTTCAAGGGTTTAGGAGGTTCCTCTCATCAAAGAAGAGTAAATTTTGCATTAACATAATATGTTCTACACTATTTTTTTTATTTGGAATGTAAAGCTGTTACGTCCAATCACGGGAAGTAGAAAGTAAATTAAAAAATCTGGTGTGAACACTCAATTTTCTCTTATCAATGTAAATAATGAAAAATATAACCATATTTAATCATTAGTAAACAATGTAAAATGAAAAACAACCTAATTTTAATCACAAATGAATAACGTTAAATGAAAATCAACCTCTGTAGGACTTGGAAATACGGAAAATCAATTATCTTTTTATTAATTTATTTTTTTTATTAACTTTAACCCTTAGAAGCCGGGTAGCCCATAAATGGTCGTTAGATGACGAGTATGTAAGTACTCAACAGTTTGTGTAATAGCAAAGGTCATTGTACGCGCACACCAGTAAACATTAATGAAATTCATAACTGTTACAAAATAAACAACCAATGAATATGATGGTAGATGAAAGAATGAATGAAATGACATGAGTGACGTGCATGGAGAGCACCATCCAATGACCGGTCTTCGACATGTTATTTAGTTACTTCTTACTAATTCATCGATTAATTAATTAATTCATTAACAACATATAACCGTTTCAAAAACAGGAGATCCCTACTGCACTTCCTCTTTAAAACTCAACTGGTATCATCATTTTTTGTGACATAACTGGTATCAGCGGTCTGACAGACCTCCAAATTTGTTTTTTTTAAGTTCTTCATACTCATTTAATTAATTTGTTTTAATATTAAACTTATAAAACCATGTATAATTGAAGATGTAAATGTAAAATACTTAGCATAAATGCAAAATTACTATTTAAAAAAGTAAAAAACGAACACTAAGCATTTTTTTGACTTTTACTTCCATTTTGAACAGAACAATAAAATTTTTGGGCCCTAGAAACATTCTGTGGTCTAATAATTATAAATAAATAAGTATTTAATATGATAAAGACAAATTTATTTACAACATTATGATGTACAACTTACATTTTGGTTCCGAGTTTTGCTATTTATGTCTATTGTTGGGCAGTACACTCTGACAAACATTTATTAAAATTTATTCGTTTTTTTTACTTTTTGATTATTTACAATAAAATTTAAAGATTTTTATGTTAATAAAAATTCACATCATTAACACGTACAACTTGTTTACGTGATGGATCTAGTTGTGTTGAAGCCACTTCAGAAATTTTAAATGTATCATCCATAATGAAAATTTTATAAAATTACATTTCAAAATATTTTATAATAGTACTAAACAAAGAAATGATGTATGAAAAATTATTGTATATTCATTAAAACTTTAAACAATCCATGTACTACTTGGTTTTAAAGTCGTCAAAAAGTTACGCAACTGGTATCATAGGTCTAGGAGACCGCCAGTAGAAAACAAAATACAAATAACTCGCAACTTGTTAGCTCGTACCGAAAACGATCTTGATCACGCATAGTTCAAACAACAGTTGAAAGGTATACAAAATATACGTGATGTCGGGCCATTGGGAGGGAAGTGTTGGAGGGGTAAAAAATGACAGCGGTCTCACAGACCGCATGATACCAGTTGAGGGTTAATCGTATTTTATCGTTGTTTGATACATCCAAATTGGCCGAAGAAGGAACTTACATATCGTTAGTTTCTGCCAAGTTGGAAGTACCGAAAGTCGAGACATCAATCAATCTGTACAACATCTTAACCCTATAGCCGGCCATAACATTTTTGTAGACCGGCAGAAAATTTCTACCATATGGGTCACCGAACCGTAAAGAAATCATAAAAAAATTTGTTATAAGTCACACACCTTACCACGTGACGTATCAAAATAACAAGAAAACTCAGGAAAATAGAATAAATACATTATTGAAATTTTAATCTGACAGTTAGGGAGCTAAAGCTATTTGAAAATAATTTTTAGATAAATATGTTTCTAAAATTTCACATGACACTATTGTTTAAAACTTTCGTATGGTCTACTTTCAAAATGCGTTACATACGAATCGCTACTTATAATGTTTATTTCAAAATAAAAGCAAAAAAACCATTCTATATTCAAAACCGAAGAAAATATAATTCAAAAACACATCATGTAAACCAAAAAAATAACCAAATTCAACTCTAAGATATGGTGGTTTCAACAAAGAAACGCAAGCAAAATATGAAACTAAAACTATTGTATTATACGTAAAAATTTACTTTATACATAACTAAACTATTTTATAAAACAGCAACGCTGTCAGTAGATGAATTTATAACTAAAACGAAAACATTGCAATGCTATGAAGCAAATCCGATTTTGCGACGCGACCGGTTCAAGAAGCGGTAACCTCGTCTCAAAATCGACGATTGCCGAATCTAGGGATAAATCTATTTTAACTGAGACATGAGAATTCCAAGTTAATCACCTGTCAAAGTATAGGCCCAGATGTAGCTGTCAGTATAGGTGAATCGAAGAGAAACACCCGTGGACCCCATCGTAATTAAAAGGTTATGTGATGTGTTCTAGTAATAACTTATCGCTAAACTAGGCTCTGCAGAAAAAAAATGGTTTAAATAAAAGTTGTAAATTTTTAAATTGGCTACAGATAAACAATGCACACTTTTACCCTAAAATGTATATTAAGACCGAATTTTTAAAAAAAGTTAACCACGAGAGCACTGCCCCAAAAATTTCAACTGACCCTATATCGTGTAGAGAATCAATCTATCCAACTGAGTAGTCAACCATCTACTTCATATATTTCAATACTTTTAAATTGTGACAAAGAATTTACGATAAATAATTTTAGCGACCATAACTTATAAAATTTGCATTACATACACAAAGAAAGTAAACGAACTGTAAAGAAAGATTTTACCTGAAAGTTTTCTCGGTTTTATTCGAAAAGGCCTAAGGGTTACTTCTTTTAGAAGTGGTTTATCTACTTGAATTGGATTGCTTCACAAATATGGTCAAAAACACGGTACAGTTGTTGGATTACGATTAATGAACTCACCTGTTGATTTTTTGCGAGTGAAATCGTTTTTATTTTGAACGAAATAGGTATTAAATTTCGTAAATATTTTTTAATATTATATCTTCATCGTATTTCTATTTTACAACAAACAGTAAAAATTAAAAATATGTTATGTCCGTTTATTTATGAGCACTACTTTCCTAAGCGTTCTAAATGAATAAATCTATCCTTTGATCGACAGTTAAGTATTCCCTAATTTAAATTTTTAGTGAAGAATTATTTAATTTGTTAATAGATTAGTAAAAAAATGGTTAAGCTACATAATCTTTGAGAGTAAGCGTTCTCAACTATTTATAAACAAATACTTTCTCTTCCCCTATATAAATATAATTATAGGGAAGAAAAGTATAGTTTTCATGTCGATTTTTCGAAATGGAGTTTTCACCGGATGTACACGTTTTCAGACCCCCTGAACCCAAAACTCATGTTTTTGTTAAGCGATTGGTGTGTGTGTGTGTGTGTGTGTGTGTGTGTGTGTGTGTGTGTGTGTGTGAACAAAATATCTTCAGAACGGAACATCGTACGAAGTTCAAACTTAAAACTCAAGTTAGGTACCACTAGAGGACCCGACACTAACATTTTCATCAAAATCGGTTAATCGGAAGTAGTAGTTCATTCGACCAATTTTTCACTCTTTTACAAATTTCTCAAAAACGGCTCCTACAATTTTTTTAAAATCGTCTTATTTACTACATTTTTTGTGCTCTACAACTTAAGGTAAGCGCTAAATCTTCTGAAATTCTTGGAGAGGCTCTTCTCTCGTAGAAAAAAATGTTATTTTTAAAGATTTCGCCCCTGATATGCATTTTCCAGCAAAAGCGTATGTATAATCAAAGTTGTAGAACATTTAAAACCCTAAAACTTTTATTTCAAACGTGTTTTTAATCAAAGGAAGGTTAAGCTTTATAATCTTTGAACGTATGCGTTATCGATAATTATAAACCAAAAAACATCAATTTGGTGTCAAAATTGTTAGCTCAAGCGTAAATGCGTAAAATGGAGCACTCAAGAAAAGCTCATGAACAAAAAAAAATTTATACAACATAGACTGATCCTAGTAGCGCGTTTTGAAATGAGAGGTGGATAATCTGCTTAAATACAGAGACTAAAAGGTTCAGAGCTAAGGCTTCGGAGGTTTGTAGTAGGTGATTCCAGACTGGAAAACGGACATTAAATAACATGTATGTATGACAACATGATATGTTTTCACAAGTGGAAACAGTTGACACTTACAGATGGGTTGGTCTACACTAAAAGGATGAGTGTAAATCGAACACTCAGGGTGATTGAAGGGTACAACCCGAGAAGGAAACAGATCTTGGAAAAGCCATGGAAAAGATGGAAGCGCCAATAATCTTGAGAGCTGGATGTTGTAACAAGCCGTGTGTCTAATACGTGACGATAAGAAGAATTGCCCACAACAAACAGGTGGAGTATTACATTATTTGGACTCAATCTGCTAGTTCTAGAGCTATAAAAAATAGTTCTGTTTCTAATCACATGGTCAGCCAATTATATGATTTAAGGATATAAGAACAGAAAAGGTAGAGGTGTAAAAGACACTAGTCAGAATTATCTCATCTGAGAGTAATGAATTTTATCATTAGTCACTGTGGTGAATGAAGTGAAGTTGTCATTTGCGAGGTGAAAAGTAGATGCTTTTCAGAGGGCCCGGCATGCTGATAAGCTTACTTTTCTACTCAATGAGGAAGACAAAGGTAAACCACCTCACTCCTCGTTTTACTTAGTAAAGCCTCAACAGGTTCAAACCAGCCTTTCGGCTGACGACCTTAACAACAACAACAACACAAAAAGAAGAACAAATAAAAATTTATACAGAAATGTACACGATACGAACTTGGAAATATCGTATAAATAAATGAAAATAATTTTTGTGAAGTTATTTCCTGCAGTGATGCAGATAGTTACTTTTTTTGTTTAACGTCCGACTGTTTTGCAATTACTGCTAATGCAGACAGAGAGAAGGGTAATAGATAAAAATGAGTGATGAAAAAATACCAAACCTGACTGGGAATCGAACCCGGGACCCCGGCGTAGAAGCCAGTTGCGCTAACCGCTACGCCAACGGGCCGGCCACACCCGACATACAAAAAAATATATATATATATTTATAAATTTAGACATACTCGTCTATTTAAATTAATTTATAAAAAAAATAATTTTTAACTGAAAACTAAAGATTGAGGAAATGTTATGGTAAAGATTATCTTTAAAGCCGACCGGAAAATTCAAGGAAAAAGTTAGAAACAGTATTTTTATATCAATTTTTATTTTTAATATCAATGCAGGCTTATGTTAGTGACATGAGACAAGGGATAAAAAAGAATCTAACGCTTTCGATATTCATGAGAAAAAAAACATTTTGAAACAACATCGTTCGTACTCTTAAAAACAACACTCAAATATCTAAGGTAGAAATATCGACTCAAGATTTTTTTAAATAAAACTCCGAAAAATCAAACCAAAACTACCGACAAAATTTTCACTTTCATCAGAAAATTGAAATTATTTTAGAAATAATTTTTCCTATCACTTATTTATATAAATTAATTTAAAAACAAACATTTTATTTGGCTGCCCCCATTGCGTAGTATTAGCACGCTCGTCTATTAAGTGAAGGTACCGGGTTCGATTCCCGGTCTCAAAATTTTTACATGCGAAAACCCCCTGTTCCAATTTCTCAAATACAAATTATTGTAAGCATTATAAGTAAATAAGACAAAATGCTCCAACTAAAAATAGCCGTTTACAATGAAAAATTTAATCTTTATCAAATTGGATAAGTACTTTTTTTAAGCATTCAATTTATATCTCTGTAAACATCTGTGATTGTAAAAATCAGTATTAGGCATACTTCTTCTGCCGTTCAAGGATTAGGCATCTCTGTCTGTTTCCAACCTCTCAAATCTACCCATCTCTTTCTCGGACGTCCTCGTTCTCTCTCTTTCCCTCCGGTTTATAGCCTAGTGTTTGCTTAGGTATCCTATGCTCCCTCATTATGCTCACACGTTCCAACTACTGCATTCTGTTCTAAGATACCCTGTCGTTTATAAAGAAGATATCCAGTTCTTTCCTTATCTCGGTATTCCTGTAATGATCTTCTCTACTACACGCATACGTATGTCGAAGAAATTTCATTTCAGATGCTTGCAATCTACTCTCCTCTCGTTTTGATAGCACCCAAAGTTTCATTGCCATAGATTATAGTCGGCACTGCCATTGCTTTATGAAATCCCAATCTCGTGTTTTTGCTGTTGATACGCAGAAAAATTAAACTGTTTAAAACTGAGGTAATCAGTAACCCAGTGTATTTTTTGCAACTCTCTGAGGTTATCAAATTGCTAGTTACAAATTATAAAAGAAAATTTAAACGCTGTTTAATAAAACTTCCCATCAGAATTTCTATGTATATGAATAATTTTTTAAAAGATTAGGGTAGAACATTATTCTACAAAGCTTCCTTTAAAACAACTTTTAATTTGAATTAATTTAGATTCCTTTTACACTGAATATCTAATTCTCAACCGCGACAAAATTTTAAATACATTGAAAATTTGACAAGTTTATAAGCTTTCAAATCGGTATTTAAAGTACATGAAGTCAACAAAAGTCTTTTGAATGTACTAAAATAAAGTTAAAACTTCTTTCAAGTACAAAACTATCGATAAAGTTAAACTTTCTTAACAAATCATAACTTTTCTTTCGACTTATGGTTGGTATCTTTGATATTGGCTGGATAGTCAATTCAACTAGTTTCAGTCATGTAGTTCCTATACTTTTTACAATTTCCCAAGAGTCGTTTATATATTTGTGGTATTGTGGCAATCGATTTTATGTTAGAATTTTATGCATACAGACAAGACCTTCTTTCTTATTTTTGAATTTCAAGATGTCACCTGTGTTTATTTTACTTAAGGGATGAATAGGTTTTATGTAAAGACAGTACAGAATAAAACACAAAATACCGAATGCTATAAGAAATAAAATAATTTTTACTTTCTCTTACCATATGTGAATGTATAGAGAAGAAAGTTTATTGTTTTCATATCGAGTTTTCACCAGAATACATGTTTTCGGGTCCCCTGACCCCAAAAACATGTTTTTAGCGATCGGTGTGAGTGTGTTCTCAAGAACGGAATATCGTACGAAGTTTAAACTTAAAACGTACGGTAAGTATCACTAGAAAACCCGACACGAAAATTTTCATCTAAATCGGTCAACATGAATAGTTTATTCGTGTGAAAAGTTTACACTTTTTGCGGTTTCCTCAAAAACGGCTCTTACGATATTTTTAAAAATTACCGTATTTACTACTTATATTTTGTTTTACAAGGCAGGGTAAGCACCATATCTACTGAAATTCTTAGAGAGGGGGCCTGTGCTCTCGTAAAAGGCCTGTGCTCTCGTAAAAAAATGTTTTTATTTGAAGACTGGGGCCTTAATATGCATTCTAGAACAGTAGTATATTGTTGTTTAGATCATAAGCCGAAAGGCTGGTTTAAACCTGTAAAGGTTTTACTAAGTAAAACAAGGAGTGTGGTGGTGTGCCATTGCCTTCCTAACTGAATATTAAGTACGCTTATCAGCATACCGGGCCCTCTGAAAAGCACATATTTTTCACTCTACAAATGACACCTTCACTTCATTTACCACAGGGTCTGGCTGTATAATGAAATTCATTACTTTCAGAGGAGATAACTCTGATTAGTGTCTTTTACACCTCTACCTCTTCTGTTCTTAAATGGTTTAGTCATTGGCTGACCATGTGATAAGAAACAGAACTATTTATTTTAGCCCTGCAACGAACTGATTGAGTGTATATGATTTAACACTCCATATGTATGCTATGGGCAACAGTAGTATGAATGTATAACCGAAGTTGTAGAATATTCAAATCCCTTAAAAATTTTTTTGTACAACGCTTGGTTTAGGGACAATTAGTGAGTTTTCCGTACTTTTTCATCGAACTCGGTAAAAAATGAGACTTTTAATATTGCGAGCTTAAAAAACAATCTACTTTTATTTTAAACTTTTATTTCAAGCGTTTTCTACAGAGTTTAGTTTAGCGTCAATTAGTGATTTCCCGTATTTTTAAGTTCTACAAAGCTTGATTTTCATTTTAACTAGTAGTGCAGTTAATCGTTCGCCCACGAGCGTTTTTCGCCTAAACTCAGCTGAGTAGATCACGTTTAAATTTAACTAAAAACTATTTAACAAATCTAATTTACTGCTGAAAACTGTCACTACAGATAAAGAAAATGAAATGTCAGAGAGAACGAAATTGATTTTATTAAAAATATTATTGTTAAAATGAAAAATAAATTTTCAGAATTTAACCCTTTCAATAGGCCTACAAACGTCCGGAAAACAGGACGTCGATATATTTTACGGAGTTATAACATCCGGTTTACCGGACGTTCATAAGTTATGCATAAAGTGTTAACGTCCAGACAACCAAACATTTCCAAAAAAACTTTTAAACAAAAATTAATGGAATAATAACTTTGAGACCGCCTCCGAGGTGTAGTGACTAGCGCGCTAGCCTACAAAGCGAAAAGTCTCTGGTTCAATTCCCGGCTAGGGTCTGGAAATTTTAACACATAAAAATGATCGTTAAGGTACCAAATCCCACAGTAATCGCTAATGACCAAGCTGTCGATGCGACTTTAAATAAACTAAAAAAAAATTTTTTGGATATTTTTAGTGTTGGATCGATTTCTTTATTTATAAACTCAATAAAAATTAATTTTTAACAGGAAATTTTATTTTTCTGTAACGTTGAAATTTTGGTCGGCAATGACAGACTTACGTCTACAAGTGTTCGAAATAAGGGAATTTTTTGTACAACCTTATTCAAATTAAATGGCACTTAGAATCAAACTTTTAATTATTGTTTCGGCACTGAAGGGGTTAAATTTAAAAAAAAAGTGTTTTCAGTTATATTTGATTTAGTTAAAAGAAACACCTTACCACTGATGATGACGAAATAATTTATAATGATTTTGGTATAATAAAATAGTTAACATATTGTTTTCAGTACGTATTGTAGGTTTGGTATTCACATACGTACAAATTAAAATTTTCATTTCCATTGTTAAACAATGTTATACATCTTTCTGTATCAAATCTTTCTGTAGGCTTTCTGTATCAAACTCATATTCACCTCAAAAAAATAAATTAAAATGCTAAATTATTTTTAAATTAACAAACAAAATAATATTATTAAACAAATTGAGATTATTAACAAATTTTTGCTACAAATATGAATAATTTTTGTTTTTTTAAAAATAGAGTAAAGAAAAATATATACGAAATTATTCAAACCGTAAATTTCGAAAATAAATATTTTAAAATTAAAAACTGATTTGATAAATTAGCTGTTTTGAATGTCAGAAGGTAAAACTGACTGCTACAGAATCATTCACTCAAGATTAAAATTAGATTATGTTTTTTCGTTTTACATTGTTTACTCATGATTAAAAACAGGTTATATTGTTCATTATTTACATCGACAAGAGACAGTGTTGTGAGTGTTTCACACTAGATTTTTCTTTCAGGAGAACATTTATTCCAGAAATTCTCCGCAATATTCCTGTACACTGAATTTAATTAGGATTAACAGTTACTGACAAACCCTTAACAGTTTCCTGTTCTGTACAGGCTTAAACATACATAGGCAGTATTGTCCTTCGAGGCAACTTGTACTACCACAGGTCGACTGTCCTCTCCTTGTCGATATTTCATCCATCTCAGCTTTCTGGTAGTTGCACTTTACGCATCAGTGCCAACATGGCATGCCCGGAAGGAAATTGTGGCGAGCAAGTTCATCTTCACAACAATACCGAAAATTATAACATTACTAAAGTTACATAGTAACTATATTTAAATAAAAATTAATAAAGAATATTTTATATGGTAATTTTAGTAAATGAATGTATCTCTTACGAATGTAATAAGTTTACTTTACCAACAAATATTTATTTTTATCTTACAAGTCTGCTACATTACAATCGGTTGAGGTGAAATAGAACAAACGGTAATTTTAATAAATTTTAATTAACACCAGTATAATTTCACCTGTTAATGATATTGAAATTAATAATAATTAATATTGAGAAGGAAGGAAAGTAGAAGGATTGACGGAAAGAGAGTATAACAGTTAGAAAAAAGTGATAACTGTAACAATGTTCATTAAAACCTATAACTTAAACCGAAAACACTGTTTTACAATCTTAAAAATCCGGTATCAATAGTTTTTTAGCAGATTCAGAGCCAGGAAGTTTGGATGATGGTTGAGACTTTCTTTATATTTACGGCTGAATTTTGATAAAGTTTATTTCACAATGTCTACATTAAGATCGGCATAGATATAGGTGTTTTTGATGTACGACGGAATTTGCAGGGCCCGCTGCAAAAATTTTGATTGAAACGTTCGAATATCAACATATAAATGACCCACCGAGTTGGTCTAAAGGTGAAGTCGTCGCCACGAGTCAGCTGTTTAATAGCTGATTTTTGGAGAAGAAGGTTCCTGGTTCAAATCCTAGTAAAGGTAGTTACTTTTATACGGATTTGAATACTAGACAGTGGTTACCGGTGTACGTTGATGGTTGGGATTCAATTAACCGTACTCTCAGTAATGGTCTGGCTGGGTCTGTACATGACTACACCTCATTTACACGTCATACACATCGTCCTCATCTCATTGGGTCACGGGGTTGCTTATTGTTCTGAATTGAACAGATTGCAACGTTTACACATTAGGGATAAAAAAAACATTTATAAATGAATCACTAGAGTATCCACAAAGGTCACTTTTTCTCGTATAGGGGCAGTTTAAGACCATGTGTGGTATTTAAAACGTTCCTGGAAGCTCTTTTTGGAGCTCAAATTCTCAGCATTCGCTTTCGTAGGTTTTTCCTTTCTTCTGTCCATCCGTTGTTCTGAATCATTTCTTCATGGAAGCCCTTAAATTCCGTAATTAGTTCAATATTTTTATTCTTTATAATTTATTCTATAATTAGTTCTTTCTCACTTTTTTAAACCACTTATCGGACACCTTAGGTTTATTGTTTAGTCCCCTAAAACTTTTTTCAACCGGTTGTCATCCATTTTATACAAGTACCGTAAAATTTTAGCTTTATTTTTCTAATCGTTTCTATTAAACGTTCATTTTCCTTGTACAGTTCTTCTCGACCTCGTAACCTTATATAGTCCGAACTATCTTCAGATCCATTGCCTTGCGGAGGATCTTTCTCTCAAATTTCTCTGCTTCTCTTAGACGAGCCTTTCCTGCCATTCTACGGAAATCACTTGCGTACAGACAAAGATCACGTAGACATGGATAATTAAATATTCTCAACTTTTTACTTTTTTTAAACTGTTTACCTGATGATTTTAGGCTACAAAACATAGTTATTATCTTTCTCTCGTGCTCATTTAACCCTATAGCCGGCAATACCATTTTAATAGACCGGCAGAAAATTTCTAGCAAATGGATCACCGAACCGTAAAGAAATCATTAAAAATTCGCTATAAATCACAAACTTTACCACGTGACGTATCAAAATAACAAGAAAACTCAGGAAAATAGAATAAAAATACATTATTGAAATTTTAATCTGACAGGTTAGGGATGCTGAAACTATTTGAAAAAAATTTTAGACAAATATTTTTCCAAAATTTCATTTGACACCATTGTTCAAAACTTTCTTATGCTTTACTTTAAAAATTCGTTACATACGAATCGTTACTTATAATGTTTATTTCAAAATAAAACCAAAAAAATCGATTCTACATTCAAAACTGAAGAAAATATATACAATAACACATGTAAACCAAGAAATAATCAAATTCAGCTCTAGGATAGCGTGGTTTCGACAGAGAAACACAGGAAAATTATGCAACTATAACTATTGTATAGGCTACGTAAAAATTTACTTTATACATTACTAAACTATTGTACAAAACAGCAACGCTGTCTGTAGATGAAAACTAAAACGACAACATTGCAATGCTATGAAGCAAATCCGATTTTGCGACGCGACCGGTTCAAGAAGCGGTAACATCGTCTCAAAATCAACGATAGCCGGCTCTAGGGTTAAATAAATAACAGAATCGTTTAAGAGGAAAAGGGGTAAATGTAAAACAAATGTATGTAAAACTTATCACGAATTATTTCACTGAAAATTATGAATTTTATTATAGGGTATAATTTGAAACTGTCGTCCACGATGTCATAAGTACGATGAAAAGCAAATACGGTAAAGTTTATTCCGGGTTCTTTTAAGGATCTGATTATTTGCAAATAATAAAACTTCCTTTTAAACTTAGCCTATAAAATTATTTATTAACAATTAAATTATTTCACTGAAAATTATGAATTTTATTAATATATAACTTGAAACTGTGGCGCACGAAGTCATAGGATAAGTAGGATAAAAAGCAAATACTGTAAAGTTTATTTCGGGTTCTTTTAAGGATCTGGTAATTTGAAAATAATAAAACTTCCTTTTAAAATTTGCCTATAAAAATTATTTATTAACAATTAATTTAATCATAATTAATTATTAGGATTATAACTACCAGTCTATTGTGAATATCGTTTGATAGAACTACGCAAAATTATAGGGTAAATAAAAATATAAAAGAAGAAAGAAACTAAACAATTTATTTTTGTTAAACAAAATGAGAAAAAATAAAAGAAAAACAAGGAATGTATAAAACGGATCTAATATATTATTCTACAAGTATGCTCAATTAGTTTGTGGAACTGAACTAGAACGTAAAATAGCTTCAGCATTACAATGTAGGTATTGTACAACATACATTAGAAATGCGATTAACTCTGTCCCTTTAGAAAATAAAAAAGAACTTCAAACATTAATTAAATTAAAATAGTTCAACTATAAATTACAGTATATCTGGTAATTTTAAATATATTAATTAAAATTGCAATTCTTGAAAATAATGAAAGTTCTTGAAACAATACTGTACTTTTTAGCAGGATGCATCAATTTTTTATTTTATAAGTTAAGCTTTAATAGTTTTTATTTAATTAAATTTGTTGTTATAAATAAAAATTATGTTATTTTTTAACTTAATCCATGAAATATACAACACTGTTATGAGTAAATAACCAGTGAATAAAATGATAGGTAGAAGAAAGAATTACATGATACTGAGTGACGCGCTTGGAGGGAATCATCCACTGACAATTCTTCGAAATTTCTATTCATTTGTTCTCAATAATAAATAAATTAACTTATGTTGTATTAATGAAACCCATCTGATGTCAAAGATCGCACACCGGTTTACAAAGAAACAATTAATGACAAAAACAAAATTTTATCAGTAAGAACAATTAAACAAAAAGAACAGGTTTGTTCAGACGAATTGAGAAAAGCAAGATCCGACAGAATGAAAAAGTATTGGCAAGAAAGAAAAGAAAAGGAAATAAACTGCCGAAGAAAAAGAACTAACCAAAGAGACTAAAGTGATCCTTTGTGGTCATAAAAAAAAGTTAAACCCACCGGGTTGGTCTAGAGGTAAAGTCGTCATTCGGAGACGAAGGTTCCTGGTTAAAATCCTAGTAAAGGTAGTTACTTTTATACGGATTTGAATACTAGACAGTGGTTGCCGGTGTACTTTGATGGTTGGGGTTCAATTAACCATACTCTCTCAGGAGTGGTCGACCTGGGTCTGTACAAGACTACACCTCATTTACACGTCACATACATCACTCTCATCTCATTGGGTCATGGGGTTGCTTATTGTTCTGAATTTTTTTTTTTTTTTTTTTTTTTTTTTTTTTGGTTTAACGTCCGACTGTTCTGCAATTACTGCTAATGCAGACGGTGAAGGATGAAATGATTATTTTGTAACGTATGAAAAGATGCCGTGCCTGAATGGGATTCGAACCCAAGACCGCATGATGAGAGGCGAGCACGTTACCTACTGCGCCAATGCGGCCGGCGCATTGAATCTGTTCTGAATTGAACAGATTGCAACGTACACATAATATTAGGAATTTAAAAAAAAATGTTTTAATGATATAAAATTACGTCTCATTATGTATGATAATGATCACCATTAATCTGTTTATTTTATTAAAAATTTGGATGCCCATCTCTTCCGAAGTCGTCCAATACCGCATTGTCCGATTGGTTAGTAAGTAAAATACTTGTTCGATCGTCTACCATCCACAAGAAACGTTTATGTCACTTTTATCTGTATTTCCGAATAGTTGATAAACACCCCTGGTAGGTAAAGGATATAACTAATATCTTCATTTTTTTTAAAGTCCTGCTCAATTGACAACCTGCTAAGGTTTAACAACTTAAACCATCTAAGCAGTTTCTATTCTTGATACGGCTGAGCAGTTAGGGTATTTCATGAACATAATATACAACTGTAATTAAAAATCTGGTGTGAAACACTTACACAACTTTCTCTTGCCAATGCGAATAATGAACAACATAATCTAACATTAGTAATAAAACATTAGAAATAAATAAAAAAACTAACCTTACACAAAAGAAAATTTTATTTGAATCATGATTGAATGATACAAAATGAAAATCAACCTAAGTTTGGCTTAATAATACGGAAAATCACTCTTTCATGCTAAACTAGGCTCTGTAGAGAAAAATGCTGTAAATAAAAGTTGTAGCTCTTATAATTTCCTATAAATTTGAATATTATACTTTTGTCGTAAAATGCATACTAAGGCTGAAATCTTAAAAAATTGATTTTTTTACAGATTTTCATGAAAAAAACAAAAAATCACTAATTACCGCTAAACTAAGCATTGTACAAAGAAATGTTAGAAACAAACGTTGTAGGATTTTAAATGCTCTGCATTTTTTATACACTTTTGCGCTAAAATGCATAATAAAGCTGCAATCTTAAAAAACAATTCTTTACGAGAAATAGCCTTCCCAAGAATTTCAGCAGACATGGCGTCTACCCTATCTTGTAGAGCATAAAAAATTTAGTAAATGAGATGATTTTTAAAAAATCGCAGAAGCCATTTTAGAGAAAATCGCAAAAAAAGTGAAAAATTACACGAATAAACTAGGTACTACTTCCGGTTGACCGATTTTGATGAAAATGTTCGTGTTGGGTCCGGTAGTAATATCTAACTTAATTAAGTTTCAAGTTTTAACTTCGTACGACGTAATTACTATTTTTGAGATATTTGTTCACACACACACACACACACACACACACACACACACACACACACACGCACGCACGCGCACACACACACACACACTCACACACACACACACACACACACACACACACACACACACACACACACACACACACACACACACACTCACACAGACCAATCGTTAGAAACATGTGTTTTGGGTTCAGGGGGTCTGAAAACGTGCAGATCCGGTGAAAACTCGATTTCGAAAAATCGACATGATTACAATACTTTTCTTCCTATATATTCATATAGGCAAGAGAAAGTAAAAATAACTACAGTAATTTCCGGTAAATCAAAACACAACTATTTCCTGTTTTGTTGAAAGTGGGTAATGATTTCCTAAACACTGACCCCCATCTAGTTGCGGGTAACACCAATGGTGAGGAAACCACCGCAAATCCTCTGAACTCCAGGTTTCTTTCAGAGACCCACAACTAAAAACTCCCACTACAGATAGAAAAACCAATGATCAGTGAAACTGGATGACTTACCAGATAGCTTGCCTAATACTTGATGATAAGAAAACGAATCAGATCTTGTCATCCGGACTAATTTTTAGATTTTTACCCAAGTCAGCTCAGATATCAGTTCGGTTAAAGATTATTAAACAAGTCATGTTAATGCTAGAAAGATTGATGAACAATTTAAAAAAAATAATACAACAGCAATGAAACTTCTGATTTTAAAGCTTCTACGTCATGAAGCAAGAGAGAGAGAAAAAGGATTGTTTTCATTTAAAATATTTAAAGAAGTTCATAAAACTACCTATATAGTACTTCGTAATAATAGTCGTAACTTTTTGTAACAACACTTAGTGCAAACACTGCATTATTCTTAACTATTCTGTACTTATTTCACTATACAATGCAATACCAAATTTTAAATGACCCTATAAACACACTATGTTTATTACCTATGTACATAAATTTAAGTATGTAAGTAACAAACCATGTACCTACTATAAATCAGTTAAACTATTTATAACTTAATTCAGTAAATGTCTAACTTTTTAGAATTTGTAATCAGACAGATAAAATGGTTCTAAGCACATATTAGGTTGTAGAGGCCATTTTAAAACGATATCACTTAAAGGTTTATGGTAACGTGAAATTACAAAATTTTTGTTGGATGTTCCAAATTAGGTTTACTCTGAAAACCTTATAAATAAAGACGTGGAAATATTTGATTTTATTTCAAATTTCGTATTACTTAATTTTCTAACCCTTTACAAAAATATATTTCTATAAATTTTATTTTTTATTTTGTGAAATTAAATTATTATTGAACGTTCAATTAAATGTTATTCAGTTATTCAAATTTATTAAGTGATATAAATTTCACCCTTTTTAAGATATAGGTAATAACTTTTTAAAGATAAAATGGCCACCATGATGAAAACAAAGTATTATCGAACCATAGTTTACAACAACCTACAAAATAATTCATAAGATCTTACAGTGTACAGTTTTTAATATAACTCAGTTTCATCCAAAAAAAGCAGTTTCTGCCAATAAAATTAATTAACTTTTTAAAATCCGCTAAAATAATTGCTGAAAAACTGTAATCAACTGTCTCGTTCCATATTCATCGAGTATGTCCGTGGTAATAAACATCTTTTTACTTTCTCTTGCCTATATGAATATATAGGAAGGAAAGTATTGTTTTCATGTCAATTTTTAGAAATCGAGTTTTCACCGGATCTATATGTTTTCAGACCCCCTGAACCCAAAAAAACATGTTTTAGCGATTGGTCTGTGTGTGAACAGAATATCTCAAGAACGGAACAACGTACGAACTTGAAACTTGAAACTTAAGTTACATACCACTACCGGACACGACACGAACATTTTCATCAAAATCGGTCAACCGGAAGTAGTAGTTTTTTCGTATAATTTTTCACTTTTTTGCGATTTTCTCAAAAACTGGTCCTACGATTTTTTTAAAAATCGCCTGGTTTACTCAATTTTTTATTCTCTACAAGATAGGGTAGACGCCATGTTCCCTGAAATTCTCGGTGAGGCTGTTTTCACGTAAAGAAATTGTTTTTTTAATATTACGGCTTCAATATGTATTATAGCGCAAAAATTTATATGATAAAAAATGTAGAGAATGTAAAATTCTACAACTTTTATTTTTAACTTTTTTTTGTATAACGCTTAGTTTAGCAGTGATTAGCGATTTTCTGCTTTTTTCTCACGAAAACGTGTGAAAAATCGATTTTTTAAAAATTTCGGCCTTAGAATGCATTTTACGACAAAAGTGTATATAATTAATGTTACAGAAAATAAATAGATCTACAACTTTTATTAAAAGCATTTTTCTCTACAGAGCCTAGTTTAGCGTGAAAGAGTAATTTTCTGTATTTTTAAGCCAAACTGAGTTCGATTTTCATTTTGCCTCTTTCACTCATGATTAAAATAAGTTTAAGTTTATTGAGGTTAGTTTTTGTTTGTTTTTAATATTTTATTACTAATGTTAGGTTTATTGTTAATTACTTGTTTCTAATGAAAATACAATTTATATTGTACAACTGTCTCGTTCCATATTCATAGAGTATGTATGTTCGTATATAAACATCTTTTTTCTAATGAAAATACAATTTATATTGTACATTTTAAATAATAGACTAGACTAAGTTTTGTTCTTAATATTGTTATTGTTTTTTTTAACGTTTATGGCCAGCATAAGGCCACTTTAGTTAACCATAAGAAGGGTCTTTCAGCCTCCTGTTTTCCCAATATTTCTTTATCCTTTCAGATCTTGTTTGTCTTTCTCTCCTTGAAATCACCCTTCCTACTTGTTTTCTATTGATTTTCGGTAGTAACATAGTTTGTTTCATTTTCAATTTCTTGATTTTGTCTCTTTTTTTCTTTTAGATCTTTTATTGTTATTCCAAGTTCTTTCAAATCTTCCTTAATTTCTGTGATCCACTTTAATGTTAATTTTACTTTTATAGTTACTGTTTTATTTGACATTTGTTAAAAAACCTATCAATGTATTTTCAATCTTATTAGGCTACAATTTATGTTTAAATCTTATGTAAACTCGTAAAAAAAATTGTATTTCTTCTATATAATTGTTGTTTAACTGTTTTCTTTTTGTTAATGAAATTCAAACTTTAATAGACAATTAATAAGTTGGATTGTAAATATAAGCACTGAAAACTATCAGCAATAATTTACAATTAATTAGTTTTAGTATAATATTTTTCTTTAGAAGAAAGATGAGGAGGAGGAGGCGGTGCAAGTGGGAAGGAGGAGAGGACAAGAAAAAGAAGCTAATATATATAATTATGTACTGTATATGTAAATGTAATTATTTTATGTGGGAATCAAGTTTATTTACTTATTCCAGCATTTTATCGTCTTCAGTAACAGCGGAAATCGCGCTATTGAGAAACAATCTGGACAATGACATAAAGTAAAAAATAAACAAAAAATAACAAAAGATTAGAAATGTAAATATCATTTACACATATTTTTAAAACTAAAGCCTAAATTTTTATAAGCGTATGTTTATAAAACAAGTAGTATATTATTACCCTAACGATTTTCTCCTAGCTATTTGTGTGAATGGGTTGTATTATAGCAACTATTATTCTAAAAAGAATTTATTTATTCATTGACTACAAGAACACAACAATTTGAATAAAAAAAATACACAATCAACTGATATTATCGTATCCAAAGCAATTTATTATTAACAGCTATTTTATGTAATAAAAGTTTTAAAATGGCGTTTATACAAGCACACTATTATTTGAATAATGTAACTTTCATTTTGCTTACCATTCTATTGCACGCAAGGAAATAGAATATCAAAAATAAAAGAATTTTAACTAATCTCACACGGTAGTTGAACAATCATGAAATTTTATTATGAATACATGAAATACAAATCAAAATCGAGTTATTATTAGCCTCATGAGGGTTGCATTCAATAATCTGGTTCATTGGTTTCCCCTGTTATCCCGGTTTGAATCCATACTTTCATTTTTTCTTATCACTTGCAGAACGCACATGCCAAATTTAATAACATTCAGTGCTAGAGACTCACCTAGCGGGTCATGGGTAGGTGTTACCGCCAGACGGCCGTGAGGGTTCTGTTTTATTATCATTTGAAGTAATTCCGGAGGGATACCACCAGTTGGAGATCAGTTTGTTGCTATTATATAACCCTCAGAAAGGGTTTTTTGTAACCGTGCAGTTCGTTTTTGAATTTTCGTCCTACGATCTGCTACCCTCGTATAATATACTCGTTCTTTAAACGTATCATGAGTTAAACCATATTTCTCCATAATTTACAGACTCATTTTGAAAATACTGTATTTTGTAGTGTTTATTTTAAAGTCGCATCAGCATCTTGGTCATTAATGGTTACTTTGGATTATGAAGTGGAAGGTGGGTTTTGACACGCACTCTAGCCGGAAATCGACCATGCAACCTTGGGTTTTTTTTTTTAAAAAAACCTTCCAATAATATTTATGTATGTGTTAATTGATAATACACCGGGTATCCAACGAAATTTGAACCAAAATTAAGTTTGATTGGTTTGTTAATGTTTTCTTTCCACGAATAAAATATGAAGACTTGTTATAATCAGGAATCATTAAAAATTGTTTAGACCTTTACAAAGTATCAATTTTGATACATTTTAAGCTGTATTTTAGCTTAAAATACATAAATTTGTAAACCATTTTCTATTTAAGTATTGTAAATTTTATGAATTTGATGGCGTGCCTTTATGGAGTAATTTTTAGCGTTATGGTGTATCGAGAAGATCATCGGCGGTTCAAATCCATCTGCGGTTAGATATTTTTATTGTTAAAAAATATTGGAAATTAATTATAATACCTAATAAATAATAATATTGTTACAACTCGTTATAGTAAAGTAAAATTGTAAACTTTTATTTAATTAATTCACATATAGTTATTTAACACAATTATTTGACAAGAACTAAAAACTAACCTTTACAAACGACAACAATGAACATGAGTTTATGAAAATAAGTTATTAAACATTGAAAATAATACAGTTCACACAATTAATAAACGATAAAATAAAATAGACAATATCCCTTACCAAATTAAACAATAAATAACAATGTCTGCTGACAAAATAACAAACTTCACCGTAACGAAGAATCCCGTACAATTTAGACCACTAACACGGCAGCCATTCCAACCGCGGCCGCGTCCCAACAATGGAAACCTTCGTTTTTATATTTAACCAGTCAGCTGTTTATGAGAAGCTGATTTTATTTGACCAGCTGATTTTATTTTCGCCACTTCATTATAACACCACCTCCCTCTCAAGGGTGTTGGTCCCCAACACCTTACAGCTCTCCTTTGTACGGTGTAAGGCGATCTAAATGAACCACCTTCGGCTTGGAGCGTTTGCCAACGCATTGCACTCGATACACAACATCATTAATCCGCTTCACTACGACGTAGGGGCCTTCCCACGGAGCCTTTAACTTCGGACTAATTCCCTTCTTCCGTGCAGGATTGTATAACCACACCTTGTCTCCAACGCAATACCCCGATGATGTTGCTGCTAGATCGTAACGACTCTTCATTTTTGTGTAGCACAGATTCAAACTAGTTCGCGCAAGTTGGTGGATAGTTCGTAGTCGTTCTTCCATATCACTGACGTACTCCACTGGAGCATTTGGTCGATCTGGAGGGGCACCAAACACTAAATCACAGGGCAGTCTAAGATCTCTTCCGAACACCATTTCTGCCGGACTCCAACCAGTCGCCTGATGGGTTGCTGAACGATAAGCCAACAAGAATATAGGCACTTTAGTATCCCAGTCCTCCTGGCTCTCTGATACAACTTTCTTCAGGTACTCTACAAGAGTACGATTGTAACGCTCCACCATACCGTCTGATTGTGGATGTAACGGCGTTGTCCTGGTCTTCCTCATCCCCAGCAACTGACAAATATCCTGAAGAAGTTTCGACTCAAAATTCCTACCTTGGTCACTATGAAGCTCCAAAGGGACACCGAAACGACAGATCCAATCTTTTACCAGGTGCTCCGTCACTGTAGCAGCTTCTTGGTCTGGAACTGGATACACCTCCGGCCATTTTGTAAAGTAGTCCATTACCACAAGAAGATAACGATTTCCAGCTGCAGAACGAGGGAATGGTCCAAGAATATCAACGGCGACCCTTTCAAATGGTGCGCCCACAGTGTACAGCTGTAGTCGACCCCTGGAACGAGTCTTCGGACCCTTGCTTGCAGCGCACGCATCACCACATCTCATGGAGACACCACATCTCCACATCCGCCCTACGGTTCACCCAGTAAAACCGCTTTCTTATTTTCTCTAGCATCTTGTTGGCGCCCAGATGACCACCGGATGCCCCACCATGGATCTCTTCCAAAACTTCAGTCGCTCTGTTCTTCGGTAGTATCTTCTGCAGTATACTACTCTTGCCATCGGCTGACTCCCACCGCCGGCTCAAGACTCCATTTACCACTAGCAAAGACTCCCACTGAGCCCAGTAACTCTTATATGCCGTACTCCTCATCGATATTTCACTCCAGGCAGGTCGAGAATCTTCCTCCTTTTCTTCTAGGATGTGGCAAAGATCTTCTTCCGCTATCTGGTCTCGGCGCAAAATGTCGTCGTTCCAATCACAGGATGACTGAATCTGTGTTCGCTTCACGGTAATACTGTACTGTCCCTCCAGCTTCATGCAATGCTTGCAGCCTTCTGGACACGGTCTTCTGGATAGAGCGTCAGCGTTGGAATGCATTTTTCCTTTCCGATGTTCAATTTTAAAGTCATACTCTTGAAACCGCTGCATCCAGCGTGCCGTCTGTCCTTCCAGGTTCCTAAAACCGAACAACCACTGCAGAGCAGAGTGGTCCGTTCTGATAGAAAATTCTTGGCCATACAAGTATTTATGGAAATGATCAACAGTTTTCACAATAGCCAGTAACTCCTTGCGAGTGACACAATAATTTCGTTCTGCTCGTGATAGAGTCTTGCTGAAATACGCAATGACCTTCTCTTCACCGTCTTGTATCTGAGACAGCACTCCTCCAATACCAACATCACTGGCGTCTGTATCGATGGTAAATCGCTCGCCCAGCCGCGGATACGCTAACACTGGGGACGTACATAATGCCTCCTTTAGAGCACAAAATGCCTGTGTAGCTCGGTCACTCCAATGAAAATGTCTTCTTTCCTCAGTCAACTCAGTTAACGGCTTTGACAGATTGTGGTAATTACGAACGAATCTTCTGTAATACGTGCATAGTCCCAGGAAACTCCGAAGTTCGGTTTTACTAGTTGGTACAGGCCAGTCCTTAACGGCATTCTACTTCTATGGATCCGTGCTGACGCCATCCCTGGATACTACGTGGCCCAGAAACTTCACTTCAGTCCTAAAAATATTGCACTTTTTAGGAGTCAATTTCAGGTTTGCTTTTCTTAACCGGTCAAACATCTTCTCCAAATTCGCCTTATGTTCACTAAATGTTTTACCCATCACGATGATGTCATCAAGATAGACCAGGCATACCTCATACGAAAGACCATGTAAAACCATTTCCATTAATCTCTCAAACGTAGCAGGTGCATTGGTAAGACCAAACGGCATCACTGTAAATTGCCACAAACCTTCACCAGTAGAAAACGCTGTTTTCTCTTTGTCCTCCGGGTGGACCTCCACCTGCCAGTAACCGCTCTTCATATCCAGTGTTGAGAACCACTGCGATCCTGCTACAGTATCTAGAGTATCATCGATCCTCGGCAAAGGGTAGCTGTCTTTCTTCGTTACGTCATTTAGTCTTCTGTAATCGACGCAGAATCTTAACGAACCATCTTTTTCCTTTACCAAGACTACCGGCGATGACCACGGGCTACTCGATTCCTCAATCACTCCTTGCTTTTCCATGTTTTCCAGCTGGTTCCGAACTTCCTGTTGCTTTGCGAAAGGAACTCTCCTTGGCCGCTGACGAATAGGTAGTGTTTCGCCTGTATCGATTTTGTGATAAGTATAATTTGTTCTCCCTATATCCGTTTCACTTGTAGAAAAGATGTCCATATACTTTACCAACAACTGCCGAGCCTTCTGTCGTTCCTTTTCTGTCAGTTCACCAGCTCCTTCCAGCAGTACATCGAGGATTTTTCTTTTCTCCTCGTTCAGTCTTGGTTGAATAACGGGTCCCTCGTCGTTTTCAGCTATCCATTCAACTGGTTCGCAACGTCCTATTACTTGCCCCGGCTTCATCACTTTACTTTTACAAGTCACATTCGCGACCCGTACCGGAATGCAGGTAGTCTCCTGGACGAGACTTCGACCAACCAACAATCCGTCACAATTTTCCAAATTATCTGGCTCCGTGATAAGAAGTGATGATGTGACTAGCTCTTCCGGAAACGTTTCAATTATACGCTCAGTCATAGGTGGTACTACTTCTTCACTTCTAACCAACAGCCGAACCAGTTTATTCGTAAATTCACGAGCATGCCGATTAGGTTGTAGACATACACTCTCGTTTCCGATATTAACTAACTGTCTTTTAACATCAATAACAAAATTATAAACTCTCATGATATCTAGTCCAACAATAAACTCATCAGAGATCGGTGCGACAAACACTACAGCCCTAATTCTACGACGGCCGAAAGCGATGTCGACCTCCGCTTCACCTTGTATTGGTACGGTCTCCCCACATGCTGTCTGAAGGACGAAACTTCTTGATGTCTGTCTAACAACGTCTGCTGCCACCATATCTGGCCTGATGACGGATGATGTTGCACCGGTGTCGATAGTTAAAACACATGATTGTTCGTTTACGCGGGCGGGCATCATAAGACTATCACCATTACTTTTCAATAGAGTAACGCTTACAACAGAGTCTGGGGCATTTGGTTTCACTTCAGCTGACATACGCCCCGCCGTGTCAGCTCGTCTTAGTTTTCCGACAGCGTACTTACTGAAACCTGACGACCTCCCTCAGCCGGCTTTTTCTCTCAGCAGTCCCGTCTTAAATGGCCAGACTTGCCGCAGGTCCAACACTTATAGTCTGCTTTCGGGCTCCTTTTCGGACAGGTTGATCTTACATGGCCGGCCTCTCCACAATTCCAGCATTTGATTTCCTGGTTCCAAGTTCCTGATCTTCCACGGGTCGCTTTCTGTTGAACAGTAAGCTCGCGAACTGGTATCGAACGTGACGCTATCGTGGCCGCCTCCAGCGTCAAAGCCTGCACTATAGCTGCATCCATAGTCCGGTGGTCACTTAGCAGGAGCAGCTTCTTCATCTCTTGATCCCGTAGACCGTCCACAAATGCCTGCGTAGCAAGGTGTTGTTGGATATCTACCGGTGCCGAGTGATAAGCCAGCTGGCCTAACCTTTCCACTTCCGCAGCAAATTCTTGAACAGACTCGCCTGGTTTTTGGATCCGATGTTTCAGTTGGCAGCGGTACACGTTTTGTAAATGACTGTCACCGTACCGCTGCTCCAGAGCTGTTACAATATACTGGTAGCTGGCGTTTCCCGCGGGAAAAGTTCGCAGCAAGTCGACTGCAGATCCCCGTAACGACAACATAAGGTTGGCCGCCTTCTCCGACTCTGACCAGTTATTAAATTTTGCAGCTGCCTCAAACTGTAACTGATGAACATACCACGACATACTCCCATCAAATATCGGTACTTTTACTCTATTCACCGATTTTTCAAACGATGATAAATTTCCGAAAATGCGCTCGGTAACATCTACGGGCATAACAACATCCGTAGCAGTTGCATTTACTTCGTTATATTCCTGAATTCCTTTCCTTAAATCCCTTCCAATTTCTTCCTTAAACTTCCTAAATTCTTCATCTATTTCCTTTCTAATATTTTCCCTGAACTTACAAGATTCTTCTTCGACTGTCACAACTTTCTCATTTATTTTATCCATACGTCCTTCAAACTGTTCCATTTTCCCTTTTAAATGATCAAGGTTTTGATTTCAGCTGTCCGTAAAATTTTCAAGTTTAACATTTTGTTCTTCAAATTTAGAATTTAATTTGTCTGTTTTTAAATTAAGATTTTCGTTTAAACTAGCAATAAAAACTTTTAATTCTTCCATTTCTCTCAGTTTTGTTCGCGTCTCCATAAATCAAAACAAAGGTTTGTTTACCAATACGTAACTCGTTTACAAAATTACACACAGCGAATTATTAGAAATTTATCCCGCTTCTGACACCAATGTTACAACTCGTTATAGTAAAGTAAAATTGTAAACTTTTATTTAATTAATTCACATCTAGTTATTTAACACAATTATTTGACAAGAACTAAAAACTAACCTTTACAAACGACAACAATGAACATGAGTTTATGAAAATAAGTTATTAAACATTGAAAATAATACAGTTCACACAATTAATAAACGATAAAATAAAATAGACAATATCCCTTACCAAATTAAACATTAAATAACAATGTCTGCTGACAAAATAACAAACTTCACCGTAACGAAGAATCCCGTACAATTTAGACCACTAACACGTCAGCCATTCCAACCGCGGCCGCGTCCCAACAATGGAAACCTTCGTTTTTATATTTAACCAGTCAGCTGTTTATGAGAAGCTGATTTTATTTGACCAGCTGATTTTATTTTCGCCACTTCATTATAACAATATAATTTAATTTTGTTTCATAAAAATATAGCCTATACAAAAATAATATATAAATCAAAAAAATTATTTTTGTTACAGTACTACGTTAAATATAAAAAAGTAATAAACATTATTCAATACAACAAAAAACCTTACACTTCAGATTTGAACCTGGTCTCTCTCAACAATAGTTACGCTAACCATCACTCCACAGAAAATGTTTTGGTCGGCCCGTTGGCGTAGTGATTAGCGCAATTGGCTTTTACGCCGGGGTCCCGGGTTCGATTCCCGGTCAGGTCTGGCATTTTTTCATCGCTCATTTTCATTATAATCGTTATCCACCGTCTGCATTAGCAGAAATTGCAGAACAGTCTGACATACACCTAAAAAAAACAGAAAACGCAGAAATAGGATGTAAAATTACGGTATAAACAGACACCGTTGCATTTACATTATATACTTTTCTTTACAATAACTTTAAGCTGAAATATAACCTAAAGTGTATCTATATTTATATTTTTTAAAGGTCTAAACATTTTCTAATGATTCCTAATCACAACAAGTCTTTATTCATTCGTGGGAACAAACCATTAACATGAAAATCAATGCTATTTTAATACGTTTCAAATTCCGTGGAACAACCGGTATGTAATTAACATAAACAACCAAAACAATCGTCTGCCCTATCTACTACTTACCAAAACATTGTATTTAATATAAATGAAATTCTACAATACAATCAAAAATATAACAAATATTAAACATAATAAACCTTACGGAAAAAGAAATAATAAAAACAACAATACTATTTTCCATAAAAATATAACGAACTTAAAAGTAAGTTGACTAAGGTATCACCACTTCCGTTCTTTGTCCTTAGAAAAGTTATTTTACGTTTCCGTCAAACACTTTAAAAAATTTTCCGAGAATAATAAAAGTTACAAGACAGAGATTTTCATAACAAAACAAAAGTTACTTAAAAATACTTTTATAGTGTCCTAAAAAGTAAAAAAAAAGGTATAGCGGTTAACTTTATTAGTAAGTACTATACTTATCAAACTTGCCACTTTTTGGTAAAAAAGTTTTCCTATTTTTTAAAAGAAAAGAAATCAAATTTTTCATAATAATTATAATGAGAAGGTCAGTAGGATGGTATGAAGTGAATATTTATCTTCAGGTAAATCAAATTTAAAGGTAAAGTTCCTTAAAATGTACACCGAAGAATAACTTTTAACGACAGTTTGTAAACTCTATAGTTCTTGATAAAATTTGATTAATGAACAAGAATTTTCCAAGAAATATTCTCATTTTGAAAGCAATTCATTTGATTTTACAAAACGTCATGAATTGAAAGTTATTAAGTTATGAAGTGAGTTTTCTTTATATGTTCCACGTAAATTATACAAGTTAATTTTCCAGAAAAATAAAATCCTGTCTTTTTATAATCAAAAGTGTATAAATAAAAATTTTCATTGTCATGTAAATTATTGTACATTATATTTGACGTTAAATTTTTCGGTGGTAATTGGGAAGGTTATTGTACAGCACAGAACGCAAGAGGGGGAGTTAAGAAAAATTATGCATAACACCTTGACCAGGACAGCCATATCTATTACTAATTAATTACAACAAAATGTCCGATTTGCTTTAAATTTTTACTTTCACGTCACCTTAACTCTTTATTAGATTAATTTACAATTTCATTTTTTTTAAATCTACTGCAACTAGTTACTTAAAAGTAACGAATAGTTTTTCTCCAGCGCTATTATTCCCCCCCCACCCAACCCTAATGTATAACCATGCAGTCACCCACGGGTGCTAGCACTTATTTTCTAATGTCACTTACACAGTGTTCTATAACAGATTAATTTCTTAAATCTCTTTCTTAATCCTATTGTTAATCTAAACATTAATTTAATTACTTATGTAAATATAAATATGATTAAAAAGTGACAATAATATTTATAGCTGGCCATTAGTTTTAGAAACTTTTGTTATTTACATGATTTAAATGTAATTTACAGTTTAACAGTGTTTTTAATAGTTTATTTTTAAAACACTAAATCTACAGGCTTAGTCCTTTTCAGTTGCTTAACTATTACACTATTATCCAAAGTTGAATTGCTTCAATGATGACGTGATCATGAAGACGATCTTCATGTTTTTTGGCACACTTACACACTTCTTCTGCTACTGTGATCACTTGTAAGTCACGACGGATGTCGTGAAAAAATCAGCTGTTCAACAGCTGATTTTTTCAACAACGTTACCTCTAGACCAACTCGGTGGAATAAACTGTAATTTTATGTTCATTATTATTGGAAATAAATTTTTAAACGTGTTTTACTGAAAAGTCATTTTTTTAATACAAAAGACCCGTTTTCTCGGGAATGGGCGGAGTTTGACTAAAAACATGTTTTGTGGGTTCAGGGGTCTGAAAACGTGTATATCCGATGAAAACTCTTATTTCAAAAAATCGGCATGAAAATAATACTTTTCTCCTACATATTCATATACGGCAAGAGAAAGTAAAAATTGATAAGATTTTAATTTAAAACTTTTTCACTCAATGAAATAGTAACCATTTTCTACTAAAAATATAAATATACATTATTGATCAATAAAATCAAGGTTTAATCATTTTGTAGCTGTCAAACCCTTCTACCGGTTTAGATACATAATACAGCATGTACCCAACGTAATCCAGTTAAGCCCTGTGTATTCAGAAATGAGTTATATTACAAATGACCAAAGGTTCATAGATTGCACCTGAGAGGCATGAAAATACATTTCCACATTATTGGACCCTTTGACGTAACGTTTATAAAGACTTACAATATAATCATCTAATGTAATCGATTCAGGACATAGGCGATAAAACAATAACCGATCGGATTTATTAGCTTAAATGGAATAATGAACAATTCGAAATTGATTCTAGATTGTTTTTTTTAAATAGATTAGATAAAATTTAATTAACTATTTTCACATCGAAAACTGCTTCATTTATTCACCCGCTTCATCAATAATTCTGAAAGCACACAGACCTTCATTCCATCAGGATTAATTTTCAATTTTGAACAGCGGAAGTTTGGAAAATACTGCCATATTAAGAAAAGATCACATTACTGATCATTAATTTAGAAACCTGGAAAAATAATTTCCATTTTAATTCAATGTATAACGGGAAAAATTAATTAGCAGTACAAATTATTGACTTCACATTAGATTCTTCTTCTTTTTATTGGGACTCCATGAATGTTTTTCTCCTTTTACTTTCTCTTGTTTCATACGGATACTGTATATAGAAAAGGAAATTGAATTTTCGTAGTACTTATATGTTTTAGCAGTTCCTTGCAATTAAAATCTTTAATGTAATTTACATAATTATTAGACATGACTTGGGTTTACTACAACAAAAAGAAAGAAAATATTATCAACAAAGAATCCTTCTACCGGAAATAATTTTAAAATAAAACGTGTAGACATTAATTTTTATGTTGTCCTATATGAAAATATAGGGGATGAGTACAGTTTTCATGGCAATTTTTCAAAATTGAGTTTTCAGGCCGCCGAACCCAAAGAAAACATGTTTTTAGTGTTTGGTCTGTGTGTGAATTAAATATTTTTGTACAAACTAACATCGTACGAAGTTGAAACTTGGAACTTTAATTAGGTACCATGAAAAGACCCGACACAAACATATTCATCAAAATCGCTAGGTCAAAAGTAGACCGAGTATTTTATTCTTGTGAATTTAAAAAAGAGCCCCTATGATTTCGTTTAAAATCGCCTCATTTACTACATGTTTTATGCTGTATAAGATAAGTTAAGCGCCATGTCTGCTGAAATTCTAGCAGTTGAGCTCCGTGGTTAAACATGTTGACTGCCATGTGACCCAAATACGTGTCACACTGGTCTTTAAAAATGGGCCACATGCATAAAAAATGAGTCATAGTACATTACTCATTTCTAAGCCGCATGTTACTAATGTCGTTCATAGATCAATACTATTGTACACAAATGACGCAAAATCTATGGCCACAGAGAGTGTCGTTGTATACTTAGCTTGTTCAAATAGTTGGTATTTTTCAAATGATAGGATATTGCATATAACATAATTCTATGCTGTTGTATACATAATTCTATGCTGTTGATCATGTTAATTTTTTTTTATTATTATCAAAATCAATAAATAAAATTAATAGTAAAATTACAAAATAATCTAGAATACTTTGCAGTTCAACCCAACTGGGTTTAATTTAACAAACATTTTGTTTATTACATCCTTTATTGTGGCACAAAAATGGGTCACATGGCTCTGAAACGTAAAATCATTCCAGCAGACAATGTGACCCAAAAGTGTGTCACAACTTTATTTAAAAAACAAGAAGTTAGTATTAGTTATTAAATAAAATAAGTAAAGTAACAAGAAAAATGAATAAATGTGAAAAAATAAAAAAGTACAATGGCCTCACTGATGATTCACAAAATTTAGCGTGGCAGTCAACATGTCAAAAATTGTTTTTTAAGATTGTGCCCTTAACATGCATAAGTCTGTAGAGCAAAACTGTTATAACCAAAGTTGCAGGAATTAAAAAACCTAAACATTTTTATTTCAAACATTTTTTTCAACAACGCTTAGTTTATAGTCAATTAGAGATTTTCTGTATTTTGATCAGTTAAAAATCGGAGTTTTAATATTGGGCCTTAGTGTATATTTCAAGACAAAATTGCATATAATTAAAGCTGGCCCTAGACGATTAGTCTGATTAATCAAAAGATTGAACAAACAGACTGAAGTGAGGTTCAATCATTTCTTCAGTCGTTTGATCAATACCTTGTAGGAGTGTTGTAGCTGTCTCGTTTCTTTTCCCAGTTTCGTCTGCTACGTTTTCTACTCGTTTATACGATTTTCTACGTTTTTCGTTTGTACTTTTTGTTCGCGGTGTTGTGCTGAAACAATGAGTTCCAACCCGGATTTGTCCTTCCTTTTACTGAGTGTAGCTGCCCTCCAACAGAAGAGAAAGGATAATAATAAAAATAAGAAGAGGAAAAGGCGGTGGTCAAAAGAATGGTATAAAATGAGAAACCGTTTCAGTCATGAACATCTTGTTCCCCTCAATTAACTTATATTCTTTGTTAAAATTACACCGCAGACTATTAATTTTTTTCTTCAATTCATCAAGTGTGTAGCCCGGTTTAAACATTCTCAATGCTGTCAACATTTTGTCCCAAGCTGTGCTTTTTTTACTGCGATTGAAATAATCTTTGTTCTTCACTTTCCACAACAACTGGTTGATCACGGTATAATTCAATCAGCATACGTGTGAATTCGCGTTCTGATTGAGTTTCACCCTTTGCCAAAGAAGAAGAAGAAGAAGAGTTGAGGGGCGTGGGCGACGAGGGGACAGACATCGTTGGTGCCGAGCGCGTGACTGAGGGAAAGATTGTTCAAAACGCTACTAGACGCTCAATCGCCCTCTTCAGTCGTTTGTCTAAATCAAAATTTCTATCAATCTCCTTCAGTCATTGACTCAATCGTCAAACACACTTCTAGACGCTCAATCATGACTGTCTCGGTCGATTGATCAAACACTTTTGATCAAAAGACTGATCGTCTAGGGCCACCTTATAACATTAAGAAATTTTTGAAATTTACAACTTTTATTTAATGTATTTTCTTTTACAACGCTCAGTTCAGCGTCAATTAGTGACTTTCCTTTCATTAATCCAACAAAGGCTGATTTTCATATAGCGTCAATTTTTACTTCTAAAGTCACTCAATTCCCTTGATATTACTTTTCTCGATTTTATAAATTCAAATGAGATAAAAAATAAATATGTACCGCTTTTTTGTTGCTTACAGATTTTTGGATAACAAACACGCAAGCATTGAGCTCAATATATACATAAAAATCAAAAGTTGCAGGTAAGTTTTCTTTAATATTTTTATAAACATTTTATTTTTGTAAATTTTTACCCTCATTATTACACGAGTAGATATATTATTTACAAGTAGATTTGTGACAAATTTATTACAATATAGGTCTAAACCTTAATGATAATACATACAAAAATTTATATTCTAACCATTTTCCAGATTTAAAATTTTGCGTAAAATTCAGAAAGAACATATTGCAAAATTGAATTCTCTTAGTATTTTTATATTTTTTCAGTTTCTTGCCACACAAATTCTCGAAGAGTCTTCAGCATAAATTACATATTTAGCAGGACATTACCTGGTTTTACTGCGAGAAAGCAAAGAAAGATACTGTCATTAACAATGAATTACTTTACCAGAAATAAGTACGTTAAACCGTACGGAAATGTTTTTTGTTTTCTCTTGCCCTATATGAAATTTAGGGAAGAAAATTATAGTTGATACTCCGACTTTTCAAAATCGAGTGTTCACTTAAAACCCACATTTTTTTAGCGATTGGTTTGTGTGTGAACAAAATAATTGTCAGACGAGGAATACTGAACAAAGTTGAAACTTAAGTATTAACAGGGGAACTGACACAAACATTTTCATACAAATCGGTTAACCGAAAGTAGTGGTTTATTCAATTCGTAAAAGTTTTTCAAGAATAGAATACAGTACTATTTGTTTAATACGCTAACCGCTAAAACGAATTTCTGTTTAAAACGCGGTTTTCATGAAGTCCCTTGATTAATAAGGTAAAACACGTGTGCTGTCTGTCTGTAACTTGATGGCCTCTGGCAGAGAGAAATACGCGGATTATAAAACCATTTCAGAAAATACGAGTATATATCTATTATTTTTAAGTAACTGAAATTTGTCGGAAATGAGGTATTTTAATAAACAAAGTATTTCGTATGTTTTTTGTTCTAAAAAATTATTTCGAAAAATACATGCCTAATGAGATAATGTATAATTTATTGCTTGTATAAACATATTATTGCTAAAGTATTTCATAAACCTGATGTAACCTGTTATACTTTGGACAATAATTCGAATTGGCACCAGCAGCTTCGGTGTTTATCTACTCCACTCTTCGCCCCTCGCCATGCAACGACGGTACAGTCACAAAAGTATACACTCGCTTCTGTAATGTGCGACTCACGAACGGTCACTACGCTTTGTTTTCACTGTTTTTATTAATAATCTGTCAGACATAATGATGTGACAAATTTATTTTCATATATGATTCTCTGTTAATTATATTATTTTCAGACCAATATGTTTAGGTAGTTGCGTGCGTCTGTAAGGTATATTTTAGTGAGTTTTTGCAGTTTAGTTCTTGTAATTTATAATTAAATTTTTACTGGGACAAATGAATACGTGTTTTAAAATGAAATAATTATTTGTACGTTTGTATATTACAATAAGGTTGTAGGCATTTGCGTACATTAAAATTTGTACACCTTATTGAAAGCATAGGTTATCGATATACTTCATGTGGAACTGTGTGTACACATAGAACAAGAGTTGCACCAGTTCGAATTGTCCACAGTATAGAAACTTCATTACTTAATAATCTGCTGGCAGTCAAAATTCAGCAGAAGACATGCATATTTCTTATATAGATCATAAATCAGGAATTTTAAACATCTCGCACCTTGGTAACTCCTGCATATGATTCTGACAAGCGCTTACTAAAAAGCATAAATCAGCACATAGTTAAAGTAATTCCAGCATTATTATAATATAGTACTTACTTCTGAATTAATTAAGCACAACATAAGGATACTATAACCGGAAATTAAGTTACCTTATCCTAAATTACACCTGTAGTAAAATAACAAACTTAATGTAAAATAAATTAAGTTAGCGTTACTCATTATTTCCTTATGTATTTCAAATTACTATACGATAATATGACAATTTACCATTGTAAATAACATTCAGTTAATGGATAACACTCCATTAACAGAATAACTACTATCGAAGAGCAAACCATTAGCGTGTTAACACAGAAGCACTAACTAATATATGTGATCATTAAAAAGTGAACAAAGGATACTGTTACATTGTGATGGTTACCAAGTAAAAGCTTGAAAACTAAAATAAAATAAAAGTGTACACTGGTACGAGTATTCATATTAAAATAATATTATAAAATGCGTTTTAAAACGTTAAAATTACCATAAATATAAAAATTCAACCATTAAAAAACTTTTTTCAACAGACCAATTCAGAATACTGTAATCATATCTATGTGTGGTACTGTATCATTTTTATTTTCATTTTATACAATTTCGTAAATACAATACAAAAATATCTTGTGTGAAACACTCACACAACTTTCTATTGCCAATGCAAGTAATGAACAATATAATCTAACATTAGTAATAAAACATTAGAAATAAACAAAAAACTAACCTCAATAAACATAACCTAATTTTAATCATGAGTGAAAGACGCAAAATGAAAATTAACCTCAGTTAAGCTTAAAAATATCAAAAATCACTCTTTCACGCAAAACCACGCTCAGTACAGAAAAATGCTCTAAATAAAAGTTGTAGATCTTTCAATTTCCTATAAATTTGATTATACACTTTTGTCAATCGTACTAGGGGTGAAATTTAAAAAAACAATCGATTTTTTTTACACGTTTTTGGCAGGAAGAAACGTTTACTTATGACTGCAGTCAACCCTCGCAATTCGCTGGGGTTGTCTTGTCGCTTTAAAATAATTTCCGTAGGATGTTTCGTTTCAGTCAGTGAGAGTCGTTTGAATTTTCTAAGAATGAGATGGCAAATTGATGTGTTTATGATTCGAGTCTTCTTTAGTATTGTGTACTGTATTTTAACCACAGTAAGTCTCTAATGACATAATACAACACGACCTCAAAATGGAAACAATAATCGAAAAAATTCAGATTTACAACATCAATTAAAATTACAACATCATATCAACACACCTTACAATTAATTTAGTAGACGACCCCAACAACGAACACCGACTGAAATGACATACATTTCAGGATCTGCCTATCGACAAAATTAACGTAGGCCTACATCATTTCAAAATTCAAGTCAAAAATTAAAAATATAAAAAATTAATGCCTAACAGTGGGGCCGAGCAATATTTTTTCGTTACTAAACGATTATTTTAAGTGCAATAGACCATTCGTAACAAATTTATCACGAATATTTAATTTAAAAAAATTGTAATATCAAAGTTATCATGAAGATTTTTCTCTCTCTGTTATTAATTTTATTATTTGTCGTAATTGTTAAAACATTCAATTATCTATTCAGAATGGTTTTGTCTTACAAATTTGGTTTATTATATAATATATGGTAATAGGAAAAAATTATTGAATTTTTATCCTTACTTTTTTTTAGCTGAGCTATTTATCTTCATTAATTTTCTCACATTTACTTAAAGTTGATCGTTTAAACTGATTGTAAATAAAGTTGGTTGATAAAAAAATATTTACTTAATAGACCTCAGTGAATATTCCGTTGAAAAAATATTTTAAAAAAACGGTGTTATATTTTAGGATAATTATTCTTTTTATTAAAGTACACTGACGGGTTACTGAAGGAACATAATAGAATTTAAATACTATAAATTAATTAATAAATAATTGGAAGAATAAAAAATAAAGTTGGTAGAATTTAAAAAAAAAATGATTAAGATTAGATAAAGGGTTGGAAATGGTCAGGATGAGAACCACTGAAATTTTTTTTGATATAACGTCTTCAATCTATATATTAATAACGAAATAAAGTATCGATGATAGTCATTGTAAAAGCGACAAAATCAATCGAATACAAGTTAATAAATCACCATTAAAGGTCTTGTACTTGTGAAAATCATCGATAAAACTGAACTGATAAGTACAGCTAAATCTTAATTGATAAAATCTTAACTTGATGTACTTATAAATCTGGAAAATCTGATGTAAAAAAATCCTTTATTAACTTACACTTAAAATAGATGTACGAGGCAGGAAACTCCACCCACGAAACATAGTTTGTAGCGAAATATATTAATTTCTAATTAATTTTGTACACGTGTACAAGAGTAGCTAATATTAGAAATAGATTATTAACACCTTTTTGAACAGTAAAAATAGTGATTGGTGTGGAAAATCGCATTAACATTTTAGCAAACTTCAATTTAATATGTTTACCCATTTTTTTAAATCAACAATAAAATTGCAAATTGAGTATAAATGATGCGCTTCGTTAGATTTTTTAATTTCTTTTACACAAAATGAATATACAGGGAAGGAAATTATTGTTTCATGACGGTTTTTGAAATCGAGTTTTCACCGGAAATACTAGTTTTCAGACCCCCTGAACCCCTAAAAACATGTTTTTTAGATATTAGTGTGTATGTGTGTGTGTGCCAAAATATCTCAAGAACAGAAAAGTGCACGATACTGGAACTTGAAACTTAATTTAAGTACCATACGTGACCCGACCCAAATATTTTCATTAAAATTAGCCAACTGGAAGCAGCAGTAGTTTATTCGATCAATTTTTCACTTTTTTTTGTTTTTCTCAAAAATGGCTCTCACCGATTTTTTTTAAATTTTTTATGCTCTACTAGATAGGGTAGTAAGCACCATGTCTGCTAAAATTCTTATTTCAAGCATTTTCATCTACAGCGCTTAGTTAAATGTCAATTAGTGATTTTCCTTATTTTTAATCAAAAAAAGAAGTTGATTTTCTTAGCGTCATTCACTCATGATTAAAATTAGGTTACGTTTTACATTATAAATTTTTTACTAATGATTAAACACAGGTTATAATTTTCTTTATTTACATTGGCAAGGGGCAGTCGTGTGAGTGTTTCACGCCAGATCTTTTTCTTACATTTTGTCGATTACATAAAATTTTTTAATATTTTTTAATAATTGCTAAATTTGTAACATGTTTCAAAAGTTTAGTTACTTGTTGGAATTAGTAATCAACCATCACTGTAGTCCTATGGTTAGTCCTTTCCAAGATGATCACCTGGATAAAGGCTTTTTAAACATTTTTTTTGAACGTGATTAAAAATTTGTCTGCATCTTTCAGTATTGTTCTTCTACGATATCAGTTACTTAAGGTGTTGTAGATCATTATGTGCTTCATCCTAGAGTAATTTATACAACTTCAAATTTTATGAAGTAAACCGTTAAAAATGTGGCTGTTTAATGTTAAAGAACTAACTTGCAGCTTTAATATTCCACGACAAATTAATGTAAAACTTATAAAAAATAAACCAAAAAGTTTAAGAATGTTTAAAATTCTTTGATTTATGTATCATCAATTGTGTTAACAGATCTCAGACGATTGGTGGTATCAAAGAGGTCTATTTTAAACCTTAAAAATTTTGTCCAAAATGGATTTTTATGTTATTTCATAAGAGAGCACATGGTTCCAATTGTTCGCTCAAAAATATTGTTTGTTTCTTGCGGACTCAATTGACATCGTCATTGATATCGTAGAACGTCATTGGTTGGGCTGTCAACAGTTACCGTTATAAGTTAGGTAGCATTCGTTATATGGAGAAATCAGACCTTCCTATTGGCTGGGTCGAACAGAAACTCATTCTCTGATTAGAGGAAATAACACCATGTTAGGCTTAAAAATATAAGCATACAAGCAACCTACGTTTTTTGCGGCTGGAAATCATGGAACACAGTTTCTCTCTATATTACCAACGGAGTCGCAGGAAAATAAAAAATATCAAAATATGAGTTGAAATATATTTTATCCTTTCCTTATATTATTTCAGCGGTACTGTTTTAGTTTAATAAAACAATGTAGGCGAGTCTCTACTTACTATTCATAGAATGGTTGTAACCCCTTACAACTCTGACCTCTTTCTCATTCTATCTTATCAAAATAACTTTCAGGGATTTAGATTTGATATTTCCCTTTATTATCTTTTCAAAACAGGCTGAATTCACTGAAGATTCTTTTTACTTGATTCAAAAGTTCTGATTAGGCTATTATTTGAATATTTAAAATGAGATTTTAACGCACGCTCGCTTCGCAAATATTTTATTCCATTTATTGTTCTTAAAATAATAAATTATTAAAATATTTCGGAAAAGTTTTAACTTATTTTTCTATTACAACTTTTACCATCTTTGTAAGGCAACTAAAAAATTTTAAAATAAAATAAATTTCAGCTCAACTAAACGTCCGTGTTGAAGAGAAAGAAATAGAATAAAAAAAATCATTTTTATTTTTACTAATTTTGCTTGTGTGTATATTTTTATGTTAAACAAAAGTTTAATTTCAAGACTGTAATTTTTTAAAACCGATTTTAATGAGTGTTTTTTTAATATCAAAAACTTTCCGCTAATGTAAGCGTTGCAGGATAAAATATTAACAGAAATTGAAATGAAATGAAAAGTACACGCATGACATAATTATAAACAATAAAAAAAAGAAAACTGCCCGCCAGTTTACGTAAACAACACACATATATCTGAAGCAGATTCAACACTACCTTGGCATTCTTCTTGATAAACGTCTGAACTTTAAAACATACATAAAGATCAAAAGGAAGCAAATAAACACAAAATTTAAACAATTTTATTGTATTCTAGAAAAAATTGTGGTTACGTTGTAATCTATTCAATTCAGAACAATAAGCAACCCCATCACCCAATGAGATGAGGATAACATGTATGCGTGTAATTGTGGTGTAGTCTTGTACAGACCCAGGCCAACCATTCCTATGAGAGTATGGTTAATTGAACTTCAACCACCAAAGTACACCGGTATCTACTGTCTAGTATTCAAATCTGAATAAAGTAGTACTATTACAAGGATTTGAACCAGGAACCTTCCGTCTTCGAAAATCAGCTGTTAAATATCTGACTCAAGGCGACGAATTTACCTCTAGACCAATCCGGTGAATCAAAAAACATTTTAAAATCAATTTTTGGACTTATAGGGTCCAATGCCGGGTCGTTTATGTCGGGGTTCAACTTATAGGGTCGCTGCAGGGCTAAAATAAATAGTTCTGTTTCTTATCACATGGTCAGCCAATTAAATGACTGAATCATTTAAGAACAAAAGAAGAAGAGGTGCAAAAGACAGTAATCAAAGTTGTCTCCTCTGAAAGAAATGAATATCATTATACCCCGAGGTGAATGAAGTGAAGGTGTCATTTGGAGGTGGAAAATATGTACTTTTCATAGAGCCCGGCATGCTGATAAGCGTTTTCTTCCACTCAGTGAGGAAGGCAATTGTAAACCATCTCATTCCTAGTTTTACTTAGTAAAACCTCTACAAGTTCAAACCAGCCTTTCGGCTGATGACCTAAACAACGGGGTACAATTGTGGGGGACGGTAAGCCATTCCAACATTGAAAGCTTTCAAAGGTTTTAGTTTAAACTACTCAGAATAATCACAGAATGGTACATAAGAAACAACATACTACACAGAGATTTAAAAATTCCTACAATTAAACAAGAAATTACCACATTCAATACAATATACCAAAGAAGACTTGGATCACACACAAATCATCTCGCAATTTCACTTTTACATAATTCAAACGGCACTCGTTGATTGAAGAGAAGACACCCTACGGACTTATTTTAAAACACATGAAATAAATTTACGAAGTTCCTCCTTTGAGAGGTTTTCTTTGATCATGTCATAAAAAGAAAATTCATCTGCTCATTATTCTGCATAAGAATATATTGTAATTTTTGCTGTTGAACATGTATATGACATGTTTTTAAAACATAATATGACATGGTTTTTTTAAAACATATGAGTATATTTTTAAATACATATTACGTATTTTGGCATAAAATAGCCTAAGCCTTAAATTGTAATTTTGAAATTCACAAGTTTTCAATTTTGCTTTTATAATAATTTTTCTAAATCGTTTCTTAGCAAACACCTACGCTCAATATTGTTTGAGGCAAAAGAAAAATTGATCTAAATATCCTCGAGTTAGTTCGTGCGATTCCTCAGAGGTATTCAGAGGATCTAGTGCGGGTTTCTTTAATTGAAGCCCGTAGGCAACCTACGTCCCGTAATTCTGTATGCTAATGTACATGCAGCCGTATTACATTTCCAAGTGTTAATAGTAATGCATTATTAATCAGAGACCAGTATTAATAGCTGGTGACCCAGATTTTGTTCAAATAGCCCACACGAATATTCTCGCTTTAGGATCTGACTCGTAATCGGATATTGACGGCGCCATCTAGTTATAGACAGACTAAAAAGGGACAACCAACACAAAAACCATTAACATGAAAAGTAAATTGTTCGTCATATTGTAATAACATTTTGCAATTTCAGGTGTGTGTGTGTGTGTGTGTGTGTGTGTGTGTCTTAAAATAATTATGATGAACATAACGTTTATGCAAATGTAATTAATATGAACAGCATACGTGGAAAATAGCTAAGGTAGTTGCTGGTTTCACAAACATTAGGATCCGAATCAAGAACCTTAGATTTAAAGGGAATCCCGCTTAATCACTGTACGATTCTGCAAAATACAAAATGTTATGAATTCAATTTTTATAACTGTATCTATAAGGAATAGAAAGGTATCGAAAATAAATGTAATGCTTTAGTTTAGTCACCTCTAATTTACCATTTAGGCGTTAGTTGTCGAAATACAAATTCTTTAGTCTATTTGTTCAACACTTAAAGAAACATAAATCACGAATTTCAGCTCTCTCTAGGAAATCGGAATTTAAGAGCATTAATTTCGGATGAGAGAATCAGACAGTAAGTTTCGAATTTATATACAGATTTAATAAATTTTATTTATCAGCGAAATTTCAAATAAAATACCTCTTAACAAAAAAAAATCTTAAACCAACAACAATGAAAAAGTCAAATAAAGATAAAAAGTATAAAAAATGCTTTGATACATGCACACAAATCTCAAAGCTTGTAACAAAGCGTAAAAACAAAGTAAAAATATAACTGCCCAGCTCGCCTGAAATTTTAATGATGTAAAACTTACGTAAAAGGTATATACTACAATGTGATTTTGTTGGAAAATTAGGTTTTTATTTCACTTTTTTAAAAACATTTTATTAAAAACTGTTTCATCCTCATTGTTGAGGCAAATTGTTTTATTTTATTTTTTAAATGAGAGCGCAAAAGATAAAAACCGTATGCTTTAAAAAACTCAGACTACAATTTTTTTTAAAAATGGTTTGCATAATATCACAAGTGTACCCCCTGTTATTCAATTAACGAATTAAAATAGATTGAGGAAAATTTTTAGTACATAAATCAAACGAGCTTATTAGAAGAAAGGCATTTAGTTTCGATAGATACAATTTCGTAAAAAGAAGAATAAATAATGAATAAACAAAACAATATAAAATTTGAAAATCCCGTTCATGGAACGACGCGTCTATGGCTGGTGGCAATTTTTAAAAAGGCTTAGGGGCCTACGTTTGATTTATGGAAAAAACCATTAGTGATTTCTGTATCTACTTTTTAAGCGAAATAAAATTTTATTTTCCGAATTCCGACTTTGATTTCTTGACTTCCGGTTAATTTTTCTTGACTCCAATTATCAAAGACTTAAACGATTTAATGTATTAGATTCACAATTTAGATTTTAAATTTCGTTCTTTATTCGTTTTATTTAAGATCAATGTTAAGAAAATTTAGATGCTAAATGACTCAAAATATTTAATAAATGAATCAGATTCAGAGAATTTCCGATTATATTAATGTGAGTTCCTGTTGATAGAAAAATTACTTTTACTTCATACTTTGTAGAACTATAATCATATAAAAACCATAATTATGTATAGTGTACCAACACAAAAAGTGAAGAAACGTAAAAATCAGTTAAATCTAGGTATCAAAAATTTCTCACCATCTCAATATTCCCACACAACTAAAGACAGAGCAAAAGAACTAAGATACATTACCAAACTGTTGACGTACACACAGTCTTAAACTACTATAGTTTTATCGTATACACAGAATGATTCTAAGTTATGATAAAATAATTTATAATAGCTTTTGCATTTTGCTGAGGCTGTGAAGCAGACGTTGCGGTCACAGCGTTACATTCAGTACAGTATGGCTCGTGCTAAACTAACTAGGGGTTTTGTAAATACTGATGTGCACGATGCAGGACAGGGTTGTTTAATATCCCTACGTGACTGTACGTGATAGGAAAGACGAGGAACGGAACGATCGGCTGCTAGTGCGCATGTATGTAACATGGTTCTCAGAAAAATACACGAGTTCTACATGATTGTAGAGCTAAAAATAAGAATAAAAGTTCATATAAATAAATACCCGCAAACGCTTCATTAGCGAGTTACAGCTAGCGAAAAATATTGTCCTGAGTTCAGTTTCCCTGGTGAAATACAGTGATACTAAATTTTTAGGGGCTACTTTTTGCGACAATTATGGTGAATTTGTATGGAAAATCACCTAAACAAATCGAATAAAACCAGTCTGGAAGCTGAAGAGTTAGCAGTTTTTGAGAAAAAGGATAAAATATACAAAAAATCTTAGTAGAAAAACACAGTCTTCTACGTTTGATTCCCAATAACTTTGTTAAATGACCAATGAACAAATTATTTTTCACAATAAAAATTGTAGAGAATTTAATTTTAAAAACAATTATGTTAGCAATTTAAACTAATTTTTTAATAATGTTAATTAAAATGGACTCTTATGTGGTACACTACACAGCAATACTATGCCGTTTTATGAGAAGGGAACGAATAACTCATTAAAAAAAACTTAATGTTTTAAAGAAATTTTAAACGTAATGTATGAAAAGTTTTATTTTTATATGAAATAAAAAAAATCTAAATGCCATTAAAATCATACCAAAAGACTAAGTTGATGTTCAAAATTATCTTCGTTGTTCACGATGCATGGCGTTGAGGCGTTTTTTCATCGATTGTCGGACCCGTTCAAAAATCGAGGAGTCTGCTTGATCATTTCTATTACGTTGAAAATCCTTAATCGGAGTTCTTCAACGGTATCGATTGGAGAAGAGTATACTAAGGTTTTCAAATGCCTCAAAGGAAAAAATCTGAGGATTTAAGTATGATGACTTTGCTGGCCCTAACTGACCCACCTTGGCCTATCCATTGATTTGAAAAGTTGCTACTCAGGTGTTCACGAACAGCAGCATTAAAGAGTCCAGGAGCCCCATCATGCATAAACCACGTTTTGGCGCAGCTGAACTAGTACATCAACAAGCAAGATAGGGAGCTCCTCTCTCGAACAGTTTAAGTAGATTATGCCATTAAGCCAGGCAGAAAGCACGAACTAGATTACCTGCTAATATTCCAGTAGATAAGACGCCTGAACGCGTGCATTGTAAACAACGGAGGTCATTTTGAGCATCATCTTTAGTCTTTTGGTATGATTTTAATGTCATTTAGATTTATGTTTATCTCATACAAAAATAACACGTTTCACCCAAAAACATTGTTTTTTTTTTAATGAGTTATTCGTTCCCTAGTCATAAAATGGCAAAGTATTGCTGTGTAGTGTACTACATAAGAGTCCATTTTATTAATTTGTTATTTACATTAGTTTACGTTGCTTACATATTGCTTTCAGAATTAAATTCTCTACAATTTTCAGTTGGAAAATCATTTAATTATTGCTTATTTAACAAAGTTATTGGGCATCAAACGTAGAAGACTTGTGTTTTTCTAATAAGATTATTTGCATATTTCATCCTTTTTCTCGAAAACTGCTACCACTACAGCTTCCAGACTGGTTTTATTCGATTTTTTAGGTGATTTTCCATATAATTTCACCATATTTTTCGCAAAAAGTGGCTCCCAAAAAAATTCAGTATCACTGTATTCGAGAAATTTCAGAATCACTGTATGAAATCGAGGCGAAATTTTTTGATAGCTGTAACTCGCTAATGAAGCGTTTGCGGACATATGTTTATATAAACTGTTATTCTTACTTTTAGCTCTACAATCATGAAAATTATGGTAACGTAATTTAGAATCAACCTGTATATAACCCAAAAATAATATCCATATATATATATATATATATATATATTTATATATATTAAAAACATACTTACGCAGTCTTAATGAAGTACAATAGCTCAAACGATTAAAATTTTCAGTTTTGTTATTTTCTTTTTGATGAGAAAGGAAGCGACTAAGACATTTCGAACATATTCTCTAACATTTTATTCCTTTGATACTACACTTTTAAGTGTTTCTGTCAGTTCCAAAAGAACGAGTTAACTTACTGTTAAAAGTTATCCAATTTCTGGAAAATGTCAGCACTGTAATACGATAAAATCTTACAATAGAAAAGATATATTTGTAGACGCCTGTAGTTAAAACTTCGAAATTCTGAAACAAGTATTAGCAATAGTCTAGGGTAATACTAATATTTTCTAATAGTTATTTAACGAGTAATTTAACTGAAAGAAAATATTTTTATTTAAAGTCAAAATTGACATACAAAAACATGCGTATCAGTTGGTTCGGGTGAGCAAAATGCCTGTTGTAGACGTTTTGATAAAGTTGAATGAAAACGTCTATCAGTAGAGAAAATTTTAGATTGTTAGGTAAAAATAGCGTTAAAAAACGGGGGAAGGTGCGTTGACTAACAATCTTGACGTCTTTGATTGAAATCTCTGAAGTTGAGCTATCACTGACGGTTTAACATATCCATAAATTTATTAAAAATACATCTAAACTGGCCTAAGAAAGAACTTTAAAATATTTTTAGTTTTTTGCCAAGTTGTACATACCTAGCATCTAAAGTTAAATGCCCATTTGCCCCCTTGCTTTATTTTTTTGCAGGAGTTCTACAGATTTCGCTACTTTCCACGTCGTACAACTCTTCGTGTGATTCCTCACTATTATAATTTCTTGAACTCGCTCTATTTGTGTTTCTGTGCGTAAATCTTCCTCAACTTTCTTGAAAGAAATGGAACGCTCTTTGAGAACCACCTAAGTCCTACTATTCTTTGAACATGTGGTACATTGCCGTAATTTATTCATTTCGCAAATACTCCAATCAGGAGACTCTGCATGACTTTCGTAACTCGTAGTCCACCTCTAAGGCATCTGTGTTGTTTAGGTCATCAGCCAAAAAGGCTGGTTTGAACCTCTATCCATGTTGCCAGGTTGTGTACGTGACATCCTGTCGGACTGTCTACCTGAACTGACAGACTGTATTGTCAATTCAGGTGGACAGTCGAATTCAGGCAACATGGATAGTAGCCCCCCCCCCCGAATTACTCAGTCTATTTTTCAAAATTTTAAAAATTCTACCCCAACAATGGCCAATCAGTTAAACTCAACCAATCTCCAAACTTTTATTAACATATTTTTACTAAGATTTTTACGCTGAATAAAACGATAGTTTGCCCGTGCCGAACAGCCGAGCGATGACCGAGATAGCAAGAGTTCACAATATTGCTAATAAATCAAAATTTAAATAACGTATTAATTTGAAATTTCGTACACGCTGTAATAATAATAAAATTGCCTATTTTGTGTTAAAATTTCAAACTTTTCGGTCAAATAGTTATCGAGTTACACGCCTCTAAACGGATGAAATTTGTTGCGGTAGCAAAAAAAAACCGGGTATTTTTGTCTTCCAACCTCGATATGGCAATTTTCAAACAACATTAAAAATTGAGGTTTATTATAGGTCAACGCAGAATAAAATGAGCTAAATTTTAATGTAAAGTATGTTGAAATCCGACTCATAGTTTTGGAGATGCAAGGGTTCAAGATGCTCGGGTGTTTATGATTATGAAACCGATAGTAGTGTCTTTTACATCTCTACCTCTTCTGTTCTTAAACGTTACAATCATATAATTGGCTGACTATGTGATAATAAACATAATTATTTTTAAAGCCCTGGAACTAGCAGATCGAGTGCAAATAATAATTTAACATTCCACCTGCCTATTATGGGCATCTAACCATTGTTTATTCCTGGAGCTTATTTGACAGCATTCAGCATTGCATGTAGTTATAGGATCCAATACAGATATAACCAATAGTTTCTTCATTCTCATATCTATTTTACTAGGCTACAGCATAAAATTTAGTCTCTGAAAAGCAGCTCAACCTCTGGCTTCTTGAGGTCCTGATATCCCACTCACTCGTGCACTCAGACGAAAAATTAACTCAAGTTATTATTCTTAAATTGATATCTTTCATTCTAATTTGCTGGTACCTCTTGAGTTTATAACTCAAACAAAGTGGGACAAAGACAACCTCCCACTCCACTTTTAAATACTTGAAGAAATGTCCACTTTCCTCTTCTATTTCTAATTCTTTCTTCTCCTTTGCCTTTCAAGGATTAGGCGTTTCTGCTTGTTCCGAATGTCTCAAGTCTACCCATCTCTTTCTCGGGCGTCCTCGTTCTCTCTTTCCATCCGGTTTATAGCCTAGAATTTGCTTAACTATCCTATCCTCCCTTATTCTGCTCACACGCTCCAACCACTGCATTCTGTTCAGATACCCTGTCGGTTATACTGATGTTGAGTTCTTTCCTTATCTTGGTATTCCTTTAACGATCTTTTCTACTACACCCATAGTTATGTCGATAAAATTTCATTTCAGATGTTTGTATCCACTCTTCTCTTGCTTTGACAGCACCCAAGTTTCACTGCCATAGAGTAGGATCGGCACTGCTATTGTTTTGTAAAACCTCAACCTCGTATTTTTGCCGGTGCTATTTTTTAAGTTCGGTGGATAGTTCCTCATATTTGCTGAAATCGATGCATCTTATTGTAATTTTTAATTACCTTCTTCAAAATTCTACCACATTACCTTCTTAGAGAACTAGTGAACTTATCCCTCTATGATTGTCAAAACTCTGTTTACTCACCTTTATGTGAACAGAACTATATAACCAATGTACAAATCTTCTGGTAATTCATTATATTCTCTAGTACTTTAATTAAATAGTTTTATAAACCAATCTATCAAAATTGCGGATGTATTCTTTATCAATTCAACAGCAATGTCTCTTGCTTTTATTCCTACAAGATTTCGTAGTATTCATATGTGTTTTTCATCTCATACCTGCCCATAACGGACAGACGGAAATGGACAGATGGGGTGTAAAATTATTTGCACTCGATCCAGAGCTACAAAAAATAGTTCTGTTTCTTATCACAGTCAGCCAATTATATGACTGAAGTATTTAAGAACAAAATAGGTAGAGGTGTAAAATACACTGGTCAGAGTTATCTCTTCTGAAAGTAATGAATTTCACTATACAGCCAGATCCTGTGGTAAATGAAGTGAAGGTATCATTTTCAGGGTGAAAAATAGGTGCTTTTCGGTGGGTCTGTCATGCTGATAAGCATAATCTTCCACTCAGTGAGGAAGGCAAAAGTAAACCACCTCACTCCTTGTTTTTACTTAGTAAAACCTCTAGAGATTCAAATCAGCTTTTCGGTCTTTAGGTCTTCACCTAAGTAACAACATCTCATATATTTCATTTGAATATATGTAATAAAATTTTAATCAAATATATTTACAGGAATCAAAATAAGTACCACTCTATTGAAAAACGGATACTGAATTACAGAGTTACAGGAACACCTAATTTAAATGCCAAAGTAATTAATCACCACAGACATATCAAAAAGCTTATTTACAATTTTGTAGTTTTACTGTAACAAACACGGTTGTATGATAGGTTAATGTAAATGATGGTAGTTGAAGTAAACACTGGAAACTGGAGTAGTAATGTAAACAAACGTGAGGTTTCATTATGGATCTATCATAATCAAACTACTGTTTAGAATCCAGGGTACAAACAGGTAGGTACTTAGGTAATATTAGATTTAATTTCATCTGCAAATAATAGTGTATTTGGTTCAGTAAATTTACTAATAAACACAGTACCCTTGCAATACATACTGTGTCGATACATCGATATATAATATAGACACGGTCGAAACGAACGGAATAGATTGAAAATTATTAGTTTTATAAAAATTTTAGATTCAACATATTGTGACACTAATTGCTAAAATCCGTTTCGGGATCTGGGTAAAATAAATAATTAACAACTATCTTTTAAAATTACAAGTATAGGCCTATTACTCACTATAATATTTATACTGTGCTTTCCAACAAATCTAACCTATAGAAAAATGAAGATTGGACAATGGACTGTCAACATTAATCAAATTACAAGGATGTAATCTTACTTTTATTACTCCATTCGTTAGGAAACAGAATAAAGATGAGTCTAGTAAATATTGTAATAGCTAATAATTTATTTAATTGTTAATAAATAAAGGCAAAAATGTTATTAAATTTCAGTATAGCGCGGTACTTACATAATTTAGTAATTGGTTTGCTGGCATTTCTTTCACCACCTCCCCCACCGATAAGTCGCCCGAAAGCATAGATCCGGACGCCGTTCCGTAGAACTCTTACGTACCGTGACTGGCAACTGTCACATACCTAATTTGTCAAATAACTAAATAAATTATCGAAAGCGAGGGTGAGCCTGGTCGGCAACCAGGGGGGTCCGTTTTACTCCCTCTCTTGTCGGGGGAGCCTCTCAAGCGCCCGTCATCATGAATATTTAAACCAGAAATTTGGGTCCTAACAGTCTAAAAAAGGTAAGAATTAAAATATAAATTAAAATATAAATTAAAAATTAAAATATAGCTAGGACCTTTCGCCATAATATAATGCACCAGTAAGTGCTCGACACCACTAATTTGTTCCCGGCAAGGACAAATTTAGTGAAACGGCACCAGATATTCAGACCTATGCACGATAACTCTCTTAATAAAAATAAGTGACGACGGTGGAACGAAGCTAACTCGTCAAGCTTCTCCCACATCGGAGAGCTATGCAACTCGCGGTACAAGCTCTCACGTACCGTGAGGGACCAATTTTCCCCCTTGTCCTTGAAGCTCCCGGGTCAGTCACTGCCTGAACCCCCCCCCCCACCAGAGCGGAGCAGTCATACAACAGAAAAGATAGTCTCGTGACTGTACCTCCCCACAGACACACGAATCAAAATCCAGTAGACGAAACCTTTTCAAAAAAGCCGCGAATTCACCATGCCCAATGAGGATCCGGACTCCCAATGTCCTTCAATAAAAGCTATATGCATACCATCCCCCTAGGTCTTGTGTGACTTCATACAAAGACCTTCCCTTAGGCGAGGTGTTCCACTCGGTCTGCCAAGCTTCCAAAGCGAGAGTCTGTACTCTCTTCTTCAAGAAAGCGTAGGGCAACCTTGTAACGGCATTTACGTTACCCCCGCCCCTCTTTATCATGGTCACGACCCGCCAAAGCGATTCGGAACCTTTCACTGAAGATCTCAGTGAGTAAGAGCGGTACTGACATAAGAAAAAACATTATATAAGTAGGGCCTACACTTTACACGCCCGGCTAACGTTTAGACAACGATGAAAGCAAAATCTTTACTTATGTAAATACCGCGCTATATCGAAATTGAATAATATATTTACCTTTATTTATTAACAATTAAATTATTAGCTACTAAAATATTTTGTAAATTCATTTTTATTCTGGTTCCTAACGAATGGAGTAAAAAAAAATAAGATTAAATCCTTGTAATTAGATAAATGTTGACAGTACATTGTCCAATGTTAATTTCCCTATTCGTCAGATTTGTTGGGAAGCACGTTTTAATTTCTTCAGTTCAGTCATTATTTCCATTAACAATTTACAGAGCTGAATGGATGAAGGTGATATGTAATTTTTTTCAAAAACAGAGGTTTTGTGATCGATGAAATTTTATTCGTTCATATTTAGTATTGTAAGAATAATTCTCTACATACAGTTTCAGAAAATACTATAGTCGGAATCACAAGAATTAAAGCTTTTCTGCAATTGCGAGCTGTCAGATTTGTTGCTTTACCCGATTTATTACGTTAATCAAGATCGTTTACCCGGGCTGAATTAACAAACTCTGCTCAATCGTCGTTCTTGCTTCACTAATTTATCAATCACGTGTACAAGAAGTCCAATTTGATAATTCTCTTTCATTAGCATATTTTCTCTCTTACTAATACTACAAACCACCTTTTGTTTATTGTTCTTGTAACTTTTATTTACTTTCGATAAAAGAACAAAAATAACTAAAGATAGTACTTTATCAATATAAGACTATAACGAGATGACTTCTTGTTAACCATTAATTCAGAAAGTAATTTTATTAATAATAAAAGCTTCTTGAAATAATCATTAAAAATAAAGCAAAATATAGACAGAAACAGAATGTTTACATACCATTAAAATGATGCGTAACTCGCAATGTTTATCAATGACAGTTAAGAAACACAAAAGATCGATACGCAAGAATTTTTAATTAAATACTCTCAAATAAATAGCAAAAACACTGATAATGAGTTAATATTTTTATCACTTAATCTCCAATAGAGCAATAATAGTTAAATTTTTTCCACCTTAACGTGTGTTCGTTGCAGTCTGTTTAATTTAGAACAATAAGCAACCATATGACTCAATGAGTTGAGGATCATATGTATGACGTATTAATAAGGTACAGTCTTGTACACAATTAGACCGACCATTCCTGAAAAATATCGTTAACTAAACCCCAACCATCAAAGTACACCGATAACCACTGTTTAGTATTCAAATTCGTATAAAACTATGTTTTACTAGTTAGTTTAATAGGTATGTCCACACTCATTCGACTTTCGATTCGACGTCGCATGCGTCATCGCATGCGCTTAGAGGCATGCCACCTTCCCGCACTCGTTTGAAGCGATTTATCTAAAAAAAAAAACATAAATATTTTTGAACAATGCACTAAATTAAAGCCTGTTATTTCCTGCATTGAATGGTTTGATTTATATTGTTTTATTTATAAATTAATCGGAGATAACTCCAGCAATTTACGCGAAAAAGTACTCAGTTTTTAGCCGGTGTTCCGTTAATGTGGTTTTTAAAAGTCCGTTATTTCGTCCAGACTTTTCATAAAAATTGGCGTTTAAGTACGTTGAAGATCAGAGTTTTTTTATAACATGAATATTTTAAAGTTAAATCTCACGATCCGTTTTTTGCTCCACGTAAGGGTAGAGAAATGATTTTTGGACTGAGCCATGCATTTTCACAACGGTATTACGTCAAGCAAAGCGTTTATTTAATTTAAATAAAAACATCGTTAAATTATTCAAAATGAACTAAATTATTCAGAATGAGTTGCAGCAGGAAAAACACAGAAGTTTGTTTTTCTAAACGACTATGCTCGGATCGGATACCGCTATAGAGCTCAGTTTCCTCTTAAAAAGTTTAGAGACTAATAGAATTTCCTATTAACACCACATATCAATTTCTAATTACAAATGGAAAATATGATATATGGGACAATACTGCTATAAAAATGCATGGTTCAGTCCAAAAAATCATTTCCTTCTCTTTACGTGAAGCCAAAATACACTTTAAAAAAATGGCTGGAATTTTATTATGGAACATCAGACTTCTATTTTTAAATATTCATATAGAGAAAACTCTGATCTTCAACGTACTTAAACGCCGTTATTTTATGAAAAGCCTGAACGGAGTAACGGACGTTTAAAAACCACATTAACGGAAAACCGGCTAAAATCAGAATACTCTTTATGCGTAAATTACTGCATCTCGTCAACATTGGTGACTTTCTGCATCCACAAAATTCTCAATATTCTACATTTTCTCATACTATAATTTTCAGTATATAATTTTTATGTAAGTATCAAAATGTGTGAATCAGTCAATTTACAATAAGCCTTAAAGCGTTTCTCAAAACTATATTTTTTTACATACCACCTCCAACCACTAAACTACTTCAATTAGTCCCAAATGTTCCTATTTTCGGACTTTTTCAACTCTTTCTTCGTGGATTTTTAAGTTTTTTTTGCAGTTGTGTTTTCAAAGTTACCAAGAATTTAATGAAATTGAAATTAAACGAGTTTAAAAGCCAACACCACGAGCACGAGTAATATAGACTGACCTTCTGAAAGAATCGTTAAGATGAGTAATTTATTATTCCCGAACAAACAAGGTTTTTCATATTAAAATATTTTATTTGTTAATATTATAAGTGAACTTTAATTTTTCTAAAGAGACTTCCAAATAGAGTAACGTAACCTTAACTTTAATAACCTTAACCTAATGAAACCATAATTTAAATTTTAACCTTAATAAAATGTTATTTTGAATCGATAATGTTCAGTTTCTACAACATGTACGTACATTGTAACATGAAATAATGCAGTGTGTTACAATTATTGCACACGCGATATTTGTCTTCTACTTTACTTCCTAATTTTAACGTTAAATTGTAATATTTAAATATTACTATATCTTTAAAAAAACAATCTTATTAAAGTTTTTAATCTGAATATTTAAATAAAACTATACATTTATATTTACTATGTTTATTAAGTAAGTTATAAAAAATAATTTATATTTTAGTTGTTTGTTTTTACTTATAAAATGGTTTTTATTGCTCTGTTCAGTTAGCTTTAAGTCAGCGCTTTATGGGCCTATAATTTTTTCTCCTATGCATTGTCAGGTCCTCCTAACTTGAGCTATCACGTAGTGTACTCTTTTCTATTCCTTGCTAAAAGGAATAACTCTTCAGCAGTAGAAATCCCGGTTCAATTACTTAAATTCCTCAACCAGAACACCTATTACTTACCTACGAGGTGTGGCTATTAAATAACGAGACTGCCGTTGTAAATATTTTATTTTGACTTTATATATAATCACTTATTGTCACCTTCAATATACACTCCTCTATCCCTACAACGCTCCATGCGAATTTTCCATTGTTGGAAACCGTGCTGAAAGTCATCTTCTGTCAGCTCCCTCAAGACAAGTACCGCTTTCTCTTTTACAGTTTCCACAGACTCAAATCTTGTCCCATTTAATGCAGATTTTACCTTAGGGAACAAGTAGAAGTCACATGGTGCAAGATCTGGTGAATAAGGTGGATGTTTTAACCCTGAGATGCTGTACTTGGCTATGAACCTCTTGACAGATAACGCGGAATGCGCTGGCGCATTGCCTTGGTGGAGAACCCATGATTTGTCCTTCCACATTTCAAAGCGTTTTTTCCTTACTCTTTGCGTAGTTTACAACAAACCTCAAGGTAGTAATATTGTTTGTGTGACCTTCAGGAACCCAGTGAAGATACGCAATCCCATGGATATAAAAAAACAATCATCATTGCTTGAAATTTTGACTCATTCGAGCTTTTTTGGCTCTCTGTGAAGTTTGGCTCTTCCAGTGCATGATTAGCACTTCGTTTCCGGACCATAAGTAAAAAAACACATTTCATCACATGTTACTATCTTCTACCTGTTCCCTAAGATGAAACCTGCATTAAAAGGAACAAGATTTGAGTCTGTGGAAGCTGTAAAAGATAAAGCGGTACGTGATTCGAAGGAGCTGACAGAAAATGACTTCCAGCACTGTTTCAAACAATGAAAAATTCGCATGAAGCGTTATAGGGATAGAGAAGGAGTGTATATTAAAGGTGACAATAAGTGATTATGTATAAAATTGAAATAAATTTTTTTACGTCAGTCTCGTTATTTAATAGCCACACCTCGTATAATTAAAAAAATTAAATTTAAATAAAATAATAATAGTAATAATTTTTTTAGTCATAACTCAGAGAAAATCTCTCTATTCCATGTTAATTTTAGGCGCCGGGCTGGATTCCCAGGAAGGTGAAAGCGATGAAATTCTTGAAGTAGAGGTTTCGAATTTTGTTATTTTGAAATGATTTATTACAATCGGACTGTGCTACCTCTTTAACAGTAGGAATCCCTTAATCGGAGTGTAGAGTGTCATTGTTTACATAATACGGAGCTCTTGATATTAAACGTAGAGATTTAATAAAAAAACTTCAAACTAATAAAATCTTTTTTTTTAAGGAATTATTTGCAGGTTTTTTTAAAGAGCGTATCTCAATTTTGGAGCTACATAGCATAGGTTTGGTTTAGAAATTTAAAATTTTCAACTTTTTTCTCAATCGGTCCTGTAGCATTGCTCCAGAACAAAAAAATACATTATAATTTAAAGTAAAAATTATTAATTTGACAGTACGATCATTTCTTTAAGTCTAGAGTGTTGTAAAAATTATAGTATTTTTTATCTTGGTAGGCTATAATCAAAGTCATTTTCTCAGGTCTGTTATAATCTAAATTTCAACCCAAACTTTAATATTTTTTTTAAAATACAGAAGCAATAAAAATCATATCACGATACTTAAACCCGTTTAACTAAATTTTCAATGTTCTATTTCTGAACGTGTTTTTTCTTACTTTTTTTACAAAGCGTTCTGTCGTTATTTGTTTTCATTTTCATTATACTCTCCCCGAGTTTAACATAAACTTTACAACTCAATAAACATAAAATATGGGGAGATTCTTTACGGGTAAAAATAAATCCGTACCTCTAACGCTGAGTGATACCGGTTCACTGCACTTAATTGGCTTTTCATTTTCTGTCATCCGTAATATTAGTTGAAATCTTAGATTAGAAGCACTGGAGAGCTAACGATATAATTCGATAGCTTATCTTAATTTAATAATTAATTCATAAATTTATATATTTTTTAGCGATTCAATATTACTTTAAATAATTTGGGAATATTGTCATAATTTTATATGATTAGTTTATTTCTAGATTTGTTCCTGGGCTACATAAAATAGTTCTGAGATAAAATAAAATAAATAGGTCTCCTGGCTAAGATTTGAAAAATTAAGTTCAAACCAACCGTTTCTCACCCTAACGTAGTCCCTAATAACCAAGATGTTGGCGACTTCAAATAAAACTAAAAAAAAAAAAAAAAATATTTTTTTATTTTAATGCTATTTATTTTTCTGTGTTTTCGGTTGCACTAATAACAAAAACTCGTAAAACACTGTATAATCATGCATACTGTTTTAAAACTCCAAATATGGCCTTCGGGCCAGCCCAGTCAGTCAGCTGGTAGTAAGTCGCTATTATATGTTAAGTAACACCGGTTGGGCAAGCGACTTTGTATGGTGACCGCAGACAGCCATCCATGAACAAACTCTACTGGGGGTCCCTGTTCAAACTCATGCCTAATTCACGTCAAAGAATACAGCAAAGCAGGGATCAAATTGGGTAGTTGTCAATAATGTACAGTTCCCGATAACACGAAAAAGCTAAAAAAAAACTCCAAATATACGTTTTAGTATGTTATCCGAAATTTTGCGTATCCAAAATCAGCTCTGCCCTCTATATCTCGGTTAAGCGGGGTTTTACTGTACTATACTAGGTTCATCGTACGAACGATATGTCAAGTAAACAAATAATGACGTCACTGAGCATGCGCATTATTTAAAAATGTGTACACGCTGATTAAGAAATAACAACAAAATACTTTTAAAAGTATTTTTATAAATGAAACTGTTAGGCCTACATCATAGGCTTATCATGACTGATGTTTTAAGTACCGATCAATAAATTTATAAAAACGTAGGCCTATACTTTATTTCCATTCTTTTTCATAAATAAATCTGGTTACACGTTTTATGTATTACCTCTGGATCTGTATGACGAAACAAGAGAACTTTAAAAGTAAACATTTTTATTTTAATGATAGTCATTTAATATTAGTTTAGTCACTCGTTATTTCACAATTGAATTTGAATTTAATCCAAACCCATAATAATCTCTCTCCACATTTTTGACAAAGAACATGGGTCATCGTTATATGCTACCAGTTTGCTTTTGACATCGTATTGTCTCGCATCGTTCTTACGAGTATTACAATTTATTTTCAATTAAGAATTTAGTGTAAGTCTTTTTTCATTTCTATGTATCGTTTAATTTTGAGTATGCATAACAGCACGTATCAGTTATCGTTATGATGTTTTCATTAAAAGTGTTGCATTTTTTCTGAGTCACCGCTTTACCAGCTGATTCGATAACCGCTGTTTGTTTACTCAACAAATCTTTCTTACTATGAACAGAGTATACCAATTTATTACCTTAGGGTATACTATTATTACCTTAGGGTACCTTAGGGTACAGTTTCTATAATTTAAACAAAAATGGTCGAAAATCAAAAATAATATTTTATTTTCTTGGTATAATTTAAGGGGAGTCAGAACTGCTATCTTAGCTCATGTTAATGTTTGACCCGTTTTCTCCGTTGTCTATGGCCAGAAAATCTTCAAATTTTAACCAGTTATTCATTGATATGTTCCTGACAGATAGACGGAGTTATTTTAAAATATTTAGATTATTAACTTTTTTATCAATTTTTCCGTGAAGGGCTACTCCAAAAACTGAAATTTTATAGAAAAAAGTTATAATTTTTTTATAAATTACACTAACAACAAATGACCCCGTCTGTTGATGTAAATACATACAAGGAATGTGCCATTAAAATTTAGTGAAAAATTTTTATTGGTTCTTGAGAAAACAGGTCTTTTTAACAAAAAACACAGTTTTTGGGAAATGGTGATTAAAATTTATAAACGCATTTCTATATAATATAAAAACGTATTTAGTGCATTTCTGCTCCATACGACCAGTAATGCACTAAGTAATTTATGCAACATAAATTGCATAACCTAAACCTTAAAAACAAAAGTGCCTTCTAGATTGAAAGAGAAATACTAAAAAATGTTGTAAAAATTAGTGACAAAATAATTAAAATTCATGAACACAATATGATTTGTTTACGAAAACATGAAAATTTTCACATGACATGTCTTGTTTTTTTATAAAAAGGAAAAATAATATTTCTAGTTGTAGAAACGTGATTTTGGTACCATTGGAAAGTGCTAATTTCAAACTGTAAACACAATTAAAACCTGAATACCGATATTTTTTTCATTTTTTCGAGCCCAACTCTCCTTAATAATTTAGACCGATTTTTAAAATATTATATTTTTGGGAACGAATAAAAACATATTTTATTGCTTTAGGATAGAAACAAAATTTTCACTACTATGAAAAAAAGTGGTCTAAACGTAAATACTTTAGTTTTCATATACATCACCTTAGAGAATTAATAATGACCACATAGAGAATTTATAATTAGCGAGTTAGTCACTTAGTGTGTAATTAAATGTTCATGTACAGAGATTACAGAACATCTAAGCTCAGTAATATTCTGTAAGTAACTCTGTTACTCATTTATAACCAATGAACAATAATCCGTAAAATTATACTCCCTAATTTTCATTCACCTTTTTATACCACGGAAATTATAAGAAATTTTATTTTTATTCTCAGCCATAAAGTAGAAGTCGAGTATTTTTACCTAGGAAAAGAACTTTTATGGAGCATTTGTTTTAAGATCGTACCCTATTGTACGTTTTATGTCGAAAAGGATTACCTCTGTAATCCATTCTGTAATAAACGTTCAGACTCTCAGTTTAATGAAAATACACGGAACCTCAACAAAATACCTTCATTTTTATTATTTAAAAAAATATTACAGTACTATTTTTACTAAAATGTTTATTAAGTTGTTCTTTAAAAATCCTTTTAATATTTTTAAACGTTCAAAATAATTACTTTATAAAAATTAAAAATCTGGTGAGCAACATTCACACAACTTTCTCTTGGCAATGAAAATAATTAACAATATAACCTCGTTAGTAATAAAACATTAGAAATACACAAAAAACTATCCTCAATAAACACACCCTAATTTTAATAATGAGTGAAAGACGCAAAATTAAAATCAACCTCAGTTTGGCTTTAAAATACGGAAAATCACTCTTTTACGCTAAACTAGGCTCTTTAGAGAAAAATATTAAAATAAAAGTTGTAGATCGTTTAACTTCCTATAAATTTAATTATAATACATTTTGTCGTAAAATGCGTACTAAAGCTGAAATCTTTAATAAAATCGATTTTTTTTACACGTTTTCGTGAGAGAAAAAACTAAAAATTGCTAATTACCGCTAAACTAAGCGTTATACAACGAAACGTTTGAAATAAAAGTTGTAGGATTTTAAATTCTCTACAACTTTTATTGTATATATATATTTTTGCGATAAAATGCATATTAAAGCCGCAATCTTAAAAAAACAATTTTTTACGATAAAACAACCTCCCCAAGAATTTTAGCAGATATGGCGCCAACCCTATCTTGTAGAGCATAAACAGTTTAGTAAATTAGGCGATTTTTAAAAAAAGTCGTAGAAGCCGTTATTGAGAAAGACGCAAAAAAGTGAAAGATGACACGAATAAACTGCTACTTCCGGTGACTTTCGTCTCTTCTATTTACCGTGATTAGAACGGTCTTTAGTAAAAGTTCGTGTAAACATGAAATAAATTTGCAAACGCAGTAGGCTAATCCGCGTAAAAACAAAACTGCCATCGAGGAGGTTCTGCTGTACATTAAAATACGTTTTAACTTAAAATTGAATACTGTACACTAATTCAAACTACTAGCACTTACTTCTAAGGAATAGAAACGGTGCAACTACCCTAAAGGTATTTTTTTATCATCAGTCTCTTGACTGGTTTGATGCAGTTCTCCAAGCTGTTCTGTCTTGCGCAAGTCGTTTCATATCTATATACCTGCAACATCCTAAATATTTTGTAATTTGCTTTATAATCTAACCTTTGCCTCCCCCTACAATTCACTCTCTCGATAAATCCTCCATTATTGATAAATCTGGATGTCTTAAGATATGCCTTACTAGCCTATCCCTTCTTCTGGTGATATGCTTCCATATACTTCTTTTTTCATCCACTCGCCTAAGAACCTCTAAATTACTTATTTTGTCCACCCATCTAATCTTTAACATTTTCCTATAACACCACAATTCAAAAGCTTCTATCCTCTGTTGAGCAAACCGGGAAAGCAACAAACAAGTTTTTGCTTCTCAAATTTGGAGCCGTGAAAACTAAACACAGTGTACAAATTAAAATTATTCATCTTTGATACATATAGTATTTTAAATCGAGTTTATCATAAAGTGTTAAAATGTAATGTAAAACACAATTCCCTGAATAATTGAATTTGTGACGTAGGAGGAGAATTGTTAAAATATTTACAACATATATAATCCTAAATTAATTTCCTACCCTGGATTATCATAACAAAATACGAAAACATCGTAATTTAATTTTATTCAATTATGAAAATACCGTTGTTTGTGATGAACTTTTCAATACGTTTGGGAGATTAAACTTCATCATATAAGTGTGTTTCTGTAACATGTAGCAACAAATTTATAATTAAATTATTAACCTAGTTTTATAGGTTAATATTAAAATTATTAAACATGAATACTTTTCATAAACACTAAACTGCTCACAATTTCTAGTGTTTGATTGTAATATTGTAAATGACCGAAAGATGGTACGATAAACCGCAATTATTTTTTGCGAATGTCTAATCGAATCACATTGTCTTTTAGACTTACATAAATTTCTTACAAATTGATTCACTCCACTGGCTTCCCGTATTGATTCATGTAGATGTTCATGTAATTTACTGATCTCGCAATATTGTAAAATGAAAATTTTCGGGGAAGTTAACTTTTTGTATTACCTATATGAGAATTTTCAAGGAATTAAATTTGAAAATATTTGCAATTCAGACTTGTTTATTAGAAATAACTTCACAAAAAATTACGACTTAAGTAGCAGTGAATTCCTCAATATAATATACAGAACTGAGTTCACACAAGTAATGTGTTGTAATTTTCTTTAATAAATTATCTAAATCTAGAAAGAAATTCAAGAGGGTATATTCGGACGAGGACAGGTGCCTAAGATCGGAACGCCTAAAATAGATGTAGGCAAAAAGGAAAGAAGCAATAATAAAACAACTTATACGCTTCGGGAATAAGACGAACCGATTACAGAATGACTGGCCCAGAAATTGAACTAAAGTGATCCTATGAGGTCACAACAGCTAAAAAAATGACCTAAAACACGCATATGATTGAATCAATCAAGAAACGCTACTGAATATTTTAGAAGAATTTGGAGTGGACATTAAAAACAATGGCAATCATTAAGAAAACATTAACACAGCCACGATCAAAAGTAAAATTTCTAGGAGAAATCTTCGAAGAGTTTGAAATTAAAACTGGTGTTAGGGTGATGGATTTCACCTGTTATTTTTGACTGTGTGCTGGAGAAGGTTATTGGAACAGGAATGGAACTTGCCAATAAAGGATTGTTAACCCAAGTACACGTTAGAGGATTACAAACGACATACAGAAAAAGTGTCTTGCTTCTGAAGACGACCTATCAATCATTTCTAGGAACACAGAAACAGCAATGGTACAAATCAAATTCGTATTAAAAAAGCAAGCAGAAAAAACAGAACTACAGATTTTCTGCAAAAAAACTAAATACATAACGAACATAAATACGACATCGCGTCACTTAAAGACACAATACGGAAAAATTGGAAAAGTTAATATTGTCAAGTACTTCGGGTAAATAATACAACCGAGGACAAGTGAAAAAGAAGTAGATAACAGAAGACAAGAAAAGATAAAATATAAAAATGAAAAAGATGAAGTGCAAGAAAATAAGTCGGAAGATAGTAGACGGAAAATACATGTTACGAGAAGGAGAAGGACTATTCAATGAAAATGAAAGATTAATGTAAACGAGTAGAAAAAGAAGGATAAGGTTGACAAAACTTTTAGGACACTAAAAAATAGGTGTAAGGTGTCAGCTCAGTGTTTCAAAGAAGTCACAAAAGGATATTGAAAAAAAGGAATAACCCGCGAAAACTTAATGAATCGATCTAAATTCAGACAACTTATTAAGCACGTTAAGGGCTTTCATGAAGAGCACAGAGTAAACACTGAGTAGACAAAAGAAAAGTAAGGCATACAGTGATCAAATGCTGAAAATTTGGAGTGAAAACAGAGCTTCCAGGAACGTTTAAAGTCACTTCACGTAGTATAAAATCGGTCCTGTACGAAAAAATTAACTAAAAATCCTCCATCACGTGTAAGCTGTTAGAATTAAAGACATGTTTTACCAATTAAAGTTTTTGATCTGGACGTTCTATTCTAACAGCTTTTCGATTACCTTCGTCACAAGATCTAGAACACAAGATCTTCGTCACAAGGCTGGAACACTTTAGAAGTACCTTAAGAGAGCTGAAACTATGTAAAAATTGGATGTATAATATACGTCCAGTTTTACAACTAACTTTAAGAATATATTGTATTCTTAAAATAATACCTTGAAGAAGTAATATGTTAAGTGAAACCGGGAAAATTAATAAATACGTATATTAAATGCAGCCCTCTGAAGCTAACAATTGCTAGTAACACTCGTAGATAAATTAAACACCGCATCCATGGCGCAGTGTTTAACGAGTTAGACTACAAAACGAACGGTCCCGGTCCGATTCCTGCCTAGAATCTGAGAATTATAACAAATTAAAATCCACTGTCATCGTTCCATAGCACACAGTATTCACTAATGACCGTTCTAGTTTGTTGATTCGACTTTAAAGAACTAATTAAAAAATTTACTTCAACTTTAGAAAACAGATGCGACTACTTTTTCTTAATCGCATTACTAAAAAAAGGTTTTCTTTTTCTTGTAACGTTCAAAAGGATTTAATTAGACTGTAAAGCGAATTAGTCAATTACGTTTAAACCACAGGATACTATTGTACCCCCCAGTCAATTGTGTGTTTTCACCAATGGTTTTCTGCAAAAACGAAATCATTGGTTGTTAACGCTGACCTCCATTCTGTAACCGCATATGTTCAATTTACTTCACCGACCACAAACCAAATAGAGAAATTTAATCAAAATCTCCATCAGCTGTTCTGAATACCTTTACTAAGCTGTTTTACCTTCAACATTTTGATTTTTAAGTTAATGGTTTTTCTTGTTGAAACTTCGTTTAAGTTAAATAGATAACTCTGAGTTAAAACATTTTTTATTGCGATAGAATTTTGTTTCTTGTAACGCATTGAGCACAATTGGTTATTTGCAGTAAAATAAATTGCCAGACTAAATTATTAAAAAATTGCTAATAGCAGCTTAACACGGTTTAATTCTATCTCATATCCGGTATACGATATTTGACCAGAGCGTATTTGAAGAGTTTGCGCTTCAAAATTAAAAAAAGCCCGTGATATAGCTACAAGGAACTTTCCAAATGTGCGATATCTAAAGCGAAAATAAAGCAGAGACTTTTTGGTTTGAATAACGGACACCACTCGTAGATCCAAACGGAGAATGTACCACAGGGTACCTCTTTTCCTTAAAATTCCCCACCGCTATTAAAATACCTTTTCTTGTATACGGAAATTGCGTAGCTCAATGTACAGTATCGTAATAAAAATTAAAGTCTATCAAGAACTGCCTTCTCTATACTCTTTACACATGAGAAAATTATAACAGAGTAATGTTCAATTAAATAAAATATATCACGATGAATCATCATTAAACTTAATAATTTTGTAACAATTAAGAAAATTCAATGGTTTTAAATGTAATAAATTGTATATCATTTGAAACAGAAAAAGCGGGAGGGGGAGTATTTAAAAATGTAAAAAAAGATATATTTTTTCAATATTTTTGAAAATGATAAAAAAATTAAAATTATTATTTTGGAATTCTGTAATCATGCGAATGCATAACCAAAAATCTGGTGTGAATCACTCACACGACTTTCTCTCGCTAATGCAAATAATCAACAATATAACCTAATATTAGTAAAAAAAGATTAGAAATAAAAAATTAACCTCAAAAAACATAACCTTATTTTAATGATGAGTGAAAAAAAAACAAAAAATCGCTAAGTACCACTAAACCAAGGGTTATACAAAAAAAATGTTTCGAATAAATGTAGTAGGATTTTAAATTCACTATATTTTTTATTAGGGCTATATACATTTTTGCGCCAAAATGCATGTTAAAGTCGCGATCTTAAAAAGCAATTTTTTACGAGAAAGCAACTTCCCCATGAATTTCAGCAGACATAGCGCCTACCCTTGCTTGTAGAGCATAAAAAATTTAGTGAACGAGGCGATTTTTAAAAAACCGTAGGAGCAGTTTTTGAGAAATTCGCAAAAAAGTGAAAAATTACACGAATAAACTAATACTTTCGGTTGACCGATTTTGATGAAAATGTTCGTGAAGGGTCCTCTAGTGATATCTAACGTAAGTTTCAAGTTTCAAGTTCGTACGATATTCCGTTCTTGAGATATTCTGGTTTTCACTTTTTTGCGATTTTCTCATAAACTGGTCCTACGATTTTTTTAAAAATCGCCTCATTTACTAGATTTTTTATGCTCTACAAGATAGGGTAGGCGCCACGTCGGCTGAAATTCTTGGTAAGGCTGTTTTCAAGTAAAAAAATTGTTTTTTTAAGATTGCAACGTTAATATGCATTTTAGCGCAAAATAGCATTTATGGCAAAAGTTGTAGAGAATTTAAAATTCTACAACTTTTATTTTAAACATTTTTTTATATAACACTTATTTTAGCGGTAATTAGCAATTTTTGGTTTTTTCTCACGAAAACGTGTGAAAAATCGATTTTTTGAAAATTTCGGCCATATGCATTTTACGACAAAAGTATACCTATATAATCAAATTTTTAGGAAATTAAAAGATCTACAACTTTTATTTAGAGCATTTTCCTCTACAGAGCCTAGTTTAGCGTGAAAGAGTGATTTTCGTATTTTCAAGCCAAACTGAGGTCGATTTTCATTTTGCGTCTTTCACTCATGATTAAAATAAGGTTATGTTTTTAAGTTAATTTTTTGTTTATTTCTAATGTTTTATTACTAATTTTACGTTATATTGGTCATTATTTGCATTGGCAAGCGAAAGTTGTGTGAGTGTTTCACACCAGATTTTTTTCTGTTGTTAATGAGTACACATGACAACCTCTAAAACACAATATGGACGGATCTATGCTAAAACAAACTGGAACACTGGAATACTGTATTTACTTATATGATTTTGTATTTCTTAGTCTGCTAGACATTACGCATTGAAATTACAAACGACTGTTTACTTTGAGTTAAAACCTAATTTATAGTACAATAGGGGGATTATTCAAATGCGGCAGGAACTTTTGGGCCTAAGGGAGGCGTGGTAGTGGAATAACTAATGTGTGTTCCAGGATATTCTTTACAGACTGATATGTACCGAACCGAATGAGAATGAATTATGTATCACATTTGAAAGGTGAATGTTAGAAAACACGAAAAGTTTGTATTACTTACAGGGATTTACTCTATTCTTTGCATCAATTATGACATCGCTTTAACATTTAGTTTATGTGGGTGGTGTTACTTACATTCAGAATATATTCTTAATGTATGTACGTTTTTACCGTGTTTTGTATTCATAGATCTACGAACAGTGTGTGCGTGTTTTGGTCTTAAAATGCTAATACGCAAAATATTTAAATTTTGATTTCAATGTTTTTGGACGGAGATCTAACATAGTGTATATGTGATTTTTTACTTTCTCTTGCCTTCATGAATATATAGGAAGGAAAGTATTGTTTTCATGTCGATTTTTCACCGGATCTACACGTTTTCAGACCCCCTGAACCTAACAAACATGTTTTCAGCAATTGGTCTGTGTTTGTGTGCGTGCGTGCGTATGTGTGTGTGTATGTGTGCGTGTGTGTGTGTGTGTTTGTGTGTGTGTGTGTGTGTGTGTGTGTGTGTGTGTGTGTGTGTGTTTTCTTTGACGCTGTGTATGTATTTATGTAACGTGGTCGCTAATGTCCTAGTAGTGGATGCGTCCTTAAATTAATTAATAAAAAAAATTACATCAGTACTGTGAAATACAGTAAATATGAATTACATTTGTGCTAATATACGAGAATCATGAGGAATGCAAAAATATTTTTACAGCAGAATTTGAAAACCAAACAGTATATAGTCAATTGAACATTAAAATTGTTTTTTTCAAAATGTTAACAATGATAGACAATTTAAATATATTTTTTGTAATATATAGGCTTCACGGTACCTAACTCGTTTCGTTTACCATTTAATTGTAGACATGAATAAAAAAATAAAACGATGAATCTGTTATTTTTTATTATTGGTTTTTATTAACTGAAATACAACGCATCCTGCCACATCTATCTGATCAACCCCACCCATAAAATTTGACCTCGCACGTTCGTTATTACGAGATGAACGAAAAACCATTAATCAATTCCATTTTTTTACTACGTAGCTACATTTTTAAAAATGTAGGTAATTCTACACTACACGGTTTCGTTACATAATATACCCATATCAACATTTCATGCTACGTTAGATTAACTTTTGTTTTACTCGCTTTCTGCGTAGTAGTGCTATAGTATTGTATAATGTACTGAATCAATTAAAATGATGAAGAAAGCGAAATTATACGTTTAAATTACGTATATAATTGTCACCGGATGGCGACATTACATTAAGTGACGAACTGAAACCTTTACTTTTTGGTGGCCCTGAAAAGTGCCGTTTAAACGGTCCTCGTCTTGGCGAAGCGTCGGTCGTAGTCGTCGTGGTGGTTGAGGAGCTGGGCGACACGGCGTGTCCTCGTCCAGCTGAGACATCATCTTCTTCCCTCGCAGTAGTGCGTCGATGCCTTCGTCGGATCCGGTGGGCGTAAGGCTCGGTCGAGGGACCGAATTGGGCATCGCTCGAGGCAGCGGGCGATGATGGTCCCGGTCGACGGCTTACGGTGTCGGGTCGGCGAGCGGAAGTATCATCGTTATCTCTTGCGGGGTCATCGATTAGTCTTCGCTGGAGTCCGGTAGCCGTGTGCTGATGTAGGAAGTCTCGTCGATGCTGTAGAGTAGCGTGGAATCGAATCTCCTTGGGCTCAGTGGAGCGCTCTCTTTATATAGTCACCGAGAACGCTGTGGTAGGGATGGTTATTGGTCTTGACCTTGGCGACAAAGGCCTCTGTCGGTACGCCGCCACAGGCCTACCGCCCCTTTCGGAACTACTGGCGGTTCCTTCTGTCGCTAAGTCGGAAGTTTTGATATCCGGCAGCACAGTACCTAATCAAAGGGGACGACGGCGACATAATATAAGTTAAAATACACCCGTATTTGTAACTCGTAAATCTTCTTCTTCACTAATTAAGGATTAGGTCCCAAGACCTAATCAATCAGACATCCACTAAGCAACCGGTCGTCCCGGATCACGCCGTCCAATCGGCTTGTAATGTCTGACCATTCTAGGAATCCCGAGTGGAGACATTCTTTCAAGATGATCGATCCATTTCTGGCGGAACTCCATAATTGTCTCTTCTTGAGAGAATACACATCTAACTCTTGTGGTACATCTACGGTTACTTTACTAGACGATAGGGATCATCAACAACATGCGCAGTGACAAGCCCCGCTCTCTGACGTCACTGGTCACCAGCGACAGCTGACGCACGATATGTACCGGGTCGGTCTGTGATGTTTACTAGTCTTAATACAGTCTGTAATACTTTACTAGTCTTTAATAATGGTGTGTTGTGCGATTGCCGGGTGTTCTAATCACGATAGACACCAAAAGGAGTTGGAAATTATAAGTTTTACCGTTTTCCCAAGGCCATGAAACTAGATTGAAGTGGATAAATGCTTGCAAGCGAGCCGATTCATTTTCTGCTGATAGTGGTCGCGTGTGTTTAGTAGGCCATACATTTCGACGATTCAGATTATGTACGCGATTTAAAGTCCGAGTTGTTACATCTTCCATTAAAACGTATCCTAAGTCTACATTTAAATTTGCAGATTTGTTATACAAAGTGATTTTTTAGTCCTGTTACCCAATTGTTAATGTCTGGTAATTTTTTCTAAGAAAGGGCATTTTGTTTTGTGACACGAAGTTGGTAGCCATACTCAACCGGTATTATTGCAACCCCACATTCTTTTATAATGATCCTGTATTATAATGAAACCATTATTTCGATATTATTAATTATACAGAATGAATTTTTAGTCTTGTTACCCAATTGTTATTGTCTGGTAATGTTTTTCTTAAAAAGGGAAATTTTGTTTTGTGACACGAAGTTGGTAACCCTACTGAACCGGTATAGATACGACAGTGTGAGTTGATTCTCCTTGAGCTGTGTAAAATTTTGTACCGTTTCCGGTCGTGTTACGAACAGAATGTCTTTTACCCTAGAACATCCGTTTGTTTAAATATGGAGGCTGACGTTCTTGGACTAATCGTACGCGATAAGGATACAATTTCAATTATTTAGCAGCTTTCTGAACACTTGAATATGACAAATCAACTTTCGAGGAAAGTTTTCGTAAACTTTTCCGTGGAGAATTGAGCAATCTTGTTTTCACATTTTCTAAAACGTCATCTGTCAAGAGAGTTGGTCGACCACTACGTTTTCTGTCGCAAAAACCACCTGCCTCTCGAAATCGGTTTGTTAGCCTAGAAGTTGACATTTTTTTCTTGTGGAGGAATACAAACAAATTTAATTTTAAATGGTTCTTTTACAATCGCGTACGATTTCGTAGCAAAATATTGTTCCAGAATGAAAAGTCGTTCAAGGGTAAAAGACATAATGTTCGTAACACGGCCGGAAACAGCAAAAAATTTTACACAGCTCAAAGAGAATTAACTCACACTGCCGTATATATACCGGTTGAGTTGAGCTACTGAATTCGTGCCACAAAACAAAATTTCCCTTTCTTAAAAAAGAATTACCAGACATTAACAAATGAGTAACAGGACTGAAAAATCACTCTGTATTTATAATAAAATCACAGGTTTTCTAAATTATCAGTAATTTTTTTTAAGCATGCGGTATTGAACTTCAGGAAATTTTGCATTTGTGTTTTTGTGTGTGTATACGTGAGTTCGTGCGGGTACGTTTGTGTTTTATTCATTCTGGAATGAAAACTACTAAACACGTTCTTTATTTTAAGCATTTATTTAGGGCTCTCTTAAAAGAAGTAATTCTGAAATCTCCATTCGTTTTCTTAAAGAGATACCCAAAAAATTAAAATTTGACGTAAAATCGGGAAAATCTGGAAGATAAATAAACCAGTTTATTTTAATGCACCTTCTGAGGGCCGCAATGGCTAATTATTATCTAAATAAAAATGTCAAAAATTACAGAACATCCGTTATTTCACAGCTTATAAAAAAACATTAAACGAAGAGTAAAATCAAAATAAACTAAATTTTCTAAAAATAAAACTCTTTTACTTTAAACTTAAACGTCACTAAATAAATATTAACATTTAACCTCAATTACTATATGGTATTTGCAGAGAAAAGGGACGAGAAAACACAGAAACTTCTCAGTGTTTACTTAAAAGGGATCTATGAAATTTAGATCGCGTTATATTAAGTTGACAGTCAACATGTAACTTAAAGTTTATTTAAGTAGTCTAAGCTTTTGCTAACAAAGAAAATAATCCTTAGAACAAACAGAGACTTTACGCAAGATTAAGGCCCGACACCAGAATTATGGTCAATAAGAAAATTTATTTTCATTTACTTCTTTTGTAAATAACGTTGAGTTTTACAAATATGGAACAAATAAAACAAACTATAGTTTATATTTTTATTTAAACATTATGTCAGCTATTTAATTATTATTAAATAATTATTGAAAAAGTATTTCAATTTGAAATCCTGCCAATAAAATTTAACGAGAACTTTCAGCTTCGTAGCTGAAAGTAGGCTACACTGGAATAAAGATTAGGCGTAATCAAAATAAACAAGTCTGGCTATGTTAATGTCTCTCAATTTTTGTATTTTTTTTTTTTAAGGTCCGACTGTTCTGCAATTACTACTAATGCAGACGATGAAGAATGAAATGATATTTTGTAACGTATAAAAATATGCCGCACCTGCATGGGATTCGAACCCACTTTTTGTATTTTATGAAATTTAAAAATTTAAACTGTTAATCTTTGACACATATAGCTAATATGAACTCGCCACTCCAGCGGCGCTTCGCGCCGCTTCCGTGTCTCGACCTCAGAGGGGTAGGTGGATCAGAATACATAAGTGGATCAGAACCATAAAAGTACGGGCGCTGCGCGCCCGCACTTTGTCATATGGTGAAGTTCGGCCGCCAAGGGGGTTAGGTGGATCAGAATTTATAATTGGATATGGTAAAGTCCTGTCAGAAGTTTTTAATTTTTAAGTTCTAAATATTGAAGTCTGAGATTTGAAGATATTTTACTTCTCAGGTTGAGGTTTGATGTTTATAAGTTTTACGTTTCAAAATTAAGAATTTTTACGTTTGAAGTTTTATAATAACCTTAAAATTATATTAGAGTTTGAAATTTTAAAATGTGAGGTTTGAAATTTTGGGGTTGCTTTGATGTTTGCTGTTTGAAGGTTGAGAGCTAGAAGTATCAAGTTATCCTGAGTGAGGAATTTTACAAGTTTGTGGTTCATGTTTCAATGTCAGAAATTTTTTACATGGTCGAATTTGAGCGTAGTCAACAAATACCGTGCGTGGCGATGGACATTGAAGCCTTAACATGATTAAAGGTTTCAAATTTTATAGCTTGAAATTCACTTATTGTTTAATAAAAAATGTATGTATTTTCTTCAAATTTTTTGGTCATCCCCTCATTGCCGAAATCAATCTAATGCGTTTCGAATCGGTCTGGTGATTTCTGCTCACATTTCTCTCTGTTAATTTTGAAATTTGAATGTTAGTGATTTTAACCTATAAATGTTTCATCCTGGGGTAATTCCTTGTATAGGTTCGAAGTTTCAAATATTAAATTTTGAACTTTGATGTTTTATAATTTGTATGTTTAAAGTTTCAATGATTGAAGGTTTTTATGTTTAAAAGCGTGAGTTCTTAAATTTTCGGATTGATGTTTTAAGTTTTAAAATTCGAAGTTTCAGGTTTTTAATGAATTTACATTTTAGGTCGAGGTTTGCTGGTTTTAGGTTTTACAATTTGAAAACTTGAAATTTTAAAGTTTGGGATTGATATTTGAAGTTTGATGCTTGGTTTATAAGATTACAGTTTGAAATTTCTAGGTGTGTGGTTAAGGTTTAAAGGTCTGACATTTAAAGTCAGACCGAAGTGAGTTTGAAGGTTGGAGATTTAGATGTTATGTGATTGACTTCTAGATTTTTATAAATAAAAGTTTGAAGATTCATAAAATTTTACAGGTTGAACCTGTAAAAGATTGAGGTTTGGTAAAAGTTTCAAAGTTTGATGTTTTATTTTAATTTTTAAATTTATTAGTATGTTAGTTTAAAGGCTAGAAGTTTAAATGTTTCAAATTTTGGTGCTTGACTGACAGTGTGCAGACGAAGGGGTTCAAGCTAAAAGTTTCCCGTTGTGATTTTAAAATTTGAAGGTCCAAATATTAAACATTTTAAACCTATAAGGTTTAATTTATAAATCTTTTAGGTTAAGTGAGGTTTGGAGGTTTAACGTTTGAAATTAAATAATTCAAAGCGTCACGGCTTCAGCTTCTTGTTTGAAGTTTGTAAGATTAAATTTACTGGTTTTGGTTTCAAAGTTAGTTGTTTGCCTGATAAGGTTCAAAAGAATTAAATTTGATATTAAAAAGCTGAAAATCATTTGATTGAAAAATCATTAATATGAAAAGCAGAATTTAAAGTGCTATAAATTAGTTTTGAGATTTTACGGTACACACGTTTCATGTTGATGTTTCACGTTTTTACCTTTCCCACTTAAGTACACGTTTCTGCGTAATGACTATATAAAAACGTTCAACATTTTCCCGGCTATTGTGGTGTTGTACTGGGTTACATTAAAAATATTTACAGGGGTTTAGGTTACGGCCGTTTGCCGCAAAAAATATTCCGAAGTTTCACTTCCAAGGTTTCCTAATTTTTTCAAAAATTTCCACGTCATACCCTTTGCCAAAATCAATCTAATGTGTTTCAAATGGGCTACGTCGTATTCCGCTCACATTTCTGTATGTAGGCCTAATGTAAAAAAAAATAACCGAGTTTCAATATTTTGCCTATTTTCCCAGTATTGGTCAAAGTAACATGAAAATTTCAACAGGGCTTTTAATTTCGGCCGACCAAACAGACTGCAATAATGTTTCGTTCCGGTGATTTTTAAATTTTATCAAAATTTTGGGTCATCCCGCTTCGCCAAAATTAATCTATTATATTCCCAATCGGCTGTGTCATTTTCCGTTCACATTTCTTTATGTATTGAAGATCTAAAAAAATTCACTAATTTTTCCGGTTTTCCCGGTATCGGTTGGGGTCACATGAAAAATATTATTAAGGGTTTAGGTTATGGTCGATTGCTGATAATATAGAAACCCATAATTCTTCGCTCCGAAACTTCATAATTTTTCAAAAAATCCGGTTCATCTCCCACCACAAAAACCGGTCTTATCTGTTAAAATAGGTTCTATCGTTTTACGCTTGCATTTCTCTATGTAATAAAAAATTAAAAAATTTACTTAATTTCCGGTTTACCCGGTATTGGTCTGGGTTACATGAGCAATATCAATAGTGCTTTTGGTAAAGGTTAATTGCCAAAAAAGCGAGTCCAATAATGTTTCACTCCGAGGGTTTCTTAATTTTTTCAAAATTTCCTGGTCATCCTACTTCGCCAAAATCAGTCTAATGTGTTTTGAATGGGCTCATTCGTTATCCGCTCCCATTTCTCTATGTAATGAACAACATTAAATAATGTAATATTTTCCATTTTTCCCCTTATCAGTCGTGGTTACGTAGAAAATATTTACAGGGCTTTAAGGTTTGGCCGATTCCCCACATAAAATAATCTTATAAATTATGCTCCAAATGTTTCTTAATTTTTCGAAATTTTCCAGGTCGTCCACGTTCGTCAAATTCAGTCTAATGTGTTTTGAGTGGGCTTCGTCGTTTTCCGTACACATTTCTCTATGTAATGAAAAAGTACAAAAATTTCACTATTTTTCCGGTATTTGGTGGGATCACATGAAAAATATTAATAGGGATTGCCGACAAAAAAGCTGCTATTGAATCTGTCTTTTAAGCTTCCAGAAGTTTTTCAAAATTTCCGGGTCACCCCGCAATAATCGGTCTGCTGGGTTTATAATGTACTCTGCCTGGATTAATTGGCTGACGGCCAATAAAAGAGCTTTTATTTACTTGGTTAATCTTTGAAATAATTTTTTTCGTTCTCTCCCCCTTTCCAAAATGGGGCGGATGGACTTCAGTTGAAGTATGTTGTGTCACGCCAAATTAGTTCTATATTGAACATACGTAAAAAAATTTTTCATTCCGAACTAAACGAGAAAAAGATTATTTTTAACCAATTTTGGGGAGGGGAGCTACCAGAGAATTTATCCAATGAGAGTGAAATTTTAAGTTAAATCAATTCCTGTTGCGTGATATATAGGCCTAAGTAACTTGAAACCCGGGTGCAAAATATTTTAAATTTTTTTTTAATTCATTTATTTTTAACGTCACATCAACTACTAAGGTCATTAGCGACGACGTTGGGGTGTAACTATATACAATGGAGGATGAAATGAATTTTTGTAACGTATGAAAATATGTCATGCCTGAGTGGGATTCGAACCCAGGACCGCATAATGAGAGGCGAGCACGTTACCAACTGCGCCAATGCGGCCGGCATTTTAAATTTTGTTATTTGAGTTTTCTTAGTGAACGGGTGGGCTGACGGGACATGTATCTACTAATTCTTGAATTACTTCAGCAGACACTCAAAACTGGTTCTATACATTTTAAAGCTACGGTGCTCCGTTTAGAAGTTAAAATTTACGCCTCCTCCACCCTAAAATGGGCCGAAAGGACTTCGGTTAAAAGGCGTCGCCTCACGCTGTCGTAGTTCTATATATAACGTATGTCAGAAACATTTGCTTTTCCGAACTAAACGAGAAAAATATTTATATTCAATTCTGGTATTTGTAGTATTATTCTAAATTAAAATTATTTTTTTACATTAGGAGACCTGTTTGTTTAATACTGTCGGAATTTAATTGGGACCCATGCGCTTCGCTGCACGTGTTGGAAAAACATAATGAGATTATGTTAATGTATATGAATATTAAATATAAAAATTTGTTGGTTCTTAAATTTTTAAGGGTTAGTGGAAGCATTTAATGTAAAGGCTATCTATAAACATCATTTTTAGTTTGTCCTGTTGGCGCTAAAATGTGTAAATTGTTTTTATCGCTAACCCTCGAACATGAAACATGTAACTGTCCGTGCGAAAAGCAGGAAGTACGTAAATCAATCCCAAAAATGAACTTTAGGTGAGTTCACATTGACGATATTTTGAAAATTTGATCAGATGGGTCATGCCCAACGCGATAGAAACTGCAAATGCAATAGAAAAAAACCCCACAATCAGTCCAATTTTGCTGCTGTTGACAATCTTCATAATCAATGGAAGGTTTGTGGGAAAATAAAGCGAAAAGAAAACTGAGCTGTTGGTCAGTTATTTTGAAATTTTTATTTGGGTTTAAGCTGTCATATACATGAATAATATTTCCGTCGTAATAGGTACAGATCCAGTGCGTAATATGCTCTGTGGCTTTAGGGGGTAGTAGCTGGATATGTTTGTAATTTCTGGGAATGGGAATTAAATCCTCGATGAGATTCCACCTTAACAGAGCTTCTTGCGGTTGCAACTCCGTGTGTGCTGACAAAATTTCATTAAATTTGCTTACGTGGTCTGTAGATAAATAAATCGTTATTCATCAGCTCGTCAACAGCAGATTCGGATAAAGGTAATATATGAGCAGCCATTTGTAATCTAACGGTAAATGACAGTTCTAAAAAATATATATAATAAAGTTTTAAAAATATGGATAATTAATATTATGATGACGACTGTTTAAACTAATGGTAAACGACCTGGTTTATCGAGTCAGGACCTCGAGATCCACTTTGTATTGCAAAACAAAATGGTCCTTACAATATCATTAAACACTCTGATATTATACTTAAATTAATATTAGTTTAGTTCTTAAAAGACCTGTTTATATTTTGAATAATACGCTATGGTACAAATATAGCAATGCAAAACAGGTTGCCACTTATAAAAGGTTCAGTTCTTAAAAGAACTGTTTATTTCAATGATACGCAAATGTAACAAATTGTAACAAATATAGCAGTAGCAAACAACAAAAATGCAACTGCACAGTAAGACTGTTGTCCGATGACTGAGACCTGACTGGAACAATGCGATTGTGTAGGCGTGGTGACAATAGGGGTAGTCATACATACAATAATAGGGATAACGGTACTTTCACATGATGTGTTATTACCCTTTACGTAGTGACATAAAAATTGAAAAATATTGTAAAATGTCTTTAAGTAATACTCTTGTGGTATAGTACTCAAGCTAATTTAAGTCTTAAGGACTTTATGTTTTCTGGGTCGAGAAATCGATTAAAAAAAGTCCGAGTTCGATATCTCTAGCCGTTAAGGAGTTATACCGTTTTTTAAGTTTTTTGAGCCCCATAGTGGTCGCACCCCGGATTTTTGATTTTTCCTGAGGGTTTCAGGAGGTGAGGAACAAAAAAGATTCTTATCATTTTTTCGCTAGGAGGCCTCCTTATAGGTTAGAATTTCCGGACAAACATCGCTACACTCAGCTTTATATATGTGTATAAACAAGCACCATCTGTATTCGCGTTTGTACCTACCACAAAATTCTGCGGTAATGAAGCACTATGCGATCAATTTTTGCTTCCTGACTTCAACAGTAAAAATAGATTTAATCCCAGACTTTAAAAGTAAGACAAAACAAATTCTTTCCTCCATTAACAACAGCAGTAAAATTATTCAATAAACTATTCGTTTTGGTTCAATGGATTTAGCATTATAAAGTTTGAAAATTTAAATTTCTCTTCTTTAGGTTTTATTCCGAACACGATATATAGCGAAAATGTTGACTCCAAGCTATTTTTTAAGCTTAATGAATAAGTACCTTGAAACCTGGATACGCAAAAAAGTCAAAATTTGGTTTTTTGGATTTTTGCAACGAACAGGTATCAGAATCGAATTTTCGTTTATATACTCTCAAAGTACTTTAGGAGAGGAACAAAAAAGTCTTTGTAGACCACTAGGTCCGACAAACTCTTCAGGAGATAAAAAACACCCCTTCCCCCCCCTTAGGTATAGGGGGTGGTTTCGAAATAATTCGAAAATACCCATTTTTGAGTATTTTTAACGGCAAACAAGATACTGTTAAAAGATTTTAAAAATTTTGAAAATTTGAATTTTTTTTAAATTTTGGGGTTGCGTAGCACCCCTCACAGGTCCGAGACTTAAGGTTTCAAAAATTTTCCGTACTTCCGGTCGATAGGGTAAGCCGACGAAAAATGAAAACCGGCATCAAGATTTATTCCGGGGCGTACAAAAATGAAAACCTGAAATTCGCAACCCCCAAAAAGCCTAAATTTCGTTTTTTGGGTTTTTTGAGCGAACCGGTCGTTTTTGAGCGACTTTAAAAAAATGTTTTTAAAGCATTTTGGAAGAGCAACAAAAAAGGTTCTATACATATTTACGCTAGGAAGCACCGTTTAGGAGTTCAAAATTTCAACCCCTTATAGCGCCCCCCCGGAAGGGCTGACCTCAGGTTTCGGATTTTTCCTGGGGGTTCTAGCTATAGGTGAAGGGGATCACGGTGTCGGTTTTTTTTGAGCGATGCGCCCAGATGGCTGTGATTTTTTCGTTTTTTGGGGGTCCAAAATCGCCCCTTTTCAGACCCCTGGAAGCTTCAGGGGTGGAGTTTTGGGGCGTTTTTGGTGTGCAATCTTCGTAACTCATCGAGACGAAGCGATCGGGCGCATCACGGTGTCGCTACGACCCCCCGTTCAAAAGCTCAAAATTTACGGGAGCCCCCCCTGCGCCCCCCGAAGGTGAAAACCCGAAAGTCATATTTTTCCCGTCGGTTTCAGCGACAGGGGAAGAAAAAAGGTCCTTACAGTTTTTGGGCTCAGAGGCTTCGTTTGGGCTGCGAATTTCCATCAGTGAGTGAGTGACATTGGAGCTTTATTAATATAAGATATCCCATCTTAAAAAGTGTGGATCGACCTGAACGCTCAGGTATTGAACACGGTTAGCTCTCACTAAAGTGTTCGTTACCAAAGAAGTACGTTGTGTTTGAAAAGTTTTATTTCAAAAACGACCAAACGGAAAATTTTTAACGCAACAGAAAATTAAAGCCTGTTCTTTCCTGCGTTTAATCGTTTAACTTATTTTTTTTCTTAGCCCGTTTTTTCTTAGTGTGCTTTTTAAACGTCTATTACTTTATTCAGACTTAATATAAGAAATCGGGGTTTGATTATGTTAAAGATCACAGATTTTTCTACAACGTAAATAATTAAAAAATAAAATCCAATATTCCGTTTCAATATGCCAGCCATTTTATAAAAAAAACTATTTTGGGTCAACGTGAAGATTGGAAAAGGTTTTTTCGACTGAATTATAAAACAGTATTGTGCCAAGTAATGTAGACTCTTGCATTTATAATTACAAATAAAACAGAAATGGACTTGTGATAATATAAAAATAGAAAATTCTACGAAATTGGTTCTAGAGCCGGAAGAAAGAATTATAAAACAGTATTTATTTTAGTATTTAGTATTTATTTAGGACATGTTTACCGTGTCTGTCATGCATCATGGATTTAAGAACATCGCATTAACATAAATTTTGTTTTAAGTTCCAAAAACGTGACATAGAAGCTCATGAAATGTTAAAATTAGTCAATGGCGATAATAATATGATAACTCTGAAGATTGTTAACAAGTGGTATAAGCGATTTAAAGGCGGAAATCTATTGAAGACGAGGAATGGTCGGGATGTCATTCGATCTCACAAACAGACGAAAACATGCAAAAAGTGGTAAAACTGGTTCGTTCAAACAGCCGATTGACTATTCAAGAGCTTGCTGAAGAACTAAAAATCTTGTACGAATTCAAACAAAGGACTTTAATCGATAATTTGCAAATAAGACGAGCGAGTGCGAAATTCTTTCCCCGGCTGTTGACGCCCTTGCCACACCTTTTTTTTTGATCCGTAGTTCTCCGCTAAAAAAAGATTCCTGTTTGTCCACATCCGCCTTACTCTCCAGATTTAGCACCATGCGACTCCTGGACCTTCCTAAAATAAAAACTGTGCTGAAAGGAAAACATTTTAACACCATTCCCGACATTGAGAGGATCTCGACAGAGCAGCTAAATGCCCTTCCGAAAGAAGCGTACCAGAAATGCTTCCAATCATCGAATCAACATTCAGATAAGTGCATTGCTAGCCAAGGAGAGCACTTTGAAGGAGATTAATTCAAATTTGATGTAAGTTTATTACTTTGTTCGAAATAAAATTATTCACCGTAATTTTTTATCACCCCTCGTATTAATAACCATAACTAGAGAAATTTCGGAATAAACGTTACAATATGAATACATAATAAATAAAATATTCCCTAGAGAAAATCAACTAAAACGCATCATCTGTACAAGAGAAAATGAGAGAACTATAAAAAGAAGTAAACCGAATGTAACGAAAGAAAAAACCAAAATTACAGATTATTAAACATCAAGCTGTAAATAAATTCTGAAGTTCATATATTATGAATACGTGGGCGATAAACTGACAAAGCGGTTTCTTACATAAACAAATAACAAAATTAACATAAAATGTAGTACCTTGAGAAGTAAAGTAAAGTATTATCGTCTGTTTAGTAACTCGGTTACAAGGTACTTAATTTTAGAATTTAAAAAGCTCTCTTGGATTAAAATGTATGTATAGTACATAGTTTAGTAGTTTTCAAACAAGTTTACCGTTTCACGTTGATGCTATATACTTTAAAAATGTACAACACGTTTTAAGCAGAAACTACTTGATAAGAACATTATAAAATTTAATTTACAAAACGATATATGAATTGTAAATGTTTAAATTTTAATGGTTTTGATCGAATTTTTTAAAACTTTCAATAATTTCAAATACGATAATTTTCAACAGTAGAATACTTTTTACTGTATAAGAACTTATTAGACTTATTTTTACTGTATAAGAACTGTATTTTACTTATACTGTATAAGAAGGACAGTATTGTTTTCATGTCAATTTTC